>CM023481.1:284570218-285980218 GCA_013339685.2 Hyalomma asiaticum | reverse complement strand
GTTTATTATGATGATTTTTGATGGGGCTCCATTCCTCCGCCTCGCGGTAGCTCGCAACCACCGCTTGTCGTTATATTTTCCTACCCCCCTCCTCCCCCCTTTTCATGTTTCCTTTCTTTATAATACCAGCGTCTTCTCTCCTATCCCTCCAGCTTTTTTTCTTTCCCTTCGTTCTTGCGGTTTACTGCATTTCTACGTCCGCTCATCCATAGCCTGCTCTTTCATCCGACCCGGTATTTTTTTTTTCCCCATCTCAAAACCCGGCCCGCGCTCTTACGCCATCGAATAAGCGTTCGGTGGCCGAGAAAAACCGAACGTCTCGAGGAGCGGATCCCATTGTTGAATTGGGTTTCGGTGCACGCATCCGCTCGTGGTAATGTTGCCAGTAATTCGGTTAAGGGCCTTTCCCCACGTTCCTCTGCAATGCGCCACGGGCGCCTGCAAAGCGGAGACGCGCACGCGAGCGATGCCACCGCTTTGGCGACTGCCACGTACGCTCGCACGCGCATCTGTTTGGATGCCAAGACTCCCTTTCCAGACTCCTCGCGCTCGCATCATCGCATGTACTGATAGGCGCACACAGATACCAAGACGCCAAGACGCCGCGCACCAATGCCGAACAATGACTCTTTCTGTATACTTGGGCATTATCTGCGCACGAAAGACAGGGGCAACGGCTTCCGTGAGGAATACTTGAACGCGCAGTAACAACTCGAGGAAAACTTAAAAATGAAAACCACATCGACAACTACCACGTTTCAATAAAAAAAAAAGCACTTAATATAACGCATTATGTCACACAACACCTAGCAAGTTTGTGATCGCAAAATCGATAATTCTGCATGTAGGTGATTTCTTGAGTAACGGCACACGTCTCGAGCAACGACACCTAACTTCGCTGACACCCTGTCAATGCACTATCGCAACACACTAAACAGCATAAGTGTACGATCGGGGCACATAGTTATTCACTTTTAGGAAGAATAAACTGGACACGTTCTATGCAGTGCCCTAGCTTTGAAATGCATATATACATATATAAGCCAGTTCGATTTCTCCGCTGTGAATGTCCACTGATGTTGTGATGTTGTCGAGGGATAAGAGGGAAGCTGCTGTTAAAGGCAGTACATCAACACGCTGCCCCTTCAAATTCTTTAATAAGAAGATAACGTAGAGGCGCACCAGGCCTGGAGAAGAGGCCGAAAGGGGGGCGATCTATTGCTGCGATGCCAAACACGACAAGCACAGAGCATGTTAGTGCAGGGAGATTGACACGCCACTCGCCAATGGGCCAGACAGTCGCTTACTTGGGATGTCATCTGGGAGGCGCCTTAAAACTTGTAGGCAAAATTTTCGATCAACCATCTGTTTGTAGCCCGAACGAGCTCGCCACATGCAATGGCCCGCGACGTTGAAGAAGACGATCAACAATGTTTTGATTGTTCTATCGAACTTGCCTTGCTATTAGGATTGGTGGTCCCAGGTCTCCCACTCCCTTGAAGGCCGCTTCATTTTCAGCTTGCAACCCTAACAATGACTCGCAGTCTCCTGTTATCACCTTCGACAGAAAATCTGGGTCTGGTGTGATTTCATCTTTTCTGAACCTTCGTTTACCGAAAACTGTGTTTTATTTTTTTTTATTCGGGTAAGAATGTCGCTGCACTGGGTCCCATTTGTAATTCCTCAGTCAAAATTCATTGTAATGTACTCCAACTAATGCATGTGCCTTGTTGTAGCCATTAAATCTTCTTTTAGCTATCGTAGTGGATTCTTTCACGAATAATATCAATATTATCGGTTGTCCGGCTTGTCGACTGACGGCCCTAACGAAGCACATCTGCAACGCCCATTCTGTCACGCTTTAATCGGATATATCAGCGGTAGATTTGAATATGCTTCAAAGATTGTTCCTTAAAGGCTTCTTGGAGCATTCTAGTTTCTGTGAGTGCTTTTTTTTTTCTTTTTTGGCCCGGAAATATAACAAACATTCTTTTAGACGCGCTGCCTCTTACGATCGAATATGATGATTTTTGCAGACGATTTGCGCGTAACCTCTTCAAAACAAGGCAATGTGCACGGCGACTTGCTTTTGTGATAGCTCACGTCAGGGCGCTGATGGTAGAATGACGCAGCTAGCAACTCAACGGCGGAATGCGGAAGTGCGCCCACGAAAAAAAAAATAGCCATGAATGCCATTCAAAAAACAGTTGACAGCATACGTGTGGGAAGTGCTCCTTAAGTGAACACAAGTGAAATGCCGCTGGTTCACAACCTCCGATGGCGGTCGTTTAACCACGAAGGCGCAATAATACCACCATCATATACGATAAAGTACCAGGCCTACACAGACGAAAGGTATAGGGATGCAGAAGTAACGAAGCATAACCTGTTCAAACCGAACAACTATACATGACGCATACCCCGCGCAGAGTATGCAATAGAACTAAAGACATTACAAAAAGACCCACATGCTCAGACTGAGAGCAGCGCTAATAACATTAAAGATCTAATGGCCTTTAACTTCATACACACTGGATAATATTGTTACGTTGATAGACGCAAGAGGCGAAGCTGCATATACAGATGTATTTACAAGGGAGCGCTCAGGCGCTTCGCCGTGAAGCAACAGCCCGAGCAAGCCTCACTAAACGTCCTCGTCGTCTTTTCTCGATTCGCTAGTTGGCTGTCAGTGGTACCGGACCGTAGCAATATATAAGCAAACCATGCCCTAATGCAGAGTCCTAAAAGCCGACATGAGAGCGCACAGACATTATTAACCATAACACTCGCTCCGTCTTTTGTAGTCGACAGTTCTTGGCGTCTGCTGTCAGTCATGCACAGCTCTGTGCTGTCGGGGCTCACGTTTGCATAAAGGCGAGTATTTAATAAGGTCCGTGCGCCCTCATGTAAGTTTTTTACGAGAGTGTATAGGGTACAAGTTCACTTGTGATATATTACTCCGAGCGTCTTCAGGTTACATACGGATAAAAGCGCGAAAACTTCAAGCCTGGAGCCCACAGATATTTGGAACAGAAAGCCCCTTTACACAATTAAAACCCGTGAAATGAACATGCGAACGGGGCAAATTAGTATACTAACACCAGCAGACTGACTGACTAACACCAGCAGACTGACCACACACACAGAGGGAGGCAGAGAGAGCACGCGTTGCCCATGCACATAACCCGAAAACCAAAAGTAAACAAAGTAATGGGCATTAGGTTACATGCCTCGTTACTTGTAGGCATGACCTATTACAGGTTAGCGGTCGTCGCCTATAAGGCATGACTGGCTACTGTCACCGCATACGCCCTATCACCAGATGAACACTTCCAGAGGCCGATTCCTTTTCTGAACAGCACGTGGCAATCAAGGGAGTCGTGAAGATGTGGGGTTCTTAATAAAAAAGAAAGGCAGACGTCTCTCCCAAATCTAAACACTATATTTTTCTACGCACAGGTGCTGAAATTGCTTTATCACAGACACTGCCTTCAAGCTAACAGATCGACATGCAGCCTCGACAAAACGCAGACACTTTTAATGCGGCAAGCAGTTTGAGATAGAAGGAGCGGCTGCCGAAAGCATGAGCAATGTCTACAGTTCAATGGCTTTGGGGCTAATCGAGCAGCTGGTTTCAAAAAGCCCGACGGCAGGCTCAAAGAACAAACGGCTGACGAGCGAAGCGGCGCCCACAGACCGAAGGGGGCCGCACAATATAGGAGTGCTAAGCCGCAATCTCGACAGTATTCTTCGAAGCACCATACACACACGTGTATGTGTACACGAACACGCTCATCACGTCGGAGGTATTTTGTTCGAAAAAGCCCAAATAAAGCCGCCGCTTGCCACGGCGGCCCCAACAGGGCCCGGGGCTGTGAATCGCAAGCGCCGTCGCTAACCGCCATCACCAGCACCCGCCTCATTTTTTGGCGGCGGCGTTGCCGCAGGCTAAGCTTCGGAGTGGCGACGTGGGGCCGGCCGATAAAGGCCTATTCCAAGAAGCCTCGTCAACGCCCGGACGCCGGCGCTCGCCGCCCTGACAGCGCGGGCTTCGGCTTCGCGGCACGCTCGGTGTGCTTGAGGCAAAGCACAACGCGCAGGGAGAGCTCGAATGCGGATGGGTCGACCGTTTGTGGAGACGCAGAGAAGCGAGAGGAGAAAAAGACAACGGCGAAACTGGACTGCGTTCGACTATGAAGCTGGGGAGATGTTGCCGTGAAACTCCATTGAAGGCATATGCAAAGGAGTTTATTATTGTCGGTAGTTGCTTCTTCCTGGCGGTGAAACACGTCGCTGTGCGCGGAATTAGGGGGCGGCGTGGTGGCAAATGCGCACGCGGAAGTCGCATATATATATATATATATATATATATATATATATATATATATATATATATATATATATATATATATATATATATATATATAGAGAGAGAGAGAGAGAGAGAGAGAGAGTTTCAGAAAATGTGTCTTAAGATCTTATAAATACAGAAGTGGAGATATTTGTGCACTTTTTGCGGAAGTGCTTTGTTCGGGCAGCACGCATTGCAAAATGGGTGGCAGTGATATTTTGAATAGTAAATAACAAAATTACACTCATTAACTTTTAAACCAGGATTGACAAAGGAAAGCCATTCACACAGGCAATCCATACTTATAGTAATACTTGCAAAAGTGCAACGCTGGTAGTTTCTACGGAACGGTCAAATTAAGCTGTAATTGTGCCCAAGAAACCGAAACTGAATGGCGAAAAAGCGCAGTTGCCGCTACCTTCGCGGTAGTGGCCTGAGTGACACACTTCTTCCCCTCGAACTGCATGCCAAGCGACGATGAGCAAGAGCCCTTATCAAAAGGCGGTCTTTCGTTTTGCTGCTGCACCTTATCGCGCTTGCCGGAATAGGCACTCGACAACTACGCATGCTCATGCATAGTAAGACTGCAATATATCTGCATAATGTAAACCAACTCATATCCAGAAACTTATGCGAGTCTTTATATTTTCGTTGTTTTAGTCGAAACTCCAAGCCTAAAGAAGGAGCCATGCTTAATTTTCATATTACCTTTTCCCGAAGCAAAGTCAGCAAGAAACCGACACCATAGGCCGATTCCCAAACCGGTACACAAAACAGCGATGTCTGCAACCGAGTAATATAAGGCCAATCGACAGCACGTAAGGGAGACAACATCAAGGGAGAATCTCGAGGTGCGCCGGGCGAGAAATTGCACATTCGCGACGCCTCTCGGCAAAACAAGACCGTACTAAAAAAAAAAAAAAAGGACACACAATCTGGTGCCTAGGCCACGCAAGCGGAAGAAAGAAGAGAAAAGCGCGGTTCGTAAAGGGCGCATTAAGAGACGCCCTGTCGCGTATGACGCACGCCAAGCCGCGCTAGTGCAAAGTCAGAGCGAAACGAAGGCCGATCTCTCAGTCGGTGCATTAACATAAAAGAAAGGTACGGGCCAATAGCGACTCGTGTTGATTAAAGCGGCGACGCGCGATTGGCCGGCTCGAGATTCGCAAAATGTAAATAGCCAGCGAAGCTCGCTCCTGCCTGGCAGAAAGCTCATGCAGAATGTCTTCCCGATCCCGCACATCTCGGAGACCAGCAAAATTCTACAGCAGCAGCAGCAGCCGAGACCCTGCCACCCCGCAGCGATGGGTGCCCCTTGCTTAGTGCTTTCTTCCCTGCAAGACGCACTCTCGCGTTATTTTCCTTTTTCCTCCTCTTCTTGTCTTGGCGAGCTGGAAACGAGCAGCGACGGCGGTTTGCGAAAGTAAAGCTACAAATTTTTCCCGTCCTGCACAAATTGAACGCGAAATAACACGTCGGGTCGATATTCCAGCTGCGAAAACACACTTTATTGCATGTTGTTGCCGAGAGGGCCCGACGGCTGCGTATTTACTCGCCAGGAGTTTGTTTTCATGTCGGCCCCGCAGCGCTTGCACGGGCGCCGAGCAGCGCACAGCTTGCGAGCACGCTTCTTGAAAAATGGGGAGGACGAGGGAAAGAAAACCGAGGGAAGGGGGCAGAAAAAATTTTTGCACGCGAATGCGATTGCGCCCCTGGAATTGCTTTTTTTTCCCCTCAGCTCGCTCCTGACGGAACGAAGCATGCAGGAGCCGTCGCAAAAATGGCGCCCAACGAACGGCGGGCGCGTCGCCGCGAAAACGCGCACGCAGCGTTGTCGCCGGCCTTATTATGGCCTCCCAGTACGAACGATTAAACTGCGCGCGTGCCTGCACACGTTCGCGCCGCCCACCGCCCCTCGACGGCATACAGCGAAGGCAGCGGCACTCGGCATGCGCGGTCCACTGCGGGAATGGCTTCTGAGAGAGCGGCTTTGTTTACTACGGTGTAACGCAAAATGGGGCCGTTTGAAACAACGAACCGTATACCAATGGGAGCCGGATGCGAGGAAGGCGGCGCCCAAATAGCGTCTCTTCCACTCACGTATGCGCAACTCGCCCAAAAGCCGCGGGCCGCCCCAGAAATTTCGCCATCACGCGCAATGTCCTTTCTGGAGAGAAAAGAAAGCCGAAGAGGAAAAGAAAAAAAAAGGGGGGGGGGGGGGATAGCGCCGTTCCCTTACTTGCTTGTAACGCGAAGGAACACAACGTTTCCTTCGGTTAGAAGAAAGAAACCGATGGAAGATGTTCGACGCAATTCAGTTTCCATCACTAAGCGCGCCTAACCTCTAAATACGCCACGAATAAAGATTACAACTGTGCAAGCAAAATACGACAGAAAGAAATGCGGCCGAAGAAAAAAAAAAGAGAAAGGGCAAAAGCCAAGCGGTTCGACTAAGGACAGCGATCGTCAACGGTATAGCGCACCGTTTACCTGCCGCCAACATCCGCCGAGTCTCGTCTTTCATGGAGAGACAACGCTCATGCGTTGGAGACGTTTGTCCCCTCGCTACAATCTCCCGCACACGTGACGCGCGGCGCCTCTCCGCGGCGTGGTCAACAACGGCCGGCCAGCAGCTATAGCCGACACCAACGGCAAGCGGAGCCGCGGTATCGTTTTCGACAAACAGACGGGACACGAAAAAGCGCGGAGCTATACGGCTTTTCCTCTATATAGGCTTCAGCGCGGAGGGAAAGAAAGGGCGCGCCGCCACGGAGGAGAAGCGTCTCACTGGCGGCACGCGAACTATACAGAAACACAAACACACGCAGGGCGAAATAAAAACGAGACAGGGAGAACCCGAGAAAGCACAGAGCAGCGACTCGCAAGCCCGCAAAGAGCCACAACACACACACACACGCACGCACAAACAAAACCAAGCGCGGCGTCCACTTGGGAGCGGAAGCGCGCAGGAAGCTTCAGCGCAAGAAGCCGCTTGCTGTTGCGTCACCGACGCCAAGACGAATCGGTCCGTGCCGCATCAAAACAGCGAGAGGAAAGGCAAGCAAAGAAGTGAAAGAGAGTGTACGATGAGTGCGGGCCAGTTGAAAAAGGAAGCCGCGTATGTAGTGCGGCATGCGACCTCGACCCTGACCTCCGCTCAGGTTTGACGACCCAGTCGGTCGATGACTTGCGCTTCTCAGGCCGTTGCAGTGCGGTCGAACCGATCGCAGCTCTTCGGTCTGCGGCCCCCGCCACTTAGGCACTCGGGGGAGGACGTCGGCAGAACCTGAACCGCCGGGTAACCTGAGCTCGCGGACGATATACGGCTCGCGTGATCGCAGAGCGGGCGCGCGTTTATAGGCCAATAAGTGTCACTGCAGGGAAGAATGCGGACAAGTGTGCACGCTTACCGAGACAGCAAGCCAGCAGCAGCGCCCATGAGCAATCAATTAGTCAAACATATCGAAAAAGGAAAAAAAGAAGAAGCATGCTGAACATAATAACACAAGTGCCAATTTACTCCTAGGAAAAAGATAAAGGAATGACGCAACCAACTGCTATGAACTTCCATGCTTACGCGGATTAAATTCAGCTACCCGATTTAGAAAAATAAAGTAGCATCAAGAACGCCATATTACGGTAAATAAGTGGCCATACACATGTGGCACCACAGTATTTCTAAGAGAGAACACTACCTGATAGCGAGGTGTATAGATTACTCTTGTTAACGTGGGTATGCATTAAACGCAGTTTTGAGCGCAAGTGCAAAGACGCGCATTCTCGTCATACTAAAATAATTCCAAACCAAGCGCGCGTCCACATGTGCGACGGACACGTCGCACGTATTCTTAAGCCGTCGCGCTTTTCTTGACCACAAAAAAACAAACAAACAAAACAAAAAAACAACATAATCTTTAATCAAATCGTTATGTCCCACGCTTGCCCCTTCCCGAAGAGATTGCAGGCGCCCGACCCAGAACTGGCGATTTTTCCACACTTCTACACCGCATGCATAAGGGAAGTAGGAATGTTAGCGCGTGCGAAAGGGACTTCGGATTTAAATTCAACAGCCAATCCCGTGTAGCGCACCGGAGGTCTCAAGGCACCACAGACCAACTTCCATGAACATGTATAGCCTCCCTGACAAAGTTCGAGTTTCTCGAGAACCTTTGCCTGTGTGCATTAACATTTTCAACAGTGACGGCAAGAGTAAGAGAAACAAGAATAGCGGAGAAAGAGACAGCGAGAGAGAGAAAGAGGAAAAAGAACACGAGACAAAAAAAAAAAAAAAACGTCGTCCCTATAGTATAATACGGAAACACAAATCTGAGAGAAACTACATAAAAAAAAGACAAGCAAGACAGGCTCGGGCGGAGATTGGAGAGAAGCGCGATACTGCTGGAGCGTGGGCGAGGCGACAGGGAGATAATTTGGAGTTTGAAGAGAAAGTAAAGGGACCATTAAAAAACACCTTCCTCGGGCCGGGAGAGGGAGAAACGGACAGGCACAATGCCATTTGTCACTGTCGTTTCAATGTGACAGATAAAACACCATTCTCGAAGAAAAAAAAAAGAAGCAGGGAAACGAAAGAGACAAAACAAGAGAGCCTGGCCCACCAGGACACGCGCTGCGCACAGCGTCCGCTGTAAAAGAGCGGGATGCAAAGCCCAGAAAAGAGAGAACACGGGGCCAAACCGAAAAGCAGTCATGGTAACAGCGGGGGAGGAAGAAAAAAGAAAATCACACGGCCAGGAGAAGAGAGACAAAAAAGAAATCAAAGCGCGGGAAAGATAGGGCGGAAGGAACTGTGGAAGGAAAACTAAAAGAACGTCTCCTGCGTCTGACAGGAGGAGAATTGTGAAACCGTTGGCGCTCGAATAATTGGGATCTTCTGTAATTGGCGGAGCGACGGGGCTGCTCTCCTCCAATCAGAGCAGGGCTGCTTCTATTTTGTTGCTTTCTCGGCCGCTGCTGCATCCCGAGGCGCTCCATACAGTGCTGCAGCAGCGAGTGGTGACATTACTTGTTTCGTGCACGGCGGCGGTCCGCCCTGCGTCTCCTGATCCTTCGGTCGCAGTTTTATTTTTGTTTTCTCATCCTTTGTCCCTCCGTATACGACATCATCTCGTCAGGCCCTTCTTTCTTAATTGCGTTTCGCGCCGCCATTACAACTGGTGGCGGAGCACGAAGCGACCGTTAAAAAAGGAGAGAGAAAGAAAAGCCCTCATTTCCTTTTGGGTCGTTTTTTTTTCCCGTCTTATTCTTCGAGCTACCTCTACATCTATTGTATACAGCACCGTGGAATTGCTGGCCGTGTGGAGCAATTTGGTAAAGGAAAACCAGATAACACAGCGGCCGGATGTATATTTTTTGTGCGAACGTGGCTTGAGCTCGGACCACAACTCGCTTTATATGTCTTCTTTATAGGCACATTGATACTTGCCTTGTGCAGACTTCAGAGTGTTTTTGACTATATAGTAGCAATTGGCACATTTTGTCAAGGTGTCATTACCGGTCCATGCGCACGCCTGCGAAAGCTGACAATGCCTGCTAGAGTGACTGAAAAGGACACACGAAAACCAGTAAAGAGCCATCGAAAATGCATGTCATTTTCATAAGGCATCTTGTAAGCGATTAGCTCGACGTAAGCACTTGACCAGGACAATTGGAGAGCTATGGGAGAGGCCTTTGTGGGCGTAGACAGGCTGAAGACGATGGTGACGACGATGACTATGATGATGGGCTCGAAGTTGTGAAAGAACGTATGGACAAGAACACAGACTATACAGTTCCTTTACTAAATTATACTAAAGAAAAGAAAAGGAGGGGGGAGGGGGGGGCACGCTAAGGCTTTCGAAACCACTCGTATACTTAAAACGAAAGTGAGGAGAGAAGCTTCTTTATCTTTTTTATGCTTTTTTTTTCTTTCTGAACAAGTATGAACTATACATACGACTGCAAGGCAAGACTGTCGGTTTCAGGCAGATAAATGTGCCTATAAAAAACTACCAATAAAATATCTTAATTGTTGACGGCCACCGCCACGCCTTCCAAAGCATTTGTACCTGTTCAGTTCACTATCTATGAATATATGAGTATAACAGAAGACACTTTTACCCGATGTCACATCGCTTGAAATCGTGTGACACACTCCTCACACGCGTGCGTCCAAATTCCTGCGCGAACAACGCTTAGCGCGTGCGAGAAAAGTCGACAAAGGCAGGACATGCAGTCTCTATGACAGCCGAAACATGTACATTCCATATTTACCGGAACCTTGCAGTCTCAGCTTTCGCCCGCTATTGGTGCTTCAAGTTGGATGCTTCACGAACGTTCAACGATCATACAACGTCAGTGGTGTGGCCAGTGACGTGTAGATCGTAACTTGAAATACGTGAAATAATTATTTACAGCTAATTAATACCACCCGCAGCAGTCTTGCTCGTTCAGGTGAATGTTCACAAAATGTTCCTGATTTTGTTGTCTCTTTCAATAGACGTGCAATAGGCAACAGCAGCAGGTCTGCTATTTCCTGAATGCCCACGTTGGCCATATATAAGTGAAAGCGGTAGGCTATCGCCAAGCAGTTATAAGGAAAAGAAAAGCTCTGCGAAGCTTTTTCCTATTGTGGGACAGTTATATCCGCTAGTCAACCGTCTCGTCGATGTGCCTAGCATCGCAAATGAATGACACCAGATGTTACGAACAGTTGGGCCGTGAGCTTTTCAAAAATATGTGCTTCCAGTAGTTGATAGGCTAAAACAGTGCGGTTTCGAAAAAGAAGCAACGTTGTTTACGTTTATTTTACCTTTAAACAGTACAGTTCTGGACGCGACGTATTATATATGAAAACGGTACGCATAACCTACTGCCAAATCGCCGTCCGAAAAGCAAGGTTGCTATACTTTCTCTGATAAATTTCTCCTCCCTCAACATATCGCCTACCCCCTTCCTGCCGCTCTCTGCGTTCCTTTCCACATTTTTTTCCTAAGTATCTTGGTGTTACAGTCTTCATCGACGTAATACCTTGCGTCTTATTGTTTAGTTGGCTACCTTTTCTCTCGCAGTCAGAGCCGATCGTCAGTACCACCTTGAACACTTCTCTGTCGCCGCTGCATTGCCCGTAGCTTAAACTTGGTCGTTACTCACATGCAGAAGTTCCAAACTTCGTTGCGCAGTTACTCCATACGGCCATCTTCTCAGTGCTGCACGTTTTAATTCGAAACGTTTTCGGTGCATCTGCAACACTTTTCTGATGCCGCACTTAAAGCGTCTAAATTCCAACGATTCCACGCTCATTAAGTTCTACAGACCATCTTTCGTAGCACGTTGGCTTCCTCTATCCCAGTCGAGACTGAGCCATCTTAACCGCCGTGTTGCTCATGTTTAGGTCCTCGAACATGAGTCAATATGTTCAGTAATTAACGCGCGTTAATGAGCATAAGCGGTTACGTGGGCTGTCATTTTTTGATAGCTTTGTTTCATTTTAATGACTCCAGCGCAGCTCTTGCCTTGCAAAGTTCTGCAATGTCCAGTAAGCGCACTGTTGTTTTTGAGTAGACGGATGTGTAGAATGAAAAGCGCATGCACCTACGCACGCGCAAACGTGCCTCTTACGGGAACCCACAACCAGCAATGTTAATTGATGAAAGAGTCAGCCGAAGTACGCGAATTGAAATAAAATGCAAGTGCTATCTTTGACAGCAAGTTATTTCACTAGGAACCCTCCGAAACAAAACGACTACTTCTAAAGCAAATAAACCGTTTGAGTTGTATAAGTTTTTCCTACTTAGAGGAGAAGTCGAATTCTAGGCACCGAAGCACCTGTCGATGCGATGAGCCACCGGCATTAAAACGTAAGCTAACTACCAGTCTTCCAATAGCAGTCAGCAACTATGGCGTTGTAAAGCACTAACCCCTCCGAAGACGGGCGCGTTTGGCTTATATACGCTGCAGTCGACAAGCCAGGCATTTCGTCGACCACAGATACGGTCACGCACGTCACTAATTCAAGTTGGTTTTATATTAAAAAAAAAAAACTGGTAAGGGAAACGGGGAATTACATGCCGGAAATGATACTGTTTTTCCAAGGGAGGAAAAAAAGAAAAAGAACAGCACCGTGTCGCAACACGTGCACGCCGCACCACCAAAACTCGACAGCGCGCGGTTGTAGCGCGATGGGACGCCTCAGCGTCCGCGAAGAGGACGCGGCGGCGTCCACTACAGGGATTCGCCCGGGGAGCCCGGCGGGCGAGAAGAGAACGCCGATCGTGGCTCGTCGGGCGCCGGACAAAGTCAAGATGGCGGCGGTTTAAAGCGCGCCAAACGGTGGCTGTGACGACGACGGCGGCAGCGCGCGCGCGCTCGGCACAGTCATCCTTCTCTCTCGACTGCCGCTGCCTGCCACCAAGTTGCCACCGAACGACACGGGGCCGGACGGGAGGGGGGTCGCCCTCCCGCTCACCGAGAAAAAAAAAATCGATATTGTTCTCCAGTCTGAACAGCGGCACTGGCCGGAAAAGAAGAGAGGATGGAGAAAAAAAAATCTTGAAAAGAAGCGCAGGACCGTGGGAGAAAGGGAGCTGGACAGAGGAGGGGAAAAAAAAGGGAGGGAGACCACCGGCCATTACAAAGAAAAAAGAGCCGGACAGCGTCAAAAGAAGATTCCTACTCATCTTTTTTTTTTTTAATCTTCTCCCATTCTCTCCGTCTTTCGTTCGTATTTGATGACTTTTGCACGCCGAGCATCGCATGCGCGCGTTTATTTATATTGCAGTCCGCACGGGCCTGGCTTTTCCGTTCAGACGTTAATGCAACGCCAAGCACGAACAATGGTGGGGAGAGGAAGAGAAGTCGAGAGAGAGAGAGAGAGAGAGAGAGAGAAAGGGGGGGGGGGGAAGAAAGATCACTCAGCGCTCGCCTCTAGGTTGCCAAGAGACATGCCTACTCCATCTCACCGTCAAAAGAGTGAGAAGAAGAAAGAAATGGCGTAATGAATACGCAAAATCAACGCAAATATCTGACGGCTCGCCGTACTTGCAACGGACAAACACAAAAGCAACTTTGGTTCGCTGGTGTAAAGAACAGTGATAATAAAAAGGAGAATACTCCGAGACACGTCTTTCATGCATCAAAAATAAGGAGAAGCCCAGTATACACTATAGCGAGTGCCACGTCCGAGAGATGGATAATATGCGCGGCGTATCGAGCCAGTTCGTTCTTGAGAATGATGCAAAAATGATATTATGCAAACGAGAAAATAGTTCTATTTTTACCACAGGGTCTCCAAACAAGTATTTTACTAACACCCTATAGTTCACCACATCCTCTTTACAAAGCACGTCATGCATAGTAGTGATGGTAACCTTCAGGTATGAAGGTTGCCAGGAATCTTAGACAACCCGTATTGCAACACAGATTTTTCTCGTAAATCAGTGTTCGTTTAAGTGGTCATGGTACCTCTTTAGCGTTCTTTAGACATTGTTAATTGGATGTGAAAAAAAAAAAAAGCCAACCGCGTTCAAAGCATGCCCGTTGGCACGCGTTCAACACGGCGCCACTACAGGGCTCCCTGCTGCTTTTCGGTCCACTTTATCCGGCGAATGTTTTTTAACACATACCTTCCACGCGCACAAGAATGGAGCGAAAATACGCACGTTGCTCCACGCACAATAATGGAGCGCCAAATGCACGGGCGTCCTATGCTTAATCCCTATGGTGTGAGTTCACGCATATCGCTCCGTTTGTTTACTGCCATAACAAGAAAATTAGTCGATGTAAACAACACCATAATGAACGCAATGTTTTCGTAGCGAACAAATTTAACTTCACGATTACAAAGTAAAAATAATTGCACTCTTCATCTCGATTTGTAAGGGAAGCTGAAAGTTGTTTAAACTATACCCACACATTCGAATCGGAAAGCCATGACACACGAGTATTCCAGGGGTGTTTGACATTTCTAATAATGACCTTCACGTCCGACAAAAAATAACGAAGACTTTTTCCAAAAGCCGCCGTCTGCACAAGAGCGACATAAAGACACCTTGCCCTGCCAACAATAGCTGTTTCCTACGTAGCGCAGCATACCACATATTCAATCGCAGGTATGCCTGGCTAATGCATTAACGTAATCCAAAGCGAAATTTGGGTGCCCGCTCTTTGTTATACTGCGTACCACGTTGGACACATTTCTGATATACCGACACAGTAACGCCCCGTGTTCGAAGTCGCGCGACGCACTGCCAAACGCAAGCAGAAGCGCTCAATGCAGCTACGTCTGTGAACCGAAGCAACACTGCAGAAAGGGGGGCAATGCGACCTCAGTATATGCGCGCACGTAAACACAAGATAACAGGGCGTTCGTACACGTTACCGGGTGAGGAATCATTCAGGGCTCGCAGAGGGACGCGAATGGCCCCTCGCTGCCTTAAACGTTGCCCCGAGACGCGTGTTTTGAGGTGGCGAAAAGAGGAATCGTGTGGCGCGAAACTGGACCGAGGGCGCGAACAAGGCGGCGATCGGTCTCGTGAGCGGCAGCCACGCCTGCGTGCGGCGAGAAGAGGTGCGGGCCGAAGCCGCCGCGCGACACAGGAGCACGTTACGCCGCGGTTCCCGACAGGCGTCCTTACACGGGGCCACAAGGACGGGCCTGTTGAAGCGAGACAAACGACTGCACCTCGTGTATACATCCAAGCTCGGCCTCCATGAATCATGGTCAGCCAGTAGAGATCCCAGACAGCGCAGAAAGAAAGCGTCCGAGAGGAAGAGAGACAGCGCAAAAAAAGAAAAGGAAGAGAAAGAGAGAAAGAAGTGGGCACGAACGAAAATCGGAGGGGTCAGAAACAAGCCTGGCCATTTGGGTCTTTCTGCGGCGGTGGGAACCACGCTTTCGGGGCCAGTGTTATTCTTGTCATCTCTTTTTTCTTTTTTTTTGTACTTGCGGTGGCCGTCTTCTGTCTCTCCCCTATCAGGGATTGAGAGAGAGCACACGTATAGCGCATCAAAAGGAGGACGGGGAGAAGGACAGCATGGAGATGGAGGTGGAAAAAGAAAAAGACATACGCAATGTTGCATGTCGCCGCCGAGGTTCCCACTGTAGCAACACGAGCGGTTTCCCTCGCGCGAACATTGTGGCCACGTTCACTTAAAATATCCTGGCGCTTCCCCGGCTATGCCTCCCTGCTGCTCATCTCTTTGCTGCTGATTACACTCTTTTCTTTCTATACTGGGGCAACTGACCACCCATAGGACGAGACAAAGGAGGCAGCCGCAGCTGATTGTTGTCGTCTAACCACTAAACTGAAACGAGTCGGGTGCTCAATACGTTCCTTTGTTGGTCAAGGAGCAGCGCAGAGGGAGATACATGTGAAAGCTGAATCCTTATCGGCAAAATTATACGCGAATGTCAAGTTATAACGCCTAAACTCGGCCGAAGGTCAGTGATCCACGACATTTGGCTATATCAACGGCCGTCTACGGTATATGATCAACAAACAACGCAAACGCGTTTTTTTTATTGCCGTAAAAATAAATTAAGCAGTTGTTGTCGCCATTTTTGGTGACGGCTACCCCTTTTCGCTTAGATAATAAAAATAAATAAAGAAAAAAATATAATAATAAACTAGTCCCAATTCGTATCTCAGTATCGTCACCGCTTCACGTTCGCGTCATAGGCGCGGCATAACGATGACAGCTCCTTCGACAGCGAGCACAGAGGATATACCTTCCCAAAATTCGCTGGAATATACCCTGAAGAATATGTTGCAGATAGTCACGTAAAAAAAAAAAATGCTTTAGGAGGCCTTCGTATATAATCCCACATTATCATGTCTAGTAAATGCGAACGGCGCTTCTTTAGCGATAATAGTGACACACACACACACACACACACACACACACACACACACACACACACACACACACACACACCACACACACACACACACACACACACACACACACACACACACACACAGAGAGAGAGAGAGAGAGAGAGAGAGCAGAACGTAATGGGAAGCTCGACAGCCCAATGATCAAGGTAAGTTCACAGGTGTGCCCTGTGGCTATTTACCCAACTGATAAAGCTAGCGTTAGGTTCTTGCTCATCGGACCGGGCATTCCCCAAATGTCACGATTCTCGACGACTGGTTGTCCATGCATATAATTTTGGCCCGTTAATGCCCCCGAATGTACAGTGCATTAGGCAGACACTGCCATAGCGCAGCAATAAGCAATGCGATAAGAAAAACGGTAACCAAAGTGCTCGCAGCCTAACACAGAAACGGTCACCAAGTGATGCGAGAAAAAAAGCAAAGCAAGCAGAGCTCAGAATGACTAACTATAGGCCACCTGAGACTGCCCATCAGTGAGAGGCGACGAAGCATTCTCGGAGAGACTACAGCGACGCTGGTCCACGCCGGCTACAATGGTTGAAAACAGGCAGCCGCCTCCAACAGGCTTTCCTTTCTGAAGCGCGCGCTTTGCATTTCAGCTCCGTTTCACTTGTCGATTATTGCTTCGACGCCACTGCCTGTTGTGTACGCCACCGCTCTTTCGAACGTTTCCTCCCCGCGCTTTTCAGCTGGCGCGAGACATGCAAAGAAGCCGCCACCACCACCGCGGAGAAAGCCAACAGCGGGAAAGCTCGGCAGAGCGATAAAAAAGCAGAACTAAGCGAAAAATACAGTAACACAAAATATAGAGCACGCGCGCAGGCACGCAAACAGGTAAAGCAGACGCTTTCAAAGACGGCAGTTTTTGTTGGATTCACAACGGCGCCCTTATAGGAGCGCCCAGACACAAAATCGGAGCAAAGGTGGGGTAAAAAAAGGAGACTTTTTTTTTTTTCCTCGAGCCTTGAACTTGACAATGAAACCCGTAGGGGGCTTGCAACCTGTGGTCACACAGTCTCTGCACAGACTGAGCTCGACATCGACGCGGTGAATACGTATGGCGACCGTTTCTTCGCATTCCCTATCCCAGTGAACAACGTTCAACGCATGTGTGCAGGAGCAACATTGGCTATACGCAAAGAAACGGCTGCTAAGCGCAGAAAGTGAATTGAGAGATAACGTTTGAGAAAAGTATGTGCCACTACATTAATTGTAGCGCACTCGCTGTCAGCTTAACCCAGAACGGCAAATGGAAGGAGATATGTGTATTTAGCAAGCGCAAGCTGCCCTTGCTTCTTTACTATGCGCGGTAAGTCGCGGATAGTTGCGTGAAGAAAGAGTGAGGCTTCCTTATACTATTTCTAAAAAAAGAAAAGTAGAAGTAATTCCACTTTGTGAAGGTGTCAAATTGCGGATCTGTAGCGGTGGAATGCTTGAAGCGTTCTGCAGCTAACACGGTTTCGCACAAGCTACGGGACCGGCCAATAGACCCAGAGCTATAGGCGCGCTTGCGTAAGCAAAAACTCTGGGTCTGTTGGCCGATCCCGTATAGATTGTGCGAAACCGTGTGAGCTGCAGAACGCTTCAAGCATTCCACCGCTACAGATCCGAAATTCGACAACTTCACAGAGTGGAATGACTCCTGCTATACAGGGCCTGAGGCTCTCTGCGTTTCACACGTCTTCTTTTTTTTTTCTTTTTTCGCTATCTCCTAATCGGTTCACAGTTATTCGTCCACGCCGCTCGGTCTACGACGCATGCAGGTATCTGCTGGAAATAGCATAAAAGGTTAAGTTGTAAAATAATAATAAGAAAAAAAAATGAAACACACACGCACATGCATCAGTGATGCGACGGAAACAGCCCGCCCATATTATACGTTCTCGTGAGATATGTAGCCCGTCACGATTACAAGCTCCTTGAAGATCATGAGACTGTTTTGCAGAAGTTATATAAGTGAGTATTCATGTACGAAGGCGCCATTTGTTATCAGGTAAGTTGATAACACGGAGCCTGATAAAAAAATTAAAGTATATTCTGGGGCTTTACGCGCTCAAACCACGATATGGTTATGAGGCACGCTGTAGTGGGGCACTTTTCCTAAAAGGAGTCGTGAAAGAAATGTACAGCTGCCCAGTTCTCATTTTCACTGCTTCAACAAAGACTCGACATGCTGATTCGGAAATACTTCGGCGGAATATTCAGCGTGCATTTAATAACGCTCGTTTGAAATCCCATATAGCGTTCTTGCGCTTTCCAAACGACATGCATGTGAAATGACTGGCCAGTATATATAGGCACTATTCTATGGAGTCACCACAAGACATTAAAAACGTAAACGTATGGTCTTTCATTTGCTCTGAAATAATATATTTATATGAAAGTTAGAAAGTAAGAAAATAATTGGACACCGGGTGGTGCTACCGCACGGAAGCAAGGCTGGAACACAGTTTGCTTTCCCTTGGCCCCCAAGGGCGCGCAATATCTGGGATGGTATCAGCTGCAGAGTTGAGGGTGACGCTCGCTGGGAAATCGAAACCGTGTTTTTCACCGCTGTAAGCCGAGAGAGACGACGCAGCGAAACAGTGTATATCGTAGACTGGACGGCCTGGATTCCGAATCACATATAGTACAGAATTTTCGGAAACGTTTCACGACCCCCCTTTAACCTTGACCTCCTTGGTTTCCTCAACCTGTACCCACAAAGGGACGCTGTACACGAAGCGGGCGCCGTCATAAAATACGGCCGCTGTGGACGCCGTCGTACGGATTTGTGGAATCGAACCGGTACCCCTCAAGCTCAGGAGCGCTATACAGCCGCTAAGCTATCAAGGTGGGTTGGATGCGGCGTGGTGCAGATAAGCTCAGGACAAAAGTGCCATCAAGCTTCCCTTCAATTCTCCTTCATAGCCATGTCGCTGAAGAGAAGGAAGCCAATCGCAACCCGAAGTTCGCGAGATATTCTCTATTAATGTTTACGCCAATACTGCTTCCCTATGCAGCAACGTGAATAACCTTTTGAGCATGGAGATCACAACATAGTAATTAATGCATCTATTTTTTTTCACATTCTTTGTAATAGGCGTATTTGCGCATTATACCGCGCGCGCGCGCGTGGGTGCATTGTGACAAATTACAGATTGGAGCGCTGGAGTTCCTGCAGATATACAATGAAAGACATTCATCTGTGTTTCTTTGGGCACAGAAATGCGTCCATGGCTGCAGGTATATCTACTTTATCGAAAAGCTTCGTAAACCTTCGGCGCAGAGTATAGCATCCACCTTGTGTGGTGTGGCATCTACTTCTGTGGTCCCAATGTGAAACCTGTCAAAGTTTGAAATGATGCCTGATTCGAGCACAGCAATATCGGCAACAACCATGAGCTACACTTCCCAAAGCATAGTGATCCGTGTATGTTTGACGAAACGAGGAACTTGACATAATGCATAAAGAGACGCACGAACCAAAAGTCTGTTGATTTTGTTTTATAACATGTTACGCACCTGGCCATAATGCCGTTGGCACTGCGAGTGTTTTATGAATAAGGAATAGGGAGATAAATGAACACTGAGCGGCCATAGCAACTCACCCGTTAAGTGTGGTCTTTGTCAGAAACCATCCCAGGAAAAACCTGGCCACGGCGTGGAAGATCTGGGTGCCAAGCCAGTTGGATTTTTCCGTGCTCAGGTCGAGAAAGGCCTGAGTCTCGGCATCAAGCTCACACTGCACGAAGCTGCGCAGCAGGAACTCGTCCTTCAGCTGCGCTGTGTCGATGCTGTACCACTGCGATGTGGGGAAAAAAAATATGATGGAGGGGAAGCGATGTTTAGGTGCTTATATGTTCTAATGCAATGCAGCTGATTGTCATATTTGCCACGAGAGCGTTCTTACACTCGTTAGCCCCACCTAAAAGGGCAGAATAGGTATTTTGACAGGCGACGAATCCTGAAGTGAAGCAGGGCTTTAAGTCTGAGATGACGTTTCAGTGTAGACACTTCTTCGTTAGATTCAGAATGGAGGCGGAGGTGCAGATGGGAAGTTGTGAGCCCATAAGGAAGCCTATGAGCCCATAAGGAAGCCTACTGCTTCAAGTATCGGTGCGCATGACATGTGCTTGACACGTGATTTGGGTGTTTATATGACATACTTCAATACGTCCACGTTAGGCGCGTGAATTCAAGCAACACAAGGAACGCGGTAATGTACTGCTGTTTAAAAAATAAAAATAAAAGCGCCAATACTGACGAAAAGAATAAGAAAGGTAAGTCGCGTTATGATATAGAACTACGCAACGTTGACTTCATTCTCCAACGTCATGTCTCCTCAAATACTCCATACCTGCAAACTAACGAATTCCCTCTACAATCAACGTTAAATTTTGTCGTAAACTAGCTAATAAAAAAACAGGAACAACAATGGTATTAGGAACATTGAATCAATGTATAAACGGACAATCCAAGCATATTGAAAAGTGTATAAGCATCACCCGATACCCAAAACACATGCCACGTAAGCATAAAGATAAACAGGACATTTTACAAATGGGTCTCAGATAATGAGCGAGAGATGTTCGTAAACAACCAGCAAGCGCTGCCACCACCAACTCCAAATCCACGTTACCTCCCTCGTATACAGTGAGAGGGCTTGGACCGGGAAGGCGCACGCGTGCGGAAGCTAACGTCTCAATCCCCGACACACATGTAGCGGGTATCAGCGAGGCGATAGACATCTTTGGGAAATTCATTGTCGCCGAACCCCTTACGGTGTCAGTGAGCACGGCTGCGGCGACGTCCGGATTGCCTAACGCCGGCAAGAAAGCCACCCCGTTAGATCGAAGAGCCCATAATAGCTCGCGTTCGCGCCACCGGCCGACCGAGTCTTAGGCAGGAGGGGGGTAATACGAAGTCCCCGTGCAGCACATTATAACCCCATCCACATTCGGAGGAAAGAACCAGGCGGTACCTGCCAGTGCGCCGACGCGCTCGGGCCTCTTGCGCCCATCTGGGGAGCTCGGCTGCTGGTTGCGCAACGCCTCAACCCTATTCTCTAAACCCCCACCCGTTGCCTCCGTGGTTTCTTGGCAGCCCCCCAGGGAGGAAGGGGGGGATGAACATGCTCCCCCCTCCATTTTGGGGAGAAAGGGTTCCGGGGGGTGCACCATTGTGTGTCGTCAAGGGCCTTTCGCTCCCGCTTCTCTGCGCCTATTAGCCAGTGTTTCCTCGGCGCGTGATGGTTGCATTGTGCGCGATGTCGGCTCCGCGCAGATAGCGTCGCCACGCATCCCCAGTCCTGGCACGCGGAAGACGGGAAGGCGCGTGTTCGCGTGAAATCAACTCCTAATCGACTGTGAAAAGACACCGGTTTCCCAGGGCCTCGGCAGCTCCTGTGTGTCGTGTCGCTACACGCGCCGCTTGGGTGGTGCCTGAGCAGCCGCCGCTTTCATGAGGCGTTAATGTTCTATTTTGCCGACACTGGTGACTTTTTTTTTTTTTTGCCGCGGTGCAGCTAAATGGTAAAGAACAATGCAACAAATTAGAAGGTTTCCCTTGATGCTATTGACGATACCTGGGTGTCTTTGACAGGACGCGAATGCTCAGCGTATAGGCGAAGAACGAAATATACTCAAAATAGATGCATGCTTCAAAACACGAATCACATAAAGCTTTATTATTATTATTATTATTATTATTATTATTATTATTATTATTATTATTATTATTATTATTAGTTGTTGTTGTTGTTGTTGTTGTTGTTGTTGTTGTTGTTGTTGTTGTTGAACATGGCAACAGGAACAAATAAATCCTAGATGAACTTGCGTAACCTACAGAGCTATACTAGGTTAGCGCCACATTAACAAAACTTAGTTATAATAAGTGCGCTACGATCAACAGAGCTATAGAGATTGCATCGTTAAATGCGCTGGGAAATTATTGAAATCGCAGATATAAGGGCTTGAAAAAAATTATATACCTTCCCGTCCCCAATCCCTTGCACTACAAACTGATCTTTGCAGATTATAAACGTATAGGTTCGATGTAGCGGCGCGATAAATAAAGCTGAGAAACTACTGGTGATGACCGCGGCCGAAGAAAGTTTGCAGAAGCGTATAGACAACGTGAAACAGGAGGGCCTGGAAAGCTCTTCGGACAAACCAGTCAAATGTGTCAGGAAGAAAGAATTCTTAACAATGAGAGCAGGGAAATACGAGGACCTGGATTATCTTACAGCGAGGTGCGAGTTGCAGTGACAGTCTCAGCTTTTCAGTCACCGTCAAACCTGTTACACGAGCGCCCTTAACAATGGTTAGCATAACCACGGTTATAGTTAAACGCGGTTAGCACAGTCACACAGCACGCGAAATGGCAGCTAACCGAGCTTGCCAAGCTCGGTTAAGAGCAAACCGACGTTCGGAAACAGACGAAATGGCGGACGGTATACCTTTCCCGAGTTCAGCGCTGGCGCTTCGCAATCTTCCGAAAAGCGGTCTTCGACATGTTGCGGCATAAGAAGTTGTAGTACAATCTTTGGGAGATATTACTGCCTCAGTGCACCCAGGTGGTCGAAACGCGTGCTTCTGCAGCGCACCGCGGTTGCCTTCCCACGCTGGAACAGCTCGGGCCAAGGCTATATACCGAGGCCTTTGCAATATCATCGCTCACAACAGCATTTAAAATGTTGACTCCGATTTGTTTATGGCACAAAATAATTCGTAACTGAGCAAGGTAAGTTCTAAAGTTTACCATTTCTGCTACGCATCGCCTGCTTCCACACCGCTCGACAGATTGGACGCCGCGATGCGAGAAGTAAACAGCGGCACTGGCCGTTTCACCGAAACGGCTCGCTTCCTTTCGGACCTTCCTCTTCGCATCAAGGCGCAGAGAAAACTAATCGCAAGTGTTCAGGCACGACATATGAGCACCAAGGTTAATCGTGATGGCAAAAACAAGCGCTCTGTGACGAGCACGCGCTTGATTGCGAACGGCGACGGCACCGCCGTACACCTTGCTAGGCCATATATAGAGCTCGGAGTTTTAAGCGCCGGCCAGTCCGTGGTGACGGCAGATTGTTGTGCACTTGTGTTTGTCGCTCGCGAAGGCGTAGTTTTACCAATAATGTTCTTATAGAACGATGCAGGGCTGTGCAAAATTGTTTCTTTCGTAACTAATTACGAGGATACGGAGTCTTTCGAGGGTGGATGCCGATGTGCGATACGTGGGAGGAGCATCTGTCAACCGCGAACAGGATAGCGCGTGTAACTCCGGCGGACTATATACGGTTGATATTAACCACGGTTGAGGTTTGCCGTGTAACTAGGGTATAAAACAGCACTCCAGTGCGAGTGCTGTTCAATATGCCCTCCTTGTGGGTGCTATAGGGGAAGACGCCAGACAACAAAAACAGAAAGTGACGGCTTTCCATACCAGTCTAACGCGCGACACCAACAAGGAAAAGGAAGCCATCACCCTCGAATCCAGACAACCGCTAAAGTCTCCACTTCGTCGCACAGGCTGGTTCGAGGAAACGCAATTTCGTATACGTCTCGGCTGGAAGGAAGGATAAAACTTGCTCACGCGAAGTTTGCGTCCATTTATAAAAGTGTAAAGTTTGTCTACACAGAATGGAAACATAAAACGGCTACGATCGAGGGCGAAGGAAAGCGAGGTAAGACAGGGCGCTGCCGCATGAAATATAAATTTCCAACTCGCAAACGGGAGGCGTTGCACGGAAGCGTAAGGTGGGCTAAGCATCCCGGCAGCTGAATATACAGTAACCCGATAGAGGAAAGTTCCACGAGGGAGGCCGCACGCCTCAATCGACACAGGAGCCGCGGCAGCAGCTTGAAAGTCGCACCACGAGCGCCATAAAGACCGCGAAGGTCTTGCACTTTTGCAAATGAGGCCCAACAAGAAGCTTGCCTCGCAACATTGTTTTCTTTTCTTGGTCGCCTCGAGCTTCTTCAGACCCCACGTCCTACAGCGAAATTTCTGTGGGGTTGCCGCTCCCACGCGGTGCGCGTGGCTTCGCTAACTTTCTCTAACGCTTGCTGCTTTTTCCTCGCTTTGCACAGAAATAACGAGAGAGAGAGAAAGAGAGAGAGAGAGGAATTTAGAAACGCGGTACGCCGAAGAGAAATACCCTCAAACGGGTGAAAGCCCCCTCCACTCTCAAAGTGCCACTCCTCCATAAATCCAGCGTCTGTAGCGGTCGTTTCCTTTTATTAGAGTCGTTACTCAATGCGCCCTCGCTGCTGAGGCCGAGGGCCGAGCATTTAACCTGGAATGTGCGGCCACCGACGGAGAGAACCGGGAGCGAAGGGTGTCAGGGCGAGGCGCGCGCACCCGAGAAACGCGCGCTCGTAATCACGAGCTGGCACAGCGTTTCCCGACGGGGAAAGCCCGACGGTTTCGTCGCCCTGTCCGCCCTCTGGAAAGGCCTTTCCCGCGTCTTTTTCCCCCCACGACGACACAGGGTGTAGAGACGCAGAGCGAACAAGAGGACCGCGCGCTCCCCAGGACGGAGAGAACTCGCTCAAACTCTATAAAGACACAGCAGTGCGGCGCGCGGAACGATAAGGCCTCGCGAATACACCTTGGGAAATTATGAGGCCTCGTGAACGCGTGTACTTTGGCCACCTTACAGGGTCACGATCATATACAGCAGCGCTTACCTAATTGAAGCTATAGCTATATAAACTATGTCTTGTTCTCGAGACTGCACGGCTCCTTGACTTCGCCAGCACGATTGCTGGACTGTCTCTGCATCCGCAACGGGAGGGGGCACAGTGCGATGTGATTACTCCATTATGTCGCGAAAGGTGGACTGAAAGAGGGACGTGATACAGAAAGGGTCGTCAAAATGTATCGATAGCGACGATTACCGTGTTGTGCCGACAGCGCGTCGCTTGAATCACGGATCTGACGGTCACTCCCTTCGATGGCCTCTGTAAGGGTGCGCTCTAGAACAATATAAAAATGTTTACATTCTAGTTTCTTGATAACACATTGATATCGCAGCACGTCAAACGGCGGTTTAAACAGAGCCCCGTCTCACGTAGTAAACTCCACTCGGCCTTTGCATGGGGCTAGGCCAGTCTCGGTCGTCTTTAATGACAACCTTTACCGCCGTAATATTGAATCGAATATGAGCAACTATAATTAGCTAAATGCGAGCCCCTGCTACTTGCATTAGTGGTTTCGTCACTCATATTTAAAAAAAATATATACCGTGTAATAAGCATGGGTTGGAGCGCGTAAGGCAGGCATTCCCGACTCATGAACGGAAACTTACCATCATTACTCAAGCGGAAATTATGTAACTGCTGCGTTCTGCCAGTACTGACATACGGGGGCAGAAACCTGGAGAAAAACAAGGACGCCCGAGAGCAAGTTTAGAACCACGCAAAGGGCGATGGAATGAAAAATGATAGCCGTTAAGAGATAGAAAGACAGCCTAGTTGGTCAGGGAACAGACAGAGCCGACATAATAACCGACGTTAAGAAAAAAAAAAAAAGGACATGGGCAGGCCACGTGATGAGAAGGATAGATAACCGATGGACAGTTAGAACGACGGAATGGATACCAAGAGAGGGCAAGCGTATCCGCGGACGACAGAGAGCAAGATAGGGTGACGAAATTATGAAATTCGCAGGCATAAATGAAATCGGTTCGCGCAGGACAGGCAACGATGGAGAGCATTCGGACAGACTAGCTTCGCTCTGCAGTGGACATAGCATATGATGATGATGATGATGATAATGATGATGACGACGACGACGACGACGACGATAGAATCATTTGACCCTTTTCAAGAAATATACGGAAGTACAGTGTCAATGACTCAATTCTAACAGGAATCGACATAATACGCGAGAAGCTGGTTTTTATTTATTTATTTATTTATTTATTTATTTATTTATTTATTTATTTATTTATTTTACTCTCGAGGTCCAGAAATGTGTGGGTACTATTTCGTATTATTTCGGATACGATGATTCGAGCTAATACTTCGAGAGCTGCGGCGCTCGAGAAGTGTTCACACGTAGCGAGAAGCGCTGTAGGGGTGCGAAGAAAAATTAAGAGTAAGTGCCTTGCCTGACACACGTATAAACGAACAGATCCTCCTGCTCTGTCACAGAAGCAGCTCTGTCGGCTGCTGTTAGTTCCTCGTGGTGTACGTATATATATATAAACAACCATCAATGAACCGCTGTTAAGGGATTCTAACTGCGAATTCAGTGATTTCGGCAGAGTGTGTTCACTCGTCATGGCATTGCATACATTGCGGTGTAGCTGGCTTTAGAGATGCTGCGCGACCAAAGCTTCAAAATCAAATTAAAAATTTTTACACGTGTTTTGTGACTGCGGTATGTGGAAGGCGTGAACAGTATACATACCAAGGAAAAGCAACACCGATTTAACGCCGCCTCAAAGAAAGCAGTGCCAGAACTCCTTTAAGCCGTGTAGCCATGGAGGTCAAATACAAACAACCAAGCCTTGCGAAGCAGTATCAGTTTGCTATAGCCTCACTGTGCCATATGAGTATTCTCCGTCTAACACCCCTACACCTCCCCTCGCACGCCCCTGCTCCTTTTTTATTTTGCTATGTGATCTGTTGTAATGGCGGCTTCTTAAATGCGCTGTTTCGGCAAAATGACGGCCACTAAAGCTATGAATATTACTGCAGTATGAAATACAACCGCTACAAGACGCCACGACATGTTGTAGTTCCTATATTTCAGGAGGTAGCAATATTTCCCACAAGCCACTTGAGTTGCAAGGCGTCATGGCGTGTAGCCATTTTTAGCGGTCGCATTACAATTCACAGGCTCTCGATTGAAGTTTAAGTCAAGATTACATAATGCCTAAAAAATAATTGATGGGGTTTTACGCACCAAAGCCACAATATAATTTTGAGACAGGCCCCGTATTGGAATCTCGGATTTTTTAAGTCTAAACACATGTTCTTCTTTTTTTGAATTTCGTCCTCATCGAAATGCGGCCGCCGTGGTCAGGATTCGATCCCGCGACCTCGAATTTAACAAGTCAACACCGTTAAGCTACCACGGCGGGAGATTCGATAAATGCATTATACTATTCTAATACAGCAAGGTTATTAAGTGCCATGCTTAGTCATGTTTATTGAAGAACTAGTGTCTTGACACACCGCACAGCAGTGTGATAATAACAATACTATGGAGAAAGAGAAGTCGGTTAGCTTACAAAAATGAATACCAGCAGTTGCCAGTGCAGACACAAGTACGCCAAAATTAAAGCGGGAGATTTAAGGCAACCGATTTGCTACCCGTAACCAAAGAATATTTTGTTTTACCTCAATAAACGTCAGCAAAGTCGCGATAAACGAAATCATCGCGCGAACAGTCACACGAAGCACAAACGATGAAACGACCTGTGGCGCGCGTTACATCACAGGATATATATATATATATATATATATATATATATATATATATATATATATATATATATATATATATATATATAAAGTGTGTGCGTGCGTACGTACCCGACGATACCCGACACGCACGCGAACATTACGCCGCGCAACGCAAGCCATACGCCGTCTGACAAAAGCGATCAAATTTGGCGAAATTTCTGCCGACAGCAAAAAAAAAAAAAAAAAAAAAAAGGGACAGAAAACCTCCTTTAGCCCATACCCGAGCATTCTGTGTTTTGCGTCAGCTCCATCGCGCGTTATGTTCCTGCCACACAGGCCTCCCATTCATTCGTATGCACAAACGCATGCCATGCAACGCACGCACAACATGAATTGACAGCACAATAACCACGCGCGACGAGGAAGGCTTCGCGCGGCCGTTACTTCCGGGGTCAGTGACACATCCCCGCGCTTCCACCTAGCTAGACAGCACGGGCTCCCCCAGTTATTCCTCTCCCTCTCTCTCTCTTTCCCTGTTCTTTAGGTGTCTGTCGGCGTGAATATGACACCAGAGCGACGGCATCCACGAGCCAAACACGGTGTGAGGGATGTAAGTAATGACTACACGAACCTGGGAGCCGCTACACAAAAGGGCGAGAGCGTACACTTTAACTTCATTCGCGCAAACATCGCACTCGTTAAGCGCGAAACGTTAAAATACACGAATAAAGAAGAACCGACGAGGGCAGCCGCCACAACGGTGCCTCGGGGTTAGAAGAAGCGTCGTTACATTTTTCTCCCGTTTAAGGCAGTTGGGCACACGGAGGCGGTTGTTTCGACTTGCAGTAAAAAGAAAAAAAAAACGCAGAAAAGATCACAGAAGCGAAAGAACGCGTTGTGGCACGGGAACGGCCTGGAGGAAAACGTAAAAAAAAAAAAAGAAGGAAAAGGAACCACCACAACGTACTTACATCACGCGAAACACGCCAAAGCGGAAGTAAAACGCGGGAGCGAAGGCGCGCGCGCGCGCGGGGAGCGCGTCGCCAGATGCGCTTTCTCTTAGTTTCCTTCCCGTGGCAGCCGTCGTCGGCTTCTGTCGATGCAATCGGCCGTTGCCGTGCAGGAATTAATGACACGCGCCTCGGCGTCTCGAAGAGACAAGCGCATGAATAGGTGACACACGCGGAGCAGGGGTCGGCCGTAAACGGCGCGCACCGTGCTCCGCAAACACACAACGCACAGCGCGCAAAAACTGGCTGGCTCCGTTCCCCTGACGGCCGCCACGACGTCGGTGAGCTCGTAAAGCTGTCAGTCAGCGCCGAGCCGGCCGAGCCGGCCGCCCGCAAACCCTCCGCTCTCTCTTCCCGTTGAGCACGAAAGCTCTCCCGCCGAGCATCTTCCGGGCAAAGCCCCTCTGACAGGGCGTATGGCCCATCCTGCAGCCGGGACGCTTAAACGAGCTCCGCTAGAGTGGCCCGGAAAGACGCGCGCGCGGTGTCTCGCGTTGCCAAGAAGCATTCGCCGAGCGGCAGGGAAT
The DNA here is from genome assembly GCA_013339685.2 of Hyalomma asiaticum. Taxonomy (NCBI): domain Eukaryota; kingdom Metazoa; phylum Arthropoda; class Arachnida; order Ixodida; family Ixodidae; genus Hyalomma; species Hyalomma asiaticum. Next base: position 285,951,040 of record CM023481.1, on the reverse strand, counting down.
ACACACACAGAGGAAAGAGCGGCAGATGTCGAAATGTCGCGTTTCTCACGGCACGTAAAGGTGCACGCACTCGCACACACGGCGAATGCGAGCTTCAACGAGAAGGCCGCCGCAGTTTCGTGCCTCAAACCGCAAGAACGGCACGACACCAACATTCGCTAATCCAGCTTATCCTAAAAAGCTCGTCATCATGAAAAGATTCGTGCGTGCGCTGTTCTTCACTCGATAAAGGCATAAGAACAAGCACGACCCTCTACTGAACGGCGATTTTCCCTTCGTAGGCCTGAACATAAGGGACCATAGTGACACATAACCATGTATGGCATGCAAGAACGAACGACGCCCGTCGGTGTTGTGAGACCAGGGGCAATCACGTGAACCTCGGGTTATAAAAGTACGTCGGTTCGTTATCTTATAATTAGAAAGGAAAAAGGTATGCACTCACAGTATATTTTAATGTTTCGAGGAGTACACGGGCGCTGCAAAGTTGATAGAGTTAGTAAAAGTTCAATGCCACCTATCATGTGTTGCGTCTAAGAGGTTCAATTGAGGGGAGGGGGGCACAATCTGGAGTGCCTTTTATTACGTTATATACTCTGGGCGTTTCTTTCGTAATAATGTTCACTAAGAATCATCTGTGCGGTGGTCTAGTGGCTATGGTACTCGGCTGCTAATCCGAAGGTCACGGGATCGAATTCCTGCCGCGCCGACTACATTTAGATGGAGGCGAAATGTTGAGGCCCGTGTACTGTCTGATGGCGGTGCACGTTAAAGAATCCCAGGTGGTCGAAATTTCAGGACACCTCCACTACGGCGTCTCTCATTATGATAGCGTGGTTGTGGGACGTTAAAGCTCACTAATTAATCAAATCAAGAATCATTTGTGGGAAATAGTGAAACTGTACCGTTGTGCTTGCTTAATCAAATATTGATAATATTAACTGCCGGGGTTTCAAACGCCGAAACAACAATGTTATTAAGAGGCACGCAATAGTGCCAGGGCCCGCGAAATCACTTCACCTCCATCGAAACGCGACTGTCGCGCCCGGGATCTGACCTGCGTCGTTCGTGCACAATGACCCTAGCTCATGTGGAGTGTACCTCGGGTCAACAGCCGATTACTGTAGCCACTATACTATCGCGGCGACTACTTCTGAGAGGCTGGAACAAGCTGGGTCCGCCACAAGCTCCTCTGTTATAGTCCAGTCTTACAGCACTAATGCAAGCTACCCGCATTTTTTTTTCTATTTAAGTTCAAGCTTACTATTTTTCTAGTACAGACTACAGAAACGCCCTCCGGGGCTGAAAGCTGCCGTCAGCAGCTTGGCTGGACCCAGGAACTCCTCAGCTTAGTGCTCTGGCACACAAACTGCATTACGAGAACTGAAGCCACTGACTTCGCAAAGTACATCCCCTTTGAACAAACTTTGAAACAAACGCCAGTTTAGAGACAACGTCCTGCCTAATTTGTGGTTAAAATGTACTGTCGTTACACCTTTTCTTTATTGCTAAACCCTTTTTAAAAATAATTTGACGATAATTTGGTAAGTGGTCAAACGTTCACCTTAATTTCTCGTGCAAATGGTCCGCATGTGGGAACAAACCAGCTGAATTACAGCAGCATTGTGCGACATGCCACGAGTAGTTTTTTTTTTTTCCCCACGAAATCATGTTGCTATGAAAGATAAAGGTATTTCCCAGGAATCTCGTAATTAAAGCACAAATAGTACATGAATGATTTTGAAAATGATCGAAGAAAGCAGCACGCTAATCAGTTCGCTCATAACCCTAATCAGTTCGAATTGTGGGCGAAAACACTCAGAAACATGCTTTTTCGGTTGATATCAGCATACTAAGCAACCTTTAGGCAGCCTAGCCTTACGTGAAGCAATGATTTGTCGAAGACACTCGGTCACCTTATTTTTTTGTCAACAGTAAATAGAACCATGTACATCAATAGACAGGAAACGAGCATTAGTAAGCGAGCCTCAATGGCTCGGACCATATAGTTATTATATACATAATTCAACGTGAATCCTTTACTGAATGGTTCATTCGGTTTAACGTCCGAAAGCAACAGCTATGACTACCTCTATAATGGAAGCATTACGTCCTAATTTTGATCAGGCGTTATTCTTAACTTGCATCTATAACTCTAAACACACAAGTGTTTACGCATTTCGCATAAATCGAATCGTGACCCTCGCGGCAGGGTATCGAATCCACAGCCTCGTTTTCGGTATAGCAGAATGTCGCAGCCACCAAGCCACCGCGGCGGGTAACGTGAATTCTTCAATTTGTCGCTGCATCTTTCCTTTTCGGGACACGAACTCTATAAGGCGTGCAAGACATGTCCCGATCTGAAGAGACACTGACGACCTCCGTGGTCGACTAAAGAAAAGGCAGGTGAACATGATGTCTTGCAATATGACGAAGAGAGAACCGAAGACCATCGATATGACGGAAGCCGTAAATCGGTCGAGGGCTTGTACGTCATTTCTCACAAGAGCGTCGTCACGCATGAGCCCGAGAAGCAGTAAACCGTGAACCAGATAATGTGACGAAATATCAGCGGAATCTTATCAGCAGGTGTACACCAAGTGTTATCAAACAATGGAATCGTCGGTCGAAATAACGGAGTGAAGGAATCTTACATTCAGCCGTGAAACAATGCGGGAAACTATCAAGGGCTACAACTGTCATTTCCACGAAAAGGAACACGCAAGCGCCTGGCCTGCGCTCTGCGGCTGCTGCTCAGAGCGCCGAATATTATCACCAAAAGAAATCACGTCGTATCTTTTTGCAAGCTATTGGCTGACAGAATAACCGAGTATACCACCGATAAGTAAGCGTTTGCTATATTAAACTATTATTATGACCTAAACAGGGAAAGTATTAAAATTGGATTAAGAATGAATAGGCAAAAGACCAAAGTTATGCTCAATAGCCTAGCTAAGGAACAGAAATTTAAAATCGACAATGAACCCTTACAATGTGTAAACGAATACGTATACCTGGGACAGTTAATAACAGGAACTCCTAACCATGAAAAAGAAATTCTCCGTAGAATAAGGTTGGGCTGGAACGCATTCGGAAGGCATTATGAAATCATGACTGGAAACTTACCGCTCTCATTAAAACGAAAAGTATTCAATCACTACATTCTCCCAGTACTAACGTACGGCGCAGAAACGTGGAGGATAACGAAAAAACTAGAGATAAAACTAAGGAGCACGCAACGTGCAATGGAAAGAAAAATGTTGGGGGTAACGCTAAGAGATAAAAAACGAGCGGAATGGATCAGAGAACAGACAGGAATAGCCGATATTATTATATCAATTAAAAGAAAGAAGTGGACCTGGGCAGGACATGTCATGAGGAGGAAAGATAACAGATGGACAGTAAGAGCAACGGAATGGATACCAAGAGAGGGAAAATGTAACAGAGGCAGGCAAAAGATTAGATGGAGCGATGAAATTAAAAAGTTTGCAACCAACTCGCTCAGGATAGGGTGGATTGGAAATCGTTGGGAGAGGCCTTCGTCCTGCAGTGGACCTAAACAGGCTGATGATGATGATGATGATGATGATGATGATGATATTAAACTAGAACAGATGTTCAACTACCAACTCGCCCAGCTTGCTACTTTAATTGCCGCTAGGTAGTTGTCCTCTGGCCGCCGATAGATTATGCCAAAAACGGACGTGCTTCCTCTTGCTGCCACATGCCTGAACTCTAAGCAGCCGCCGCAAACCACAGGCCATGCACTCGCGCAATGACAGCAGTACCTTTGTAAATAAATAAATAAATAAATAAATTAATAAATAAATAAATAAATAAATTGAAAAAGTATCTCTTCCCCTACCGAGAAAATTGGGGCAAGCGAAGCTTCGCCTGTGCGTTCCTCTTTCTTTCTTTCTTTCTTTCTTTCTTTCTTTCTTTCTTTCTTTCTTTCTTTCTTTCTTTCTTTCTTTCTTTATCTTCGCTTGCCTTTCTCATGACTATCTATCTCCCTCTTTCCCTTCTTATTTTTAGGCATCGCGGGCGCGCTACCTGTAAAACTTCTTTCACATCAAATCAAATCAAACATTACTTTCCTTCTCTGAGGAGGAGGCGCGACTAAAAGCCGTGGGTACGCTTGGTAGAGATCCCTGCCACCACAATTTCAGGCATAGCACAGTACATGATACAAACGATTGGTTCATTGCACATATAATAGACCCTACGAAATTTGTTTTTAACACAACGATGAAGTAAATATGAACATTTAAGCCAGATTAAGGCACAAACAAAAAAAGAAAGATTTTTTAACACAACTGGAAACTTAATATGAATCATCTACATGTAGCTTTAAGATCGCGTTAATATATATGTTGTGTCTGATATATATCAATATCCATTGATGATAAAAAAGTGACTTTATTTTTTGAAAAACTAAATGCATCAAATGATTATTGATGCAAATTATTGAATAAATGCGGTAGGGCATATGTTAGGGATTCCTTATAATAACATGTTTTATAATAACATAATCTTTAAGAGCGGTCTACTCGCTGTTCCTCTATCTTCACAGTAGTGAAAAGAGCGATATTCTTTCTTTCTTTCTTTCTTTCTTTCTTTCTTTCTTTCTTTCTTTCTTTCTTTCTTTCTTTCTTTCTTTCTTTCTTTCTTTCTTTCTTTGCATTTTGCGCTATGCAAATGCAGCCGCTGCTGCAGGGATCGAACCCGCAACTTCGAGCAAAACACAAAACGAACGCACGCCCACTCGCTCCTCACAGCGCCTGAAGTTTTTGTTCACCTCATACGGTGCACTACCTTCGGGATCGATCCATTCAGATTCTGCGTGTTACAACGACACCAGCTTCACAGGTCAGCGAATACGAGCTTCGTTTGCAAAAAAAGAAAAAGAACTTTATGCCGATTCGCAGCTTCGCAGTCTCACGGACGAGCACGATAACTGAGGAGCAGGAAGTGCAGATAGACTCGAAGCGTTGCATTGGCTTTGCGCAATGAGGACCGACATATCGATGAAATACCCAAAAGTGACGAAACGTTGTCATATGAAAATATAATCATGCGACAGATGCTCGAGTCTGCCGAGATGTAAACCTGTCTGAAGGACTCGAAGAAAAAATTATATACTGCAACGTCAGCCTGCGCGAAAAACGACACAAAAGGAACATTAGTATCACCTAATTTTGTGCCGTTTAACCTTGCTGTGTGTCACACCAATTTTCCCAACAACAATAACAACGACATTCATTTATATCTATAGGAGGAGTCCCCAGCAAACATCATTTGTGCTTCTGCGCTTAGAGCCCGTATATTCGAAATTACACGATAGTTTGTTCACGAGATCTTTAAGTGCGATAACACTTCACGAGAGAACACGCCCACCCGAACTGCTTACGAGATGTTTCTAAGCAAACCATATATAGCGCACCTCGACTCCAGCACCCGCGTATTTTCCGTAATACACCTCAACCAAAGCCGCTGGAGAGTAAAAAATTCCTTCAATAGTTTACATTAACGTCTCCAGCGAGGATGATGCGAGAACAAGGCGGCCACAAGGTGGCGGCATGTGGAGACATCACGACGACCCGGCGGAGTTCTCTATGAAAGTAACTGGGTTCAGCGCATCCGCCCCCCATTCCCGCCCCCCCCCCCCCCCCCCTTCTTTGTTTATTGATACCAGGAGCAGTGTAAAAGCCATGGCGACTGGTGGTAACGTAGCATGATTCATAAGGTTACCACTATCGCGAAATTACCCTAAATCATAGAAAAACCATCCGCAATACAGAAAATTTAAGCAATTGCTACAGAGATATCTTAAAATGGGATTCATCGGTTGACACAGAGAACAGAGGTCACGGCGTATCATTCCTCGGCTCCTCGAGAACACCGACGCGATATGTCGGATGCGGCTTCGACATCGGCTGCTGCGAGACATCGATCTCTTGCGGACGAGTTCGATCTCGCCCCATGCTTTGCATACGACGTGACGTCACTCAACGGTTTTAGCCGCTCCTCGGTAGATGGCGAGCAACGTCCTGCTTTCGGGGGAGCGTGTTCCCTCGGAATATGCTCCCTCGAAAGCAAGCCGCAATAAAGATATTTAGAGCAAGCAGAGCGACTTACGCTTCACGCTATTCAAATTCGGATGCACCTACACGACAATCACACTGAATTATTGAAAGTCATTCCAACGTTTATGATACCAACAAAGAGCTCCCCTGCAGTGGATCAATAAACGTGGCAGTCTATGTAAAAACGCGTATATGCATGTATCACAAGGCAGGTCATACCACGACTGGCTACCCAGTACGACGAACTGTGATTGCATTAGCGTTGGTTACATGGTAGCCGTGTATCGTGCTAACAGATGGCGCATCGCGCCACCGAAGATTAATGCAGTAACCCTACGGTACGGAATTCTAAACAGCTTACCCGCATATTGCCTCATTTCAACAGCGAATCTGTGTTCTAGCTCGAGGTACAACGTCCTTCGAAAACAGAAATCTCGGCATATCGGGTACGCGCCACATGGGCACTAAAACAAAGACTCGGGCCTCTCTCGTTGAACTTACACCCAGTGCAACATTTCGCACAACCAGATCGGAACGCTTTAGCTGCAACATACTTCCTCCTTCCAGTCCTTTATGTTGACATCGCAAGAACGCTAGCTGGGTTGGAGCTGGAATCGAGCACAGGCCGTCTGCGATGCAGGCTGGTGTTCTACCACAGAGCTACGCCAGCGGTTGACGCTGCTTCGAAAAAAAGCTCCTACACGTGGCGAATAGCAAAGCATATCCATCCAGTACAACAAGGATGTGGGAAAGGAAAATTATGCTGAGGAGGAGGGAAAGAAGGAGGGCAGGGAGTAAAGAATGGATAGTAAAGAATGGAATGGAGAGTAAAGAATGGAAAGTGAGGGTGGGGAGGAGTGATTTTAGAGTGATGAAGAGGGAAATAAGGAGGGTAGAGGTTAAACCATAGCCTATCCATGTATACTGTGGTATAGCAAGGAGGTGCGAAAGAGAAGTGAGGGTGAGCAGGATAGAAAGGATGAGAGTAAGGTCACCAGCGCCGCAGTATAGGATAACAAGGGGGTGGGAAGGGGAGGTGAGTGGGAAGAGGAGTGATGTGAGAGTGAGGAAGAGGGAAATGAGGAGAGAAGAGGGTAAAGCGTAGAATACCCATGTGTAGTATGGTATAGCAAGGAGGTGGGAAACGGAAGTGAGGATGGCGAGAGGAGGATCGGAAGGCCACCAGTTACGCTGTGGCCTAGCCTTGCGCCCATATTGCAAGCGGCCCACATTTTTAGGGGCGAAGCTCCTCTTAGTCTAACCTTGTCACGCGTCAGGCGTCAGTCGTCAGGCGTCAGGCGTAACCCTCGTGCCGGGGGGCACGCGCTCGCCCTCGGCTCTCGCCCTCTGCGCGTGCCTCCCGGCGCGTGCCTCTCTCTCTCTCCCGGCGCGTGCCTCCCGGCGCGTGCCTCTGCTGTCTTGTGAGAGAGAGAGAGACAGAGAGAGAGCGAAAGGCGCGCGTCGGCTACGGAAACGCTCTTTCTTAGAGGAACGCTCTACCAGCTCGCAAAGGAGGAGAACGCGCCCTCACCCGCGAGAGGCAACGTTGGCGCAGGCAGCGTCTCCAAGCGAGTTTCTTGATTGAGAAATACCGACTGCTCGCGTTGGAGAAGCGTTCACCGGCAACCCATATTATATATATATATATATATATATATATATATATATATATATATATATATATATATATATATATATATATATATATAGGCACTGGATCTTGACTTGCAATGAAGTGCCGGTGGGAGATTTCACTTGTGCATAGTTGAACCATGAGGATTCGTAGCGTGCGCGTTAACTAAATTAATCCGGAACTCGGCACGATCTACGATGAACCTCCCGAGCTTCACCCACTCATCATCATTCACTCCGTGGATATGCTGTAATTTTTTTCCTTAAACAAACGCAAAGGAAAGCGGCATGGCGTTGTTGGTTTACTGATGCGATCATCAACGTAAGCGAGAAAATAGGGAAGTTTTCGAGGACGGAAGAGAAGCCTTAAAATTTTCGTTGAGCGAGCGGGAGGCGTTTCGTGTCACGCGCATAGCTAAAACGAAAAGCATGACTGCGTAGTCGTAGATGCACTCTCTCTACTATCAGTGGACACTATCGGACCCTAATTAAAGAAACAGTGCGGAAGCAAAAGATGGTTCGTAAGAGCAAAATAAAAGTAATCATAATGACGGGCACGTTATTAGCAAAAGACGGCTGGCCCTGCCAGTGAGCAACATTTACGAACGAAAGGAGTTGGCGCGCGCATTGGGTTAATAAGAGGTTTAATATATATATATATATATATATATATATATATATATATAGAAAGAGAGAGAGAGAGAGAGAGAGAGAGACGAGGCAGTGAAAAAAAAAGCGCAACGGCTCCGTTGATACACAGAGTAAGCGTGGAAACACGACGTACGTGAAACACGTTTTAATGGGTCGTCAAACATTTCGGCTGTTGGGCCAGCCGAAACGTTGACGACCCATTAAAACGTGTTTCACGTACGTCGTTCTTCCACGCTTACTCTCTCTCTCTCTCTTTATATATATATATATATATATATATATATATATATATATATATATATATATATATATATATATATATTATGTGGTCACGCTTATTAACACTGAGGTACATTTTTGTCCGGACATTCACAACCTACATAGTAACCTCAGGGAGTAAAATATCTACTAGTTTCACATCCATGACACTTACTCATGCCAGTTCCTATCTACAAGGAAGTATAGTAGCACACTGTTACTTGTTGTACTACCACCTCAGTTCGCATATTCGTTTACACCAATTCGGTTTATACCAGTCGTTCTCATTGACATATTAAATCAATTCTATAATGAAAGCATAAGACCAAATAAATATGAAACGGATCGACGTTGTCCTATTACAATAATTAGCAAAATTGTCATGTTGCACTAATTAAGGATGGTTACTCCGGTGAATACGCAGCACACTGGCATATTGAGAGAGAGAGAGAGAGAGAGAAAAGAGAGAAGTTCACTATGAAAGAAAAGCCGAGAGGTCGGCCTGAGTCATTGTTCTGATTCTGACATGTTGAGGTGACAGCGTACGCAGCAGGCACGATCCATATGCAAGAACACAGAAAAGCACACACAGAATATGAAGGCTTCTACGTGAGATATACTCCAACGTCAACTTAAGCGCTATTTATGGCCCTACGTCAGGGAGTCACAAAGTTGTACCGATGAGTAGCCATGCATTTAGATAAATGAACATTGTTTTAAACTCATGTTTTAGAGCTTATTGCTTAATTATATGTATGCCACGACATAGAACTGTTATTTCAGCTTAACGAAGAAAATGATAGCATGCCTAAATTTTGCACAATGCTATCACAATTACAGCATAATATAGTATACTACTGTTCTAGAGGCGTTTACTAACCTGTCACGCACGCAAATAGTAACGCTTACTAACTCTAGTAATGACGACGTTTACTGGCTCTCGTGTGTGTAAATATTAGCATAACCTTTAGTAAAGATGTAATGGGGTAACATCTTTATTTACAGGGTCTCTGATGGATTCAGAATGAAGCCATTAGCAGGAGTGGGTAAGATACAAATATAGCACACTGAAAGTTTCGTACATTAAAAAATCCACGCATATCCACAGAGTGAATGATGATGAGTGGGCGAAGCTCCGGAGGTTCATCGGTAAAAACCGTGAATCTTCCGTGAATCTTGCCCAGTACATCATCAAAGACGTGACAAACACTGTTGTACATATATAAGAAATCTTTTATTCGTGAGCCGTGATTTTCCGTTTTCGTACTGGAGCCGTGTTTTCTTCGTTGGTCCCACTCATGCCCCACATTTCCCATTCATGCATGTCACACACGCGATGTCATTTATGCTCCTGGTATTTATGAGATTCCTGCGCTCCCACGTCGTAGATCGTGGCGAGTTCCGGATTAATTTAGTTAACGCGCACGCTACGAATCCTTATGGTTCAACTACGCACAAGTGAAATCTCCCACCGGCACTTCATTGCAAGTCAAGATCCAATGCCTATATATATATATATATATATATATATATATATATATATATATATATATATATATATATATATATATATATATATATATATATATATGGGTGGGTGGCCGGTGAACGCTTCTCCAGCGCGAGCAGTCGGTATTTTTCAATCAAGAAACTCGCTAGAAGACGCTGCCTGCGTCAACGTTGTCTCTCGCGGGTGAGGGCGCGTTCTCCTTCTTTGCGAGCTAGTAGAGCGTTCATCGAAGAAAGAGCGTTTCCATAGTCAACGCGCGCCTTTCGCGCTCTCTCTCTCTCTCTCACACAAGACAGCAGATGGAAGAGTGAGAGAGCTCGCACGCCGGGAGGCACGCGCCGAGGGCGAGCGCGAGCTTCCCGGCGCGCCGCACCGCAGCACCGCAGCGCCACGATCATTCTGAGACCTAGAGGTAGCTACGACAACAGCGAGGGACTAGCCTATGCCCTAAGGAGCTTCGTCCCTAAAAAGAAAAAAGAACATACCGCGAACACACAGTTCGGAATGCGATACGAAAAATACAGTGTATGGCATACAATTGCACAAAAAGAAAAAGAAAACACGGAACATCACAAAACAAAGCGTAGACATTGTGGTGAGACATGATACAAGTTCTTTAGCTCCGCCAAGAAAGAGGACACCGTCACTACATCCACAACCTCAGTAGGGAGGCGATTCCACTCGTGTACAGTTCGTGGGCGACAAAGAGCCCAAGCATGAGTTAGTCTTACACGAAAATTCCTTTATTTATTTTTTTTTTGAGTGATACGGCTCGCGAGGGTCGTCGCGTGACTTTTTCTATGTACGCACTTGAATCAATGCCAAGCTTATCGTGATAGAGTAAGTGCATGCATTTCAATCTCTCGCGATACCCTCTCAGATGTAAGCGTCCCAAGTTCGCTAGCTGGAGCAGAGCACTAACTGACGCGAGACGGTTGCACGAGCGGAAGATAAAACGAGCATGATGCAACTCCTACCTATTTTGCTGCCCTTCTATCAAGAGTGCGTTTGTGGTACGTGGCTAGTAAATGCGCACTTGTGCATGCGGTGAAATGCTACTCCTCCGACCCTTTGATACGTAAATCTTCAATTTTTCTAATACATCTGATGTGAGGACGAATCCCGCATGAGGTCTGCGTACCCCGACCTTCCGAGGTGGGTGACTCCAATCGATGTCAGAACGCACCCCCCCCCCCCCCCACACACACACACAGTCAGAGAGAGAGAGAGAGAGAGGTTAATACCGGCATTCACCGCTACAGCGATATATCCAGAAGTACCCAATGGTTGGCACGTTTTCGTATGAGAAATGACAGCGTAAACCGTGAAAACGCGGGGAAACAGGAGAAAATGACCATTTTCCAAACTTTCGAACAACAACAACAATAACAACAACAAATAATCTAAAGTTGGGCGCGTCACAAACGGCGGCCCAGGCCGCTACATAGTGCAGCGATTGTCCGTCTGTCCGTGTGCGTCGCATCGTCTAGCGTTACCCGTCAGCTCTCGGGGCCTCCAAGTTGAAGACGTGACGCACGCTGAGACACGTCCCCCAAATCCGCAGTTGCATTTGGTTAGTGTGTGTCTGCATCAGTGCCGCTTGTCATGGCATCGGATCCCGGCAAATTCGAAAGTGCTAAGATTTCACGTGCACTGTTGGTGCCAACGACGCTGCCACACGCGTCGGCATGCACGTGCTCTTCGGAAATGGGGATTGCACGGGGATCAATACATTTGACTGCGTTCACATTCTGCGTTCTCACTGCCCAGGAACGAGCTAGAGGCGGCGGGGCAACCGTGATGGTGCTGCGGTTGGATGTCTAACGAAAGCCCTGAGTTAACCATATATACGAAAAGAACAATGGAAGCACGAGACCTGGCAAGTGATTTCTGGAACCCCAACATAACAAGCAGAAGGGCCTTCAAGGAATCCACAAAACGGCAAGGAAGCTTCCACTAGGCTACATGGAAAGCACGCTGGCTGGTTTTTCTAGGGAAAAACTATCATGTTATACAGGCTAAAAAGGGCGTCTTATAGTGTTTACTGCTCATTAAGGATGGAAAGATAGAATCTATTGATGCATAATCAAAGATGAAGGCGTCATACGCTTCACACAGGTGAGAGAGCATCCAGAAGCGCCAGCCTTATAACATATATTGGAAGATGATGAAAGCACCTGTGAGGGACCACGGCTGAACGATGAACTATAGACCGATGAACTACGTGCTTACATTCTTTATTTCTTCCATAACCTGGCCATGTCAATAAGCGCTCCTCGGTGTGCATTTTATTTCGTCAAACACGCTCATGCTATCTTAATAGACTTCAATTATTTACTTAATTGCTCATTTTCTGGCTCGAAGAAAATAAAAATGACACCCTCTGCGTTATCGTACATGAACATGACCGCATAATAATAATTGCTGACATTTCACGAGCGAAAACGACGATATAATTTTGATGCACGTCCTAGTGGAGGGCTCCGTAAATCTCGACTACCTGGGGTTCCTTAACGCGTTCTGCGCACGCACAGTACACGAGCAGCATTTCTGTTTCAGCGAAATGGGACCGCCGCGGTCGCAATCGAACCCGCGGTTTTCGAGTCAGCAGCCTAGCGCTGTAACTACGATATCGCCGCGGCAGTCCAAATTCACATATTTGAACGCCAAATAGACAGCAAGCGATAGCATGGCCGTCTTGAGTGAATGATATGCCTCTGATAGTTATGGAGCCGTCTATTTTAAATGTTGCTAGAACGAGACATTTGATGATAAATAAGTGTTGGATGATGTAATCCCGGGAGCTTATTCACATCATATTTATTTTATTTGCATCTCTCCTTCCGCTAAAGAAAATGAGTGTTTCTAGGTCATAACATAAAAGCTGAACATGACAGCTTACCCAACAACGCTTTGCTAGTGAACGCAGGCTTCGGAACCTGCTTAATGAGTACAACTTTGCCGATAACTTTCTAAAATTAACCAAGCCAGCAGGCCATGAAAAATACTGTTACCGAAAAGAAAGTTTCGTTCGGGACCGCGATCGTTTCCTTACTGCGGTTAAATCATTGTTGACACTGACATCCGTCTTCAATTTTTCGATTACAAAGCAATGACTCACAGACGTTCTTTCCGTTGTAACATTTCAAAATTAGGAGATTAATTCTATTCGGTGTTTGAAATAGTGTTTGAAGCGCCTAGTTATGTCGCCTAGAATCAAAGGTCATACATTTTATTGTAAAATGATCAAGGTGGCATCCTTTTGTTTGTCGCTTGTGTAATAGTTCAGTATATAGGTAAGTTTGATTATTAAACCATATAAGGGAAAGATTTTGGCTGGTGTTATCGGAAGATAAAACCATCCAAGGGAGTGGAATTCGTGGAATTCCATTCCTTTCTTTTTATCCACCGCTAATGATGGCAGATCATCATGCCAACGCAAGCCACTCCATAAGCGCGAGCACGGAAGGCCTGTAGGAACAAAACTGTTCGACGATTGCAGACCTGGCACCTACAGTCAGTAGATTCATAACATTTGCAGTATAATAGTTCGCTTAAAGGTGAATGCCCCATAAAAATATTTATTTTTCTTGACAAGAGTCACAACCGCGAGATGGGTTCCTGGGAGAACACGCAAGGTGAAAAGCAAATCAAGCTCAGTAGTATACAGCAGAACAATGAACTGACCTGTGAAAACTGCTAAACATCGTTCCGCAACAGCAATTGTCGGAAGAAGAGGAAGACATAACAATTCATAGAACGCACGAGTGGACATGTTGGTAGTTACGCATGTCGTAGCAGGCAGCGCACAGTTAAGGACAAAGACGAACCGAAGAGGTGAGGACTGGACACCAGCGCTTACTTTCAACAAACTGTTTAATGAACCAACTGAACAATGTGTTGAGCGGCGCCCGCAGGCGCGATGGCTTGCCTGAGTCATCAAGATGACACAAATAAAAGGAGACGATAGACAGGCAAGCCATTGCGCCTGCGTGCGCCGCTCAACACGTTTTTCACTTGGTTCACTAAACATGTTTGTTCACTAAACAGAAAGCAACAAACGAACGAAAAAGAATGAGCAAAATTCGACAACATCGGCAACAATCGGCATCAAAGGGCATTCGTGACGCCGATTCAGTACGGCTACAGGGCCATAGCGTCGCATGCCAACGGCCTTCGGTATTTCGTGGCCGGGGAGAGCGAGAGCCGGGCTCGCATTCGATGAGCGGCGCCCCGGTAACGCTGCCGTTATCATATCCGCGCGTTACCGCCACGTGTCACGGGGAGCGCGAGAAATTCGTTCGCCCGCTAGAACGGCCGCGCGCACGCACAGACAGAGACGGGCGAGATAGGAGGCGAAGGGCGCTACGCCGGCAGTCAACGTCGTTAAGGGCCGAGGGACCGTTTCTGCAGTCCTGCGGGTCCACGTGGCGCGCCGTAATGGCCGAGGCGAAGGAAGGAGCCGCAGGGACAGCTAGCTACAGCTGGGGAGAGGCGGGCGCCCCACGAGCGGACGAAGAGGAAGCAAACGAAACGCGCGGCAAACAAGTTTCTCATTTCGTTGCCGCGGCGCACTCCTTCGGATCGCCAATAATGCAGACGACGACAAAACAGCTCTTGTATTTTTTTTTTTCGCGTTCCTTCCTTCGCGCCGGCCTCGCTTGCGTGAAGCCCCGAGTGCCTAAAAACTTCTGCATCAGCATTCTTGTAGCCATTTTTTATTTTGACCCGAGCGAGGGAATCGATACTGAAAAGTAAAGCGTCGTGCTCAGTAAAGAAAGAAAATGGGGAAAAAAAAAAGAACCAAACAGCCGCGCTGGATCTCCATGAGCCCAGCATCCCGGCGAACAAATGAAGCGAGCACAAGAGAGAAAAGAAACGAGCGGAGAGAATGGGGGGAAACAACACAGGCTGCACAAGATGCGGGAGGAGCAAGAGGCGAGGTGAGATCGGGGAGGGGAGAGCGAGCCAGTGCGAGAAAAAAACGAAGAAGAAAGGAAGGTGACGCAGGCCCTGTCGGAAGCGAGAGAGAGCGAAGGCACTCGAGAGAAGGGAGGTCAATCAGTTTGCATTCCAATAAACAGAGCGCACCAAGAAGCGCCACGGCAGAAGCGGGAGGAAGCGCCAGGATGCCAATAAAATATGGCGGCCGGCTGAGAGACGCAGCCAACGAATGGAAAACGAGACGGCCAGCGCTTGGAAGTGAAGGCCCGCGCGCTGTGCGAGAGCCGCGCTGAAACTGGACAGGGCAAGAGCCGCGCAGTGGCTGGCGCAGCGATGCATCGGCGATGGAATGAAAGGAATGAGCATCTGCCAAATGGAAGGAAAAGAAAAAATTACGCTAGAGATCACGGTTACATGGCGTAAAAGTTGACGCTAGAGCATCGGGTTCCTTGGGAGCCAATAATCTACTCGCGCTTGCGCTCATGGCACAATTGGGCGCCTACGGAGGCGTAAATAAGAGTCTTTGCGTCTGCAGACTAAACAGATATTACCTCACAATGTAGTAAACAAGCCTGTAGATGAAATTTCCGCCAACAAACCGATACTTGTGGCTAATATGCCTCGGTTTAAACAATGGCAACGAGTGCTGTGCAGGCAACAAGAGAAAGCGCACACCTGAATCCTAATAAACCTTGCCAGCGCAAACGCGCATCGACAGTCTTCTTTTATGGTGACTTCGGAACGACAACGGACGATTGCGCAATGTAGCCTAATGTCTCGACCACAGAAGTGGATGTCAGTTGGTGCCAAGAAAGTGAATGGGCCGATATAATTTTTCTTTCTTTTTTTTTCGTAGCAGAAGACGTCAAGTTCGCTTCAATTAACATTAGTTCTCTTACCTGTTGCTTTATTATGGCGATTCTCTCCAGGCCCTTAGCAAGTGGGTGATAGTTATGTCGCAGACTTTCCTTGCTACTTATACATCGTGTTTTCGGAAAGACAAGTGCATGATAGTTGCGCGACACCTGCTAAATATCAGCTAAACATTTAAACTGTCCTGTTGTGTCCTCCATGAGTTACCACGGTCGTAATCAGTCGCAGATGCCCAAGAAGCATGTCGAAATGCCTTTGACGTGTTGGGGCCATGTTTGAAGAGCAGATCCAACATGAGCCACAAGAAATCCCAGCATTAAGACATACACGACCCGGCCCACTTCTTGAACACCGTAATGAATGAATGAATGAATGAATGAATGAATGAATGAATGAATGAATGAATGAATGAATGAATTGAAAACACTAATGACCTCATCGGTACATTCGTCGGATGTGAGTGGTCCTAACTTCACGGGGAAACATATATACATATATGCTACTCTCGCCGCCTGGTCTTCCAGGGCAGGGTTGGTCCGCAGCTGGTCTTCCAGGGCGGGGCTGAACAGCAACATCTTCCGTAAAACAAGGCGTTAGACGTGTCACTTTAAAAGCTGATATTACCGCCATTTAAACGCAAGCCATACTATCGTCATATTTTGCGCTTCTGAAGATTTCAACCGTGGGCGCGAATCGGCAGCGCGAATATTCAGAGAAGTAGGCGCTTTCAGATGCCACAACGCCCATGTGAGACGACAGCGTCAGGAAGCCTTGCGCTTACTTGGTACGTCACGGGCAGGTTTTCAGGATATGCGCCACAGTGCGCTTAGCAATCACTGCCGAGACTTGATCAACTTCCGCGCCAAGGTGTACGCGTGCACTTCCCCTCACGGCCCTGTCAACAGTAAGTAGGCATCCCACCTCTTTTATTTCTTTTTCTGTCGCTCTATCCTTAAGTTACGTTGTTGCCAATGCCTCGGGCGGGTACAAGTGCATCCGACGCGTGACGCACTCCTCCAGACGTCTGCATTCCGGCCGTAATGAAAGGAAAGCGGAGGGGAGCGCGGGCGCCGAAAAATATGCGACTATCGTGGCGGGCGAGACTGGAAATCAGGGCCGGGGGAGGCCCGGCTGCAGTGTCGACTGACGCACAGCTGCGTCCTCAATAGCTAGAACGGCGGCACCTTGGACGGCGGCGCCGCTTATTTCACTAGCAGCGCGCCCCGCGCCTGGCTTGAGGGAGGCCCCTCAAGCGAGCGCACTTTGCCAATCATACGGATTTCTCCCCGTTTTATCTGCCCGTGGCAGCTAGATGCAGGGAAAAATAAAAATCAAGGAGAGGGGACGTTAGTGCGCAACTTCAGTGCACGCAGAAGGACGCCTCAGCCATTCGCGCTGGGATCGCGCGCCTCTAAAGCGTCACGGTGCTGCAGGCCTCTTCGGCGCTCTCCCCCAGCAGTTCCTTTTTTTGCCACCGCTTTGCCCCACTCTCTCTCCCTCTCTCGTTTAGGATTGAAAAGATACATAAATACATAAGGCAGGGCCCCGCGAGCAGGAGACCTCTCTGCGACGCACTCCTCCCCGCTCCTCGACAAAGCGAATTTTGCTGTCGGCCATCTTTGGGAACAAACAAACAAGCGGATAAACAGCAGGAGCAAAACAAAGATGAACCAGGGACCCCCGCATTCACGCGTCGCGTCGCTTATATTTTTCCTCGAAGGCGCGCGCGCGCGCACGCGCTTATGCGCGCTCGTGCATACACACGCTGGCTGCACCGATAAATAACCCGAGCCCGAAGCAAACAAACACCAAGCTCCCTTTCCCACACTTGTGCCTGCCGGGTTTCAGCGGTGTGTTGTTGTGCTTTGCCTACTTATTTAGCGTTCGTCCCGCGCCTGCGCCCACGAAAGAACAACAACATCAACAACATAAGGAAATAACAGCCATAGGAAATGAGACAAACTCCTCTTGCGCGTATAAGAAGCTCGGAAGGCCGTAAGCGAGTGAAGCGCCAGGAAAAACCAGAGAAGGTAAATAAAAAAAAAATGGAAGGATACGAAACAGGGGGACAGGCTTTTATCTCAACGAATGCAGATCAAAGCCGGTCGGGAGTGGCGACACCCCGTGCTTTCTCTTCTTCCCGCCTTGGAAACTTGAAATGTGCTCATCAAGTGACATTCGCGAGTCCCGCAAACATAAACAACGACACGACCAGAGTACAGAGAGAAAACGTCTCCCGTCGCGTAGCCGTCATCCTGACAGCTGTCGAAGATGCTATTTGGCGCGAGCGAACGTCTGAGCTGTTGCGCCGAGAACGGACGTTGCGCTATGCGTTACCATGCAACGCGCGGCAATGACATGTCTCGCTGCATGCGACGGTTCGAGCATGTCCACTGGTCGTCAGTGTTTTCGCGGGAACTCTCGTTGCAAGTGGAGACTCGAAATTTGGTGACCATGAAGTATAGACAAACAGCAGCGCCAGCAGCAACAAGCAAGTGAGAGTAGGAGCGAGGTGCTCTAAGTTTATCGAAACTATATAAACGCTCCACCACTGCGTTTAGTGAACCCGAGTCTAATGTAGCAGATAATCAACTCGTTTCATGGTAACAACAGAAAAGCAGCAGACAGACGCACAGTCACATAATGACAATACGAAGATAGGCGTGCGGGTGAGGAGGTCAAGCAGTGGAATAAAAAAAAAATCCACGCATATCCACGGAGTGAATGATGATGAGTGGACGAAGCTCCGGATGTTCATCGTAGATCGTGCCGAGTTCCGGATTAATTTAGTTAACGCGCACGCTACGAATCGTTATGGTTCAACTACGCACAAGTGAAATCTCCCACCGGCACTTCATTGCAAGTCAAGATCCAATGCATATATATATATATATATATATATATATATATATATATATATATATATATATATATATATATATATATATATATATGGGTGGCCGGTGAACGGGCGAGCAGTCGGTATTTTTCACTCAAGAAACTCGCTAGAAGACGCTGCCTGCGTCAACGTTGTCTCTCGCTGGTGAGGGCGCGTTCTCCTTCTTTGCGAGCTGGTAGGGCGTTCATCGAAGAAAGAGCGTTTCCATAGTCAACGCGCGCCTTTCGCTCTCTCTCTCACACAAGACAGCAGATGGAACAGTGAGAGAGCTCGCGCGCCGGGAGGCACGC
This sequence comes from Hyalomma asiaticum, assembly GCA_013339685.2. Taxonomy (NCBI): domain Eukaryota; kingdom Metazoa; phylum Arthropoda; class Arachnida; order Ixodida; family Ixodidae; genus Hyalomma; species Hyalomma asiaticum. Next base: position 285,931,897 of record CM023481.1, on the reverse strand, counting down.
GCCGAGGGCGAGCGCGAGCTTCCCGGCGGCGCGAGGTGGCTACATACATACTACTACAGAGGAGGGAACGACCCACACCCTAAGGAGCTTCGCCCCTAATAGCGAAGCTCGCGCTAGTGGCGCAAGGCCAGCGAAGCTGATGGGCATTTGGCTGGTCCGGGTTTGTCGCCGGTACACCCGCATTTCGGCGTGGTGCGAGGCTTCGAGGAACGCCTCGTGAAGCACGCGAGACTCACGAGACCGCTTCTCGAAGTTTCGCACAGAGCTCCAGATCTTGTCTTCTTTGCGTCAGCGGCTTTCTTGCTCAAATGGGCAGGATCGAATCGTCGCCGCAGATCTCGCTCTCGTTCAGCAGCCCATTGAGCCTCGCGGTACGAAGCTCCTTCCTCGGCTGTACGAATATTCGTCGGTGGACTCGTGGCTACAAAGCCGCCGACGTGTCTCGCCCGCGCAGCTGTGGCGTCGGCGGTTGCTATAGGTAAGGATCCTTGCGGGGAACGGACGTTTTTCCGATTTGCCTAACAGCTGCTTGAACAAGATGGACACGAAACTTGCCGCCACAACGCATGAATGTGTAATGATGTACACTTATACACTACACATATTAGCAAATCTAAGCACTTATAACTACCAATAGGTCGTATGTTGACACATGACACGGCGAACTATGAGGCCCACGTAAGCCTCTTTCAGCTGCAGCTGTGAATGGTTCACTAGGCTGTCGGTGTGTCGGTCCAAAATGCCCCGTTACAGTCATGTCATCATGGTGTAAGTCGCGGTGAAGGAAAACAGTCTTCTTTTCGATCTACCGTTTGATCCTGTGAGCAGGACTTGTCCATTAAAATTATCCTCACAGCCGACACTGCTTTTCTTTTGTTTTTCCTTGATTGTGTTGAAAACTTTCGTTTTTGGAATAGAGCGGCGAAGCAACTGCGACAGATCATAGCATACATCGGCGATAATGTCTTACCATTGATGTTTTTCTCTGCAGAGAACAAGTGCAAATGAATTGACCAGTGATGCACAGTAACGAGATACGGCCCGAAAAAAAGCATTGAGAGCTACCGCATTTCACTACAATACACATAGCTGCACATCACTAAAGCGCGCGTAGAGTTTGACATTCCAGTCACTACTGAAATTTCAGCCTCCTTGCGCGGAGGTAACTCGTAAAAAAAAAAAAATCATTTTAGCAGACAATTTCCGGTGAAATCGCAGGAAACTTCCAAAAACGAAGATTTATATAACGTCAGCGAGAGTTCCATAGCACGCCTTCAGTTTCAAAACATGCAAAAGAGACAGAAAAAAGAAGCAGATAGAGAGAGAATGAAACAAGAAAAGTCTAAATAGGAAGAAATAAAAAAAAACGGAATCAGCATTACTGACGACAGCTGAGACATATAGGACAAGATTAACGACATGGTCCGCGGAAGCAACGGAAATGACCGCAAACAAGCCGCGTCCGCCCATCTCAAGAAGCACCAAACGACACCAAGCGGTAAAAGAGGGAAGCCGACGACACAAAAACTGCGCAGAGAAGAAAGTAAAGAATCATGTTCGCTGGCTGCATGCGCGTTACCGTAACGAGGCTGGAAAGAAAGAAACGGAGTGAGGCAGAAACATCAACATTTTTATGAACATGTATGCTCCTGCACTAGTTCCACACTGCATGGGCTCGCGACATTGCTGCGAAATCTAGTTCGTTTTGCTTTTATCGAGAGGAGGAGTAAAGGGCGGGGGGGACTACGGAACTCGCCATTCGTTCACTGGGAGCGGCATTATTATTTTTAATGAGATTCATGCGTTGTATAGGCGCATTTCAAAGCAACCGCAATAGTACATTACAAACCGGCGACAAATTAGGCGTCAGGACACCAAGATATGTCGCCGCCGGATTTCCTTCCGCCTTGAAGATAAATACTTCGCCTGTCTTGAGAGCGTCTGTGATTAAACAGATTGACGAAGCTGCAGTGGGTGTGTCAGTTTCAGTGGCAGCTGCAAATATTGCCAAAGAGACGCTAGAAGAGCACGCTGTCGCGTCTGTGTATGACCGATTTGTCGTGATGCCGCAGGGATTACTGATACTTGTATTAAGTGTTGGATTTATTTTGAATATTTTCCGCACTGCTCTGCTTTTAATTTAAAAAGAAGGCAGAATCTTCATCAAACTGTACCCTAGCCTTAGTTCTGTTTGTTCTTTTAAGTGTGATAATAGAATAAAAGCTATTCATTGACTGATATACTGGTTGGACTGCGTCTGTGTACACAAGCCTGTTAACGAAAATTTTCGAGCAGCACGAAAATACGAAAAACAAACAATAACAAAACAACGATACCAAGAAAAGCAAACTCCATCAAGGAAAACGATTTGCAAATAGGACAGCTTTTACCATTTACACATCCCGCGATACTTAAAAGAGAGAGAGAAGCATGCCAACGCATCTCATCACATTATTTAGACATCTAGTTCTGAGAGCGCGCGCTGAAAAAAAAAATGCTGTAAAGAAAAGAGAAACTAAACTTGAAAATCATATACGAAAAAAAAATAACGTCATGAATAAGCAAAAAAAAAAAAAACGAACGCAAGAAAGACACGCGCGACTCGCTTTTAATTGACCGAAACGCCCCCCTTTCACCACTTGTGGCTTCTTCGGGGCCGTCGTCACGCGTTCCGTGCCCGGTGGTGTCAAAGCGGCACCCAACTTGAGCCGGCCACATTGGCAGCGGCAAGTGCAAACAAACGCAAAGCGTGACAAGACGGTGGCGACAAACAAAGAAAAGGAACAGGGAGAGGAACCACCGGGACATAACATGGAGTCGGGGATCTTGAACCCCTTCAGGGCCTCCGCTGGTTGTAACTCCCCGACCCCTTTTTATATCCTATGTCGCCGGCTTGATTTCCCTTCTTCCTCGAACAGCAGCGCGTGAATGGGGGTGCGAGAGAGACCCCAGGTGGGGCGCGCGTGTCTACGGGAGAAGAGGGCGCGCGCTTGCGTCAGCTCGTGCGGTCGGGTACCCCTTTCTCCCTCCCCGTCACATTTTTCTTTCTTTTCTCGGAGACGCCCATTGTGCGGTGCGGCGCGTGCGTGCAATGTGCATGTAGGGTAGCGCGCTCGCGTTCACGCGCTGTCAGGGCTTTTAACCTTGCGTGGCACGCGCGATGATTGAGCTGTCGCTTCCTCCCGCTGCTCGCGCTCCTGTCTGCCTGCTCACGCGTCCCGGGCACGGGACCAGCGCACCGGGCGCATTCCTCGGTGTGCGCCGGAAACCGCACGTATCTTTGAGGAACCCCCCCCCCTCCCCTCCTTTACTTTTCTTTTTTTTTTCTCATGATGCGTGCACAGATCGACGGGGCACCTGTTCCGACATCTTCCTGCTTCTACTGACGGTTTCTGTGCTCACGACGATGAAAAAAAAAAAAAAATTGCGCGGGAACACCTGCAGAAAAGGAAGCGCTGCTTTCAAAGAGTGAAATGAATCTGTCCCTACAATAGCTAACTGTATCAAAATAAATTTTCATAGAGTTGGCTACTGAGGTGTTGCAGGGTGACAAAAAAAAAATAAAAGCATTGTAGCAGATACCATTAAATGATAATTGTTAAACTTTACCCGTACAGCATATGAGCACAACGTGCGGACGGTGCGCACCCACTGGACTGCAACTGTTGCAGTCCAGCGCTTGAGTGTGCGTGCCCTTTCATGAGCGCGTGAACGTGATATTTGTGCTCTGCTTCACCAGTTTCATGGCTCACTCACTGGACCGTGTATGTATTAAGTACATTTCGAGCACTCAGTTTATTCAAAAAGAACTTGTTGTTGGGCTAGTTGGTAGAACATATCTAAACCTTCTTCTGAGCGCAACCACACGACACATCCACACACACACACCCACACACCCAGGCATCAACCACGCACATCAACCACGCACAGCGCTCTGCGTGGTTGATGCCTGGGTGTGTGGGTGTGTGTGTGTGGATGTGTCGTGTGGTTGCGCTCAGAAGAAGGTTTAGAGATGAGATCAGTTTATTCAGAGCATTTGTTGTTTTACTGAGTAGTTGTGCAGAGTAAAGCAGTCAGGAAACAGTGCATATGGTCCGAAAGCATGTGCTTGCGCGAGGAACATTCTTGTGTGCTGTGTAATGGGGCACACGCCTATAACGTGTGCCTCATTGTTCACCCGTGAATTCCTCGCATCGAGAAAGACGACACCATATACAGAAACAGCACAAAGACTCAAGAGTCGCATGTAACTACCGTTAGTCAGCCCATAATACATCTTCACAGCATAAAGCGTTTGCACAGCGGTCAAGCCATGCACCCGGGCTATGGGCTTTTCGGTGTGTCGCCAATGCCGTCGGTGCCGTTAGCCAAACGTAAGACGCAGGTGCCTATTCTAGGCATTTATTATGTTCAAGCTTGTTACGGTTCGAAGCTCTTACACGAACTATCTACTTCGTGATTTGGTGAGAGCAACATTAGCGTAAAATGACACGCATGAATAACTGCACATGAGTGGATGTATAGCGCCCACGCGGTTCTTAAAGATTTAAAAAAAAAAAGGGAGGGGGGGGGGGGGGGAGGAGGAGCCTTACCGTGTGGTAGAACTACTCAACAAGCACTGCAAGATAAAATATATCAGGTTCCTTTCTCCTGTCAGTCGAAATTTGAAATCTCATGTCGGTGGTGAATGTTTCTAAGAATACTTGAGAGGAAACGAAATCAGCTTGTAAATTATGGCACAAACGGCACAGTGAGGTTTCATAAGTTTGACGAGGACATGAAGGAATGCGGAGCTAGTTTGTAGATTTGTGCTACTTTGAGTCCGAGTTAGAGAAAGACACGGCTCCTCAATTTCAGGGACGAATAAAGGAATATCCCAAAGAGGCACACACATCCACATGCGGGCAAAACAGAAATTGGCAGTGACCCACTTGAGTATGAAGGTAACAGGACCGTGCATAGGAATGTCTTTGCTGCCGTGTCGCAACGAGGAATTAATCTTAGATAATGAACCCAAACAACTCATGCGGTCTACAAGTGCGGTTCATCTCGTGACTCAAATCTGAGCGGCACAACTGACGTCCACCACCGAGCGAAAGTTACACATGTGACTATAGTCCGCGTCCTTGTAATTCCCTCACGAAGGCCGGACCCCAGTTGAAACCTTCGAAATAAAAACATCCGTTTTTTATTTATGTTGCTAAACTTTCTATGAGTAGTCGTAGAACTACCGGATCCCAAACCACGTTTATACCTAAACATAACTGCTGGGGTTTTACAAGCCAAAGCCACGACGTGATTACGAGGCACGCCGTGATGGAGGGCTCCGGAAATTTTGACCGCATTGGGTTCCTTAACGTGCACTGTTAACGCGCACTACACGGGCATCTGGCATTTTCATCTTCATCGAAAGACGCGACCGCTGCGGCCGGGATCGAACCCGCGCCATTGAGGTCAGCAGCTAAGCACCACAACCACTTGGACATACATACATACATACATACATACATACATACATACATACATACATACATACATACATACATACATACATACATACATACATACATACATACATACATACATACACTAACCGGGGCCAAACTCTGCGAGAGTTTAATAACGCTTTTTACCAATATTCTTCTAAAAATAACGAAACCATGAGCAAACATAGGAAGACAGCGTATAAACAGGACATCTTCACGAAAATGAAGCATAAAAGGTTTTAAATGTACACCAATGTGCATCCAGAGGGGAGGAAACATCTAGATTATACTGAAATTTCGGGACTGGGAAACTACGTGAAAATTCGAGTTTCGAGGTGTACACAAGAAGAAAAGAATAAAATAACTCCGCTCCCCACAGCCCCACTCCCCCGCAGTGATGTCCCATAACACGTTAGGTAGTCTTAGTCGGCAATGTTCCCTTTAAAACGTTATCTTCGCGCCAGAATAAGTGCACACTCATCGTGTTTTTAAGCACGCATCGCACAGCGCAGCGCCGCCAACAGCGCTACCGAAGTTTCGCACGCGGGGAGGTCTCCTTTGAGCCGGCGCACATAAAAGATTGAGCCTGACGCGCGCAGCATGCCCATCGGTTGCCGTTAGGCAAAGCCCGTGCCTCATTTGTTCGCATGCGCAGCGCGCAAAGCTAGGGCATAAATCGTGGTCCTTCTGCGCAAGACAAATCCCTTCGCTGGCTAACCGAGCAGGGGTGCCGGGGATTCCGCGGGGTACACCTGCCCGGCGCGCTTCCGAAAGAGAAACATTTCGGATGGTGGACGACGGGCTGAGAAATGACGCAGGCCGGATCCGGGACAGGCAGCGCCGAGCAGTAAAAGTGCAAAACGCCGGGGCCGGAGACAGGTCGCGCGGCACCCATATTGCCACCGCGCGGGACAGCCGCCGCCTCGGGGTCGCATCGGCGGCACCGGGCGGAAGAAACAAAGCAGCGGCCGGCCAGCCCAGCGCGTTTCGTTTAAAGCGATCTCGGTGTTGTTTCCGTGGAATGCCGCGCATCTCCCGTCTCCGATCCATCACGGGAGACAAATGGCGAGCAATAGCAGCAATAAAACGGCCCCTAACCCGTGCGCGAGTTGCTACACCCGGCCCCTCCTCTCCCTTTCGTCGATCCCGTCGGGTTCCGAACGCCGGAAGAGCTGGCGCACATGCGAGGACCCGCGGAGGAGGCGCGCGCGCGCATATCGTGACGAACGAGCCGTCCCTCCCGCTGCGCGCTGCTTATTGCGGCCTCCCCGTGCAGCCCGAAAAACAAGCCTCCATGGCCGCCGATGTCGAAAGACTGACGGAGTGCTCATTTTGCGCGCTCTGGTGATGCTAAATACCAGCGGCTGAGACGTCTCGACCGCTTCGTCATGCCGAAGTATATACTAGCAAGGACGAAACGAGTCAAAAGCTACGCGATCAATATCATTTGCATTAGGTATATAACTAAGCGAAATCCAACGAAGGTTTGCATGAATGCCGCATATGGATTTCCGGAAAGTCCCACACCACTTTGGCAGCAAATCACAAAATCACAGCTGTGAATGACCATGGTGTTTGGGCGTGTCATTAGTAAAGAAAAAAAAAATGCGTTCGAATTCTCTAGCACCTTCACTACCAACCAGTTCAATATAGACTGTTGCATTGGCATTGTATGCATTACGAGACAGTCAAGGCAATGCGATCACGAATAGGGATGAGATATAGTTACAATAGCCGAGGAGTTTTACAGAGATCTCTACAGTAACCGCGATAACCAGGATAATAGTGAACGGGGAAGCAGTTTAGAAGAGGCTGACATTCCACCAATACTGACAGAGGAAGTAATCAAAGCTTTGAAAGAGATGCAAGCGGGGAAGGCACCCGGCGAGGATCAGATAACAACAGATCTCTTAAAGGATGGCGGGCAGATTATACAGGAAAAACTGCAAGCCTGTATACGCAATGCCTAATGACTGCGAGCATACCGGAATCTTGGAAGAATGCGAACATTATCATAATCCATAAGAAGGGCGACACAAAGGACTTGAAAAATTACAGGCAGATTAGCTTATACTTTCAGTCATCTACAAGGTATTTACCAATGTAATCGCTAACAGAATTGGTGTCACGTTAGATTTCAGTCAACCGAACGAACAAGCAGGGTTTCGTAAAGGCTGTTCAACAGTAGACCATATTCACACTATCGATCAGGTGATAGAGGAATGCGCGGAGTATAACCAATCCCTATATCATAGATTACGAGAAAGCATTTGACTCGGTCGATACCTCAGCAGTCATGCAGACATTGTAGAATCAGGGCGTAGACGAGCACTATGTAAGACTACTGGAAGCCATCTACAACGGCTCCACAGCCATCACAGTCCTCCATAAGGAGAGCAGAAAAATACCTATAAGGAAGGGTGTAAGAAAAGGGGACACAATTTCTCCTATGTTATTCACAGCTTGTTTACAAGAAGTATTTAGAACACTGGATAGGCAACAGGTGGGGTAAGGGTTAATGGGGAATACCTCAGTAACCTCAGATTTGCTGATGACATTGCCTTGCTAAGTAACTCGGGAGATGAATTTCAAAGCATGATTACTGACCTAAACAGGCAAAGTAGAACAGTGGGCCTGAAATTTAATATGCAGAAAACTAAAGTAATATTCAATAGCACTGGGCGAGAACAGCGATTTGAAATAGCTACCGAAGCGTTGGAAGTAGTAAGTAAATATGTCTACTTAGGCCAGGTAGTGACCCCTGATCCGAATCAAGAGGCTGAGGTAATTAGGAGGAAAAGAATGGGGTGGAGATGCATTTGTCAAGCATTGTCAGATAATGAATGGTAGCTTACCATTGTCTCTGAAGAGGAAAATGTATAACAGCTGCATCGTACCGGTACTCACCTACGGGGCAGAAACTTGGAGGATAACTAAGAGGGTTCAGCTTAAATCGAAGACGACGCAGCGAGCTATGGAACGGAGAATGGTAGCTGTAACCTTAAGGGACAAGAAGAGAGCGGAGTGGGCTAGGGAACAAACGCGTGTTAGAGACATCTTAATAGAAATTAAGAAGAAGAAATGGGCGTGGGCGGGCCATGTAATGCGAAGACAAGACAACCGTTGGTTATTAAGGGTAACAGAGTTGATTCCTAGAGAAGGCAAGCGTGGCAGAGGGCGGCAGAAAGTTAGGTGGGCAGATGAGATCAAGAAGTTTGCGGGGATAAATTGGGCCCAGTTAGCACAGGACCGGGATAATTGGAGATCTATGGGAGAGGCCTTTGCCCTGCAGCGGGCGTAGACAGGCTGGTGATGATGATGAAAGGCGCCCTACCGGTTGTAGCATGCTGCTAAAGTTTCACGTTATCGATGTTTCTTTTGATAAAATACTGTGCTATTAAGTGTGTCTTTTGTCTCCAGAAATTCTGCTTTAGAGAACGTACTCCTACTAACGACAACATAGTGCAAAATAACTTATTTAGTTTTGTCGCACAAGCAGCCGTTACTCTAAGCATCGGGAAAACTTCGCGTGCAAGACTGCCTTCAGCTAGCATTCTCGCATACTCAGGCAACCTACGAACCTACTCAACGGGGCGAGGTCGGTATATAGATCGTACACAGCTTCGGATGACTTCTCAGACGTAGGTATGTACGGATATTCAAATTTACTAGCTTTATAATAGTGTATGCTACTTGATTTGATTCGCACCTGAGTTTTACTATCGTATGTATTCGAATCACCGAAGACTAAATATGATGGACAGCATGTACTACGTCGCGCAGCAGTGACTGGCTCATTTTCGCTATTAGTATGCTTCACTGCATGACAGTAGTGCACTGCGACGAAACTACCTAAACAAATAACCACCGTTCCGCAGCGCGGTGCACAATGAGAAAAGTAATTTTTTTTATAGGTAGGACAATTCGCCTGCATTAAGGTACTGTTAATGACATACAGCAACTAAATGATCAGCCGTATGGTAGGTGCTCGCTGTAGTACGACGAAAAAAAAGGGAAGTGAGAGAGAGAGAGAGAGAGAGAAATGCTGCTATAATTATGCCTTATCGCCTTTTCCTCATTAATGATACAGATAACACGCCGAACTATAACAAAGGCGAAAGTAGAAGCCCTGCTCCTTCCACCAGCTTTCTGCATCACTGGAGCAGTTTAGGGTCTTTCTGACCCTCCGTGAATGCTGTTGGTATTCCCAAACTCCAGAAATTTTAGAGCTATTGCCCTTTGTCATTACTTTATTTTCGCGGTGGGGTTAGGGCTAGTTTTTTGGCGATTTATGCCCACACCCGTGAACCGGAAGGATTTGTCACAGCTCGGGAATCTCCGGAGCAAATTGGCAGAGTTGGCAGGTATGGTTATAGCGCCTAGGATATGGTGCGCGCATCAAAGGCTGAAGAACAAGAAAAAAAAAAAAAAACACCTTCGTACACGCATGCGGAATAACCATGCGTCATGGGGAGCTACAAAAAAAAAAACAAATAAAAAACACCGTCAAAATCCAACCATGCCGTGGTCTCCCTGATTTCTCCTTTCTATATCCGTTACTGACTCTACACGTTTCCGTAATTGCCCATTTGAATTAAAAAAATATAGGTGAACCTACAATCGTGTAAATACAGCAAGCTGCACGACACCAAAAACGTGGGTACCCATGGACTACTAATTTAATGAACTGCACAATTCTCTCTTCGATTGTCCTTCTTGCCAGGAACAACTTCGTGAGAGTACACAAGACCTACAAGAAATTTATTTCTTTCCCCATTTTTTTCACTCCATTTATTCTAATTTAGATGGAAGCATTGGAAAAAAAATATTCGACTCGCATTCAAACGCAATTTACGTAGCTAGCGTCAAAAACTGGGCAAATTGAGACGGGTTCGTCTTCAAACAAAAGTTCGCAGCACGATGGGACACAAGAAACGAAGGAAGAAGGATATCATTTAAGGCTGATTACGTGCTCTCAGTAAGTCTACGACTGTTTGTGCTTTTTCCGTTTTTGTGTCCCGTCATGTTGCGCAGTTCGTCAGAAGGTCACATATTATTGGAATTGGTTTCCGAACCGAATATTTGCTATTCGCACATATCTGCTGAAAAGCCATTTCTCACGTTTTCTTGTAACATGAGCCCACTGCCCGAGTAGACGCTGATGTTCTTCAACAAATAACTACAACAAAAACGGAAAGTGAACAACGAAATCACAAACATCATGGTTACAGCTAAAGATACGATAGGCGAAGGCATCAACTAAAAAAAAAGGGGGGGGGGGGGCAGGGGGTTGAGCGCGGTAGCGCCCGGATAATACGGTAATTAAAAGTCTCGTAGAAGCAACAACTTGATATGGGAAACCCGGTAGGCCTACATCTCGACGACCGATCGAAGCAGCGTGGTTTCACGAGGACAAGAAACTCGCGCAACGCTAGTGCTGTGGTCTATATTTCTCGGCATTCCACCGCGAAATACCTTGAAAAGCAGTTTGTAACGACGATGACGGAAGTAAATGAAATCTTGCGATAGGATGGTGTGACGAGGAGAACTATACCCTCTCCGTTCTCGGCATGCCTTCCCCAGTGCCCGCAGGCAACATCTCTCCCGTGCTTTGGCCCACACCTGAGTCGATGGTCAGGCGAGGGTTTAGGTCGCAACCCCCTCCCTCCCTCCGCCCCACGCCTCTTTTTTCGTTATTTCTTGGCTTGTTGATATATTTGTGGAGACGCTTTATGGGGACTCTGTATTTTACGCGAACCTCCGAGTTGTTCGCATGGCTGCCGTTGCACAGTGGTTGGTTAGTGTGGCGCAAGGCCATGCCAGTGACGTGGCATGGCCTTGCGGGAGACATGTCATTGTGACACTGGCGCACGGGAATTTTTCTTAATATGGAGCTGCATTTCGTGGCACATGCTTGTGTAATACTTTCCAAAAGTGATCGTCAGCTCTATATCTATATACTCGACGCGTTTATCCACTCGAAATCTTCAGAAGGACGCTTTAAACAAAACCGAATGCATTCAACCACGCAGGCGCTTGCGGCTGACGGAATATGCGAGCACAAGACGCCGGAATGTCCAGGTGCTCTGGATATATAAAAACTCCTCTCGTTGGCACTACTTTTTTTTTTTTTGCCTACGTTGTTTTCACTGAAACTGGCATTCATGGGATAAATTCGTAATGAAACATACATGGGCACATCGGAACACGTGAGGGCGGACTGAATCACATGCATGCCTGTCCGGCCGCGAAACCACCTCGTAATGAGGGGAGGAGGGAGAAGTGTCCAGGTGAAAAAAAAAAGAAAGAAAAGAAAATGCTAAAACCATGTCCAACTGATGCGCTCCTCTACTTCCTCTTCCCCCCGTCTTCTTTCCTTATCTCTCTCTCTTTCTTCCTTTTCAGTGCCTTGCACATTCTTTATTTTTTCTTGTTTTTCTCCTCCTCCTTTTTTTCATTTTCTCTAACTTCTTTGGTAGACAGGTATAAATGTAACCGAAAGAACCAAACGCATTCCTTATGGAATGTCGGCATCCATATGAAACGTTGAATAAACGTTTTGCCCACTTTGTTGCCAATTCAAATTCCGAGGGCTTACTACCCATTTATTTTTGTTAATTTTTTTCGGCTTCGGCCTCTCTCTCTCTCGCTATATATATATATATATATATATATATATATATATATATATATATATATATATATATATATATATATATATATATATGTGTGTGTGTGTGTGTGTGTGTGTGTGTGTGTGTGTGTGTGTGTGTGTGTGTGTGTGTGTGTGTGTGTGTGTCAAGACTATCGCGGGAAAGTTGCAGTAACGAGCTTTCAACCTGTAACCAACAATATATTTGCTCAATAAACGTGAGCAAGTGTGTGAGATAGGCGAAATAACCGAAAGCACAATCATACGAAATGCAAACGATCAAAGCACCTACAGCGCACATCGCAACCTTCCCGGGATATACAATAACCCCCAGAATAAGGTACGCCTTAGGGTTTATCAACGCTTAGACCATATAGTCCGCTCCAGGACTCAAAACAATTCAATCGGGATAAACGCAACATCCACGTTTCACTACAAAGTGTGGCTTCACGGCAGTACGTATTCTTTCTGAACATGTGGTTTCACGGCTTCGTGACCCACGTTGTAGTGAAACCACCTTTAGGGCGAGGTACAGCGGTCGGCGAATGAAACGTGATACTCGTAGCGCACGGCTGTCGATGCCTTCTGCGTCATCACTTTGAGCCGGAGACACCGAGGTGATTTCTTGCGATTTTCAATGAAAGCGATAAACTTTTTGACACATTGGGATTCACTTTGGGCCTTCTGCGACCACCTTGCACACTCCTGTAAAACATTTCGATGGAGGAGAAATGCAAGAAGTCCATTTACTTCGATTTAAGTGCACGTTAAAGTACCTTGGGCGGTCAAAATTTCTGCAGCCCTCCTCTCTGACGCGACTCATGACCATTATCTTGGTCTTGACACTCAAAAGCCCCAGCAGTTATTACTATTGCCATATCACATAATTGTGTTATAATGCATACTGAGGTATCCAAAGCAATGACTACAATGCCACCTTGTCCGTTATGGCATTCATATTATGCCATGCATGTCATTTACTGTCAGCTGTTTTGTTGTGGATGCGTAAAGTTCATTTTCATGCCATGTTAACCACGACGGCCTCACGACCGACATATGCATCATGGCGTTTATGCCTTTCATGTCATGACCTCAGATTCATGTTTCTCATACACACACGTAATCCGATGCACGTTCTCGTATATAAGCAAGAAATGAAACGACCGCCATGATATCACGACGGCGTCTTGTCATTTGTCATTTATGTCATGTTCGGTCCTGTACGACAGACAGACAGACAGACAGACAGACAGACAGACAGACAGACAGACAGACAGACAGACAGACAGACAGACAGACTTAACTCCGGAAGAGATCTCTTACACTGCACTCGGCGAAGCTCATTAATGAAGCAGTACGAAAAACTTAAACAGAACCCTGTTCTAATCATTCAATCAATCTAAAACCACACGAACGTAACAGATAATTGTAATTAAAGCACATGAGGCAGACCATATTATTTTAAATTGAGGTGTATTCTAATGATGGGAGAAAATAAAGTGGACGAAAAGATGCTTTTTCCTGGTGAGTGTTCGAATCCTTCACCTTCACATTACAGGTGCGCCGCCTTGCCACGGCTGCAGCGTTTACATTTATATGTAGCCAGTGTTAGGTCGTACCACTCATGGCTGCTGATGCCAATTTAAAACTTTATTTCTCCTCGATGGCATCTGCGTGAACGTCACGCACAGCTCGCTGACATGTCAACCCTTGTAAAGCGAAAGTACTGGTTTGGCTCTCCACCGGCGACAAGGTGTCTATAAGTCACCTTTCATTTCCATTTACCGTCATCTCATAGCTATTGTATTTCATTGATACCTCTAAATAATGACCCCCATCCTTTCCTTGGCCTCATTATCTGTCGGCCTGATGTCGATGCGTCTAACGAAAACGGACAACTATATCGACTCCAGATTTTTTTCGTCTCATCAATGTAACAAGGGCACCGGTGGGAGGGATATGTCCTGCAAGTATTATTAATTATTGTGAGTTTATGCACATATGCATTTTTCTTTTTGTTTTTCCCCAGATAGGCTGCGAATGTTTAGGTTTGCAAAACTGATTGCCATCCGCCCGAATTTTATACTTGCAAATCACTGGCTTTCATAGTCAAACGGCTTTACTTGATTTTTTCTTCTTCTATGCAAGCTACGACAGGGTAAAATGAGACACGGGGCAAAACGCGACATTTCGACTTTGCTTCCATCCCGGGTGCAATAAAAAAGTACCTTTCTTTACTCTTCACTGCATGAGTAGGAGCCGCCAATTATCTGTTCCTCTTGATAAAAAAAAAGACTTCGCGACTGTTCGAAGATATTGTGTGAGAAAAAATGTTCCGTTATTGTCAGTTTTCGCATCCCTGACAATAACCGGTTATGTCAGTGACCCGCCAAAAGAAAGAAACGTTCTGCTCGCTAAATTCTTCGAAGCAGTGCATGAAGGTACTCCAGTGTCATTACAGGAGCGTGAGTATTTATACTGTTGCTTTGTACTGCCAACTAGATGCCGCCAAAAGTTTAGTTCTTTAAGATCTGTCAGATAAAGAAAAAATTCTTTCAAAGTCGGGTATTTCAGTGAGGTAAAGCGCGACAAAAAAAAAAAAAACGATGCTAGCTATCATCATTATCAGCATCATCATCATCATCATCAGCAGCAGCAGCAGCAGCAGCAGCAGCTTATTGTTAACTCCACTGCAGGACGAAGGCCTCTCCCGACGATTTCCAATTTGCCCTATCCTGAGCGAGTTGGTTCCACTTTATGCACGCGAACTTAATTTCATCGCTCCATCTAACCTTTTGTCTGCCTCTGTTAGGTTTTCCTTCTCTTGGTGGCCATTCCGTCGTTCTTACTGTCCATCTGCTATCTGTCATCCGCATGATATGCCCTGCCCAAGTCCACTTTTTTTCTTTTAAGCACATCCGCTACTCCTGTCTGTTCTCTGATCCACTCCACTCGTTTTTTTATCTCTTAGCGTTACACCTATCATTTCTCTCTCCATCTCACGCTGCGTGATCCTCAATTTAAACTTTACATATTTAGTTAACCGCCATGTTTCTGCACCGTACGTTAGTACTGGGAGAATGCAGTGATTAAATACTTTTCGCTTTAGCGACAGTGCCCCGCCACGCTGGTCTAGCGGTTATGGCACTGGGCTGCTGATTCGAAGGTAGCGGGATCGAATCCCCGCCGCGGCGGCTGCATTTCGATGGAGGCGAAATGTTGAGGCCTGTGTGCTGTGCGATGTCAGTGCACGTTAAAGAACCCCAGGTGGTCGAAATTTCCGGAGACCTCTACTACGACGTCTCTCATAATCAAAGCTGGTTTTGGGACGTTAAACCCCACAAATCAACCAATCAACCAGCTTTAGTGACCAGTGGCAAGTTTCCAGTCATGATTTGGGAATGTCTCCCGAATACGCTCCATCCCATTCTTATTCTACAGAGGATTTCCTTTTCATGGTTAGGCGTTCCTGTTAACAACTGCCACACGTTCTAAGGGTTCGTTGTTAATTTTAAATTCCTGTCCCTTAGCTACACTGTTGAGCATAATTTTAGTATTTTGCCTATTCATTTTTAGTCCTATAAGACTTTCCAGGTTTAGGTACTCAACCATGTTTTGTAGTTCGTCACCATCATTACTAAGCCCCGCCACGGTGGTCTAGTGGTTATGGCACTCGGCTGCAGATCCGAAGGTCGCGGGATCGAATCCCGGCCGCGGCGGCTGCATTTCGATGGAGGCGAAATGTTGAGGCCCGTGTGCTGTGCAATGTCAGTGCACGTTAAAGAACCCCAGGCGGTCGAAATTTCCGGAGACCTCCACTACGGCGTCTCTCATAATCAGAACTGGTTTTGGGACGTTAAACACCATAAATCAATCCTTGTTCTCCACTTTGTTTTGTTCCTACTTTTGCATTAAAGTCCTCCATGACTATTGTGTACTGTGTCCTTATTCTTTTCATTGCTAATTCGATATCCTCGTAAAACTGTTCTACCTGCTCGTCGTCGTAGCTCGTTGTTGGCGCATATCCCTGGAGTATCAAGTTTATATCGCTTACTTAGTTTTATGACGGCGCACCCTACTCTTTCATTAATGCTGTAGAATTCAGCCACGTTGCCCGCTATATCTTTGTGAATTAGAAACCCGACACCATATTATCTCGTTTCGGGCAACCCTCTATAGCAGAGGACATGTCCGCTATTTAATACCGTGTAAGCTTCACCTGCTCTCCTAACTTCGCCAAGGCCAATGATGTTTCAACTAACGCCTTCTAGCTCCTCGAGTAGCTCCGCTAGCCTAGCTTCGCTAGAGAGGGATCTTGCGTTGACCGTTTCAAGATTTAGTTTTCAGTGGCGGCCTGTCATGATCCAGTGATTATTAGCACCCTCTGCTGCTTCACAGGGCTGACCGTCGCCGTGGTCAGATAATGTGCAGCCGCTGGAAACTGAGAGCCAGGGTTCAATTATAGACATCGTGTGGGAGGTGGTGGCCAAAAGCTGCACGATGGAGGCCAATTCCTGTTCTAGTGTAGGAGTAACTCGTAGACAGCAGCAGGACTGAGAGCCTTTCAGGTGTCCGACCGTCGCGGGCCTATCTACCGACGTAACTCTCGAACAGCAAATAAAGGTTAGAAAAAGAGCTAGCTTAAAAAAAAATCGATTGGGCAGGAGGGGGGGGGGGGGGGGGGGTGTAGTCGAACCTGTAACCTTGAATACCGTTGGTCGCAGCTTCGCTCGAACCGTTAAACGTACTAGCTATAAAAGGTTCTTACTAAGCGACTCATTGATTTATACGTATTATATATTATTATTTAGGAAGGTGCGGACACTGTTTCGAGCACTTTCTCGATGTTAATTGACTGAGTGATTGATTGGTTGATTTCTTGCGTTTAACGTTCAAAAACCACGATATAATTATGAGAAACGCCGTAGTAGAGGGCTTCGGAAATTTCGACCATCTGGGGTCCTTAATGTGCACTGACATCGCACAGCACACGGGCATGAACATTTCGCCTCCATCGAAATGCAGCTGCAGCGGGCGGGATTCGATCCCGCAAACTTCGGATCAGCAGCCGAGTGCAATAACCCCTAGACCACCGTGGCGGGGCGGCATTTCGCTTTATAATTCGCAGTGTCATTTGAGTCCCCGATTCCCCTTCCTTCACAAACATTTTTTTTAACAGGAAAGTGTTGTATGCCGGGGTCCACCACGAAATCAGTGACGTACTTCCTGTAACGGAAGTGGATCCTTGAAAAAATATACTTGCATTCACACTGAAGAAAGGCCCACCCAAGCGGACTCCAACCCACCTTCACCCGGGATTTGGCGAGAGGAGCTGGTGCTCTACCGGCACACCACCGCAACATCGGTCATACGAGGAACAGATGGGCCCTTATATGTTCACTATACCCCTTTAGAAGTTACATTTAACTGTCGTCCGATTAAAGCAAGGGCGTTTAGTACAGTGACCTACGGTGTTTAACAAGCAGAATTACTCTTAGATTAACATCGCCTCCCTTATCACTCTTCGTTCACTTAGGTTCGCTGCGGTGGTACTGCCATCTAGGAACGATAGATAGAGCGAAGCAGAATGTCGTGCTGATTCGCGCCAGCAGTCAGCGCTTCGGTAGTGTTCACGCTTCGACCGCCTCGACCACCGAGGAAGTTAGGGCCGTGGCGGCGTCGTCTTGCGTCGTGACGGCACGTTACAGGGGCAAAGTACGAACGCGGCCGCTTCAAAATTGGTCTTGCGTGGCCAGCTGTGTTGAGTTGCGACGCGCACTGCTCCAGGATCGCAAAGACGGCCGTAGACAAGCAAATAATTGTTGTTGTTTTATGGGGATTAACGTCCCAAAACCAGTTTTGATTACGAGAGACGCCGTAGTGGAGGTCTCCGGAAATTTCGACCACCTGGGGTTCTTTAACGTGCACTAACATCGCACAGCACACGGGCCTCAACATTTCGCCTCCATCGAAATGCAGCCGCCGCGGCCGGGATTCGATCCCGCGACCCTCGGAAAGCAAATAATTGGCCTTTCGTTGCAGTGGGCTGTGTTTTAACAAAACGATCCGTTGACAGCCCGTTCGGTTTCTCTCTCAAGGTGTCACCATTTGCGGACGATCCTCGTTTATGGCAGGCTTGCGCAGGGCTCTGGCGCGTGCAAGTCAGCGTTTCCAGAGCAATGTTTGTCGCTCGAAAACTTTCTGTCGTCTACAATTGTCGGGAACCCCTGTGCCGTGTCCAGGTGCCGCTGATGTCTAGATTTAACGTGTTCACATGTTCACAGTACCCAAGCCATCTTTCGCCCCTCGATTCGCCAGATTGCCGCTTATGCATTCCACAACTTCGCGAAGACAGGTTTCACTTTCGTGTTATAAAGATTCCTGTGACAGAGGGACCAACCACATTTTTTTTTTTTATGCTGCTCGACCCACTTTAGCCGAGAGTAAATGCTAAGCGGACCCTGTGATGGTCAACCTAACAGTCTAGCAAGATCTGACGCATGAATATGGTTTCCATTCAAGCTGTGCATACAAGAACTTGATACAGACCTGTCTCTTGTCCAGGCGCTCGAGATCTTGGTCACGAAGAAGGCGTTCATAAAGAGTGCGAGCCAATGGCGAGTGCAGCATCGGGCGCAGGTGCGCCATCCTCGGATCTGGCGCCACCCGAGAGGAAAAGAAGGAGAGCAACGTTTCAAGAACGCTCACAGTGGTTCGAAAGCATTCGTGTGCAGCGACGTATACAAGGACCACGATAACACGGGAAACGTCTAGACGTGCACAACGACGGCAAGGACGCCCGGAGAGCACGATGTATCGTTTATCTACAGACTTGTGTCTATTAATGACGGACGTGGAATGTTGATTCTCGGCTCTAATAAAAAGACAGCTACACTAGATAGTTATACTATACCAGCTATACTCTATAAAAGATAGCTATACTAGATAACATGGTTTATAATGTTTGAATAAAGTATCTTACTTCATGGAGTCGTAAGATTCATAAACTTTAGTGTGTGTATACAATATATAGATGCCAACTAGCAACTGTAATACATTCTTCGTTTTTGCTCACTCAGGTACCGCACGAAAGCTGTGCTTTGATTGTAGATTATTGGCTGTCGCTTTGAAAGCGCGTATTTAGAAGGAACAAAACACGACCAGCTTTTACAAAATGAAATACCCACTTTATTACGATGATCGATGCGATGGGACGTATGTTGCGTTGATAAAATGAAAGCTTCGGGAAGAACGCCAAGGTAGTGTACTTTAATAAAGGAAATTTAATCGGCAACAATTTCGACGTGCTGAGATCGAAGGAAGCGAAAGAATGGCTATCATGGCTGTTATGATAGGAATAAGATTGCAGTTAAACCACAAACCGTTAACCAATAGCAGTTAGCGCGAAAACAACAGGCTGTAATTCAAGAACGTCACCAAGAGCGAGTAGCACTCATACACACAGTGACCAACAGAACTGCCTTACTCTGGGGTAGTAAGTACTTCACTGCGGGTGACCAGAACAGGCACTTCATCATACAGCGCTTCTTTTGCGGTGTTCATTCTTTGTTAAAACAGATAATGAACATAATCAAGATTACGTCGTTCACGGCGCAACTTGTTCTTCGCCTATGGACAAGTAGAAAATTAACTTGCAAACAGGGTGTCTAACTACTAATGTAACGGTGAGAGTCTACATGGAGAGACTCATTCAAACGCAGCCTCACCACCTTGCTAGACATAGCACTAGCGAGGCCGGGCGGCCATGGCAAACACTTGCGAAAGAAAGGGCTCCTGAATTCTGTCCCTGGTGTAATAATGTTGTTGCGCAGACCACCGAGTTCTTGAACAAACACACAAAGGAGGTCACTTATACAGAAGAGGTACTCGACGTTAAGTTAGCATACCTCGCCTTTATGCGGCCTGTGGCGTCTGTTTCCGACAAGTGGTGACCCTGGGCGGTTTTTTTAAAGACGATAGTCTTTCTTGGGATACTTGAACGCAGAAATTTTGGTCTGTCTTTCTGTTTGTCTGTCTGTCCGACGATTCACACACCCGGCCAAAGTTTAGGCACTTACCTAACGCACAGAGATCTTGAACTGGTAGCTGCGTTCATACTTGTGAACACTGTCGATCAATAAGCAAAAAATTTGGGGGACCCTTAAGCTTCGCCTTTAAGAGTTGAACGCGATTGCGAAATCCGGCCCCTAGTGTGCACTTCAACCACTCAGTGCATACTTATTAATGTGTGTTGTTACACCCACACACGCACAGACACACACGCGCGCGCGCGCGACGTATCTATAGTAATGGTAGAGGTTTTCGATCTATTTAACAGCACTTTTATATCAACTTCATGAAAATTTTGTACAGTGATGTAGTCACATGGTCCTGTATTATGAACTGCGCGTAGGCGTGACACTTTTATTCGTAAATGGTCACATTCTG
The DNA here is from genome assembly GCA_013339685.2 of Hyalomma asiaticum. Taxonomy (NCBI): domain Eukaryota; kingdom Metazoa; phylum Arthropoda; class Arachnida; order Ixodida; family Ixodidae; genus Hyalomma; species Hyalomma asiaticum. Next base: position 285,911,311 of record CM023481.1, on the reverse strand, counting down.
TAATTCATCTTGCGTTAACTATCTGGCAGCTGTCCGATTTGTTTTTCTGGAGACCTCTTCCGGCCAACTGCAACAAGCATCACCTTATAGTCGGTGAAATGGCAACTGCAGTACTTAACTTCTTTAATGGTGTCGTGAGAATGAAATGCTAAAAAAGTGGATGCAGAGCATGCGACGAGACCGCATATAGGCTCTGCTGTAGTCGCATGGCCTCCGAGATGAGCGCGCCCGTCGTCTTGGAGGCCATGGTAGTCTAGACATTGCTTGATATGTTTTCCGCTAGATGGACATAGTTGTCCATTTTTGGAGCTGTCTTTTTCGCTCACGGAGACGCCGTCACCGACGGCGGTATATCTGCGGAACGAGCTCTCTAACGCCACCGCGTTAATACGCATATCTGAGGCGCAACATCAATACGTAAGTATTAGGTGGTGTGCTTTACTAAAAAATACATACGTAATTCTAAAGACCCTGGTGTTTCTTAGGCTGCGCTAAAAATGCGACGTTATGCACGAAAAAGCCTCTGCCGACGATTTTCTGCTGCCACCTGGCGGTTGCCCAGGGATTCTGCACAAGCTCATGTTTCCCGACGGCGCTGCCAGAGTTTTCAAGGTAGCGAAACCCTCCCTTTTCCTCCTCGCTTATTTGCCTGGAGCGCCCCCAAGAAGGTTCAAAGCATGCATGAAAAAAAGGCAATGTTTCCTTTGAGTTATTACGCGAATGAAAGCAATTATACTTTAATAGAAGGAAATGAGATATAGAAACGGTTACTTAGTTTAACATAAACGGTACACCGTAAGAAGAAGCATGATGTGTGTTGCCCAACTGGCAGCGTTGTGCAAGTGCTATATTTCACACCACTAGCCATGGCGTCTCGCATAGTACGTCATAGTTTGTCCAGTTCTCTCAATGTGCTGTTTTGCTCGTGCATACGATGTGGCACAAGTAACGTTCAGCAGCTTGTTGTCACGAGTAGTCATAGCCGGCTTGTACACAGATGACGGAAAATTCCGGCCAGAGGGGATCGAACGCTGGACTTTCTACTTTTGCTGGACTAGGAGCACTGCGATGAAAGTTTTCCTGGAAAAATACGACCACTTTCGAAATCGTGATGCCAGGATGTTCCTGAAAGTGCGTTCATTGAGTACTGCAGCTCTATTCAACCATACGTACGTACTCGCAAATATTTGTAACAACGGGTACCCAAGAGACGCGTATTAGACGCGCGTTGCGTAGCGTTTCAGCAAAAGCCGCCAAAGCAACCGTCGACGGCTTTGCATGGACGCGTGAAATGTTTCATAGCTACACTTCACGGCGCGCTCCATTTCGAACACCACGAGGTATGTTGAAGGGAACATAACCACCTTCTGTTTTGCGACTGCAGCCGACAGCACAGCAACCCGGCATTGTTAAAAAGCTAGCGAGCAGCGATGAACATGCACGAGAAGCAAGCTTGGCCGACATGGCGCCAACAAGAATGCGTCGGATGACGGAGAAGAAGAAGGAGTACGCACGAGAGTGAGGAGGGCGGCACAGAGAACAATGAGTGTCGCTGCCTTGAAACTTTTTTATCTAGGGACCGTAACGCAGCGTAGTACGGCCGGCAGAAGACTATCGCCTTTCGACGATATTTGCAGCGAAGCACGCAGGTACGCGGCCAATTTTTTTTTTTCGAACCTCTGAGCTGCCTCACTATAGAGTCCCGTAGCGTCTATTCCCTTAGGCGCGTCGGCTCCAACAGAGGATAACGACTTCGACGTGATCAGGGAAGCTAGCAAGGAACCGTTCTACGAACCACATCTTTCCGCCAGATTTGTACTTATAATGTAGCAACTCTGCATTGCGAATCAGTGCGCGAATACATCTTCCAGACAAGCCTATAGTCGGTCGCTATCTCGATCACACAAAGCTATATCTATTACATCGTCAATCTTAACATATTTCTGTTCCTTCACGATAGTGCACGATGCTGTAGCCTTCACCTCAACGAGCACTGCACCATGATGCAATTCTCTTATTTTTATCACCTAATTTAACGTGATAGTGTACCAAATATGATGCTACCTGGCCACATGTGGTGTACATGTATCAAATTGTGCAAGAGTTTCGTTGCCGAATAGACTTGACCAAACTTACCATTTACTTCATTTCAATCGATATTCTACAGTCGCCTTCCCTTAACACTCCTAAAGCTTCGCTCTTCGGACAGTCGTATAGATGCCCACTGTTCTACCCGTTCTCAGTACGACCACCAATAAAAAAAAAGAAGAAGAAAAGAAAAGAAACGCAGGAGAAAGAGCACAGGGATAGGCGCATTCAGAGGTCGCAAACACTTGCCGAGCAACGCAAGGCTCTTAAGGGGGTAGCGTTAGTGAGTATGCCCCCTGTAGCCATTTCCATCATATTTCACTGACGTTTATGCAAAAATATCCATCACCGTTTCCAATCTGCCAACGGCCCGATTTCTTCCACCTACAGTGGTGAACGAAATGCGAATTTGGCCCGTTGAAGTTCCCAATCAAGTATTCAGCGTTAGACAAAACACTTCATTTGAAAATTTAAGGGAAATCAAAGGACATTTACAAAATGCAAGTCTTGCTGAAATTGATTGATGATTTGATTGATTGATTTGTGGACTTTAACGTCCCAAACCACCTCTGATTATGAGAGACGCCGTAGTGGAGGTCTCCGGAAATTTTGAACACCTGGGGTTCTTTAACGTGCACTGACATCGCACAGCACACGGGCCTCAACATTTCGCCTGCATCGAAATGCAGCCGCCGCGGCCGGGATTCGATCCCGCGACCTTTGGATCTGCAACCGAGTATCATAGCCACTAGACCACCGTGGCGGGGCAAGTCCCGCTAAAATTACGAGTGCAGTCACATGAAGAGTGCCGCCTCACTGGGAGGCTCGCCGTCTCTTTATATATATATATATATATATATATATATATATATATATATATATATATATATATATATATATATATATATATATATATATATATATATATATATTACCGACAGGGGGTCAGACCATGCCCCTTCAAAATAAAATCCTGGCTACACCCCCATACCGTGGAAGATATAGTTTTATTGCGGCAAACCAGCTCCCGAACGTTTATGGGAATCAGAGCCGAACCCATATCTCTTTCAGTTGGATACCCCGCTTTCAAAAGCCATGAGCCTCAATGCTTATCTACCCATGTCTCGATATTTATATACAAAATTAAGTTATGTGCTGCCGTGAACAGGTGCACCATGAATACACCAAATCAGTTGTGTGGAAGCCTGCAAAGTGGGACGTGTTCATAAATGAAGCAATTATGATTCATCCTTTTTGTAGCACGAAGCTACAAAAAATTCATACATATTAATACCAGCTAAACATCATTCATACCAACTAAACAATCTTTTGTCAGGTACTCGACCGTCCATTTTGCGCTTCAATGCGCGCAGCTTGTGCGAATACTTCGATGACCTTTATAACTTCCTTTCTGCGTTATCTTTTCCATTTTCGGTTATCGTAGTATCGGAAACGTGGCTGAATGATAACGATAAACACCTCTTTTGCTCTTCCAATTTTGTTGCGGCGTACAATAATCGCCCATCTAGTAACCATGCCAGAGCAGCACTGTACATCTACTCGCCTATAGGAGGAGAAGGAGCGATCTTGCTTTAAAGGTAATTAATTGCGAGTATGTCTGGATTGAACTGAAAAAAAATTCCTTGACACTGACAAATTAAACCTGGTAATTAGTTGCATATATCAATCAACCAATCAGTTTTATTGTGACATAACAGGTTAATTACAAGGCATAAAATATACAGACGAGGGTCCCAAAGTACAATAACTGCAACGGGACCCTCGGTGAAGGTTACAGATAATTTATACAAGGATTAGCAGTAGTATGAATAGTAAAACATAATACAAAACACATACCGCAGTAAAAACGAGAACGCAACAATAAAAAAGACAAATAATCTAAATGCTATACAGTATACGGAAACACAAAAGAAGTATTACTAAAGGAAAAGGCAGATAAAAATTTACCAAATATTCCTTTAATGAATTCTTGAATGATATTAAAGAAAGTTTGGATATTAGTGATGTAGGTAGATTATTCCATAATGACATGGCACGGAAGTTTGAAGCTGCTTTACCGTAATTAGTATGAGCCTTTGGAAGCAAAAAGTTGTTAGCCGCAAACCTGGTAGTGTTAGTATTAACTAAAATCTCAGGCATAATGAAGTTACTCGAAAGTTGATTTGTTATCTGTTTATATAGCAACATAATTAGATTAAAGCGAGACAATTTGTTAAAAGTTAACACGTTGTAGCTACAGAGAAGGTCAGCGGTGTTACTGTTGCATGAACAGATAAAAATGACGCGAAAAGGTCGATTTTGAATATGTTGTAGGGATGAAAGATGACACTGATACGTATTCCTCCATGATGCGATGCCATAGCTGATATGAGAATATATGAAAGCGAAGTAAATAGAAATAAGATCCTTATGCGAAAAATATGAGCGAGCCTTAAGCAATGCGCGAATGCCGAATGCTGTCTTTTTTCTAATGTGAGCAATATGGTTAGCGAATGTAAGGTTAGCATCGAGGTGAACGCGAAGACATGACACACTGTCACTGATATTAATAAAATGCGAATCAATTACGATCCCTGGTGTAGAAGTTAATTTGCGCCGAGTTGATCGAAAAAGCATAAATTGAGATTTGCTTGGATTAATACGTTAATAATTTTCGTGACACCACTTGGACACGCTAAAAGGTACGGCATTTATCTGTCACAGTATTAATACATCTATTAGCAAAGGAAGTGGTGGTATCGTCGGCCTACAAAACGCAGTGAGCCATATATATATATATATATATATATATATATATATATATATATATATATATATATATATATATATATATATATATATATATATATATATATATAAAATGTCAGGAAGGTCATTAATGAGTAAAAAAAGTAATGGACCCAGCAGTGAGCCTTGAGGAACCCCTTGATTGATTGTTTTAGTAAAGGAGAATGAGCCTTCTATGTATACTGTCTGCTTTCTGTTCAGCAGGTAACTGTTTAAAAACATGAGGCATGGACCAGAAATACCATGTGCTTGGAGTTTTTTTGGATAAAATGAGATGATTAATGGTGTCAAATGCCTTTGTGAAGTCCAAAAAAAAAAAAAAAAACGCGACCCAACTACACATCCTGAAACAATAGAGCGTTTGATGTAGTCAGATAGGGAAAGAAGAGCAAGGTTAGGGGAACTTCCAGCTCGAAAGCCAAATTGGCAAGGCTTCAGTATATTAAATTTATTCAGGTATTTGTTTAGCCGAACTATAAATAATTTTTCGATGACCTTACTAAGGGAAGAAAGAATACAGATTGGACGATAATATTAAACGGACAGCTTATCACCCTTTTTAAACCCTAGAGGTACTTTAGCTATCTTAAGAGAAGAGGGTAAAATGCATCCTTGAATGCAAGGTTTATAATTATAGAAAGTGGTTCACAAATGACATATACAACAAGTTTTAGATGCCATGCTGAAATTTTATCTATACCAGGGCTGGTCTCTTTAAGACTTTCAATTGCTGTAGATACGTCGTCATGGCTCACGGGAAAAAGAAAAAAGAAATGATTAGGACGACGAAGATTGCATTGTGAACTGCTATGTCGTTGACTGAAAATTTCAAAAAAGCAGTTAACTAAAATCTTCAAAAACACTTTCAGGGCTCTTATATGTCGTGCCATTATATGTCACTTTCCGTAAAGACGAACTAAGAGGTGATCGATTTAGGAAATCGTTCAAGAGTTGCCATTGCCTTTTAGAACTATTTTTTACATTGGATAATTGGTCTTCATAATATTTTTTCTGAGCATTTTTCAGGAGACGCGAAAGAACGTTGAAATATTTTTTATAGCGTGAAGATAAAGCAGCATTAAATGGTTGTCGTTTAAGTTTTCTGTAAAGGTTACATTTCTTACGCATACTTTTCAGCGCTCCCCGAGATAACCATGAGTTCTCAGGGTATTTGTACCTTTTTTTACATTTAACTGTTCTTGTACTGCGGCTTTCAGAAAAAGGGAACAAAACTTGTCGAATGCCTGATTTACATCGCAAAGCGACGTAACACTGGACCAATCAGTTGTGGTTATAGCATTGAAAAACAATTCCTGGTCAAATGTGGAGGTAACATGCGTAAGAGAATTAAATCGCTTCACCATGTTGAATATAAGAAATATTGGGTAATGATCAGTGATGTTCGCGTCAATTACACCCGCATAGGGAGAGGGCGAGAAATTACAGATGGCATGATCCAGCAATGAAGCCCCATCAGAAAGAGAACATCTAGTAGGAGATGAGATCAGAGATTCATAACCGTAACCACTGAAACAATGAAGACATTCGGTGCATGCAAGAGTGTCAGCGTTCAGTAAATTAATGCTGATGTCTCCAAGTAAGAGAATCCGCTTTCCCTCCGACGATAGCTGATGCAAAATTGTGTCCCGGCGAGAAATAAAATCCCTCACGTTCGAAGAAGGGGAACGGTAAATGCACCCCAGAATGACATTGTTATCATCATTTAGGAAAGAATGATCTAAGTCAATCCACACGGATTCACAATGCGCGATTCCTAAAGAAATATCTTGTCGGCGAGTGTAGCAAATATCTGAGGCAATAAAGATTGCCGAGTCACCGTAATTGCCTGCACAACGATGGAAGTACTCAACTTCGTACGACTTCGGGCCGAAAAGATTCGCATCATCAGTGCATAGCCAAGTTTCAGAGATGCAAACGATGGAAAAGCAATGCGCGATTGAACTTGTAAAGTTATACATGTTATCCGAGTTTTTGCGGAGATTTCGTGCGTTGAAATGAACTAGAGAACGATTACTATCAGCTAGCCAATGCTTAGCCTCGTCAGGCAGGGCCATGATGATAAGGTAAAAGCGAAAAGTGCGTTCGAGACAAAAATGAACGTAGAACACGGTGGCCACATAAAAATGCTAAGGTTACTAGGATATTGCTCACCCTCTTCGTCACACACTGATTTCTGCGTCGCTCTCTTCAATATCATGGGAACTCTTGCAAACTAAAAAAAAAAATGTAATAATTATCGGTGACGTCAATATAAACCTTGCTGACTCATCGACTTCTAATCATCTACAATATCCTAATTGCTTCAGCAGCTCTGATTATGAATGCCTGATTAAAATACCAACCTGATCTCTTAATGACTGCGTAGGCACATTAATCGATCATGCCTTATCTAACTTAGCATTTACACCTGATGCAGGCGTTCTACTTACCGACATTACTGATCACTATCCTATACTCCTAAACTTTCACTCTACCCATAGCACCGAAAAAACCACGTACTTGAAATCTGTGCTGGATAAACAATCATTTGTCGAAGCCGTGTCAAATCTTGACTGGTCTGTCATCTTCGGTATGAATGATTCTGAAGAGGCATACTCGCTCTTCAACTCTATGCTTAAATCCCATCTCGATCGTCATTCACACCAAGTCAAATGCAAAAAGAAATTCGAACCACCTCGTAATCAGTGGTTAACGCATAAATTACCAGCCTTAACGCACAAAAAAGACAACCTTTACAAAAAAAAAAAAAAACTAAACCGTACAGCCATTGAACAAGAATATGGCAAGCCAGTAAAAAAAAAAATTCAAATAATCTCTCTGCAGATTTGAAACAAGCAAAGAAAATATGGTATGAAAAAAAAAAGATTTTGGAATGTGGAAAAAGCACAAGGAAGAAATGGGAAATTGTGAATTGTTTTTTGAATAGGCCAAATAATCATGAAACAATATCCGAAATTGTTCATCGGGGGAATAATGGTTAAAACCGCCAATGAAATTGCTAATGCGTTCGCTGACTTCTTCGGCGAGGAACAACAAACGACGGCGCATGAGTATCCCATACCACACCACCTTCCACAGTCTCTCTTCTTATTTTTAACCACGCCTCAAGAAGTTCTAAGTGTAATAAACAACAAGAAGATAACTGCCGCTGGCATAGGTAAATTACAATCCTCTCACGTAAAATTAGTCGCACCCTTCATAACTGACTGTCTTGAGCACATAATGAATCTTATGTTCAAGTCGGGCTATTTTCCTGATGAGCTCAAACAAGGCAGAATCACACCAGTTTTCAAGAAGGGTGACCGCTCTTTAATTTCCGATTATCGCCCCATCTGTGTATTACCATTCTTCAGCAAAGTAATTGAAAAACTTATTGAAAAACACTTTAATTATCTTTCGAAATTTCATATTTTCCCGCCACTACAATAGGCTTCCGTCAAGTATATTTGCCTGAGCTTGCTATTATTGCGTTAACAGATGAGCTAAGACGAGGGTAATTATGCTGCTTCTGTATTTATAGACTTAACTAAGGCATTTGAGAAAATAAATCATAAAATATTGTTTCTTAAGCTGGAATCATTAGGAATTACCGAACCAGCCCTACTTTTGCTACAGAACTGCTTAAAAGACAGAACGCAGATAACTGTTTTAAAACCATGTTCACCAATACTGGAGTGCCCGAGGGCTCCATATTAAGTCCCCGCCTGTTCTAATTATATGTGAACGATTTGCCAAACTGTCCTTCCTTCTATAAATGTATACTTTATGCAGACGACAACACCGTAATCAACTCAGACAGATGTCTCACAACGCTCACATCCAACATTAACAAAGACATGCGAAATTGGCCAGAATAGTGTAAAACCAACCAATTACACATGAACGCTTCGGAAACCAAATTCGTTTTATTCACCTCTAGCCATTTGGTACTTCCCTCCAATCCTCCTATTTTTCTCGGAGCCGGCCCCGTCCCACCAAGTTTTTGTAATTATCTTGGCGTAGAGCTAGGCAACCATCTAAAATTTATCGATCACATATCTAAAGTAAAACAAAAGATTGCCTACGGGATCCAAATTCTACTAAAATCACGATATGTATTTCAGCATAACGTTTCGTTGTCGTTGTATTTTTCATTTGTTCATCCACACATTAACTACTGCATTGTTTGCTGGGGAAATACATGATACATCTAAATTCATTACAAGTACTACAAAATCAAGCTAGTAGAATAATTACGTTTACTGCGTTTAACCACAAAGCCACATATCTTTTACAATCCAAACATATTTTGTCCGTGTCAAAACTGGTGAAATATAACCTTGCAAAATTCTTGTCAACCACATAAGATATGATGGCGTGACACCCCAATCTTATCTAACAAATAATGAGACTACTAGGTTTGCTCGCAGCAACAACTTCGTTTTACCCAAAATACATACTAATTATGGCAAGCAGATTGCCCTTTCCTCATCCATTTTTTTCTGGAACGCTATACCCATCGAAATAAAAACTTTAAAAAGTCACGAATTTAAAAAAACAAAAGGTTACGTGCTTCACATCTCTTATGTATAGAAATGCTCATAATCGTACTTATGCATTTTTATTTGATGAGCTTGTTCTAGTTACTTCATGTGTTCTTATTTTTCTCCTGCACACCTTATTTTTGTTTTACCTGAACACCAATTTTGTTTACCTCCTTTATGACGCACATGTTTTGTTGTGCTAGAACCTGTATTTTCTCGCTCTTATTTTTTTTCTTGATTGAGATATTCGTTCTTGCTTGTACACCAATTTCTGTTAACCCCTTTTGTAATCCATATGTTTTGCTATGCTGTACCCTAGTTGCATTTATTTTTCTCTTATTTATTTTGAAAAGGAGGTCCCATTGCAGTCTTTGACTTTGGGACCTCCTTCTGCATATTTTCACCACGTAATCAATGTACTAATTTACAATAAAATTTGATTCTGATTCTGATTCCTCACAAAAAAAGCCATTGGCTATTTCGTTTTGACTCAGGTTTTCTCGAGTCAAGATGAAAAGTTGAATTAAGTGATAAATAGTGAGGATGCTAAGCCAAAATGTCCCTGGTATAATGTACAGACGCGTCCACTGTTAAATGGAACACTTGCAAGCATGGCATGCCAGGATTTTGCACTCTCACAAGGACACAGTCGCCTAGAGTTGCAGTAGGTAATGTTGTTCGCAGCTCTGGGGTCTTCGACACACCTAAGGCAGCGTAGGAACGTGCCAGTTGCAGCAAAGAGGTCAGCAAGATCAACGGCGCACATTTTAGTGTTCCCTTCAACAGTGACTGCACTGCGCATGCGCCACACCTACGTTTCAGTGAACTCCCTACTGCGTCCTCCCCTATACCTTTCTTGCAGTGGCACTTTCCTCCATCTTTTCTCCCATCGCTTACCTCTGTTTCGTCCCTAAGCTGTTGGAAGCGTCACGCTTGGTGCAGTTCACATCGCCGGAAAGCCTCTGAACATTACAGCACTTGAGCAGGGCGATAGCGTTTTACCATTACAGCCGGCCGCTGACAGAGCATGCGCATGTGGAAAGCACCGTAACGGCAAAATTATTGTATAAAGAATTGTACGGCGTCCCATATAAACATTTGGGGTTTACGCGTAAGTTCTTTCTGTCAAGTCACATGCAGTGATGCAATCCGAACTAGAAGAGAGGCTCAAGGGAACATGGAGGCTTGAATCAATGAACAGATCGTTAAAAACGATGAAGAACAGGGAATGTCGGTAGAGCCAACGTTTCCACAAGTGGACCTGTCTTCGTTGTCGTCCTGTCGAGGTCAAGTGCCATTTTTCTTCGCGGGTTTCCCCGCCGACCGCTCTTCAAGCGTGATGGGAACAAGAAAACTGCTGTGTTAGGCGCCAGAGCCGGCAACGACGTTGACGGGCCAGTGTGGCGCAAGTAAATATGACTGATACCTTTGTAACGCGGCATTTACTACAGACTGTGCCCAGTTATTAGGTAAACTACTTCAGTTACCACGAAGGGTTGGCCCTTGATGTTATGGAGGCGATGTGTGAACGTGGATTCATCCACATCAAACGGTGCCGTACCAGCGAAACACCGATAGCAACGGGCAAGTTGACTTCGATGTAACAATAAACATTCAACTGCTTATGCTACGAGAGGTTTCACTTTCGAGTTATACCGATTCCTTTCACAGAGGGATCAGCCACATTTTTTTTAATGATCTGTTCATCAATAAAGTGCTGTGTGCAAAGCCAGTTAGGCGAGTCTAAATTTGTTCAGCATAAAAACGTAATGCTATTCGTGAAAAAAAAAAGTTCTATGGAAATTTAGAGTCCTACAAACTACACAGCGTCAGGGCAATGCTGGATATTACTGGGCCACGGAAGCTGGCTTATCAGCACCGTTCTGAGTACTCGCACCGAGTACCATGTTTAAAAACGCCGTACTAAATAATAATAATAATAATAATAATAATAATAATAATAATAATAATAATAATAATAATATCAACATCAAATACAACGTCCAACGAATACAATGACAGTTGCAATGTAGACCGATACCAAAACGTCGACATAGACCAGACAAATACAAGCGCAGGGTTTGTCTGGTCCATGAGGTCGTTAGTTTGCTCAGTTTATACCTTTTGCTATCCCTAAAGAGGCGCCCAAGCACAGGCCAAAGCGCAAACGCACAAGGAATCTGAACGGTCTGTAGCAGAGATCTCCGCAGATGAGAACAAACGTTTGTGGCTATTCTAAGTACCGTGAAGCTAGTTTGCCAGTCTGTGGTGTGCAAACAATATGTCCATATTCAGCTTTACCCCAGGGAAAATGTTCGCGCTTTATATCATGCGGCCACTATGAACCAGCGAACGCGGTCGCTCCTGCGTGATACAACTCTGAATCTACTGTGAGATGTCTGACCAGGTGTCCTGTATTTGTGTCGATTGATGAACCTTAGAAGCTCAACGTTTTAAAGGAACATTAGAGCGGTGAGGGACGCTGTAGTGGAAGCCTAGATTAACTTTCATCTCCCGGGTGTGATGTACGTACACACTACACGAACGCATGTACAAAGTGAACGAAGGGCCTGCAGTGTACCTTTAGTCAGCCCGCAACGCAACCGCAAGCTCCAGGGGAACTGAAAAATACAGAACAGTGCGTGCCATTTGTAATCATGAAACCGACTCTTTATTTCAAATGTTAACGAGGTAAACGACCCGCCGTTCTATGAACCCATGAATACAGCAACCTTTTTGTCTTCGCGCGGTCGTGGCAGCACACGCGAAACAGCCTACGACGTTAGTGCGGTCACGAGCATTCAGACCCTTAGAGGGGAGGGCGCTAGGCCGATCGCACCGGGGTCCGAAGACTGCGGCGCCCAGCAGGCCCAAATGCCGCGTGGCCTCCGCTTCGGCGTGCTTTCAATGGGCGCTCTTTATGTTAACGACAGGCGACTGCAATCTACTTTGGTGCCTCCACCGGAGGGTCCGCCACCGCACACAGAATCGCCTTTGTCTCGGGGCCGGCCTAAGCACATCGAGGAAAGACGCCAGCAGTCTTGGCAGGCCGCAGAATGCCCATTACAGGAGGCACACAGGCGCCCCTCCACTTCCCAGGGTAATTGCCCGCCGGATAGGCGGCAGGCGCGCTATCAAATATTCACCGCCGAAGTCCCGCTTGACCAGCCCTAATTGGCTGGGCTGAGGCGCCATCCATTACCGCCACCCTTCGTAGGCGAGGATGCGGCCGCCCAGTATTGACGCGTCAGCTACGCAAATCAAGCCCTGGCGCGCCCGGTGTCGTTATCATAAGCTCAGTGAAGACGTCCCCTCGCTCACCAGACAGAACACCTCACCAAAGCACCTCCGGCGTATATGATAAACGAACGAGACCAATTACCCGAGCGCTCTGCTCAGCGATGTTATCGATCAAACGGTTCAGCGTGTTGGAGGAAGCGATATTACTCCACGTCGCCACCCATATTCCGGAGCGATCCAAGTGAAACCTCGGAACTCGAATTTTATTAGGTTGACCAATCAAGCGCGGCTCTTCATTGATCAGCCTCCACAAGATTCGCAACGGAAATTTTGCTTAAAAGAAGAGATTCGGCGCAGTTGCAGCGCGTAAACACTACTGATTGCCAGACTCCGCAGCTCAAATAACCCGCCAAAATTTGAGCGTCCGAGTCCAGTTTCGGTTTTGCTACTCGGCCAGCGCACTCATTGTAGCCGGGTCGAACACATTGAAACCGACATCACAACAGCAACGCGAATTGTGCAATGCCCACCAGAGCAACAGTATTTGCACGTTTGAAACGTTTATCCGGATCCTTAGCAGCGGTAGGCTTTAACATGACGTAAACGTGAACTCGAAGAGACGATATTAACCGCACACCATCGCAAAGACGCACAATTAAGCTTTGCAGCCACCAGCGTCGTTCGTCCCGGCGTTGCTGCGAATTTAAACAAGGCGTTCGCCGGTAAAGTGCGGTTTGAGAACGATGAGAATGGATGCGGTTGACCTTACGCATTTACATTAGGATAGCTGGTGCCATCACCGATGGGAAATTACATCAGAGAAGGTTAAGAAGAGCCAAAGAAAGCGTCGAACTACCTTGAATCGCGCCTGTTTCGCTTGCCCGTTGGCGCACGCTCGCTGGCTCCGGCACCGCAGCGCCGCTGCGGCGATCACCAGAAGCGCTCTGAAGAAAAAATTGTGTCGCGTCGTCTGCTACTACTCTCCCGCCGCTGAGGCTGGGGGCTACCGCGGAGCCTGCGCTGCTCTTTCAGAAAATAGGATATGCTGGTAGGTTGATGGGGCAATAAAAGCGCTTAGCGTGCTGTAGTCCTGTAGTCCGCTGTAGCATGCTGTAGTCCGCTGATAGCTGTCAGCTTGCTTACACGTGTTTGTGTCACGGAGAGGCAAGAGCTACACAAATTTATGAGCTGGCCCCCCAAAATATTAAACTTTGAAGGAAAGAAAAACTTCGAAATCACGTTTTCTGAGGCTCTGCGCTTATGCGGAATAAAGAATTTATTATAGCTTTCTCCTTTTTCCTTTTTTGTCGGAGAAACGCGAGATGTAGCCTGATATTAGAAAATGAAGATAGAATAGATAGAAACATGAGATCGCCCCGTGAGAATCGCCAAGAGAGAATCACAACGATTTCTTTACGAGGTGTTGAAGTTGGAAATGTGTTTTGAAAAACCACACGCGATTCATAGTGTTGCTAAAGGGAAGCTATATGGCGTTAGTGGAGGGAAGCGCCCACAATAACAATAAGGATTATCGCTATAGAATAAAATTACGCCCCTTTGAGTGTAAAGAGAAACAGAGCAGCTCATTTTTTAACAGGCACACGAAAACGAAGTTGAATGTAGTAATAATCGTCTGCAGACATGAATATTTGATTACAAATGACGGTTAAAATAGCGGTGAAAATCACGTTGGAGGTTATTAGGGTTGCGAGTATGCTCGTACTCTTCGGTTATATTGCTCCTTTTTTTTTTTCAATTTTTCCCCGCCACGGTGGTCTAGTGGTTACGGCACTCGGCTGCTGATCCGAAGGTCGCAGGATCGAATCCCGGCCGCTGTGGCTGCATTTCGGTGGACGCGAAACGTTGAGGCCCTTGTACTGTGCCTTGTCAGTGCACGTTAAAGAACCCCAGGTGGTAGAAAGTTCCGGAGCTTCTCACTATGACGTCCCTCGTGATCATATCGCGGTTTTGGGACGAAAAGCCACAGAAATCAATCAATCAGTTTAATTTTTAAATGAAGGATATAAACTTTTTCTGCGGATAAAATGCTTATCAAAACTCAATCTACTGCTCGATGAAACATGCCCTTCTTCGTTTCCTCGTCTGTTGATTTGAGCCACCTATCCATCGACCAGGACGAGAAACACCTTTCTATAGATAGTTGCGTGTTAGTAATAGTCGCGGGAGAGTGGACGACGCAAACGCTTTATTGTCACGCACACATCTGATCATTTGTAGAAGGAACAGAATGCGTACCAAGTGCTCGGAATGAAACTTCTATGTGTTCTTGCGTATACATGTGTACGCAATCTCGCAACACGATTTAAACATTCTCTCCTTAAAAGATGGTAAAGCCTTCTAAATTATGGTAGGCAAATCACTTTCATGCTGCTAGTGTCCACTAGACGCTCGGGCAGCAGCAAAACTAAGGCACACTTTGAATTCTTCAGGACACAAGCTGCTTTCACGAACATCTCGGTAAACTCTTTGGCTATGCGCGTGGGCACACTCCGCGGTCAACTCCACCACTGATTCACCCCCCTCGCCCTTCCACTTCGGTAATCTGTTACATATCTTACGCCACTCCACCGACTACTTTTTGCATTGAATGTATAGTATGTGCTTCTTCTTTGGACGCTGCGCGGTATACCACCGCAAGTGCTTTTTCTAGTACGCACCTAGCCAATTTTGATTTCTCGGTGTGGTAGGGCAAAGTCAGGCGGCCCGAATTATCACATATTGGATAACCTCTACGACTGGTTCTTTTGATCAAATACTTGTCACTGCTTACCGAGTTATTAGGGTGCGAAACACTCTGCACCGCATCAAAGTAATTCATTTGTTTCTGAGTTAGGTGGCGAGTAAGTGCGCTACACGGATTTTCGCAGGATGCGTGGCACGGGCAGCAACATTGCTAGTCGAGTCGTTTTCCGGGAATGCATTTACGTCCGTTGGTGTTCGCAGTGGCAAATATTTGTCTGCCGTAATATACTAGTATAGATTATATCAGCATAAAGCTTCATTAAACAATACCTGCTTGCTCAGCACTCGCTTTCAGGTCGAAGTTGTGCACTCTCCGAAATAAATTCCTGCTGTACATTGTGTAGTGAGACTCATGCGTCAGTACTGAAAATGTATAATTGAAACACACAGATGTTGACTAATAGACCGATGTCACCACGCGATCTGCGCATGCGCAAGTTTCCTGGAGCGCCGTCGCTGCCATCGTATAGTTGTATAGTTCTCAAAGCACAGCTGGTACGGCTGCGCTTGCTGCGGGCTATAGGTTTACTGGCATTTTTCACGAATCATTGGCGTGGACGACGGCTAAACGCGTCGGAAAACTACGTCCGAACCTTCTGGGGACGCGTTTTATTTAAGTTCGCCACGCTATGTAGCGTTATTAAAGAAAAAAAAAAGAACGAGGGCGACAATGTAAGCATGAGACTTGGTCATGATCTCGTGGTTAGTTGATGCGCCTGTCTCACTTCGCATTGCTGTTACGCGTATTCGCCACATTAATTACAATAAAAAATGAAGGTAAGGACGTCTCAGAGCACGTATCGTGCATAGATGGGGCGCCAAGAGCGCAGAATGGTGAAAAGAACTGAAGACGCAGTCGAAGAAACAATTTTGAGCTTGTTTTGTCAAAGCAAAACTTCACATGCAAGGTGTGCTTCATAGTGATGCGCTAGATGAGAATGGATAAAAAAATGATCGCCATGAAGAGGTTAAAGGTGCGTCCACCTTAGCCGAACAATGACTTGCCACACACCGTTAGCGAAAACTTGCGGACCGCTGCTACGTGTCGGGGAAATATCGTGAACGACAAGGAATTTCTTGGCACATAAGGTATGGATGAATCGGTAAGTAAGTTTGGGGACAGGTGAAAAGCGACGAATAAGCGGCAACCCGCTCTTCCAACCGCCCTCTACCCGAAGGCTCGGCACCGACGTCGTCGCTAGGCCTTACCGCTTCAAATTTGCGTCGAACGGTACCTCTGTGGGAGCATGACCCAATGCGAGTCGCTTACGCCCATAAGACGATAGGCTTTGTCACTGGTATTTGTGTTTCACCTTGTGCTCGTAATAAAAACATACATTGAAAACTTAATACCGGCGGTGCAGTTGGTTGAGATGGCGTGACTGAGGAAGCGCCGTGTGCGGCGTGAACTATATGCGCTACAGTTAAGCTGGGCTTGTACCAGATGTCTCGTTCACGCTAGACACTTGACAGCCATCATAGATTTTCGTAAGAGGTCAATTTAGGCATATTTTAGCGATACTATTTTGTCCAGAACACAAGCTGTATCCAATCTGACACAGCTGGCGGTGATCGCCTGGCAAAGTGATAATGTACGCCCTTTGAATCGTTGTGATCACTGATGGGAAAAATTCGTGTTGTGCCTAAGCTATCATGATGTTGTAGGGCACTGCTAAACTACCATGCACACACACAAAAAAATCGCGAACACTGCTAAAGAAGTCGAGTGCCGTATGAGCTATAGTCTGTCCGACGCATCGGTTCCTGCCGGCGCTTGCCATCCTTCGCGAACACGAGAAATCCGAGGCGTTTTTGTTTCAGGCTGTTCTTATAGCATCCCAGCACAGAACATAAACCCAACGATCCCAACTAATCCAAATTAAGCCGATAAAGCTCGTTAACGCCGTTCGCCGATGCAGCAGCCACGCATTTGAGCGTACCGCGACTGCCGCGAGTACTACAAGTACCGGCATGCACTGCGGCAACGGTGGCGTAGTGAAACATCGCGGTGAGATCGGTCTGTTTGTCACATTGCTATGTATACAGCTACTATCACATAAGAAATGCCCAAGACTGCACTTCAACATAAGGGGACAAGCCCCTTTGTCAAAACGCTGACTACAGCACGAAACGTCCCTGGTGCGAGCACTGGTGATTACTGCGAGACTCCGTATTCTTGTCAAATTCTCTTTGAGCATATGCAAGGTTGCAGTGCTCTTTCTTTTTGTTATAGATTATTTTAATAGGCCATAAACACATCATCAATTAATGAAAATACATCCTCTTAAAGGTGAACATTTGACAGAGATCTGTCTGGTTGGGACGAAATTAAAGGTTTTTCATCTTTAGGAGTAAATTTTACTTTTGATGATTATAATTTGGTTGGTGTCCCCTTGTTTTCACCTTTAAATACATCCTCGCATTGCTAATGATTGAAAAGTTGGCTGTAATTCCCGAGGCAGCAAACTTCACTTTATCGTGTATACCTGTAACAGCTAGCAATGCGTAAACCCATAACTGGGACACTTAAGGGCAGAACGTGCAGCGGCGGCTGTCGTAACAAAAAGGAAACGAAATTTCGTTTATGCACAAACGAACCAGGATGTTTGGTTTTGAAAACTGCAGTCCGAACAACAGTTTTGAAAACTGTCGTTCGAACTGACAGCTTGATCATATCATGGACAAAGGCAAGAAAATGTCAGTGCATCGTAGAACAATCCTTACAATCCATCTTTTGTTTTTCGAAAAATAGACGTAAATAAGCGCAACTGGCAAATAAATAAGTAAATCCGGAGACGCGAAGAGAAAACAGGGCAAAGAAAGGAGGTATAATAGTGTAACAGTCACCAGCGCTACACAAGAACAGGTTGGTATGATAACGGTTGGCTAAAAGGAGATGCTAAAGGTCACGACGTGACATTCTAAGTACCATGCCGGTGGAGGAATCGATGATCAGGCTGTATCGGCCAAGACGTTGTACTAAGCAACTCCACGGTGACACATCAGGGGCTATTGCTCGTCATTACCGACGAAAGCTCATAAATTGTCTTCTCTTAAATTTCTTTATTGCGAGAAGTCGAATGATCTGTATGTTGCTGCATGCTAAAAATCATTGCTGTTAACGCACATGAACAGCGAGCGAGTGTGTTCTAGCACAGATTCTGCACATGCAGGGTTTGCGAGAACCTCTACCTTACTGGTGTTATCTTTTGATATTTTAGTCCTTTATATCAACGCAGTAGCGAATGACACCCCCTCCCCCATTTATGCATGTTGGTGGATACGTTTGTGCGTATGCGTGGAAGTATACATGCACATACAATTTAAAAAAAAAAGCAAAGGGGAGCTGGGTGAAGTGCTTCGGGTTATACTCCCCACCTCCCTCACCATCACGTGACTTCGCTGATGCTTTAACCTATTACGTAGAAAGTTACAAGAGGTCGCCTCCTTATGTGGAAAACAGAACAGAGCATGTATCAACAAAAACATAATACGCTAGACATATCTGTAAAACCCAAACATAGGGAATTTTCACATTGGGGCCCCAAGTTTGTAAAATTCTGAGCAATATGCTCCCTCTCTCCTGATTATCACCAATTTTGGAAACGAAAATTTTGCTTCATTGTTTCTCTTATTAAATTCTTCAGGAACAAAGACTGTGCTCTCTTTTTTCATATGAACTTCCTCATGAGAAGACGTTTAGGTTCTTCTTCATTTTTACCCAACTGTCTCTCACTTTTATAAAGCACTCAATGCCCCAGTTAATTGATTATCCTAGTTAATATCAGTACTCCAAGTACAAGACGCCTGACTCTGCAGCAACGTGGCGGCCTCGAGATATTAGCTGTCCGCAATCAGTTGGCATCCAATGAGTTGCCAATGAGTTACCGACACGTTGGCAATGAGTTACAATGGGTTACCGCATTGGGTTGGCATACAGCATCGGATGCACTGACGTGTAGCACTACGTGGATCGCAGAAATTCACTCTCGATTCGGTCCAAAATAGCCTTCCTAACTAGACCGGAAATCTGGCCCCCCTATTCATGTGTCCTCAAAGTAATGTGAGCTTTGCTCCAAAAATGAACGAAGAAGATACGGGCTAGTTGCATACGCTGTGGAAGGGCAGTTTAGGTAACAGCCGCGAGGAAAAGCGAGAAAAAAGAGGGGGAGAGCAAAGCGATAGCAACAGCGTTAAAGTTTCCCGCACAGAAGGCCTGCAAACGTCGTCCTGCTGCCGCACCCTTGTCGAGGCTAGAATAATCCATATCCCGCCAGAAAGCACGGTACTTGCGCGATCGCTCTGCATCCTCCCAAATTCGCGTCTCTTCTTGCTCTTTCCGTGATGCAAGTGCTCGCTCTTCGTCTTTCCAGCTGTTTGGTAAAGGTTGAGTTTTTGTTTTCTTATTTACCCTCTAGGACTTTCTCCTGCACATTTTAAAGAAAGAGAGGGCGTCAGGCAGGGACGCGATGTTGGCGTGGGAGGGGAGGTAAGGGGGGAGGAGGTGTGTTGCAGGAACCGTAGCGGAGGAGTAAAACAACAACAAGAAAAAGAAATTCTCTCCTGTTCCCCTCTTCCCCCGTTTCGCCTGGTCGAGGCGCCACTGCCGTCCCTTTCAAGCATGTTTGTTTCCAGGCAAGACAGGCAGCCCGTGCTCAAATTCTCTAAAAGCGCGGCGCATATACCGAACCTCTGCGCCGCACTTCCAATGGCGCCGAAGAAACGAATACTAGAGAGCTTGGAAAAAGAAAGGAATAAAAAGAGAGGCCCGGACTATTCTTGCATTTTTTTTGTTCCTCTCTCAACTCGCGTTACAACATTTTTGCAGAGTCGCTCAATCGATACATATCGATTTCTCGGCCCTTTCCTGTTCGCGCCTGGCTCTCCACCGGCGCCGGCTCTATGACTTGTTCCCCGGCGGTGTGGACTGCAGCAGGCGTAACGGAGGAGAGAGGACACGCGGCCGGCCGGGCACATATGCGCGCAACGCGCCTATGCGCGAGCGCCGCTATGGTGAATGCGCGCGATGCCGTTCTGCGCGAGACGCGATGGGTGTCGCGGCCGTTTCGCGTCGCCAACGTGTGCTCTCTCTTTGAGGTCTCTCTTTGGTTTCTGTGTTTTGGTGTACAAAGTGAAAATGCCTTAAAGCACGTATGTTTTCACGAAAGCCCAAATTGGTGCTGTCAGCAGCGATTCTAAACTGCGATGGAGAGCGCAATACGCCTACGGTACACCTGTAAATAACGAAGTTATTTACGTTTGTTCCTCTTCATTGTACTTCAACAAAAAGAAAAAAAAAGGCTTTCAATACTTCAGGGAGTGGATCAATCATGCTAATTATATCATTTCTTCCGCGCTAACGTAGATTGGGCCATGCTTCGCGGTAGCATTCGTCTAACATATTCAGGGTTGGCATATTGCAATTTTTTCTCGTTCTTTCGCACCTTCTAAATGATTCTGGGTGCAGTTGCTTTCATATTTCTGGTTGATTCCAAGTGTGTGGTTCTATGTTGAAAAGAGAGAGAGAGTGGGAGACAGAGATGCGCTTTGATGCGAGAAAAGTGACCCTTGCAGAGCTGCCTTTCTTGTGGCGCGCTATCACTCTACATATGAAAAATTGGGAAGGGAGTAAAAGAATGAAAATATAAAAGGGGGCGGGAATTGAAATCACTGTTCCCTTATCGCATTAAGACGACTTTACAGCGAAATACATACCGCGTTGTCATAAAAGTCATTTGACAGGGGTTGCATTAAATTAGGCCAAAATTCATTTTACATCACTTTAATATAATTTGACATGCTCGCTAAATTCATTTGACATCGCGTGCATGTAACATGACACAGGATGTAAAAAGTTGCATTCTGCCACGTCTGACGCGTACCGGCATGCCTGTAGCCGAATGATGCGGGTATCCGCTCATATTCCTAACATGAGATGTTTGCTAATGTGAGTCAAAACGTATTGTATTGCTTCATTGGGCAAGTCTCTGAGGTATTGTACCCACAGCTGAGCAATGGACCAGTGGGGATCGCCGAAATCAAAACTGGTGGGTCGTGCCTCCACAATTCTCCACCACGCGGCAATAGGACATCACGGCGGCAATAGGACATCACGGCGGCATAGACATCGAACTCATACATAAGGACTACAATACACCAGGTGTCGCCCATTTCGTTACGCGCTGACGACCAAACAACATGGCACGCGCATCGTCACTGACGCCGCGCATGCGCAGAATACCATAATTAAAAAAGGCCCTTTGAAGGGCCAGAGGTCTCGCCAGTATAGCTGTTAAAGCTTTCTCTGGACAAAAATGAACCTACACTGGGAAGTTAAAGCTAAGCGAATTCTCTGGATTTCACGGATACAAAAAAAAAAAGCTCTGCATATAGAGAGAAAGCACATCTAACTTACGTTGGACATGTTCAGTTGGGTTTCAACCCCTGTTATGTAACCTCACATATTAGTTGTGACGCATGAAATGGCTCTCCAAGGATTCCTGTGCAATTCCGACGCCAAGCATAAGAGATAGTAAGTTGGGAGCCGTGATGGCACCACAATGCAAGCAACATTTCTGAATTAGGAGTTTTATGCTCAATCTTCGTGGTAATGCACCTATTTAGGGCATTGCGAATCTAGGCTATTCATACGTTTTCGCGCTTCTGCCTCGCTCTATAAGCGGCACGCCTTTGCCTCTTCGCTTTTCCTCTGCAGTAAATGCGGCCGCTGCTATATTTCTAGCCTCTGAAAAGCAACTGCAAAGGGATGCTCACGAGTGCCTTGGTGAGTTGGCGCACAGAGACCGCCGGCTGCAATGTACTGCATCATTTAGTGCCTCGGTAGACGTAGACGCAGCGAGGGGCCGTTAGGGCTAAGTGGGATTACATTAGCACTGCAGACCTGTTCTTTCACTATTATTTCTTTGTAACGAACGTGCCCTTCCGCGTTTTATGCGTACCACCCTGTGGAGTTAACGCTAAACGCTTTTTAACTAATCTGCCCGTTCCCTTTCTCATTCTTGTTCCATCACTCTGCAGTCTTCTGTGGACGATGGGATTCTAGGCAGCAAGAAAAAGCCGGGTCATGTGCTTGTTGTTTTGCCGATTACTGTTGCCACAAGTACATGACCTTGAATGGGGTAAATAATGAGCACTCATGTCTTCTGATATGTAACATTCTAGGCACGTTTTCTCTAAGGCAGCTCTGCATGCATGCCCCTCGCGTGATATGCCAGTCGTCAGGGCAAGTTCGAGTCGCTGTTAGGAAGCGGCGAAGGTCGTACCGTGCCGTTGGGCTTGTGTGTGATTTTGGCAAATATACATCTGTATCGAAGGGTTAATTCAATAAAGTATATTGTACAATCGATAAACCACGTTTGCACGTGTGCATATATTTCTTGACTGCACGAATTAGTTGAACTTATCGCAACCCGCTGAGGTTGCTATTTGGGCCTGTTGGTATGCACAATGGTGCGCACAAAAGACACAAACACAAGAAAGAACGGCAAGCCACATGAAAATTGTGCATATTTATTGTAACTGTCAAACAGTGAATGTCCAGAATAACATATTCTGTAGATAAGCAGTAGTAAGTGCGTTTATGCGCGTAATGAAAACATTTACGTTAATTATGCTTTAAGTATATCGTTATAATAAGCCATCTATATTTGCAAGTGAATAAGCGATGGTTTGTGTCAGCGTGGTGTTCGTGCACAAAATACTAGCCCCGTACAACGCTGAATTCAAACCATTTTCTCGGCAATTTTTCTCTTCGTTGTTAACTAGAGGGATAAAAATTTTGTTTTTTTTTTCAGAATTGGTTATTTTCTTTATTGCTGATACAATGAACACGTACCAAAGACATTTTGATTGTTTACATGCCGAAAACATTGTGTTGGCCATACACATCACGCGGAAATTGCATCAAGGATGAGCGCCGCGTTTACTGCTCAGCGCATCGGCCAAGCGGGCGAACAGGGCCACACCCATTGAGATGTGGCTTGTATGTAGCTCCAAGCCTGCATATTACGTAGGCGACGTGACAAATACCGTGGCGCGTCACTCCAGCAGCGCGCTCTGTATATATATGTCCACACGCACGTCCACCGAAAGCCGAAACGTCAACTCGGCCACCGACTTCGCCGACGGGATTCGGGGGCCCGACTTGCAGTGCGGAACTGGCCGAACGCCGGAGCATCAAAGGAGACTTTAAATTGATGCGGAGGAGGCCAACAGGGGGAATAAAAATTCAACGCGGCGGTTCGTGGAGTTTAGAGAGCGCAGGCGATGCGCCCTGGAGACGGGGGCGGCGGTCGAAGCGGCGGCTTGCAGGGGCGCTCTCATAAGAGCGTCGAGAGAGATGCACGCCTCCGCGCGAGACGGGCAGCCGCAATGGGATACCCTCATCGGGCTGCACTTAAAGTGCTTTCCTCTGTAGCCTCGCAACTGGATACTCGAGAGCTGTAAACAAAGTCTCCCCCCACCTCGGCATTTCTCTCAAACTTTTCTTCTTTTTTTTCTTTCTCGCTCTACTTCTTGTAACGTTCCGTTTCGCTACTCCCGAGTACATGATAAGCCAAGAACGAAGAAAAAAAAAGAGTTAATAAAAGCGGAGAAAAAGGAGAAGGAGAGATATCTAATGCATCGTCCCTGGTCCGGCCTGTTAAATATGGGCGGCATAAAAGGACGGGCATTCTGCCAGCCAACTTCAGCGTCGCATCACGAACCATGGAAGATGGCCGGAAAATTCGGAGGCCCGCATCCGATGAAAAGCAAGAAGGCGCGCCCGCTGCCATTCAATGACTGCACGCGCCATCCTCCCTACCGTATTGGCGCTCAAAAATATAACGAGGGAGACCGCCGGCGGCTCTGCGCTCGGGCAAGCAAAAATAAGGATAAACATGGGATCTTTGAAACCCAGCTTATTTTTGCCGAAACGAACAGAAAGTAGTGCAGTCTTCGCGGAAGGCAAGCCTATTGACGCTATATAGCTTGAAAGTGAACAGACGAAAGAGGAGACACAGAGTGGAGAGGAGGAGATATTAAAAACGGCGTCCTTCCTCATCTCCTCTTACTCCTCAACGTTTTCCGTGTTTCGTCTGTTGCTTTTTTTGTCTTTT
This sequence comes from Hyalomma asiaticum, assembly GCA_013339685.2. Classification (NCBI taxonomy): domain Eukaryota; kingdom Metazoa; phylum Arthropoda; class Arachnida; order Ixodida; family Ixodidae; genus Hyalomma; species Hyalomma asiaticum. The sequence goes on along the minus strand of CM023481.1, from coordinate 285,886,749 downwards.
TTTTTTCTCCCTCTGGTCGCCCGATCACTGCTTTGCGCAGCTTAATAAACTCGTAGCACTCCAGTTCTACATTGCGTGCATCGACCAACCGGGTCGTGTGGATTGCTTGCCGCCCAGGAAACAAAATAATAGGGAAAAGGGAAGCGTCGGCTGTTATACTGCTTGCGCTGGAGAACCGAGATATCCGTAGTCTCGTATACACCGAAGCGTCGCGTGATACCTTGTGCTCCATTTGTCAGTTGCGGCGAAGTTGTAATTGTTTACTGCATTTAAATTGAACTTTTCGTGTGCTTTCGAGAGGTGTGAATGATCGAGCGTTCTTTTGCCGCAGACGGATCTACCTTTGCGAAACTGGCCAGGCTGTAGTACACCGCGTCCCTATGTGCCAGTCATCAGCTACAGGATAGAAACATCAGAACAGAAAATTCAAAACACACATGAGACCTTGTGTCGAAAAGCTTAGTCCACTTGAGTAAACCCGCCCGCCGTGTCATGGAAGCACACATGCAACGCCTACTTCAATGTTACGGGCTCGTTAAAATATAGAAGAAGGTACGTCATCTCACTGCTGACACTGCCAGTCTGTGCTGCATGCAGATAGTGCATATCGGAGGCAAAGCGCAGCCGGCACCGTGTAACCGCGATGGTGTGTGGGTTCGGGCGTCATGTTAGGACTGGTAGGAAGCCTTTGTACGAGGAGAAAGAGAATAAACTCTTATTGGCGCTAGTGATCGCAGGGAAGTCGCAGCATCCCTATATCTGTCGCATGCAGCTGAGTTCCCCTGGGTCTCTGAAGCTGCTTCGTTTAGCTTAACAGACCAAACCTGATCTTATAAAAATAAATGTTTCCTTGGACACAGCGGTTGCGCCGAAATTACCCACGTCAAGAAGTATCTTCGTGCCACAAATTTCCGGTAGGTTACGTCTTGATGTGATAAGGGGTTTTGGGATTTGCATCCGTGCTGTGTCTGCCGATATCGCATCGGCTCTACACCTCGGAAAAAAAAAATAGTACGGGACATTGAATCATTTCAATGTGCATTTGTAAATCACGTCGTCATGGATGTTTCAGATTACTCAACAGTTGCTTGCCAAACCATCCCGTACGAAGGTCATGGTGCATAATGCGGGGGCGCTTTTCGAGACAACGGGCAATGCAAATATAAGTGCATCTGCAGGAAGTCAAAGCTCTTAAACTCTGAAGTGATGTCCATGCAGGAGAAAATTATGCCGCTAAACCGGTACACCCCCACATGTTAGCGTCTGTTATAATGAACGCAGTCATGTGTACAAAAGGGGTTGATTCACTCACTCGATTTTACTACGGAGTGCCGCCTGGCATACCTTTTATTCATGAGCTTTAGACATAGCAAAGATTTTGTGCCTGCATGCCAATAGAGGCAAACAACACTTCGCGTGGAGGGATGTTGCCCTCAGGCTGGGTCTGCACTGATCTGCACTTAGGAATCGTTTTATGCGTGGGGTCGCCGGTCAATGCCTGAAAAATGATTTACGGTTTGCGTGGTCCCAAAGTGAGATTGATAATTCCTTCGAAGCCATGTAAACAAGGTTTGGTCAGCTGATAATTGTTCTACATAAACAATCGCACTGTTATTGCACAGCGTTAGCAAATTTTCTTTAAGCAGCCATGACTGACAAAGTTCTGAGTTGTGAAAAGGTATGGCAAGTATGCTGTGCCATGGGATCAAGATTCCACATGTTTAGTAAAGGTGTTTTCTGTGTTTTAAGAGAGGAGCTCTTTACGCCGAGAGTTAGATGTTACTTGCGGGCAGAAGACTACCGTCATCAAAAAACATGTGCGCGTGCACTACTTCTAAGAAATGCACGGCATTTGCACGCCCATGTCCTTCTTCTCTTGAATTCATGCGCTCAGCCCACTACTACATAAAGGCGGGTACCTTTCATAGCATAGCATAAATAGACATAGTTTAGGAAGGAGGTGCGAAAGGGAATTGAGGGTGAGAAGGACATCGCAGGTGGACATTGCCCGCCAAGCCAATTTAACCTAGACAAGTGACCGAAATCACGTAACACGACGTCACAGCTAATCACGTGACACTTTCCAGTTAAAATAATGTAGCACGTAGTCGTGTGACATCTTACCGCCAAAACTATTTAACATGTAGTCACGGGACATCTTCCCGCCAAAAACACGTAACAGCTAACCACGTGACAAATCGTTTCGCATCTTCCCGCCAACACCACGTAACAGCAAGTCACGTGACAAATCGCATGACTTAGTTGAGCTTGTAGAAGCGGGAATAAGCTAGGTCGGCAACAAGCTCCGCTCTTAGTTCAGCCCATCGCCGCCAGTGCAAGCGGCCCGCATTTCTTGAAAAAAAAAAAAACCAACGCTATAGTGCAACAGCAAAGTTGTCCAGACAGATAAAAAAATATTGTTCGGGAACTCTATTTATGCTAATTTCGTCATATTATGCTCAATAGTAGAGGACAAAATTTTCATCTTTGGATTCGGCGCCAAAACATTGGGGAGATGACGTCATGAACTCCATTCCTTGTCTCGCATTTTCGCCAGATTGGCTCAGTAAAGTTGTTTGAAACACGCCCTGTGCAGCCCTTGTGTTCTTTAAAATGCGAATCATATCTATTTTGCCCATAAACAATTATGTGGGCCCTTGCAGGTGCCGTCAAATACTATGATATCACGCGTGTTAGTGCGGCAACCAACCAGTAGGCGTCCCCACTGGTGTTTTGTTTCTGCGCATTTTCTAGTTTACGAAGCGTTTCCTCCGCACGAGAGCATATAGTGCCCTTGGTAATGTGAAAAGTTGATTTACTAATACGTTTTATAAACTTGATTTACAAAATTTTCTTTTATTTTACTGTCCCTTTAACATTCCCAGGCAAGCAGGCAGGCAGGCAGGCACAGAACTTTATTTTGGCCCTGAGAAACTACAGTCCCAAGATAGTCGATGAAATGTATGATAACTTTCGTGCCGATGATGCATGTCTTGTCGCAGTACATGGAAATGTCACTCGTTCTCTAAGGTACACGTTTCTCAGCTTCAACTTGTGATTTTCCCTGAAACCTCGCAATGCTAGAAAAAAAAAAATCCTGCCTTTCGCCAAGTAATTTCTATAATTTCCTGCTCGGTCCACGAATTTCACTTTTGGATTGCGCAGAACGTAGTACGGCAAAACACCACTACCAGGAGCGCGGAAGCTTGTTAACGTCGCGTGCGACGGAAGCACAATTTACGAGGCCATAGTTTCACCCGGCGCAGGAAGCCGATGCCCGGGCTCCACACGCCGTCTTGCTTAATAGGGCGACACGGCCGGTGTGAGGCCCAAACAACGGCCGGTCAAAACCGAGGGAGCGGCACGGGAAGGAAAGGTGAGGAGAGATCGCGGCCACCGAGGCAACGGGAAGATGCTCCTGAGTGGGTGGCCCGCATCATTAGGCCGAAAAGCAGACAAACAGCCGGACGCGCCTTCCAATGACCATGGCAACCCGAGTGACTCGAGCCTGCATGCCGGGGAAAGCGCGCACAAACACGCAGCAAACACATACGCACGCACAAAGCTTGCAAACATAAAACTAGCGCTGCCCTACACTCCTGAGCGAAGGGACAAGGAAGCGACGGCTGGCTGTATGAAAACGACTGCTCTCTCCTCCTGTTATCAACGCACCTTGCTCTCTCCCGAATACAGAGGCCTCCTAACGATGCCCCTGGGTATCGCCGCACGGAGGTGGCGAAAAAAAAATGGAGTGACATGAAAGTAGGAACTATACGCTGCGGCTGTGTCCGGTGAGAAGCAGCGAGCGGAAAAGAAATAAAGAAAAAAAAAGGGAAGCGCGATACTGTAGAAACGGGAGAGTAAAGAAATAAAAATAATAGAGCGAGAGCTTTGGCCGCGAACGGAAGGAGACATTTGTTCGTTTGTACCTCGGTGCCGTCTGTGCGCCAGCCTGCGTGTGCACACAAGTGAAGTGTGCGAGGGATACGCGAGCACGAAAATAGTGGTCCGAACAAATTGTCGACACCGCTGATTGTTTTACGATGGAGCAGGCTTGTCGGCGAGAACCAGACGGTAAATCAGAGGTCTGCCACAAGGGGATGATGCTTGTGGAATGGCGGAGGGGGAGGGAGGGGGGAGAAGGAGGAGTACGCCGACAGCTCGGTGTTGAAGACAGGAGGGCATAAGAGCACCGGAGTTCAAAACATCAGCAGGCACGTTGAGGTTTGGGGCGTCTTCTCACCATAATAAGAAGGCACTAGTCGTCCTAGTTTGGACACCGCACAGCGACTGTAAGAGAGCACTAATACACTGCGAAGCCCACAAACAAATGTTTTGAGAGGTGGTGGCGAGATACAACTTAGGGATGGTCGATTAAATTTTTTAATCGATTAATCGTTAATCGTTCGTCGATTTAGCCTTTCATCGATTAGTTCCTTTCGCTGTGATGCTTTAATCGATTAATCGATTAATCGACATTTTTTATAAGTGCTTGAAAAATGATGCCTTCTTGTTTGATAAGCGTTGCTTGTGTTTGATATCGACACAAGTATTTATCCGACGCGCTGGAGATCACATGTGCGCAGTACCGGCTGCGTGAAAGTTCGCACTTTCGCCCACTGAACACAGGGAGCCTGTCGGCTTTGGATGTTGTCAGGGGTCCAAGATTCCATGGGTGGCCATGATCCACGGGCGATTCGGCAGCAGGTCGTATGTCCTCGAAGTCTGCCTACTAGAGCGAACCGAAATCGGAGGCGCTATACTATAACCACGAACTGACATGATCTCTTCCTTGAGGTCACCCATGCGAGATTGCACAGCAATCACTGGTCTCAAACTGACCATCAGTGCAGGCATCTGCGGGAAATAGAGAGACACGAGTTTTTCCTCTCGGCTAGAATAAACGGCAGCTGAGCCAGTATACTGCACAGGTTTTACCTGGTCGCTGACTTAACTCGGCGCTACGCGCGCCTTTCCAATCGCGCGTACAGCTCGAACTGTGAGCGCTGTCTAATGTATCAGAGATTAGAAAACAGTATTTCGCGACTGTCTTCCGTTCGTGCCACAGCAATAGACGGCGGCCTCTCGGCTGGCTGACATGGGAGTACAAGAAATAGATGAAAGCTGTATTTCACCCGAATTAGGCGAACATACAGAATTACCAAATGCTAATAAGAAGAGAAGCTCAGGGGAAGATGTATGCCTGAATAGATGAAAAGATCGCAAAATACGATTTAGAACAGGGAATGTCGCAGGAGCCACGTTTCGAGAAGCGGACTTGTCTTCGTCAGGGCGGCTGCTGCCTACTCCAGCGTTCGTTTATGTACGCCTTTGCACACTCTCCTCTCTTTCTGAGGACGGGGGAGAGTGTGCAAAGGCGTACATAAACGAACGCTGGAGTAGGCAGCAGCCGCCCTGACGAAGACAAGTCCGCTTCTCGAAACGTGGCTCCTGCGACATTCCCTGTTCTAAATCGTATTTTGCGATCTTTTCATCGATTCAAATGCTAATAAGGTCATTTTTTCAATAGAAATGGACTGTATGCTAGACGTTCGGTATACCATTGCGCAAAGTTGTGGATTATGAAAAGCGACTATTAGACTTAAATGCAGCTAAAGTGGTTTCTTTCCATTATGCGACTATTAGAACTTTTTCATAATCCTCGAGTGCGTTTCCCTGCACAGCATATTCGCCAAACTAATAGCGGCCCCTGTCACGTTTTAAGTGGAGGCGAGATCCCAGTTACACGTGCTGGGATTTGGCTATTATGAGTGTTTATGTCAAGAGAGCTGAGTTGACATTTTACGCGTCATAGCACGCTGTTTTGCAGAAGTGAATAGCTGCCATAAGTTGGGCTCACTGCATTGCACGAAAGCTAGCATTACAGTTATCAAGGGGTACATAGGCGTTAGGGCAGACAGATGGGCTTCTTGGTATCAAGCGTAATGAAATATGATTACTAGCGTCCATGTCCCCTTTGCGCAAGCAGTCATGTCCTGTTATGTATACACGGATCACTCATTCTCATCCCCATCATCATGCTTCATCACTCTTTTTTCCCCTGTTGCGTTGCCCCCAAAGTAGAGTAGAAGGCCGGGGCGTACTAGATCAGGGCACCCTCTCTACCTTCCAATAGATTATCTCTCTTTCTTTGATTGGTGACAAATAATCTTTATTTCGCTAAGCAGTAAAATACGATGGCAATAAGAACTGAACCAGTCAAGAAATAAGCAGCGCATATTACAATGTGGCACTTACACAAGAAGCAAGTAAAATCTGGGGCTTAAATAAAACTGTGTAGGCGACGGATATTGGTTCGAGTTCATTTCTATGGGGTATGGCCGCCTGCGGCTCCGGGCTCCTACTTGCGTAGAAACATGCGCTCGACATCTGCGTCTCGGCGTCGCGCGCCTAGCAATCATGCGCTCCGGCCAAGGGGCGGTGTTGGGGTGGGAGCGGGGGTGGGGGGGGGGGGTACCGTAATCGATTAATCGAATATCTTTAATTGATTAATTCGATTAATTGAAAGGGAGAAATCGATTATGATTAACCGATTAACGGTGTACGTTGAATCGATTAATCGATTCATCGTTCATCGATTTTACCATCCCTAATACAACTGCGCATACAATACGCGTTGGCTCTTGTCATTCGCTAGGGAAACCAGTTGCGTAACCAACCATATTTATTTTTTTTATTTATTTATTTCAATACCCTAAAGGCCCAATTGGGCATTACATAGGGGGGGATTGAAGTCAATACATACATTTGAAACAACAAAAATTGAAAACAAAGTACCAAAAGAAAACAAGGAAAAGGAAACGGCGAAAAATAGAATCACAGCATCCAGTCACCAACATTCACCAACATCAGTCATATACATATTGATGAGTACAAAGCTTTCTTTTTTTTTTTTTGAAATAATGATGAGAACACTTCTGAAAATTACTTCAGATACATTGGATATATTATCGCGACAGAGGAACAAAAAACACGTAAGTGCTGTTATCTGTGCCGTAAGTGCTGCACGTAAGTGCTGTTATTAGTGCTGTTATCTCGCCACCCCTACTTTTACATGGGCTGAAAGGGAATCGAAGGGAGCAGAAAGAAAAATATTGCAATCAGAAATCCCATGGCTAATAAACAAGAACGCACGCGCTACTTTTTATATCCACAGAGGCTAGTGTTTATAGGAGGTCGGCAATTCTTAATTAAAAATAAATACTAAACCACAGGTGGAAAATAAATGCCTCGAATAGCGATAATACGGATAATTGGGGGCGTGCATACAACTTTTCGGTATTCTGTCATAATGTATCACGGTAACCAATTTTCAGGCTGAAATTTGAATTATGTCATAATTGAGTTCTTCTGGTGATAACAGTATATGGTAGTGCGGTGCAGTTAAGGATATGCGACTGCACAGCCAACAAGAGGAATTTTTCCCAAAGTCGTTAACTATATACGCTGTAAAAGTGAACAAAAATTCACTAAATTTTATCTATGGAAATTATACTATTACAAGTGTACGTTGGACCAGCACGGAATGTCGCATGCAAAAACATTCCCAGAACGTGCAAGAAGGAATAATGCATTGCATATTTTATAACGTCCACGGCGTATTCTAATAGGGAAATTTTCGAACTGAGGACAATACGAATATCTAAAGAAGAATTTATGCAGTCGCAAGCTAAATATTGTGCAGCCGGTGCTCCCTTAGCCGAAATCAGGTTGCACCCGCGTGCTTCAGTAATTTCGCTTATATATTGACCAATTTTAACTTTACTGACAATTTACAGTGCTCTATTCTGAAGCACCACGCGTGAGAAGCATAGGCCAGGAGGCTTGCAGCCATTGATGCGGCATTGGCAGAGATATCTCCCTGATAGTAACCAAGACTGGCGTTTCATTATGTTTGAAATATAATACGCGCTTTATTTTCTAATTCGGTACATGAGAATCAAAATGAGTTTGTTCATGTCACTAGAGATGCATGTACAGAAGGAGGTCCCGTCGTTCGAAAATGAATTTGTACTAGCTCCTGGGCACGATCATTAGAGCCTTTCAAACAAACAGCAACCAAAACGCATGAAATTCGTTATTATAAAACGCCGCTGAAGAATGTGACATAAGTGATGCCAAAAATAACGATTAACCAAGTCAAAGATACATCGGTTACGTTGTGTTTATTAACATGTTTGGAAATAATGAAACGGTTGTCAGTTAGCGCTCGCGTCGTATGTCGTATTCTTCCTTCGTCCTTCGTTCGGCTTGCCCTGCCCGCTTCACAAAACGGTCACCTGCCAATTCGTCCTTCTCGCTCGGGTAACACGCCATTTAATATTGCCGTAGTTGAACTATATAAATAAATAAATAAATAAATAAATAAATAATAATATATATATATATATATATATATATATATATATATATATATATATATATATATATATATATATATATAACGACCTCCTAATTTTCTTCCTATGCAGGCACCTCTTACGGCATTTTCCTTATCTAAAAGACATCGACAGTACATTGAAGAACCAAGTCAAAATGGAGTACTAAGAGTGAGAGAGCGCGTAGTGCTTCACACAAAATCTGTCGAATTTCAATGTGGACGAAGCTCTTTCCCACTTCTCTCTCTCTCTCTCTCTCAGCGTTTTCGCGGCCAACGTCCACGTCGTCCACGGTTGTACCGAAGGTGAAGACATGCTCAGCCGGATTCCAAAGAAAGGGGGAAGAAAATAATCCCTAAAACATCGTTGCTAGCGCAGATTTTATCAAGGCTGGAGAATAATATCCTCTCAGGCACATCGCACAGTTTGAAAGAAAAGAAACAGAACAAGCAGCATATCACGCCAGGGCGAAACTTCATCCGACAGCTTCAATCTAAAACTTCCCAGTGGCACAATCTTAAGAAGGAAATTTTCAAGACGAGAGAAAGAAAAGATAAAAGGTGGCGAGCGAGACAGGCGCATGCGATGGAAGGGAAGGGAATAAAAAAAAAAGCCTTTCTCCTTTTTTCTCTCTCTCTCGTTAACCACTCGCGCAGGCTTTCTCTCGAACGGTAGACTGTCGGGATGAAATACATATCTAGGCGAGTTTCTCTCTCGGAGCGGAAGCAGCGAAATGCGGCGTCGCCTACGGCGGCTCGCAAAACAAAAGGAAGCGGCCGGGCATAAGCGCTCGCTGTTCTTCTCAAAAGGAGTGCGGGGCGAGGGAGCGACCGAAGCCGGCGGGCTATCTCCGTCCGTCCACCGGCGCAGTGAACCGTGCCGTACACGGGAGATTCGGAGATGTGTTAGCTGACTGAGCGGATACAGGGCTGTTCTTTTCCCCCGCCGCGCCCGCTACATTCCCCTCCCGTTCGGATCCATCCTTCACGAGTTTAACTCTGCCCAGCTCTCTATCGGGAACCCATCGGGCCGCGCGCGCGATTCCTTCCTGTCCGTCTCCCGACGACGCCTGGGCCCCGAAATAAACACTTAGCGATAAGAGAAAAGCGTCGTGCTTTCGCTCGGCGAGAGCGACGAGAGACAGTAGCGAATTGGGTTTACGGATAGTCGAAGCATTTTAAAGAGGGATTATGAGGCCCGTTGTAAGCTGCGGGTCCCTTCGCTTCCACCTTTTCTTTTTTCCCCGATCGCTTTCTTTTGCCCGCTTCCTTAGTCGTACCCGCAGCGAAGGAAAGAACCGGTATAAAATGGGTCATTGTAAGAGGCATAGCTTTAGTGCGGCGGTTTGTCAGACGCAGCGCAGAAGAAGTTGATGTTCCTTTATCTGTGTGCTCGACTGCCCATATCGATTTGTTTCCTGTAATGGCCCGACGTATATACCATCGGTCTGTCGTTAGAAGAATAGACCCTGGCCAAAATGGCAGCGACAAAAAAACAAAGAAAGATGAGAAGCCGACGACAGACTTGTGCGCTTGAGCGAACCACGGCGCGCATGCGTACTATACTCCCGTGTAGAAGGAATGAAATGATAAAGAAAAAGAAAGAAAGATTCAGGGATCCACGCAGCCAAAGAAAACGTGTTCGTGCTTTTAAGGCTGGCCATTCGGCTTCTCGGGCGCAATCAAGCCATAGCAAAGCTTGCGCGGGCTCCGCCAAGTGCTTGGGCGGGTAGTCTGTGGGAGGAGTTTGAACCCGTTTCTTATTTAGCCTTTTGTTTGGCTGCCTGGGGCTAAGATAAAATAATGAAATGCAGATTAGATTAAGGACCACCTTCGCACCTAGCCTCGGAGCCAATATAGGCGCGCTCCGGCAAGTTGCGATGAAGCCGCTTTTTCTACGTCTGCCTTCATCACGCACGCGATGCAAATTTCTCCTAGGCGCTTTGTCAACGTCAGAGGCGCCCGACGTCAAAATCGATATTAAAATTCTCCCGAGCTGCGCGGCAAACAAGAAAAGCGCTTGTCAAGACAGGCGCGAAGGAGCCGGCGCGCGGCTCGGCGAAGGCGCGCTTGCGCAGTGCCCAATAACTAATGTATTCGCGGGGGCGAGCGAATTTGCATATGTTGATGAAGACGCCGGCGGCGTCGGCGGCGGAACGGGCAATTACCGGGAGCGAGAAGGTGCCGTGGCGCGAAGACGATGGGAGGCGCGACCCTGTGCAGGCAGCCGGTGTGGCATGCCGGGACGGAATGCACTTAGCAACGCGTTCAATATGACCGTTACCATGGCAACGCTGGAATTGCACGGGATAACCGGGACCAATGGGAGGAGGTAAAGTTTCCATAATTTGGAAACACCTTCTGGCGCGTCGACGACGCCGTGCGACGGCACCTTGGCAGCCTTTCAAGGATTGCGCCGCCAGGCATCCGCGCTCATAACTCAGGCTCGTCGCGCCCGCTTCCGATATGATTGCGCCCCTGCCGCCGTTCATTTCGCGCGCGCGAGGCCTCCTTATTGGCCTCACGGTCCGTGACACCTCCAAGCCAGGGAGCGCATTCCGATGGAGAAAGGAAGGAAAGGAGAAAAAAGAAGAATAAGAAACAGCACCACTGATCACTACTCTTTCGAGCGCTCGACCGGCCACTGATAAGCGAGATGACTCGACACAACCGACAAGCATACCTGACTGGCGGAGCCATACTTCTACTATATATGAAGGTACAGCAGTGCCAAGCATTTGATGCGGCGGCATCAAGCTGTCCTGCCATCCACATTCACACAGGGCTTATGGCAGATCATGCAGTGAAACGTTACATCTTAACACCATGTAGGAAATGTGCTTGCGATAGCTTCGACTACAGTATGCCTAGGTAAAAATTGTCCTTTTAAGCGGTGAAGAGGTTCAAAAGCAAGGTGGCTTGTTCCTTCCGCATTAGTGGTGGTTGAAGGTCCCTTGATCCAGATGTATGTAAACGCTTAATCTCATCCTGAAAACTGCCCAAAGTAAACTATAACGGCATATTTATTGCCGAAAGTTTCTCTTCAAAGATGATGCGTAAAGGTACGCCCAGGTTAAGGTGCCTAGCAGTTCATGAGAGGAACACACGCCATACCGCCTACCTACGGAAGCGTAATGTATGTGAAGTTATTCGGATGTTATGTACGCGTGCATGTGGGTGACGTGTCCTAATCATCGTCAGCAGCAGCCTGCCTACCCCTGCTGCAGGACAAAGGCCTCTTCCATCGACCTCCACTCATTTCGGTCCTGTGCTAACTGCGACCAATCTGTCCCTGCAAACGTATTGATCACATCTGCCCACCAAAACTTCTGGCGTCCCCTGCCACACATCCCTTCTCTAGGGATCCACTCTGATACCCTTAATGAGCAATGGTTGTCTTGTCTTCGCGTTAAATGCCCTGGCCCTGCCCACTTCTTCTTAATTTGTACTAATGTCTTTAACACGTGCTTGTTCCCTCACCCACTCCGCTCTCTTCTTGCACCTTAATGTGACTCCTACCATTTTCCGTTCCATTGCTCGCTGCGTCGTCCTCAATTTAAGCTGACCCTCTTAGCCTCCAAGTTTCTGCCCCGTAGGTGAGTACCGGTAAGATGCAGCTGTTATACATTTTCCTCTCCAGGCACAATGGTAGGCTACCATTCATTGTCTGACAACGCTTGCCGAATGCACTGCACCCCATTCTTATCCTTCTAATTATCTCAGCCTCATGGTTGGGGTTAGAGGTTTCTACTTGGCTTAAATAGATATATTCGCTTACCACTTCTGCCTTGCCACTTATTCCAAACCGCTGAGCATTACTTTAGTTTTCTGCAAATTAATTTTCAGGCCCAGTATTCTACTCTGCCTGGTCAGTTCGGCAATCATGCTTTGCAATCCGTCCTCCGAGTTACGTAGCAAGTCAATGTTATCAGCAAATCTGAGGTTACTGAGGTATTCTCCATCACGGCCGGTCTGGACGCGCGCGTTCGCTCTCTCTTTCACGGCCTGAGAAGCTGCAGCGAGTACAATGGATCTGTTTCTATGCAGTGACGACGACGCGCTCCGCGTGAGGGCGTCGCGAGCCAAACCCCCAAAGCGCGTTGCTCCGCATGCGCTTCGTATGGTAAACCACCTGTTCCCGGCCACTTTATCATGCTAATTATTTCTTCCGCATGTAGAAAGTGGTGAAAGCAGTACAGGTGCGTGTGGGGACAGTCTGCAGCTTTCTCAGTACTCATGCACTCGGCAAAAGAAGACGCACGCTCAGTGCTAGTAGCAACAAGAATGGGTTGGTTGGTTGGTTGGTCAAACTTGACCATCTTATATTTGATGGAGGTGAAAATGCTTGGGGCTTGTGCGCTTAGATTTGGATGCACGCTAAAGATTCCCAGGTGGTCGAAATTCTTGGAGCCTTCCACTACGGCGTCATCCATAAACATAACGCAGTTTTGGGATGATGGAGGGAGGCATGCTGATGCAGATGTCACCGAGTGCGCCCTTCTGGCTTAGTTTCTACAATGAGACGGATTTGCTCAGCCTTGTGGCAAACCGCTCAATTGTGTGATTGTCAAGATGTTTCCCGGAACCATCGCATGTCCTGTTGCGATAACGATGAGATTACCGGCCTCACTGCAGCGGCTGAGCACATCGGTGTTGCTCGTAGCACTGCGTGTGTGCCGCTTTTATGTTAAAGGTAACAGAGTAACTGACTGGGCTAGTTGGTTATGTATACTTAAGATAAACAGCACAAAAAACGGATGGCGTTGGTTCTTGGGATTCTTTTTGTGAACTACACAAAAACGTTAATAGATCAGAATGACAGGCCTTCTGGCTATATTCACAAGCCCACACGGAAACATTTCCGGCCTTTAACGATGTGACGACTTTAAACTAGCCGTGAGCATCACGACAGCGTTTTACCAGCGGTGCTTCCTTTTCAGTTCTTCTTGTGCGTTATATTATTTTAGTACCAAGAACATTCTGTGTGATATTGAACGGTTTCTGTGAAAGTTCTTTATTTTTCCTCTTCGCTGGTGGCGTGCATTATTGCATAAGAAAATTTTTCTAATTTCTTCATTTGCACGCTGAAGACTGCATCTGTACTCGTGAGGGCTTGGGAATTTGTATGCATGCAAGGACCCAGCGGGGTGTGCTGCCACTTTATTATTATTATTATTATTATTATTATTATTATTATTATTATTATTATTATTATTATTATTATTATGTTCCTTCTACTGTGATTGCAACTCACGGCTGCTTGTGGCAAAAAGTGACTTTCCCCTTTTCGAGCTATTTATTTTAATATTCAAGGAAGAATTGTGATACCCGACTTCAACAAAAATATCCATATTTTATCATTTTCAAGTGCAGTAAAGGTTGACATATGTGCATTTGAAGTAAACGTTTGAAAAGCACTTTCGTCCAAAGTAGAATGTTTCGTGTCATTTGTTCTGATGGTCGGTGACGAATCATTCAGCCGAGCCTTCTGAGCACGACCCGCAACGGCAAGTGCTCTCACGAGCAGCAGAAGCGGGAAAATCAGTGGCTTGTGCCTCCCCCTCCGAAAAGCGGAAATCACCGGAGTTATCATATATGCTTGCTACAGTGTTCTCATCGCATTGGTACCGTGCATACCATATAGAGGAGCTTCAGAAAGTGACGCAGCAAGTCTGAAGCCGAACATTCCCTGCGCGCGCTAGCCTCCGCAACGGCCGGGAGATGGTTTAGAGCGGGTTGGCTCGGAGCGCCCCCGCCAAGTTGCGGCGATAGGTAGCAACAGCCCCCCGTGCGAAGGCCGTAAAGGAGGGAGCGAACGCGCGCGTCCAGACCGGCCGTGTCTCCATTAACCCTTACGCCCACTAGTTCCCGATCCAATGTTCTGAATACCTCTTGTAAACATGCCTAATATGTCATAGCAAGTGTTTCCTAATATGCACTCGTAAATGATTTTTTCTCTGCGATAGTGGCCCTCTTGGTTGATGCGCCCTTCGATAATTAACTTTGTTTTATGTATGTGGGAAACAGGGAAAGGGAGGGCGTAATCATAAACTAAAGCGTCGCGAGTATAAGAGTTCTAATAACGTGACAGACAGACAGACTAGACAGATAGATAGATAGATAGATAGATAGATAGATAGATAGATAGATAGATAGATAGATAGATAGATAGATAGATAGATAGATAGATAGATGCAAAGGTACACCCCTCCCCCCTCGCGCAAAAAATTTCCCACGGCAGAGAAGGTAACCTCTCCTTTTCACTCTCTTCTTTCACTCACCTTTCTTTCTGCGTGCTTCGGTTAAGGTGTCCCTAGTCGCGGGGCACTTAGCGTGCACCCAGAATGAATTTTCCTTTACTTTACGAACAATGTCTCTTTCAACGGCTGTGATGTATTGAACATTCTAAATATGATAGTAATGTTATCCTGCTTCTGTACCGCCGTCTATTTGGTGCGCAGATGCAGCTGTCGTAAGTAAAATAATTAAAAAAATGTTTTCCAAGCGAACATCATTTATTTATTTATTTATTTATTTATTTATTTATTTATTTATTTATTTATTTATTTATTTATTTATAGCGCTAATTCTTCTGGGGTCGAGGAAGGGTGGGACACAAAGTACAGTGCGCACTCAAACCATGCTTCAGTAAATATTTGTGGCCACAAACAAAGTAGTTGTGACGTAATGTTGTCTTGTTTGTTTTTTTCCCACCACGAATAGCTCATATATATTTTTGAACACGCAAGTTTGAGACAACTGCGAATCAAATGTTGGCAAAAATATCTGGCACAAATATTTCGTTCATAACTAGAGGTACTCCTCACCCGAGGCGTAAAATCGAACGTGTTGCTACTACTAATCCTATAAAGTTCTAGCAACTACCCTCAAATAAAAACAATGACACAATTTCCTACACAGCTGCCGACGAAGATACGCTGCGTGAAAGGAGTGACTTTGCGGAGGCATTCGTTGCGACGTTGTGAGGGACAATTATTTGCACCATTGTGCTTCCAAGCACGAGGGCTTGGGCTCGATTCCCACTCACCGAGGCGGCATATCGATGGGGCGGAATTCTACGTAGATTTAAGTGCACGTTAAAGAAAAGCAGGTTGCCTAAATTAATCTGGAGCCTCTGAGTATGGCATGCCTCACAGTCTTATCCCGTTGGCATGTAACATTCCGGGATTTCATAAATGATTTAAAATGTATGTTTAAAATTTGCGCCAGTATGTCCCTTACAAATGGTGTTAGCCGTGTAATGATGAGGAAGAAATTTTCTTTTTCTTTAGAGGATTCCAAAGCACTGGAGGGCAAGACATAGTTTTCTCTTCCTTCGTACTATCTCTCACTCCCACGAGTGACATCACCAAATGGCTCAGCTGATGTAGCCACACACACACACACACACACGCACACACACACACACACACACACACACACACACACACACACACACACACACACACACACACACACACACTTTATCATACTTTATCTTCTTCAATAATGGTCTTAAAGGCACATCCAAGCGCCGCCCTTCCGTCAAGTTGGATGGCGTTTTCTTGAAACACAAATCATCTGTCAAGCTGCCCGGAGTAGTATTCGATCCTACACTCAACTTCCATACAGATGTTGATTAACTTAAAACAAAAGCAGAGGTTTTCACCGCTCGATTTCTTGCTTTCATTCGCGCACAACATGCCCTCAATAGCACATTAATTCGCCGTTTATATAGACAAGTAATTCTCCCTGCGTTAACGTATGCACCACCCGCGTGGTGGCCATCGCATCCTTCCCAATTCCTTAGAGACCGCGTCTTGTCACTGCAACGCACCATTTTAATTTCTATAACAGGCTCGTTTTACACCACCCGAACTTCTGCTCTCCAAATCGTCGCCGATGCTCCCCCCTTAGATCTCGAACTCCGTCGTCTAGGAGCAGAGTTTTCCCTTTTCACCTAGCAAATTGTCACTTATTACGGCACTCGTACATTCCATCCTGACGAAATTTTGCACGACACCGCTCCATGTACCTACCACCCCAGTTTAAAACATAAGTATTCGTTCACCAAACTTGATCCTTTAGCACACGCTGACATGTTCCGCCTTGCCGTTCTGCATGCATACACAGATGGCTTCTACGCCTCACACTCGGACGGATCTGCGTACATTATAATGGATAGCCGAACGCGCATTTTGCAAGCTAATAAATACAGAATAACCCACGCCTCAAGCGCTTATACAACTGAACTCATAGCTGTGCGTGAATGTTTACAATATATTGCGACGCTACGCCCACAAACCCCTTTCCATCTTTACACTGACTGCCTTTCATTGCTTAGTAAGCTTGCCTGTCTTAATGATACCGAGTATTAGATATAAAGAACATTATTTATCAACATCAAGTGCAAGGATTTTCCTTCCGATTATTTCATATTCCTGGACATAAAGGTATCTTGGGAAATGAACTTGTCGACACCCTAGCATCCTCAGCTATGAACAGTGGGTCTGCGAGGATGGCCAAAATTCCCGTCAGCGCGACAAGGTCTGAAATTACACAAAATTATGATTTCACATTGGCATACACATTGGCAGACAGAAGAACCGAATACTTCATTATTCCACTGGATCAAAAGCGTCTACCAAAACCAAAATGGTTTCCCCTGAATAGAAAGTTAACGCACTTAATGACTGGTCACGAGCATTTTCAATATTACCTTAAAAGATTCAACACTACCATGTCCGACCGCTGCGCATGCAGCCAGCTTTGTACAGGAGACTTACATTACTTCATTAAGTGCCCACGAACACAACATCTAGTTCGACACCTGCGTCACCACAGCACAACTATTACTTACGCACACTTCCCCCGATACCTTCATTTAAAACGAGCCCGCGCATGCTTAATGCAGTTGGTGACCTTAATGCGCGAACCCGCCGTTGTCACTCCTGTACCCTCCCATTCCGCAGACGCCTCCTAGTTTCATCTCGCAGCCCACCGCCCACTATTTCATCCCACATACTTCTTACGAAATTTCCTCAACACGTTACAAACCCTACACACACGAGGTATCGTATTGGATGCTGTACGCCATAGCCGTTCTTCAGCCTAAAGATGGCGAGGGTACCTCTACGGCTATGACGCCCGCACCAACCATCAACCATATTATGTCATACATCACCTCGCTGCAGCTCACTGCATTGCTGCTATGTGGCTTTGTAAGATGACCTGGCTACCTGTCTAGTCTTTAACCACTTGCAAGCCTGAGCCCTCCCTTCTCTCCATTCTGGCAACCTTCACCTGAACCTTACTGGCACTCCATAACAACCCGTCTCCTGCCAAGCATTTTTCCTGTCTCCAACTCTTTGTACATACCTGGATCGTCATTTTTCCATTGCTACCACGCCTTCGTCAACTGAACATCTACATGCTGAAGTCCCTGGTCTCCAAGTCATCTGCTGCTCAAGGACCTATTCCATTTTCCCGCCTTCTCTTCGCCTTACCATTCGGCACCAGCACCACGTGAAGGGGACACGTTCTTTCCAGTGAAGGACAACCCCCGACAACAGCATCTTGTCTCTCCATCCCAAAAACACCTGGACTAACCCATAGTTTATACAATCAGTAGTTGCTCAATTTTCGCGATAGGGCATTATGTTTGTAGCATTTCACGCATTTAAAACATATACATTGGCGCATCTTCTACACAAAACTATACCCGGGTGCCTTCTCTGCTAGAAATTGAAATCGGCATTATCGTAATTGGCATGGCCTTAAACTTTCACGTCTCCTTACGCGCAGATTGACCCCTCACTGCCTTGGCCTCCTACATCCTCCCCCCACCCTTTTTGTTAGACAATTGGCTCTTCCTACAAATTCACCTTACCGGAATATTTCCCTTCATTTTTTTTATTTTACAATTGGCTGTAAGCCCGATATGCCTTCGGGTGGTGCGGGCTACCCCTACATTATTTTAATTTTGTTTTCGGTCACAGGGGGACAAATTTAACACACACACACACACACACACACACACACACACACACACACACACACACACACACACACACACACACACACACACACACACACACACACACAACGCGCGCGCGCGCGCTCGCAGTAGCCTGCAAACCTTCACAAGTTCTCACACCTGCCATTTTTTCTGCACATAAGCTATTCTCGGTCATTTTGTTCATTTAAACCTCTGTGCATAATTTTTGTAATTTACAGTGTAAACATGGGAAGGTAAGATACGGATTTACTAAGTCATCTTTAGAAAACTTCCTCTTGCGAAGTCGGGAGCAAACAACCACGATTTCGTATGGTTTATGCTGTTGTTAAAGTGAAGTGGCTGTTATGAGTGCTGAATTCTTAAATGCTTTGTATCAAAAACGTGGCACTAGTTTGAGACATAACGTGTAATGCTTGGACGGAGCAATCTGGTGGCCAGGTCTGCCAGGGTTACAAAGCCTGTAGCCACAACGACGTCACCTTCGCCATCACCTGCTGGCAATCACGTGGTTTATTATACTAGAAATGACATTTAATATGCAGCGATATAATACAGGGGAAAAGATTGACGGAGGCAACAGGATGACTTCTTGAGGCGGTATCGGTATTCGGCTTCAGCTTACAGGACTGCCGTTGGGTCAAGTAGTGGCAACCTCGTCTGAAGCACTGTGTTCATTGAACTCTCATTTTATAATGTGATGCACTCGTGGAAAGATTGGGCGCACTGAATTATTTCTTTGACATAGAGGAGTACTTCGCGAAACTTTTGAGTCCATTGAAGTGCCAGCCCGGGGGCAAGAATCTTGAGATACGAGTCAAGAACCATGGCGTTACTTAGTATGTGCTCCAGTTATCTGCAAGTGACCGTTATTCGTAATGAATTTTTTTACGCGCTGTCTCAAAACCATGTCTTCAGTTGTGCAACGCTCTTCGCATGTTAGTTGTTCTCACTGGAAATTATATTTCATGCGTGGATTGAGCATGAGCTTGGATGTAGAAATGAGCTACCAGCATTCCAATCATCAGTGCCCAAGACTTTTGTGATCATGATTTACTATCTGAATATTATAGCATTCTTTTCTGAACCATTCATATTTAGCCCTGCGGGTCTGGTCTGTCAAAAGTGACGACGCCAAAAAAGGGAAAAGGAGAAAGAAAAACTAAGGAACTCCGGTCTCCTGCGCGCATTCGGACACGTACCTGCAGCGTGGTAAGTGAGTCACTATTCTCGGCACCGCTGTTGCAGTACTTAAGGACGCATGACCTGTGCAAGTGGCTGAGCTACCATTGATGCCTTTTGTGACAGGCAAGTGATACTACTCAGTGTCAGTAGACAGAAATGCATGAAATAATAATAGTCATCGTGAATCGGTTAAGAAAAGGACGCCATTTTCGGCAGTTCTTGTATGCGGCAAGGCTCCGCGGCCGTGGGAGTGAGGGAAACGGAATGAAATAGTGCAAGCGAGATTGATTGATTTGTGGGGTTTAACGTCCCAAAACCAGCTCTGATTATGAGAGACGCCGTAGTGGAAGTCTCCGGAAATTTCGACCACCTGGGGTTCTTTAACGTGCGCTGACATCGCACAGCACACGGGCCTCAACATTTCGCCTCCATCGAAATGCAGCCGCCGCGGCCGGGATTCGATCCCGCGACCTTCGGATCTGCAGCCGAGTGCCATAACCACTAGACCACCGTGGCGGGGCATAGTGCAAGCGAGAGGAATGCCGTACTGCAGGGCATCGGAAATCTTGTAAAGCTAGGGTTCTTTAGTGTGCGCTGACACCGCACAGTACACGGGCCTTTGGTATTTTGCCTCCGTCCAGATGCGAATGCCGTGGTCGCGTTTGAAAATATAGTGACTGATTTTGAAGGTCTGTGCTTCCTCTTTCTGATTGTCTTATCGCGCTCACTCTCTCTCAGTCTCCCTCTTTCTCAAGGATTTCTCTTCCGATTACACTTCCGGCATCTACACTTCCCTTTGTTCTCTCTTTCTCTGTTTCTCGGCGCCACACGAAAGGTTAACAAGAGGCGTGGACTAAAGAGCAAAACGATTATTCCCCTATCAGTAACTCTTTCACAATACCAAATGCACTACTCTTACAGCGAGAAGGCGTTTGGTAAGCGAAAAAAGACGAATAAGGAAAATACAGGTGACACCGCCACTTAGAGACTACTGCACCAACTCGCTGTGACGTCATATATTTTGAAGGCGCCTACTACGGCCCACATAATTATCAGCGCGTAAAATTTAATTTGCGTTGCGTTCGTATGTATAAAGACATTTAATATAGCAAGTTCCATGAAATTCCATGGAGCCAAGGCGAGTAAAACATTAGAAAACAACTTTGAAATCTGTGACGACATGCTTGCGTTGAAATACAAAGGTTTCGGCACGAAATTCGATAACGAAACTTTGACCTTTATTTTCTTCTTTAATACCGATCCCATGATGATGAAATAAGCGAAAGTTGAATTCTCTAAGAAAAGTCTCTCAGTGTAAACTGAGTTACTTTTTCACTTTAGTGTCCCTTTAATACATTTCCGGAGTTTTATGTGCCATAATCATCACGTGATCTTAAGGTGGAGTAGGGGGAAAGAGAACGCCGGAATAATTTTGACCTTCGGGGGATTTTTAATTAACCTAAGTACATGGTTGTCCTTTTATTTCAGCCCCATCTAAATGCGGCCGTCGTGGCCCAGAATGCAATCCGGGTCCTCAAAATTACCAGTGCGAAACCTTACCTGCTGAGCTACCATGGTGAGTAATATGCGGAATACCCGGCCGTTTGATGGGTGAGGAGAAGACTGCGCATGTGTGGCCTTCTCGTGGATGTTTAGAAGACTTGTAGTGTGTTCGGTTGCAAAACCAACCGACAAACAAACAAACAAACAAACAAACAAACAAACAAACAAACAAACAAACAAACAAACAAACAAACAAACAAACAACAAACAAACAACAAACTCCAGACCTGCACATGGCACGCTACGCAGTCGCAGCGTAAGCCGGACCTTGTTGCGTGCTCTCTAGTCTCCACTGGTCTCCACTAAAAAGGCTTCTCGTAGTGGAGATCAGTGGTGCTCTCTCCTTGTTCAGTCTCGGCCTTCTTCCGTGCCTTCTCGTTCGCGTCTCTTACTTCTCCCAATTCTTTTGCTTCTGTTTTCTCCACTTCCAACATAATTTTTCCTTTCTCTGTCATCGCCTTCTTCCCCCTTTTCTATTTCTCCTATTTATACTTGTTCTCCATCAGCTTCTTCCCCTTGTTCTTATTTCTTCCTCCCCACTTACACAGCCTTCCTCGTCTTCGTCTCTTTTCCCTTCGTTGTCTTCTTCCTCCATTTCCTTACCTTCTTCCGCAATCCTCTTCTGAATGTCGTTGTTGTTGGGGGTGTTATTGTTGTTTTCCTCAACTATGGCACATGCCCACCCTCGGGGATTAGTCAAGATGCGAGAAGTATGAAGAGTGAAGTTAGAAGAAGTATGAAATACCAATCAGAATCGAATAATCAGGATGAATAGGGAAGATTACAAATTTATGAACAAAACCAGCCTGAACAAATTATGAATTTTGCAACAGTATGTTCTCGCCTTCTACTTCGTCATCAACTTGTTGTCATTTTTCTTCTTTTTAGCGTTGCAACGCGGAAAACGAACAACGGGAGAAAAGGACGAGCGTTAACCTTCAAATAGCCCTTACTGTCAATCGAAGTGAGGTGTATATACAGACAGAAGAGCACGATCACTTCGGAAACTTGACGAACCAGGCACATGAGGAAGCAGAACTAAAAAGAAAGGGAGTTTATCTACTCTGCTGTCTATATATACATCTTGCTTCGATTCACAATAAAGCCCAGGTGAAAGTTGGCACTCGTTCTTGTCTCCTGTCGTGTCGCCCTTGTTAGTTGTCCGCTCTACAGGGCTTAAGATCCTGGAGTACCAACCAAGTTTTTTCTTTTCTTTCTTTTCAGTAGTAGTAGTAGTTGTAGTAGTAGTACAATCATCAAGTTGTTAGATAGATAGATAGATAGATAGATAGATAGATAGATAGATAGATAGATAGATAGATAGATAGATAGATAGATAGATAGATAGATAGATATGATCAAAGTGACTTCAGTTTGCCATGAAATGCTTCGCATTTAAAATCACAGATCGTCCCCTCCGGGAAGACAGTCGGACAGCGAAGCTGTAAGCCTTTCTAAGAGCGAACTCGAAAAGCCTTTACAAGAACGGTCTTCGAAACGTTTTATAAGGGCCTTTCTAAGAGACACACACGTCCTCCAGAAGTCAGCGCCCGAAGCGAAGAAAATCCAAGCCATTCATATGGTTCAGATAAGTTCCCATCCCGCAAGCGTGCTGTGTATCGTAGTGGCTAGGACACATGCCTTCAGAGCGTGGGGCCCCGCCACTGTGGTCTAGTGGCTATGGTACTCGGCTGCTGATGCGAGGGTCGCGGGATCGAATCCCGGCTGCGGCGGCCGCATTTCGATGGAGGCGAAATGTTGAGACCCGTGTGCTGTGCGATGTCAGTGCACGTTAAAGAACCCCAGGTGGTCCAAATTTCCGGAGCCCTCCACTACGGCGTCTCTCATAATCAGACCTGGTTTTGGGACGTTAAACCCCACATAACAACAACATCAGAGCGTGGGGTCCCTGTTTCAATCTCTAGCCCCGGCAACATATGTTCTTTCTTGCTGTCCTCTACTGCAATCAAAGGGTGCCTTATGTCAGTCCTGTTCTCCTCTTCTCTGCATTGTGTCACAGCATTCTCAGTGGTCGCTGCGTCTTGAACTTGTCACTTTACGTCCATACAACCCCTTTGCCCATGTGTTTTTCTTTCCTCTCCCGCTAGGTCACGTGACTCCATTTTAGCAGAAGCCAGCGACAACTTCACAGGCTCCCCATAAACAGCTTCGCTGTAAAACAACCACCACGAAATCGCGTCCTGCTTTCCATAGCAGTCTAAGATTTTACAAGGATGACCAATAACTGTCGAACACGAGTGCGTCTAGGAGCTTATGTTAAGGCAATTGCAACTGAGATCGATGCTGCTCATACACATTTAATAACATTAAACGCCACGATGACCAAAGCTCCAGCGCAGGCATTAAATTGAGAGAGACAAAATGTTTTTTTAATGATTCCGGAGATGTCGGCCCTTTCAGGCTTGGCTTCCTACTCCAGGAATTTATATATACACTGATTACACCTTAAAAAACAACACACATACACATTATATATATATATATATATATATATATATATATATATATATATATATATATATATATATATATATATATATACAATCGAACAGGACGTGTTTAAGGCTTTCTTGTTAGTTGCATGTAGAGCACATTGCGGGATCCGACAGTTGGACGGCTGAATCTCGTGCTTGAAGTGTCTTGTGTATGGTACGTGGCGTCTTATTCAGTGAAGACACGCTTCATCTTGCCTGCTTGGACCTCGTGGAATTTGGAAACTGCAGGATGTGTCAACTGCATGCAGTGACCAGTACGGATTTCAAGCGTCACACCAGAAAGACCGCTGCAGGTTTCAAGCAAATGCCGATGCCAAAGGCGCCTCATCTTTTCTTAAGAAAGGCATGGCTATTGTCTGTACTGTAGCGCCGTGTGAACATTTCCTTGTATTCCACAGTGGGCTGGTAATTACCGGAATACAACGTGGTAGTTGAGTACATGCGCATTACTTCCTGGGCCCTTGATGTCCATAACCAGTTGCTTTCGGGCGCGTGGTGACTTGAGGGATGGCAGCGCCGCCCGTCAATCGGAGCATATTACCCAATAATCAGGTGTTTGATCTACGACATAATTAAGCACATGCACATATCTAAACATATTGCACTAAGCACACAACTAAACGCATATTGTTTAGTTATGTGCTTATAAGCAGATAACTAAACACTGCACTAAGCACATAACAAACAAAAGCACTAAGCCCATAACTAAACGTATTGTTGGCTTGCGCTTCCTCTAAAATCATAAACTCCTATGAAGGCTAGAAATGAAGAAAATAGTTTGTGCCCCTATACGGAAGCAAGGCTGGAAGACGATTTGTCCCCCCCCCCCCCCCCTTCCCGCCATGCTAGTCAAGTCGCTATGGTACTTGGCTGGCTCGCGGAATTGTATCCTGGCCGCAGCGGCTGCATTTCGGTGCAGGCGAAACGTTGAGGCCCGTGTTCTGTGCGATGTCAGTGCACAGTTAAACAACTTCAGGTGGTCAAAATTTCCAGAGCCCTCCACTACGGCGTCTCTCATAATCAAATCTGGTTTTGGGATGTAAAATCCCAAAAAAAATCAATCAATCAATCATTTTGTTTTCCCATGGCCATCTGGAGCCCGGTAATCTAAGAGGCCATGGTGAGGAATCTCACGACTACGGCGACGTCAGTGGCAGTTTATAGGAACGCGCTCTGGGAAATCGAACCCTTATTATTATGGCTCTGAATCAACCCGCACAATGCAGCAAAACAATGTATATTAGGATGGAATTCAGGCTAGTTGGTCGAGCATCGTTGGAATTGAAACAGCGCGAACACAGGGACGACGATGGGATGTAAGCGGCTAGTGCCGACGGCCTGGGTGTGGTGTGTGTTTATTCATCGTCGTCCCTGTGTTCGCGCCGTTTCCCTTCCAACAATGTATATTACCTATAGGAGGGCCGGGGTTGCTAAAGCACACGTCGCACAAAATTTGCGAAAAAAAAAAAAATGTTCCACGACCTCTTCAATCCTGTTACTTCGTCTTACAATGTATTGAGGCGAGTACAGTGCGCACTTTGTTCCCTATGACGACTAAGTGCGTTCAGTACTTTGCGGTATCCTTACAGCGCTGTACCGACTCATGGAACGGCTCAAATGTGAGTGCTTGCCTGGTGTGTGGCGTGCTTGGCTATAAATTTGCGCATAGACTGAATTTTCTCTAGGTCTACAGTGTTCCATGTCAGAATTGAATGTTATCTTACGGAGGAATTTTATTCTAACACGAAGTATTTCAACGAAGTGTCTATTTGTTTCGTACTTATTTTTTTTTCGCGATTTGTATTACGTGACGGACACACAGTTTCTCTTGTTGAGTCGCCGTAAAGGTGCTTACGCATTTAAATATGTTTAGGAGATATAGAGCTTCGCGAAATAAGGCGAAAACAGTTAGCCATACTTTATGTATACTTTATTCATTTTATGTAGCATTCATTATTAACACTGAAAGCGGGACCACGCACTAAGTTTTCGAGTGAGTCGTAAGAACGTACTAAAATTTGAATGGCACTGAGTGTAATGCTAGAAAGTGTGTGTGTGACCTAGGTTGTATGTTAACTTCCTTGCAAGCCCGTCAGGAAATTTGCATTTCACGAAGTTACGTATAAACACTGAGTTAGTGATCGTAGCAAAAAAAATTCATCACTTATTTCACTTCGATTACTAGGCCAGCTGTATACGTGTGTACTGACGTACCGCTAATTTAGGACACATAGTGAACGCATCAAATCGATGGCGCCCAAATAAAGAGGGGGGGGGCTAAGAGATATTTCGTGGCCAAGTCGTCATAACTTGAACACCCTTTTGCATTGATGAAAGGTGTGCGGTCGCTTAATCCAACTGAGGCAGAAAGGAGAATTGAAACCTGCTATTGGACGTGCTGGATCGCCCGATTTTAATCGGTACCTTTTCGCGATATGGGCAGCGGACGGCCGGCCGGGTGTCACCTTTATGGAATCGTGGCACGCGCGCATGGCAGCTCCGCTCTGTGATCACTGCAATTGCTCGAGTCCTTATTCAAAGCAGCCACCAAACCCCGTCTCACGAAAGGGCGGATTGTCATGACGAACCTGATTGGGGCGCCGGAGTAAATGATCTGATCGCGTGTAAGAGGAACGACGCCCTAAGTCCCAAATGTGGTCAGTACAATTCATATGGGGATGCGATCGCTTTGCCGGATGTCTTTCAAGGCGGGTTGCGAAGGGCAGGCAATAGAAGTCGTTACAGGTGATTTTGATGGAAAAGGCGACATCCTTTGCTCTCTGACTTAATATTTATAGTCACCAGTCTTAGTTAAGTTTAACCATTCATTTCACAAGTCCAGTTATTTCTTACCATGTTGCACATATTTTGACAGCCTTTTCGCACCTTTTACATCAGTATCAGCGTATCCTTTTTATCATAATATATACAATCGTCAATGCCAAATACTTGGCCAGGTATCACATGACGCGTCCGTATTTTGTCTTGCCTATTATTGTTAAGTTTCGTTATTCGTAAGGGCTAAATCTTAACTTCGTGGGAACGATGCATCATTGTGCAATGACTAGCGCAGAACACGCCCACACGTACTTGCAGAAGAGGGGACTAGAATCCGTATTCACAAAAACAACTTACAATAAAAACATTCGTAAGAGAAAGTTTCCCCCAATCCTGATGCTAGAAATATCATTAGAGAGGCCGTCCATGTCCAGCCAATGTCAAAAAGCACTTGCGAAAGAAAAGTTTTGTGAATTTGGCTCCACCTTTTCAGGTTCGCTTCTACCCGTTGTGCGCTAAATGTCGCAAAAAATAATGCATATCATTGTTTAATGGTTGTTTTTTTTTTTGTAACACACATTCGCATTGCTCGTAAAGTTCTACATACTTTGTTACTACTCAGAAACAGTGACATTACGCACGCAAGTATGTTAACAAGCCTGCTCTCAGTAAACAAGAGCCGCCCACTGTAGATAACGACTGCGACGACAACGTCTTTGTCACGCAGGTCGCCCGTAGCGTGAGTGACAGAATAGAGGTAGACGGGAATCGGGGAGTTGAGCGAAATGCCAGCATGTGGTTTACTGCGCTGACAAGATGACGTGAAACGCTTGGAATTTGAACGGAATAGCGGAGAGGCGAGCGATGCACGTGAGATGGAAAACGAAATTATCTAAAAATATTGAGGCTCCCCGAGGCCACGATATCGCAAGAAACTCGGTAGATATTGTACGGCTTCCTGATGTGATGATCTGTGACGCTGACACTGCAAATGAACCGTCGTTCAACATGCAAATCATCATCATCATCATCATCATACTCGTCATCGTCGTCGTCATTATCATCATCCTAGTCATCATCATCGCCCCGCCGCGGTGGTCTAGTGGCTATGGTACTCGGCTGCTGATCCGAGGGTCGCGGGATCGAATCCCGGCTGCGGCGGCTGCATTTCGATGGAGGCGAAATGTTGAGGCCCGTGTGCTGTGCGATGTCACTGCACGTTAAAGAACCCCAGGTGGTCAAAATTTCCGGAGCCCTCCACTACGGCGTCTCTCATAATCAGAGCTGGTTTTGGGACGTTAAGCGCCACATAACAACAACAATAACATAATCATCATCATCAATATAATTTTCATCGTCTACGTCCACTGCAGTACAAAGGCTTCTCCCATGCTTCGCTAATAAACCCGGCACTGTGTTATCTGTAATCATGTTTCTTGGTGTCATCCGTCCACCCAACTTTCTGTCGCTTCACGCGACGCTTGCCTTCCTTTGGAATCGACTCCGTTAACCTTAATGACCATCGGATATCGATATCTTGCCTTCTCACTACACGCCCCGTCCATGCCCAGTTCATCGCTGATTTCCACTGAGATGTCTCTAACACGTGTTTATTTCCTAATCCATTCAGCTCTCTTCCTATCCCTTAGTGCGAAGCATAGCAACTATTAGTTGTCGCTACAGATGGCGCTGTTCTGCAGGAACAGGCATTTTTCGGATTATTTTTTTTTTGTCGTGGTACACATACGTTACATACGGTTACAATAGTAATTATCTATGACGCACATGTATTGACCAGCAGAGTTCGTTACCCTCGAGCGCCGGTTTACAGCAAGCGTACTTATCATCGGCATTAGTCGCCAGCTGTCGGGTGAGGCTATGCAGTGGCTGCCACACTGATGACGTGATAGCTGTGTACGAAGTGAGGGCGCACGAACTCTGGCAGCGTGCATTTGGTAAAAACGAGGTTATTGTTTGCATCCATTGATTCTTTCAGCCGATACCTGCAGCGCTCAGTAAGATATAGCCGGCCTCTGAAAGTACACTGAAGTCTCTTTTATATCGGCATCACTACGCCTGACGGGCAACACAAGAAGGTCATGTGCGCAGTCTTAGTCAAAACTGTACGCTTAATATGTACAAAGGTTAGAAGGTGAGGAATATTGCCCCCAGGTAGAGAGCAATGACACAAAAGCATACTCATTTTTCTCACAGCGACTGTTCTTTAAAGAAGGATTTGAAAGTCGACACTTACGTCGTCATCGAGCAGGATAGATTATTTTACTCTAAGTCAATATTGCAGACGACGAACACAAAACTACAACGTTGCCAATCTTTAACCTAAGCCTTTCCAGCTCTGCTCAAATATCAGGTGTCACATACACACCGTGAAGGCAGGTACACGTGTTAAGGAGGAAATAAAGCAATACAATTCAACGGAAGGCATCAGCTAACAAAGTTAAAAATTGTTGTTGAGGATAGCCTTATGAGGGTTTTAGGCGAAACAGGACATTTAAAATGGCAGCTTCTGTGAACCGAGCGTACCTCTTAGGAAACGGCTCTTTTCTCAGGTCGCAGGCAGCAGCTCTTCAGATCGGAGCTGAAAGCTTCGCGGAAACGCACGCCACTTTTTTTATAACTTCAGCGCACAGGTTGACGCCTCCGCAGTTTCACAACAGTGCGCAGCGTCCTCGGGTGACGCAAGCACAAAGCTAGAAACTTGTGGAGGAAATGACACTGGGTTAAGGAGAAGCGCGTTGTGGCACGACGGGGTGCGTTCGGGGAGACAAGAGGTCTCGGGCTTGCGTCACGACACACGCACACAGGCCATTTAACCCACCATTTGTCGGGGAAAAAAAAAGAAGGCGCAGAAGGCCTCTTAGAGCTGTCGAAACTGAAGGCGCGTCCGCCGACGTCAGAGGCGCACGTGGTCCGACTGAAGAGCGCCAAAAGAGCATTGCGAGCACGACAAAAGTGGGAGGCGCGGGTGGTGTAAGCAGACGCTCACATTCGAAAGGCTATGAAAGCGTGCGATTTGTATCGGAAGAGGGGCACTTTTCGGCTCCGCGCCAGTACAACGCGAGGATAGATGCTGCGCCAAAGCAGCGGCCCGCTAATGCGTTCCGTTTTGCTGGCTTTCCCACCGGGGCGAGGCGGACGGGCTGTCGGGGCGGCTGCCTCCAAACAACGGCGCCAAGAAGCGCTAGCGTACGAACGCGGCGGCATTCGCTGGAGCGAAATTTCGAGGATCCCGGGAAATTAATCAATTTGGAAGTAAGCAACGGCGAGAGAGCAACTGCACACTCGCTCAGAGGACCCGGCACGCGGGGCCCGATGGCGCGCCGACCCCGGCTCGCAAATAAAAACGCGCCGGGGAACGACTGCAGCCGTAGGCAACAAGACATGGGTGACGGCCCGGCGAGAGCACGCAGAGGCGTAAAAAGGCACCCTGACGGGAATAAATCAAAGCAAGGTCGGGATCGCGCGCCCTGGCGAAGATACAAGCTCTCCATTTATTCCTTTCCTCTTCTCTTTTTTTTTTCCTTCTTTCTCGCAGAATTACAGGAGGGGTGTGATGTCATGCTCACCTCGCGCATCGGCAGCCATTTTGTTTTTCTACCGTAAATCACCGGTTTCATTGCGGCACCCGTTCCCGCAAGGGTCGAGTATGTGCGAGAAGCGCTGGGAACAGGAACCAGAATTGATGCCCAGTCCGTAAATATAGAGTCTGGCTGCAGGCAAGTGCGTGGATTATACTGCTCCCGTAACTTGGATCACGATCTGGGAGATTTGTGTTAAAAAAAAAAGTTTTATATCTTGAATAACTCTTAATAAGAAGGTGGGTAAGCTGTCTTATGGGTAAGCTGTCCAGGTGTGAGGAAACATTAAATGCAATTCTGGATTGATGAAACACTAAAGAATGCAACGCCAACAAGAAAAGTCTTAGGGAACACTTTATGGTGTTTTTAATGTAGTAAGGAAGAAGGGCGCAGATATTGGATATATTTCGCCTGTTTTATAATATAATTGATACATTTTGTGCTTACTAAGTGAACCCATCAGGACAGTGTCGATGCCTAGGACGTCCAACTCAGATGTTGAGAGAAATCAAAGTGAAAAAAAAATCTCATTTTGACGTCTTTTCTTAAGCGACGCACACGGAAAGGTTAACCCAAACAGAAACTTGAAGTGTATTTTCTACAAATACCAACGGACTCACATTTACGTCGTCACAGGTTTCATGCCCATTACATTTTTGTTGTAGAAATAACAAAAAAGACGTCTTAGTATGGAGCTCCTTTTGAAAGGATGCTGTTCCGCTTACTTCTTCGCTTGCGACGTGAGGGCGCACGGGAACATTTTGGCGAGGTCGTAAAAATGATCGTTAAAGAAAACGAGGAAGCAAAATAAAGAAATAAAAGTGCAGTACGCAAGAGGTGAAGAACGAAGAGATGAGGACGGGCGATGGAGGAGAAGGAACCTTCTCTTTCATAACGTGAAGCCAGTGGTACCCGCAGATGATGAGGACAGCGCACCTAGAATGCCACAGGGACAATCCCGTCATTCAATCGTTATCCGAAATTGTTTCCCACCTTGCTTCGCCGGTGACTTTGCCCGGCCAGGTTATTGTTCGCCCCTGCTAGTTTTTCTTTTCTCGATTTATTCCCCGCTTACTTTTTCGTTCATGCGTCCAACGCTGTTTGCATTATTTCCGAGCTGATAACCCGGCTTATGCGGGAAGGGACGGCGCTGTAGGAACGCAGTAGCCGGCAGGGGACCTGGGGCGACCGTCGCTCGGGATGGGACTCGGTAACCCGCCGCGGGGAGACTCTATCGTTCACACACGGTCGCTCACACGGCGCGTCGAGGAGCAGCGGCTGGCTCGGTGGGCGGCAGGGGGCGCCGGCCAGTGCGTTATGTGCGGGAGTACATGAAGAAAAAAAATAAGGAGGAAGACAAAATTCTAAAGATTAAGGGTAAAAAAACAGTGAAGCTCACCACTATCTAGACAGAAAACATAGCTGGTGGAAGTATTAGGACGAAAGGGACACGGTCGGGTGATGCGACATTTTCATCAACGGAAGAAGTGCGGCTCCTCTCAACATTGCCGCGTGCATACACGTGCCTGCCGAGGCGTCTCAGCTGGAGACGCGCGTCGTGGGGCCGACTGGCCTCGAGGAGGATTCCGCGGGGGATAGCCCCGGTTGGAATGATGGGAAGAAGGGGCAGCTGCTGAATGCACGGGCAACTGGAGACGCGTTCCTTCCTTCCTTTGACTCGCGCACGCTTCTTGTTCGGCGCGACAGCCGCGCCCTATAGCGCACGCGAGCGACGATGAGATGAGGAGCAGCGAGAAAAATGTTGCTGTAGCTGGTGACGATGGCAGCCTCTCGTGGGCGCACCGGCTTCCCTCGGACGTCACGGCCTCCGTTCTGCCTCGATGGTGTGTCACCTTCGAGGTCACCCTGCTGACAGATGGTGCGTGCGCCCTCGTCCAAACTCTTATCACCGAATTGCTTCCCTAAGTGCGAGACATGAAGGAATAATGACCTTGGCAGTGGTACCTTCGTCGCAGCCTCACTACTGTAAGGTTCCCTTGCAGCGCTGGCCCTTTCCGCAAGAGGCAATTCGCAGAGTGGCATCAACTTATCTGCATTGGCTGAGAGATGCGATTTTTTTAAACAACATGTACGTCGTATTTTGCTGGCACCGGGCTGTATCTGTGACCGCTGTTTTTGCTACCGGCAAAAAAAAAAAAAAATCACTTGAAATTGCTCGACCACTAAATGGCCACTGTGAGCGATGCAATATGGACGTCATTCACCGCGCTGTCTTACACGCATATAATTTTTGCTTGTACGAGGGCAGCGAGTAGCAAGAAGAAAATTCCCCGCTGACTGAATTAAAAGTAAAAGCTTATACACGTTCGCGCAGCCGTATAATAATAATAATAATAATAATAATAATAATAATAATAATAATAATAATAATAATAATAATAATAATAATAGAGCGCGATTCCTCAAGCCTTGCCGAACCGGCGTATTTTTATGCGTACCGAACGCAAGAAGAAAATGCTCTCTATCTTGTAAGTAACGGCAAAGCGAGGATGTGCGATTTGGTACATAGCCACAAAAGCCTCGATTCAAACACTTGAAAGGGCCTGGCTCAGCGACGGAGGGACGTATAAAAAAAATTGAGGCACGTTAAGATGCAATCCTAAAGCTTAATAACAGAGAATACTTCGCTCTAGACGCCCGATATATCAAAGCAGCGGTGAGCGTAAGATCGCTCCGGGACATCTACAGGCGAAAACGACAGAAATGCAAGGCTCAAGCAAACGTATGACAGGCACTTTCGAGTTCTCGGTTAATTATGTATACGCTGCTTCACGAAGATATCTCATGCGCTCGAGCGGTGCGCCAGGTAAGGCGCAGAGTGACGTGCGCAGCGTTTCCTGCGCAGCGGGCGAGCTTGCGAGCTTCTGTGATATTTTTTTGAATTATATTTTTCACGGCGTGTTTCTCGAAACCCGCGCTTCGTCGGTGTCTAAGAGACGTGAAAAAAATGCTTAGCACCTAGGCTCCACAGGAAGGAAGATGCGCGACCACGTTTGGCACATTTTTTTTTTTTTCAGCGTCGCTGGTTCGGCTGCTAACAACAAAGATAGATACGCCTTCGTTGCAGCTCACGCTGGCGGAAGGGAGTCTTAAGGGATTCTCCCGCCCCTGAAACAGAAATATATTCAGATCCTTGTGATAAATGTTGAGAGATTGATGCTCGCCTCTGGGCAATGCTCCGATGCGTAGGAGCCAGTGGATGAGCATTTCCCGCGCCTGTTGTTATTAGCTTTTTTTTTTTTGCCCCATCCGCATTTTCCCATCTATACTTTTCCTCTCACGTGGTGGCTTCTCCCTTCCCGAGTTTGCACCGGGGGCCGCGAACCCACCTCGAAGCTTATTTTCTCTTTCCAAGAACTCGGGAATGACGGCGTTTCACACCGCAGTCAAACGACAGGAGGCTCGGCGCGTGCGGCGACGCTGTGTTTATACCGCGCGCGCACAAAGCGGAAAACGCTTATTCTAATGACCGTGCACAATGTATTCCTGCGTGCCAAAGGCCCTGAATCAAAGGGAGCCACGAAGCGCTAGGGAAAAAAAAAATACAGGACGCGCAGCGTCGGTAGGATGCCGCCGGGTGAGAGAACGCGCCCGGTGTATTTGTTTTGATTTCGCACCGCGCGCGAGACGCACACACGTTGTGGGAGAAAAATGATGCGACGGCCGCTTTCGCCCCGCGAGAAATCTGGGCTGGGGTAAAAAGCTGGGGATCACGAGAGGAAGCGCCGAGCGAGAGCCGACGGTTCGAATGTCGCCGTCGAATCGTCGCCGTCGGATTGGGGCGCGCGGTCCTGATCCTGGCCGGGCTCTTTTTATGGCCACCGCCGAGCCCTTCGGTGCGATGACGGTGGGTGTCGGTGCGCCTGATAGAATCCCGGTTTCGTCACGTCCGACGCACATTTCGGGGCCACCCCTTCTTGTATTTGCGCCGTAAAAAAAAAAAAAGAAAAGCAGGGCGCGTGCGGCAGAGAAGGCAAAGACGGACCTGGCCCACTTTTATAGTCTGCGAGAGGGAGGTTGCACAGTCGCATATAGAAATGCGCCATGGTCGAAGCGCCGGAGTGAGTGTCGCGTCGTTTCGCTTTCTTGTTTTCGGGCGTTTTCGCTTCTTGAATGCACCTTGTTTCAGGGGGGTTTAGTACCCTTGTGTCACAGAAAGCCCTAGTTCGCCTTGGGAAAAGTTGATGCATGCACACACTGCAGGCGACTCACCTTATACTGAGCTGCTCCTTGGCATTAGATCCTGGATATGTTTGTTTTAACAGGTCCCCCTGAAAAAAAAAAAAGTCAAGAGCAGTACGTCTGTATTTTGGGGGTTAACTGGTGGAACTCACGCGAAAATTAGTGTAATGTCGTGATAAACGCGTGATTTGTTGTGTTAAGTTTTATAGGATGTGATAAATATTTTCGAAGTTGTGTTAAGTTTTATAGGATGTGATAGCAATTTTCGAAGAACGGATTATATCCAGTCCCACATACTCAAAGCATAATAACTCACATAATGACATACTCAGCGAATAACTCAATGCGTACAACTACCAAGAATGAGAAAAACAGATACGGGCTAGTTGTGGCGCGTCATTAAGCCGCAGCTCGCGGATATCGTTAGCTTTATCGTCTTGAAAGACAAGGCCGGGGACACGACTACAAGCTACGCTTGATGGATCTTAACGATACAATCACGAGAAATTTTTCCGTTTCACGCAATGCTGAACCGTGCTCGCTGAAAACGACAATAATCCGGTCGCGGATTCCGTAACCGTTTATTCTTTAGGAAATGCTAAGCTCACTCGTACATTGCCTTTTAGCTTAGCTCCGGT
Organism: Hyalomma asiaticum; assembly: GCA_013339685.2. Classification (NCBI taxonomy): domain Eukaryota; kingdom Metazoa; phylum Arthropoda; class Arachnida; order Ixodida; family Ixodidae; genus Hyalomma; species Hyalomma asiaticum. The sequence goes on along the minus strand of CM023481.1, from coordinate 285,851,854 downwards.
TTTCATGGCATTTACACCAGCTTCCTAGAAAGCACTCGCGTCCTCGATACCATACCGAGAGAAATCTTGCAGCAGTCAAAAGGTATAGTGTGCCTTCGCAACGCCAAATAGAAAAGAAGGTTTCGTTGCACAAGTGTGGTAACACACCCCACGTGATCTACCGTTGAATCTTACATATCAGCGCGTGCTAATAAATGATGCTGTTTTACGTGCCATCACAACGATGTGATTATGAGGCACACTGTCGTGGAGGGCCTCACATAATTTTAACCGCCTGGGGTTCTTTAAGGTGGACCTAAATCAAAGTGCACGGGTGTTTCCTCTGTTTTTTTGTTTGTTTTCTTTTTCTTTCTCTTTTCCTCTCTTTATTTGCATGTCGTGGTTTTGGGACGTTAAACCGCCATCAACCAATCCATGAAAGTCAGGTTACCCCTTCCATTAGTATCATCTCGTAGAGCAACAGCATACTTGACGTCGTTTCACAGTTTTGATCACCACCTTTCCATCCATAATGGCTTAACTTTACAGCCTCAATGCTTATAGCCGGCATAAATCACTGCTATGAGGTCAAAATGCAAGCGTGCATCACCGCTCGGTACGGGAGATGATAACCATCATTTCCTCCGGCATCGACAGTATCATAACCTTGTATAAATAAATAAATAAATAAATAAATAAATAAATAAATAAATAAATAAATAAATAAATAAATAAAACTTGTAGGAGCCCCAAATCCTGGACTTAGGTGTCCGTTAGTGGAACTTGCACCAGTGTGGCGCTGTGAACTTCGAGTCAGTTTATGAACACTGCTCCCCTCCCCTTCCCCCTCCACCCCTCCAATAGCCGCATGAGCTACGCTTTCTTTAGAAAGAAAGAAAGAAAGAAAGAAAGAAAGAAAGAAAGAAAGAAAGAAAGAAAGAAAGAAAGAAAGAGAAAGAAGTGTGCGAGTGGTTAGACTGAGGTGCACGTTAATAAACCGCGACTCAATATGAAGTGTTCCATTGTGGAGAACTGCACCACTAGGGTAGTGCGTCATTAATGCCCAAGGCGAGCGCTTCTTTCCCAATTTCCGATCTCCAATCCTTTATCACAAAGAAAGGGTTGAAGATTTTATTAATTATTATTACTTATACTGATAGTTATACGCCTCTTTAGTAAAAAGAGACTTAAGCTTTGATATTGCGTCCATTCATGAAAATGAACTATATAACCATTCATCTCTGCTTGGTTTGTTTCTTTATTTAATGAGTGCAACTTGTGAAAATCGACCCGGGAAGTGAATCGGAAGTGCGGAGCAGGAAGAAAAAGTGTCATTCGATGTTACTGCCACTAATAAGAAAATAAAGATCTTTATTTTCCCATCGGACGCAATGCTAAAGAGTTGCCATCATCGGTCAAAAATACTTCGAACTGTGCCATTTGCAAACATCAGCTTACGAGCTTTCAGTCAGCAAACAATGAACGAAACAGGGGATGTCTATTGCTCACTTTGTTCTAATATGTGAAATGAGTGGATGAGATAGCATTTATGAGCATTTAATTCTCATGAAGTTTACCAGTTACTGAGAAATAAAGTCAGATATGGTATTTGTTACTGCTTCGATCAATGGGTGTCGGCATGCTTGTTTACTGTATGCAAAACTTGGGGGCATCCATGTGCTAACACAGCTCTCTCGCCCACGCCTCCTTCCAATAAAACAAAACAAAACAACTTCCTGCGATTAGCTGTTTCGTTCTGACGAGATGCTATTAGCTAGGGGCGCCATAAACTTGAGCCCCACCAAACTTTTAAATACGAGCTGAAAGCTATTTCGTCTCTTCTCAAACTCCTCACGAAGAAGCAGAGGTGGTTCCATAGGCCCACCAGCACTGCAGATAACGATGCTTAGAGTGCCCGAGAAAGCTATGACATACTCGATAGTGCAGACTTTACAAGACACGCATTACATCAAGTTAAAACATATATTATGAGGCATTGCCCCCGCAACACATCACACCCCAGCGTGGGCGGGGTACCCGAGCATGTGTGCTGCCTCGGTAACGAGAGAGACTCCATGGTGGCATCTGAGGTTTTTCTTGTACTGGCCCAAGTGACTCCGGAGTTCATTCCACCGAAACGTCCAGAAAGCTACCCTACTCATTCCACCCACGGAACATGTAGGCGACCTCAAGCTCGCCATAAGATAACAGAAGACTAACAGTGCAGGAAAACTTGAAATAGTCTCCCGCGAATGAACCCTTACCAAAGGGCATCGGCGGTGCCAACGAAGCGCCTATTTAGAAACTCTGAGCCAGAGCCACACCTGCTGAAAATGTGAACATCAAGTAGGGAGCATACAAAGAAAGCGCAGCCGACCTCCTCGTACAACGCAATACTTCCCTGGGTCATTTGTGGACGACATGGGTGTTACACTTGTAGTACATGCCGGTGGCTTTGGTGAGAAATGAACCCCATCAGGGACAAATGCGAAGGCATGCAGGGTGCGTAAGATACTGAGGCCTACAGTCCGGCTGAAGAGGATCTCAATACCGTACTGTTCTTAGCGAGAAAAATCACACCATTTTCCATTCTTTCTGTTCCCTTCGAATTGTTCATGCGCCACATTTTCCACGTGGACGAAAGGAGAAGAAAATGCTTTGTTCAGTTTTGCGTCAGGAATCCTCAAGCTGAAATACGTACGGCCCGTGTTGACGGACCTCGCCGCGTCATTTTATTGTTACCGCTAGGGTGAACACCCTATTTTAGATGTATCATGAAGAGTTGGCGACATACAGAATACATTTTAGTTCAATCCTTGTATAGAGAAATAACACGGATGCTAGACAGCTGCTTGCTCAAAGGATTCGCCGTATAAAGGCAAATTAAGGTTGCAAAAGCACCCAGAAGAATAAATAGAGGTTGTGTGGTCGTCAGTGAGTGCCTGGTCTTCAAGAAAAAACTGTCCTTGAAGTTTGTCAAAAATTATGCAATGATAGGTAACATTCTTAACAACTTAACCCAACTTAAAGTAAACCCCGTCTTATCCAACCCAGCCCGCCCCTAGCCAGCCCTGTCCAGCCCAGCCCGACCTAGCCTAACATAACCTATCCGAAACTAACATAGCGTATCCCAACCTAAATATTTCTTGACACCTTAGCTTTTCATGTTTACCCTTCGCTATTGTGGGCCGTCAAAACTGAAATTGTTTATGTCGATCAAGTGGCGCCACCTTTAGGAATAAGTTGAGCAATATTTGTAGTGGGAGGAAGGAAGGAAATAACAGAGAGGGAAAGGCAAGAGGTTAACCAATGCAGGACAACCGTTAGCGGATAGTTTTAGAAATTCTGACCTGATGATTTCGGTAAACCTCAACAGAGAAATTCCTTGTTATAAAGCATTTATGACGTGAAGCAACCGGAGGAACATAGTAAAAATCGAAGAACGATGATTTTTAGCTAGGTAGAAATAATAATAATAATAATAATAATAATAATAATAATAATAATAATAATAATAATAATAACGCCACGTAAGTTAAACAACTTCTTTCCAGCAAGGATAATAAAAGCAATTCCATGTGAAGCCGTTAGAATACGCTCTGTTTCTTTTAGTCCTCACCAAGGAGAAACAGAGAGGATATAACTGTCCTCGTAACAATAGTTATATGAAAGAAGGGTGTAGGAGATGACAGACAAAGAGAGGAGGAACCAAGCAAGGAAGGAAGAAGAAAAAAAGAACGAGAAAACCACCTTCTTTGTTGGCCCTGGTCGCTATAATAACAAGGAGCTGGTGGCGAGGCTAAGGAATCGCACAAATAGCGTCCAATTCAACGGCAATGAATATAAAGCAACCGAAGAGAAGACCCTATGGGAGCCGGCGAATAAGAACAGCCCCGAGCCGCCTTCATTATAAATATTCACGCAGGCGCGAATATCCGCCGACTGCAGAGACGACGAAGAAGCGCCTTTCTCCTCGCTCGAGGCCACCGGCGCCCGCTCGGTCATGACGCCGGACGGGCAAAGATAGGAGACAAAATTGCATGGCACAAGACGAAGGAAGAAGGAAGGGCGCAGAGCCGGGAAAAGAAAACAACAAGTCCCGATGAACCCAGAATCCGGCCCCAATCATAGTAACCCGTAATAACAGTAATAATAGGAATGCAGGAATGTTCACTCTTGCGCAACAATAAGATGCGGCACGCATCTCTGCATCCCGCCGGTGGCAGCTCGGCCGGCGCTTTCTTGTCCTTCTTCCATTTGCGTCCTCCTCCGCCATCCATCCCATTTAAGATTTCGCCCGGAATATCAAGTTTCTCTCCCGCTCATTCCCTCCTCAGGAGCGCGCGCGGCCGTCCTGACGGCGCATTTTCATTTCGTAGCTCCTCTTCCTTCCTGCCCCGCTGGCACCGCGTGTGCGCTATCTGCGCTGTTGTTGTTCTACTTGCGAGACGTTCCGTCCTCCTCGCCTTATTTTTCGCCGGAGAGCGCGCTCGCCGCTGTCTGTTGCAGTTCTGCCAATCCTCCATTCTTTATAATGAGAAAAGCGGGAGGCAGCGATAGGGAAGAAGAAGAAGAAGAAGAAAAGCGCCGCACGCCACCACGAAAGCCCGGCGACGCACGAGTGGAGGACGGAGATGAGGACGGGAGGGGGGGGTGGTGGTGGATGTGCGCTGGCTTTCTTTGTAGTGCGGGTATTCCTTTTCCTCCCCCTTTTTCCGGACCACATGCAGCGCCGGTCTCCCTCGTTCTTGCTCCCGCTCTTCCCTCTCCACGCCGCCGCCCTCATTCTCGGCTTCTCCTCGTTTCTGCGCGCGATACTGCAGGTGCATCGTTGATGCGCCCCATTCGTCGGCACTTGGAGGTCACGTGGGCGCGCTGCGGCGGCGATGCAGAGCAGCTCGGTCCTTTCCACCAGCGCCGCATCCTCGCCCACGTCGGCGTCCTAACAAGGTGTCGGAAGAGGGGCCTTCTCAAAGAAAATAAGGGCGCGAGGAAGATGGCGGCATGCGCAGAAGCGGAGGAGGACTTTAAAAGCTATACACACGCGCACCGCGTCGCTGGAGCGGAGAGGACGCACTCCGACCTGTTGGAAAGAGAGCCAAGAAGAGCAGAAGAGATGCCGGAATATGGCGACTGCGCGGACCCGTGCGTTTCCTTAACGAAGAAAAATCTTTAAAGGCGAGGAGGCAGCCGAAAGCGAGGAGCAGGGCTCTGGCGCGAGAAGCCCACCGACTCTTCGCTCTTTAGAGATTCTCTTTTTTCTTCTTCCTTCGCCGCGAGTCTCGGGGCGGCTGCGTGCATCGCGCTTTCTGCCTGCTCGTCTCCTGCCCCGAGAATCCGCCATTATTCTTTAGATTCCCCGGCTCGTGTATTTCCTCGCCGCTGCAGAGGAGGCGGAGTTAACGGTGCCTTCTCTCCCTCCTTTTATTTCTTTCAATCTTTTTGCTCTGCGCGGTTTTCCGCACCAACAGTCGCCTTTCCTGCCGCCACCTAAACATGGAGCTCTGACCCCTTCCCCTCCGTTCTCTTCTATTATGATTGATTAAATTACGCTCGATTCCCAAATCTTCGCGACGTAAGCCGCGGCGGCAGGCTCGTTAGTGCCTGTGCGCCGAAACGTGACGGAGCACAGTGGCGTCGTGTCATTGGTCGCCGGCGATCGCGGAAGCGAGGGAGGACTCAAGGAGGTGAAGGGGTGGAGTCGATGCCGAGCCTACTTCGGTGCTCCGCTCATTATCCAAATGCCTCCCTTTGTGGCGCGGAATAGCATGGCGACGGGATGAAGGCGAGCGGAACGCGTCGAGCCAGGGGCGTGTCCCAAAGGAGGAAGCGGCCCCAGCGTATGCCAGGGACCTCAGCACGCGGCGAGGCCTAACGAGTCCTTCTTCGCTCGTGCCCAAAAGCTAACGTGACACGCTCGTTCCCGCTCCGTATTGGTAATAGGCACATGGCGTAGCGATGTCGAGCCGACAAAGATATGACCCGTCTCAGCATCTGAGCTTTAATGCACGAATATCTGTAGTTTAGTGCTGCCAAATCGGACAGAAGCCCCCAGATTTGAAGTGAAAAACGACGATGGAATTCAAGGAGGAGGTCGCATGTGCAAGAAGACACCAGATAAAAGTATGACTAAAAGGAAAGTGAGAGGGCAAATATGCTAGGTGCAAGATCGTCTTACTGGTTACCCTGCGATGAGAGAAGCAAAAAGAGAAATAGAGAGGAGAAGAGAGAGAGGAGGGGTATCGTGGAGTGAGTGATTGTGTGGCGACAGCACCATACAGTCAGAGGCATTCGTTACAAAGCGGTAGTTTTCAGAAGATACCAGAAAACAAGAAATGAGTTGCAGGATGCTCTTATGCAGATTTCTTGTTTAGAGCCACGGGAAATCCTCCAGTGAAGGTAGATGCGCACAGAGAAATTGTATACATTAACTACTTGACGTAACGTATCTTACAGTGAAGACACTATGTTTAGACAACAAATTGTGCCGGTAGATTTCGCTACTGTGTTATGAGACTTTCAGCTTATGATTAAAAAAGAACTAGGTTTATTGTCGTTTTATTCCAACACGTACTATGAAAGAAATGAATTTGTGTAACACTTCCATAAGTTATTCAATAATATATTGGCATTACATTTATTTCATTCTCAATGAATCAAAGGCGACATCTACCCATTTTTAGCGCTAGCAATATTCGTTAGAATTCGCTCTTTTTAGTTTACGAGTGGTAACTAATAGCTGTATTTCTTTTATACGTAATATTGTATCTCCCGTAGCTTCCTGTACTTGCTTTGAAATACAGGAATATTTCATATTTCACAAAACATGCTTTTAAAATGCAGAATTGGTGATATGTTAACATAGCAGGTTGTCGATCATATATGTGCTCTAAAATGACGCTTTTATGTTAAAGGTATATGACACTGTGGTGAAGATTTCTCGCAGGTTAACGCCTGTTTAACAGCCTCAATTAGCATAGATGATAGCTGGCAAAAGCTTGAGTTTGTAGTAAAGCTAGAAGTGCGTGTAGAGATATATTTTTGAAACAAAAATATTTTACCAAGTATACAGGCAACTGATCTAAAAAAGCAACGCGTCGGGTATAACTTCGCAGAAGCACATTTTGGAGATTGATAGCATGAAAAAGTTGTTTCTGACAGCACTCCATTCATGACGCAGTAGAGCTTTAAGCTCCGTGATAATTCTCTTGTGCGCGATCATCACTCTTTCGTAAAGCAGGAACAATATCCATCATCATGGAGAGAGAATGCCTAGAAAGCTCGGTGAGAAAAGAAAAAAACAGTAAGAAAGAGTTCACTCGGTATTATTACGTTGATTTATAAGAAAAAAATAATACCGCTCGCACTCCCTGCGTTTTTTAAGCAAGCGGCGCCAAGAGTAAATAAGAAACCAGATACAGCGTGCGCAGCAGAAGCTATTTTATTTCCATAAATATAAATGCACGTCGCCGCGCAAGCGTGGAACCTGAGAACATCTCTGGTAACTAAAAACCGCGCGCTAAAAGTTTTCCTCCTTGAAACCAGCATAGCGAAGCAAATATGCCCGTTCTTCACGGCGGGTTTCAGGAAAGAACAAGAAAGGAAAGAAGGTAGAAACAGGGGGGAAAAATAAATGAAGAAGGAATCAGGTTTCTGTGGAAATGTGTTGCGTACTCTCGCTATAAAATGGTCTAGTGTAAATAATATGCATTTATTTCTGTGCCTTTCTTCGATCTTTGTTATATTCACGGTGTATATCTCGAATGGGCGCTCGTGCGGGAGCCGGCGTCACATGCCGGTTTTACTGTCCGCCGAAACAAAGTCTTTTCCCTGCGAAGGGTGCTTCACCGTTTTAACACTGTACGAGTGGAAAAGCCTACTTTCAAAGGGCCGAATTATCAAAGCGCGATGAAAAGTGTTGTATTTGTTAGCAGAGGCTGACATGCCTGTTTATTTCGGTCGTATATGGTAATGCTGCATCAATACTCGTCTTTCAATACTCGTCGCGCTCACGTCTGCTGACGTAGCGGTCGCTAGTGGATACGAAGTTGTATTGCGCAACACAAGCTGGGTGTTTTAGTTCCAGACTATTGTCGGACCACAGTCTTGCTTGGGCGGAACGCCACACCGTCGCAATCAATGATTGGCTGCGATGTAACTAGAATAACTGACACGTTCATCGCTACAGCTTCTCTCACGACACTCTCGATGCTACACCGTTATAGTTATACAGGGTGTTTCAGGTAACTTGAGCCAAGCTCAAGAAAAAGAAAAGAAAAAATTCACGCGCGCTTTGCGAGAATGCAACCATCCTAGTATTATTTATTTTCTTCTTGATCAACAGAGACTATTTTAAATAAACTCAGGTAATTAATTTATTAACAGTAAATAATCAAAACGGTGGTTGTGTATTCTAGTGGTTATGACGCTCGCCTTCGGACCATGGATGCCCGGGTTCGAATCGCGCCTCAGAGAGAAAGCACATTTTAGTTTATTTCTTTATTTCTCTGGTTATCTCTCAGTCTCGTTTTTTTCCATCTCTGCACCTCCTCTCCTAATTTCACACTTTCTCCGCTAGCCTTGAGTGGTCGCCGGCCACGGCTGAAACTCGAGCTTAAACGGCTCCGCTGTTAAAAGTAGCCCGTGACTAGGCACTTGCGCGCCGCGACATTAGCGCCCTCCAAAATGCTACGAACGACCAATAAATGACACACGGAGACAGACAGTACTGTAGACATACACCCCAAGGGAAATCGATACAAAGTGGCCACACCATTCGTCCTTTCAGTCTGTTTATGCCTGCGGTCTGTTTGCATCGTCGATCGTTATTTCTAGCGTGTTTGAGAGCACTAAGGTCATAGCGCACAAGCGCATAGTCACGTGGAACTTCTTCAAATATCGCGTACTTTCTCAGAACAAGACTTGATACGAGATGGTGCATATTCTTTATCAGGGTAATGTAGGCGGTCTTCTCAGAAGGCCCGGTCCTCTCAGGTCTTTCCCGGTCTTGTCAGAAGACCGGAAAAATTAAAACCGCTGGCACCTAATTTTATGTATGTATGTATGTATGTATGTATGTATGTATGTATGTATGTATGTATGTATGTATGTATGTATGTATGTATGTATGTATGTATGTATGTATGTATGTATGTATGTATGTATGTATGTATGTGGGCCCTTCCACGCCAAATCCACCAGCGTTTTTTCCGACATGCACAAATATGCCTGAGAAAATTTCCACGTGTTTGTTGAAGTACAAAACTAGACCTGCTCGTTTAGTTTCGCTGTCAAAAAATTTTCCGCCATTTTATGAGGCCTTATTTTTTTCGTTCACTCTGAGTTAAAGGCAGAGAAACTCGATTTTACTTCCGAAGAGTATTATGCGATGCAGGCTCCACAGTTCTTTCTATTGCAGCCCAAAGAAGTGATCTCACTGTAGAAATAATGAATTCCTCAATTAAGAAAATATTTCTGATGCTTTTGCAATGAGTAAAGTTGAATAAAACGGCAAGGTTCGACATTTTTTCGGACATTAAAAAACTGAAAGACCGTAAATATTTTCCCACTTCACAGGCTGGTAAAAGTATTACAAGGTAAAATACTTGAGAGGATGCAGTCTCAGGAGGTGGTCTGAAAAAAAGTCGCGAATATCACTTTCCTTTTTTTTTTGTTTCACAAAAAGCCCTCCAGTGATGCTAAAATAAGTCACCTTGGTGTTCCGGCTAAATTATGCACGGTACATCACTAAAGAGCTAAGGCTTTGCGAATGCTTACGCAGAGGTATTGCTTGTTTAAGCGTGAGAAATATATTAATTTATATTTATGTATGTACGAGCAGCGTTCATAAAGTTCGTGTTATTGGCATGAAAGAGAGCAAGAAACAAAATTTTATTGGAAGTTTATTCCTTCTCTACATAATCTCTGCCCAAGGTCGCGCACTCCTGCCAACGAGGCATGAGCTACCGCAGTCCAGTGCTGTAGAACTCTTCATTTTGAGAGTTCTGGAAGAGCTCGACTTGAGCGATGACTTCTTCATTGTCCCGAAAATGTTTCCCGCGCAGTGTGCTCTTCATGCGAGGGAAGAGGAAGAAGTCACTTGGTTCGAGGTCAGGTTCACATGGCGGGTGAGGCAAAATTTCGTAGCCTAAGGAGGCTGAATGCATCGCCGTCACATGCTCCGAGTGAGCCGGTGCATTGTCATGGAGCAGACGGACGCCTTTCGTGAGGTTTCCTCTACGTTTTTCCTTGATAGCACCTCGCAATATTACCTTGCTGTAATAGTCCGGCCTTTGCTGGCATAATCTGTGAGAAGAGCACCATGACAGTCCCAGAAGACGCTCAGCGTGACCTTGCCTGATGACGGAACGACCTTGGCCTTTTTTTGGCGCGGGCGAGTTTCCGTGATTCCATTGATTGCTTTGAAGTTTAGTTTCAGGGTCGTAATTGTGCACCCAACACTCATTCATGGTTATCAGGCGTTCAAAAAAGTCGTTGGGGTCGCTCTCGCAAAGCTTCGACATTCTCGCAGCTGCTTCCTTCCGCAAGTCCTTTTGCACTGGCGTCACCAAACGCGGAACCCAGAGTGCTGTAACTTTCGTCATATGCAGCTTGTTGTGAAGTATGTTGTGCACAAAGCCTGCACTAAGGTTAATCAGCCCTAGTACGAAAGCCTGCACTTGCGCAGCAATTTGTGGTTCCCCATCGAGTGAAGAGCGGCCACTTCGTTCTGCGTCGTTCAGGCTTGTTCCACCGCACTAAAATCGTCTGTGCTATTTGACAACAGTGTCAGAGGCTGGGGCATTCTCACCGTACACCGCCACCAGCTCGGTGTGAATCGTCCTCGGCATCTTGTCCATTCAAATACAAAAAGCGGATCACTGCACATGCTTCGACTTTCCCGTTGGGTGCTGCCATTCTTTGCTTTGGCCCCCTAGCGGTGTTGCGTGGTATTAGGTAGAACATTAATTTTATATTACGCTTATAGTAGATAGACGCACACTCATTTTGACGCATATTGTGCACGCTTTTTCTAAATCTGTCGTACTGATAATACGAACTTTATCAACGCTTCTCGTACGCTGGTCACTCTACGGCACAAGCCGCATTGAGCGATCATTGGTGATCGGCAACTAAAGTCCACTCACCTGAGAAGTACACGGCGGACTTCATATCATCTCCAATGCAGACGAAAATAAGGACGCTATTACCATCATTTTATTGTGGACAGACGTACTCTGCAGACGATGCGGCTAGATCTAGCCGCATGACTTGCAGGGTACGTCTGTCCGCAACGAAATAAGGATAGTAGCGCCCTTCTTTTCGTATGTATTGAAGACGATGTCAAGTCTGTCGTGTACTTCTCAGGTGAGTGGACTTTAGTTGCCGACCACTATTGATTGCTTAATGCGGCTTGTGCCGTAAAGTGACCGGTGCAGATACATAAATTCAAAAAATTATTTCTCGCGATTAAAAAACAGCACCTCTCTAGCTTTGCGAATGAATGCTTAGTGAATAGGCTTAGCTATATAATGATGTGCGTATTTTTAGCCCGAACACCAAGGTGACTTATTTTAGCATGACTGGAGGGCTTTTTATGAAAAAAGTGGAATTCGCATTTCTTTTTTTCTTTTTTTTCAGATCACCTGCGGAGACTGCATCCTCCCACATATTTTCACTTGTACTACGTTTACCAGCCTGTGAGGTGGGAAAATATTGACGGTCTTTCAGTTTTTCAATGTTTGAAAAAAAATGTCGCACTTTGCAGTTTTATTGAACTTTACTAATTATAAAAGCATCAGAAGTATTTTCTGAATTGAGGAATCTATTATTTCTGCAGTGAGATCACTTCTTTGGGCTGCAATAGAAAGAACTGTGGAGCCTACATCGCATAATAGTCTTCAGAAATAAAATCGAGTTTCCCTGCCTTTAACTCAGATTGAACGAAAAAATAAGGCCTCATAAAATGGCAGAAAATTTTTTGATAACGAAACTGAACGAACAGACCTAGTTTTGCACTTCAACAAACACGTGGAAATTTTTAGGCATATTTGTGCATGTCGAAAATACGCTGGTGGATTTGACGTGTAATGACCCATGTATGATTATGAAATAGTCAAGCAATGAATTTTCTTTGGTGATTACCGTAAAAACACGCCAAGGTGTGCATTGGATATGGATTGCGCCCGCTGAAGCACAAGTATGTTTCTTTTTATTATTCACGAGAACGCCTGCTGCCTTCTGACACGGATATAATACAAAATTTTGACGCTATTTTTGCCTCTTGCACTTCACAGAGAGCAAACAGCTGGCAGTTGCGACCTAACCCCTTTTTCCTGTTTCGATAGCGTGTGACTACTTGTAGCACCAATGGCTCGACACCAACATCTTTTCATGCCTCATATGACCTGTGTTGCCTCTAGAACGCTCGAGCCATAAATATCACGACCGAGTTCAGTGGAGAATCAAATTCAACTAAAGTTCCCACAATCCACAGAGGAGGCGGGGTCTTACTCTCCTTCGCACTTCTTTGTATTTTAGCGCTGCCATTATGAAATAGTGATAATGATGTCCGTTTAAGGATGACATAAGGCTTTACAGTATTGCTATAAACTCCACGAGTAATTCTTCCCAAAGGAGATCACTTATTCGATTCATCGGGACATGTTATCCTTCATTGATTGTATGATTTGTTCATCCATTCTTTCACGCATTCATCAGCGTTATAACCTCATGTCCTTTAATGTGCGCGTACATTTTCTTTTTAGTTTTCGCCGAAGTAAACATGGGTTTCATCAGTGGCGCTGCGCTTTTGAAATACGAGGTCTCGGGTTCAATTCTTACTACGGTGGATCCATTCAAATACAGGTGATAGAGAAAACTTTCTTGTACCCTCTAATAGCGCACATTAAAGGAATCCAGGCGGCGAAAATCTACCCTAAGCCGCCAATTTTAATATCCCTCATAATATTGTGTCTTTAGCGATTAAAACTAACCATACTAACCAGCTTGTACTAACCAGCTTGTGCATAGTATCCGCCGAGCCAGTAGCGAGATGCATCAATGTCTATAATAAACGTATGGTTAACAATACTAGATAATACTGCAGGAGGAAGTAGTTCAGAGGAGGTAGGCATATCACCAGTAATGACACAAGGAGTAAAAAAGGATTTGAAAGAAATTCAAGGGGGCAAAGCACCCGCAGAGGATCAGATAACAACAGACCTGTTGAAGGACGGTGGGCTAATTGTACTAGAAAAAAAAAAACGGCAAACCTGTATACGCAATGGAGTGATCGCGAGTTGATTGATTTGTGGGGTTCAACGTCCCAAAACCAGCTCTGATTATGAGAGACGCCGTTGTGGAGGTCTCCAGAAATTTCGACCACCTGGGGTTCTTTAACGTGCACTGACATCGCACAGCACACGGGCCTCAACATGTCACCTCCATCGAAATGCAGCCGCCGCGGCCGGTATTCGATCCCGCGACCTTTGGATCAGCAGCCGAGTGCCATAGCCACTAGACCACCGTGGCGGGGCTGTGACCGCGAGTGTACCGGAATCTTCGAAAAACGCGAACATCATCCTAATCCATAGGAAAGGTGACGTGAAGGACTTGAAAAATTACAGGCCGATCAACTTACCGTCAGTGTTCGACAAGGTATTCACCAAGATAATCGCTAACAGAATTTCCACCACCTTAGATTTCAGCCAACCAAATGAACAAGCAGGGTTTTGTAAAAGCTATTCAAGAATAGCCCATATTCACACAATCAATAAGGTGATAAAGAAATGTGCGGAGTATACCCAAACCTTATATCTATCCTTCACAGAACCTCAGCAGTCATGCAGGCATTGTGTAATCAGGGCGTAGACGAGCATTAGGTATGAATATTAGAGGATATCTACAATGGGTCCTCAGCTACCATAGTCCTTCATAAGGAGAGGTTGCCCCGCCACGGTGGTCTAGTGGCTAAGGTACTCGGCTGCTGATCCGAGGGTCGCGGGATCGAATCCCGGCCGCGGCGGCTGCATTTCGATGGAGGCGAAATGTTGAGGCCCGTGTGCTGTGCGATGTCAGTGCACATTAAAGAACCACAGGTGGTCTAAATTTCCGGAGCCCTCCACTACGGCGTCTCTCATAATCAGAACTGGTTTTGGGACGTAAAAGCCCACAAAATAACTTCATAAGGAGAGCAGTAAAATACCGATTAGGGCGATGAACAGATCGCTAAAAACGATGCGGAACAGGGGATGTCGCTGGAGCCAACGTATCGTCAAGTACACTTGTGGAAACACGTTGGCTTCAGCGACATTCCCTGTTCGACATCATTTTTTAGCGACCTGTTCATCGACTCAGGCCTCCATCTTCCCCTGAGCTTCCCTTCTGGTTTTGACAATAAGGAAGGGCGTCAGAGAAGGAGACAGACTCTCTCCAATGTTATTTACATCACATTTACAAGAGGTATTCAGGAAATTCGATTGCGAACAGGCGGGCGTAAAGGTTAATGGAGAATACTTCAGAAACCTCAGATTTTCTGATGACGTTGCCTTGCCAAGTAACTGTGGGGACGAACTGCAAAGTATGATTACCGCACGGAACAGGCAAAGTAGAATCGTGGGCCTGAAAATTAATATGCAGAAAACTAAGGTAATGCTCAATAACATCGGGAGAGCACAGCGGTTTGAGACAGGTGGCAAGGCAGCGGAAGTGGTAAGCGAATATATATAGTTAGACCAAGTAGTGACCACTAATCCAAACCAGGAGGCTGAGATAATCAGAAGGATAAGAATGGGGTGTCAGTGCAATCGGCAGGCATTTCCAGATAATGGATGGCAGCTTACCATTGTCCCTGAAGAGGAAAGTGTAGTACAGCCGCAGGTTACCGGTATTCACCTACGGGGCAGGAACTTCGAAGCTAACAAAAACGGTTCAACATAAAACTGAGAACGATTCAGCGAGCAGCGGAACGGATGATGACATGTATAACGTTAAGGGACAAGAAGGGATGACTGATTGATTGATTTGTGGGGTTTTACGTCCCAAAACCAGCTTTTATTATGAGAGACGCCGTAGTGGAGGGCTCCGGAAATTTCGACTACCTGGGGTTCTTTAACGTGCACTGACATCGCACAGTACACGGGCCTCAACATTTCTCCTCCGACAAGAAGGGAGCGGAGTGGCTCAGGGAACAAATGCGTGTTAAGGACATATCAGTAGAAGTTAAGAAGATGAAATGGGCCTGAGCAGGGCATCTAATGCGCAGGCAAGATTACTGTTGGTCATTAAGGGTAATAGAGTGGATCCCTAGAGAAGGCCAGCGTGGCGTGAATGGGAGCACGCACGCACGCACACACTTCGGTCACGCCAATCAACTGTCCCTAACTGCGGAAGAAATTTGAATACGTATATTAATATTTAACAAGAAATTCTAATTCCCCTGTGATTTGATATTGACATGTTTGCACAGTGCAAGAAAATGACGACATAAGAAAGGACACGTACAACACACGCTGGACAAACGGGCGGATGCTTGAATGAGCGTTTAAAGGATCATTGTGACGTAAACACAGGTATTCAAGGCCATCTGGGCGTTCATGGTAGAGATTGCGGTTGTGAACTGGAATTTGAAAAATGCACCGTTCTCGCGAAACATCGTCAGCAGCTCACACGTGAATCATTGAGGCTAATGAAATGCAGCAGCTGGGGGACCTCTGTGTAAGCATGCCTTCTGTTGCGCTTACTAAAAAGGAAATCATGTATCTGGCTGTGAAGCAGTGGGTTGTGCGTTTGTGGCGAGGCGCGTTTTTTAATCATGTGTATATATTTCTAGTGTTTTAGCTAATAAAATTAGTTATATCCCCATTTTTAGCGCTGTGCAAACATGTCGATTGCAAATTGCCATCTACGCTAAGGACCCATTTTATCAAGTTATTTGACATATGGCATAATGCAACATATGATTCGTAGATCCGTAATTGGTAAGACGCCTTTCCATGTGGTATTTGAAAAATACCATGTCAGTAGCGCTTGCGCGCAGCGAAATTAGTACCCTCAAGCGTGCTATGAAGGAACTACTGACGACGCGTGCAGACCGCAGGTATACGGACAGGCCGAAAGGTGTGGCCAACGCATATAATTTTATTTTGTGGACTCTTGACTACGGTTTGCCAGTCTCCATAATCTATGGCTCATTCTTAGTACGCTTAATTATATTTATACATACATACATACATACATACATACATACATACATACATACATACATACATACATACATACATACATACATACATACATACATACATACATACATACATACATACATACATACATAATACTGCAGCGCAAAATGCGCTGGCAAGTGTGGGTATACAAAGATGTGTGGAATTTTAACTAACAGCAATGAAAATTATGCTAACAGGTAAAATAATACACATGGTTATACAAGGCCAAAAGTGCACAAACATGTGATGAACATGAAGCAATATAGAACAAGCAAACAATGCAAGTCAAAAGGTAACACCATTTTCAAATTGACGGGGGTATGTTACAGATGCATGTCATGGATGTCGGCTACAATACTGAGACATAGGCGAGAACGAACAGAACCAGGTAACGAACTTCAGACTTTAATGGAACGGAGGAAAAACTGCATTTGAACATGTTAGTTCGAGCATGACAAGGCATCAACATATCTCGTCGTTGACTGAGGTGCTAAGTTTATGTAGTCCTTGTCATTTGATAACTTTAGTAGGACAGACTGCTGGGCTAGTTGGTTATGCATCACGAAAAGTTCAACTTAGCGCGAAATACACACGGACACAAGAACAAACGACCGTCCTGTCTGTGTCGTTCGTCCGTCCTGTCTGTGTCGTTTGTTCTTGTGTCCGTGTGTATTTCGCGCTAAGTTGAACTTTTCGTGATTTGATAACTTAACTGAAGACGTCACGATTCTATGCAAGAATTTTAATGGCTCTATTGGGCGACACGAAAAGCACGAAGTTCAGTGAAGAAAGAGTAGAAGAGGGTGAAAAGTCATGGCCATAGGGATGACATATGAATCTTACTGCTTTTTTCTGAATTGTTTGTAGCCTGTTAATCGCCCACTGCTGATACGTGTTCCAAAGGACAGATACATAGTAAACTACTGGACGGATTAGCGACTTATATAAGAGAAGCTTATTTTGCTGAGATTTAGATAGAGTCCGACGCTCTATCTAATGGGGCTAATGACGCTGCATGGAAGCAGCTATTCACGCGGTACTTTTTACAATCTCGCGCACTTTCTTAGAAGCCCGGAACAGTGAAAACCATTGCACGTATTAGCATGAAAATGTACTATTTGGACACTACATAGCATGCATTGCAACTTCACCATTCAACATATTGCGTTCTAAGAAACCGGTTAAAGGTCGGCTAATTAATTAGTAATAATTAATTAAGACATTTTAACAAGAATTGTCTAAGGTAGTCAAGACGACAGGGAAGCCCCGTAAAGCGCACACGGAATTTTTTAAAGGATGGCGCAAGTTAGCTGGAACACTCGTAATATGTACGAGCAAGTGCTGCGCGAAGAGCTAAAGGCGACTGCCTTTGGCACTTCGCGCAGCACTTTCTCGTACATATCACGAGCGGCCACTATGTGCTGAAGATAGTTCCCATTGCTTAGAGACCGTCAATGCGTATCTGATTTTGGTAAGCTATTATGCCCGCAAAAATTTGCCGGCGCAGTCAGGGCTCTATTGTTTCAGCTGCATGTTTGGTCTACGAAAATAAAGCGATATATATTGCACATATCTTGGAAATTCGCTGCTGCATAAATTTCAACTTCTAAAGTTGCATACCTGACGGTATATAACCGGAAAATTGCGGTATATACTAAGGCAGAGAAAGTTATGCATTTCATTATCTACGCGTGCATGTTATCTTCCCAATCTTATACAGGAATGGTTGGAAATCTGCTGTAACAAGCAAACAAGCAACTAAAAAGAGGATACATTTCAGATATACCTGTCATAAAATTCTGAATGAGCCCCGAGTGCTATTCAGCGGCGTTTTTTATAGCTTATGCATTGTTTCAGGAGGTTACAATCAATCAATCAATCAATCAATCGGTATGTCAGTCAGTCAGCCTATTTACTGATAATGTTGTTTGGGACAAAAATTATGGCCAGTGAATATCTATTGCGCGATTTAAAGCAATTAAACGCAGAAATTTTGCTAAAAGTTCAGTGACACGCTTATAGAGGCGAGAGCCAAGCTGTGACCCAGTGTTTTTTTTTTTTTTTTCTTGCATGTGTCTTTCCATAAGAGTCCGAGGTAGGAAGCAGCTGCAAGGACGGGCGGTTAGCGAAGTTACAAGCGGATCCACAGCCTCTATGAAATAGTGGAACCTCCAGAACATTCGGTGCCTTGTACGGCCTGAGGACCGCTACTGGGCTACTCCTAAGCACGGACAAGGTGTTCGACGTCCTACCTCACAACACTAAAAGGGAGCAAACACGCGCGTAGTATGGACCACGGCACTTTCTAAAATACCGTGTTAGTTGATGTCATTTTTCAGTGCGTTGAGCAATTTCAGAAAGCGTGCGGTATCAGTTGTCGGAGGTGAGAATTACAGGCAAACTAAATACTGAGAGTACAGGAGGGCGTCATCTCTTTCACACTCTGCTTTCAGATGGCCAGAATGGCCATTTCCAACTCTGCCACCTCCCCCTCCCTCAGAAAGCCAGATCTAGTTCAAACAGAATCGAGAAAAACACAAATGACTATTACTGACAATATTGTGGAGCCTTTTCCACAAAATTTTTCTCTGTCTCTCTCGATCGCTCTTCTTCATTTTTGTTGTTGCTCACTTTGTGTCTTAAAAGCACCTCAAACTTTCACTGTAGTTAAAATGTGGGTAATCCAGTACAGCCGATATTCAGGAGAAAACGTTGGATCAAGGTAATTCTGATTCGGATGTACTGCTTCGTTGATGTTTGGCCCGAAGCCTAAATGACTGCGTATGAACAACAAATGTCCTTTCCTCGGAATCATCCTTTGTAGGACGAAAAATGTCGCCAACAGTCCGCGGTGCAATTTGTTTGTTTCGGTCACACAGTTGTAACGGAGCCTACCCATTGGCCTAGAGAGGATCTGGCACATTTCGATCCAAAGAAGCTCTGAATTGGACACATTTCTGGTTTTAAACTAGGTTTTTGCATGGGCGTTTCAATACGTAATCGACCAAGTTTGAATATGTAACTGTCCTTGAACTGAATAAGCCTAGGTGCTCATCACGGTACCTTCAAACTTAGGTCAAGTTTGGTTTCTGGACTTGGCTCTTTTAGAAAAAGAAAGCTAGAAAAACTTATGTTTATTTGCAATGTCAGAATTGAACAAACTCAAACACGTGACCCCTACCCCACAAGGTTTCTTTATTTATTTTTGGGGCCATAATTAGACGTTCTACCTTTTGTTTAAGTTCACTGTTAGCAGTATTGACCCTTACGAAGATCCATAAATTGACAACGGTGACATAGCGCGCTTTTCTACCTTAATAACTAAATGGGATTTTCAGCCACGAAATGACGTGACCAAAAGGCCGCCTTCTGTGGGTACCAACCAGCGCGAAGAACATTTGAACACGGTCGTCTTGCCTCATGTAGATAGCACTGTGCGTCGACTGTGTTACGCTGCAGGGCAGAGATAAAATCGTTGGCGTAGAAGGCATTGAGAAATGAGGGTGCACGAGGAGGAAGCACTCAAAATAAAGTTTTCAGGACGGGCACTTCTCGTGAAGCACGATCACGGGGTCGAAGCCTCGACGACTTTATTAGGGAGCCGATCATTAGGTTACATGCACTGCGCATGGGATGGGCGGAGCTCGTTTGTAAAGGAGCTTGTTTCCGCTCAATCTAGAGGGAGAAAAACAAAAGAGAAAACAGGAACACCACAAGCGCACCGTTTCAGCTAATCACGTACTCGCGCAGCGAAAGCCACAGGGATCGCGGTCGCCGTTATCAGTTTGGCAATCTTGCGCCGCTAAAAGCATCGAGCCGCAGACGCACGGCATCGAGGTGGAAACAAGGTAAAGAAGGAAACACGGTAGCAAAACAGTCGGAGTATTTCGCTATAGGCTCACAGACTACGCGAACATGGTAGGCGAAGATGTTTTTAGAGCTGATGGTCGGAAACGACAGAAGAAAAAAGGGTAAACGAACAATACAAGAAAACCTCGCCGTGGAAAATTCTGAAGATAAAAAATAAAATAAAGAATAAGAAAACAAAGGTCGCACAGGAGATTGCAGCAGGAAACGAGGGTTTTATTATCAAGTGTATCCGTTGCATGCGAAATGAACGAGCTTTCAAGCGGAGAATTCAAAATAAATCAAAAGCCAGAAACGAATTTCACTACAATGTTCTCGAACACTAGGTTGAAATTTAAGCCAGACATTTCAAGAGAATTGTCTGTCTAGTCGGGATGGGTGTTTATGACATAAAAATATGAATTCAGCGACATCTTCTAACTGTGGCTAGAATAAGAACTTGGCTCAAATTTTCTTACATATTCGAGGTAAGACCTCAATTCCGCACTCTAATGAATGAATGAATGAATGAATGAATGAATGAATGAATGAATGAATGAATGAATGAATGAATGATCTTAATGAATTTATTTATTTATTTATTTATTCTTCCAAAAATAAGAGTTTAGAATAACTTTTCAAACGGAGGTGTGATATGCCAGGTTACTCAAAAGGGACCTGTTATAAATTTAAATGGCAATAAATACGATGATGTCACAGCAAAGACCTTTGCTTATTTGGTTGTTCTAAAAGTCAAAATTACATGCTTCGTTTTAACGCGCCATAAGATGATTATGAGCCACGCCGTAGTAGGATACTGCAAATGGTTTTCGTCAGCCGAAGGTCCCTAAAGTACATTAAAGTACATGAAAATCTAAGTGAATGCATACTACTGCATGTTGCCTTTACCTTGTGGCGATCGCCGGCGCCGGATCCCTTTATTTTCCAAGAAGTGGGAAAGCACGGCGTGTTACGGCCCGCGCGCACAGCTGTTCCTTGTTCTTCGTTCACCGGCGGTACACTTGTCCCACCCTGGGAAGAGCGAAGAAAGGGCTGGTCCTACGGCCTTCTCTCCCAGGCGCTGCGGCCGGAGACCGCCACATAGTCTATACCCCACCCCCTTTCTTTTCGATGACAGAACACGTACACACAAGAAAGAACGAACACGAACAGATGCACGAGCTAGCCTTCGAGGTGAGCACGTTTGACATGGTCGAGCGAAACGACTTCCACCCTGTCCGGGACACGGATGTTCACAGTTTTGTGCGAGCGCGATAGCACTTGGACAGGCCCGTCGTACAGAGGCGTAAGCGGCGCTTTCACATCGTCCCGCCGCACGATCATATGGGTGGCCACATTGATGTCTGGGAAGCAGAAAACGGTGCAAAGATTTAACTACACTCCATTTCACCACTACCACTCGGCACTAACAAACCTACGGAATGCAAGAAAGCCACGTGCTTGCGCAGGAAGACATAGTTCGATATGTAATCGCCTTGTAATTGGAAGGGTTGAGGCATCTGCGCTTGTATGGCATGTGTCAGGCCACGTAGATATATGACGTTTGTTCCGCTTCGAATGCCTTTAACTGTTGTATATCCGTAAGCGCCAGTAACTCCGGTTACAAATAAACATGACAACCCCCACGCAGAACAGACCGCCCGCTTTGAGCCGAACTCATGCTTGCTGCTTGTCTATTGTCCCGTCAGCAACGTAGAGACGGTGAAAGCCGCTATAGTTTTGCGTCAACTCACGCTCGGACCAAAACATCAAGCATGCTTTCTCACTATAATATTCTGAGATCACCTCCGAGTTCTGCTAAGCCTATTCCACGATAATTTGGGGGTGGTTCTTAGAAACAGTACTGAATGATCACAAATACATTGCTGTCGAAGCGTCAAGATACCAATCCAAAGCAAATACAAACGTCAGTTCAGAACTTGCGGATCACACAGCGCACGACGACGAATTGATATATTCGAGGCAGGAGGCACGCGCTTTGACGGATGCCGCCATCTTTATTTTTATCCGTCGCTGTCGTCTGCTTGTCTTCACTCGCCGTACGTCTGCGTGGAGACGTCATGGAGACGCCGAGCAGACGACGCAACGCGGGTGAATAGATTTTTAGGGATTTTCGTCCTTCTTTTTGGCCGAGCAGCCCTGTAGCTTCCACAGTGCCAAAGAGAACCTCTGAGATGGAGTATAGGTGTGATATGGTTCCGTTGGAGGAATGAGAACAGGTCCACGATATTTTAAAGGTTACATTACAATCCCTTGTAGTTTCAGGCTTTGTCAGTGGTGTTAACTATGCTCGGCTTACGCTATCACCGTATAAAAGGTCAGTCGTGAACGATGGATGATAACAAAAGAATAGAGTGATAAGAATTACACATACACAGCTCGGTGTGACTTACGTGACCACCCACACATCGTCAGCGTATGAACTGGGAAGACAAGACAATGTTCTACAAGAAAACCACACTCATAAATTCCATTGAATTTTAAAATGTAACACAATTTCATTTTTTAGGCCTTTTGCGCGCATAAACCCAATCATGTTGCTTCGTTACAGCTTCACGAGATGTATAGTTTCGTTTTCATTCAGTGTTCTACACGTGGTTTATCCGTTG
This sequence comes from Hyalomma asiaticum, assembly GCA_013339685.2. Taxonomy (NCBI): domain Eukaryota; kingdom Metazoa; phylum Arthropoda; class Arachnida; order Ixodida; family Ixodidae; genus Hyalomma; species Hyalomma asiaticum. The sequence goes on along the minus strand of CM023481.1, from coordinate 285,829,173 downwards.
GTGTTGGGCGCTGCAGCGATGGCCGAGGTGCGAGCACTGGAAAGAATTTAGTGCTACATTGAGTTCAAATCTATCAGGTGAGCGCTAGCAACCTCAACTAGACGTTCAGCATCTACAACCGCTTCAATCGCTTGGGCGCGCACTTTAGAGGCAGGTTAACGTTATGCGCCTACAAGGCAGCTGTCACACGCTCGACACCTCTGTCGAGCGCTCTGTAATTCGCGTTCTGCATACCCTCACGACTGCCACCGGAGGGTCACTGGAAACCCGTGCACTGAGTTTCCGTGGATGGACGTACCACCTAGGGCTTATAGGATCCCACTGGAACATCGTTATTTCTGCCCTTTCTGTGTGCTGTCAGTATCTATTTGGTTCCCTACTTCCAGTCATTACTTTTGCGATTGGCCAAAGCCCATGCTTATATACTTATATATTTTTCATAGTTAGCTGGTAGTCTTATAGAATCTCTCCACGCTGTTTTCCTTTGCCGTCACACAATGCTGTGTCTATTCCAGAACCGCGACAGATGTTGCACGTCAAGGGATGCCATATTTTTACTCGCCTAAATTAATAAGATTTTGTATGCTGCTGTTGGAGCATCGTGATATAGTTGACATTGATTAACTCGAGCAAAAGGCAGGGGCGGGGGTCACTATTGTTTCTCATCATAGCTTGAAAAAAAATATAATCAAGTCATGCAAAGCAGCTCCTCGTGCACAATACAATTCTTCGTCAGAACGCCTACGCTGCCTTCGTTTCCGGCGGGCTTTCGCCATTCTTCACATTAGGTTCGCAGAAGGGACGCGACGAATGAGAGAACGGAACCGATGCGAAGAAAACGCATTTGGGCCTCCAGTAGCTAAAAACAAAATTTAATTCCGAAGTTGCTTTCCCGAAAGTCTCAATATATTCGTTTCCTCGGGGCTGGCAAGAGAGTGCGCATGTGCGCGCAAGAGAGAGGGGCAGTGAAATAGAGAGATGCAGAATTCTTGACAAACAAGGGCAGTAAAAAAAAAAAAAAATGAAAGGAGAGACAACAGTTGGCAATTTCATTTTCCGAGGGTTTGGCTTCAAAAAAAGCGTACACGCACATACAGACGCACGCTTACACATACGACGTGAAGGAATGAGGAGAATGAAAGGGGGCGCAGAGACGACAGGGGCAAGGCTGAGTGGGAGAGACACACCTCTGCAGTGATGCAGCCATGCAGCACAGGGCTGCACGGAGACTCGGAGGTCCCTTGCTCACTCGCGCCCGACCACCTCGGCCAGGAGGGTATAGCGGCTATACAGGCTCGCACAAAATCGAACCGATAGCAGCGAACAACAAACTGGCTCGCTTAATGCGCTCATTTTTCATATAGTACAGGCATCCTCCCGAAGAGATCAGTGGAGCTGAAACTGAGGCCCTTGCAGAAGGCTTCAAAACACAAGAGCCGTGGAAGGAAGACGGAGACGGAGTGGGCTAGGCTGGCAACAAATAATAGAATGGCAGCACGGGCCAAAGTATGCAGTCCGTATAGGAACGTATCGATGGTTCCTCCAACTTTGAAAATGGCTGCGAGCCCGTGGAGGAACTAACAAGAGAGGCTGACGCGCGGGGCTAAATTCGATGCTTCGTGCAGCTGTAGAAGAATAAACCGAGGCACGGTTAGAGAGAAGAAGAGTAGGCAGGCGTGAAGGGTGAAAAAAAAAAAAAGAAATGTGTCCAAGCGCAAAAGCTCTCGCGCTTTTATCGTCCAATAAATTGTTCTTCTTGGCGTGAAAACCTGCTCCTTTTCCCAGGTATCTTTACAAAGTGCTTTATTATTCTTCGTAGCGCCTTTTCTAATTCACAGTCTGCACTCTTCCGCGCAGCAGTGCCGCCACCACGTTTAAGCCGGCCTCTGTGAGGCGAAGAAGCGGCCGCTTCTCCAGGAGCGAATATTTTAGAGGCGTGATCCTTGGCAGCTTCCCTTGCCCTCTCCCGTCATCGTCCCTATACCGATGCGTTTCCCGCCAGTTGCCGCGCGTCGCCCTCTCCGGGCTCATCGCGCAGAGAGCTCTCCTTTGTTCAGGGAAGGGGGCCGCGTGCGCGCGCCATCTTTGTCGCATGCCGGCGCAAGAAAAGGAAGATGTGGCGAGAAAATCGCGTCACGATGACGACGACGACGACGATGGGAGTGACGAGAAGAAGAGAACGCGGCGCGATCTCATTGGCTCTGCCATTAGCAGGTGTGCAACCGGGGAAAGGGCTTGCCGCCTCCTCTGGCAACCGCTGCTCCCTCAACCGTGCAAGAGCGCGCTCCCAGGCGTCTTGATGCACCTCATTAGCATATTGAGGCCGCGACTCGGGCGCTCGGCTTGGTGAAGCGACACTGCATTCGAAAAAAAAAAAGAGAGAAAAGGGTGGATGGAAAGAGCAGCAGCTTCAAACCGCGCCCCGCACAAAGTGTCGGCGACCGAGTGTGATCGTAAGATCAATCTGCGCAGAGAGGTTAGTACATAACATGCGCGAGACACCAAGCCCGAAGTGCAAACGTCCTTTGCGACTTGCTTTACAGGTCGAGCGTGAGGTCGTCACTTTGCCTACTGTGCGATACGTAAGAAGCTGCAAATAGAGACGTGCTATCCTTGTTAGCGCATCGAGTGTGAAGCACGAGGCATTCCACGCAACAGCGCGACTGTTTAGCGAGCAACGCCAATGCGTCTCCTTCAATGGCTATCACACATTTTATGATGACTCAATGTCAGAACCCTGAGAAGATACATCGCTTGTGCGTCTATATTGAGAGAGAGGGAGTGTGTGCGTGTGTGTTCTTTATCAAGAACAGTCGATTCTGTCAGCATACAAATGGGAGCCTAAATGCTGCTCTGTATAGGCAAGGCGGCTGCGGACAGAAAGGGCTTAGGAGCATACGGTGTCTCGATTGACACGTAGTGCATTTAACATGCATCCTTGTATACATACTGTACGTGTGCTAAAGGACATTACAGCGGTTTGCAAATGCAACTGCATGGTTCGACGTTGCTTGTTTCCTTTTTACGTATACTCGAGAACGATTTCTATGCTGTTGCAGGGGAAAAAGTTTCGCCGCACCAGCAGTATTCGGTAGTGTACATTTATTTGTACCAGTGCCACTCAGTGCACTGAACTTTTCGCATACCAGTCAGACTAAGATTATCAACAGAGAACAGAGAAAGGGAACTCTATAGCATGCAAGTAATTGTCGACGCAACTAGGAGAAGAGATATTGTAGGCGCGTGGCAGCGCTTGTTTAAAGGTGAGTCTATGTCCACTTAGAAAAATAGACGAATGATATTTCTAGTTACCAACGACAGCCACGGGAACCAGGCCCATAATAACGAGAAGCGTTCTGCATTCCACTTTTATGTTTGTCTCTGTAAAACAGAGTCAAAGAGAGCTATCAGACAACGGGTAACAAACTATGCAAGAAGTAACTCGTTCAAATAATGGCTACGGTATTATTCGATGGAGGCGTCATATGCCACTGTTCAGTTGTAAGTGCGCAATTAAAATTATCTAGAACCAAAGTCCAGCAAAAATGTCGTTAAAGAATATCCTCGTTCACATTGTCTTATCGGAATGTCAGAACGTATATGCTGAGGATGGGTCGTCCGAAATAAAATTAGTAACCCCCAATTGTCGAAAAAAATAAATAAAAGAATTTAATCTCAGGATTAAAAAGTTCTAGCATCGCGTGCAGTCTTATCACTTTCGGTTTCTTTTCGAAAAGGAAAGGAAAAAGCGCGGAGCACCAAAAGTAAACATGCACGCCAAAAGAGCATGAAGATGAAGCCGCAGCGTCCGTGGAGCCTCCATGAGAGAGAAACAATACGAGCGCCGTCTGAGCATGCAGGGAAACTGACGCGCACGGCCACGGATGCCGAGTTGGCATCCATTTTAGTTTCTCGCATTCGTATCGCGGCACCAGTCCTCCCTTCGTCCGTCCTTACCCACGCTGTCTTCATGAAGCGACCCTCGGGGTAAACAGACGCACGCACACCGCCGAGCACGCTTTCATTTACTGCTCGGCAAAGCTTGCGCCGTTTTTGCATTGGTGCAGCATCCCGGGGCCCAGGCAGCGCTCGCACTCCCCACTGCAACCGCGCGCGTCAAGAAGAAAAAGAGGGAGGGAGGGAGAAAATGCATCCAGAGCAGCGCGCGAAAGCTTTGTCCATCTCGTTCTAATCTCATTCCTGAAGTCCGCGCGGTGCAGACGCATGCAGAGCCCCCTTCCGCCGTTATCCCGTCGGACGTTCCCGCCTCGCCATTCCTCGAGCGCGTCATCTATCTTTAATTTATTCATTTTTGCTTTCCTCTCCGGCCCGGGCTCTTCCGACTTTTATTCTAATACAGTTTCTCGCTGCTCGTCCATCCCGGTTCCTCTCTCCCGTCGGCATTTGTGCTCATTCCGGGGGTCCGGCGCATCGAACCCAGGTCCGTCCGCGTTCAGCCGGGGAGGCTCCATCATCAGAGGGAGACGTGTTTCCTTTTGATGTCCTCAACAAAGCTGGCGCTGGCGGCGCTCTCGGCGCAGCAGCGCCTTAACGAAATAAGCTCGCCTGGTAGGAACGCGGGAAGTAAAAGCAAGGAGTTCCCGGCTGTGCACCACACCGGGAGCAACACAAGGAGTGCAATCAATGCCGCAGACGGAATAATAAGCGACAAGAGGGGCTGCACGAACGTGCGTGGTGACTGTCGGCGGCGGCTGGGGCGGGAGCGATGCAAATGGGCGCCCGGTTTCTTTCGGCCGGCCACAAGACACGTGGGATCGTCGCCGCAAACAAGGCACGTCGGCCGGGAGGACGCCGTAGGCACACGCGACAATCTCCCCTTCGCACCAATGGCGCTGCCTGCGGAAGACCAGAGGAGAAACGAGCCCCTTGTTCGTCGGCACGCGCACACGGGCCGCCACTGCATCTATGCAAGGCGCCATGAATGGCCACGCATTGGGAACTTTAGGGAGGGGAGAAAAAGAGTGCACCACAATTGCGTTCTTTTATGTCGACTGTGCCGTGCGAAACAAACTAAGGTTTATAAATTAAGTTAGCGCACCTGTAGTGAACGTGGTTATATGTCCTTGGGTATGTCAGAGTTGACGGCCAGTATAGTGCAACCGCTTCTTCGAGATTACTGTGGAGTAAATATCGGCCTATACAAGTATGTGAGATTGACTGAATTTATCTTAAATTGAATACGAGGCATTTCTCAGAGTTCAGCTGTTATCAACGCGTGGGATTACTTATGCAGAGATAGTACGAGAAAACTCTCACATCCCCATGCTACGCAAGAAGTTACGAGGAAGGATGGAATAGTTTGTCATAACATGCGTACTTTTGATTAAATGGTAATGTTGCTTGCAAATGCAAACTCTGCTAGGGAATGCACATATGCTTGACTTAGCTATATCACGAGTACGGTACTAACACGATCAGAAGCCATCATGTAGGTAGTCGGGCCCCGGAGAGGTCGTAGACGTGGACGGAACCCTGACCTGGGCGTCGTCTCCTCGTCATCTGACTTAAGGGATATTGCAGAAAATGTTGCAAAGAAGGGACAAACAGCGCTAATTTTGTGACAAGACAGAAAGGGCCGGAGACCAGACGACGACGAGAGCGATAGATGTGTCGTGGTCCGTACTTGCTTTCTGTCTTGTTGAAAAATTCAGTGCCGTTTGTCCCTTGGCCGCAAGCTGCTTCAGCACACTGATGCGACAACCGCAAGAACATAATTAAGACATTATTTTTTCTATATTGTTTTTGTGTTAGCCCTGCCCTGTTCTCAATAATTTCTCCATTTTATCTTTCGAGAACGTATGATTTTTCGTCACCATGATTTGCTTTGACTGACTTACTTCTGGGCCTTTTGTCCCAAAACCACGATATGATTAATTTTTCTCTTTAGCATATCTTTGGTTGGGATTGAGGATGCGTTAGTGGGCTCATAGTATATTTGGGCCATGTATTGGATATATAAAATCACGGAATGTGGCTGTGGAAGTAATGGTGATGGTCTCTCCTTGCAAAGACAGCACATACCGGTGTTGCATTTGGCTCATACGGTGGCTTGAGTATAACAAGGCTTGAGTATAACAAGGCCTGGAGGAGCGATTGGTTTGGGAGCCGCTTAAAATGCATGGGCCACATACGGCTTTTGAATAGTTCTCATAACGTATGTCTCTTAAAGGAACTGCCTACCGTCCTTCATCGCTCTCCTGTTGTTTTGGCTTAATAGAAAGCGTACCTCTCGAAGTGTCTTAGCGTGCAGTGGTTTCTTTAGAAACTGAGTGGAAATTATTAAAACAGGATTTTTTTTTTCCTACGAAGTCACTCCTTTCCAACGTGTACAGATGCCGACAACAATGGCACTGGACGCGACGCGTCATCGTATCCCTGACAATCCTTTCGGGCGCGGGAGGCTTCTCAACAGGGACCGGTTCCAAGGACGATATTGCAGAGGTGACGAGAAGAGGTGAGGGCTCCGCCACGGTGGTCTAGTGGCTACGGTACCCGGCTGCTCATCCGAGGGTCGCGGGATCGAATCCCGGCCGCGGCGGCTGCATTTCGATGGAGGCGAAATGTTGAGGCCCGTGTGCTGTACGATGTCAGTGCTCGTTACAGAACCCCAAGTGGTATAAATTTCTGGAGACCTCCACTACGGCGTCTCTCATAATTAGAGCTGGTTTTAGGATGTTAAACCTCACAAATCAATCATAGGATATGCAGCGCAGCATGCATTACAAGCGCAGTACTACGCGCCTGTACAAGGTAGTGTAATTCGAAGGCAGCGCCACTTGCGCCACCCAGAAAGCAGCGAAAAAAAAGAACGAACTGCTCTTGCACGCTATAAAAAGGTGTCTCATAGGGTGAAGTACGCTTGTAAGACATGCATAATTCTTGTTCAGCAGAATATGTATGCCTTCGTGGGTTTCTTCTCGTACACTTGGAAAGTGACAAACACGCTGTTGGGTGTCGCTAGCGGTGTTCTTTGTACCACTTTCAGAGCCAGATTAAAAACATAATTCCTTTTCTTGTAGTATGATAGCGTGCTCATTCCCCTCAGAGTGACGCATAATCTGCCCTTTTTACCACAATCTTAAAACTCTTCCAAGCGGTAGGCAGTCCCTTTAAACGTACGTGTATGTGCTACAACGTACAACAATTTGTCGTACTGGGGCTATAGGGGGCAGGAGCACCATCCACGCCTTTATCTACATGTTGTAAGAGCGGAGCTCTTTAAGCACTCCGTAAACTTCTGCTCCGTCGGATAAAATTATCATCATCAGGAAGTAAGTATGTGGGCACTTCTATGAAATTCACGTCATTTGCATCCGCACTTCCTTCTTTTGGGCTCCTGCCTCCAGCCTACTACTACATAAAGGGGGAGGTGTTTCATAGCGTAGAATGGCCTTGTATAACATAGAGAGGGGTGGGAGAGGAAAGTGTGGGTGGGGAGGAAAGACAGGAGAAGGGAAGAGGGAGACGCATGGCATCGGCATATACAGTATGTATAGAAAGGGATGGGAAAGGGAGGTGAAAGTGAGCAGAAATGGCGTTAGCGTGAGGCAGGAAGGGAGGAGGAAGTCACAACAGCACCTCGCCGCCCAAACAAATTTCAACCCAGACACGTCACCGAAATCACGCAACACGACCTCACAGCCAGTCACGTGATATATTACCTACAGAACTACGTAACAGGTAGCCACGTGACCAATCACGGGACTTAGTTGAGCTTGTAGAAGCCCGAAGAAGCTAGGTTGGCCAGAAGCTTCGCTCTTAGTCCACCCTTGCACCACTAGCGCAGGCTGTCCACTTTTTTTTTCTTCATGGAGGGTCAATGCAAGTGAAGTTGTGCAAGTGAATGTCGCTGCACTGTCCGATAATTATGTGCTCAGTGACGAGAATCATGTCACCGGGCACAGCCCTCCGCACTTTTCAGCGCATCAAGAAACGGTTTACCATTAAATGCTGCTTGAATTGGTACATTGGATGGTTACCATCCAATGGATGACAGTGCCCACTGCCCAGCTACGAAAATCATGTCACTGGGTGCTGTCCTCCGTGCTTTTCAGAGCAGCAATGGATGGTTTACCGGATGCCTTAAAGAAAATGCGCAAGGCGATTCGAGTATGAGCACACGATGACGGCGTCTGTCGCTGCTTCTACGCTTATCAAATAAGCCAAAGCGTTTGGCGACAATAATCGAGAGAACTCTCCCTACGTAGACTTATTTAGTCACTATAGACTAACAGTAGAAGCCGAAATGTTTTTTTTTTTTGTTTCTATTTCGTTTTCCGGCTAGACTGGGCCAGTGATAGGTGTGCAGGCGTATACCTTCAATACGGAACTAAAGACGTTCGAAATATAAAGCACCCTGAGGGCACACTGTGAAGCACAGGTGCATCTGGAGCAGAGCTCTGTGCAGGCCTTCCCGACGTAGCCCAGTCTTGAGTGGGTCTCGACAGCATACGCCCTCTCGTACACCGCGATCGAAGAAATGCATACATTTGACGAGCTATCTTTGGTAAGAAGGAACGTAGACCTGCACCGATAGCTGTTAGCTGATCGAAGATATCGGCTTCTAAATTTTGATGTCTCAAGAGCAACATTGGTGCCATTGCCAGAGGCACCTTTCTCATCAAATGTGACACCAAGTCCACATTTTGGAAGTAGTGCGGAGGACGCAAGTCAGCAAGGCTGTTGCTAAGGTTTATCACAGCGGAAGGCAGCTCATGACATCATTGCATATGGTAATATTGTAGACGACCAAGTGTCCCTTGTGACAATGGCTTTTTAACACAAAAGTGTTTTATGCCAGGGTCCATTACGACCCCACCACGCACGTCATTTCCGTAACGGAAGAGATTCCAGTAAAATGTACGCGTAAGAGCAACACAGAAAAACAGACAGAAAAGTTTCCTTGGATGCTCTGGGAATCGAACTCACAGCCGCCCGCTTCCCGACGAAAGATGGCCGGTTCGCTACCACTGAGCTATCGACTCACACGCTTGAAATCGTACAGACGCCGCTTATGGTCATCCTTATCGCTTCTTTCCCTTTGCCTCGATGCGCGCCTGCGGCGCACTTTCGAACGTGCCTTCAATGGTGCTACTATCCAGGAAATGCGAAGTGAAGCACTGCAGCTTCACTTCGCCTCTCCTGGATGGCGGACCGTTCCAGGCATGTTTCAAAGTGCGCCTCGATGGGTGCGCGCGGAGCTACGCCGCCAGTCACCTTTCGTCGTGGATGACGTTTGCCCGCCGCCTACTCTCCGAGCGTGATGGCAACAAGAAAACTGCTGCGTTAAGTGCTCAAGGTCGGCAACGATGCTGTCTCGTCAATGTGGCGTGTGGCGCAAGTAAACATGACTGATGCCTTTGTGGCACGGCATTTACGTGTAAATATCCACTGTGTCCAGTTGTTACGTAAACTAATTCACTTATAAGGGGTCGGCCGTGGATGTTATGGAGGCGACGCGTGAACGTGGGTTCATCTACGTCAAACGGTGCCGTACCAGCGAAACACCGATAGAAATGGGCAAGTTCAACTGCTTACGTTCAGCTGCTTATGGGAAGCTTATGGGAAGGCATACCACACTTTTGCGTTATACCGATTCCTCTGACAGAGAGATCAGCCGCATTTTTTCCCGACTTTCTGTCAGAAGACACACCATGTTGCTGTGGAAGTCTAAGTCTACCTATAGGTCTTCGCTGCTCGCTCGGAGGTGATGGACGTGGGTCTTCCCGTGTGTCTCACGGCTACGGCGGCGTCATCGGTGCCCGTCTCCAAGGAGCAGATTGGACAGCAGAGGCAGAGTGACAGGAAACATATCTATATCTTCTCTCAGCAGGGAGGACCGTTCTGATGGCGACATCGAACTTGTGCGCAGAAGCAAAGCGAAGAACACTAGGACGTCGACATTCTCAATTACGCAAACTGTGAAACAAACGCAGAATTCGAGCACCAGTACTATACTATTTCTGCCTGCACTACCCACTGTCTTCGTGAAACGCCTGAACAAACAATGCGTATCGATGTCTTGGGAAGCGCTGGCTCCAAACGGAACAACGGACGTTAGGGTAAACAGCAGAAAAAAAAAATGTACTGGAGGTTGACGTTCTACATGCGAATCTTTTGGAAATTCGACGCAACGTAATGGACTTTGACGGCTTTCAGGGGCGGACTCATTTACCCCTGTGGTCTAATGTAGCACCGACGCGGTCTACGACATATATATGGCTGTCCTCATTACCTACTCACCGATTCAAGGGAAATCAACGAAGGATGCCGTTGTTGAGGTTATCCAGCTTGGCAATTCATTCATTGCAAAAATTGAATTCAAGAGATAGCTACCCTTTCCCGTGTTAAGATATGGCCCCTCACAGATGCTGTGCGGGCTTTTTTTTTTAGAACCCTTTCCAATGTCACAACTGTATAAAACTCGGGCATGTCTGCATGAATTCGACAGTATGGCACCGCAGTGCCGAGCCCTATGCATGCTGCAGATACATTGTGTCGCCACTGTCGCGAAATGTTCAAATTGCTACGGGTCCCGAAAAACCACATCGAAGAATTTCCCGTGTATTAAGAACGAAATGGACATATTAGAGAAGGTGGTGCGGGATCACATATGTCATCAGGCAGCAACCTCTAAAGCCAGCAAGCCACGCTTCTTTCGACGTCGTTCTTCAAGAAAGCTCACTGCCTCTTGGCGTTTGGCTTATCCTCCATCTCACTTCTTCCTCTGCCACCCAGCCCATGCATAGCGGAAGAGGCTATGCAGGACGATGTCTCTGACAAGGCTACATTTTCGAAAGCTTGGACAGCACTCTAAAAACAACCTCCACCAACAGAATTGCAGTAGGTTTCTGACCGTCAGCTCTAATTCTTTACTGCCTGTGATTTGTCCGACCAGGGCAGGTCAGTGGCTGTAATAGCTCAACAATTGATTGATACAATCCACCCAAAACTGAGCAGTGGACAATGGTGAATAACTCGCAGGGCACTGTGGGTACTGGATGCACTGAATCCAGTGTTTGCTAACATCGTATAAGCGCCATTAAATCCTGTCATTGAACATAGAAATGGCACGTCCATCGATTTTTCAATTCAGTTCTGCTCGCTCGACTTTCCGCATCTCGGACGTTCGCAATTTGCTTAGAAGACCAGTTCTTTGTACCTTTTATTGTGCAAACCAAACATGTCAATGCCATACACTTTGTCTAGTCACGATGTGTTCACTTCTTCCACTTGTGAAGAGCGAATCAGGAGCTGTTTTCATTCGAATGAACTTGACTCACGTTCCATCTCACCTTTTATTTTATTTATTTATTGGTACCTCAAGGGTCCCGAGGGACATTACATGAGGGGTGGGCATCAGAAGTAAGAACAAAAGATAGAAAAAAAATATAGTAATTAACAACAAACAACAATAAGAAAATACGAAATATAAATACAAAAGGCGGCAATGATCTATTTACAAAGGTAAGTCTAAAAACAGAAGTTCCATATATTAGGGTAAGTGTTCGGTAGCCGAACGGAAGCGTGCTGCATCACGGACGAGTGCAACATCTCCTGGAAGGCCATTCCAGTCTCGGGCAGTTCGGACGAAGAACGACTGATAGAATGTAGTGGTGCGGGTAAGGGGTGGAATTACTGCGTTCAGGTGGCCTGTTCGGGATGTACGATGAGTCAGTTGAATCAACCGGCTGTCACGAGGCATGGTGTGAAAGAATCTGTGGTAGAGGCATAGGCGTGCAATGCGACGACGAGAGGCAAGAGGTAATAGGTCCAGTTTAGACGTTAGAGACGAAACGCTTGTGTGATACGAGTACTCGGAAAGAATAAATCTAGCGGAACGGTTCTGAACCGATTGGAGGGCTTTGGTGAGATTAGATTGGTGGGGGTCAAAGATAGCACAGGCATATTCTAGTTTAGGTCGCACGAGCGTTTTATAGGCAAGTAATCTTACGTGTGGCTGTGCCATGAAAAGATTACGGCGAAGGTAACCAAGCATTTTGTTAGCTGAATTGATAATGTGGGTTACATGATCCGTCCAAGACAAATCTTGAGACAGGTGAAGTCCTAGGTGCTTGAAGGAATGCACATTAGATATAATGCAGTTATTAATCTTGTACACGGAGGGTGCATAGTTGGATCGACGATGGAATGAAATGATCACGGTCTTACTGGTGTTCAGTGACATGAGCCATGTGGTACACCAGTCCTGAATACGAAAGAGGTCTTCCTGAAGAATACAAACATCGGAGAGGTTATTGATAGGGCGGTACACGACGCAATCATCTGCAAAAAGACGTATTACAGAGGTTACAGTAGATGGAAGGTCGTTGATGTAGATTAGGAAGAGGAGCGGCCCAAGAACAGTGCCTTGGGGTACGCCAGACAGAACGGGCGAAGTGGATGGTGTGTAGTTGTTAGCATATACGAACTGTTTCCGGTTGGATAAGAAACACTCAATCCAGTTGCGAACAAGCGGATGAATGTTTAGGCGAGATAATTTTAACAAAAGACGAGAATGAGGAACCTTATCGAAGGCCTTTTCAAAATCTAAGAATAGAGCGTCGGTTGGAGTGTTACTGTCTAAGTTTAAATGAATGTCATGAGTGAATAGAGCAAGTTGGGATTCGCATGAGTGAGCTCTCCTGAAACCATGTTGATTGGGATGAAAGAAGTCCACCGAGTTAAGGAAATGAGCAACATGAGAATAGATGACGTGTTCCATGATCTTGGAGCATATGCTGGTGAGGGAAATGGGACGGTAATTACCAGGGGAAGACCGGTCACCTTTTTTGAAGACTGGAATGACCTTCCCTATCTTCCAGTCGTTTGGCACTGTACCTGTGTCAAGTGAGTGCTGGAAAATGATACAGAGAATCGAGCTGCACACACACTTCGTACTTTTTAGCACTTTCGCGTTGATTCCGTCTATACCACAGGATGATGAGCACTTCAGGGAGTAAGCACGGCAACCAACACGTTTGTCTTTGCATAAACAACCTTCCTCGTTTTCAGTCAATAGTGTAAATACATCTCTGTCGGCGCGATTGTTCTGGGAGTGACAGAAAGACATATCAATGGAGACCAATGAACCATGAATAATCACCGGTGACTTCAACGCCCGTCACTTGCTTTGGGAGGGCACTACACTACCAGGGGAAGGAATATTGTTTCATTCCGTTCTGAGTATGACCCTTGCCTAATGAACCATGGTAAGCAGCTGAACTATTTACAGGATCCTGTGCATAGTAGCTGCCTTGACTTGATATTGATGTCGGGGTACTTCTCTGACAAAGTGAAATGGTTTCGTGAGATTGACGCTTACGACGGCGACCACATTCACAACTGTGTAAGGATAAGCGGACTAAGAAAGAAAAAAGCACCTTATCTTCTGGTGTCGTGAAGGGAGCTGACTGGTAAGTGTTTAAGTTACATGTGAAAGACGTTTACCAGAGAAGCCTCGCCTTCAACCTGGTTATTACCACCGCAGAGGCAACGAAAGCCTTTAACTGTAAATTGTACCTTCAGTTCAAAATAACATTTTTGACATTGAATTGAAAGACTACGGACCATTGGGAAGCATGCTGAACGACAAATACAGAGTCACAATGTCAATTTGCGATCTAAGAGGTGCACGATGGCTACAGAAAATGATTCAACGATGGTTGACAAACTAGAAGCTGAGCGGTGGGAATCATTCGGCGAATCACTAGTTAACCGAAAACTATTGTTACATATCTGGAGTATAGGTGCGGCCTCGGCTCCCTTCTATAGCCACGGTACTTTTTACAACATTGGTCATTCATAACGGGTAATAGAACTACACGTCTCGGAAGAATTCGGCGAAAAAATTGCCGGCAATCCTCTCATAAAGAGCATGACACCAGAGACTCGGGTGCCAAAGATGGACACGCAGTTTAAGTTACAAGAAATCGAAGCTGGTCTAGCTTTCTAAGCTCACCTCCTGATGATGATGATGACGACGATGATGATGATAACTTTATTGTTCCGCCGGATAACGAGGCCCCTTACTACCCGTCCCTGGCACAAAGGCCTAGGTGACGGGGGCCAGCACATTCTCGATTAAAAGCAAGCAAAGAGGTCTTGACTTTTCGCGGCTCCTTTCGCCAGGCGGGTGGCTTGTTGCTGTGAAGCAGGGCCCTCGTTCCCAGGCCTCGCTACAATTTATATTTTCTTTAGTTCCCGGGGGCTATCACAATCCCAGACTCGTGTACGATGGTCTCTCTCGCCCCATAGTGCTTGCACTTATCGTTTTGCCGATAATATGTCTGAACATCATATGCCCAGACCGCGTTTACGAAATTCCTAGCTTGCAGGCGCCCCCACGCGACTGCCTCGCTATTGTTTAAACCTTTATCCGGTGGTGGCACCAGTTTCCTAAGTAAACGATAATTTTTAACAATTTCCGCATAATTTTTCAGACGCAAGTCCATGTTCTGGCAGTCGGGCGGCTCCACAGTCACTCGGAAGAAGAGAGCTCGAACTAACACGTGGGCCGCCTCGTTGCCAGGAACGGACGTGTGTGCTTTGGTCCAAATTAGACCAATTCTTCGCTTCGCCGTATACTGGTCAGAACCCTTGGAGCTTCCGGCGAACATCCTACCCTTCCCGAAATTCCAGATGGCCGTTTTGCTATCGCTAATTATGAAATTGGGTTCCGTTCCAACGCAAGCGAGCGCTACCGCAAGTTCTTCAGCCGTTTCTGTGTTACGGCGTCTAATGGTGGCGGCCGATACGAGGGCACCTCGACCGTCGACCACCAAGCCGACCGCCTTTCCCAACTTGCTACTTGAGCCGTCCACGTATGCAACCGACTCGGATCGTCCATCGATCCATCGGATCGATGGACGATGAACCGTTGAACCGATGAACCGATGAACCGATGAACCGACGATGAACTGTCCATCGGATCGAATCGTTTAATTAGCGCTTGCGCTCTCTTTCCCCTACTTTCCATGTTGAATATGGGATGCATGTTGCGAGAAAGAGGCGGAGTGATTAGTTTTTCTCGGCACTCTTGCGAGTTGTTTGACTTGTCTCGTGGTCCCTTATATGTTCGTATCCTTACGTTTTCGAGGATAGCTCTGTCCGTGGTCGTTCGGCTTAATCTATTGGGCTGCGAAATTCTGACAGCCTCCGCTATTTCGTCCCAGACATTGCGCACTTCCATAGAGAGAAGCCTCTCTGTGGATGTGCTAATTGGTATATCTAAGGCCCTCTTTATGCAACTTCGAATAAGCGAGACGAGTTTCCTCCTCCCCTCCGACCTGAGGTTTAAGAAAGGCGTTGCATAGGACACGCAGCTTATTACACAAACTTGGCTTATTTTAAGCAAGCTTCTTTCCTTCATGTCGCGTAC
This sequence comes from Hyalomma asiaticum, assembly GCA_013339685.2. Classification (NCBI taxonomy): domain Eukaryota; kingdom Metazoa; phylum Arthropoda; class Arachnida; order Ixodida; family Ixodidae; genus Hyalomma; species Hyalomma asiaticum. The sequence continues at coordinate 285,813,773 of CM023481.1, read as the reverse complement.
TTTCAGCGCGAGCCTTAAAATACCCTAAGAGCTTGTGTGGCAAATCTCTCTAGCTTTTCGATTCCTGCGTCATTATAGCCATTTTCCTGAATGAATAGTCCAAAGATTCTGATTTGATTTACCTTTGGGACTGGTTTCTGCACGCCATGACGACATCACCTATATTGCTTTGGGACATCCTGAACAAGGAGGACTTTCTGGCAGAACGCTACGTCTCTCAGTCATGCGTTTTTGTGAATAATTCTGATCAAGTGCGGTTTCCTATTTACGTGCGATGGATCCGGAGCTCCATGCGCGTCTTCCGGACCCCGTACTGCCTGCAGCTGCTGCCTCCAGGAAGCGCAGCAGTGATGACACCACTGACAGTGATGACACCATGAGCTACTATGTCAGCGGTGAAGACTCCGGTGACGACTCCTTCGAGCTGGTCAGGAGCCGAAAGGCAACGAGAAGGCTTGTGAGCACATCATCCAATTCGAGTGCATCCACCGTGAGGTCGTTAAAGCACACTAGGCTACTCACCATACTTCTCGTGCCCGTTGTTGGCACCGACAACATGAGACTTCTCAACAGGCAACCAGTTTCTGTGCAGCTAGAGGCGCTGGCGCCTAATGCAAATAAAGACATTAGACTGAACACACGCAAGAATATTCTGGCAATTGACGTTAACAGTGTGGATACGTTGGAGACCATGCGCAATGTGACGGAACTTAACGGGATGGGAGTCCGCCCTCGTATTCCGCTCGGCAATGATGTCAGCAGGGGAGTAATTGATGATGTTGACGATACCATCTCGGATACCGACCTCCCAGTTCTAATTAAGCCCACAACAGGAGACACCGTACTCGCAAGTGTGTCTCGCCTCAGCATCTCACGATGTGTCAAGATAACATTTAAGAACGAATCCCTCCCATCACATGTCAAGGTGGGCCACTTCCGCCATGCTGTTCGCCCGTTCATACCCAAACCGCTCCAATGTTGGAAGTGCATGAAGTTGGGTCATGTGAGTAGCGTGTGCAGAAACAGCACTGTCTGCTCGCGATGCACTGGGCCCACACAACGAGCACATGCCAGGCCAGTATGCCTAAGTGCGCCAATTGCAATGGTCCTCATGATGCGTCTTTCAAGGACTGCCCTGTTATTCAAAGCCCTGTTATTCAAAAGGCCATTCTGAAAAAAAATGATTAGAGACCACTCGTCTCACCAGGAAGCGGCCGCATCGATTGAACGAAGATCTCGTCGACGACGGTGTTCCAAGCCGTTTAGAGCCTCGTCACCATGCCAACCTTGTTCAAAATCACCGCCACCTCTACCACCCAGGCCACATGCGGTTGGGTCTAAGGACAAGACAGTTTCCAGCAGCGAGACACGTGACGCCTGCCCAGAGCTCCCTAAATTACAGGTGCCCGATGAGCGACGCCAGCCTTCGACAGCAAATGACACTTCGTCTGTGCCTTATAAATTGACGGATGAGGACAAACAAGTCGTAGCCATCATCAGCTCACTGGCGAGTGCTATTCGCATCCTCCTGTATAAGATGCAGACGCCGACTGCTCGAAGCGCGTTGCTAGTGCTGGATGCTATCAGTCCAGTTCTAGCAAGCCTACAGAAGTCCAGCACTTGAGAACCATTAACACCAGCACGATGGCTCTTCAATCAGAGCGTTTGCAATCGTTTAGAGGTGATGTCAGAAGCGCGTTCAAACTTTAGTGGAATGCGAGAAGCTTGAGGTAATGTTCTCGGACTTACGGTGGTTCCTCCTTACAACCCGTATTGCACTGTGCATTTCAACTACGCCAAGCAACGAAAGTGCGGCTACATTCTCCGGACGCTTCTAGGCTCATTTACCTCTTTGAATATGGACAAAGAACTTTTATAACGTTAGCGACACTCCAATATTTTTGTTCGTCATTGTTTTATTTTTTAAATTTTTTTCCTCTCCCTCTATCTTCCAGAACTTTCTCTCCCTTTCCCCAGTGCAGGGTAGCCTACCGGGCTCAGCCCAGGTTAACCTCCCTGCCTTTCTTCTTCCTTTCTCCTCCTCCTCCTTGAACAAGGAGCCGAAGAAAACCTTTCACAAGCTTCAAGGAACTACGGTAGAGTGGTACTGTTCATCGACAATGGAAGCCACCTGATACTACTGCTAAAGCCGGAAAAATTCCCGTTGGACTTGACTGCGTACCACCCTGTTGCTCTGGCAAGCTCTTCTGAAAAGTGATGGAAAGAACAGTCTTCTCTCGTCTAGAATGTCAAATTGAATTCCAGAACTTGTATACTGTCTGCATGGCGGGCATATGGACCTTTCCTCTGTCGCCAGCGTTACTGAACTTGCGAGTGCGTTCTTCTTTGCCGTGACGGGTAAATGTAGAACTAGCCTATGACGCCATCCTCAGCCCTCTTGAAGCAATGCATTTTAGAGGACAAAGTTTGCATATACAAAGGACTAAATAACATGCCAGTCTTTTGCAGCGGAGCTGTTAAGCTTTTCGTTATGCCGTTTCTCGCCAATAGACAATTCTGGACCGATTCTGGAGGCAGGGCAGTGGGACAGTTCTGCTCAAGCTCGTGTCGCCTAGCAACCACCTGGCATAGCCGCGCTCGCTTGGCATAGCTTAGTTACAGCTAGCGTGACCGGGTAATATGACGTCACAGTTAGTTACAAGATTTAGGTGACGTAATATGACGTTACATGTAGTCGTGTCACCTACCAACTACCTATATATGCACTTGCATAGCCTAGCTTAGTGAAAAATAGAGTGATTACGTAAAATGACGCCACATGTAGTCACGTGACATAAATCACATAACATGACGTCATAGCTAGTCACGTGACATGTTTCCGTCGAAACCACGTAAGAAGACGTCTCAACCGGACATTTCAAACGAAGCCAATTTGAACCTAGACACGTGATCCAAATCGCGTAACAGCACCACAGCTAGTCACGTGACATGTTCCCGCCAAAACCATGTAACAGGTAGTCACTTGACATGCAACAGTTAGTCATGTGACAAATCGCGCGACTTAGCCGAGCTTGTATAAGCCGGAACAAACTAGGTAGCCCACAAGCCCCGCTTTAAGTCCAGCCTTGCACCACTAGGGCAAGCTGCCGACATTCTTTCGTGGAAGTTGGTGAGGGTCGTATAAATGAACATTACTCGCACTGCGGCGTACCTTGTGGGGGCGTATTAAGCTGTAAGCCTGAACCAGTTCAATTTTGCACTCATTGGCATTACTGAGCTTTTGCCAAAGTTGATTTGCTATCAATACATACAGGGGACATCTGCGTTTGAACTGCTGCAGTTACTTGTTGTCAGGCGCGTGCACGAGTGCACCAGACAGTAATCCTGACAACAGGAAGCTTCAGACACAAGGCTTGATCGTACTGATCGAGATGTGGGTGTTGATTGCACTCACGCGCTAACCAATGATTTATATGTATTGCGTAGATCAATCATTACACGGTCATTTATGCAGTCTCATGCTTTAGGCCCCGCAGTTCATCTGATTTTTTCCCTACATCTGCCATTGCGCACATCAGACAACTCCTGTCTATTGTACATGCGTTGGAAATCATATTTGGGAAATTGTGGATTGCTTCATGCTATGGCACTATTAAATCTTATTTTAGGGATTAGTGTCTTGTAGCCTGTCAGTGCTGCTAAATGCTTCAAAGACCAATATTAATTCATCGGAGAGTTTTCAGGGCCAACTGTCTAACACGGCCTTGATGTGCTTCAACCTATGCAACAACTGTACCTGGCAGACATCTGCCACACCGTTGTTAATATCTTCAGCGACCCAAATTACTTCTTGGCAATCCGGCCTTCATAAAAGCACGAGCTACAATTTCAGAAGTTGCAGGGTACCGTGAGAACAGGATTCCATCATTGTAGACACCAGCAACAAGATCTTCGTATTGTTTAGGGTGCATCTACCAAACATAGACGAACCTCACATTTCCGGCAATACACAAGTCTGACCACTCAAGAATAGCTTTAAAACAAGCAGTGCTCCTTCTGTCACGTGAGTCACACTGGGACCGATGGCAGATGTATACGGATGGGTTGGTCGCGTCCGCCAACTAGTCATGTCCAGCTGGTATTTCAGCTGGAGTAGCCGCAGTGAATTGGAGTTGCCACATGGAGGACATCTATGGCGGCAGAACTTCCTTCTATGAGCGCGGTTTTGCAATGCATCTGCTAGGTCGAGCATGGAAACGATTTATATTTCAGCGATAACGAGGGCATACCGGCATTACTGGCAACAGCTGACGACGCAGCCCCATCCGCCTATGAAGGCACTGTCAAGGATCAACGTGGCAAAGCGGCTTTATCTGGAGTCTTGGAATGCATTACGAACTCATTTGACTTCTATTAACTTTACAAAGTGTCACATTCCTGCTCTTTTTCCATGTTTCAAGCTTCAATAACCACCACAAGTTTCCAGCGCCAATTCAGCATGATTATCTTGCCTCCGGGTGAGGTTTGCATTAACGAAGGCTTCGCATAGGAATGAATGATACAGCTACGTGCGACTCTTGCAGTACCGAAAAGACCATTGAAGACGACATGTGCGTCCGTGCCCGTTATGACACCAACACACACAAACTCCATATCAAAAGGACAGAAAGCTGAGCGAGTTGGTAGTGATTCACAATGCAAAGAAGAGGAGTGCAAAACACGGACACATGGAAAGAGGAGCAGACAACACGGTTCGTGTTGTGTACTCCTCTTCCCTTATGTCCGTGTTTTGCACGTCTCTTCTTTGCATTATGCACCAACTCCAGATGTTAACGCAATCAGCTATACCCAAGACAGCTTTCAGCAGCGAAAGTTCTTGGTCTATGACCATGTGCGTCCATGACGAAGAACGCAACAAAGGCGCTGATCATGTATCTAATGTAGACAGATCTCCGTGACCACTTGTGGACTTGGGTTACTGCAACTGCGCGGTCGATTAATGACGAATCTTTCTCTTACATTCTAGCGCTCGTCAAAGTCTTGGACTCGTCTTGTTTGCCAATGCTTTGTCATCTCGCCCTTCGCTGCTCGCGCAGTTATGCTGAATGAGCCAGTAGCACAGGCGGCTAGCCTTCCGCCCTCGGTGAAGTAAGGAGTCGCGAGTTTTAAGTAAGCACAACCCCGTTCACTGTCTTGGCCTGGACTTTCACGAACGACGGTAGTGTAGTGAACAACCATGACAATGCGGAAAGCTGAAGTAGCAGCTCAAAATTCCTCCGCTTTTACGCTGTGTGACCCTAGCTGGATGGAATCCGTGGACTTGCATCCCGTTGCACGTCACTATGCACGTCGTCCTGTTCACAATAAGCCCAAGGGTAAGCTTCTTCACTATACACCGATTGTCATTACGCATAGCTTTCACACTTCATTGGCCATTTCTTAAAAGTTGAATTCCTAGGCTCCATATTTCAGTGACTGTTCAGGATTTGCGCAGCGACGGATAGAAGAGCAAAAAATGACCATGGATGCAATGTCACCATGGTGAGACGAAGACCAGCAAAAGGACGGTATACACAAGCAACAATCACCGTACGTTCATTCTCTGTACGAACTACCTGGTATCCGCGTAGTTGACCATGCACCTACTACCAAAACAGAACTTCGCGGGCTAGCACGTCATCTAACGCTGTACCTATGGGATTCGACCGCATCTAAGAGCTCCATACCATCGACCCTAACCTGCAATTACGTAACGTAAGCCATGAATCGACCCTCCACGTTCGTCCCGTTCGTCCCTGGCTTAATATGAACTCTGCGGGTGCAGCGAAGCAACTGTGCGCATTCTCCGCGAGTGCCTGATAGCAGCCGCAGAGCAGCCGTTTTAGCGCCCACAGAGCAGCCGTCTTAGCCACGCTAGATCAGCGGGACAACTGACAACTGCCCATTTTCAGTAGAGAAAGTTCCAGGGAATTCCCCTCACAGACTGAGGTTCTTCCTGCGATTTCCCAGAAAACTTGACCTCAACGGCAGATTGTGATTGTGTCAGGACAACTGACGTTGGCATTGACTATGACGTGTGGTTATAGACTGCTCCTATTCCTCTTTTCTAGACCTCCTTCCTCCCACCAACAAGAACAGTGTAGCCAACTGAAGGCCTTCTCTGGTTAGCCTCCTGTATTTTCTATAATTCTTTGTATATCTGCTAGCACCATCACTCAGTTATGATAATCCGATAGAAACATCAACCTAGCACGAAATACAAGACACATACATGCAGTTGGCGCCAGGTGTGTGTGTGTGTGTGTGTGTGTGTGTGTGTGTGTGTGTGTGTGTGTGTGTGTGTGTGTGTGTGTGTGTGTGTGTGTGTGTGTGTGTGTGTGTGTGTGTGTGTGTGTGTGTGTGTGTGCGTACGTGCGTACGGTTTTCGCTTGTCCTATGCTAAGTGCTCTGACCCCTACTTATGTACGGAGAATGTCATCAGTTCCCGAGCCATAGATGCACGAGAGGCAGTCGCCGGGAAAATTCGAAAAACTGAGGTATCTATTCCCCGAAAATACTTCAAGAAAGCATGGATAATTAGTTTTATGTCTCCTTGGTCCGCTAGCGGGCGCCAGCTGTCCTTCGAAGATAGAGTCAGAGCGAATGGTCATCAAAACAAAGGAAGTTGGAGGACGCTTAAGCGTCGCCTTCAACAGTGTAGTGCTTTAGCGCCATGGTCCCCACTCGCATCGCCTTCTCATATAATATTCATTAAAATTAGCCCCTTCTCTATAGAATGCTGGAGTTTGAGTTTCCTCGTAACAGAATTAAAGGGGTCGTGAAACGTTTTCTGAACATTTTGTACTAAGTGCGTATTCGGGATCCTGACCCTCCAATCAACAATATGCATTGTTCCGTTGCACCGTGTGCGTTGATTTAGAGCGATAAAAAACGCGGTTTCGGTTTCACTGCGCGCGTTCCCCCTCAACTCTGCAGATGACGTCATCTTAGTAGCCGTCATACCTCCGAGATTGGCGCGCCCTCGGAGGCCATGGGGAAACAAACCGTGCTGCCGCTTTTCTTCCGAATGGCGGCACCGCACGGTTTCCAAGTATTTTCTTCCTTTCTAGCTTTTAAGTAAATCGATTCCTTTAGAGCAAACGCGAGTCCACTGTGCCTTTGAACTTAAAAGTATCTTAACTCAACGTCACCGAATAGTACCACGCCGGCCGGTAGTGTCGCATAGTCGTTTCGGGAGCGCAATAAAGTTGAGGTTTAAAACGGGCGTTGTTAAATGTGCACTGAATATTTCGCCGAAATATTTCGGAATTGGCTTGTCGAATGCGTATTGAAGCAGTGAAAATTACAAACCCGCATCTCCAAATTCTTTTCACGACCCCTTTAAGCTTTCCCGTACATTCAAATTACAGTCCGAGCTATCATGTGTGTAGGTCTTAGTTAAGTCGTAGTTTACAATTCCTCTGACGAATTCTTCTTTGATAAATTCAGCTTTGTTCGCTAAAGTACCTGCCCCATGGCTGAGGGCTTGCGTGGTACTGTGCTAGGCGGCTGTTTGAAATGATTATTTCCGCCGTGGACGCCGACGCCGAATTTTATAAGACGCGAGCTTCTTAACGCTATCGCGGAACCAAATATATTCCCAATAAAATTGGCAGTTACACAAACATGAACAAAAATGGCCAGTAACAATACAGATGGTTTACAACGCGACACGGGAATTAATTATCCGTCAGCACTAGATGTACAAGCATATGCAGTATGGTATAATATAACATAGTATAACATAATATAATATAATGAAAAGTTCTATTCGCCCAGGGCAACAAGAGGTGCTTCACCACCGCCGGCACGGCACTCGCTTGCACTGTTGATCGATCCAATGTCGATCTGGCGCACTGTTGAATTTGCTCTGGGCAGCCGCAACGTCTCTTCACTGTCGCAGAGCAGCAATTTCTCCATGGTGTAGCTGTCTTGGCTGTAAATTGCTGTCAGCTACTCGGCGAAGTTTCTTGAAACTGCTTCAAGCTGATTTTCTGGAAGATTCGGCAAAGGTCACGTGTTCATAGCACAAACGAAAGCTGAGATCTCCGGGGTTGCGTATCGTGATTTCGGTGGACTCGACTTTGAGCGCGGCGATGGTCGTTTCTCTCCCCCGACTGCTCAGATTGCGGTTAGCGTCGGCACATGCTCTTCCGATTTTCCCTCTTTCTCTCTGGCTTCGCGCTTGCTCGTCAGTGCAGAGGTATTGCGCCATGCTGTATCTCTTACCTTCCGAGAATATTCTTCACTCGGGAGGATTGAAATCAACCCTTGGTATCGTGCCCAGTGGCATGCATAATGCCAAAGCCATGGGTGCATTGAGTTGGGGAACTGCATGAACAAAACAAAAAGTAAACACTCCATTGAAAAACTTCACTTGGCCTTCACGCGGTGCATTCTTACTCTAATTGAGTCGCGATGTTACAACCCAGAATACAGTTTCGGTGTAGAGCTTTGCGTTGGGCGTCATCGCGTACTCTCTACGGTCCAAGCCCGCATAACGTTCGGTATCCAAATCAGCTAAGGAGTATTAGATGATTGTAGTTTGTCTGCAGATTTCTCAACGTTTAAGGATACCGAGTTGCCGGAAAAGTAAACGCAATGGAAAAGGCTGGTAGGGCCAACTATAGATGCAGGACCTAAACGGAATTAGACAAAGCTGATATTGCTGCGGCCAATACGCCAGACTAGTGGTAGCCACTGCTGCTGACGTAAGGCCTTGGAAACCAACTATGGTTGGTATGTGGGATTTGGGAAACGGCAGTGAGTAACGGCTAACTGCATTGAGGAGGCCATCCACCTTGGGCTCAAGCATGCTCATACAGTCAAGTTTATGTCTCTATCTCACACAGAACAAAAGCGGAGCATTCGTTGATGTGATGATGTAGCCATAGGGAACTTGTATTTATGAGCACTTCAGCCAAGACTCTATGGTTTCTTTCTCGTATGAATTGTCTGCCGTTGTAGCCCCCCTGATACCCACACAGAATACTGCCTGCTCTTGAAGCGAGGACATTGGACAGACAGACAGACAGACAGACAGACAGACAGACAGACAGATAGATAGATAGATAGATAGATAGATAGATAGATAGATAGATAGATAGATAGATAGATAGATAGATAGATAGATAGATAGATAGATAGATAGCCTAGCTCAAGCTAGATTCCATGGTGCTGTCAAAGATATTCAGACATGGGCTCGCACTGCACAGAGTTGCCAGCATAGCTCTCTTAAATGACCTCATAGCCGCATTATTGCTGCTTTCTAGTTTTACCTGGGAGATCTATATCTGTTTCAATGCGATGGTGGCTACTTTCATGGCTTCTTTCTTTTCTTATTGGACGGAACGATCTTGTACCTTTGACGTGAACATTGCCATCTGGTCAAACATTTTTTGTCTTCTTATTCCTAGCACTGTGGGTAGCAATAGATGAACCTAATAAAGTGCCTGACATGTTAGATATATTAATTTATTTCTATGTTCGAACGGAATCAGCACCACCCTCTTTCTCGTCCCTTGCCTGCTCTTGTTTTTGCTCCGTTACATTTAGTGTAAGTCCTTATGGAGCTGCTCGATAGACGTATAAATCCGGCGTGTTACAATATTCAGAAGTGAAGGAGGCCATTGCAATCAATCGATTTCCTTCTTCTCGTATTTAAATGAGCACACGTGCACATCGGAGTTCTCCGATGTGCACCCCTCTTCCCCCGCACAGGGTAGCCAGCCGGTCTCAGCACTGGCTAACCTCCCTGTCTTTCCTCCCTCCTTTCTCCTCCTCCTCTCCTCCGTAACCGTCTTCCTGCTACCAAAAGCCGTTTCACTTCAGTGGTCTTACTGACCTACCTTCGCTCAATAAAGCAACGACAACTGATCCCGTAGCTGCTGCTGCATTTTCGTTGTTAAAGCTTAATATCCTTTTCCTAAAAACAATGTTGAGTTTTGTGATTCTCTCCCTCGCCCCTCATCTCACGGTGTCGGCAGCAGTGGCGGCAGCGAAAATGGCCTCATTTCGCGCGAGGAAAAGCGTTGCCACGAGCAGCTCTAATTTATGCTCCTTCTCTCTTGGCTCCGTTGTACCGCTGCGGCCGCGAGAGCGCGAGGTTCTTAGCATAATGGCGCACTCCTTAGCATAACTGAGCGCCGAGGCCGCGCGAACGGGGTGTCTCCTTGGCGCCCCGTAACGATCCTACCCCTTCCCTGCCATCGCAGGCAGCAGGCAAGCGCTGCTCGCTCCAATCATTACGCCTAGAAACACGCGCTCGACGGGGGCGGGGCCGCAGTGTTTAAGCCCGCCAGTTACCTCATATAGGGAGCCTGAACGCGCAAGCGCACTGGCGCCGCTTATTTCACGCCATTCTTGGGGCGCCCGCTTTTCTACGCCTCTTCTTCTCTTCAATTTTAGCCCTCTAATTCTCTCCTCCGGGGCCTCCGCGGCGCCCGGCGCTATGCAAGCCGCCAAGGCGCCTCCTGTCCGGGAGTAACGAAGCCCTTTGTCTCCCCTTCGCCCTCCCTAACAGGAAGCGACGGAGCGCGCCGCCGGGAGAGCGCGCGCGCCGGCAGCGGCGCCTTCGGGATTTTAGAGGCTGCGCCTCGTTCGCCTCGACGCCATTAAAGGAGCCGGCGCTCCCGAGACCCAGGAGAAAGAAATTCAAAATGGCTGCTTGGCGGCACGCGCTCTCTCGACGGAGAGCGGAGGAGGGAGCAGCGGAACGGAAACAGGATGAAACGGCGCGGAATAAGAAGCGGCGCAGGCACGCCGTGTGCAGCTTGCGATCTAATGTTGCCTCCGGGCTCATTTGTGATTTGAAGTCGCAGCACCAGGCAGGCAGTCGCAGTGATTGCGTTGCCGGAGAATAGGAGTGAGCGGCCGGAAACGACGCAGGCAGCACGGAGGTGGTGGCGGCGGTGGCGAGGTAGAAGGAGGAGGGGGGTGGCACTTGGAGAGGAATGCGCGCTGCGAAGGAATTCTGCATTCGCGGAAGGGGCTGCCATCGCGAGATTCGGCATTCCGTGCTGCGCCTTTTCTTCTCGCGCCGCCGGCGAGAGAACGGCGTACCTGCGAAGGGAGGATGCAGAGCGGGTGTAGGTGGGAAGGAGCGCCAGAGGACGCAAGATAAAGGGTTCCCGGCTCGTTTTCCGCTCTCGCCTGATTGGAGAACCAAGTACGTCCAGAGGGCGGCGCCAGTAACGACCGTCAGAGCAGGCGCTCGCTACTTGTGCTTTTTCTTGCGCGCTCCCCCTCTTTGAGATGCGACTTACGTCCTTTATCTGCCAAACTTTATTTATCTTTTGCATTTCGCTGTTTCCGCTGAAAAACGGAGCCTTCGTTCTATCTGCATCTCATTAAGCAGCCTGAATGAATCAATACGACAATGCGTCCTTCCTTGGCGCCGTACAAATGGTGGCGAGCCACAAAGAAGCGCCGGAGAATAAAAGGGAGGAGAAGATAAAAAAAAAATACTGTGTGAGCGAGCGAGTGGGAGAAAGAGAAACCCACTTTCATCTAATGGCAGCGAATACGAAGACACAGAGGGTGGAACCTCGTAAGATAAAAGCGGGACGCGCGGCGATGGAAGAATGAGGAAAGTACAGACGAAAGACAAAAAAAAAAATAGACTCGATTTATATCTCCTGCCTTCCCTCCGGTTCTGGTCGGGTACCACCATTCGTTGCTGGCTGCACGAGGCGCGCTTTTTGCAAAAATCTTGGCAAACCGAAGAAGCAGAAGACGAAGATGAGAAGATGGAATGAAAGGAGCCCGGGGGGGGGGGGGGGGGGGGGGAGGCCTGGGCCGACGTGGGAGGCCCTCCCCCGCGCGCGCCGGCCGCCGCCGAGAGATGCTGCTGGGGTGAGGGGCGCCGGTGCAAAGAAAATGGAGCCTTCGAATATGGATGTTGGGCTCGCTTCGAAATGGAGGATTTCTTGCGAGAGGAGTTCGCATGGCGCGCTGAGGTGCCGGGCGAGCTGCTCCGCGGGGCGACACTGGGAGCGATCACGTTTGGCCGCTCATAATTACGGCGCGCGTGGGGGTTGCGCAACTGCAGACAATAATGAGTAAAAAATAATTTAGCTCGACAAATGTTGTGTGTGTGGGCTTTCCGATAATTTTCCGCTCTCAGCTTATATAGCTGAGAGCGAAAAATTCACTGAAGGTCCACACCACAAGGTCGTGCATCTTAACATCGAAAATATTGCGATAGTTTTTGCACGTAGTTTCAGCTATCGTTATTTAAAGACCTTCTTTACTAAAGACAAGGTCAATGTTAGAGTACATTTAGATAGTTTTCTCTTAAAAAACATGTCGACACGCAGTGACGTCTAATTTGGTTTATTGAAGATGGCGTGTCTTTGTGAAGCGCACTGTATAATAACGTGCGTTCTCTAAAAAACTGATTTCGAAATCTGAGACACATGCGGCCGGAGAGGTTATTGAAAAGTCGACGTGGTATTATGATTGCGTAACGTTTACCTTTTTTAATATACAGTGCTCGAAGGGCGAATGCAGTGGCTCCTGTCCTAATCTTCTGCATCGTTCGGAATAAAAATTCAGTCCGAGCGCATTTTGCAAGCGAAATTCTCAGAGAAAACGCGGATAATACGAAAACCCTGGTCATGGCACGCACGCATTGTGTTCGGACTCGCCAAAAAAAAAAAAGATAGAATGGGCAGATACATCTCCTCTGCGTGACGGCGCTCTTGAAGGTTACAACACCATGCCAGCGAGAGGCATGAAATCGATGCGGGAATTTGCTGACTGGCGAGAACACAATTCATTGCACATTTGGGCATAGAATCCATTACGTCCATGACCGCTCGGATCAGATGGTCACGTGTACAAATAAGTTTAGGTACTTAATTTATTCATACGCACTATTTCCCTTTGTCATGCAGCATTCCCTGGTGATGTAGTACATATGTTTGAATGAAAAGGGTTACTTTCGGTGTACATATATGTTTCAATGAAACAAAGTGACAAAATTCACTACGTACATTGTCGTAAAGTGTACGCTTGCCATATGTAGGTGATGTTATCACATTACAACTGCGTCTAAGCACGAAGAAGTCATTCGTAGAGGTTCAGCGGAAGCCGGCCGCGAGAAACTGACTTCACTTTTGCGGCAAATAATGACCCTTTCACGTGTCGATGCACTTTCCAATCTCTTTTCTGTTATGACTGCTGTATATTTCGCAAGTTTAAAATTCAATTGAACGAACTCAGTTACTGATGAACGTCAAAAAGAGGAACTGGTTAGGGGATAAAGGTGGCCATGCTAAAAGTTATTGCACAGATTTCAGTGAGTACCCTATACCGCACGAAATTGACAGTATGTAGTTGGTAACGCACTCCGGTTAGCAAGAGTGGGACGCCTGGCATTCCCAACGGAAGGCTATGGCACGGTAGACAGGGGCGCAGCAATCGCCCTCTCGCGGGGTGGCAAGCCGCTGGAAGGCGTTTGTCGCCACAGTTTGGGTGCCGACCGCAGTGTTTTCATTAGTTTTACTCCGTTACTTAGGCTAATTACACTAACTTGCTTGAAGTGTTCAGCGTCAATTTTATTTAAAAATATCGGGACATCAATGTTTTTTTTTTAAATTTCTGAAGCAGTCGACAGAGCCCAATAAATAATGGATTACGGTCTTCATACTATGCGCTACTTCTTGTAGTGACAGTTCGTATGAAGAATGAAAAGATAACCGGAAAAAGAAGATTTTGATAAGGTATACGGGTACTTGGCTGGTGTAACTTGCGTTGGGTTGCGCTAACAGATTTAAAAATGGCGGCTACCTGTAACTTATCCCATATACGCCAGGTGAGGTTCACTGAAATCTGTCGTGCGAAGGTCACCGTCCTTAAAGACGCGCTATTATTCTTTTTACCATTCTGCGAACAAACGCCGAATAGCAGCGCGACGAATGAGATAATACTACCCACGACGCTTCACCAGCGCCGTTTTATTTGGACTGCTGTTAGTCTAAAAGCGGAATATTCATTAGCAGTTTTAAATGGCGGAGATTTGAAGCGAAGATAGTTGAGACCAGCTGTTTGGGCGCACAGACAGGCGCTCTTCAGTGTTTCCCCAGGTCTATGCCTTACGTTGAATGCATTTCATTAATTCACAGGCCGCTGTTGTGTCATGAATGGAAGGTATGACGACACCATAGACTAAAAGTATTTGTTTTAGGAGATTAAACAGTACGGTACTGTTGCCCCTCTCACTTAAACCTACTGAAAGTATACTAAATTTATTTAGTTCGATTTCTCTTTTGTGTGTGTGTGTGTGGGTGTGTGCGTGCGCGCGCGCGCGCGCGTACGCGTGCGCGTGCATTAATACCTTCGTACCCAAGTGCTGTATGTCATTATGTTTGAAATTTTATGCAAAGTTGAATTTGGACTACGCAATTCTATACAATTAAATCTATAATATACTAGGAGTATGATTCAATAATAGTATTTTGCTGCGAGCCTTGATTTGTTGAGAAAGCAACGTCCAAAATTCTCGGTGAGGATCTGAACGAGTAAAAGATTACCCTTGTTGCAGTTGCAACAAGAAAGACAAACTTGCGTTGCAAAAGAAAAAAAATGAACAAAGATAATAGGATTTCTTTTCACCCCGTATGTTATACTTCGAACGCCTTTTGTATGTTTTGAAGTACGGAAGTTCTTAGTCATGACACCTCATTGTTATTCGTTAAATGAGAGACGCATTTGAGAGAAGCCATCAGAGAAGCCATCTAGTTTCATCGCGTAGCCGCGCTTATAAGCAATACTTGTACCTGTGCGCGGCGGAGAAAAGCGTTCTTTTTAAAGTAATTTACTTCGTGAAGCTTCAGAAATCCGTTCTGCGTTAGGCAATTCATATTTTAGCTTACTTGAACGATGCCGTATAAAAGTCTCTGCATTATCTGAAGCACTTTGTAACCGCTGCAATTTCTGTACAAGAACCGCCTAAAAGTGACAATTTGAAGTTCTTATCGCTGATTCGGTTCATGAATGGGCCGGCGGCAGAACGATCAGAGATGTTTGCTTATGCTGTTGGACAACTGGGCTAGGAGCGTAATTACGGCAAAGAAACGCACTTAGAGGCCGCTATGATAAATATTACCCCTTTTATTCGCTCGGCTCTCGATCTGCACCATGACACTTTCCTTTCAACCTATCGATAAACAAAAGGGTTTTGAGGCAGAACGTTGGTATACGTTCTGTTCGTTACATCGTGTTCTGGCGTTTAAATCGTGTGACCTACCGTTGCCACTACGTCACAGTAGTTTCTGCCGTGAGTGAGAAAAGAGTTACAAAAGAGGCACACGAAAGGGAAGGGGCGTCCGCAATAACACAGACGCGCTTCTTCTTTCCTTGCCATCGTCGCTTTTCATTCAGCTTCCGTCACACAGGCAAGAATTTAAAAAAAAAAGCGGCAGCGCAAGCAGGAACGCTGAAAAGGAATCGTCGCCTCAGTTGTCAATCAGGCCGCGAACTGAAGCAAGTAGGGTCGTCGCAGCGCTCCTTAGCCGGCCAAAGCATCAGTGAGCTTGAGACGGCGCAATAATGGCCAGCTGCGCGGTGTTTCACCCGATGTTGCGAGCTGGAGCTGAGAACCTCTGTCGAGAGCTTTCTTCGCACCTTCATTTGCGGCATTATTTCTGACGGTCTTCCCCTCCGCCGGCGAAGGCGGCGTGGTGCCTCTTGGAGAGAACGCGACAAGCCGAGAAGAAGGGGAAGAGAGCGAGAGACAAACCGGCGGCCCGCTGATGAAAGCGGCGGTACATTTCTCTCGGCGAGCTATGCTGCGCTGCAAAGGCATAAGACAAAGAGGCACGACTGGTAGGGCGAGACGGAGCAGCGAAGAAAAAAACAAAACAAAAAGAGAGCGGAGCAGCGAGAGAAGGCTGCGCCGAGAGGGGCCTCCTGCTGGACGTCGAACGGACCTCCGCCGCGTCCACCGAGGAGTGCAATCCATAGGGGCCGACTACTGGCCGTGCGGTTTCTCCCCCACCGCCTCGAGCCGGCTGTCTGTGCCGAACACCGAAGGCGAATAAATTCTCGGGGAAAATTAAAATCATATTTCATTTTAGTTCGTGTCCGCTTCTTTGCGTTTCTTCCGCTTGGCTCGCTTTCTGACTATCTGTCGCCGTCGTTCCTGACGCCGGGCAGGCATAGAGCAAGACAAAATAAAATAAGAAATAAATAGAAAGAAAGTAGAGGGAGAGCGTGAGACGTCCGGAGCCATGGATGCTGAAGAGAAAAAGGAAAGTCGCTCGCAGGCAAGGGGCCAGCAGCGAAAGGCGAAGCGGAGTGCTCCCATGCCGGGTGGTATAGAGATATAGCTGGAGAGGGATGTACTCGGGAGCAGAGCACAACGAGGAAACGGGGCAATGAAAACATCTATGTGGCAGCGTATTATAAAGGAAATAACTCATCGACGTTGTTGCTGCGTTTCAGGCGCAGGAGACTCTGGGAAAAGCAGGCGAGACGGGTGGACATCTATCCTCACCTTTTATGTTTTTGCTCTTGAATGCCTTTTTTTTCCCACTCTCTTCATTGCAGATGGCGGCGGGGGATACTATTTCTCTCGTTCTGGCTCGTTTTCTGTTTCCGTTCTGCTTGGCTCTGTTCCGTTCTAAGCACGCTTCTTTTCCGCCTCAGTGGCGACAAGGAAAAATGAAAACCGCTAACGACGGATGAGCTGACACGTACTGAAGCAAAAACGTGGGAAAACGAAAAGAAACGCTCGCGACAATTCGCGCCAGGGCGCTCGATAAGGTAATATTTTACATTAACAGCGCTTATTGCCATTCGCGAGAGCGCCCTGGCCACATACGTGCGCCTTTTATTTGTCACGAAGCTGGAAAGTGACAAGAAAAAAATATAAAAATAAACGCAAAATTCTTGTAATTCACACATATATATTTTTCCCATTTTCCCCACCGCATGGTCTCGCTTCGAAATGGTCGCGAAAGGCGACGTGCCGACTAGGTGGCCAAGTCCTGAACTTTGTGTTTAAGGAAAGGGAAAGATACCGCGTGATGCTTACGCCTTCAGTGACCACCCGAGGAGAGTTAAGTGAAACGATAGAATTGCGCCATGGTCGTGTCATCTACACCACCCACTCTTGTAACCGGACCTTGTAGTTTTTCTAAATAGGTAGTTGCGAAGAAGTTGAGTTATGGAATAAATCGTTCACATCGTCTCTCCTTGGCCCAAGAAAAAGAAATGGCAGAAAATGAAGAAAAAATAAGAACGGCGGGTGCCTGAATCACGTACTTTGCGCTTAGTGTTTCGTTCACGCAGCTGCGACGGTTATTAACGCGTTGTTACATTGCTTGATAGGAAACAGCCTCAAACGAAAACACACACACATGAACGTACAACCGTTTAGGCGACTAACTTTGTCAATTTTCTGCAGCATGATGTAGGGTGAAGAACGACCGTATAGAAGTCCTGAATGCATAGCATTTAGATATGTGTGGTACCTGCGTGTGCTTATTGCTCCATTACAATTCTTCCCTGTCTAACTGAGGTTTTTTTCGCCCGCCCATTCGTATAATTACGCTGTATCGATGCGAAAAATAAACAACAACGACAACGACGACGACGACAACGACGACGACGACGAGCACGGACGATGGCATCGCGGGCATATTTGCTCCTCAGGCGCCAAAAAACGGCTGGCGTAGGTGGTCATGGCCATGTTGAACTTGTGCCTAGACAGAACCGATGCCGTGGCCACTAGCATCGGTGCGCACCTGTGTAGGAGCTGAAGCGTCAGAGTGGGCGAGGGTAGGTGGGTGGTGAGAACAGTCTTGAGACGAGAGAAGGCGGCAGCCTGAGACGTTCGCCAGGAGGAGGGCGCACATTTCTTCAAGAGGTCGGTGAGTGGGCGTGCTATGGTGGCGAAATCTTTGACAAAACGGTGGAAGTAGGAACAAAGGCCCACGAAGCTGCGGACATCTTTCGCACACTGTGGAACAGGAAAGTCTTTCACGGCGCTAATTTTCGTAAGGTCTGGTCTGATCCCCGACACGTCGACATGTCCAAGCACCGTGATTTGGCGGTGTCTGAACTTACACTTCTTCGAATTTAGCTGCAGGCCAGACTTGCGAAAGACACCAAGAATCAAGGAAAGGCGCTCAAGGTGTGTGCTGAACGTAGGCGAAAACACAATAACGTCATCGAGATAGCAGAGACAAGTTTACCACTTAAAGCCTTGCAGCAATGAGTCCATCATATGGTCAAAGGTGGCCGGAGCGTTGAACATACGAAAAGGCATAACTTTGGACTCGTAAAGGCCATCAAGCGTTAAAAAAGCGGTCTTTTCACGATCGAGATCACCCACAGCGATTTGCCAATATCCGGACCGAAGGTCAATGGACGAAAAGCACTGTGCACGGAATTCACTAGTGAAGCACCGTATACACACAGGCGACAATTCACCAATACATCGACGACCCTACATAGTTCCGCTTAGGAGCGCCAAGTCATCAAAGCGGAAGTATACAAGATGCTAGTCAAAGGCATCATTGCACCATCGTCAAGTCGGTGGGCCTCCCCTGTCGTGCTAGTCAAACATAAATACGACTCATGGCGATTCTGCGTCGACTACCCCGCCTCTCCACCAAAATTTTATGGTTGCAGAGAATTAGTTACACCGTCTATTTACAGAAATGTACAGGTACCGCGAAGCCAGCAAAGCTGTTGTTGCTTCGTCGTCGTCTTGGTCGTCGACCTTCTCTTGCTTGCTTCTCCGTAACAATATATTGGCATACTCTGTTCACTGAGGTAAGCAGTTATTGAAGTTTAGTGAAGGCGCATAAGTGACAACCTGTAATGGTTTGTACATCTTCTTTATTGACCATCATCAGCAGGCATACGTAGATATGTTTGTCTGCCGAAATCACTGTTGAAACAAGATGAAAGCTCAGGGCAACATGGAGGCTAGAAACGACGAAAAATGATCGAAAAAGGAAATGTCACTGGAGGAAGCGCTGCGGCAGGAACACGAGTCCGACAAGTGACGAGTTAGGCAAGTTGGTTTCCACTGAGGTTCATGTTTGCTAGCTCAAGAAAAAGGACACTGCTTCAAAGAAGGGAAACGATACGTGCCTGGCCCCTTTTTATAGACAATGTACTCGCTTTTGCGCAAGGAAACAAATTTTCCGGAAGACAAATATTAGTACTCGTTTTGGCTATATGTGATAGAACTAATAGAAGCCGTGTCATTGTTTCAATGGACATCACTGGTGCTTCGTATACCTTCATAGCTCCTTTTGTATATGAACACGAAATTATTTTGACCAACACTCCTGTTTAAATACACCTATCGCTTTTTGCGTGGGTTAATTTGCACGGAGAGACTACTCAAGATATAAAATTTGTCTGGACCAGTCACTATTTGTTCAGGTGTCTTCTAGAACGTACATTGCAATTCCAAAGAGAAATAAGCGTCGAACTAAGCAGGGCTAATTGCTATAATTTTCTATCTTTTGCTGCGAAGACATGATAAACTGATATTAAACTGTGACAGCTTTGTCTAAATGTGTTATCGGTGCGCAGAAAGCGTTTGCATTCTCTTATTCGCATGGGCGAACAGCTGTGGCAAAGCTTTTAAATGTAGTGGCCTAGGACACCGGGTAGCTAGGGGGCACTCACTCGTTTTCCATCAGATTTTCGGCATTGGTTTGAATGGCATGAATGATGTACAAAAGTTCCGCTACTACTCTTGACTCAACTTTCTCATGGCTGAGTTAGGTTTTAGGTGGCCGTCTTGGCTCGCTTCATAATGTAAAAGCTTTCAGGAAAGCTGAAATCGACGCTCCGTTTGCCGTCTTGCTTTTTGGAGGCGTTCGTTCTCTGCATCGGCACTGCCATGGCCTTCCGAAGCCGCAGAGTATCATGTAGCGCACCAGTAATTGCGAAGTCAAGAGACTACACAACCGTTTCCAAGTCGTCCACTTGACTCATATCTTTAGAACCTAAGCATCCAAAAAGTTGTCATTTTGGAATGCATTCAGAGAAGTGGGTTCCTCGCCCCGTGTCTTGTAGCCTGTGCGACAACTGAACCGCACGCAGTCCGAGAAGACAACGGTTATTTAAGGCAAGTGGCGCATCAGCTTCATAAAACGTCACAAAACCATCCTTTGGTACTCCGTGCTGACACATCCCAATAGCGCTTTCTAGAGAGCTCCGTCTAGAATCAACGTGGCCACTTCCATAGGAGACGTCGTGAGCATCGAAAGGACGGCAGGACAGGGCCACTCCTTCAACCCTTTTAAACAAATGAACAAACGGTGACCCTAGTGCATGGTGGCGTTTGTAAATGAATGCACATTATCGCTGCTAATGGTTATCGTAAATTGAACTTTATGGCCTACTAATTACCAGAGAGACCTATTGCATGGTCACGTTTTAAAAGAATTGTTAAATATTGCGAAGAAACCTTCAATCCTAATTAAAAAAACGTGCCAACCGAGAATACCCTTGGATAACGCGTGACATAATCCAACTGAAAAGAAAAATCAAACGACGGGGGAAAAGGGGAACCAAGAGCAATGTAGGTGATCTTATCGGAGCCTTAAAACATAAAATTATCGAAGCAAAAGTCCGTTTCTTTAACAGAACGTTACCTTCATTTATGACGCACTCTCCCCAAAAATTCTGGTGATATTTATCGGATGAACGAGACTCAGTCTCGCAAATTAAGTATTCTGAACAAGTCATTAAGGATCCAGAGCACATTTCTAATGAGATGAATAAGTTCTTCCAGTCAGTTTTTACAAAACATTCCACTAACGCGGTACTACCCCCTTATAAGGTGAAAGTACCCATGGAAGATTTAATTGTAAATGAAGAGGGCATACTTTCCCTCCTACTCAAACTATAGATGTCCACTTAGCATATCGGCTAAGTGGACATCTAAGTATCTCTTTAAAATATGCACTTTATTTCTTCACACTTCAGAATTACCAGACGACTAGCGCAACGCTGTAGTAGTTCCTATACACAAATCAGGCTCAAAACTAGAAATAAGTAACTACCACCCAGTGTGGCTAACGAGCTCGTGCTGCAAAATAATGGAACACGTAATTTTCAAGGCCATAATAACTCACCTTGAAACAAACGAACTTCTTTATAAGCATCAGCATGGTTTCAGATCAGGTCTCTCAACTATAACCCAATTAGCCCCGCCACGGTGGTCTAGTGGTTAAGGTACTCGGCTGCTGATCCGAGGCGTCGCGGGATCGAATCCCGGCCGCGGCGGCTGCATTTCGATGGAGGCGAAATGTTGAGGCCCGTGTGCTGTGCGATGTCAGTGCACGTTAAAGAACCCCAGGTGGTCGAAATTTCTGGAGCCCCCCACTACGGCGTCTCTCATAATCAGAACTGGCTTTGGGACGTAAAACCCCACAAAAACAAAAAAAAAACTATAACCCAATTAGCTGAATTAACTCATGACATAGCCAACGCAATAAACGATAACGGCCAATTAGATGCCATATTTTTAGAATTTCTAAAGCATTCGACGTTGTCCCGCACCAGGACTTAATCACAACACTATCGGCTTTTGGTATTGATAAAAAGGTAATATCCTGGATAAACGGCTTTTTAACCAAAACAGAATGTCACAATCAATAACCATCTATCGCAACCACTTGATGTGTATTCTGGAGCACCGCAGGGATCGGTTCTTGCACCCTTGTTGTTTTTATGTTCATTAACCACATCCACTTTTCCGCAGAGAACCCTGTTCAGATGCGACTATTTGCGGACGACTGTGTCTTGTACACAGTCGTACACAACTCGGACGACCAACTCAACAGTTCACTGCAGACAATTTATTCCTCGTGTAACACTTGGAGCATGAAATCAAGCATCAAAAACCCACTTCATTTCATTCACAAATAAGGCAACCCCCCTTAACTTTACATACACAATCATCATCATCATCATCTTCATCTTCATCTTCATCAGCCTGTTTAGGTCCACTGCAGGACGAAGGCCTCTCCCAACGATTTCCAATCCACCCTATACTGAGCGAGTTGGTTCCACTTTATGCCTGTAAACTTTTTAATTTCATCGCTCCATCTAATCTTTTGCCTGCCTCTGTTACGTTTTCCCTCTCTTGGTATCCATTCCGTTGCTCTTACTGTCCATCTGTTATCTTTCCTCCTCATGACATGTCCTGCCCAGGTCCACTTCTTTCTTTTAATTGATATAATAATATCGGCTATTCCTGTCTGTTCTCTGATCCATTCCGCTCGTTTTTTATCTCTTAGCGTTACCCCCAACATTTTTCTTTCCATTGCACGTTGCGTGCTCCTTAGTTTTATCTCTAGTTTTTTCGTTATCCTCCACGTTTCTGCGCCGTACGTTAGTACTGGGAGAATGCAGTGATTGAATACTTTTCGTTTTAGTGAGAGCGGTAAGTTTCCAGTCATGATTTCATAATGCCTTCCGAATGCGCTCCAGCCCAACCTTATTCTACGGAGAATTTCTTTTTCATGGCTAGGAGTTCCTGTTATTAACTGTCCCAGGTATACGTATTCGTTTACACATTGTAAGGGTTCATTGTTGATTTTAAATTTCTGTTCCTTAGCTAGGCTATTGAGCATAACTTTGGTCTTTTGCCTATTCATTCTTAATCCAATTTTAGTACTTTCCCTGTTTAGGTCATCAATCATGTTTTGTAGTTCGTCTCCATCGTTGCTAAATAGCACAATGTCGTCTGCGAATCTTAAATTGCTGAGATATTCTCCGTCTATTCGAATTCCCTTGTCTTCCCAGTCTAGACGTTTAAAGATTTCCTCTAAACATGCAGTGAATAGCATCGGGGATATCGTACCTCCCTGTCTCACGCCTCTCCCGATCGGGATTTCTCTGCTTCTCTCATGTAGGAGTAGTGTGGCTGTGCAATCTTTGTATATGTTGTTGATGGTTTTCACGTATATGTCAGATACCCCTTGTCTACGTAGAGCTTCTAGAACTGCTTGTATTTCTATCGAGTCAAATGCTTTCTCGTAGTCGATAAACGCCATATAAAGAGGTTTGTTATATTCCGCGTACTTCTCAATTACTAGGTTGATAACGTGGCTGTGGTCCATTGTCGAGTAACCTTTCCTAAAACCAGCTTGTTCTCTCGGTTGATTAAAGTCGAGTGTTTCTCTTATCCTCGCAGAAATTACTTTTGTAAATAGCTTGTATATTACTGGGAGTAGGCTAATTGGTCTATAATTCTTTAACTCCTTTATGTCACCTTTCTTGTGGATAAGGATTATATTCGCATTTTTCCAATTGCGTGGTATATTACACGTCTTGACACATTTCGTGAAGAGCGGTGCAAGTTTTTCAAGTATAATATCTCCTCCGTCTTTAATCAAGTCGGCTGTTATACCATCTTCACCAGCTGCTTTACCGCGGGACATGCCTTTGACAGCTTTTTTGACTTCGTCAGCGGTTATACATGGAATTTCATTGTCCTCCTCAGATTCTATTTCTATTAAGGATGTATGGTCTGTCTGAGAACTGTACAGTGCAGAGTAGAAATCTTCTGCTACTTTTACTATTTCGTTGAAACTGTTGATAACGTTACCTTGTTTATCCTTTAGCGCATGCATTTTGTTTTGCCCTAAGTGCAGTTTCTTTTTGACCGTTTTAATGCTGGTGCCTTTCTCTACAGCTTTCTCTATTTCTCTCGTGTTAAAGTTTCTTACATCTCTTTGCCTGGCTTTATTGATCAATTTTGATAGTTCTGCGAATTCAATCTTATCTTTTGGCGAAGTTACTTTCATTTGTTGGCGTTTTTTTATTAAGTCCTTGGTAGATTGGGACAACTTACTTGTTGTTTGCTTAGTTGTTGTACCCCCGACTTCTATCGCTGTTTCAAGGATTGTTTTCGTTATGGTTTTGTTCATTTCCTCTACATCGTCACCGTTTTCGTCTAAGGCCTCGAACTTGTTGCTTAGGGCTACTTTAAATTCTTCGTTCTTGGATCTGATTACCTCTAAATTACATTTTTTTCTAGTAAATAATTTAGTTCTTGTTTTCTTTAGGTTAAGTACAATCTTTGCTCTTACTAATCTGTGATCGCTGCATTTTACCTTCCCCACTACTTCTGTGTCTTGAATTATACCTGGTTGTTCGCACATTATAAAGTCGATTTCATTCTTTGTTTCCCCGTTAGGGCTTTTCCACGTCCACTTCCTATTCTTGTGTTTCTTGAAAAACGTGTTCATTATTCGGAGTCGGTTTCTTTCGGCAAATTGTACTAGCATTTCCCCACGGTTATTCCTATGGCCGACGCCGTATGCATACACAATAGGAAGCTCAATTATCAACCAAAGCAACCAAATAAAATACCTAGGCATTACACTATCGCCGAACCTCAATTGGGAACCACATATCTTGGCCATGTGTCAGAAAGCGGAAAAGAAATTGTCCTTCCTGAGGAGAAAATTGCGCACGGCACCATCTCAACTTAAATTAAATGCATATGCAAAACCGTAATTAGACCATGTTTAGAGTTCGCCAATCTCATTTGTAGTCCCCATCAAAAACATCTTATTAGTAAAATAGAACGAATACAAAAACTGGCAGTACGGTTCTTATGTTCAGATTTCGCGAGGCAGTCCATTTCTACAGACTTTACTAGCAAGGGCAAACTTAAAACCTCTTTCGCAACGTAGAATAATCTCGCGACTAAAATTTCTTTACCAAGTATATCATGGTCTGTTCCACATATCACGTTCGCGTCATTTGCAAGACCCACCTAAGCATTCATTGCGACTGGAGCATTCTAAAGCAATCCACCAACCATTAAGTCGTGTTAATGCTCATAAACATTCCCTTTTTCCGTCAGCTATTTACCACTGGAATAGATTGTGTAATAATATTGTGTGTTGTAACACCATGGAATCATTCATGAATCTCATACAGTGTGTTGATTTTAAATAATGAGTTGTTGACAATATATGTATATTTTTATGCTTTTGTCCCCACTCCTGCATGGGCCGAGAAAGGCCTGCAGTATGTTCAAATAAAAAAATCGAAACATCAGAGTCAAGGAGAACATAACACATATATATATATAGCACGCCTAACACGTAATATAGTTCTGCTGTCGTTCGTACTCTGCGAAGGCGAGCACATGTCAGATTCAGATACGAAAACCAGAGTTTGCACCAGTCTCATCGAGGCACCATATGGAGAAGATGTACTCTGCAACAAGCGTTCTAAAATCAACACTATTATATCGAATACTATTGGCGTTTCACAGAATAACATCTCCGAAAAAAAATGTAATCCAACTGTCGAGACATTTGGTAGACCGCAATTATTTCTTTTGCCATCAGCGTTTCCCATTTCAAATAAAAGAAAGGCGCCGAACCCGGAACATAGTACACCAGGGTAAAGTCAGCACATAAAATAGTTTTTAGGGCAATAAAAACATTGAAATCAGCATATGTTATTGCTATGATAGCTAATAATATAGACAATGATTAGTCAGAGATATATATATGGGATATAGAAATAGCGAAGCTTGTGCTCGACAAAAGCTTCATGAGCAGAAGCGTAGGTACTGAAAAAAATGTTCTTCGCTGTGTTTCTTGGTGGTCTGCAACACCCGTTCACGTATTTCCTCGACACCCTTACTTACATTGTTTGTCTACCACCTTCAGTGGCCCTCAGCCATCATTTCAATTGTCATGCGTTCTCCGGGTTACACTGAACCAGCTATTTTCTCTAAGTTTACCGCGTCAGGGTTAGCAGGACGCAAGCTTTGGTTCGGTACTGGCAGTGTGTTTCTTTTAGTCCGAGTCTCCAAGCCGCTTGGAGTTCAAAACATTCCGTACATCAAGCAACATGTCCTTCGTTGTGTACTTCATGTACTTCGGCTGTTACGACTGTTAAGTGCCGGCGTTGCAATCATGTGCTGAGCACATTTATTCATCTCAACTGTTAAGGGCAGGACCTTGATACATGGTAGAATCGCTGGCGACTGTAACGGCGACTTGAAACCTATAAATATTCTTCCAAGGGATAGCTGGTGCACCTTAGGAGAAGACAAGTTGCCAAGAGTACTTGGTGAGAACTGTAGGATGCCGTTCCCGAGTCCCCGCGAGTTCATTCCTCTATCTTACCACTCAACGTATCTTATCTGCTTCTAACAGAAATAAATCATGCCGCCGCCTCCAAATTGCTCAGAAAGTTGATTACCAGTGTACTCGCCATGAAAGTGTGTCTGATTTTGAGAGATTTTTTTACACTACTGCGGTATCGCTGGACGAGCACTATGACTAAACTCAAGTTACATTCACTCTTCCCATGGTAACTGCCTCATTAGAAAGCTTTTGTGGATTCAAATTCCGTGAAGACGCTTCCTGATCGATGAGCTTTAAAATCCCGAGCATCCATGTTTTAGAAGAATTTGTGTGTCCCACCTTTGGAAACAGCACGTACTTGACTTCCATGTCCATGGCTTCAACTATCGGGACGAGGACTCAGAGAAGCAATGGTGAGGCCTGGTTAGTTTTAAAAGAGAGAGAGAGAGGGAGGAAAAGAAGGAAAGGCAGGAAGCTTAACCAGAAATAAAGAGAGAAATAAAGAGGAATAGTAATACCCCCCTTACTTCCCCTCCACCTCCCCGCCTTTTTTTTTCTTTATGTCTCCGCTCTTCCTAGTAGTTTTACAAGTTGCTTAGCCCAGTGTACATGGGTGAACGTCAAAGGCTCGAGCGTGCCACAGAAATCACTCTGCTGGCTATTCACCAGAAACACCCAACATGACCTCTCACATAACTTTTTTTTAAGTGCGAAGCACCTTTCGCGCTCGGGCTGTAGGCGTCTCGTGTCCTAGTCGTCGCGGTAAGACAAGCTATGGTAAAAAAAATCAACACAGTTCACAAGGAAAAGTACCACCCGCAAGGATTCGAACCAAGAGCTACCCGAGATGCGACGACAGGAGGTGGGAACTGTACCGCTCACACCCACACTTTTTTCTTCTTTATTACATTGAAAAGAAAACTGAATTTATATTACAGGGAGAGAATGCCTACACATTCAAAACTCAGGCTAGCATATGCGTCCAACATGTGCATCCAGTCAGCGGCGGTTCATGTGCAGCATGCACAATTCTTATATGGGCCACTGTTTTACGGTAGAAAGATTTAGTGGAACGCGGGTTTTCGGCATGGCGATCGCACAGTCCGATTTCCATAGGCTGTGTAAACCAAGTACTATATACGTGACGCATGGAACAAACGGGCCTTATATCTTCACTACACCGCTTTGCAATTTGCGTCGAAGTGATGTCCGGTTAAATCAAAGGTGTTTAGCAAGCTAAATTACTGTTCAATTAACATCGCCTCGCTAGAACTGACCTCTTGGTTCGCAGTGGTGGTACCGCCATCTAGGAACGATAGAGCGAAGCTGACTGTCATGCTAATGCGCGCGTCACGGTGGGCCAGTCCTGGAAGCAGCACAGTCAGGCAGTGAATGTCTAATATTGTTGTGCCCGAAGCGTATTTAACAAATTTTAGTTAATGGGCCCGGGCTGTCGGCGTCCAACGTCATCGTCGTCGTAGCCACGGTAAAGCAAGATAATTGGCAGCGATTGACGTGTCCGTGTGGGAAACACCGGCGCATCACCGCATGCTTCGCGCCTCCCTAGGTTTCGCGTTAGCGGAGCTGTCATGATCTTTATAACTAAATATGGCACAGGCTTTATAATTAGTATGGTGTTTCTTTCCATGACCAATTATGCCAGCCTGATCATGGCTCCGTCTGCCATTTCCGACGGCGTTTCCCTTCCCTCTCTCATTCCCGTTCTCCTAATCTCAACGATAAGGGCTGCGAATGACGTGAAATCAAATCGAACGATGAATGACGTGGCCCGTTTCACTGCTTTTCGTTAATTTCACCCCTAAGGCCAGCGCAATCCACAGTTCACTACACAGCTGTGCTTTTTGTCATGAAGTTTCGTTCCCCCCCCCCCTCCCATTTAGTCACTTTTTTCATGGTAGGGGAGGGGAAAAGGGGGGGGGGGGGCGTTAAGCTCCTTTCTTTAGTGAAGTATTACGCTCAAGCAGGCACTTCTGATCGTATGCAAAAAGCATAATTTATTCGTTATAGAGTTATTCGCAGCCTTAGGGACATTGTTGTAGGCTTATGAGTATACATGATTGATGAAATATAGCGAATACGCTCCTGAGTTTGTTTTGACAAAGAAGGTTGAGTGTAGTTTGTGATGCTCTCTGCATTCATTATGGTTGCCATCATGGTGATGAAGCGTACTCAAGTCCCACGCAACTGACTTGCCGGGAAGTTGCGCTGCATGGAAGCTGTCGCCGTTGTTGCCTTGATGGTGTTAAAGTGTTGCACCTTCCACCTATTATGCCTGTTTGTGAGAATACCAGTTAGTCATTTGGCTAAAAAGCCACGACTTTGAGTTCACATGCTATTTAAACAACATAGGGGAGCGTGTACATCGATGTCATACCCAGCGCATATGCCCTGATCGGAAGTTTGCAATTTCCAAATAGGCTTTCGTCACGCACCTGTCAGTCTTGCTATGTACAACGGTTCCGACCTTAGGGGGACCTACTGTCGACTAACGTTACGGCGTTGTCCAGCGCAGGAAATGACCACATATATACGCCTATATATGAAGAAGACAAAGGGGAAAATGTATTGCCCAAGCTCGTCACGCGATAGTTTGGAGCGGTCATGCCAACATTGTCCGAGAAAAAGTGCCGAAGACGTGAAATGACGCGACAGTTTTCGGGGCGTGGCGTTCCTGCGTGGACGGCTGCTTCCGCCAGTGCGGTCAAGCGACGTTCCGGTCACTCTGCTAAGACTCATATGACGTCGCGCTTGACCTGTGAACCTTAAAAAGAGGAAGGCTGTCATGACGGCTCTGCCTGTGATCGCTGTGGCAATCGGGACATACAGCTAAATTTTGTCCACCAGGGTTTAAGAACTGGTCTCCAATATACTCTGTTAAGGTCGTTGGCCAGCAGAATACTGGTGTTGTCTGGGCGCGTATTCACAGAAACATCTTACGCTAAAAACGTTTCTTAGAGGATATTTCAGCCAATCCTGATGCTGGGCATATCATTATCAATGCCCACTGACCAATGACAAAAAACGCGAACGAAGATGTTTTGTGAATTCTAGCCTCGATCTGGTAGACCATTGTGACGCAGCCGCGAACAACTTCGCAATGCACATGAGATAATCTAAACCTTATTTTGAGCGCAACCACACGACACACCCACACACACACGCACCCACACACCCAGGCATCAACCACGCACAGCGCTCCGCTAAGATAATCTGACAGCGATAATCTGACATGAGATAATCTGACAGCGAGGTAGTAATTCGAACGGCTAAAGCATTGCATTATTATTTTTAAACCATACTTAGTAATGTTTTGTAATGCTGCTTTATAGGTGCCTTCATGGGCAAGTTCTGCATTTGCACACGAAAGTGTAGTGACGTCACTCCCCGCCTCGTATACTCCAGCTGCCGCTTCCTGGTATTCTTTGAAGGTGTCTCTTCATCTTCCATGTGGTTTTGACGCTTCTTTTGTGTTTTAAGTGCAGAGCACTTGAGGTACCCAGGCTTTCGGCTTCTGCTCATGTCGTGCTCACTCTCAGAATAAAGCATTTCGGAACGGGACCAAAAGATGCTAACAGCTCACCAAAACCGGCTAAAATGGACCTAGATTTAAAATGGTTAATATAAGAAGATTAATAAGGAGATTAATATATCAAAATAAACGATACACATTAAGAGTAATTGATTGCGTAATGCGGCCAAATTAAGAAAAAATAGTCCGAAAAACGCCGTTGATGAACACAAGGGACACAAGGGCGAATCATCACTCCGCACTTCGTACAGCTTTGACTGTAGTAGAACTGGCTTAGATTTCTTTCATTTGCTAGACAACTCAGTCATTGGATGGGCATTAAATTAAAGCAATGATGGTGCCATAACAGCGGACAGCCAATGTTTGCTAACACTAGTCAATGCTAACATTGCTAGAGGTATGAAAGTAAATACAGCTGACTGCACTTCATTCGGGATTGGTCTCTATTTTTTTGCCGACAGAGACGATGAAACCACGGATACCGAGTCACATACATGCAGCAATTTTGCGACTTAATGCGACTGTCAGACATGGCTGCTTTCCGGATAGGTTCACATTCCTGTCGACGAGCACGACGAAATCTTAGGATTCGATTCATATAAAGATTCACTGTGATACAGTACCCTGATGGCAAAAAAAAAAAAAAATCGCCGTAAAAGCCACGTGGACAGCAGGCTTACAAGGCACAGTTACAATTCACAATGCCCACCGATAAAAGCACGGAGAGTTGTCGCAATCGTGTCTGCGGGTTTGTTTTGACCCCTCGCGGTTATTGGGGTGTCACCCGAAGTTCCGCATCCGAGTGTTTTGCATTCCACCATAACTGAACTGAAATATTTGGTCCCCGCGATTAGGTATCAGTCTAGGCTCCAGAGGCCTCATGCTCATGCAGCGGCAGAATTGTTTACCCACTGAGGAACTGCACCAGGCACTGTGACAATTTCTAGCCCACTACTAAGCCATGGATTTTACATGTATTGCAGTGATTTCTTACATGTGGTACACTGAATGTCTTTAGAGCTCAAGATATACCCTATTCAGCTAGTGTCAGGCCATGGCTTTCGCATATGATCTGATGTGACATGAGTTTGGGGACAATCCACTCTTTTACCTTCTTAATGAGCGTGACCATACCTTGCCATTTGACGCCATGCTTTTTCCATGTCGTGTAGCGCAGCTTCATACGCTATATATATATATATATATATATATATATATATATATATATATAT
This sequence comes from Hyalomma asiaticum, assembly GCA_013339685.2. Classification (NCBI taxonomy): domain Eukaryota; kingdom Metazoa; phylum Arthropoda; class Arachnida; order Ixodida; family Ixodidae; genus Hyalomma; species Hyalomma asiaticum. The sequence goes on along the minus strand of CM023481.1, from coordinate 285,782,892 downwards.
ATATATATATATAAAGGATGCACGCTGTTACCAACTTTTTTGCATTTTTTTCCGCCCCAGGCTCCTATGTGCTCCTTTGGTCACCATGTCGTCAAGTTGGCAGAAACTTCTATCCCGCTGCACAAGGCTACCAAGCTAACGACGGGAATCACAAAGCTGCTTCGCTTCAGTACGACTGGCCCTGAAGTACAACGCCGACTGCCATTGTCGATGTTTCCCGGCTGAAAACACGTTCCCCTTCCACTTGCTCACTGGACTTGCACAGAGGCGGCGCTTCAGCACGCGCGGGGGGATTGGGGTTTTGTTGTGGCGTGAAAGCTTTGAAGGAAGAAGAGCTGGAGAAGCAGTTTGTCTTCGCGTATGTCTTCGCGAGCCATGTTGACCGTACCGGTAAATAGTATGTAAGTGTTCTATGTAGTACGTTCTCCCTGTATACGCGTTAATAAAGTGTAGCTATGTCATTATACCAATTCTGTGTATCCACTGAAATTATTTGTGAACAAGACTCTTCAAGAATCTAGTGCTTTCGATTGAATTCTGCAGCGTTGCGAAGTTGGTCGCGTTTGACCTTCCCAGGAAAATTATAGATAGGTGCCCACATGCCACTTACAAGATCACTTGTCTCTCAACAGTAGCGTCAGGCTTGCAAAGGCCGCCTCGGCCCATCGAGGCAGCGTTTTTGCAAAAGTTTTACTCATCAAAACATTGGCAAATGAGTTCTGCGGAGACCTGCAAGGTAGAGTAACATTTATGAAAGGGAAAATTAGCATCTACCCGTTTTGTAGCACAAGGCTACTAGGAAATCCATAGGAATTTCTCAGAAATGAAAGCCTCCTTATGAAAGCCTCATAAACGTTACTCCACCTTGCAGGTTTCCGTAGAATTCATTTGCCATATATTCATGCCCATGTGCTAAGAGTCGATGGATTCGCCCTCGCGCTGTCAGTCGCTAGCCTCCCGGGTAGCTCAATTGGCTGAGCGAGCGCCCCCGACAGGCATTGGTCTAGGGTTCGAACCCCGGATCAGGACGAATTTTAAACCCGTATGGATTTCCTTGTAGCCTTGTGCTACAAAACGGGTGGATGCTAATTTTCTTTTTCATCATAAAGACATTGCAAAGACGCACCCCATTGTTGAAATTCTCTCTGCGGGCTGAGGTTGTTCTCGTTTGTTGCGCTGTTCAATATTGAAAATGTGCATCTTTATGCTACTACTTTTGTTTATTGGAGAGCAATGATAAGTAACCATTGCTAACAAAAATTGAGGCGTAATTATCGTTGAAACCACTTCAACCTGTTCAAGACGCGATAAAAACAAGTCCCCCTTTCCAGGCCTGTATTCGCCATCCTGCTGAAACGAGTTCTTTCCACGGAAGGTACCTGGTTATATTCCCAATATTCTGGTAAGCACCTGTTGCACCGTGGGTGTACTGTCGGTCGTCGTGGTACGCTTTATGAGGCATCAAGAGCGGAAGAAGATGAAGTTTACCGATGAAAGAAACTCTAAATGGGTGGATCTTCTAGACAGGGCCCCAACAGCTTGTGCACAGCACTTTTCTTGGCTGATATGGCCCTTTGGACCTCATACAACGTCAGGCGGCGCTGTCGAAATGGTACAGCGGGCCCTCGTATTTGACAGCCCGAATCTTGCGAGTCTAAAGCAGGCCAGAACTTTGTTCACAGGCAGAACGAACATGAATAAAACGTAACATTGAAGTAATTTTTAAATGGCAACCGCTAACTTGTTTTCTATGGCACATATTCAAGACAGGGCATTGGTTTTACCTTCATACAAGTGTACTACTATTTCTACTACTACCACTATTACTACTACCACCACCACCACCACCACTTCTACTACTACTACTACATCGTCTTCTCTTCTTGTTCGTCATCATCATCGTCGTCTTCTTTTTCTTCAACTTCTTGTTCTGGTCACGTGTCGTTGTGACGTCATGTTACGTGATGATCATGATGTCGAGACCATACAAGGTTGTGCTGGTAGATGCAACGTCGCTCGGTTGCTAGGCAAAGTCACTTCAGGGTAATATGCGTGATACGTACGGAAGAACGAAAAACGCTTAAACAGCTTCGCTGCTGAAGAATATGCTTTAAAAAGACCTTGCGTCTTGTGCACGGTCGAGTGTCGGCAGAGCAGACGGCTACATGAATTGGCCTTTCCTCTTTGGTTAACTTACATAGAATTTGAAAATTAAGACAATTGAAAGGGCAGGATATGATACAGTGAACAAGCTGTAAAGCTGTTTACAGTTTAAAGAAATAACAGATCGTCGCAATTTCGCCGACAGTTGAGTGATAAGCTTAGTAATTTCTTTCTGGACTCGCTCAATGCTCTTGCTGCTGGAATTAGAAATACCATTTCCAGATCAAAGACGCATACTAATGTTGAGGGAGAGCAACTGCTGTGTACAATATTAAGTCGGATATAGTACAAATAAAATATCTAGATATTCTGGAAGCATAGCCGAGAGAACAAAGACCCCGCATAGCAAAACGCTTAATGTGAGCAGACAAGTGTAATGCGTTATCAAAGTGAAAACAGAGGTCGTTGATCTCAGAAAGCTTGCTAGATGTTTTGGAAGCCATGTTGATGCCTCTGGTTTTTGAAGTATTCAGAGAAATGTTATTTCCCTTGCACCATTCAGAAGAAAAAAACACATCATACTGAAGAAACCACCAGTCGTCAGACAGACAGACAATGAACTTTAATATTTAGACAATGAACTTTAATAACCAGTCGTCAAGTGAACGAATTTTCTTAATATCTTCATGTCATCGGCATGCGAAAGGAAGTATTTCCAGATGCCAGGGGAAACGTCGTTGGCGAAAACAAAGAGAGGACTGAGCCTAATACCGACCCCTGAGGGACACCACTAATCGCTTTGTACGCGGACGACGTTTGGCCATTCACGGCAACATACGACGATCTATCATGAAGGTAGCTGTGTATGAGATTCACAATTGTAGAGTCAACATTAAAGTGTGCAAGTTTATTCAAGACCAGTGAATAGCTGACATCATCAAAAGCTTTGCTAAGGTCACAATGAATGGAGTCAATTTATTCTCTCCAAAATTTAGGAGTGGAGGTTTGCATCATGAAAACAGCAAGATTTGTGATAGTTGAGCGGCCAGCGGGAAACCAACGTTGATTAGGTGTTAGTGAGTTTTTGACATCGAACGACATTATTTTGTGTAGAGCCAGGTCAAAGATCTTCAATGTGGTACAGAGAAGAGAAATCGTGCGAAAACTCGAGACATCAATTTTGCAGCCAGACTTAAATGGTGAAAAAATACGAGCAGTTTTCCACATGCTAGGAAATGTGGAAGTATACAGAAAGTTATTAAATATAGTAGTCAGCAACGCGACAAGTATACTGCCGTAAGCTTTTAGCAGGGTCCCTCAATACTTTTTTCTGGTCATGAAACTCCCGCCAAAGCTTCATAGTGGGACAAAAACGGCCGCCAGAGGCGCCACCGTGAGTAGAAGGGCATCGGTTAGGCGCACGTGCTTGGAAGGGCAGTTGCGCGATCGCTGAGTGTTTGCAATGAAAAACATTTTCATGATTTAAAACAAAAGCTTTTTAAGCACACATGAAACAAGGACAGAAGAACTAATAATTTCACAGGACTTCTGCCCTCGTTTCATGTGCGCTTAAAAAGCTGTTGCTTTAAAACATGAATGTACACCAACTAGCCCATCTCGCCATCTTATTGAAAAACATTTTGCCAGATTTTTCTATTCACTCTGTCCGCTAACTGCAGCGATTACCCTGAGCCAAATATACAGAATGGGCGTTCTTTAGCAAATTACTGATTGCTGCTGATGATTTGACGAAGACGGTCCGTCAAGTGATGTAGTTTCGCCTGCGTTCGTGCCTATACCAGCGTTTCTTAATACTTGTGCAGTTGCTTTGTGAACAGGCCTAGCTGAACGATAAATTAACATAGCTTGGCCACGAAATTATGGTTGGCGCAACCATGCGCTGGCCGCCCGCAGCACTCATCTCCTGCTAATACTGTTTACTCTAGGGCATCACGATGCTGCTAATGAGAATTTCGCGCGCAGAACAGGCAAGCCCGTATATGAGGTTGTCCTGGCATTACAGCTGTGAACTGCTGTTGTTAAATATCAGCGATATGCGCGCTGTCCAAGCCAGAACTACTGTTTTTGTTGCAACCAAATTTCATAACACTAACGCGCTCGAACCTGCAATACTGTCTTTCTTTTTTAAATCCAACCAATTGTGTCGTTACAGTAACTGTCATTCATAGGCGGGCGCTTCAGTTAGCGACCAAAACGCACCATCCGAGCCCTTCTACAGAAATACCAGCGCAGATTGAAATCAACTCGGAGCATGCATCGCCAGGTTATTCAAGCTGCACTGCTCCTTGCACGCCTCGCTTATACATTTTTTTTTAAATCCAACTGGAGCCTTTAATGTGTGAAATATTTCCACCTAACAGTGCCAATGATTGTTGGGGCGTTAAGTACCAAAATCAAGAAATTATTATGAGGCAAGCGGTGGTGAAGCGCTCCGAAAATATAGCCACCTGTGGTTCATTAACGTGTACTAAATTGCATAGTCCCTCCCTTATTCACAAGCATATTCGCCTCAATGACAAAAAAAAAACGCGATCGTAATCGAACACGCACCTGTTCGGACAGCAGCCAAGTGTTTAACAGAGAGCGAATTTGCATAGGCGCTTACCTAATAGTGCATAGCATTCCGAATTTTGCTAGTTGTGGGATGTCTTTTAGTAAATGTGACCAGAATTAAGGGCGTTGTGTCCAATTTGGAGCGGTAATTGTCGATACAAATGTGCCATGACCAGTAGTACATGTCATTGCAATTAAAACTGCGTTTCCTATACTGGCAGAAAAACTCGCAGGTGCAGTGGAAGAGGCAAACAAGAAAAAGAAAAGAACTTTGAAAAGTTGTTTATTTCACTGCTTCTCTGCCCCTGTCGATCGACAGGATGGACGAGCGGCAGCACGAAATAGTCTGTTCCATTCACGCGTAAACAAGGGCAAACGGTGCTTAATAAATAAGTACACAATTTTAGCAGTAGTGCTGACAAAATGTGTTGCACAGCCGACGATGGCGGAGGAAGTGCGGTTGTCCATCAATAAGCCTTCCACAGGGTTCACATAGACATTGGCACATGTTAGTTTTTCCATGGTACACTCTTCTATGTGTTCTCCCACAATTTTCAGAAGGCACAGAGGTTGGTTAGATCACATTTCAAGTTGTTCCTTCACTTCTTGCGGCTTCGATGTCAGACAAACGGCTCGCTCTGTTTGTCGCTCTGCGTCAGCACAGCCACTGTGATTCGCAGTTTGTTCTACATCTGTAAATAGTGACAATGGACAACTTTTCTACTTGCAGTGGTGCCCATTTGCCTGCATATTGAGCAGGTAGTATACTCCCGACGCATGTGCCAGACTTACCGTAAATTTCTTCTGCTGCACTGTCGACGTCCGCAGATACGGCTCTCATAATTTTAGTTGCCAGGCAGTCCGAAGAATATTCTCGCGCTCTTTTTGGATGTGGGAGCTGCGTTTGGACACGTAAACGCTCTTTGGCTTCGTTAAGTAGGCAGGCAAACCTTCGAAAACTCTTGCTACGGCGTCTTCCAGCAGTTTGGGGCGATCGCGAGGCAGTGACACAACGCTCCCATTCACTGTACGCACGTACGCACGAATGATGTGTTCGGCATAAAAATATTTTCTTTTTTTTTTTACTCACACATAACGTACTTAGACTCGAACAAAAAACCCGGCCGTCTCTTGTTGTGGGATCGGCTGCTTCCACTTCTCGCGTTGTTATGCGTCGGCTGGTAAACAGAACAAGGGGACCTTTTCGTCGATGCCCTTGCATCCCGACCGATAACCAGGCACGCAGTAAGTGTTACGCATCGCTGTCGCTACGTGACGAGATACACCGAGGCGACAGCGCACAAAAAAAAAGAAAAAGAAAAACAGCACACACCACCACGCCGCGCATATACACTCCGCTAATGACGATCACCCTTCCGGCAGCAGCCGCTGGCCTCCTAGTCCCTCTCCAAGCTACGCTAGCGCCGCACGCGGCGATTGCGGGCGGTATATGAAGCTCTCCGATAGGGTGACGCGGGAGCTTCATGACTAGAAAAAAGTATTGAGGGACCCTGGTATGGCTAAGAGGACGCAAGGTGGGCCGAATGATAAGGATGGTTTTAAGCGCTTAAGGCAATCAGAGACATCTTCGTCTAGCGACGCAGCACTAGAAGTCCCAACTGCCTTCAGCTGTTGACCGGTACTTGTGCTATGGTCTTATTAAAGGGATGAGAAATGCGGGGCAAAACAGTCGGCGACGGCTTCGACTTGCACTCCGTGCGAGTCCGCTAGTATAAAGGACTCTCCACTTTGGCTAGGCCTTTGCTAGAACATAATAATAATAATAATAATAATAATAATAATAATAATAATAATAATAATAATAATAATAATAATAATAATAATAATAATAATAATAATATGTTGTATAATAAAGAAGACCAATGGTCTTCTTTATTATAGTTGATTCTTCATTATACTACAAGAAAATAACAAAGAAGATAATCTTAGACTAGTAATGAGGAAGCACGTGTTTATCATGCCAGCCTCTGTAGCTACGAACACTATCTCACGATTGAGCTTCATTTCGCACACGATTGAAGACGCCAGCACTAAGAGATGAAATATCAAGCCATGAACAACTAAAACCAATGCACGTTATGGGTTGCTCGAAGTACACGTACCTACCTAGTTCGAGTAATATGATTAGCAAGGGAGAGAGAGAGAGCGAGAAAGGTCGATTGATGCTACATTCTCTCACGACACGCGAACGCCCGCACAAGGGTGATTGATTGATTTTGGGGTTTAACGTCCCAAAAGCAGCTCTGATTATGAGAGACGCCGTAGTGGAGGTCTCCGGAAATTTCTACCACCTGGGGTTCTTTAACGTGCGCTGACATCGCACAGCACACGGGCCTCAGCATTTTGCCTCCACCGAAATACAGCCGCCGCGGCCGGGATTCGATCCCGCAACCCTCGGGTCAGCAGCCGAGCACCGTAGCCACTAGACCACCGTGGCGGGGCACGCACAAGAGTGACTTTCCAAATATACCCATATGTTCAACACCATAAAAGGCAATAAAGTAATGATACTTCGTCTTGTAGGATATTATTTAACACGGCCATAGTTATAGTGCACCTTTCGCCTTAAATGCCAATATAGGCAGCAAAGAATAATTTCATTGTTTTGACTAACTAATGCAGGCTTATTTGTCTTAGTAGAATAAGAAGAAACGGGGCGTAGCCAAAGCGGGCACGCAAAACAAAACACGGCTCAACATCAGGGAGGAATGATGCTTTTTTTTTTTTTTCAGCATGTGGATCAAGATTGGAAACCGAAAAGCTCATGAATTCCGAAGTGCGAGAGCTCTGGCCGAGTGGCAGTAAAGGTAAATAGGAGAGACTCAGTGGGGGAGCAACAAGAACACAGCAAAGGCTGTGCAAACACAGAGGCGATAGACAGCCGTGGCGGGTGGAGGAGGAGGAGGAGGGGGGCCTGAAGGGAAGGTAAATGTTGCCGAGTGGGCACTGCGCTTGTAGCCACGTAACCGAATTAGAGGCTTTACTTATTCATTTCGCCATCCGAATTTATATTGGGGATAGCCGGTATGCATAGCGGTGGTCATGGGGATCGCCGGGAAAGCCAGATCCCTGGGCAAGAAAAAAAAAACACGTAAAACAAGAACGAGGGAAATGCCTTCTTGAGAGAAAGCGAGACGACGCTCGTTCGACAGGAGGAACGAAAAGCGCAAACAAAGTAACACGCGCAGTGCCGATACCAACATGCACGCGAAAGCAAGTTATAGGGAGGGAAGGGGAGGGGGCGAAATTTACATAAAATCAGGACTGCGGGATGTGAAGTCCGGTTCTTGTGTAGAGAACCACCCCTGTGCGCGGTATTCCGGTCGCAGAGTAAGCCAAGTCTCAGTGGCGAGAGGTTCGCCCTTTCTCATACCTTTAAACCGGCCTTTACGAGCGCAGGAACAGGAAGCGGTAGAGAGCTGGGGGAAGAAACCTTCCAAATTCGGGAAAGTTTCCAGTATCCATTAATACATATATATACATAGATAGATCACGAAAACAAGGTGGAGGACAATGAGAAAAAGGAAGAAGGGTGTGTACGGTCGTTCTGGAGTACGGAGAGACATGAGGCCAAAGAAGCGTCCAGAAAAGAACGGGCGCAAGACTGAAAAGGAGCAGTCGTAGGACGACGATGAGACCCCGTCCTCACCGATTGCACCGGTATCTTAAATTATTCAAAGTTTCTTGTTTTGCAGCCTCGTCTTGGCGTTCCTCCTCTTCCACAGCCTCTCCCTTCCGTCCCTTCTCACCGTTTTCAGTTGCCCTCCCCGGCAAAGCGGCATTGTTACACGGGCCAGCCTAGTTTATGGTTCCCGGGGTGAGCATGCAAGCACCGGCGAAGCCTCATGCAACGGTCGAGCACCGCACGTTCTTCCCCAACCGGAGAGAGGGCGGGCTGGCCAGCGTCCCTCAGGCATGGCCACTCGCTCGTTTGCTCACGACCAGGCGGTGAATGTGGCACGCTCCTCCGCGGTGTTTTTTGGCGGGGGCACCCGCATGCGCGGCCCGTCTCGCCTTTATTTTTACGCACGCGCTCTTTTCGCGCTCCTCTCCGCTCCAATTGCTGATCAGAAAAAGCTCCGTTCGTTTTATATGCTGCGCTCGTTTTACTTCTCACTCTTTTGCTTTGGATGTTTGTTGTTCGAAGAGCCAGTACGCCTGATACTCTTGCTGCGTAGGCGCAGGCTGAGGAGCGATGGCAAGATGAGAGAAAGAGTGGCAGTCGCACAGAAATTTTATTTCGAGCGTCACCTGCCGCTCTTCTCTCTTCCTCGCCCTCTACTGGCCTCGCGGCTGCAAAAAGTGCATTAGCACAACGCCTGCGCCTCCCATCGCCTGCGTGATGGTAAGTCGGGCTAATGCCGGTGGGGAAATGCCGACGAGGAAATTATGCGCCTCGCACAAAAGCTGCCTCCTCAATGTGGTCTAATAATAATAATAATAATAATAATAATAATAATAATAATAAGAAGAAGAAGAAGAAGAAGAAGAAGAAGAAGAAGAAGAAGAAGAAGAAGGATAATTCCACTTGATATGCAGGTTCGTCGGCATCACTATGCAGTTGAAGTGATCTGTGCGCTTTAAATTATTACCTTTCGATTCCACATGCCTACTGCACGCATAATTACCGCAGAATTCTGGAGACACAGCTTCGTCTTTTAAGCTGTCGAGGTGGCTTTTTAACACTGTTACTCCATGCGTGGCAAATCACCCATTACAGGACTATACAATTTTCTCAGCGTGACTTGTTAATTGCCGACCATGCACATCAAGCGACGGCATCCCACCTGATATGCATGTTCATCGGCTTCACTCTGCAGTTGAAGTTGTCAGTGCACTCAAAGTTATTGCCTTTTGGCACTATACGCCTACTGCGGTTCATATTGTCGCAGAACGCTCGAAACGGAGCTCTCTCTTTCAAGCTACAGAAGTGGCTTTTTCTCAATATTAATCTCTCTGTCGCAAAGCACCATTCACACGGCCATACAATCTGCACGTGCCTTGTTGATGGCGCAGCACGTAGACAAAGCGATGGAATTGCCCATTGCTTGCATGTTCGCCGGCTTCACTTGTAGTTGAAGTTATAAGTGCACTTTAAATCGCAGTAGATGTCTACTGCGACGCGTTATTGTCGCAAAATGCCCTCTCTTAAGCTCTAAAGGTGGCATTCCCCCACCAAAACTCTGCGAGTGGCAAAGCATCCTTTACAGGACTATTCAATGTTAGTGTGGCTTGTTCCGATGGCTTGTACCGAAGATCTGTTCCGATGTGGCTTGTTCCGACCACGTATATCAAGCGGTAGCATTGCACCTTACATGCATGTTCATCGACTTCACTATGTCGTTGAAGTTATAAGTGCACTTGAAATCATTTCGTTCGATTCTACATGCCTACTGCGGCACCCTATTGTCGCAAAATGCCCTCTGTTAAGCTCTAGAGTTGGCTTTTCCCCACCAAAACTATCCGTGTGGCAAAGCACCCTTTACAGGACCATTTAATATTCGCGTGACTTCTTGATGGCCGACTGCGTAATCAAGTGATGGAATTGCGCCTTACATGCATGTTCATCGGCTTGAGTATGCCGTTGAATTATAAGTGCCCTTTAAATAATTGTCTTTCAATTCTACATGTGTACTCGTGCACATTATTGTCGCAAAATGCCCTCTGTTAAGCTCTAAAAGTGGCATTCCCCCACCAAAACTCTGCGAGTGGCAAAGCATCCTTTACAGGACTATTCAATGTTAGTGTGGCTTGTTCCGATGGCCGACCACGTATATCGAGCGGTAGCATTGTACCTTAAATACATGTTCGCCGGCTTCACTATGCCGTTCAAGTTATAAGTTCGCTTGAAATCATTGTCTTTCGACTCTACATGCCTCCTGTGGCTAGTGTCCCAAAAGGCAGCCCCCTACTTTAAGCTCTAGACGTGGCTTTTTTTTTCACTAGTACTCTATATGAGAAAGCACCCTTTAAAGGATTATTCAATATACTCAACCGGGTTTGTTGATGCACAATAATAATAATAATAATAATAATAATAATAATAATAAAGTTCGACAATCCCCAAGCATATTCTTATGAGATGAGAACGCGAACGCGTTTCTTTTGGCAAGATTGTTGTTGCTGAGGGGTGCTGCAAACTGGTGTTGCCGAGTTGTGTTATAAAGAATGACGCAATGTGGGAGGCCGGATTGTGTTTATTTACATAAATTTATGCCCTCAAAGTGGTGTCGACACTTAACATGTCTTCAATTTCGTCGTCCAGATAGTATATGCAGATATGCCCGAGCGAGGTCTAGGGCATATCGAAGTAGTACGACCACCGCGGCGTTGTGGGTGGTGTCATTAGACAGTCACCGGTGCCGTCACCCTGTTATCGTTCCGGTGACGGCGTACTTGGGCCGGGATACATAGACACTATCATGGCCTTGTGATCCCAATAGTAGGTTGACACATACAACACATCTCGCACAATTTATGGGTCGTCGGTGAATGCGAGATCGATGCACGCAGTACATCTCGCCGTCGCGATTGCCTCAATGGGCGTCTTCAATCCGAGATCGAACTCGGCATTCAGGCGACGAGGAACGATGGGCTAGCTGGTGCGTTCGCGCGCAGTGTTGCTACAGCGACGCCGCGCAGATGGGCGCGCACTTTCGCCAACCCAGCGAAGAAACGCGGCGACGCGGCCGTACGCCTCTGCAGGTAGGTCCAGTGCAGCGGGGCGCGCGCCGATTGCCGCTGCAGCGAGTGTTGGCGCCGGCGTCACTTCCGGCGGGAGAGGTCACGTGCTTTCCGGGCACGGCCTCTGCGGACGGCAGTTGGACGCGCGCAATCGCCAACATAGCCAAGAAACGCTTTCGCGTTAATAATGTGGACTTGCTCTTGGCATATACGCAATGGTAATTCTTCTAGACGAATCCGCCGTGGTAGCTTAGCGGCTACAGTGTTGGATTGCAAAGGCCGAGATCGCGGTTTTAAACCCCCGCCATGACGGCCGCATTTCCATGGTGGCGAAATGCAAAAAAAAAGAAAAAAAAACAGCCACATACCTAGCTTTAGGTCCACGTCAAAGAACCCTATGTTGTCCGTCACTAGTATGTGTCCTATAATCAAATCGCGGTTTGACACGTGGAATCTCAGCAATTATTTTCACCTTGCACATGATCGTGTCACAGACGTATTTGGCGCTTCTGTAGCAATGCAGCAGAACAAACTATCGCGTCACGTGCGTTTAAACTGTAGAAATAAGCATACAAATGAAGTCTACTGCTATGTAAGATAAAGAAAATATTGTATAAAACGACCACATGGATGTTTTAAGAACGCTCCCTTGCGTGCTCTTGTCCATCCGCAAGCCACCTTGACACATTGACCTCGACATGATTGTAGTAAGCATGTTTATTTTGCTTTGCTACAATGCGCTCGAGGGCTAATGTTAGCCCTGACACAAAGCGTAAGCGCAGTGAGTGCATCGAGATAGGGCTGGAGGTGGCTTGCGCGACACGACTCGCCACCAAGACAAAGCAGATCAAGCAATGGCATTCCATGGAATATGCATATTCATGTGCTTCATTATACAATTAAAGTGCCTGTATGATGTCAGTGCACTTGAAATTTTTGTATTTCGACTCTCTATGCCTATTGCGGCTCATTATCACAGCGGAGTGCTAAATATGAAACTCCCTTTTCAGGCTCTTGAAATGGCTTTTCCGCACTACTACGCTCCATGTGGGAAAGCACCCTTTACAGGGCTACACAATGACGGCGTCTTTAGGAATAATTCGAGACCTCCGCAAAGAAGAAGTCAAATTCTTTTTAGGCTTCGTCTTTACAACTATTGTACGAGAACTTTATATATCGATGCACTGCTGTGTGCACAAGCTTGAAAAAATAAATGTACTTGATATGCAGCAAAAATCTCGAATTCTAAAATATCCTCCTCCTCCTCCTAAAATATCGCATTCCTGTGTATTAAAAAAAGGAAACAGTTCAACAGGAAAAATGCAAATATACACTTCCGGGATAACATCATATGCGTTGTTTCAACAAAAATTTATCCGAATGCAATCTTGTAAGTCAGTATTAGAAGGTGAGGAGCTGAAATGTCACACGACAACGGTGCTTTCAATTATCGGCTGCTGTGAGTTTTAACACCAAGGTCTTGCTGAATAAATTTCACTGTATTTTGCTTTTTTGTGTGTGTCTGTAGGGAAGGGACTGGACAACAAGGGCGCAGGTGCTTTTGATTTTTACATTATTTTCTCTTCCTTGTCTTCTGTCTGCGCATCCGCCGTAAGAGCGCAAGCACCTCATTAATCTTTCTTACACGATTACCATCTGATGTTTCAGTCATTTGCGGTGACATCTCATCGTTCGTGTAGTGTTAAAATGCACATTCAAGAGTCCCTAAAACAAGTGGCATGCTTCTTTGAATGTCTCAGCAGAATACGCTTACAAAAGGATGATCAAGGATAAGGAACACCCGGGGCATGCCCAGCGTAGTCACACAGATGTTCGGCTTGGTATATGGGACGTCAAATCTGCGGGGCCTTGCGTCACGTTTTACGTCATTGAGGAGAGAGATGATCGGGGAGGGTAAAAGAGAGCTGTGTCAGTAGAACGTGTCCCATGGTCCATTCCCCGGCCTTCATATTTGTATGTTCTTCACTGACATTTGCTGTGCAATATTGACATCTGGTGTCATACACCTTTTGCTACCTGTGTTTTAGCCTTTCAATCATATTATACTTGTTGTTGTTATGTGGGGTTTAACGTCCCAAAACCAGCTGTGATTATGAGAGACGCCGTAGTGGAGGGCTCCGGAAATTTCGACCACCTGGGGTTCTTTAACGTGCACTGACATCACACAGCACACGGGCCTCAACATTTCGCCTCCATCGAAATGCAGCCGCCGCAGCCGGGATTCGATCCCGCGACCCTCGGAAATCATATTATACTTACCTATTTTATTGAATATCAGTAGATTGTAAGTCACACACCTTCTAGGGCGAAGCTCTATTTGCCATGGCCAAACACTCGCTGATCGACCATAGAAAACCAAGGCACTGGCGCGAGAAGTAGTGTGTACTCGTATTCTCCGTGCAGCAGGTGAAACAAGCGCGTGCGGCCGAGTTCGCGAAACGGCGACGTGCCGCCCCCGATGTCGTGGCCTGTGATCGACGCATTACAAAAAACAAAAATGAGTAACATAATCCCGGGAAACTTCGATGAACCTACTCGATTAACACAATGAACGGCTCAGTGCAACCCCCCACCGTCCCACGATGGCGATTACGGGAAGCCAGAGTGCGGCATTTGAAATAGACACTCTAGTAAAACTAAGCCAAATGTGTGTAACCTCGTTAAGGAACACAAAGACGTAAGCGATAATTGAGAAGGAGTGTAATGAACCATCGGGATTAACCAAGTGATAAAGACCAAAGCAGTGTATGTTTCCGCTTCGCTAGCTTACCATCTGTACGAGATGTCAATGGAAGGTGTATTTCTTTCTCTTTTTTTCCCCGCTAAACTATACTTTCTGACAACGTATATGCTATTTATTCTTGGGTAAAAATGCGGAATACTGTAGATCATCCCGAAGTAAGTAGCCAGTAAGTGGTAAAAAGGAAATGGTGAGAAGTCGGCAAGAAGCCTTCACTTTAAGCTCGCTTTTTTTTTTTTTTGTTCTTGTTGCTCTAGAACCTGTCTTCACAAGCGCGACACCATATGTAAGTGTACCTGCTATGCGGTGGCAATATGGAATATTTCTGCAGAAATTTGTCTGGATAGGCTCGGAGCTTTGAAGAAACTGATTGATTATTTACAGGAAAACCTATCAAGAAATCACTTTACAAAGCAATGACTAACCTTACGACATTTCGTCGCAATAAATCAAGCTTTGGAACACTTCGTGCCCGAATACTTCGAGCACGTCTATCCACCTGCAGTGTAGGCGAAACGATCACATTGGTGAAAGCAATCACATCTGTTAGAAGGGCCTATCTGACTAAAACGTCCGTGACTTGAATTGACTAGAACGTCTAACTCAAGCTGCCTCAATGTAACCAACAAACATTGTCAGGTAAGAGTGGTGCACAAAGAGGAAAATCCCGTGAGTTCGTCCTAGGAAACTCAATATCTCGAAAAACGGCACATGTCATCGAGTGACTTATTGTGTTCACTGCCAAATCAGATCCTTCAGCAAATCCCATATGCGCAAAGGGTGAGCTTTGGAAATTCAAATCGTACAATTCGCAGCCCATGCGTGCTATCCACTTTTAGTAGGATGCACCGAACTCAAGTTACGCTGAGGTGGCGATTACAATTTCTGTCACATATGAGCCTGAGTTTCAGCAGTTGCACATCTCGTCAGTCATGCAATAAAACCACCCCATAAAGTACTGCGGGCATTGAACACTGCTGCTGCCCATGAACGAGCGCTAAACGAGACAAGATTCTTGAAGTAGCAACGTTGGGTGATCAGACTGACATTGATACGCGCTGACCAGTGCACGTGACACGTTTTGCAACTTGTTGCCGATGAGTACGGGGCGGGACTTTGTCCTTTTATTTGACTTCCTGTATAAGGGGCACGTCAGTTTCGTCTAATAAGGAGGAGAGAGATAGGTAGGTAGAAGCCACAGAGAAGAAGACCTATGAAATGTTAATCCTGTGAAATGCGCCGTGTGACACCGACGAAGCGCCATGAAACAGGACGACACACATACCGTGTTATTATTTTTTCTTCTTCATTTTGTGTCTCATTGCACATATCCCAAAATGTCCACCAACTAGTTAATTCAGTACGATGAATTGCGTGTGCAGAAGCAATATTCGCGGAGAATAGCACTGTCCGATAAGATAACACTCGTTGTTATCTTATGTGCCAAAACCACGACATGATTATGAGGCACGCTGTTGTGGAAGGCCCCGGAAATTTCGAGCACCTGTCGTTCTTTAACGCGCACTGACCGCCGCGGCCGGGATAGATCTCGCGTATTTTGGGTGAGCAACTGAATACCGTAACAACTGTACCATGCCCCTACAGGCTGTTGCGAAATTTTTCCTCAGCTTATTTTCCTTTGACAGCTCATAAAGCCACTATAGTTAGGCAAGCACTCAATGCAGCACATTGGTAGCAATAGCGTTACTTGTATGTGATTACAGGAACGCTGCTAGGATATTTATGGCATGGCAATACGATTCAGGAATTCGTGAGTTTGTAAAACTCTTTGTAGACGGCATTCTCATACTGCTCACATTGCAAAGCATATGCTTACATACTTAAGCGCCCGTCGGGTAAGAGAGCGAAACTATCACTAACATTTATGTCTTTTTAACCAGCGCTCTTCAACCAGAAACCACGCTATCTTAGCAAATATGCGGTGCGGTAGGTGCGGCGCGCTCGTCCGCCCGCCATTTTGATTGCGGGCGCACTGCGCCTCTTCGCGGATAGATGGCGCAGCGACACCGCGCGGGCAGGGCGCACGGCCACGCGTTGTTTTTCTCGGTGCGCGGGCCTCCGAGGCAGAACGAGCAGTCCTGCAAGCTGTCTCGTCGCGTTATTCGAAAGAGACGAATGACCACCGATCGTTACAATTTTCGTACTACTTCCTGGCTACTTCTACGGGCTTTAGCAAGCATATGGACAGCATTCCAAAACGCATAAGCTTTGACTGGGTGCTACATGACTTCTCAGACGATCACACTTTGTTTATATTATATTAGCAATTTCGATACGTATTTACGCATAATCATTTCTTCTCCTTCCATCATGTAATAAGGAAGAAATGTTACCACTTCTCACGTCTGTGTCAATTACGTTCCTTCCTTCTTTCCTGAGTGGTATTTTACTTGCGAACCACGTGGGAGCAGTAAAAAAGTTTTGAAGAGCTTTTCGTTGAGCTGTTTCTCGAAACGCAGACATAAGCACAATCGGCTATAACGTCGCTACTGTGTCATAGAAAGGATACGATATTGTCAAATTCTGACTAGGTGACGTTGCGTACCGTGTGACCTCATTTCTTCGTGTATGAGACGGGGTCTGTGACGATGTGGCGGCTCGACAAACTATGTGAATGTTCACGAAATGCTATTGTCATTGGTTCGATGCTACTTTCTTTTCTCTTTTCGCATCGTTTGCTATTCTCCAGCTGACAGACAGACAGACAGACAGACAGACAGACAGACAGACAGACAGACAGACAGACAGACTCTACAAGGAAAAGATCGCGACACCGGTAAAAGTGGTTTAAAAAGGAGTTCCGGTCGATGTCCAGACCTTTTCCTTTCAAATATGTATCATCCCTAACAGAAGGGGCTTCCGTCATGCTCTCGACTTCATAGATATCACTTCTCGGAGTTGATGGCCGGGGATCCACGTGCGCTTTTGTCTCGTACTTAATGATATAGGTGAGTCCTGTTTTGTTTTGTTTTTCTTGTCCTTTGATATTTCGATCGTATACAAGAATCTTCATCTAGGCTAAGCACGTGACAGTATGTCAACGAGCTATGTTTAGCTACGTCAGCCGCGTCGAGTGCTATGCTGCGAATTTCTACTCGTGTTGTCAGACTCATACATGTGCTCTCCTTCATTAACGGAGCAATGTGTCCTCGTTAGTGTGCTTATTGACTATCTGTCGCTATTCCCAGCACTTTCGTGATTTTGATGGTTTCTTTCCTAGCTGTAAGACACAGACAGCGCCACTGCCTTAATTCCTCTACTTGCCACATTTCTTCTTTAAATTAAGTAAAGTTGTCAAGTTCATTAGAAGCACACATTTGTTGAAGATGAATTGCTGCTCTCAGGAGAAATAATAGCATTAAAGAGACATTTGCTTTACCTTGTAGTACGTTTTAGGCCATTTAAACTACGCATTTTGCGCCCCGCCACGGTGGTCTAGTGGCTATGGTACTCGGCTGATCCGAGGATCGCGCGATCGAATCCCGGCTGCGGCGGCTGCATTTCGATGGAGGCGAAATGTTGAGGCCCGTGTGCTGTGCGATGTCAGTGCGCGGTAAAGAACCCCAGGGGGTCAAAATTTCCGGAGCCCTCCACTACGGCGTCTCATAATTAGAGCTGGTTTTGGGATGTTAAACCCGACATAACAACTACGCTTTCTGCTTATAATCATTGGTAATATTGCCTAGCTTACGCATTTCTGCGAAAATTATGGTTACTCGAGTCCCTTTCGGCGCCCATCTGTTCATAAGTTATGAAAGGCACTGAAGTGCTTATATACAATTATGATTACTTGAGTTCCTATTAGGCACCGAAGTACTCATAATTTTATACGTGCGTGCTATAATCATCGAATACCCAGACAAACATGTAAATGACAAAAAAAAAAGAGGTCTGAAGGCAATGTTTCACATTTCGTTAATGTAATAGGACCTCAAACGCAGGCACGAACAAAAACAGAAATACAGTTGAGTATCGTTCCGGTATATGAAAGTCTACATATATGGCAGAACGGGGTAAAGGAAGCACTCTGCTATCGCACTGTGACCAGGTGTTGCGTGCGGAAAGGGGGCATCGCTGCTACGCCACGTAACCTTCGCCCTCAAAAGGCTTTCTTATAGCAGGACTCTACGCTATGTATTAACGAGCACGCTATAGCGTTAAAGAGCTCGTTTCGCAGAAATTGCGGTGTCGGTGTCGGCGTCGTTGGTTGTGAGCGGAAAATCAGCATTGTCCGTGAGCGAAAATTGAGGTGGATGCAAATAAAGCATTACGAAAAAAACCTTCGGCAATCGGAGAAACGAACCTGGGACCCGTTGCTCCTGAGCGAGATGCGCTACGCGCTCGTCCACCCCACATACATTATCCTGCCTTCCCCATCTTGAGGTGAGTGCAGCGCTACACGAAACATGGACAAAGAAGAAGACGCGCAGGTGCGTCTTCTTTGCCCGTGTTTCGTGTAGCGCTGCATCCATCTCAATATGAGCGATTTCCAACTAGCTCAAATCTCAATTATAATGGTGCCATCTTCATCGGCGAGGTTCGGTGGCGCATCTATGTCAAATGGCGCAAGATGACGAGGGAGGCCACGCACTACCGCAAGTAACTTGCACTTTCTGCCAAGTGGTGTCGTGGCAGTTACGTGGCTGGCCAACTGCAGAGCATGGCAAGCGGAAGAGACCAAGAATCGATATCGCGTTCAACTCCTAAGGCCAAGCTTAAGGTTCTCATAATTTTATGACATCATGCTACCTGGACCGAAATTATGACGCCTCCGTTTTCGTCACGTCAAGTTTGGCAATGAAAATTTCGGTCTGAGTAGCAGATGTGATACAGGAGAGTGCGCAGGCACTTGGAGGCGCTGCGCGCAGTTTATGTATTCCCCCTACTAGACTCAGCCTACGTTCTCGTCGTCTCAGTGGCCGGCTTCCTTGGTCCCTCCTTAAGCAGAACCCCGGTGGCACGCTGCGTTTGCATAGCAGCCTGCTGGGGCATGCTCGGGCTCAGGCGTGCAATCGGACAATGTCTTCGCATTCAGTAACCATAAAACTGCTTACGTGTCCTAGTATTATTTTTTACCGCTAATTTGCGATTGAGAGTTTCTCGAAAACAAATTTATGAGTAAGTATTCAGAGTTAATTCAATCGACACCCCAATAATGTCCGCGTGAAGAAAATATATAACGAATAAATGAAAGGACACTCTGTAAAAGTGCATTATACCATAATTATATGTTAGACATCTACACTTCAAAGCGAAGACGTTTGAACGAGACTGTTTGGTGCCGCAGGAACATATACTTTTCGGCTACGAGAATTGTTTCTCCGTCCTTTTACGCGGATTTGAATTTGTTCATGCAAATTAATGCGTTTTCGAATTTCCATTTTCTTAAAGTTCGTTCGCGTCCTTCCCTGTCATCGCCTTGCTATGTATAGTTCATTGAACCGTCAGTGGAATGGCATTGCCCGCAGTCGGGATATTTCGCACTTGCCCCTTTTTCGTTGAAACGACAGCCAGCGCAAGACATTCGCTTCTTTCTTATACGCCACAGCTCCGGGGTTTTCTTTCGCTTGTCGCGGTCACTCCGCTCCGGGAAAGGCTCCATTCAGCTCCTTTTCTTGGCGAGGTTTGCGTTCCCCTCCCAAAATAGCCGCATCTTTGCGACAAGCCTCTCCCCGTTCAGCAAGGTCGGCTCAAGCGGCCTTGACCCCCGGCACATTTCAGAGAGCCATTGGTCACTCAGCTCCTGGTCCCCGCTTTCGCTTTCGGGCTTGTTTCCTTGTGCGCGGTCTTTCGTGTTGGGCGCTTTCTGTCTCGTCTACTGTATACCAACAGAGACACACAGACGGGAGGGCACAAACACACGAAGAAGACGTCGGCCCAAAGAAAGCCAAGCAAAAGGAAAGGAAAATGCGGAGCAAAGGAAAGAAGAAGCCGGCCAAAAGCCCACCACCGCCACCAGCGGCTCGGATGTGCTCCTGCGATGTTTTGTTTGTGTGTGCTGCGCTGTACCCAGCTCTTGAAAACGGGGTTTTCCCCGAGAACTTTTTCGTCTGCCCAGACATCCCAGTGTATTTTCTTTCTTGCTTGCTTTTTTTTCTCTTTCTTGCAGGCTTTCTCTACTATCTTCGGTCATTCTTTTTCTGTGGACCAACGCTATATTTTTATTTCCCTTTCGTGTTGATCACGATGGACAGGAGAACTGCTATTGCCGAGCGGGACCACTCTTTCAGCCAGCGTTACGTGCGCACACACAGACACACAGGCAGATGTCCGTCTTCTCACTCTATATAGAGAGGATAACCGCAGAGCGCAAAGGCAGAAGTAAAAGGAGAAAGCGCAAGCAAAACCGGAGAATCCGTAGTAGTGCGTAACTCGAAGAGGAAGGCCGTCTACCGCTGACTCACCTCACTTCCTGAACGGTACACAACCGGCGCGATGCGGTCAAAGCAGCCTTCTCGCCTGAGCTTTCGGCTGCGTGCCGCATCTAAGCATTGCCGCAAGCCACTGCGTTTTGTTTTTACTTCATTTGCTGTATCATGGCTCGAGGTACAGTCGAAGCGTTAATTACGTTTAACGATGCCTCAGCTTTAGTATGGTCAGTTCACAACGCAATTAAAATAGCTTCGTAACAGAGAACTTTGGGCTGGTTCGGGCGGCGCCGTAACAACGCCACTAACGAAACCTTGATCCAGCTGCCTGTAAATCGCCACCTTTGCAAAAGTATATATATATATATATATATATATATATATATATATATATATATATATATATACGCAGTAAATCTTGAACATCCATTTGCGTATTTTCCAGCAAGAAGAACTAAGAGGGATATTAGGCAAGGCTCTTTCTTAACTTGCACATTGGATTTTCTTGACGAGGTGTGAATTCGGCAGGGTGATAACTATTTCAAAAGAGTTCTGGGTCATTGCTCACACAAAAGTTTGACAATCCCTAAGCATATTCTTATGAGATGAGAACGCGAAAGCGTTTCTTTTGGCTAGATTGTTGTTGTTTCGGAGGGGTGCTGCAAACTAGTGTTGCCAAGTTTTGTTATAAAGAATGACGCAATGTAGGAGGCCGGATTATGTTTATTTACATGCTTTGATGCCATCAAAGTGGTGTCGACACTTAACATGTCTTCAATTTCGTCGTCCAGATAGTATATGCAGATATGCCCGAGGCAGGTCTCGGGCATATCGAAGTAGTACGACCGTCGCGGCGTTGTGGGTGGTGTCATTATACAGTCACCGGTGCCGTCGCCCTCTTATCGTTCCGGTGACGGCGTACTTGGGCCGGGATACATAGACACTATCATGGCCTTGTGATCCCAATAGTAGGTTGACACATACAACACATCTCGCACAATGTATGGGTCGTCGGTGAATGCGAGATCGATGCACGTAGTACATCTCGGCATCGCGATCGCCTCAATGGGCGTCTTCAATTCGAGATCGAACTCAGAACTCAGGCGACGAGGAACGATGGGCTAGCTGGCGCGTTCGCGCGCAGTGTTGCTACGGCGACGCCGCGCAGATGGGCGCGCACTTTCGCCAACCCAGCGAATAAACGCGGCGACGCGGCCGTACGCCTCTGCAGGTAGGTCCAGCGCAGCGGGGCGCGCGCCGACTGCCGCTGCGGCGAGTGTTGGCGCCGGCGTCACTTCCGGCGGTAGAGGTCACGTGCTTTCCGGGCACGGCTTTTGCTGACGCTTTTTGCGGACGGCAGCTGGGCGCGCGCAATTGCCAACCTAGCCAAGAAACGATTTCGCGTTAAAACGTTCCACTGTAGAATTGTTCTCTAGTTGATATTTCGGCCAATCCTGGTGATGGGGACATTAGCGAAGCCGGCTAGTCAATGGCCCAGAGCACAACCAAGTCACTACGCAATGCTGGTGTCTGTGCATGATGCTCGTGTATAATTGTTTATCAAATTAGTGGAAGACGCAAATGCTGTCTAAATACTCTATAACCGACCCACCGCGGTCGTCTAGTGGTTGTGGCACTTGAATGCGGACCCAAAGGTTGCGGAAACGAATCCCGGCCTCGGCGGCTGCATTTCCATGACATGCATGTCAGTGCACGTTAAACAGCACCGTGTGGTCGAAGTTTCTGCAGCCCTCCACTACGGTGTTTCTTATAATCATATCTTGGTTTTGGGACATGAACCCTAGAGGTTATTAATTACTATTTAACTATGTAGGACTCGGAGATGCATAAACTTGAAAACGCAGGCGTGTCGTTGGTAGGGTGGACAATCTTGAACGATCTTCAACCGTTGTCGGTATCAAGACTTACCTGAATAGCGTGCTTTGTGGCCACGAAATGAGATATACGTAGTGTGTGTGTGTGTGTGTGTGTGTGTGTGTGTGTGTGTGTGTGTGTGTGTGTGTGTGTGTGTGTGTGTGTGTGTGTGTGTGTGTGTGTGTGTGTGTGTGTGTGTGTGTGTGTGTGTGTGTGTGTGTGTGTGTGTGTGTGTTGGGGAGGTTGACTAGAATAATGTCCACAAAAAACACCTTTCCCAATTTTAAATATTGGTTTTCATATGCCGATTGATCTACTATGCTAAAACGGCCTATGTGAGGAAGATTATACTAAAACGTAGTAAGTTACTGTAGTACTGACTTCATAGAGAGAACACGCTTGCGCTTTCAGTGTCCTCGATACAAGACCTCACTTTCCGCAAAGCACTTTTAATTGAACCCGTGACATGTTAATATGGACACGATACACGTGTAGAGGAAGGTGTTTTAGGCTTGCTGATAAATTATTTGGCTTTCTTTTGTGACCTGCTGGCTGCGAATCATGGTGGTTGCGCAGCTTTCACGGTGCTAATAACGTATTTCTCAGCGTTTTCTCAATCAGTGCTAGTTATCCATCATTTTAGTAAGTTTATCATAGACACATCGCTATACCACACGGTTAGGTACGTTGGCGTTAGTAATGAAAAATACGCATAAATATAATGGCAATACTTACCAAAGCACACAGTCACAAGAAAGTTGCTGGGTATTAGCTGCACGGAAAAGCTTATACCAGCAAATCCTGATGTCGCATATATTATTAGCATGGTAATAGAACTAGCACGGCACGTTTCCGTATTTATTTATTTATTTATTTATTTATTTATAGACTTGCAGAGACAGTGTTGAGCAGGCATGAATACAGAAATATGGATGGAATAAAGCAAAGACGGATAACTAGTATATTTTAGCCAATAAATACGCAAAAATTCACATTTAATCGTTTTATCTAAGATATAAGGACAAGGGACGCTTGCAACAAAGTAGAACTGCATCTACACATCGTTATACGTTTTCTAAAGAAGACATACAGCCGCAACGTCTCCCAAAACACCACTCAATCGCGTAGTGGGACAATTTAACCGGAAAGGCTATTACAAGGGCGGACAGCACGAGACAGCGCAGATTTATTGGTAGACAGCCGCGCGACTCAATCAATATGCGAGTGCAACTTTGATTGTGAAGACGGCTACACCAACGCGATAGATTTTGCAGTGAGAGACGAAATGACCGTGAATTCCTTGTGAAAAATTCACGGCAAGGTTGCACACTGCTCCAAGGAAAATGCGCGCGGTGACTTCACGGCCACGACTAAGTACGAGGACACAGGTTTGATTCCATGCCACAGAGGTGTCATTTCGATGTTGGCGAAATGCAAGCAACGAAGATTTACGTACCACTTAAACAACCGCAGTTGGATGGTTATAATTAAACCGGAATTTCACACTACGGCGTGCCAAGTGGCTGCTACCATGGTTAATATTTTCTGACTCAAATCCCTTGAATGGAGCACTTTAGGAAAGACTTAATTTTAATGATGTTGGCCACAGTTACGTAAATGTCAGCCACAGTCGCGTAAATCTTATGTTGATTTTCCAGCGACCAGATGTATGAGGCAAAATCAACCTGCAGGCGAATAACGAAAAAAAAAAAATCTTTCGACCATCAGGTACACAGCCGCGCGTGATGTGGCGTATATGCCCCATAACTTGGAAGCCTTAGCGACGTTTAATTTAAGATGGGTGCAACATGACAAGACAGAAATAGGATTTAAAACCGTTGTAATGATAGGCAGAATTACGGAAACATGAAATAAAAAAAGCCTTGTTCTCTCGAGTTTTGGTGCTGGAGTAGTCTCTAGAATTCCATGGTCTACAAAACGAACCATTCATAAGGAAGGCCAATACGCCCAATGTTTTTGGAAGAGAACGTGTTCGAAATAAAACTTCTATATTTTGATCAGTTACGATGACAGCTTGTTCTATGGAGGACAAGTTAATTTTATCGAAAATGTAGAAGAAAAGAATATTTTGAGCCCCTAGTGGCATAAGGACTTCGTGATAGTTTTACGTTATCCGCATTGGTTTATTAGTTCCATTCATTCTAAGAGGTGTTCTTTTTAAATGACACTAATTTGTTTTATTGATGATGAGTGTGTCAGTCACTTATTTTTCTCTACGCGCATGCCCGTAGAACGCACGTCGAAATAGGCTTCTTTCACCTCGAATTAGATTGACCTTTTTTCTCTATTCGCTTCAACTTTCTGGAAGCACAAATCCAATGTACTAGTTCAAGTTTATGTTCATTTTTTTTTCTTTCTTTCCACTGTTCCAAATCCCTGAAGCTCCTGAAGCTCAATGCTAGTGAGTAGCACCTAAAAAGTTGTCTTCGCTTTGAAAACAATGCAAGATATCCTTCCTTCATAAAGCTTTCTTCTTAAATAATTAAAGAAGAACAGAAAGCAAGGACATTTGTCTTGGCCGTAGGATTCTCGGGCAACGCCGGCGTACCTCTGATAGCTTAAATACCACGTCATATACGAAGCTCGCCGAGCTCCGGCACGGTCGTGATAGAGAAACCATCCACCTACTTTCCGCACTCTCGCTCGTTTCCCTCTAGTGGTTTAGTGGTTATGGCACACGGCTGCTGGTTCGAGGGTCGCAGGATCGAATCCCGGCCGCGGCGGCTGCATTTCAATGGAGGCGAAATGTAGAGCGCGTGCTGTGCGATGTCAGTGCACGTTAAGGAACCCCAGGTGGTCGAAATTTCCGGAGACCTCCACTACGGCGTCTCTAATAACCATAGGTGGTTTTGGGACGTAAAACCACAGAAATCAATCAATCGTTTCTCTCACACATTCTATCCTAATTAGGCTAACTTAATATCTCTGAACAAAGCAAGCGAATGGCAGTCTGTGAATAACGACTAAATTCCAGCTGCACATTTCACCAAACATGAAAATAAAAATGATAATTACATTTCAGTTATTAATCAAGAACAATCAACACTACTTTGTACCACCTGACATTTTCACTCGGTGAAGAAGGCTGTCTTCATGTGGCTCGAGCCTTCTTTAATATCAGGATACCCATGCCTATAACGCCAGCTTTTGTGGCCTCTGGTGATCTACGAAAGAACGCCTAGATCACTTTCAAAGTGACTTTTTATCCCGGAACAAAAGTAAGTGTTGTCAGAACGGTGAGTACTAACACCACTGTAATGTTTCATGTGCTGAAATCTACGTTCGAAACGCACTCGTCGAGCTTATGTGAGCAGTATCTGAAACCTCGTACTTGGCGCAGAGGTAACCTCTGGTACCGTTTTTTTTTTTTTAGCCTTTTTGGTTAGTATATTACTATTGCGTGTCGAAGAACGTGAGAATCAACACATACGTTCACTGTTCCTTTTCTAATCGCTCAAATCTCTTATTAACACGTGTTGGTGCAGTGCTTTGTAAATATATGTCGCGTATGGGATTTAAAATGCTTCTTTGGTAGGTTTTTTTTCTTTTTTCGAATAGGAACGAAAACCTCAAGGAGATGCCCAGCATGTGTTACGAAGAGGTACCAAATTTTCGGGGTACTTGCACTACCGCGGTTTCGATAACCCTGGCGCCAAGAACACACAACATATAGCGATGTCGGCTTGGTTACTGAATGGGGAAATGTTCGTCTATACCCACCTATGAAGCAGGCTCGGCAATCTTTGAAGCGAGAACGTGGGGGCTAACAAATTTGTAAAGCACTGCGTAGACTCAGCGTTTAAATTAGGAGCACGTAACCCTCGCTTTATAACAAGTAGGCCGGAAGTTCAACGTTATAAAACAGCTATAGATGTCATGACATCTGTGAACAGCCACAGCACTTACTGGACGTTGCTTGTCCGCCTCGAAGTAGCGTTACTGCCACGAACTGCAGTAAGCCTCACCGACCGCTTCGCTGATATTTCCGAATGTAGCACGCAACACGTCTTGGTGCTAGCCGACATGCCCCCGTACGGGTATGTAGCAGCGCTTCACTCTTACTTTGTATAAATGAAGTGCAATCCTAGGGTGCAGTACTAACGGCTAACAAAGAACGTTGACGTGGAAGAATGAAGTATGGGATGTTGACTGATTGATTGATTTGTGGGGTTTAACGTCCCAAAACCAGCTCTGATTATGAGAGACGCCGTAGTGGAGGTCTCCGGAAATTTCGACCACCTGGGGTTCTTTTACGTGCACTGACATCCCACAGCACACGGGCCTCAACATTTCGCCTCCACCTAAATGCAGCCGCCGCGGCCGGGATATGAACCCGCGACATTCGGATCTGTAGCCGAGTGCCATGACCACTAGACCACCATGGCGGGGCAAAAGTATGGGATGTCGCGCAATGGTAAAGACTCTTTTAAGTAATGGGGAAATTGTGAAAGTATTGGCTGCAGTCTTCCTTTGCCTTTCTCTGTGCCTCAGAATAACTGCAGTACCTCAAGTCGACCGCACGTTAAACGCATGCAAAGTAAACTAAGGGTAATTTAATGCCGCTCTAAAAAAATCATAGTAGTTTTACTCTTCGATATCGTCTCTTCTATCGTACTATTTCTACACACGCAAGGCCTTTAATTTTTTGGCAATGAGTTTGTGCAACGCGTCTATGTGGCCACTATGCGTGAGGCGTGCTTCTTGAACTATGTCGCCATGACGAGGAAGAGCATATACGAGCCAAGAACTTGAGTTCACAGCCGTGTGTGTGTGTGTGCGTGTGTGTGTGTGTGTGTGTGTGTGTGTGTGTGTGTGTGTGGTGTGGTGTGTGTGTGTGTGTGTGTGTGTGTGTGTGTGTGTGTGTGTGTGTGTGCGCGCGCGCACTTTAAAGCGCTTTCGAAAACAAAGGCGAATCTATTGGTAAGGCACTTTCCCTAACTTTTACCAGCGACAGGGAAACTTTCTTCCCTCATTCCTAGGGAAACTGCGGCGCAGCTAGCAAGAGGGCGCTACTAGCTGGTGGAGTCGGAGATTTAATGCATACAAATCCATGCGCGCCAGCCGCTGAAGTCGGCGCATGGGCATTAGCGCTTCCTTCCATAGTTTCCTCTCGATCGATAGCTTCCTACAAGAGGCGAGGAGAAAGGCGAGGATTTAAACAATCATAAAACACTACGCCCCCATTGATTCCGACACGTGCTGCCATCTTGCTTGCTCCGGCGATATTTAAATACCGGCTGGTGCGTTTCGAAACGCCCTTTACCGGTAATGGGGCAAGCAGTAGAAAAGGAAGTGGTTGGACGTTACCAGCTTGGAAATACTGTCGACAGCATGACTTTTTTTATATATTAGTGGTCCGGAGGTTCTATACGGAGCTTTTTATGGCCCCAACGATCACACCTAGGCATGCTTGTGAGGCTAAGTTAGGCAACGACAGCAATAACAATGACAACAACAACGATGACATTTTGCTGACCGGCTCACAATGTCTGAAAGAACACATTTTCCGAGAAAATTATCCAGAGAAGGCTGAGGATTCCATAGCTTTGAAGAAGAGTTGTCATCACTCGTTTGAAGAATGAGCACAAGTTGACAGTGCGTGTGAGATGTACTCATCTGGTTCACAACCAGGACAATGAGGGTAAAACACACGCGCTTAGGCAGGACTTAAATTATAAAGAAAACACCGAGCCGTAGTCCGTGCATAATATCATAGTTGGTGGTAATCGCAGAATGTGCGTCATTATAAAGGAAAACAACA
This sequence comes from Hyalomma asiaticum, assembly GCA_013339685.2. Taxonomy (NCBI): domain Eukaryota; kingdom Metazoa; phylum Arthropoda; class Arachnida; order Ixodida; family Ixodidae; genus Hyalomma; species Hyalomma asiaticum. Next base: position 285,754,703 of record CM023481.1, on the reverse strand, counting down.
TCGCAATTGCAGCGTTCTGCTGTGTACTGGAAAAAATTGTGAAAATTTCTGATATATGTATTTGTTGTAACGGTTGAAGAGAGCAGTGACGCGCCTCTAGCCATGCCCATCGGCCTCTCGTAACTTTGCCGGCCTAGTATGCCCATGAAGCCAATGTGACTGAGTACCCACTGAAACACAGCTCCATGTCGACAGGATCATGATGATGATGATTGTGGTTCGGTTAGGAAAGGACGCTAATTTCTGCAGCCCATGTAGGGAGCACGGCTAAGCGTCTGTGGGGGTGGGGAGAAAGGGAATGAAAGAGATAGGAGAGGAAGGCCGTAGTGGAGGGCTCCGGAAATTTCGACCACCTGGGGTTCTTTAACGTGCACTGACAACACACAGTACACGGGCCTCTGGCATTTTCGCCTTCATCGAAAATGCGATCGCCACGGCCGGGATCGAACCCGCGTTTTTTGGGTGGCAGCCGAGTACCGCAACCACTACACCACCGCGGCGGACTATGCCGAAAGGATGTCTAGCTGTGCTTGTGTTCAACAGCTGAACCATTACTCTCTTTGTATGAACACTTGGCCAGTGACACTTGTATTCGTTTTGTCAACAGAAAATTTTCATGCAAAAAAAAGTAGTGTGGGCGTTTATTATGCGCGTGTTCCATACCTATATATTCCTATCATTATAAGCTTTCCTTCCTTTATAGTTGCCGACATGCGGGGATCATCATCGAGTGCCACGTTTTTTCTACGCAGTGTTCTTGGGCTGATCTGATAAAGATTTAGACGTTACACTAGTGAAGGTGCCGCCAAATCCGAGCGCGATTCTTCAGGTTCTGTTACTGTGTTCCTTTGACTGATATTTTATTTATTTATTTATTATATATTTTATTTATTTATGCTGCGAAGCGTAAGTTCTTGTTCTTGCGGTATGCCTTCCGAAAAACAGTAATGTGTTTGGTGCTTATCAGGATATATCATTTACAGAGTTCACTCGGGTGTCATGAAAAGCCGTAAGCCACAAGCGTATGACAGCTACAGAAGAAGGAAAACGAAATGAAAACACAAGTTTTCGGTCGTTAAGCATGAGTTCCTGTCCAAAGTTTCTGTATCTCAGTGAAGGCTCTCAACCGAGTGCGGCGCTTCAGCCGTACAGAACCGCCACATGAAGCCCTTAACGACATTGAGGTTTAATCACGTGGCTGTGGAAGAATCCGACAAATTGAGTATTAGTAGAGTGAGCTATAATTAGCGTGATCACTAATGATAAAGGAAGAATAAAACATTGGGACAAAGAAAGAACTAATATTTTGATCATCAAACATGCAGACACTGCCAATGTTTCCGGTACTGGAATCTCCAGAACATGCGCACCAGAGATTTTCATATCATGCCGAGCCTCAAGCTGCCACATTCTATGGAAAGGTCTATATGGCTACCAGGAAGACCAGAGACAAATAAAATATCATTAGAGCGTAATTAGCGTCCGAAGACCAAGCTTGTATGTAGATTAGCACAAGAGTTTATCGTTTCATTGTTATATCAGAGAATTAAGAAAAATCCTTTCAGGGGGCCTTCCAATGGCGTAAAGTTGTAATCAAAGAGAATGGGTGAAACGTTTTTGTCTATACTAACGGTGAAAAATGGTAGGAGTAGTCTTTTTCTGTTCGGTAAAATATTTAAAAGAACTACAGTGGAATCTCGTTGATACAATCTTTACGGGAACCGGAAAATAATTCGTATCATCCGAATAATGTATGAGTCGTGTGAAAATAGGTTGTGGCTGTGATGTGCTGGATAGGGAGAAAAAAAAAACGTATTTTCCTGGAAAACTTATTAAGCGGGATCGTATCAACCAGGTTTCATTGCATTGCAGAAGTAGGCAGTGTTTTTGTTCTAGCCTCATTTACTTTTTTTATCATGTAGCACTATCCTTGGGCACCTCGTACGCTACTGTCGTGCACATGTCGATGCTATTGCGAACGGCGATCCTGTTATACATGTGTGGTGCAGGACGGGCCTCTCTAGCCCACCCATCTCACGATGTGTATTGGAAATGATCCAGTCGTGATCATCTTTACTAGATCAACAATCCCTGCTTTCAACTACCTTAAGTTCTAAGAATAGCCATATAGAGGGCACTATTCTAGTCAAGGCACATCACTGTAGTGATATCAAAACGAAACTGATTCATTTCCGTTTTTTTTTTTCGTTGACGCAGGGATTGAAAGGGTCTTTCAATAGCGAAAGACCCTTTCATTGTGTTACGAAATAGTCATGATTCACAGTGCGCCGGTGGTCTCAAATACGGTACTTATATCTGACCGTCACCTGCAGAGCATCCCATCTTAAACACCGAAGAAATGCCTAGCCATACCACGAGTCACACCATGAATAAAACAGCAGAAGCGGGTCGTTGACTTACTTTTGTACTTATCGTGGGGATCGCCGCCAGAGGGACGCTGAAAGAGGACGACGACGATGTGATCGTGCAGTGCGTGGCGCGCGCTGGTTGCTGGCCTGGGCTAGGACTAGACGCGATGCTGGGCGTGGTGCCCTTGTGTTCTGTGGCCTGGATTGCCTGCGGGCCGAGACGCGGCCATTTCTCCAACAATGGCGCCACAACGTGGAGCCCGGCTGCATTCCCGGAAGGACCGAGTTCGTGGGGGGAAGCCGCGTCGCCCGTTCCGCAGCCCATGTATCATCGCCGTCCAGACCTCCGTGGAATCTTCAGGCGTGCGCCACGACGAGTGATCGGCCCGAAAAGCTCGCAGGACGCCTTCAAGGCCCGTCGCTCAGCCAGAAGACAGAAGTCTCGAACGTCAAAGAGCCCGGTGCCGGGGAACCGAGAACCCGAAGACAGGCCCATGGCGGACTCGGCTCCGACGCATCCAGAGGAAGGTACGCATATATAGCGGCGGCGCCGTCTCCTCCGGTGCCGGCTCCGCCCCGACCGGTACCGCTTGTAGCGACGCGTCTGCGCCGTAGCCGGTGCCGCCTACAACTACGCCGGAAACAGGGCCGAGCCTTTGGAATTTTTTGCATTGGGTCAACGCGTACCTGGGAATGACGTATGGTATAGTGGAAGATCCGAGCTCCGGGGCAGCGTACCGCCAGTTTACTGGCATGATCTTTGCGGGAACTGTCAGTTTGAGCAAGATAGACGAGGGCCAACCGAGGACGCGAATCACTGCAGGAACTCGAGGTACTGAGGGAGGTCTTCGAACAGGTCTGCGTCGACCGAGAAGTGCTGATGGAGCGACTGGCCGAAGGAAGCTACCGAGACAACTTAGAGCTGCTTCAGTGGTTAAAGGACCTCTTCGACGCCCAGTACCCGGGTCCCGTTGCCGTACCACTGGAAGCCGTCTACGCCATGGCGTACAACTATCCCACATCGGAACTGTACGGATACCGCTCCGCCCTGCACGACTGTTGCTACGCCGAGGACAACTATGAAGAGAATTACCAGACCGGTGCCGGAGGCCTTTTTCGAACATAGTTCAGGTGCCAGGACACGCGCCGATTGTGGTGACAGTCCCTGGAGGCGACGCCCGAGCCACGGCTTCTCCGACGCCGTCGAAGAGCTCGCGAGCCAGGTCGCCGAGCTTCTGCATAACGCATGTTGTACTTTATTGACGAAATATTTTTTTAAGCTTGTGGCATGTAGCGCGAGTATACTCGCTAAGCTTGGTCACTAGTGTTCACAGGCGAATAATTTTGCAACGTGACCACTAAATAATTTCCGAAATTTCACGTACGACATTTACTGCTTATTACGCAACAAACCTACAACTAATTACGCAATAAACTATACTATGATTTACGGATTCAGGCGCAACTTATTTGATGAGGCACTTACAATTAGAACGAGCTTTAAATGCGTTGCTCCAGTTTTGAGATAAGGCATTTCAAGTTTGCTGTAGAAACGCACGAACTGCACCGCATAATTATGTTGACGAATGTCTTTTTAATGTATCAGAGCTCAAAAAGTAATAGAGCAAGAATCAATTTCAGCGTATTTATTATTCGGAGTCGGTTTGTTTATCGAAATTACACGTTTCCACGGCTATTCCTATTGCCGACACCGTGACTGCCAATCGCTTGTTCTCCACTTCATTTCGTTCCTATCTTGGCGTTAACATCCCCCATGACTATTGTGTACTGGGGTCGTGCTCTTTGCATTGCTGATTCGATATACTCATGGAATTGTTATACTTCCTCATCATCATGATTCAAGGTCGAATAGCAACCTTGTAATGTCTTCAGTCTATGTGTCATATTTATTTTTATCACAATACATGCTGCCCTTTCGTTGGTACACTAGAATTCGACTGTGTTACCTGCGATATCTTCGTGGATCAATGACCCTACGCCACATTCTTTCTTTGCTGAGAGCCGTGCGCAGCATGAGACATGTCCGGTTCTATAACACTGCATAACTTTCTTCGGTTCTCCCAACTTCACTAAGGCCAACGAAATCCCAGTTAGCGCCTTATATCTTCTCGAGTAGTCCTGCTAGCCTAGCTTCGCTTGAAAGGAAGCGTGCGTTGAAAGTAGCCACATTCAATTTCCAGTTGTGGCATGTCTGGATCCAGTGATTACTGACACCCTCCGCTGTTTCGCAGGGATGACCACCGCCTTGGTAAGATGTTCCGCAGCCGCTGAAGTCAGATGGCTAGGGTTGAATTTGCTTTTATAGACTATGATAATTCATCATCATCATCATCATCATCATCATCATGTATTTCACCGCAAGCTTTGGGAATGCGTATTTCGAAACTGGCGCTATCTCAAGGATTTGCTCCAGTCGAACGGCGCTGTCAGTCACCTGCGACAATACGCACATTTCAATATAGACAGTATAGGGGTTAGCATACAAGTTTAGGTTAGCCGTAGTTGATTGGGTTCATAATAAGGCGAAAGCGTCGTGTTTCTCATTGCACGGTGACGTTGAAAAAAAAATGAGGCTACGAAATGTACAAAAAAGAAACAAAGCGAAACACGACAAAAGTCGACAACTCGCGTTTCGTTCACTTGGTATTTAGCAAAATTGGCATGAAATGGCACAGATGTACTGAGCGATGATAACACCAACAGCTTGACATGCTCGTCATTTACTTCACGATTAACGAGAATAAAATTGGGCATGGCATATACCCGCATTCCTCGGCCAAGGATACTTGAATGTCATAGTGAAACAGACATTTGGCATACGGTATATACACAGGTACGGGACTCGAACTCAGGGCCTTCGGCACTCGAACCCGAATGCCTTGGGTGCGAAACCCATGGTCAAGCCATAATACTTTCGTCGCTACGCATCGTACGCGATAGCCAGGTACTTATAATTTATTTATCACGTAAGTAATGTACGCCCGTGAAAGTAAACTGCGTAAAGTAACACAAAATTGTGGTGTATGCCATAGGCAATTTTTAAAACTCTTCTGAACGATTAAAAAGAGGTCATTATGCAATGTGAACCTCTTCGATCGTGCGTTGCGCTGCGAGTTCGCCTTCGCTTATTTATTCGGTATGTTACAAGGGCCATATTATTGTCATACATCAGTGCCACTTGTTTTCCGACAGCTTTTCATGGACCACATGAGGCCACGACTGGACCATGAAGTTTCTTTCCCACCCGTGCGCCCCCCTCTGGGCCGCCGAAATTAGGGATCAGACTTTCGATCTCTCATGTTACTAAGAAGTACACGTTATGTGGCTTCGCCTCACGCAAGTTACCCTCGTTCAGATTACCACGGTAAAAACTGTTTATCGCTCGAATGCGCTACGACGATAGATACACCAACTGCTCCAGAACTAGCTGCAGTAAGGGAGGCAGTTTATTTTTGTTTTGGACTTGCGCCGCACGCGAATAGAATTCGGTGTTGTGAGCCTGGCATCGCGAAGCGTTATAAAGATAGACATTGGGATGATATTTTGCCTCATGACGAAATAATGGCTTCATGGTGTCTCACTTCAGGACGCTCCCTGCCCTAGCATGACTAGGATATATTAAGTACATGGAATATGGAATTCGCACAAATTTACATCGATTGGAAATTAAGAACAATCTGAGCAGTAAATGTGACGTGGACCTCAGCAGGAAACCGTATTAGTGTGAAAAAGGACAAGCTTGAGGGAATGCTGGCGGTCAGGCACCGCATTACATATTGAAGAGGGCTCAGTAATGTCCTGCTACATTGTCTCCCCTAAGTTTCCGCCTACAATGAGAGACTCCGCAAAGTAACGGTAAACCGATTTTTCACGAGAATAAGTTGTGAAAAAGCAAAATGCGACTTATTTGTGTTATATACTCAAGCGAGGGGGGGGGGGGGGGGCTATTATTTGTTATCAAGTTGTGGCTCAAAATTTTAAGTCGCAGTAAACACCAATTGGCCCGGGAAATATCAGAGGCGCACTTTATCAAGCAGAAGGGCGAGACATGCATCAGCGCCACATCTACTTGCTTGCGTGACTGCGAGACTGGAATCCTAAATAAGAAGTAATAGATGTATTTCTAGCACCTCAATCTATCTTTTCCACTGGCCTGGCGCATGCGCTCATTGTCTACATTTGCTATAAAGGGTCACTTGCGTGGTTTCAATAAACATAGTTGGAGTAGCGCCCGTCCCGCGTCGTTAACTGCACTGTCCACGTCTAACGGTAGCGCTGAACATTTCATGCAACACGCTCCGACAAAGGAACTCCTCTTAAACTTGACGTAACTCCGCTAATATTTGACAGATTTGAAACATTTCTGTGGCAGGCAATTCGTAAGGCAGCAAGCTCCTTTAAGTGATGTACCTTGAGGATTACTTGGTAAAGTGTTGCAGGGTCCCTTTAATGTTCAGCGGCCAAAAAAAAAGGGGGGGGGGGGGGGCAACCGGTCCCAGAAAAAAAAACGGGGGGGGGGGGGAGCATTACCAAGATAAAATATAAAATTCTTTCCTTGGGGAACACTACATTTTGTTATCTACATCGTTAACATTTGGTGAAAAACTGTGCTTTAACGCCTATCTTAAGTTCGGAGTCACAAGAGGAGCACTTTATGAATGAAGGCCGCATATAAGAAAATTACATAATCAATATAAACAATAAATTAAAGACCAAGAATCTGTTATAATGTAAAGGACAGTGCCTTCTTTTTAATTCATATTAGTGAGAGCGAAGAAGGCAGCATTGCAGTGAAAACGTGCCGGTGGTGTTTAAGGAATAATCTGCTGTCATGATGATCGAACTATCATCCCTCCTTTCTGTTCTGTCTCAACACCTATGTTTGGAGGAACGTGGAGGTAGGGTAACGTATGAACGCAGGCCTCGAGATGCTAGTAGACAAAGAGCCACTTCTCTTTAACGGCAATAAAAAACTTCGATAATCTGTTAGCACGAGCCACGCACGAATTATAAGTGCTTAAAATAGACACCCGGAATAACATACAAATAAATATCTTCTCAGCGCAAGTCACTGCATTTTTTCGGAAGGAATGTTCACGAAATTAATTCGCATCATGGCGTACCATACAATGTCGTTACCCCTAGATTTCATTTCATCAATCTTCCGCACACGTTTAAGTATACAAGTGTTTTAATAAATCTGCTTACGAGCGTCGTACTATCCTGTTTCATATTGATCGGAGAGTGCCAGGCGCCGGACGAGTGGTTTCGAAGAGGCCCGGCAGTATTGCAGCAGTGCTCGAAGAGGAGAATTAATCTCGCTCTTCCCCGTAGCGCCGCAACACGCTCGCCGTTCGCGCCCTGACGCTTCTCCCGCAGCGCGTCCCGACGTTCGTTTTGTTTTACCGGCCCTTGCCTGCCGGCTGGCAAGGCCGAGCATGGTGAACACTCGGCCCCGTCCAGTTTACCAGGGGGGCGCGCCAGAATGGTACACGCGGCCCGTCGACGACGCGGCCGCCAAAGCAGGAAAATTGGAGCCCGCTGCTGAGCCTGCAGGATGGGACGGGCCAGATAGCGAGGCCCCGGTGAAACAGCGTATTAGCCCGGCATTTAAAGCTCATCAGGCTCTTTATTGATACCTTCGCCATTTTCGCCGGTGCAGTCGGCTCCCGAATTGGCACGGACAATAAGGCGGCGGTGGCTGCGCAAGCGAAAAAAGAAAAGGAGGCACACAAGACATTCGTTCCCCCTCCCATTCCGATGCGGGAGAGAGAGAGAGGGGGAGCCGCAGCCAGGCCGAAGGCTGTCGGGCCAGTTGCGTGCTACACCTTGATAAGGGACGCTCTCATTTCCCCCTGAAAGTGAGGAGGACAGGCCAGTCATCTTCCCCACTGGCACAAAAAGGAGGAACGATCGGTGCATCATCTTCTCCCGCTGTCATAACGCACAGACAGAGCGCTGCGGACGCGCCAAGGGAAGAGGAAGGGAGAGTTTAGCGGCAAAGAAGTAATCACCCAGCCAGCCAAGGCGAGCTGCTCGGCTGGGCCTGGGGCGAGAGAGCGGAAAGTGAGAGCATGCGCCGCAGAGCGTCATCGTAATTGACAAACAGCCTTCCCATTCAAGGCTAACCCTCGTCTACCTCATCCATCCCCTTCGCTTTCCCTTGCTCCTTTGCGTTTCGTCACTTCGAAAGAGAGAGGGAAGAATAAAATAAGAGTTCGCGCAAGTGCAAGGCAGGCAGCAGCGGGCGAAAGCCGCGCCGCCACCTCACACACGCGCAAACTGACACACGAGAAGCGGGACCGAGATAAAATAAAGGAGCGCGAAACACAAGATGCAACCGTGTTCCCTTTTGCAGGTCTTATCTCGATCGTGCCGTACATAATATATAAACACACAGAGTCAGGATTGATGAACGTGGAAGAATTTGTCCAATTTGTTATAGTCGAAGCGAAGCAAGGGCACCGGTGGCGGCTGCCGAGGAAAAGCATCTAATTGATGTGTCCTTTGTCCCCTGAGGGCCCAAAGGAAAGTTCAGGCAAACCAGCGCGCTGAAGGAGAAGAGAAAAAAGAAAAGCGCTCTCGAACCCCGAAAAATACATAAAGTCGGGCACCACGGCGTTCGTTAGGGCGAAAAAGAAACTAGAAGCTCGAAGCACGAGTACCGGATTCCCGCTCACTTCTTTTCCTTTTTGTTATCCGAGTTCGCAAACACATATTTTATTTCTTATCCTGGTCATGGCCTTCGGGCGAAGGCCTACTTGGCTTTATACTTTTCTTTTTTACTGCTCCGGTCGAGTTGCACCTAATTGTCTCTCGGGCTTCGCCTTACTTGATCCCCGTGAGATTAGTGCTCGGAGAGCGAGGCAGGGCTGGAAATCTGGCTTTCCCGAGGCGCTGTGTACTCGGCATCTTTGTCGACGACGATGCTAAAGGACAGGTGCACAGTTACGTACAAAGTTATGACAACACACCTTCAGGCAACTTCGATGCAAAGGGCTTTGGTTTTTGCCGCATCGTGTAGGGTACTGCGCATCTTGACCGGCTTTTGTATAGCCACAGATATGAAGCGCTAAGTGTCGATCTATACGAAAGAAATATCCGCTAGCACTTACAATGGAACAACAAAGCAGGGGCTTGCTGATGTCATTGGTAACCCTTTAGCTTCTTCTCTAAAACTACGTTGTTTAGGGGTACCTTTGTGGAAACTGTCAGTTGCAAACAAGTGCTAAATGCAGAAAAAAAAATTACAGCATATCCACGGAGTGAATGATGATGAGTGGGCGAAGCTCGGGAGGTTCATCGTAGATCGTGCCGAGTTCCGGATTAATTTAGTTAATGCGCACGCTACGAATCCTCATGGTTCAACTATGCACAAGTGAAATCTCCCACCGGCACTTCATTGCAAGTCAATCAAGATCCAGTGCATATATATATATATATATATATATATATATATATATATATATATATATATATATATATATATATATATATATATATATATATATATATATGGTTGCCGGTGAACGCTTCTCCAACGCGAGCAGTCGGTATTTCTCAATCAAGAAACTCGCTAGGAGACGCTGCTTGCGCCAACGTTGTCTCTCGCGGGTGAGGGCGCGTTCTCCTCCTTTGCGAGCTGGTAGCGTTCCTCTAAGAATGAGCGTTTCCATAGCCAACGCGCGCCTTTCGCTCTCGAGCGCGTGCCTCCCGGCACGCGGGTTACGCCTGACGCCTGACGCGTGACAAGGTTAGACTAAGAGGAGCTTCGCCCCTAAAAAACCATTACAGCCATCACATCGCTCGCCTAAGTAGCACTCAAAGGACACAGAAAGTCACGCTGGTTGTGCTATGCTCAAATAGCATGATAATGAAATCTCGTCGATACATTGCGAATCATTTTCGCGTGCATTTGTGTCTGTCACTGTATGTTCCGTTCATGAGCCTAATCGATCAATTTATATAACACGATCATCACCTCCGTCTCCTGGAGTAACAAGCCGCACAGCCACACAGTCCAACGGCATGTTCAAGTTTTCTTCTCTTTCTCTCCCTTAAACATTGATAACTTAGTTGCCTGGGGAAGCTGCCAAGTAGCCGTAAAATACTGGATATCAATGACGCTTCATTTGTCTTATTAGGTAGCTGACCATTACTTAATTACTTTTACGATTCCGGCCGAGCGGAGTTCCCCGATCGGTCTGATGACCGATCGGGGAACCCCGCTCGGCCATCGTTAAAACAGAAGATGACCGGGAACTTCGGCGCACAAGAGAGCACCTCCGCTTAATAGAACCGCAACCAGAAGCAAAGCAGCCAGAAGCGAGCCTTGTCCCTCCAAACGGGGCGTCCTCAACGGCCCCTACAGAACTAAGGCGAAGCACAAGGCAACGACGCGAGCCCTGTCGGTACCCTCTGCCTGAGAGACGCTAACCAGGTGTTAATTGTCCCGTAAAAGGGAAGATGTAGCAAGGCCCAATAAGCTCCACGTCACTGTTTGTATCTTTAGTGTGCATGCCTGGCGGCGGCGCTAGTTGTGTATATATACTCGTTCTTGTTCCGGCAATAAAGTTGTTCATTGCCCGAAGCTGACTCGCGCGCACCAACCATAACCGATATTTAGGAGCTAATTTGGCTCGTACTTATTCGAATGTTCTGCTTCGTTTGTGTTTCGGCCCCACGGAAACGTCTAAATGACAATGAATAAACAACTACGCAATGCTGTGCTACGAAATTCGCCGCATGAATGTCCTTCCCTCGGTATTACCCTTTACAGGACGAGAAATGTCGACAACTGCCCGCGGCGAGAAAGCTAGAGACGGCTCAGAAGTTGTTTTGATCACGTAGTGTTCACGACCACATGTGAAGAGCGGATCGGGCACACTTGGATTCACAGAGGTTCAGGATTGGCTGACTTCTGACTTGAAACTGATTTCGTGCGTGGGCTTTTCAATCTGTAATTGAACACTTTTGAATATAACTGTTTCTACGATGAAATAATGCCAGATGTTCATCACGGTACCTTTAAAGTGAGATCACTGTCGGTTCTCCGATTTACCTCTCCGAAAAAAAAAAATTAGAAAAGCTCCTCAAACGTGTGCGCGCACACGTGCAAGAAATTAACAGATGCACGAACACCCACAGAGGAGGGTGCCCCGTCGCCAACTCCACCCCCACTAAATAATATTCTGATCACGCCCCTCACTCATTTAACGATGATATCATGAAAGTCCGAGACGTTATACTACAACTACAATAGAAGTAGTTATAGTATGCCTTCCTATAGAACAGTTAGGGTTGTTCATTTGCGAGTAAAACCTTATTTTACCCGATTCTTACACTCCTAACATGTTGGAGAAAATGGGGTTAAACCCGAGTTCTCCCGAATTCCAGTATGACATGCCAATCAATCTCTTATGCTGCACGGAATTCGCCGCGCACACACGCTGGCTAATCTGCCTCTAGATAAGCAAAAGTTAGATTCTGTTGGCTTAAAGGGTTCGTGAAAAGTATATGGATATGCCCGGTTGTAATTTTCACTCCTTCAATATGCATTCGACAAGCCGATTCCGAAATATTTCGGCGAAATATTCAGTCCACATTTAATAACGCCCGTTTGAAACCCCATCGTTTTTGCGCTCCCGAAACGACTATGCGACACTACCGGCCGGCATAGTACTATTCGGTGACGTTGCAGTAAGATATTTTTAAGTGCAAATGCAAAGTGAATTCGCGTTAGCTCTAAAAGAATCGATTTACTTGAAAGATAGAAAGGAAGAAAATACTTAGAAACCGTGCGGTACCGCCATTCGGAAGCAAAGCTGCAACATGGTTCGTTTTCCCGTGGCCTCCGAGGGCGCGCCAATCTCGGAGGTCTGGCGTAACATGACGTGAACTGCAGAGTTGAGGGGAACGCGCGCAGTGAAACCGAAACTGCGTTTCTTATCGCTCTAAATCAGCCCACACAATGCAACGGAACAATGCATATTGTTGATTGGAGGGTCAGGATCCCGAATACGCATTTAGTACAAAATATTCAGAAAACATTCCACGACCCCTTAAGTGGACGCATACAAGCACTACAGACGCTTCTCAGCTGTCATTTGTAAATTTAAATTGGTAAATCTAAACCGAAAATACCCGAATTTTGGAATCGTTCTTAAGAATAAACTTGATCTGCCCCCGACTATCACCTTGAAAAATAGCACCCGATTTTTACTCCCCGAATTCGAAAGCCCTAAAACGAACAGCCCTAAGAATAGTTTGCCTTCTTTGGCGACCTTCCTATAGTTATAGTATATCTTCCTGTGTCTTCCTTGGCTTCATTAGGTCGTGCCTAACAAGGACGCTAGCTCTTGATCCATTCCTCTCCTTTCATTACTATAGGAGCATGCGTCTCCAAAGATAGGAGGAAGAAGGGAGCCATTGAAAAAAGGTGTTCTGGCATACCAGAGCGAGCAACGGCATAGTACCAGGGGTAATATCTTGTGAGCATTACTTGTAATCCTTACAGCGAAGCTATCTATGGGCAAAAGTACGTCTGTGCGTGTACCATAAGCTCTTTCATTCCTTACCACCAGGCAATCAATGCATTCATCAGACCTGCACATCGGACATCGTGTCATTGTCATCCCAACGCCGTCTATGCCGTACGCTCCAGAACAACGACCTTCCAGAAATCTTTTTTTTTCTGCAGACAGCGTAAGAGTGGAACGATCTTCCCGCCCACATCGCCATGTCAACTAATTTTGCCCAATTTAAAGCTGCCGTAAATCACCATCTTTCATCCCTCTAAGCGTCAACTACGGCTCGTTTTCTTTCTTATTATTGTTGTTGGTTTGTTTTGCTTTTATTACATTATTATCTTTTTTTTTTTTTTGGCCACCCCTCATGTAATTCCCGTCGGGACCCTTGAGGTACGAATAAACGAACGAACGAAAGTGCGTGCGTCGACAGAATGTGTGGGCCGATCCTAGACGCGCTGCAGTCAGACTGTGTTTGTGCGCGCGATTGATCTGTGAAGTTCACCACGTGCGTTTCCCTGTAAATGTTACGGTCGTACAGGCAGCGCCTCCCACTAGTGCGGCCGTGGAGCATATATAGTTATGAATGTATTATGTATATAGCTATGCATATAATTCGCGTGTACGGGGGCCGATCCCGCGGGGTGTGCAGCACGTGGAGCAGAGTACTCACACCTAAAGGTGTGAATAGAGTGAACCAAGTCAGACCCTAGGTGAATCAAAGGTGCATTAAATGGACTTAAGGTGAAGTAATTTCAATAAAATGTGAGTTAGGCGAATCAAATGTAAAATGTTAACTAATGGTATTTAAAGGTGCCCCAGGTCAATCAAAGTGTAATGCATTTAGTTGTGTTGCTGTCGATGATTGCATGTGGCGCATTGTTCGATCGTTCTAGGCTATATCACATTGGCCAACCAGGTCAGATAGTATGAGCTTCGCTGGTCATCCATCCGCAAAGTAGAACGACTCTGAATTTTTGTTATCCATATCATCCACCATATCATCCGCCGGCACAATTACTATCTTGTTATTGAAGAGACAGAGGAATGGCGACGTCCGAGCCCATGATAAAAGGCGAAAAGAGCTAAAAATGAATCGTCATGAAATTATGCCCCAGGCTTACCACGTGCAGTGCACAAAGCAGCGCAAAGAAAGATATTGCAAAATAGCAATTTGGCGGCTGGCGACGAGCTTACGGATGGCCATGGGGTCAGGCCATGGGGTCAGGCCATGGGACAACCACTTCTAATTTACGAGATGTAACTTCGGGCTTGATTGATGGGCCCGAAACCAAGCTGAACTACTTTCGCGTTTTGCAGCGATTCGCGTTGAAATCAAATATTTCGTACTTGCTCTAGGAATTTTTTTTTCCTTGTGATTCTCAGTCCAAGAGGGGCCACTGTACTCCATGTACAGTGCTCGACGAATGAAACGCGATACTTGGGGCGCGCGGCTGTCAATGCTTTCTGCCTCATAGCTTTGCGCTGGAAACACTGAGCGGATTCGTTGCGGTACTCAGTGAAAGCTAGACATTTTTTGTACCGTTGTAATTCAGTTTGGTCCCTCTGTGATCACCCAGTGCACCTTAGCAGCAAAAAATGCATCGGCTGTCACGCTGTTCGAGTGTCGTGTTTCAGTTGATGAGCACTGTACATCCTCTAAAATAAAAAATAGCGTAGTTTTCGAAAGCATACAGAAAGTTCATCGATCTCGGACGCTCACAGGACTTGTTTGGGGAACCAACAAATAAGTTCAATGCCACGGAAGTCGCAAAAGACTGCTGATTCTCCTTTCAGTTTCTGGTGGTGCTACCATAAGTCTGAAGTAAGGTGTGCAGTACCTCGACGGGAATTTGAACCCATGACCCTGGTGAGAGAAGCCACAAAACTCTTTCCTTGCTCCACAGCCCAACCGAAGTCTATTACGTGTAGTTCTAGCTTGTCTCTGTGCTTAGTGTTAATTGCCTTCTCTTCCTATTTGAAACTCAAAGTAACCGTGTGAATGCAGTGTATGTAAAATTAATAGCTAGCAGTAAAGATTTCCAGCGTGATGCGATTTTTTTAATGAATACATAATTATGACTGAGTACCAAGGAGTAGCAATTAAATAAGTTTACTCTTTCTTGCCTATAAAAATACGGAGCCATTGTTTCGCTCGGTATTTTTAACCGCCCAAAATTTTAAGCAAGCAACAATAAAATCGCATGGTTGCTACTCATTGCAATGTGCATGGAGGAAGAAGAATGTAGGGGGCTTCACGTGACAATCTTCAAAGCAAGTCATAAAAGACTTGAGGTGGAGAATGAGTTGGAAAGTATAGACCCTGGTCACGTGATGGGCAAGGTAGATTCATGCACAGTCGAGCACTACTAAAAGTTACCGCGCACCAAACAACCTCGAGAGGCGCCGCGCACAATGCATCAGAAGAGGTTAGCTTGCCGAGGCTAGCGGAATCACCTAGCGGCGCCTCCTAATTTGCTTGTTTTGTTTTGTTTTTCTTCGTGGCAATGTGTCTGTTCTTTTCTTTATGCATCGTCTAAGCAATGGCCCTTCCAGTACATGAACGTTCGAATTTTTTTTCGTTTCGTTTCGTGTTAACTCGCGTTCACCGATTCGTACTAGCTCCGTGCATGATAAATGACTCCACCACTTAGCCTGAAGAAGGACAACAGATAACGTTCATTTCAGCATTTTCCACAGAGCCTCCTTGTCATCTTGGCCAGTTGCCCTTGCGACAGCGATAAGAACAAAAGGTCGAATACTGAAAGGAAATCTGTAGACAAAAGGCGGCAACTCATCCACAACATGAGGGAATAAAACTAGATCATTGCTTGGCGTCGCATAACATTAGGAAGCGCTTGGTAATATACAATATTCGAACATATGCACTAAGCAAGAAAACATGATTAGCGATACAAAGCTAAGCGCACCGCACAAGAGCAAGCCCTACAACGAAATGAAAAAAAAAATAAAAAAAACAGCGTTGGCTCGGCAGAATATGGATACGGTGGGGCACGAAACAAGCTACGTACGAACGCCGCCGAAGTGGAGAAAGTGGGCGGGCCGGTGGAAAACGCCGGACGTGCAGACCCACGCAAAGGGCTTGGCATTTCGTTCAATCAAGTCAAACAATCCTACCTGCACCGTCACTACAAACTGCTATATGCATATGCAATTTATGGAAAAAACAAACACCGCCAACAACGCAAGGTAAATTCACGCGTCAGGGCGGCGGACGTCCTGCGGATTTGCATAAAGTGCGGTGAACCAAAACAGAACAAGCGAGAAAGGCAGAAGAGCTAACGCAGCCCGGGTAGCTGAAAACAGCGAGGCGGAAAAAACGCCAGAGCGGCGGCGGCGGCGGCGCTCAGCGCTGCCTGACTCACCTTTGCACCAGTTAATGTGATTTGTTAAGCAAAACAAACGGAGGCGCATGCGAAACAAAGCGCGCGCGAACGCAGAGTTCGGCACGCATGCAGTTTGGCGGCTGCTGGCATTCATCTACTCGAATCATCTCCTTTTCTATACTCACCGCCGAGGTTCCGCGGCGAAGCGCCAAAAAAAAAAAAAAAAAAGTAACGGCTCGATGCGGCATCGAGAAACAAAGGCAAGCAAGGCAAGCGGGCGGGCTCAGCTGCCGCCGATGCTTTTGGCCGATGCAGTGCCGACGCCGCAGGCGCGATTGGCACGTAGCGTGTCGGGACGGACGGGCGCGTGCGGAGCGCAACTGCGAAACATCGATGGCGCGCTTGGAGCGTTTTGCTGCGTAGTATACATAGTGGCTAAGCGAGCGGAGCGGGGGGCGCAGTTAAGAAAAATAACGACGCACTGTGCTCGCCGTTGGAGTATAGAAATCGCGGCAAAATGCGGGGCTTCTCTTTTCCTGTGAAATATATGTTGTTGTAAAATTACAGCGACGGTTGCTTTGTTTAGCCGCCTCGCTGAGGTTAAGATGAAGCCACGTAATAAATGTATTATAGGAAATAAGAGCACTCGCGAATGCCCGCGCTTCAGCCCGTATATTGAGGCCAATGGAACACCACTACGAGTTTCGCGTCGTGTTCTCAGAAGAAAATGAGATGGATAAAATTAAGGAGAATTACTTGGTGGGTCTATATGGCTCATATAGAAGGAAGGTTCGAACTTATCGGTCGTCACTGGATGAAACATATATCAGCGCTCATTTACCGTTAATATCAATAGAGCCTTTCGACGTGAGCCTTTGTTCAGGTACAGGGGGGCGCTCCGAGTTTCCATTTGTAAACTTCCAAATCTTTATTTCCATTCGTTAAGCGAAAAACTGTTACGTATCTTGAGATAAACGCGAGAAGAAACCACCTTTTTATTTCTTATGTTTCATTGAATGTAGTAGTGATTTGATTTCTGTGGTTTTAAGTCGCAAAACCACGTTATGATTATGAGAGATGCCGTAGCGGAGGGCTCCGGAAATTTTGACCACCTGGGGTTGTTTTACGGGAACTGACATCGCACAGCACACGGGCCTCAACATTTCGACTCCATCGCAATGCAACCGTCGCTACCGAGATTCGATCCCGCGACCATCGGATCAACAAACGAGTGTCATAGCCACTAGACCAATGTGGCGGGGGCAAACAACATTGGAGATAAACGCGAGATCTGCAATGTTGTCCTGGTCCGGGGACGAGAGTGCATCGTCCCCAGACCAGGGACGAATTTTTCCGCAACTAGGAAGCTTTCATTTATGAGAAATCCGCAGGGATTTCCTTGTAGACTTGTGCTACAAGCGGGTGGATGCTAATTTTCCCTTTCATAAAACGTTACTCCACCTTGCGGGTTTCCGCAGAACTCATTTGCCAAACAACACTGGAGTATGAAATAATTCTTTAACGTTTCTTTTTCCTTTTCTCTTTGGTATAGCCCTTTAATTGCGATGTAATCGGCAGTGCATGGTCCTTCCACAAAGGTAAGTGCATGTAGCAGCGCTGAGCGCAGCAGCTGGCCGTTGAACGTTGCTAGTTCGCAGAGTACCCACTCCTTGAATATGCTTCCTGCCAACGAGTAAGGCCCAGGGAACGACCTAAACACGAAAACAACGGTCAGTGTTGCGTGATCACTGAACTCCTGCACTTCGTGTATATGCGCCGATTGCTTCCCGAGCTCGCGTCCCCCTGACAACTCCAAAAACGCGAAAGTTTCATTTGGGAACAAAAACTCACCGGCGATGGCCAATGCGCGCGCATGCAGAAAAATAGAAACAGGATAAAGAGCATAACGCGTTTGCGGGGGAATATATCACCGAAAACGAGTATCATTTTGTCTCTGCCCAGTGGACGGGTCATGAATCTAACTCATGCAATGGAGTCTGCCGCAAACTCGTCGGTCGCAGCCCCTCTAGCTGCCCGCATTACCCGCTGGGCAACCGGGAATCTTGGCATGCGTGGTCGAGCACGCGATGGTGTTTTCTTCTGACCATCGGCGTGACCCGTAATGATGCGGTTTGTGGCCCCACAGTGCGCACTTTCGATGAGTTGGGAGAAGCAAATGCACGAACAGTGATGAGCGGCTCCTGCTACAAAAATTGGCCCACCGTGTACGAGTTCTCCGACAGTTACGAGGAGCATTGATGGAAGAGGCGCGATTAGAAGGGGCACTCAAAGCGGGCAGGTCTCTTTGACAGAGCGTATGACGTCACTCTGGAAATTTCAGAATGGTGCCCGTTAAGGAAAGCACAAACACTGAGTTGATAAAGTGCGAGTGAAGCATTTTGGTTGAGCGAGGACGAAGAAAGACCGGAGGGTAAGCAACATGACTGAAAACTTTGAGAAGCTCGAGCTGCTAACTGGCGCTTGTGTGACGATTCGTTGTGACCGGTACGAACCGCACCTTCAGAGCCCGTGACGCTGTATCATTCACTTGTTAACATTGTCATTGTATCCCAACACCTTTTGCGAGTTGGTGAATGACTGCATCTCAATAGCTTCTAGCGTCTATAATGTCATTATCGACTTACTAAGGACAAAAAAAGTTTTTAAATGCTGAAAATCTCGAAGCAAAGCAACGGTTATTGGGAAACCTCGTTGAATCGGGCTTATTTTGGCTTTCAAAGAGAGAGAGAGAGAGATAATGTTCTCGTTTGTTTGATTGACAACAACAATCGAGATCACGTAATACGATGGTCCCATCTTTCCTCGTGACGCTTCTTCGCTCGATCCTTCCTCGCAAACCCTTTTTCTGCGGCCTCGCGTGCACGGACGTTAAGTGGGACAGCCAGGGGTGACGTTCCCCCACAACATGCGTAACAAAAAGAAAAATGATGGAAAAGTAGCGGCAAGGTGCATCCCCGACAAGCAGAGGCGGCCGCGGGGCCACAAAAGGAGGCACGAGCCGAGCCCGCAGGAGTCACACGCGCTCCGAGACTCCCGAGTGGGAAATCGCTGGATCCCGCGGTCTCGTCCATCACACGCCTTGCATCACAATGCCACCCGAGGAGAAAGCGGCGAGGGAGAAAGACAAGGCGCGCGTGCTGGAGAAGCGCCGGGAAAAGAAGGGGTTGCGCCAGGGAGAAGCCCTTCGCTCGATGCCTCTGACAGCCATCAATCAGGGCGCACAATCGGCCACTCCAGCCGCGTAAGGGGAGCAAGTGGTGGCGCCTTTGTGGCTTGGCCCGTTATGATTGCGCAACAATCAGCTCGCGCGCCCTCCCCGTCAAAGAGTGCTCAAAGGGTTTCAGACGGTAATAAATGGTGCTTCAACCCCCTCCCGTTTTTCCTTCCCCCAACTCGGCACCCTCCATTTCGCGCCCGTCCGCCGTCGAGGCCTTTAAAATGCAAACGCGCGCTTGCCTCCGCCCGCGGCGAAAACGAGCCAGGAAGACGGGTGCTATACCGCGACGCGCCACCTGTGGCGGAGACTTCCCCCTCGACTCTTGCTCGCACGCTCATCACCGGGAAGCGGCGAGAAATTAAGAGCGAATCGCAGATCAGTTGAGCGAGCGATCGGTCGTGCAAGCTCGGGCAACCCTTCATTCCGTCCCTCGGCAACTGTGCGTGGCCCGCGGGCAGCAAACGCAAGCCCGTCGGTATGCCGCTTCTTGCCTTGTCTACTTTCTTTATTCTTGCTGTCGCGAGGAGAAGAAAAAAAAAATGACGTACGAGCTCTGGTTTGGCCTGGGGCTCTAAATCTGTGATTGTGTGCCGTCTGACGCGCCCAGTGCCGCTGAGCGCTCGAGTATGCATTCCCTGTCGAGAAAAGATGTCGCGCTCGCGGGAATTCAATTCGAGAGATCGTCTTGTTTTTTGTCGCCCTACATGCGTCGAGCACTTTACCTAATTCGACGCTTTGTCAAAGCTCTGGGAGGCTTTGCTTTATCTTGCTTCATATTCCCCTGAGCTAGAAGTGGCTCGTATTGGCTTACTTTGTGCTTGTTCGCCTCTGGCTGCATTTCTATTTCTTTTTCTTTTTCTTTTTCGATTCACTGTCACTTTTCGCCAATGTCATTATTGAAACGCGTCTCTACGCTATAGGCTACACCTGCGCAATGTATAGTTAGGATCAATTAACCTCTACCTATCGGTCTCTCGGCTAATAACCCTGTACATCGCAGTTTCGTTGGTTCTCGTGGTATCTTTATTACTACATATTCCATTACGCCCCAATATAGCGGGAATAATTTCTGGTGTTTCGCGAACGAAAACTACGATGTGATTATGAAGCATGCTGTAGAGGGGCAGCTTGGGTGAATTTTGGTTAACTGGGCTTCTCTAACAGTGACACTTTTCCTCAATGAAAATATGGCCGTCATGACCGCGCATCGAACACGTGTCTGCAATCAGTATGCGCTATGTGATCATGTTGAACTTGACAGTGTGGACGGTACTGATGTGTTAACATTTGTAACTTATGAATTTCTCGTTTAATGGACAGTTGTACTGGAAAAGTGACCCTATATGTGTAATGTGATGTGATTTGATATGTGTGTCCGTGCCCGAGTGCTTGTATTGATTAACTTTGATGAACTGTACGTAACTTTGTGATGTAAGCCACCTTGTAAGAGGAGTAGCCGGCGCTGCACATGGGCACCAAGCTTTCCTTCAATTATATTTATTTAAAAAAAAAAAAACACGTGTCCTCACGCTCAGCAACGCGGTGCCAATCGCACTCTGATGTCACGTCTCGAGTCCTTCCCCGAGTATTTTATTATAAATCATGATGTTCTACATATGAGCTGTTCAGGTGCTCAAATATAAATGCTTGTAGTTCGCCAGTGCTCTATAGTGTGGACAGATTAATGAGCTGCGTTGCACAGTCACTCGCAAAAAGCGTTGCGTGTGTCTTTTAAATAATAATAATAAATAAACGCAGAATTGTGATAGGGACGAGATCCGTCTTAAGAAAAAAAACAGAAAGATCTGTCAGAGCAATTTTTATCGATGAAGCTAAGATAAACTCTTTTGGCAGCTAGTCAGTTAAATGTGTTTCCTTGACATCCTATTGAAGCACTTCTACAAGAGCTACCTGCCGCACAAGTCTCCTTTGTAGACGTCGATGACACCGTCCATGCAAGCAGGACGAACAAGTTTGCTTAAAATGTGCACCACGTGGGCGATGTGCTCATGCGCGCGTACACGTGCCTTGCTCGGCGAGCCGATCGTGATGTGAATCAAGTAGGATGCACTCACCGCGTAGCGAGAAGCAAATGGCGGAGAAAGCAGATTTCACTATACTCTTATCTTTTATCCCACCCCCTTTCCTCCCTCCCTCTTAGCATTACAACGAATGAGCCAGATTTCGCAAAATCAATTTTTGTCGCTGAGCTAAACAACGGCAGAAAATAAGCTATTTCCAGAGATTTCAAAAAAGATAAAAAAAATGAGACGAGACGACTAGCAAGGCACAAGCAAAAACGACAACACGATGCGACGAACGGGGCAATAAAAAAAAAAAGCATGCTACACTCCCATAAAGAAGCGGAGAAAACGCAACGCGGATCGTTTCCCGGCGTGTCCCTTAGACGAGCATAAGAAAGCCGCGTCAACTGCAGCGTCGAAGAGTGCCTCCTCCGCCACTATGCCCGGGGCAGGTGTCTTCCTCTTTTTTTTTTTTTTTTCGCCGGAGTAAGAGAGTATTATCGACTGTTGAGTTTCATTTTCGCACTCTTCTTCGTTGTCTTACACGAGGCAAGGCGCATTGCGAGATCCGAGTGCAAATGGAATTCGAAGTCTCCCTCCCGTTCTTCTCCTCTGCATCACGCGCGCTCTCGCTCGTCGAAACGTGCGCGCACGCGTGGCTTTATCGGCTAGAGCGAATCGGATCGATCGTCATCAGCTGAAGAGAGGTCCCGAGGATTTAATCAGCTTGCAGGTGCGTGCGCCAATGTTCGCGCCCGGAGCGCGCGCGCGTGCCTCGCGGGTGACACCGAGGCAGCGGCGCACGCTAATGAACCTTCGCATCCGCCCGTTTCAATTTGGCCGAGCGGCGATACGCGCCGAGACTGGGGAGGAGAGTGTGGGAAGAGAATGGCGGGCCTGGCTGTGCTTCGTGCGTGGACCGCTACGGGATCGACACAGCGGAGCACGTCGAGTTTTCGGTGCTGGAAAGGGCATTATACAGAAGTGGCCGTCTACGGCGCGCGTGCGTGCTGAACTGAAGGTGCCCACAGTTTTAGTATACTTCAAATCCAGCGGATGCTGAAAAAAAAAAAATCTCGTAGTGTAAGTGGCAAGCCTATGAGTACTTTGCGTTATGGGGGTTAAATGTTTATCAGTGTGACGTTGGTCATGTGGAGTAGGCTTCCTTCCGAGAAGTCGGACATTCGAATAGCGCTGACTTAGCAATTGTCTTGGGAGTAAACTGATTTGGTGACAGTTGGTAGTTCCGAGTTGCACTTTTGCCCTTATGTCGTGAGCAAAGGGTTCCGCGAACAATGCATATGCAGTGAATTTCTCGTGACCTAAAAATGATACACAGTGTTTTGCACGAACAATAACAACTGTATTCACTCTCTTCAGGACTATCACACTGCAAGTAGGATTATCTGTTTACATTTAGGGTCAAGGACTACTCTGAAACGAAGATTCACATTTATTTGCAGCACACATATCTTAAGGCAATCACAACAGCGGGAACAAAAAGGCGCAACCTCATTCGTAGTTACGCCTTACCGAGCTTCCTCAGCCCTTGCACACAAGTGCTGGCTAGTGGACAGACTTCAAGAAAGAATGGACAATATGTAATATAGCGTGAGATGCGTAAATTTCTCATGCCGAATAGCCTTCATTCTTTGATTTCATGAACTTTGTAACATCTCCTGAACACACACACACACACACACACACACAAACGCACTACCGAGTGCACCAAACTACATGTACTCATCTCGAACTCCAGATGGCAACATCACGACGGTACTATCGGTGCGCCCAGGGCGGGCAACCAGGAGACGCGCCGTCGATTCAGCGAACCTCGCCTCGACCGCAGGATAGCGGCTCACAAATCGCCAGCGGGACGCCGGTCTCGCATCAGGCCAATTGCGTCCTTCCCTGAACCTATTTGGCACCGGCCATTCTGGTAGCAGCCGCCTGGCGCGCTCGCGGACTTCACACTAATTGCACCATTAGCGTCTCTGCACCGCAACACTGTGAGCTGCATACCAATGCGATTCTCGCCGGTGTCCCGGAGCCCAGAGCGTACGTGTGGCCGGGGGCGTCGTTACATGAAAACACGTGCGCCGCATCTACGCGGACGCGAACGGCGGATCGCATCGCTGATGCACTGCGACGTTGTCATGAATTATTCGGGTGCTCATTGACTCGAGTTATTGTTAGGCGGTCCCGGCAATTACACCGCCGCGAACATCGTGTTCTGATATCACCGTGGAGCCCAGGTGTGCCTCGAACAGGCAGGACGTGATAGCCGGCACCTCGCAAAACAAGTGGAGCCGGGCGCGGGAAGCCAACCGCGGCGGCTCATTCCCAGTTCCGTATAGCGGGTGTCACTCGCGGCTTAGTATTCGGCAGCACTGTAGGCCCCGATGAGCGACGCATATACCTCACGCGTTGCAGAGTATGAGCAGAATTCTCTAACGTAGCCCCGGTGGCAGGAAGCTTGTGTCCCCTACCTGAAGGCTTCCTGTCCTATAACAGTTCTTTATGTCAGCTTAATGGATATCGCTACTGCACGTAATACGAGTAAAACCAGAAACAATACGTACACTATCAAATTACGTTTACCATGCTGGCGTGTGCCCGCAGATTTATGCATTCTATTCCTCTGTAACAAGGCTCGGTGACTTCTTATGGTGTCAGATGCTGCGTGAGGTACCACAGGTTGAGGGGTACATTAATTCATTCATTCGGTAATAAAAATTAAGAACCCGTTGATCGTTATGAGGAGTATCACAGATGCAGAAGCTTGTTTTACAGCAGCATACACGAAGCGTAATTCCGCATCCGCGCTATATACATAAACTCGGTCCTAGTTTAAAACTGTATTCCTCATTTTTCTGCGCATTTACCCATAGCGTTGCACAGACGTCACCACGGTTAACACCAACATTTAGCAGCCTGGCCTGCACCGGCTAGGACTAATGCATGCGCCGCGAGGTGTTGGCCGAGGTAATATCTCAGTATATTTGCGGCGGCAGACTATAGCGCAGCCCCATTTGACTGGTCCACTTCTCTTTCGCTTCTGTCTGACCGGCGGGGAGAGTGCGCTCACTCGGCAGGCCCGTCTAGCCATATTTCACTCGTGGCTACCGCCTCAGGCGCGCCCAGAAAACAGCGCGTCCTGCGGTCAGGCACAAGCGAAAGACAAGTCGGCCAATCAAACCGAACTACGCTCCAGCTATTACCAGCCACTGCAAATAGACCGAGGTATCCTCTCAGAAACAACGCCAAACGCTTTGCGGCGCATGCGTCAGCCCAAGCCAGTCCGAGCCACGCTTCGGAGCGTTCGTGTTCAAGCTTGCTCACGGCAGTACGTACATCTTGCACACCATCACTATCTGCAGAATCAAACTTTAGGACTCATAACCATAAGCCTATTTTCACCTCATTAAGTCCTGTCACAAAGTAGTGCCCACCTGGTCGAGGAGCACGGCATCGTGTTAGAAGACGCGCCGAATCAAACCCTGCGAAGAAGAACGGCGCTCACAGCGAGAGCCTCAACGCGCCTAACGTCACGCAACGTCACGCAACGTCACGACACGGCGCGATTATGGTGCTTTCCGAAAGACTCCAGCATGCGGCATTGAGTCCTCGCGTCACAGCGGCTGAGTGCACGAGACAGACGAGGAGAGAGGAAGAAAGAGGAGAGTACGCGCCGACGGTAACCACGGCATATGAAGAAGGAGACGCCTTCGTCGCGATAGCTGGCGATGGAAGCCACGAGTTTAATCGAGAGTCTTCCCTCAGCCTCGCGCGTGCTGAGATCAGGTGACCCGCGCCGGAACTTCTAGAAGACCCGCCGAAGCCAATTTAAAGAATCGGCCACTGGCTGATAATGATCTGTGATTTTACGTCGCGAAACCACGTTATGATTATGAGCGATGCCGTAGTGGAGGGCTCCGGAAATTTCGACCACCTGGGATTCATTTACGTGCGATGACATCGCACAGCAGACTCAACATTTCGACTCCATCGAAATGCAGCCGCTGCGGCCGGGGCTCTATCAGCAGCCGAGTGACTACACCACCGTGGCGTGGCCGGCCACGGGCTGTCAGCAGAAGTCTCAGTCTTTAGTGAGTCGTCATGTGACACCGTGAAACAAAAAACTGAGCGACGCTGCTCCGCGGCTCAACCATCGATATCGACAAGCAAGGCACATGTTGACGAGGCACTTCGAGTGGCTCTGAAGAGGACTCGATGTTTCATTCTCTATTGTAATTCATGAGCTTATATATTTGGTGTTGGTTGGTTCCGTGTCATGTAACCCATCTATGTTTGTATTTTGAACAGCCGTGTTTGTGCACGTTTGTGTAACTACCTCTTCAATGGGAATACATTTGTTTTGTTTTGATCACCCTTGGCTCTGACTCGGTCTTCAAACAACTCCTAGCGTTTTACTAGTGCACCAAAGCGACCTAAAACCTAATTGTCCAAGCTTTCGTGGGGTCATTTTCGAGGAATTGATACGTCAGGTCTCGGAATCCTTCCCGGCGATTGTCTGCCGTGTCTCCCGTGTTTCGGGATCGATGACAAGTTGTTCCTATTTTTCGCAACTTCTTACGTTTGTGCAAACTTGTCAGTCAAACTACTGATCATCATATTCCAACTTGTTGAAAATCACGAATCACGCGTGCCCAGTTTTGCTGATCTGAGACTTGTGACTGCAAATAACACAAAGCTTATCTCAGGCAGTAAACTACTTTGACCAAAAGCACGTACTAACTGTAGCCGGTTTACACATTTAAATGCATATCGCTTCGCAACGTATTCCCGTCTGATTAATAATAATAATAATAATAATAATAATAATAATAATAATAATAATAGTGCATAACAGAAGGCCGTCGGTAAGGTGTCAGCAGATCTCCACGAAGAAGCATGCCCCTGACATAAGCATGACTTTTTCGTACAACTCACCTTTACTTTTTGTTTTAGACAACCTGCGCTTACTGTTTGCCGCCGAAATGCTTATAGATAAGCATTTCGGCAAATACATCATGACAGATATAGATCTATATCTGTCATGATGTATTTGTTTTCCCGTTTATGCGATTACCACCTTTTGTTAAGGGCAGTTTTTTGCTTTGGCGCCAACGAGTGCACACTTATCGTGTATAACCTATGTAAAGTTGTTGACTAATAAACTAATTATGATGATAATGACATTGATGATGACGACGGCGACGACTCTGACCCCTAAAGTTTCACTGAGGCGAGCTTACATGACACCAAGAAAACGAGGAGCTATTATTGGAAGACTCAAATGGCACGTTAGTTTTGGGAGAGAAAGTTTGGGGACACAGTGCTTAAGCCTAAGTTGAGGGACACTTGCTTTTTTTTTTCTTTTGTCCCTGCTCACCATTTACTGTCATTTCAGTCCTTCAATGACAGCAATCCCTCATAGAAATCTTCAGACACGTTTATCTGCATTTGCCTACGTTTGACTCATTCACATCTCGCCGATTCTCTTAGTGCTTCAAGGTTTGCGTTGTTGGATCACTCAAGACAAGGCGGCCAGCAGCTGATTCCTGCTCGCTGGACAGCACTGCACGTTCTCAAGCACATCGAAAGAAAGAAAGGAAAGAAACACCAACTAGCCACCATGGATCATGAGCGATTCACAGAGCATCGTTATCACTACGCATATTGCACTGACACAATACCAGCAGTATCCGGATCCTTTGCAACAAAAAACCCATGCGGAAAAGTACCATAACTTTGTAAGAACTTCTCGCGTTTCATATTCCAAAGCCACGATATTATTATAAGATACGCCACACTTGGCCCCTCCAGTCATTCTGGCCAATTAGGGGTCATTAGCGGGCATCTCAATATAAGCACACGGGTATTTCTGCATTTCGTTCCCATCTAAATGTGGTCACGATGACTGGGAATTGAAACCTTACCGTCGAGCTTATCAGCGCAACAAAAACAAGCCGCTGAGCTATCAAGCTATCTATTAAGTTATTACTAACCCGCGGCGGTAGCCGCTGAGCTACCACGACGGGTTAGTCATAACTTAATGAGCACTAACAAGAAACGCTCCGTTGAGCTGTAAGAGTAGTTTTTCGAAATGGCGTAATGTCATCCATACCTTGAGTGGAGACCCAGCGGGCGATGAAAAAGAAATACTGGCGGCAACACCCCCTTGAATTTGCTGCACTAGCTTGCCGTGACTTCCTTTGTTCTGACGTTGTCTATACGTATAGACGCATAGAGATCATAGCTTATCAGTGATGAAAAGTACACTGCATCATACCCGAACGAGAGTAAACCTAGAAGTTTCGAAACGCTTTTTCAGCACTGGAACGGTCAACGTGTAATTTTATTCCTTGACGTCACGCTGACGTGGTCCCATGTCGCGCTATTCGCGGCAAATTAAAAGCAAGGTATTTGCTCAATTTTCAGCATTTCATCCACCGCCTGAAAAAAAAAAAATGGCGTTCGAAAGGCGTTCTAATTGGCCTGAGATAATTTATATTTACTCTTCAGCGTCCCTGAAGGAACTAGAGCGTTTACAAAAACATGTTTTCCATAGTTTCGTTTAAGTTCTTCCATTTGAGTTCCGACCGCATTCATGAACCATTCTGCTAAGGTTTCGCTTTTTGTTTTTGTTTTTTTTACTGCAATCTACCTCATCATGCTCCTTCGCCTAACGCGCCTTCCTTTTCTCTTTTTTCATTAGAGGAAATCGCCTGCTTTATGTTAGTCAAGTGAACGTTACTAATTATCTTATCAAGTTTAATTCATCAATATTTCCGCAACATTTAGGAAAAAAGCAGAAGCTCTCGTGAAAGAATTGAATAATCTGAATGTTAGCTTGCTTCCACTTGAGAAGAAAATCTATTTATCCAAGTTTCCTTTCTGGGGGTACAGTGTCCGAAAAGTTGGTTGCTTTTGTTCTGCATGAATTAGAGAATTCGTAACCTATAGTAAAAATGCCATTTCTATATTATCATTTAAACCCCACAACTATAACTATACATATATGTCGTCTGTAAGCTATAATAATAATAGCTCAGGTTTTACGAGCGTCTATACCATTTACGCCTCCATCGAAAATGCGGCATCCGCGGCTGACCGGGTTCGAACCCGTATCTTTCGAGTCCTCAGCCGAGCGCCGTGACCACTGCAACACCGCGCCAGCCACCTGTAAGCTGTAGCGTGCTATAGCATGCATTCGTTTTCTTTTGTGACGTGCTTTGAGCTACTATATCTAAACTTCTAATATATTAATAATAACATGCATGATTACCATTCCATAAGTTCGATTATTTTTATGCTGCTGAAATGAAAATTTATACTCAATGCTTCACCACAAGAGGATCGACTACTGCGTTTGACTAGACAGCTTGCATTCTACATCACTCTGTTTGAGCGTTTAGTCCCAACTTTCATGAGTAAGACTGAATTAAAACAAATTTTCTGCTTTTATCTTGAGTGTACGCCTGCCAAATGTAGTGTATGTATTCTGTAGCTTCGTCCATCCATCCTGGCTGCTAAAAGCAAATGGCTCATTTCTCTCAGTCATGCGGTTCGTTCATATGCCAGCCCTGAGCGGTGGAGCCGGCCTAACACTTCCTTAAACTTGCTTTCATTGTGTCGCACATCCGATAGCAGAATGAAATTGGTCATTAAGAAATGACCTGCCTCAGTTGCAGAACGAAGGCATTCATTTGAAAGGCGCCCGGTGCTATACAGAAAGAAGTGCGCGACACGGGAAATGAAGCTCTGATCTGCCGTCCCGCTCTCTTCGAGCTTGATGCATTCAAGCCCCAAACCGCTCTAGCGCTTTTACTGTAATCAGTGTCGTCCTCTGGCTCGCTTGCAAGTGTACGCGCCGGCATTTGCACCCCTCAGAAACAGAGCACAAAAAGTGTTCCTTCCACAAACTTGTGCTGGATGCGTAAATAGCAGAGCTGCACACTGGGATGGGGAAGGCCTGCCGCGCAATAATCGCGTAAATTACCGCAGCGTGTTCTGGGCGCGCTTCCTTCACTCAGCGAGGCTCGTCAAACACCAGAGCAAACGATATGGGCCGCGTCTGGCGTAGAATGAAACGCCAGCAACAACGACGCCCGGCTCGCATGGCACAAGCGGGAACAGAAAAGGAAGAGAGCGGTAAGCAATAATAATAAAATAGACAAGTGACCGGCAGCGAGCTGTAAACAAATATTCAAAGCGAGCCAACAATATAGCGCGGAAAACAAGGAGGAATCGGTCGGGGCCCACATCCGGCGCAAAATCACGATGCTTACTATTTCCCTGCCTCTCAATGGCCGCGTTGAAGAGTAAGCGCGCTCATGTATTCCCTTTCCCTCTTTCTTTCTGCGTATGCGCATATACATGTTCCTTCCTCTTCTTTCTCTTTCGTTCGAACGTTGTTTTTCCTGCTTCTCCAATCCGGGAAAACTTTCTGTGCCTTTTTTTTTTTTTATCCCCAAGCTGCGATCGTGCACACAGCGTCACCCATAATGAATCAGTTGAGCGTGGAGAGCGGGCATTATGACATGAAAGCGGCCGGCCCCAAAAAGAAGCATAAAGTTGGCGTCTGATGGCGAAAAAGGAGCGACGAGCGGGGAGCGGGACTTCGGGAGGCGGCCATAAACGCACTGAAACTGTTTTCGTGTAGGATAACGAGTTCGTGTGCGTTTGATTTGTGTGCGCGCGAGCGACTGATGTTCGTTTGGGGGCCGGCGCTGACGAGGGAAGGAATCGGGACCGCGGGGAGGGAATGCGGGCCGCTCTCTTTGCGCGCAAGCTGGTGCGTGGCGGCAGGCGCCCGACAGTCGTCGGCGAAACGCGGGGAAACAGATGCCTCCGAAGAAATCTCTTCCATGGCATCCAGCGCAGTCGCCGACACCAGTCGTCAGCACGTCGGTGCAGCGTCGTGCGCGTGATGGTGCGCGTGACCTTCCATCGACGTCGGCTGTGGGAGAATTTGTCTATACATGATGAAGGCACAGAGCGACCACGATTTGGCTGCTTCAAGGAAAACCTCGGGAGAAAGAGGGGCGCAGTTCGGCCGCAAATTTAAGTCGGCTGCCTCGAACGACACATCGCAGACTTGCACGGCGAAGTTAGCGCGATGTATCTATGGAAACGCGCCACCGCGTATGCTCTCTAGCGCGCCACGTGAGCTCTCCATGTCGCCGTGTTGTCTCTGCGTGTTACGTGTGTCCACATCACGCAATGATTAGCCAGTTTCGCCACAGAGTACTACCGACTATAGCCTTTTGTAATCTCGCTAGCTCTTCAACGATTCAGCAGCAAGCCTCACTGAGCAGCAGTTGTCGTGGCTAAGCAGGACTGGGTTGTTCCTCTTTTTCGCAAGTAATCCAGAATAAGCATAGTCGAGTTGTAATGGCAAACAAATACAAGACAGAAAACTTTGTACGGGTCGCGCTCATCCCTTGCGTTTTGCGTGCAGTAATGAACGTGTCCTGCGTTCCGCGTTCATTGCTGTACTGGGGCCGAATTCACAAAGCTTCTCTTTCTTAAGTGGCTTTTGCCATTGGCTAGCGGGCTTTGGTAATGTTATGTCCAGAGCCGCCATTGGCTGAAATATTCCCTTACAAACATTTTTAGCGCAAGACGTCTTTGTGAACACGGGCCCTGTTGTACTAGTCGGGCCGCACAAGTTGAAGTTTCGGGCGTCTCGCCGCAGAGCCACTTGTAGGAAACAGCCTGCGGTAGGTCAAACAACGTAGAGCATACATAGTACGGGGAGAACGAAGCATGACCGTGTATGAACTGTAGTAAGGCCTTCGGCCGGAAGTGGCGCCTTTTGACGGGCTTGCTTTCAACGCCTGCAGCTGGGTTCATGCACTTGCCATGGAAACGTCGTCCGGTCAACAATAGGTTAAGGTATTTGGTTTCGCGTTCGATAGACTTATAAAAGCGAGATCAGCGGCGTATTACTGTATCTTTAGTACCCGACGTTGAACGACGCCCGTTTGATGTTGTGCACCATGAAGGCCGATGTTTACGCAAGAGCTCGGTTCTGGCTTCTTTAACTGTCGCAATTGTCTGTAATGCCATGAGTAAATGCCGAGAATGAAGGTCGATTGGTATATGTGTTATGATAGCCCAACGCTAAAACATTACTGTGATTTTGGCACCCTAAGAAATTTTCATTTATTTATTTTATTTATCTATACGAATTATTACTTCATTTTCTGCCTCGATCACTATAGAGCCAGAGTCTCCAGAGTTTCAAGACACGGTTGTCCGACCACGTATGAGAAAACAATCTTATTGCTGCAATTTCACTTGACGGCGTGCTCAACCACTGAATAAGTTACAGCCTCTTGAGGAGGATAGAGAATAGGCAGGAAGAAGGTTAATAATAATAATAATAATAATAATAATAATAATAATAATAATAATAATAATAATAATAATAATAATAATAATAATAATAGATTGCAGGCATTTTCCGTGCTAAAACCACGACACAATTATGAGGCACGCCGTATAGTGGAGGGGTACGGAAATATAGACCCTCGGGGTTCGTTAACGTGCACTGATAACGCACACCACACGGGTCTTTGGCATTATCGCCTCCATCTAAAATAAGGCAGGGGGGGGGGGGGGGGGTGAATCTGGGCTGAGCCGGGTTGGCTACCTTGCGCCAGAAAAGAAGGAATGGGAAGAAAAAGGTAGACACAGAGGAAATGGCAAGCTTTTTACCTAAGCAAGTGAACAAGACGCTGTACGCATGTCCCGATGCAACGGCAGTGCAATGAGATACACAGTAGTGTAGAATATCAGATCAATGTCGACAGTAGTTTTCTTTTTTTTTTTTAATCTTGAACCTAAATATACGCTAGCAACCTTGCGTTCCACTAGGTGTGGTCTTATTCCAGCGTGGCTTGACATCATATCCACTACTTGTGGCAAGCAGCAGAACGAGCCCCACAACGTTATCATGGCTTGTTTTCTACTGCTTTAACACAACCACACTATACACGTGATCGACATAAAGGGGAGAGAATCCGTGGACGTTGTCTCACGTTGTTCATTTACATAATCGAAACCCCCCCGCTAAGTTTCAGGTCCTGATGAACCATTCATTATTCAAGTTTTCCGCCTCAAGCTATATTGACGGGGCGATTAAGAGAGCAAAGCGCATGCCATGACTGTATCCTTCACAGCAGTGCGGATGGTACCGTGCGAATTACTGCAGTATAATCGCGGCCACAGCACGCGACGGACGTTTCACAATTTGCCATCTACGAATATATTGAGTGCCGTGCCACTTAAATGTCCAGGCAATTCGTAGTGCTTAAGCGAACGCAAATGCACGCGCTCCGAGCGCTTACCTTTTCCCACCGCCGCGAATGAAAGATTAGGCACCATGACGCCATTAGCCTGCGCAGTACTTCGTGTGTCTTGAACATTAAACATTTTAAAAAGCGAAACGCGCCGTTCACAGTTTGTTCGACGAAGTTTTCAGGCAGGCACTTATACTAATTTGGTCGCCTGACAAGCAACAGCCTGCTCTCTTTCTCTCTTTTTTTTTTCCCCATCGCCAAAATTGAAAGGGCTTGCCTACTTGAAACTCCGTTGAAGTGAGGGCTTCGAAAGGGAAATGCGCGGCACCGCAAAAAGAAATATGTATCCAAACCACACGCGCTGTGCTGTCGCAATTTACTGCCATTGCTTGAAGGCAGTTTCAGCTGTTGCGGTCGACTAGAAATGGGGCTGCGCGCAAACTAAGCACGCGGCGACAAAAGTATACACCGGACGCGCAAAAGCTACAAACTTATTTAATATTTTTTTCCTCTCTTTATGAACACACACGCACACAAAAATGGTCGGCACCAAGACGGCGACGACGTCGATAAATGTCGAGGTAATTTCAGAAGAGCGCAGAGAAAAAGCAGGGGGCGAAATATAATTTGCATAACGCGACAGCCAGGCTGAGTGTGGAGGGCGCGCTTAAAAACCGCGCCAGAAGAGGAACGCTCCAAAACGGCAATAATCGGAATATTATTAAAATACGGCAGAGGGCCGAGACAGGATTAAAAATAGTGTGTCGGTACCGCTTTCTTTTCTGTTGTTGCTTTCACGGAACCAGCTGACGTACGGCGTGGACCAATACGAAAACTTGAAACAAGCAGCGTCACTACGATATAATTCACCGTTAAAGAAAAAAAAATATCGAAACACCTATCTTATTCTTCCTCGGAAATGGCGACTATAGCGAACTGAAGCGACCCCGTCATCCCGTTGTCGTTTTCAGCACTTGCACGGACGGTGTTATAGGTATGACCCGCGCATGGCGTAACGCACTGAATCCACTACACACTTGTAGACAAACTTACAAATTTCGAGACAGAACAATGCATGGCACATACCTATGAGCAACCGCAATAAGCATAAATGCTGACTGGCATTCGTAAAAACATGCAAGCCGAATGATGCGCGAAAGCCAGCTAGCATATGTTGCTTCCGAATGGCCTGGTTGACGGGTTTCTATATCATCACGGTAATGAAGAAATTCCGTGCTATCGTGCTCTTATCATCAGGGCGTCGTCCTTACAATCGGGCAGGAATCAATATGAACGTGTCTCCAGGAGACTTTTGAACTTGCGTTACCGGGTTCTTATTTTGGAAGTTGATAAGGATAAGCGCGGCCAGGCGAACTCCGAGCCAATGGGTAAGAGAAAGGAGAAAGGCGGAGAGGGAAATGAATCGTTCCAAAGCATCGCCCCTCTACGTGCGTACATCATTAGGAGCGAGGGTGTCGGTCATCATGCGTGGACATGAACCACTGCACAGCCTCTGGTGGTTGACCACTTGCTGCTCCCACGACAGCACTGCTGTGCGCGCTAAATATCTCAGGAGGAAAGCGTGGTAAGGGAGTGGGGACTTTTCGATACGGCCCGTCACCGTCCTACGCGAGGAACACACTGAGCTAAATTTCCGTAATTCAGCTGCAGTATGGTGCAGGGTCAATCGCCGTAACAGCGGTTATGTGGATTAGCCTATGTGGATGAGCCTCGAGGCGTTGACCACGTACAGGATGTAATTCGTTGTTTAGTAAATGCCCACACAAGGGAAGGTAGACTACAGTTTAGCCTGCAATGGTGACTGTAAATGCACTTCCCATAAATCAACATACTCAAGCCATAAACACACAAGCATACTAAATCTGCAAAAAGGGGGGCGGTGGGGGGGCTTACCTATGAAGCAGTAAGGTTAACTTTCTTCAGAGACCGTCAGAACGGGTAGTGATAGGTTAAGGTGCTGCAGTATATGTTAACTGGTGAAACTGGAGAGGCTAACGGAATGCTTAGTTGGTACAACTTGGCAAACAGACTTAACTGCGCAAGCACCAAACCCATCAATAAAATAAGAGAAATAACAAAAAAATCCACAGGTCCAGCAAAGAATTACTCCAACTAATGCATGAGGATAACTTAGTGGTTAAGCATGCAGGGATAAGTTGAGACACATTCGCGTATTGTCATTGAGTATATACAGTTAAGCTATTAAGCTATAATTCTTGATACTTCTGTCACGCTAAGAAAACCGTGGTCTTGGAGAAAAATATTCATGCAATGGATGTTTATCTAATGAACAAATGACGTCTACGACGATCAATATGTCGAACAAAAATAAAAACAATAAGCGCTGCTTGTTCTCCTCGGGACATATTGGCATCGGAATATAAAAAAAAAATCAGAATGAGCATGAGCATCTACTAAGCCCTTCTGACATTATCAATGCTGGATCTCTTGTAAGCACGTGAAACGGGCGCCGTCTTGAACGGGGGAAAAATTCCCGCATATTTGATTTTTCAATATTAAGAGTTCAAGAGGAACCCTCTAAAGACAAGTTCTCGGGACTTTCACCCCCTTCGACGGTTTTATTTCACTCCGCGCGCTTTACTTGCACTTCCTAATGGAACCAGTCTGCCAGAACGCCACGGACAAACACGCAGCCTCAAAAGCGTCGAGAGCAGCCCACCAACGCGAAGCACAATGAAGAGACCCATACCAAAGCCGAGCGCACAAAATTTCTAGAACGCGCGTGCGCTTTGTCCAAGAACGAACTGCGCTTTGCGCAGCGATCCCGCAAGAACCCTCGGCCGATTACAGAACTTGCGCCACGCGACTTTTCTGTCGCGCAAGAAATGGAAGGGGGGCACGAACACCCGCCCGGAGGGACCGCAAAAAAACACGCAGCATAGGGAGTCGGGGAGATCGTGCCTAAGAGGAGCTCCAGTGGCAGCAATCTTCACTGTTGTTCCTCTCCGAAGATCCGCGGCTAATGTTCGTCGCTCATTCAAACCAAGAAGTTTCGGGCGACATTTCGAAGTGAAACGCGCCACGCGAGGCCGGAACTCGTCCTCGAGGAAAGGGCATGCAAGACGCTCGTTGAAACAACCCATTGTCACGCAGACGGCGCCTGCCTCCGCGATTCTATAGTTTTCACTCCCACCCCCCCGATTCCCGCGCGCCGCTTGCTCGAGTCCCTGTGATGCTGCGCGTGCGCTGTTGCTAGTATCTGACCAGAATTTCCTTCCATTCCCAGTCTATCAACCCTGTTTCGCCTGCGAGACGCCGCACCATACGCGCTCAGATTCTTCGAGCACTGTGGAAAATGAGCAGAGCGCGAGTGGATGTGAACGTGGAAGACTTTTTGTTTTGTTTTTGTAATCTCTCTTTTTTTTCTCTCTCTCTCTCTTTTCAGCGCAAAGTAATGATATCAGTTCATCAAGGACGTCCTGACGCGGAACTCGACAAGGATTCGCTCTGCGGGAGCGAGCTGCCTACAAATAATTTCAATCGTAATGCACAAAAGAAAAACGTATTTTGCTAATAAGCGACAGAGAAACGGCGCAGTGGCAAGGAGATGGGACGTAGTTTATCGTGAAAGATCAAATGATCTGCTCATTCTCCTCGTCGATTGCCATCCATAGGAAGAGACTCCATGGGCCCAAGCCGTCCACCTCACTTGAAAACATTTTTTTTTGTTCTTTTCTTTTGTCATGGCGAAAGAAACCGTTTAGCGGAAAAGGAAGAGCAAAATGCGAAGCCTGTTATTATTGTCACAAAACAACACTCACTTGAACGAAGGAGCGCGCCACCGATTGGGAGACTGAGCTACGTTTTCGGTCGTGTAGCGAGAACCGCGCTACAGCCAGCGTCACGTGATTCCCGCCAAAACGGACACATCTGAGAATGCTCGCTAAGGAGTTATTAGAGTGTCCTAGCAGTGGTGGCTTACCGTGCTTTTGGTAATGTAATACCGTGCTCTCGTGGTCGGTGCCCGGCTGTTTCAATCAGAAGCACCTGCGTTAGTAGCTCTGTGCGTATAGTACATGTCAGAAATCAGAAATGCCTGACACGGGTCCTTCAGACTCAAATAGCCACGTGTTGACGTCGAGAGAAGGGTATTATAGCGTGCTTACCGTACGGTAATCCTCCTATTGTGCAAAATAAAGGCGTGCAATACGGACACAAGAGTAGGGGAGAAGGCAACACGAACGCTTACTATCAACTGAAAGAGGTCGCCGAGGCTAAAAAGAGTAAACTAAAAACTGGAAAAGAGTCGTAGGTATGCCGTATATCCATTCTGTTTCGCACAGGCTTAAGTCGGAAGTAGATATGGTGTTAAAGTCTCTCTCTCACTCTTCTTCTTTTTTTTTTTTTTACTGTTCCTAATAAGTTAGGTAAGATATGCGCTGCCGGGTAGAGCAAAAACGAGCAGCTTCGTGGAAAAAAGCTAACACGCATTTGTTCAGCAAAGCACTACACAGCGAACTAAGGTGTAGGCTCCACCCACAGATCAAGCAAGACGAGCCACGTGCCCGCATGTCCCCAAGTGCCCTTCTTGAAAAGATACTGGGAGCTGACTTCGGTGAATACTGCAGGCTATGCAGTGCTTCCCTTCGTGCCCTAATGCACGCTTTTAGTGTTGACCGAAAATTGGTCACCGTGTTTCGACGTAACCTATCCAGATTGATTTGTACTGTAAGTGAGCGAAGCTGCGCACGTTTATGGACCGCCAATCGGAAGAATATATTTGCTTTGCTGTGACTACACTTGGCTCTGACTCATTCTTTGGAAAAGAACTGGCACCCGCTGGCGCACCAAAGGGGCCTAAATTTGATTATCCAAGCTTTTGTGGGGTGTCTTCGGAGAACAGATACGTCATTCCTTGGAATCGACCCGACGGATGCCTCCCGTGCGTTCGCGGCTTCGGGGAGTGTCACGCTAATAACTTACTGACATCTGTCCTCGTTAGCAGCAAGAGCATTGCGATATTAGTAACTCTCGGAGGCGCACCGCAGTGCATCAAAGCTCGAGTAGTCAGCCATTTTTAGGCGTCAACCTCATCTTTCTCTTAATTTGTTCGCAGATTAGTGGAGAGAAGAAAATTAAGGGAGCTTAACCTCAATGGCTTCCGGTCACCTATCCTACATCAGAAAGGAATAAGCGGTGAAAGAATGAAGATGGGCGAGAGAGAGTCTTCAATTACACGCTCATGAAGGTTGGCACCTATGTAGAAAGGCCAAACAAGAACGGAAGATGGAGGCTTAAACTGATGAGAGAGAGAGAGAGAGAGAAAACTTTACTTAACAAGTGATGAAGAAAAAAAATTATTGAACAGGCTATGTCGCTAGAGCCAACGTTCCTGCAAGTGGACTTATTGTCGTTGCCAGGGCAGCAACCATTTGTGGTCTTAACGAAGACTACTCCACTCGGTCAAGTTGTTGTCTCCAGACACACAGACGACTCTTTTTATCACAGCCGTATGTGGTGGCCTTTGTGCTGTACTGAGGCATTTGCATAAATAGAAATATATTTGCCCCACCTGCCAACTCGAATCATCCTGCTACATTACCACCATAACAGATAAGCACGAAAAAAGAAAACGAAAAAAAAAATTAAAACGCGGGGGAAAAAAAGTTGCCGTCATGTTTCGCGCAGTTAACGCGCTACGTCAAACGCTTGGGTGCTACGCCCTGCTCGTGCATTGCGCGTAGATTGTTCTCAAAACGATTTGATCGTGTGTATCTGCGGCGGTTTCTTCAAAATTCATATTCTACTGGTGACCAAGTTCTTTCTGAGGTTGAGCACTATAAATACTTAGGGCTGCTAATTACTAACAAACTCTCCTGGAACACGCACATAGATATTGTTGTAGCCAATGTCTTAAGGAAGTTGTTCTCTTTAGGCGTACGCTCAAGCTAGCTACCCCTCAAGTACGTTTGCTCGCCTACAAATCAATTATCCGTCCTATGTTAGATTATGCCGTGATAATTTGGGACCCCTTCACAAAATCAAACATCGAGAAATTAGAAAGAATACAGAAAAAGGTTCTAAGATTCATTTACAACTCATATGGTCGCAGCTATATAAGCGAATTGATAAAAAAAGGTAATTTGTCCCCGGTTACTGAAAGAAACCGTGTTTGTAGACTGAAGTTCCTTTATCAGTTGGTAAATGGTCATTACAAAATTAACACATCACATATCTTGATTCCATCTACAGGTTACGCAACTAGAATCCGACATTCCCAAACAATTCAGCCTTTGGTGCAAAGAGTCAATTCCTTTAAATATTCTTTCTTTCCTCGTACGATAAACGATTGGAATAACCTTTCTAATGAGGCTGTAATCCAAATATCTTTGGTATCGTTTGAAGAGTATTTGACTTGAAGTGTTCTGTAACCTGTCCTGATTGCTTTGCCATTGTTCGTTGTTCTTTTTGCCCAAATGTACGTTGTGCGTGTTTATGTTTATGTACCACCCTGCTATGGTCTACGTTAGACCGCAGTATTTATAAATAAATAAATAATAAATAAAATCTTTTTCCCTACATGTCTGATGTGTGTGCGTTTTTTTTATTTTTTTTATTAGTAAAAACAGTGAGCCACTGTAAAGAAACGCGCCGCCTTAATTTCGAGCCATTATGTAATGCACTATTCACACTGTTCGTTTCCCCCTTTTCTCCTGTCTCTTGTTTTTGTCTGCCGTCATTGATGTTAAAAGTGATAGTCTACAGTTATGTCATCCAGTGCCAATGGTTCACCCCAGTATTCATCATCCATATCGCGCATATTGGAAGACCGGAAAGAGTTTCTTCGTGATATGACGCCTTCTTCCTGCGTCCATCAGACTGGGTCCCCAAGCCCTAGTCTTGTAGTCAGTCTAAACCAGTTTGAAGCGTAACACACGCCTCTAATTTGGCATCCAGATTTAAACATGAGATCAAGGCAAATTGTTTGTGAAGTCGATATATGGCGTCCGATGTGCTGACTACACACACACACACACACACACACACACACACACACACACACACACACACACTTATCCTCCATGTCAACTCAGCGCACCCACGTTGTCATAGTTAGTTCACATCAGAGAGAAAGAGAAAGAGGTTGGTGTAGTGAGGACTTGATGCTATTTTCTCCAGCGCTAGTCCAGAGGTATCACGGCTCAGCCAACAGCACCTCGGTATCGCGTGAGGGAGGAAAAGTGAAGTTAAAAGGAGAAAAGTGGAGAGAAGCCAGCTTCCCAAGTTGACACGAGTTTTCCTTCTCCGCGAGCGCACTCTTCCGTACTGGTTTTCGTGCCTCGCTGCTAAGAACAGCTACTACACTCTTGACCTTAGCACCCGCCGTCTCCGCTACGCTTCCTTGTCTTACTCCCTTCCTTGCGCTTGGCACTGGTTCCCTGTGCTGCGCTCGCTCCCATCGCCGGATTAGCACATCATCTCCTCGAGTCGACAGACGGGGCCATCTACGCTTACGCGTAAAACAAATACTTGCTCAAAAGTATATCCAAGTCCTTATAACAGCAAGGGACTGGGATGCGCTCTACTGGGATGCGCTCTATGCCGTGCTCGTAAGTGCGATGCTGTTGTTTATTCATTAGTGTAAGCAAAGGCTGCGTTAACAAAAGTTGCATTCCCTGTGTAACGTATCTTTTAGCTCACTTCAGAGGTCCAAATGACTGATGTCAGTTGAAGCGCGAGGAGGGGCAAATAAAATAAAAAAAACTTTTCTATGAAAACTTCTGCTAGGACTGTGAGTCAAGTTTTATTTTATTGTATTGTTATACATTGCTATATTATTTATACGTTTTGATTAACATCGTGCATGTCATACACCTTATATATGCGACGGTGTTTTCTGTCTTACCGTGCAATAGTGGTGACGGCGAACATGATCCACGCTGTAACGCAGTGTTAAAAGAGTACTGACACGAATTTTTTACATTCTCGTGTTCTTACTTTAAATGAAAGCACTGGCGTGGAGAACCCCAAAAAGAGTATCACGGTGCCTCGCAGCGCAATGAATATTATTTTAATACGGCTCCCTTAAAACCCCACTTTCGGTTTGATTTCAAGGGGGCGGTTTCCTAGTGACGTGTCGACACTGCCGGATGTGCGTCTAAGTCACGTAGGGGCAGCAATTCGTGATAGCGTCGCTGCAACTCGGTCGTCTGTGGTCAGTTACATGTGGGGCACGCAAAGAACGACAATTTCACGGTCATCCAGTGTCTCTGACAGCGATTTCGGTGAATTTTAAGAGGCTGTGTTCATACGTCATCGTAGTGTCCATTGCGCTGGGGCTGGCGTGCAGGGCTGCGCGACGAAAACTTTAAAACCAAACTAAAATACTTTATACCTGTTTCCTGGCTTCCGTGTGTGGAGGCCGGTAATAACACATCGCTAGAAAATGAAAAATGTATATTTTTCACCACCACAAAATTGTGTCAGTACTCCTTTAATAAGTATAACTGCTGAGGTATTACTTGCCAACACCATGACATGAGGCACACCGTAGTGGAGCGTTTTCGAAATTGGGACCACCGGAGGTTCTTTAACGTGCACCTAAATCTACCTACACGGACCTCTAGACGTTTCTCCTCGGCCAAAATTCCGCCGGGATCGAACCCGTGCCTTTGGGGTCGACAGCCGAGCAGCATAATACAAACCAACGCAGCAACCGTGAAACGCTAGAAATTTCGTTTTCTATGGTGTCGCGCCTGATCAGGAGCGCGTGGTGAAACCATGAAGCATTCTCGACCCAAGTTGCGTCACTATGCGACGCACTTCTCCATAGCCCGCGGAGCATACCAAGAGAGCTACGGGTAAATGACGCGGTATTTTAGTGCAGAGACAAGACAGGCCGGGGGTATTGCGCGAAGCAAGAGCGAGAGCGCGGATACGATGGTTCTCAATTGCGGGACGAGTCCCGGTATAGAAAGACCGAAAATAAGGACGACAGACAAAACATCGACGACTATCGACGGGGCGCGAGGCCCCTCGTCGTCTTTCGCTTTAATTTCCTTGACTTCGGAGTCGTGTTCCCCGTTTCGGGTGGCTTCGCCACCCATATTTCAGAGCTTTAAGCCGTCGCGCTGGCTTTAGCGTGGGGGCTACCGCGCCCCCGTGGTCGTCGCACATTCCCGGCGTGGCGTCAGCAGAGTCCGGGTGCTCTCCCGAAGGCACTATCGGGACCTGTATCGCTGCGGCGACCTCTCCCTCCGCCGTCGCCGGGTCCAGATTATCGCCAGGCTCCAGATTCGCGCCGGCGGCTCCTAATGACCGCCGCGCTGCTCTTCGCTCCGCTCGTGGGCGCACACACCCTCTCCCCGGGTGGAGCCTCGCTCCCCATTGGTCGGCGCCAATTAATGGCACGTCCGAAGGGGCCCCGTTAATCTCGCCCACGTCTCCGCACAAGGAACTACCTTTAAAAGTCCTGTCTTCGTGTCACCTTCCTCCGCGTCCGCCTGCCTCCGCCCTGTCGCGCTAATTTAGAATGGCGGCCTCTGTTCTCCCCCATCTTGCCCCCCACCCCCCTCTCCTTTATATTTTTCTCATTTCTTGTTTTCCTTCACCCTGGCTTCCTTATATCATTCCCTCCGCTTCGTTACACGCTGCGCTGCCGCCTCTCTTGCTGCTCTCATTTCCGGGCTCTCTACGTTACTGGCTTTCCGCTTTCTTTTGTGAAAGGCATTTTTCCTTCGTCGCTGGGTGTGCGATGCGGGTGACGTGTACGTCACCGCATATGAACGGGAATCCTCTGCGGGAATGCTTAAAAGGCCTTGCATTGATTTTTTTTTTTTTTGCTTCGTCGTTTTCGTAGGTCGCGGTGTTAGTACAAAGGCCCTTTACGAGCGGTCCTGAAATGCGAAGACTCGGGCGTCTCTTAGGCAAATTAAAATTCTGCATATTAAATGGCGAGAAGCAGCAGACGACACCACCGAGATATCCAAGGCGACGTCTTTGACCTTGGAGGTCACCAAACGTCTGACAAGGGAAACTGAGCTTTTACGGCTCCGCCAGGTCACAGTTATTATGTTTAATTATTTGACAAATACTTATACATCCAGATAGAGCACTGATTGTTCCTGGGGTCCCATTAAGAGACACAGCGCTTGGCGCTAGCGGCCAAAAAGGCGAAGCTGTCAAAGAGTGTGTTCAGCTTATGAGATTTCAGGCCTCCCATGAGTTCTCGTTCACCTTTGATAACCTTCGCGTGACAACTATACTACGCCTATCGTGTCGTCTCTGGTCTGAGCGAAGGGGCGTTTTCCCGACGTGGAAATATAATGTTTCGGCGCAAAGGAACGCTGGCTCGATGCGAAAGGCCTTCTTCCAGGTGGCCAATTGGCCATCAGCATTTAAGGAATAACCTTGGTGAAGTATTGTGAGCCCCCAGCCACGGCTGCCACATCCATCGCTGGACGCGAAATGAAACGACGCTCAAGTGCTCCTGTTTAGGTGTACGTTAAGAAAATTTATATAGTCAAGGCTCTTCCGATGTGAACCACTGTGGCCTGACTGACTAGGCTATAATCATTGCGAAACACTTTACCACAGAATTTTTTAAATGTTATAGATGTTACACAAAACGAAGGTTCTTCGGCGGAAATAGAAATCAAAGCATAACATCGGTAACCTGCCGACATTTTAAGGTATCATTCACGGGTTGAACTTTCGAACCTCATATATCGGCAATGCAACCTTGAGACACGGTGTTTAAATCGTTTCTTTGGGACTCGCCTTTCTTTTTCTAACGACATAAACAAGTCACAAACAATGAAAGTACGACTCTTCAAGCCAAATCTTTGAAAACACTCACACAAAAAAAGAACTAGTACACTTTCAATATGACAACGCAGTGAGAGATATAATAAATTTCTGTTGTAAGCAGGAGAAATAAACTCAATTCAATTCAATTAAAAAATTGACGTTACGTCTGTTTCGTCATCTCTTCCATCTCGCCAATCACCCCAGTTCAGACATTGGCCACCGAGAGGGTGGCCAATGTACAATTAATGGTCTGTTCAGGCCATCGCTTCCTGCTCTTTTCAGGTGGTGTTTCGAAGTTGATTCGGCTACTTGCACAATTTCCGCACCTAAGCAGTAGAGAGTTTGCCCACATTCCCATTTCTCACATATTTGCTATCCTGTTCAACGCCTTGACCATGTCTTACTCTGTGTGGGACACGTTACTTTAAAGGTGAAAACAGGGGGACACCAACCAAATTATAATCATTTAAAAGTAAAATTTACTTCTAAAGATGAAAAAACCCGACGTTTCGGGTCCCACTCGGACCCTTCTTCAGGGGTGACAGGAGGGCACCAGACAGCAGCAGTGCTTATAAGGCCTTCT
Organism: Hyalomma asiaticum; assembly: GCA_013339685.2. Taxonomy (NCBI): domain Eukaryota; kingdom Metazoa; phylum Arthropoda; class Arachnida; order Ixodida; family Ixodidae; genus Hyalomma; species Hyalomma asiaticum. The sequence goes on along the minus strand of CM023481.1, from coordinate 285,710,492 downwards.
TTCTTCTCTCTTCCTTCCTTTCTCACTTTCTCTTTTTTTCCGGTTCTTCAAGCCGAGGGGGGTCATGCTAGTGTTGAACCAGGTGCCGGAGTCCGCTAAAATAGACACTTGGCATTGCACCTGCAGACCGGTTCACGTTTCCAGGTGTCGCCTGAATGTGCCTGCAGGTGCAATGCCAAGTGTCTATTTTAGCGGACTCCGGCACCTGGTTCAACACTAGCATGACCCCCCTCGGCTTGAAGAACCGGAAAAAAAGAGAAAGTGAGAAAAGAAGGAAGAGAGAAGAAAGAAGGCCTTATAAGCACTGCTGCTGTCTGGTGCCCTACTGTCACCCCTGAAGAAGAGTCCGAGTGGGACCCGAAACGTCGGGTTTTTTCATCATTAGAAGTAAATTTTACTTTTAAATTATTATAATTTGGTTGGTGTCTCCCTGCTTTCACCTTTAATTTCGTCCCAACCAGACAGATCTCTGTCAAATGTTCACCTTTAAAACACGTTACTTTGCATTGTTACCCCCAAAGAGGGGCATATCTCCTAATTGGATGTTTTCAGCGAAGGCTGTAATATTCATCTGGGAATGGGATGGGTGTTTTATTGTCATTTAATTCTGCTGCGGTGCATAGTATAGCCCTAAGACGGCACACAAGTTGCCCTCCAGATACGCTAGTAATATATTCTCATAACGATGCGCAAAGGAAGAAGGCTTTATAACATAACATTATTGTCAGGGAATATCGCTCCAAAGGTTGAACTCGCGGCCCTCGGGCATTGCTCCAGAAAGAATCCTTATTGATGACGCCGGCGGAACGAAAACATAGCGAAAACTTTATTAGTAACGCCGGCCGGGACACCTCCAGTAAGTCACAGAGATGAAAGGATTAACCGGAGAAATCATGATAAGCGCAAAAAAAAAAAAAGAGGAAAAACGCGGACGTACGAGAGAAAAGCGCCCTCCCGATCTCGAAGCGGATATATCGAGGGGCGGAAAGGCTCACCTCGGGCATCAATAAAAGCGCGCGGCCAGCCCGGTCTAGTTGTTACATCGGCCACGTCGATCTTACCTTCTCGGAATTTTTATTGCGTGTCTCGGTACTGCGGCGATCGCCGAGAAGTCACTGTGGTGGCTCGCACCCGCGCCACGCTGGAGAGAGGTCGGCGAGGAAAAGGGAAAGACGGTGCCCGCGACCGAGACATGCAGGGAAACCGAGGGACGCGCCAGCAGCAGAAAAAAGAAAAAAAAAGAAAGGAAAAAGAAGCGGGCTTGAGGCTAACCAAAACGGCGACCCGGGCATCGCCAGCCGAGGGCCTAAATAAAAGTGATTAGCCCCGGCTGATCGATCGATTCCGATCGCATCACCGCCAGGAAAGTAATGCATTTTCTTTGTTTTGCAAGAGGACGTAATGAGGGCGAGAGTGTCCTGGGTGGCGAGAGTGAGAAACTAAATAAAAGCAAGACCGAGCGTAAGGGAGAGAGAAAGGACCTGGCGGCCCCGGGAATAAATGAATAAATGAATGAATGAGTCTGGCTCTCCGCGAGCGATTAAATATTAAGGCCTAAATTGAAAACAGCGCGTGCATTATCTTCTCGATATCGATCTCGCGTGTGCTCGTGAGTGTCTGGCCGAGGTAGGTGCCTGCGCAGAGAGCTTTGTGTACGCCTGAATACGCTAATGTCTACACGCACCTGGAGAGAGAGAGTGCGTGTGTGGAGGAAGAAGAGAAGCGCTTCGGGTGAAGCGAGGAACGAACACAAGAACGCTCTTACAGAAAAGAGAGGGAGATGTCTCTTGTTCCATTAAGTGACGACACACGCGAAAGAAACAATAATTTTTTTTTCGGTACAACTTTGGCCCGCGTTGAGTACGCAGCAATTTCAGGGCACGTCAATGATTTAAGCGCAGCCCGTGAAATGCAATTACGTCCGCGTCGTGAAAGGTCACTTCGCCTCTGTGCCCTTTGCGACGCTCTCCTGCCCGTATATATATAGTCGAAATACGACCTCACCGCTTTGTTATTTCTGTACGTGTTTTTCGAGTGATTTAATACAGCCTTTTCGAGTCAGTGTAGCAGCTCAGTTTAAATATTGTGAGACCTTTCTTTGGCCAAAGGAACAACATGTGCAGCTGCACCAGGGAAATAGAAGCCAACAATTATTACTGTCTTCATATAAATGTAGCTTGCTTATGGGGTGGATAAGTTACAATACGCTTTTTATAGGTAACGGGGAACGCTTCTTAGAGCCATATATCTTTCACACGGTACTTGGCACACTGGAAATCAAGGTGATTGCACTGTACAAGGCTGGTATGCTGCGGCTCGCATATATTTATTTTTTTTTTCATGCAGGTTCATGTTACATATAATTAAATGCAAGATTGCAATTCACCAAGGAAGGCGGACTTCTCTGTAATACTGTCTGGTTTGCACGAAAAAGATAGTGACAGCATTTCTTCCCAAGTTTTTATAAAAATGTTTCCGAGGAAAAAACCGCCTTAATTTTACCCTGCGAATCAAGATAAGCGTTGAAATCAATATAATCAGCGGTTAAAATTTACAAGTGAGCCGAATTATTGTTAAAGTATGGGACATTTTGAATTTGTTAATATTAGCCGGTGAGTTGTCAAGGCTCCAGCTGGCGCGAATGTTTAGGCATGCGCCATCTATCTTGCCGTAAAAATGCACTATTGTACCAGTTGCCTGTAGGTAGGTAGGTAGGTAGGTAGGTAGGTAGGTAGGTAGGTAGGTAGGTAGGTAGGTAGGTAGGTAGGTAGGTAGGTAGGTAGGTAGGTGGGCGGGTGGGTGGGTAGGTGGGTGGGTGGGTGGGTAGGTAGGTAGGTAGGTAGGCGGGTGGTAGGTAGGTAGGTAGGTAGGTAGGTAGGTAGGTAGGTAGGTAGGTAGGTAGGTAGGTAGGTAGGCGGGTGGGTAGGTAGGTAGGTAGGTAGGTAGGTAGGTAGGTAGGTAGGTAGGTAGGTAGGTAGGTAGGTAGGTAGGTAGGTAGGTAGGTAGGTAGGTAGGCAGGTAGGTAGGCAGGTAGGTAGGTAGGTAGGTAGGTAGGTAGGTAGGTAGGTAGGTAGGTAGGTAGGTAGGTAGGTAGGTAAATGGGTGGGTGGGTGGGTGGGTAGGTGCTGAAGAAATCACCCCCCTCCCTCCGTTTCTTTTTTAATTGGGGGAGTACTACGGGATGCTCCCACGTCGTACACGGGAAGGGCTTACTGAACTGTCTTAAAAAAAGAAAGAAAAAGAAAATGCAATTGCGCGTATTTGAGTACAAACGTAGCTAGAATGCAATAGAATTCCTGGACATCGAAGGGACTATCTCGGGACTGGTGTGACCTTAAAAGTTTCTGCAATGTGAATACACCTAGCGGACTTGCCGGCTACATTACCTCAGTTGAAATGAATGGCGTGAAGTAATAAATGATAATACAACATCCTGATTAACGAACTATCAGTTACCGTGCTTTTAATATTTATGCAGATTGCTTTTAAATATGGTAAGCTTTTGCCGCAGAAACCACGTCATTAAAAATGTTTCGTAGTCCTCGAAAATGTGCCTGGTATAACGGTAAGTGAGCACTGACTTAGCATTTTTTTTTTTAAATTTCGAAACGAGCCGATGAAAACAGTCGTGTAGCAGCTTTTATTCAAGGAGAATTCTATGGGTTCAACAGACTGTTCGCCTATATGAAACGGCATGTCGACTTGTTTCAACATACTTAACCGGTTTATCCTTGTATTGCAGCAACGTGTAGGAATAATGCGGGCGAACGGAAAAGAAGCAAAACTAGTACAAAAGAACTGCGCCTTACGTTTGCCTGACAGGTGTAATCCCACTACAGTCGGCGTCAAGTGCACGCTGACGTCTGACGTGTTTACTGCCGATATTGCGAGCCATTACTTCGGCGCGTCGAAGGCGGCGGCTCAATATCGCCAAATCCTTTGTTTTCTTTTGCCGCACTAAAAGCGAAGCGGCGGAGATGCTTTAAAGAAGCGGGGTTGCGCGCGCGAACGAAGCAGGGAGAGATTTTCGATACTTGTGAGGGAGGCCAGCCCGAGCCAAATACGAAGTGCCGCGAGCTGCTGTGTGAGTGTGTGTGTTTGTGTGTGGCCCGCTGGGAGCAACGGTTCGCCGAGGGAAAGAGGACGGCACGAAGCGCGTCATGAAGGGAGGAGAGGAGGACCAGGACGCTTTTTGGGGATTTAAGTCTCGCCAGAGCAGCGTTGCTGCTTGCATCTGTGTACAATATCGATTGCAGAAAGATTGATTGCCTGATTGATTCGGGCCGGAGGGGAGACTACGATGGCCTGCACGCCGGCCCGAGGGGAGGCCACATCTGTACCGACGCCAAAGAAAAAAAAAACAAGCGTAAAGCAAACAACCGGTAATTATTCGCGGAGGCTCGCTGTTGCGCCGTCGTTGTCTTTTGCTCTCTTGTCGACGCATGCTTGCTGTGTTCTGCTTCTCAAGCCATCAGGGGAGCAACATAAAGGAGAGCGATCTTTTGTCCACCCTCTCCGCCTGATTTTTTACGTATAGCACGGTCCCTCTATGCTTTGTGTTCTAAGGGACGCAGGGCGGATTGCGTCACTACGCGCTCTTTTGGAGGCCAACTTCACGCCGAGGTTTATTAATCGTACAGAGCCTGGTGAATGACAAGTTTTTTTTTCTAGTTTTTTTCCGGCTTGTTATTCTTGTGGGCCGATATTTAGGCTACTTAAGTGGTTCTTCATAACGTGTGAAGCTCCGCAAGAAAAGTATACAGTGAGGCGGAGCTTGCAGGGAAAAAAAATTTAAATAAGCAGGGCCTCATTTCTTAGGTTGGCACGCTTTTCTCGCTTCGAACTATTTTCGACAAATAGCAAGTAAAAACGCACAGCCTTCTTGTTTGAAGTGATAGTTCAACGACCTCTTGGACATGAAAAGAAGCCCTCTCTAAAACTTTGCTTTCTTATTCGGCCGTGCAAGTAGAGCTTGTAGTGAATCATAATAATGTGCAGGTGTTCGCACGTACGTTGGTTCTGCTGTATTGAAATACGAAAGGTCAGAAAGGAATCAAGTGCGAGAACTCGTTATCACATAAGTACGGACGACTGCGTTTCTGTTACAATCAATTTACCAGTGGTCTTTGTTGTTCGGTTAAGCATAGGCAAACGCTCATACGATAATTAATTAGGTCCTTGCAGATTGAGACAGGAAATAAATCTGTGACGTAGACGCTAGCTTCGTCAAGACCAACTTAAGGGAGTTTGTACCCTTGCTGTTTATGCCACGGGACGAACGCTAGCAGGGATGCCTTTGTAGTTTAAATACTTTGCGAGTACAATCAAACAGCTTACCGACTTCTAGTTCATATCGCTGTGATTCACGCGATATGCATTAGCAACTACCCCTAGATACGGTGGGAAACCTTCGTATCTGCCATCATAGAGTGCACAATAGGGTAAGATATAGAATCTATTTTTGGGGCACAACGGCGATATTTTAGGATGTGATCAATTGTTTAGGTTAGCCACACGTTTTTTTTTTTTTTTTAACTGCCCCTTTGTTCAACTCGTTTGTCAATATTGTAAACAGGAGGAACCAGCTCATTGAAGATTAAGTAGGCATACTCAGCTTAGGCGTCCATGTCAGACATTTCTGTACAGCTCTTCTTGATTCTGTGCTACTTTTACTGTGAAGGCATTTTAATTCGAGCGTTCATGTATTTGATTGTGACCTTCTTCCTGCAATACTTTCCAGTGATTATAAACGAAGTTACAAGCCAAGTTCTGAGGCATTTGCATCGTAGGTGTGGTACCTTTCTGTTGGTGACTGCAGAGCGACGAGAAAAAAAAAAGCAAGAAAAGGTCGATTTGCTCAAATAATCGCTATAAGGGCGGCAACTCTACTCGCAGTTTAACTTTGAGCTTGAGCAACTGCGTCCTCACTTTTTTTTTTTTTTGTAAAGAACACGTGGAACGTGCCTCGGTTTAACTGAAATAATTTCTGAGCAGAAGGCCATCCCAGGAAATGAAGAGCTCTGGTTGCCACTGTATGGCCGAAATAACCGGCCTTTTCACTGCTCGCCATCGCGTTCTGTCAGAGAAGCCATACAACAGACAACACGGCCTGTTGGAGGGCAGTCTGCTGGAGTAGGCCGCGTTCACGGGGCAGGCGTGTAGTACACATCGCACAAGGACGTGTGTGAGGATTCGCGGCAGCCAATCAGGGTTGCGCCAGTATTGACCTTTTCCGCCTCGCCGGCGGCTTTCTTCCCGCCAGAAGCGTTGGCCACCCCTTCCGCGATCCAGTGGGGCAAACGCCGAGTGGTCGGGACTGTGGCCTGGCCGCATCTTCCGGCACTGTTTTCCAATCGCGGCCCCTGTCAGGCCAGCGGCAGCCATTCGGCCGCGCTTCTTCGGCCAGCGGTCGCGATGGGAGAAAAGCTGCTTCGCTCGCTCGTTGCTGCCTGGCTCCTAACTTCTCCTTCCCTGAGGGGGAGATCCCAGCGACACACTAACGAACTGCGCTCCATTCGATTAACTTGTGATGACGGGCTGGCCAATCGGAAGGGTTGGCACGTCACTTGCAATCCCCCTCCAACTCTTTCCTTAGGCGTCGATGGACGAATAGGAGGACCGAATTCATTAGTGGCACCAGTGTGGAATTACGCAGTGAGGAGGAGCGACGCGCGACGAAGGGGTGAAGGATGGAGGGAGGTGAGGGGGTGCTACGACTGGACAGGCGACGGAGTTGGGGGGGACAGTGCTGCGCGGAGAAAAATCGACCCCACGGTCGCCCGCGCCCTAGGCGCACTGTTTCCCTAATGGCGATCGATCTTTCCTCTTCCTTTCTGGCTGCCGTCGCTTGTCGCATTTGCATATGACCGCCTTCTTAATTGGAGCCTTCCAACAAGCGGCGCGAGGACCCGCCCTGCATTCAGTCGATGGGCCGACCAAGGCGCCCCGGGCGTACCACCGCCTTCTACTGGCGGCTGGCTCGCCGGCTGCAGCAGGCCAGGACAGTGCGGTACACTTACTAGCGGCCGAAAGTCGGACGTAGCTCACCGGAATATGACTACCCTACATCCCCCCTGAACAAAGTATGCCCGAAGGAAAGCACTGCACTTCCAAATTTCAAGACGTCACGAAACAAGCAGCATTTCGTAAGCACCCCCTAAAAAGAACACCGCTTGCAAAACGCCGAGAGATAACATGTACTTTAAACAGAATGCGAAACGCAAGGTAATCAGCGACGAGTGACTAGCCAAAAAGAAAAAAAAAAGTGCGACATCCAGTCTCACATTGCAGAAGCTAAACTTCTTCTGCAACTGCTGAACCGCATTGCATTGCAGAAGCTAAACTCGTACGACGTCGGCATGCGGTAAGAGCATTCAGCGATATGCGTGTCCCTTTGCTAATACGAAACATGAGTACGTCATCCTCGGCCAGCTTATACTTTCCCCGATTTCGAAAACCCCAGGGTTAGTGTACTCCTTCTACCTTTTTAAAGGAGCGGAAGGAATGAAGGGGTACAAGAAGACAAGAAAGCAGAAATACGGACAATTGTATTTCCTTGCATTGTCGTGAATCAAGGTCTCTGCAACGAAGGAAAGCAAAATCTAGTGTTGTAGGCTAACAATGATGCGCGATCTTCTTCTTGACACCATCCGCCGTAGCTACTCCATCAGTTCTTCCTGCAAAAATGAAATAGAACAGCACCGTTTAAGCGAGTTGCCTTTCTAGATGCCAAAACAATGCACGTCTTAGGTATAAAGGTAGGGATGTAGAGAAAAATGAAGAGAGAGTAAGAAACAATAGTAAAAGCAGGGAGATTAACCAATTGATTTACAGCCCTCCTGTGAGATAAGTCGTAAAGGATATAAACAAAAAAAAAATAAGAGAAACATGAATTCTACGCAAACACCACTCTGCAGCACACTCTCTCTCGCTCTCTCGCTTTCTCTTTCTCTTTTTCTCCAAGGCAAAAAAAAAAAACATGTGATGCGCAGTACACTTATGATTGTATAGGCCAATGAACTTCAGTAACTTCGCTGAGGACGAAGGTGCATACACTACAGGATTTCCACTTCTGTAATCAGGCAAAATTTCAACATTCGTTACGTTAAGAAATGTGGCAGAGTTCAGGGGCTTGCTTCGGTGCATACGACACTTTGATGACTTCATCCGTTTGTTTTTATCAGTCTAACTGCATGCGATTAGGCTGTAATCAGGGAGACCAACTAGCTTGACGTGGCGCGAAAATTACACTGCTGAAGGCGCACTGCGATGAAATAGGGGCACACACGTGCGTTCTGCAAAACATCCGAAAGCTTACTGCGCCCTCCTCATGATGGCTTCGTGAGTCACTCTGTCACGCTGTGAAGGAATTAAGCAGCCTGAGGACGTTCAGAGTATACTTTCAGAGTTTGCCATATGTTATATTGCGTGGACGACTTCGCTTGTTGACTGAATATGCGTTGTGGCACTTCATTTATCGTTCTGGATGCGCGAGGTTCATCCTCATTGTCCCCATGCAACTACACAGTACAGTTCGAGAGTATGATGCAAGTTTTGAAAGGATACTTGCCAGATTTCAGACGACCAGCTGATGGAAACCACGTCATCTCACCAGGGTTTCTTTCCACAGATGAGGTAGGCATACCTGGTGCCCGTTCATAAAGACGGCACAATTCTCTGTACGAAATTCCCTCAGTTCCGGAAAATGATGAAGGCCTGCACAAATCAAATGTAGATTCCAATATTCATATACTGAATTGTTATGGGCTGGAATGTCAGGTTCTTTCTCTCTCTTTTTTTTTTCATCAGGTGATATTCAGGTGGCTATTTACATTCGTAATTTAAAAATCATTGGCAAAGTGTACACTCATGACATTTACGAGTAAACCTATGGCGTTTCAGCAGGGGTGTCAATGGACATAAATGACATGCAGGAGGACACGTCTTCGGTACATTTGGTCTAATTTGTTTGCATACATCTCAGGGAGTCACCATAGATCACAAAAAAGGCAAAGAAAGACAGTTCACATGTGTTTGTCACAATTTAAATTTATTTGTTAGAAAATTTAGGGGCATGTCCCCCATCGCTATGCTGCAGGTATATTCTGTGCTGATCGGGAAGGGAAAAATTACAGTATTGACATCAATAGCTCTCGAGCTGCACACCTTACTGCTACTTGTACACGAGAAGTACAGACACCGACATGCCCCTCATGCCGAGCAATCTTACCGCCTGCCGTGGCTATCTCAGCGGAATTCTCTACCAAGTTTGGAACGCTTGACAACATCGATGGGGACTCGGCACTTGTTGTCGTGCTGCATTTCATAAACGACAATATGACATGCACAGACTGCCTATCCGCTGTGCCTTGAGCGTGACACTGCTGATACAGCTAGTTGTAACTTTACGGTTGGCAATGGCAATGCATATGTCGATGACCGTAAGCACTAGTGATAGTTGCCATAAAAGTAGCTATACAATAACTAAAGACGAAATGATTAGTTACTGCAGGGTAATCATGCAAAGTTTCCGCACCTAACAATTGCAGTTTTCTGACCTTCTTGTATCTTCGGGTTTTATGCTTAATTCCACAAGAAAGGTAAATCCCTAACCGAAATAGCATGATGACGCCGCCACCGCAGAAACTCGATAATGAGAGAGGGAAAATCAGCCTACGCGTAACAAGAGGCAACGGAAAATGCTACCGAAGAAGTTATCTGCCCTGCTCTGAAGTTTAAAAAAAAAAGCAGGAAGGAACGCGAATACGAAACTGGCATCAGGTAGGGGTATACTGACGGAGGAATCTATGGGGCGAGAAGTCGCAATGGTAAAAAGGAACAGGTCCCCCAAGTCGTGAAGGCAGAGCAGGAAACGGTTGCTGCGAGACAAGGCGTCGGGAGCTCCAGCGCGTTAGGCCGGTCGTTTCGCGCCGAGGGAGCAGAGCGGAGGCGCAGGCATGCTTTCCAGCGTGATACACAGGAAATAAGCAGACAAACAAGAGAACGTGGAAGCGACGGCGGGGAAAGACAAAAGGAAAAAAAAATGAAAGGTGGGGGCGAGGACGCCAAAGACGGTAGAGGCGGCTACAGAACCAGGAGCATTTGAAAACCACCCGAGGCAGCAATTCAAGATCGTTATCCGGGGCGCCATCCCAGCGCCCGGCACAAGGGTCCGAACAATCCTCGCCCGCGACTTTCCCTTCTCCCCAACTCGCACTTCTTCGCATCTGGCACGGTCTTCGCTCTCCTCGCGACCATGCAGCACCAACGGCATGCAGCGAGCCATATGAAAAGACCAAGAAGGGAAAGCCAGTGGGTATAATAAAGAAAAAGCAGAGGACGGAGGGGGAGGCCGAATGACGAGGCGGCGGCAGCAGTCGCAGTAGAAGCGTTGGGCTGCCGCCGCGGTGTGTACGCAAAAATAATATCCGTCTCCTCTCGTCGAGATAACCTCCTCGTCTTCCTCGACGCACTTTCACTGGGTCGCGTCTCCTTCCCTCTCGGTTGCGATGGCGCCCGCTTTTCCCCTCCGCGGCACGCGTCTCCATGGTGACGGCGAAATATCAAAACACAACCAGAAACAATAATAATGCTCGCTCAGCAGCACGAATACGTCAAAGTTGTCAATGGCAACCACACACATTTAATAACCGAAACTCTCTTTTTCTTTCTTTCTTTCGCCTCTCTCGTCTTCTTCGTTGGGCAGCTCATCGTTTTCCTTTCTTTCTCGCTGCTTTATTTTTTTTTCCCCCGAGCAGCGAGCGCGTTTTCGGCAGTCGCTGATTTCTCCCCCCTCACGCGGCGCACTGTCGCCTGTCCTCAGCGCGCGTTGCTCCTCGGGCGGCGAAAGGAGGCGGCCGAGGGAAACAAGGCGCTGCTCCCGTTCCAGACAGAACTCGAGCCAAGTATATATGGGCGATGGTTGCTGGGGGAAAGGCGCGAGCGCAAAACCAACGAGCATAAAAGCGGCCCGCCAGGAAGGGGGGGGGAGGAAGGGGGAAAAAATAAGGAGGGAGTAAAAGAGATTGCCAGGCGTAAGAGACCGGCAGGCACCACACTGCGCGCCTGAGAGCGCCAAGCGCGCCGGGCTCCGTGGTATGGGCACTGAAGAAAAGAATTAAGGAGAGCAGCGCGCTCGCTCGAACCGAATAATTAGATTCTCTCTCAGCTTTTATTCCAGGCCGAGGAGTTTCTTTCCGCGGGGACCCTTCTCGTGCTCTTGATTCTCCTCATTTATGTGCGTAGGTTTTCTTTTCTCACCCCCCCCCCCCTTTTCTCCTGCTCATTGATGAACACTGGCAAGAAGAAAAAAAAAAAACACGTGAATAGGAGCCGAAGCAGGCCGCGGCACAAACAAATAAGGGAAATGGGACGCCGCGGGGAAAGGCGCTGGGCAGGAAAGAGAAAGAAGCGCAAGATGAAAGCGTTTGTTTGCTCTACGCGCAAACGCGAGAACTCGCCCGGGAATGAACGAACAAAGAGGCCAGTTTATTTCATAGGAGTCCGTGCCTTCGTCGGAGGCGGTTTCTTTCGGCAGGCTGAAATTTCTTTCCTGGCTTCGCGCGAGGATTGGAGCGCGCGGCACGGGCTGCGTCCGAGCGCTCGGTGCTGGTTTTTCACAAAAGCCACTTGTATCATGGCAGTATATATACGGGCCGACGGCGAGAGCTTCGCATTCGAGACGAGGTATGCGAAAGCGAATCCAAGCGCGCTCGTCTTTCCTAATACGAATGTAGGCTTTTGCGTACTCCCAGCTAGTGGACTAAGCGACTCCTATGTTGACTTATGCAGAAGGCAATGATTCAGATTCGCATATTGCTGAAATAACCAAACAGCGCATTTCGCAACAGAATCCTCCGGGCTCTGATTAAATTGCTAGTGATAACGCGGCACAGTGTCACACTGCTCCCAGTGTGTTGCGATAACGAAACAATATATGGCTCACTAAACGATGCTTAATTTGTAATATTAACGTCGAAAGCGGGTACCATCGTCTAGCGACATAGCTTAAGGCAACGAAATCAGCTTTGAGTGCACATACGTATAATTTCTTTAGAAATTGAGGGAGCGCAAAATGTGTTAATAATAGCACTCACCAACATGAAATCGGTGTGGCATTTCATGATACAATCGAAGGATAGGCTGGAGCTCTCAGAAAATTGGTGCGAGAAGGGGGATTTAGCCCGTTAGCTCTTGCTCCCTACAAAACCTCTCTCCTGAAATGACCTCTTGCATCCTCATCCCTTTTTTCCTAAGTAGCAACTGACCTACAGGAAAGCCTACAGACACATCTCCCCCTACCCTTCCCCCATTCTCTCCTTTTAGCTTTTTTTTTTTGCAAATAAAACCCTGCTTACTCTAATATATATATATATATATATATATATATATATATATATATATATATATATATATATATATATATCTGTGCGCAATGCTGCCTATTGGAGTACATTTCGTGCTTGTGCATCAGCTCCTTATCGGAAAGGTCGCCTAATAAGCTCCGTTTTTCTTTTGCCTCTCCTTGTTTTTCCAGCATACTTCAAGTGGAGCTCCGACTCACTGAACCTCGCTGGTTCTGTTCTTTCATTTAAAAGCAATTTGCGCGGGGGGACCGGTGCCTCTAAATATAAACCATAAAATAAACAATCCGAGCTCCCATTGCCACTGAATGAAGAGAGCGGCGTGCGAACAGAGGGGACACAAAAACTGCGGGAGCGCACAAAAGCCGAGTCGGATGCTCTGGAGCATGAAGAAAGCCCCGAGCTCAATATCCACCACATCTGAAGGAGTGGCAGAAGAGAGGAAGGAAACAAAGGGGGCTCGCGAAACAACATCGCCGGCAAAGGAGAGCGAAGGCGAATCGAGCGAGACGGCAGGAATCGAGAAAACACACCCGCGCCAACACACATACACACACGCACACAACAGGGAGACCCGGCGAGATAATACTGTCGGCCCGAAATTATTTCTCAGCGGGAACATTGCAAGTGACAGGAAATTAAGAAAACAGAGGGTCACCTGCAGAGAAGGAAAGGGCAAAGACAAGAGGCACCGCGGCAAGAGAAATGGATTTCGCGGGAGCTGTTATTTTCCCGCCTCATCACCATCCTCGAACCGGCTCTGCACTCGAGTGTTTGCCTTGCACACCTCGTCCTGGCGTCTGGGCGGCAGTCCAGTGCGGCGCAGCCGGAAAACGCACTGCTTCTGCGCCGGAGCCTCACAAGCAGCGGAACTGCACTACTGACACAAAGGCGCAACCACTTGTTCCCGCGCAAGCATCCAAGCGGTTGGCACTGGCTACTCTGTACTGGACGTGCCTCGTGCTTTCGGCGCCCTGTTGCAGAGCGACTGTTCAACAACGCGACTGCGACCTCTTGTGGGATCCATTGCGAGAACGTGCTTGTCCCTTCATCTGACCTTCAGGGTGGACTTATGGACCTTGATGGACGGCTAGATAGACCAAAGTCAACTACGTAAATGAGGCAGCTTAGGCGTTTATTGTACTCATATACGTATACACATTAGCACGTACGCATAACATTGCGTTTGCTGTTCCATTTTCCGAACTCATTGGGCCTACAGAAATGAATCACCATATAATTATTATACTTCATGTTTATATTTCAGCAGAACTTCTTCTTGGGCGAGTTGGTGCATATCTGTTGGGTATCGTTGCGCATTCAACGGACGAACAGCAGAAAAGAACAGGCAGAGTAAACGGAAAGAGCGCAGATGTGGTGGATGCGCTCTTTCCGTTTACTCTGCCTGTTCTTTCCTGTGTTCGTCCGTTGAATGCGCAACGATACCCAACATTCATGTTTATAGTATTACGTTGTAGCATTACAACCGCACTGCAATTCACAGTGAGTGAGTGAGTGAGTGAGTGAGTGAGTGAGTGAGTGAGTGAGTGAGTGAGTGAGTGAGTGAGTGAGTGAGTGAGTGAGTGAGTGAGTGAGTGAGTGAGTGAGTGAGTGAGTGAGCACACGTTTGAGGACGGGTGTACAGGAAGTAAATCCAAAATTACTTTAAGAAACTATTTTAATGGTCAGTACTATTAGTGTGCAACAACAACCAAGGCTTACGCAAAGCTGCGAAAGGAACAACGTCATGAGAAAAAAATTTCGATTTATTCGTTACTCTGCTTTCGCTTGGATAACTGTATGCAGCAATAAGTCGACATATTTTTGGCAAAAATACTGCGTTTTAATACCGCAGTTAATGTGAAGTGCCTAAACCTCGAACCAAGGTCCTACTATTAACAGTCCTCACAATATAGCAGAGAGCGAAGGAAAACTCGGTGTTGTTCCACATCACCGCATTGCATGATTCTGCCACTTTTCGTTGCTCATATAGTCGCTCCCTGACAGGTTAGCGTTATTAGAGGCGATCAGTTTTCATTAATAAATCATGGCGTGATTCACCGCCGCTCGTGGGTGGCATCACCACGGCCGACCACGCACGTATCTCTCTATCGTATTTTTGAGAACCCTGGAACACTCACCTCCTTTATGTTCTTTTTTTTACCAGGCCATTTTTGGGGGGAACTAGAGGGATTTCGGGAAAGAAAAAAAGAAATGGCCGAAAAAAGTAGCCCTCGCCTTCGTTTTTTTCCCGAACCGTGGGTGCGGGAATTGTTAAGCCAAAAGGTTCCTTTTTGTTTTTCTTTTTTTTGGGCGCGGGCGTGGGTGGATAGCTGGGCAGGCGTGTGGCTGGGTGTTCCAGCTACGAGGCTGGGAAGGTAATAAAGCTGGGACTCTTTGAGCCGCGGCCACAGATTAGACGCCTGGACGCTAAGCGATTCGGCGACGCGCGGGCGTCTGTCTGGCGATAATTAGGATCGTGCCTATCGGAGCCGACGCACAGGACGAAAAAAAGCAAAAAGAAAGAGGAAAGTGCCATGGCAGCTGCCGCCCCCTAACCTTCATTTTTCAAGTCCCGTGGCGTTCTTTACGATTGCGAATCTGGTCACGCCTTGATAAAAGATTCACGCGTCGTATATTCTCGTCTACTACATTGTGTACCACGGAAGAAGCCATAACGAGGTGGACGCCGGATTGAGGCTGATGCAATGCAGTTGGCCAATGCTAGCTCAACGTCGCTTTCCTACAATACAAGCTTATCGGCATCAGCTTATGGGACTCACTGGCTTCATCGATGGGTGCTATTCGATATAGATAAGTTAGAAAGATGCGGTGCCCTTTTTGGTGAGGTCGTCTAGTCTTTATGAGGCGTTTAATGAAGAATGAGGTTACTTTCTTCCCCCTCCGTGTTACTCGCATTTGGTTGCGCGTTTATCGTTTATAGTTAATAACAGCCCGATTTCTCCCTTTTCTCCCCCTTGCCTTTTCTTCTTTCTCGTTTGTCGTACGTTAGGTTCGATTTGAATGTCATACTTGCAGATCCGCCTCCTAAGCAGCCAAACCGTTGCAGAAAAAACAAAGGAAAAAGAAGAATACAAATGCAAGAAAAATGAGGGGGAAAAAAGCAACCTAGAAATAATTTGTAGGGAGCAGTGCACTGACGTTACACAGCAAAAGTGCCTTTTTGTGGGTAACTCTTTTTGCCGACAAAGGGAAGGGAACCAGAAAGGCACGGAAATTAACCCCATAAATGTCTGGTTGCTTATCCCACACGCCGGCGTAATGGAGTTCCAACACTTAGCACAATGGCGCTGGTTTTAATCAGAGATTCACCTCACTAAAGCAGCGGCATCCGGAGCTGACATTGTCGCTGCTGGAAAGGCAAACAAGCGTTCACGTAAATTTTGAAGCTTCCAGCTCACCTGCTACCATCGCTCACGTCGTTCCCCCCACACCGCCGCGACATTACAACAGTCACATAGTCGGCTTGTTGCTCCAGACAACACAAAGTCGCGACAAAAATATGGAAGTCCTGTGTCAAGGGTAGACGGATCACCCGTCGTTAGCGCTGAGCGTGCTACAGAACCCCGCGCCTATGCAAAAGCACTGCCTCTGGAGGAGCGAGACACATTTGTCGCCATTGGGGCAACAAAAAGAAAATGCGTCATTGTGCGCGAGCGCTGCACACCGACGAGGCTCTGTGAGGCGCGAGCATGTGTGCGCGTGCGCCGGCTCTCAGGAAGGGTTGCCAGTGGCGGGGTTCCTGGGAGAAAGGGGCCTTCACCCCTTTCATCTGCTGTACGTGCGGCGGCTCCGCGCTCGACGGGCGCGCGCGTGGTGCACGCGTGGCGCGCCGTTCTCCCCCACAGCCTTGCCGACCTTGACCCAGAAGAGTCGGCCTTCATTCATCACGCTTCCCCCGTTAGGCACCTTGTTCCTTTCAACCTAGCCTTTGAAGGCGCTTCCTAGCGAGCCATTCTTTGGATCGCGTTTATCTAGACAACTCTCCCCTTTCTTCGCCGAATTCCGAGTGCCAACAATTTCCTGCCGCAGAGCGCTTCGCTCTCGCTGCGGGATCGCCATTCACACATTGGCGGCGATATGCCGGATAAGAAAGGCGCTATGACAACTTCTTTTATATGTTTCGGTCTTTTTTAGTATTATTTTTACAATGCGGCCGTTACATTGAAGGGATATTTCGATTCGTGCAGGTGCTGCATAGCGTATCACGTCCTCACAGTTGGTTGCCGCTTGTGCAGTGCGATCTGTGCGGCCAAAATTGACAACCACCCGTTTGTGACCCAGAGCTACAAAGGAAATTTGTACGACTTTTGCGGAAGGAAAGCTTCTTTGTTGGCGAAAAAAGATTGTACTGGCAAGGGAATCAAATCGTGGACCAACGCCTATTCTTATAGTAGTGAGTTATATATATTGCTAGATCGCGAAGGTTCAGAATATTACGGACTGGTTCACCAGCATAATCTATGGCACACGAAGTTTGGTGTCCATTAACAGGCTGCTCGAGCAGAGTACACTAAATCGTGACAGTTCAAAACTTTAATAAGCATACAAATGAGTACAACCGAAGTACGAAACATTGGCTTGTCCTAGAAAGCAGAACCCTCTCCCCCCCCCCCCCCCCCCAGAAAAAGAGAACAAAAGAAAAAAAAAGCTACAGTCTTTGATCTTTGATAAGAGGATCGCTACCGTTGCACAAACCTTCAGGCGCACTGGTCAACAGAAATAGCCTAAATAAGAGCGGTGTGCCCCCCCCCCCCCCCCCCGTGGAATTCTTAAAGAAACTAGAGCCTTGAAAAATATGGTGGAGATCCCATGATGTAATAAAATGTAACACGACAACTCGTTTCCGTCTCTCTCTCACTCTCTCCCTTTGTCTCTCGTTTATATAACATGTATTCCATTGGACTAATGATCTGATGTGGCAGCTGTTTCGAGGCACGTGCACTGACGCAAATTTACCCCCGAGCTCTCTTTTTGTTTGCTTGTTTGTTTGTTTGTTGGTTTTGCTATTTGTGCCATCAGACTTCGGCTAGATTTTTTTTTTTCTCCTTTATCTATCTCAAGCCTCAGCGAAAACGTAGCCAGTGCCTTCACGAGGCCCCAATTGTATTTGCAAGCATTAATCGAGAATATCATTTAAAAGAAAATATACGAAGATATATGCTCAGTAATGTAATTGGAAAAGTAATAAGGTTGTTCTACAACACATGCCTTTACTGGAATAATAGGAGCTTAAAACTAATCTACCGCTTCATATTTCCACATATTAGGAAATGATATCAGTGATTTTCTTAGTGGCAAGAGTGATACGCACATTCCATGTGTTGCTCGTACCTGTAGGCGGTTTAACGCGATGAGCATTACTGCCACTCACTTGAACATTGCCACTTCATTTACTTGAAATTGGCTGATTAGTCACTTTTATGGATAGCGTTACGCATAACAATGGTCACGCAAAGGAATAATACTTGTATTTGTCTAATTATGAAGGCGCAGTTGAAACCAAAAGGTGATATCCGGAAGCGATAACAGGAACAATAATTCGTGGCGTTTTACGTGCCAAAGCCACAGTATGTCTATGAGAGACGCCGTAGTGGAGGGCTCTGGAAATTCCATCCACCTGGGGTTCTTTAACGTGCACTGACATCGCACAGTACACGGGCCTCTGGCATTTTCGCCTCCATCGAAAATGCAGCAGCCGTGGCCAGGATTCGATCCCGTGACCTTCGGATCAGCAGCCGAGCACCATGCCCATTGTTCCACGGCGCCGGCACAAAGGAGTATTGAGTTGCAAAATATCCTAGTAATTTTATATTGGCCTTATTGGAACACCATCACCTGAGCTGGGCGCGCTTGTAACATTTTATAAAGTCAAATAAATAAAATACAGTATGGGTTAGGTGCGATATTTTTGTAGGTAATGTTCACTCTGCTTTCGTTTTGCCTAAAAGGTTGTGTAATATTTCTAAATAATGATGTGGGTTTACGAGTCCCTAAAGTGTAGAAAAAATGGCATAGGTAATTACAAACTGAGCGAAATAATTTCTTTTGTCACCTGCACTGAGCCATGGTGTGCATAATTCAGACCTCCATGCATAAAAAAAGCAATACAGACATTAAAGAAAAGAAAAAAAAAAACGTTTCAAGTGTTGAACTTTGTCGCCAGACAGATGGATACCAGCGTGAAAAAGCATACCTAGAAATGTTTAGGAACGATCTTGGAAGTGGCACAAACATTAAACAATTTGCGAGCAGTAACTGGTTTCATTTAGAAGAATATTCTGCTGCGGTACAGTTTGTCGCATGCGCTCAGTCGTGAAATGCACTTTCGTATAGGATTTTCATCATAATCATGTGATCACGTGCAATTAGAGCAAATGAAGTGGTTCAATTGCTAAGCGACGAAGAAGAAGAAGAAGAAGAAGAAGAAGAAGAAGAAGAAGAAGAAGAAGAAGAAGAAGAAGAACGCTTTTAGAATTTAACTCTCAACGTGACCTTCAACTGCGGCTTCACTGCATTTATTTCTGTTATGCGGCAAAGATGTTTCACGGATTGGTATTCAAAAAAGGTCCCATGAATGTCTATGAGCCCCTGTGTATTTTGAAAAGAAAAACAAGCTCTTTGGATAGATCTTACAATGGCCATTGTTCTTGAATCTTAATGATATCACAGGTGTCTGTACACCATCAATGTCAATATCAGACGTCTCGCTTACTGCATTATGCCAAACCTGCAACAAGCATAAGCGTGCGCAAGCAAGGGCGTTCCCTTGAGACGCGTAAAGCTCGAAACAACTCAGGGGAGAAAGGAGAAAACTGGAAGTAAAATATGGTTATGCAAGACATCTGACATCATGGCGACCTGTGCTATTCCTTCTTTTACCAAAAAGGCAGCAGTTGAAAGTCACTACCTGAAAGACTTTGCTAAGTGGAGAGTGGTCCTCCACTTTCACTGCTAGCTATAGTTGGTTCACACGCTTCTCTGCTAGTTATTACTGCGCCAGTTTTAAGTATTGTGTGTACGTGTATTGTTGAGAAGGCTCCTCATGCACCGTTTTAAAACGTCCACTGAACGAGGAAAAAAACCAGCGGGTCACCTGTAAGTGGGATATACTGGGACGTTCTGCTCATTTAGTGAAGGCACCTCAGACTGTTGTCTTCGTCGCCAAATATATTAATTTGGTTGAGCGTCCCTCATTCCTTCTCTACACCTGAATAAGCTGAACCACTTCTCCCCCACTACACCACGGCCACTAGTGGCGCAGCAGCATTCAAACTGCCTATTTTTCGCACATACAAGCTCTCGACGCCAACAAATGCCGCTTAACAAATCGTTCTAATTTTTCACGACGTGGATGCGTGCATGGGCATTAAATAGTTTTATTAAATAGTTATCAGGTGTACCAGCGATGGATAACACTGGTTCAGACAAGAACATTTAAAAGCTGAAAATATATCCCTCTGCAGACGTGCTGTCTCTTCCTCGGCAGCACGTTTTCAGAGGAATTGTGGATATTGATCTAGCGTTTACGCAAGCACAGTCATTGTACTTTCGAGCACGAATGAAATCAGAGCACACTTATTTATGGTAGGTGTTAGGCTTGTCATGCAAGCCACCGGAGGATTTCGTTTGGAAACACTACACGACACTTCCAAGCAGCCATGCAGCGAAGTACCCTTTAAGGTTAGTAGCAAGCCCACTTGTGGGGCGTGAGTGAGAGGGACGACTGAAGTCATTTTCCATTAATAGTTGTTTGTTGTGTATGTACTCAGTACTGACACTTCAGTGTGTGCCAAATCGACTTTTCGTTCAACATTTCGTGCCATGCCCTCTTCGCTGAACGATGTGAAAGGGTTCAATTTCCACTGCAGTATGGAACAGGTCGTGCATGACTACACGAGTGCAGCTCCTGTCGCACAAGTATCTGTGACATAGTCAATAGCTTGTTATTTTTACTTTTCTATTTCTCAAGATTAAGGCGTAAGAAATATTACATTTCCTAAAGTTGTATTTCCTTCAGGAAACGAAGTGAAACGGTCTAATTTTACGCAAATAAATAAAAGTGCAGATAGGCAACGAGACAAACCCCTACTTAAAAAAAACGAAAAAAAAAAAACACGGACCATACACACTAGTGAACGTGATCTGTAGCGTTTCTACATTTTAAACAGAGGAAGCAACAATAGGAAGACGTGGTAAGGCGTGCTCTAAGAAAGAGAAGGAGTGTGAGAAACCACACCTCACACTGGACGATGCGGTAATTCTGGGGGACGTACAAACCCAGGGATCAGCGAATCAAAAGAGAGCCTGGCGATAATTACATAACTCATCGCCATCCCCGTTCTTTTGCACTCTCTGGCTCTCTCTCTGTTTCTTTCATTCTATCGTAAGAAAAAAATCAATTCCTTTCGCTGCGCTACACTAACGTGCAAGAAATGCTAATGTCTTTAAAGAGCATTATGGAAACCACAGTACTGTACAAAATAAGAGATTGAAAAAAAAAAGCAGGCGTAATCTGGTTCGCGTTTGTGAGACAGTGCAAAACTCCGCCCCCGAAATCCTCACCTCATTTGATTCTTTTTATTTCATGGTCTCTCCTAAAAGCCGCAGAGAAGAGCTTTTGTCCTTGGTTGTTGGCTGCTCTTTCGAGCTTCTCGGCACTGCGCCTAATGATAATACCTCGGCGTTCAATTTATAAAATAACCGAGAAGAAGAAAATCTGGTGAAATGGAGAGGAAAGAGAAAATCGCTATGGGTAAGAGAGGACGAAGCCCCCAGAGAAGGAAAAAGACGAGAAAAAAAAAAGACCGCCATTTTCTGTCTTCTCGCTTTTCATTACGCCCTTCTCTGCATGTTTTACATCTTCTTTTTTTCTTTCTTCCGCTTCTTCTTTTTGGTCCCTCGCTCTCTCTCCCATCAAAGCGCTGTCGGCCGCCTTTTGCGTTCTCTTCTTCGGCATCATCTTAGCGGAAATAATCCGGCCTCATCCATTCTCTCACCCTCCGCCGCCTTTGGCGCTATTTTCTGCCTGCGAAGCCGTCTTTCCCAGCAGAAAAAAAAAAAAAAAACTTCGCCTCTCGACTCCTTCCGGCGCGCTTTTCCCCATCGCCCTCTTTCTTCCCCTCAAGCGGTGGCGCTGTGTGCAAATGAGAGCGCACGCGCGGCGCACTCTTTAATAATTCTCCGTAGTAATTACGCAGTCTGCGCAGGCGCAGCTCATCTCGCAGCAGCGGGCCTCCGCCCTTTCCTTCTACGTGCATTCCTTTCCACTCAGTTTTCCCTCCTCCTCGCTGCCTTGTGTCCCCACACACCCTGTTCACTCCTCTCTCCCCATCATTTGCTTCCAGAAAGGATTTTAATGGCGAGCACTCAGGAGCCCTGGCGTCTAGTTATTTCTTTCTTCTTCCTTCGTCGCGAGCCGCCTTGAGGGATGGCGAAAGAAAAACCGAGAACAGCGAGTCGCCGTCGGCGCCAGCGGGGCTCGAGGAGACGCAGCTTCATTTCGCCCGCATAATAATCCGCCATATTTTGCGCTCGACGCGCACACTTGGGGGTGATTGGTCCACCATCTTGAAATCTTTTTCTTGCAAAGACGTACGAAGAACAAGGCATATAAGGGACGGGCGCCTATAAGCGTTCGAGACAAAGAGAATGTCAGGCGTCACCGCCTATGTCAAGGGAAAGTTCCTAAAGGACGAAAATGGTATTTTCGCGGTAGAAGTTTGTGATGCATGACGTGTGTTTGAGGCGTACTGCAAGGTAGCGCTTGTCTACGTCCACCAGCAATGGCTACGATACAAATTGGATTCGTGGGTAACTAAGTACAAAACATAAAGTGCATACTAGTAAGTGCTTGCATCATATTCGTAACCACGCTACTTTATAAATTATCCCCGCTATTGCTGTATTGGGCCAGTTGCGCAATAGTTAAGAATCAGCCATCCGCCGTGATGACGCTAAATAATGTGAGTATGTTAAGATAATGAGAACTGTATTGCACATTGTTCTTGCACATTGCTTTGTTGCTTCATTAAACAAATTACTGTCTTCAGAACATGAAGGAAGCACCAATATCGACAGTCAACGATTATTTTCGGCATTGAATGATTCAGCTTAGCCATCTATTTGCTGAAAAGCGCGACATGTATACATTGCCACAGTGAGCCTTACACGTCAATTAAATGTAATTTTTGGCTGATGTGACTGAGCCTTTTCACGAATCCATATTTTCCAACTTCGCAACAGAAAACGTCCGTAGAGGTTTAAATTTCGACCAAAGTGTTCTTTCGAAAAATCGTGTTTTGTACTGTAAAGCGTGCTTCACCGTTTATGTATTCTTTTGCAGGAGAAGCCAACTTACTGCAAATGTTGCTTCGAGTTCGTGCACTTATCTTTAAAAGGTGGCAGTATTTCTTTGGCTCTTTCATCTATTTTCGCACTCTTTGGTGGGATTTATTTCTGATGACGCCATCTTATTTCGTGTTAACGCGCTACGGGCGAATTCGCCGCTGAATTCCGAGTAGCTTTCTGAGAAACGCATGCTGTCTCGTAGGAGCACTTTGGAATATGAAAGGTCGGGAGCTCTGATAAGGCATGACGCTGGGCTGCATTTCTACACCTCCAAAAGGAGGACCTTCATGTCCAAGGCGTTGTGGGCATCTCTTATCAAGCTACGCCGTTTCGTCCTCTACAGCGCATATTATATAATCTGTATTGCTTAAAACGCGTGGTCTGAACAGCATTCGGCCTTAGTGAATTAAGTCAGTGGAAAGTAAACCGGGGTTTCGCAGCCGCGCTCGTGTAATCGTCTTCGCTCTGTTTTCAATCAGTTGTCGTCATGTCACCGTCACCGTGACGCTGTCATCATTATGTTGACGTCACACCGCCGTGTCATGCTGCCATTCTGGTCACGTTGATATCATCATGCGATCGCTAATTCACCGTCGTCGCATCATCATAGCCGTGCCACCGCTGCCATAGCCGACACTTTGGTACGTCTTCTACGAAACATCTGGACAATAATTTCTTCGTCCATCATCACCATCATTAACGACGTTTGGAATACAACGCTTAGGCAGTTGTTCTAGCACGTTCATGTTATTCATGCGATCCACAAAAATTTTTCGCTTGCATCTAACAAATCATTATTGATGTTTGGTAGTAAAAGTTTTATCCTCAGCGTTAAGTGCCCTAAGTTTGTCAGTGTATCACAGCAATAGGAGCCTTGTACATAATTCTTTGACGCTGTATTTAATGCTAAGCATACCGTGAAGGTCAAATGTACTAAAGGGAATGTGGTGCATTGCAAGGCAAGAATGAACGTCGAACTTCTTAATGTGTTTTTTTTTTACTTATAGATTTATGTGCGAGAAGGACTAAGAGGTATGTAATGAGCACCCTATGTTACAATACAGTGTTTAGCGTGAATGCAATCCCAACACAATGCGGACAACGTAGGCGTAACCAACGTTTCCGTCATGTCCCTATCGCGCTTCCGCTAACGCTGGATGGATACTATGCGTAGCAGAGCATGTTATAGCTTTTCGTTACGAAATACTACGTAATGGAGGCCGCGAGAGCGCATGTGGGGCATTGGCCGATTCACGAATTACTGGATGTCCCGAGGAGCTTGCGTAGTAAGCCTATGTTGCACTTCACCAACCTTTATCTACAGCTATTTAGCTTCTCGCTGTGTTCATATTGATGGATTACGCTGATAATCGATAACGAACAGAAATATCACATATGACTAGGCCTTGAATAATAAACGATGGGTGCATCAATCGTAGAGAGAGCCCTGCTGAAATAACGACGGTATCCACGGGCTCTATGCAAACACAGCAGCGTGCACCTGGAAAAGCTAAATAGCTCTGATGGATTCTGAAAATATCATTGAACAGGGAATGCGACTGGAGCCAACATTTTGAGAAGTGGGCATGTCTTCGTTAACGCAGCCTTCCTTGACAACTCATTTACATATGTCTCATGCCTGTTCTATTCATCTTCACAAAATCAGTGACTTTGTACCTATTTTTATTCGCGTAGTACCTGTATGTGTCTGTCATAACTGCGGCCCTGGCACCTTACCCGTATTGAAATCTCTTTAGTTAGTTAGTTAGTTAGTTAGTTAGTTAGTTAGTTAGTTAGTTAGTTAGTTAGTTAGTTAGTTAGTTAGTTAGTTAGTTAGTTAGTTAGTTATGCTTTGGGCATTCATTAGGCTTTCCAGTAGCTGTTCGAATTCATTAGGATCTCTGCCTTGGCTTAATAAAAGGGCATTGTTACCACAGCTTCACAACACAGATTTAATAAGTACACTTAACAAGTTCATCAAAATCTTAGCAAAACACATCTGATCATGAATGTTGATCCTAACACAACTAGAATTGAAGCAATGTAGCGGCCGATCGTATAGCCACCACTGAAATACGTCACGCATGAGAGGTACACACCGTCATACTTCTTTATGGCTCTTCCCTAACGACACGCCGTCCCGGTCAAGATTGTCTGAATGCGTATGACGTGACTTTAATTCCACCTATTAGTGGAAAACTCTTGACGGATATTTAACGATCCCCACACATGCAGTAGATACATCTGTGAGGTAACGCCTTGATTCAGTGTGCGAGTGTTCTCCAGTCTGTGTAGTATTCGTGTTGCGTTCTCACCTACGATATGGCACTAAGGCTCTGGCACTCATCGAAACAAAAATTTACATTTAACCTGTAACGGGCTTGAATTCCACATATATCACATGTCATCCAAACTGAAGCATAAAAAGTACTTTGCCAATTCATAATCTTTCGTAACTTTTAAATTTGTTTTGTGAACATAAAATAATATTGCTAACATCATTTCGTGTAATCAGAGATCAAAGATTAACGAACAAACACAGTGATTATCAAATGTAGTGGGATGACAGAAAAAGCCAACTGCTTAATGCGATTCGAAAAGGGTCATCAAATCAAATCGATTTTATTTTGCAATATATACAAGCTGGATGGCTGTGTTGGGTTAAAAGCTGCGTACGTAGCTTGACAGAATGCACTGACCGGACTACAGAAGGCTGTAACAAAAGGCAGTCTGGCGCAGAGATTAGCACGAAACAGCAAGAGCAAATAACAGCAAGCTCATTGACAGTAATGAACCTTAAATTTCAGCAACAGCTGCAATTGCTCAAGGACATAAATACCAACTACAGGAAATAAAACAGAAAATTATATACACTAATACTATAGCAAGAAGAATTATGCAATACTACTGTAGCAATGCTGGCTATACAAAACAAAACAATCAAATGCCAGCTATATAACTCAGCATGAAACTCAAGTTAAAAGAATAACAGTGCTAGGAGAAACCGCATTGTCTGCACAGTACATACACTTATAATGGTATATCATATTGCATGTGAACGAAGAATGAGCGCAAGTATTTTTTTTTTTTTACTGGAAATGTCCATATTTTCGTACGGGCTCATTGTAGATGGTAGGTTATGTGCTAACGATTGATGTGGCACCTCTTCAACGAGTGTAACATGGAAAAAAAATTTCAGACATTACGTCTTTTCACTCTATTATATTTCTGGCGCCTTGCGACCTTTCCAGCTTCCCTTTGTCCAAAAAATGAAGCACGCAGAGCAATTAAAACTGCGTTCATCCATTTTCAAAACTGCCGAGACGGCACTACTCTGGCGGGTTTGGCGACAAACGTCACCGTGCCGGAGTTCACAACACAAAGCGCACAGAAGTTTACGACATTTGAGAAAATCACGACGAATCTAAGACTAATTGCTATAACATGAGCGCTAACGACGGGGAGGCATTAAGTTGTGCATAGAGGAATCTTGCGTGTTTCCTATTTTTCTCAGCATGCAGGACGAGGAAAAAATTCAGCGCACAATGTGGCCAATTAAAAGTCAGTGTAGCAATTATTATGTACCAGTAATACAGAAGCAGAGATTTCTTCTCTTGCGACAGTTTTATTTATTTATTTATTTATTTATTTATTTATTTATTTATTTATTGTTCAACGGGATGTTCTCCTATAAAGATCCTGACGGTAAACAGAGAGACTGCTGTCGGCAGTAAATGCAGCGGCACGTACAGAAAGACTCTAAACACCAACACAGGAGGCGAACAAAACCGTCGGAAGAATTAAGCTTCGTTTCGCAAAGCGGAATTGGTAGAACGAAAGGAAGAAGCTGGCGTCCAGGCACGCGTGCGGGGGGGACTCGGCTTTATTGCATGTAGCTTCGTGAATCGATACGTACACAGGAGGGCTTTTCAAGAGACACGGGGGTCCGCGCGCGCGCGGAAACAAACAAACACAAAGAAAGGTGCTTTGGAAGTAGGGAGAACACCGCGATATAAGGGCCGGGAAAGAAAGCAAAAAAAGAAAAAAGAGGACGAGGAAGAGCGTCCTCTAAGCAAACTACCCATGCTTCTGAGGATGGTTGTTCTGCGTGGATGTGAGGTGGGGATTTGCTCAGAGGGTTCGTACAGCGACTGGCAGTAGGACGACAGGGAACCGTCGGGCGTTGGGCGCGAGGAGGCAACGATAGCCCCAGACTGCGCCGGACACATAATCTGAACGCATTTAAAATAGGGAGTGGCTTTCCCCATCTCCCTAGAAAGGCTCCCTTCCTGGCAGGCGACCCCGCTGGCATCATGGCGCTGGCTGCCCCGAGTCGCCGGCTCAGGTGAAAATTAAAACCGACACGTAGACGAGGGGAAATGTCGCCGCGCTAGGAGAGGAGGCAGACGTGGCGGGCCCCTCACGGGGAAGAAAGGAGGCGAGATGGCGGCCGCGAGGGATCTGAAGACGACGACGCTCGTTAGGGAGGACGCCATATTGAAAAGAGTTACCCCCCTCCCCCTTCACCTATCTTTTTCTCTCTCGCTGTCTGCGGCGCGCCAACAGCGGTCCAACAAATTGCATCGGCGTCCGCGGGACACGCGATATGGTCTTCAGCGGTGTTCGCTCCTGGGCAGGAAAGAAAGAGATCCTCAGTCGAGCGAGTGATGGCGTTGATCCGTGCAATGTTGACGCCGGCTTCAGAGAGCACGCGCTGCTGGCAGCCCGATATAGGCGAAGCCTTTTATTGACACGCGTGTCGAGGGGCAACGCACTTCAGTCGGCTGCCAATAGCAATCACCCGACACACTACGCCCTCTCTCCTTCCTTCACTTTGCTAAATAAAGCGGAGAACACGTCAAGCAAATGAAACCCAGTTGGCCTTCGATTTCCTGAAACCAGGCGGAAGCAAAGCACACGGCGCGTCAGCCAACGGTCAATAGCACGTACGGTATCGAAGTACGGTGTAATATACAACGATAATAAGCTGCATTAACCGCCTTATCGAAGTATATGGTAGTCGATGCACATGCCTACTTTATGTACACACACACACACACACACACACACACACACACACACACACACACACACACACACACACACACACACACACACACACACACACACACACACACAACAGCGGCACGCTGTTACACGGCGCACTTCCTGACGCCCAGCATATTCAGTACCGGTGCAGCTCACAACAGGTTGCTTTGCAAGCCTGATCACAAACACACTATTTGCGCATCGGTACTACAAAGCCTGAGAAAAAAAGCATTTATTTTGTGCTTACGCTCCACAAGAATGCCGAGATTTGACGCCGGAAGTAGTAGTACCAGCACTAATTAAATGAGCTTGTACCGAAGCAGCAACCACGCGAAGCATCACAAAAATCATGAATAATACGAAACACCAGTCGACCAAAATCAAGACGTACAATTATTCGTTGTGCGCTCGCGACCTCCTATCCGAAGAATTACCTATATCGGGAGGTAGGATCTCGAGGTCGATGAAAGCTTCTAGAGTACGAGCAGAGCCCCTCTCGGCGTTTTCGTTAGAGATCGTATACGCCTGCAGCTTCTAAAAAAGTAGCAGTTTAAAAGCACTCGCTGTTGCTAAACTGTGAGCGCGTCTTAATGCGGTGCTCGTTGAGATTTATGTGCTGCAACGTATCGAGTCACACGTCGTATCCGTTCACTGCCCATACTTGATCACGCATTAGTGGTAAATTAATACAGCCTACTTCTCAAGCAGTGTGTCAGCATACCGGAGACGTGTTTGAACTTGCGCGACCCCGTGCAGTCAGTGACATTCAAGGCCACCGATGTTCACCTAACCAATCGACCGCATGGCGGCAACATCCATTGTGCCTTTCTTTGTATTTTACACCTGGAACTTCAAAGAAGAACATCAAAGACAACACTCTTTACACTCATGGTTAAGAAAACGGCGCAGCACACACAAACGATATACTATGCAGAAGAAGAAACCACGAAGACTTCTGTAGTATATCGTTTGTGTGGGCTGCGCCGCTTTCTTAATCATGATTACGTACCAACTCGCCCATTTATCTGTACTCTTTACACTCAACAAAACACCGCGATTTATCATCATAACGAATAACAAGATGTGATAAAGCTTAAGTTGAATGGTTACAGAGTCGTAGATTCTGCGGCCCTTTTTTGCACGTCTGAGCTCCTCGAGTTCGTGAAGATCGCGGATAACGTCACTATATATGGCAGAGAATTTATTCGTTAAGATATTGATGTCCAAATTCAGCTACGTATACGTGCTGCATTTGTCTTTATAAGACTTATAGGAACAAGCTTTAATTTTATTTCTTTGTATTCATTCACTTATTTTCTGGAATCGTCAATATTTTAAAGAAAATACAACCGTGAAAGCCTTCCGCAAGTACGCTACGTGCCCCTAGCATTATTGAGCGCTCGAAAGTAGTACGCATCAACGGTATAACGGCAAAGGTAGGGAGTCCCGCGCTCATCACGAGCGTGCGCATCTGAGCCGGACTTCAGCGAGGACGACTGCGGTGTGCCCACCCTCCTCTCGTTCTCCGCGATGGGCACCGGGAGGGGAGATGGTGGTCAATCGTCAGGAACCACGCGTCCCTTCGCGGGCTCACGTCCGCGCTGTAATCGAAGCCGCGAGAGCACACACGGAACCGCGACCACTGGTCACTCTGTCAGCACCGTGGTCCCCGTCTAGCTCCCAAGGGGGCGAGGGGGGGGGTCACCGCGAGGCTGGTCAGTCGCACCAATCGAACCTGGCAGCGAGCGAGCGGACAGACAGAGACGTCCTCTGGCACGAACGTGCCAGCCCCATGGGCAGGCCGGGTTCTAACCCCTTCCGGCCCAATTAACGCGCGGCGCGGCGCCGTCCAGGCCGGGAGGGAGGTCCGGGTCCGATCAATTAATTACGCCCGCCGGGGCTCCACCCCTTGGTGCGCGCCGGTGTCCATTGTGGCGCGCGTACCCCTTTCGGGTCAGGGGGAAGCCGAGGATTACAGGAAGCCGGGGAGCGGCCCTGCCGGCGTGCGCGCGCCGCCAGTGTCCCCCAGCGCCAGTGATTGGAGCTGTGCCAGCCGAGTCAATATTATGGAAGGCGATGCCCGGCCGGCTGTGAAAAGGGTTAATGCGCATAACTTATGCGCCTGGCTCACTACCACCGGCTCGGCGCCTGGAGGTGACGATGGCTGCCGGATGAGTGCCGGACATCTTTCGTTAACTCTGCGCGTGCGATATTTTTTTAAAATTTTTTTACGTTACGTAACACTGTACACGCGTTAAGATACAACACATTTGTCAACTTTATGTTCGTTTTTAAGGACGGGGTACGTTAGAAAATAGAAAAAAAAGCGTTTATTTATTATTTTTTTTTGCACTACGCTGAACGGTCCGATGGATACAAAACATCTCACGTTTACGCGCTTCGTTGCAGTGGTCTTCCTCGTCTTAATTTACGGTGCAACAATGCAGAAATATTTTAGAATAGCCTGCAGTGACAATACACAATACAGGAACGCTAATTTCGAAGCAGCCTTGCGCTATTCGCGCATACGACACTCCTGCTCACCGTAATATCTGGAGAAGTCAGTGGAGCTGCATGTGGGCGAAGAGCACCTGAAGAATGTACTATTTTGATGTTGTGTGCCTAGACACTGAACAGAGCTCTCGTTAAGAAATTGCAGGAAAGCCTGATCTTACAAAAAACTTTTCCTTGTAATTTATTGCATACCACATGTGTCATCAACGCTGTCTTAAATTATTGAAAATCTTAGCCCTCAATATAGGTGCAAGATATTTATTTTTTTAAATAAGATACTACAGCTTGCCTAGCCGCTGGTTTACATTCCGCAGTTGGAGTCTTTCCCACGAAATCATTATTATCGCGCTAGCATCAAGCGACAATATGTTGTCGTATGTTGTTGTATGGCAATATGTTGTATTGTCGATATGTAGTGTCACATCGGTTTTCGCCCCCAGCGAACCAGAAGTTGAGGTTTTCGCGCGTATTTTATGCATATTACGAAACCATAACGCTTAAACTTTAATTACTGAGAATGATAAATAAAGAATTTAGGTTGGTTATTCCGACAATTGCGACCCGCCCCACTATGGCGAAGTTTGGTTACCTGAATGCGGCTAATCGACATTTAAAAAAAAGAATTACGAATATTTGCGAATTATCATATACCAAGATTAATGTAAATATAAACTCGACTTACTCGAGCTAACAAAAAATTAAGGTTAATTGAAATCGGCTCGGAATTCCAAACTTTTGCACTATATGTGCCCAAACACCAGTTTCCATAGCCAGAGGTCTTCGAAGTAGGGGCCCGCGAATCTTTTGGGCTCTGGGAAAGCATTCCTCGTGTCCACGAATCGCGCCTGCGTCGAATTCTGTTTCATTTAACTTGCGCCAATGCTTTAAGAAGTCTACGTGCATGCTACGAGGGTGCAACAAACTTCGGTAATTGTTTACTCTAGTCTATATCCTGTCCGGATATTTCTGGGTAATTAATTAGTCAACTTTTAAGTCAACTTTTAAAGTGTTGCTTCCAACGCAAAATGTTCAATGAAGTCGTAAAACATGTTGATTATAGTATCAACATTACGTAATTTTATGCTAAACGATGCAATAGTTTTAATTTTTAGGGCTTATTAAAGCTTCTTAAAAAACGCGTGAGATTCGGAAAAGTGCTACGTGACTACACGACTGCGCGTAGCGACATTAGCGCCCTCAGACGCGGTACGGACGAAGCATCAGTGATGCACACAGACCGCAGGCATGAACAGGCCGAAAGGACGAAAGCTATAGCCAGGTTGTATCATTCTTTCTTGCGGTCTTTCACTACGGTCTCTCTGCACACACTACGGTTTGTTTGTTGGTAGCGTGTGTGAACGCGTTGATGTCGCTGCGAGGAATCGTCTGGTCATAAGGTACTTTTTCAAATCTCACGCAGCTTCTTTGAAGCTCGAAAAAAAATATAATGACCATTGCACTTATAAATACAAAAATACGTTATCTGGACACAATTAACATCCTTTGTAACTTCTTCATAACACGTTGCCCGTTTAAAACAACTGTTCAGCAGTTGTCCAATCAAATAACAATACTAATAATTGTTAATGCCGACCATTTCTTCACTGCATCACTTGCTGCGGAGTTCTTGACTTCCTAAGTCTCTTCCTTTAAACTCCGTGTTTAGGCTCCAAATATTCTTATTGGTAGAAATAAATCATTATACAAACATATTTTCAATAATGGTGGTTGGATGGAAATAGATAAACGAATAAATACCGGTGAAGTGCAAAAGTGCTTTGGGCTTTGATGGCGGACATGTGAGGCAAACTTCTGCGCAGTCAAGTTAAAGTATATATGGTATGACACAACTGTGCACGCTGTTTGATTAGGAAAGGTTTCCTTGTACTACGCCATATCTTTGTACCCTTGCTAAAGGCCGGAGTGGCTTCAAGCAATGTTTTTCGCTGTCCTAGAGCCCAACAACCGCAAAAATCAAGAAAATATATAATGCCTGTCCAAAAGAAGCCACATGACACATCAGTCTCGCTACTTATGCAACGCGAAAGCATGCATTCCAAAGATTTAAAAATAAGGAGAGCAGTATATTCAATAAAATCGATTCCCGTATTGCGCAGATTGGCTATAACGCTGTACCTGAAAGGTCATCTTGTTTAGTCAAACTGATTGCATCTCTTCGCAGTAGCTTAAAAAGGGAGTTCGCGCCGGGATATCACTTTACAAATGGGATTCGTCGCTCTCCTCATTTCTGCTTACGCAAGCTCACTTAGTCGGAGTCGGCAGAAAAGAGCAACTGTTGGAGTAACGAAGCAGTGAAGGTACGCTGGCGCTCCTCCCGCGAGATGGCGTCTGACGAAGGCGTCTTCGCAACAATTCGTTCAATGTGCGCTTTAAATTAATCCAGCTTTTTCTTGGAATAAAATACTGCTGCCATTACGTAACAGCACCGACATTGCGACTTAAACAGAGCACGAATATGAATCACAGTGCGTCAGTTGAGTAAGTTTCACCTAATGGTAAGCTAGTTATACATCATTTTCTGCAGCCTATATACAGTATATGTCACTGAAGAATTACCTTCTCCTTTATCCTTGCGATTTGTTGCCGAGGCGGATTTCACAAGTTGTTCGATGACCTAAACTGAAACACTTCGAAACGTTGAATGCATGCTTTCCTAAGCGTTAAAAAAAAAGATGGCGCTTACTTTCGGAGACATTTCATTACCAAATCACATTGTAAGCATCACTAATAGGCTAGCTGTTGTACCGAATGAGGCGCTGGCATATAACGTAGTGCCTTTGAGTGCGAAAATATATGTGGATGATGCGGTAGAGTTATTTAACAGAGAAACAGTGAAAGCCTCAGCTACTCTGTTGAAGAATATGTGTACAGAAATTACGATTATCTATTTCGCGGATATAACGGAGGAACGTAGGCCCCGCACTTATCGCAAGACGCTGGTTGACCTCATCTGAATCAACGTAACAAAGCTATTTTGATTTTGATTATTATCTCAGCAGAGACAGTATCACGCTTCGTTGTCGTTAAATTTTGCCCAATTCTCGAGCAACCGCGAGAACCGCGTGAACTGATTAGAAAAGGTACGTCCGCAGCACATCCGGAACATATAACTCATTAAGCAGTGCAGTCGATTTTGTTCGCGTGAGTGTGTGTCAGCCCACACGCTATCGACAAGCAATGCAAATTCACCCATTCTATGCACTCGCCAAGGATTAAGAGAGCACGGACGACCATGCGCAACCAGAGCCGGGCTGGATGAGAACGGACTTACTAGGCACCACAGCGCGTGCTTGATGGTGCCACCGTGGTCTCAGTCTCATACCCCTCTGCCCTTAAACGCGGCACATCACATAGACATCAACATTAGGTTGGCGGGCTGACGGCGCACATCAAGGAACGATGCTCTCGGTTCGCCTTCGCGCACTTTTTCGTGGAACCGACAGCGAACGATGCGCAGAGCGCCATCTTATCTCCCTTGAATTTCAAGGAATTTCATGGGGCACCCACATAAATAGTAACACCGAACTACGACATTAACAACAACGTAAATGTGCCTGGCGGGTTTGTATAAATGATGTCCCAAGAAATAAGCGACCAAGTGTATACTGCCGTGAGTACAGTACACTTAGCAACATGAGTAGTTCGTTGCTTTACCACATAACTAAAGTGTAGTCCGCAAAGCAAACTTTTGATGCTAGTTCTAGAAGTAGACGGAAACGTTACGCTCGTTATGCAGAAATCCTAGTATAGACGACTAAGCAATAGGTTAGGACGCTCCGGCCCTGATAAACGTCACCAGAGCTAAAACAGATATTATAACACCACCCTACGAAGGGCGCCATTTTGTATTGTTTTTAAACAGAGGGAGCGTAACAAAATACACAGCTCTGAAATCATTGCGGTAACAAACAATGAAACTCGAAGCCCTCCTTACCGTAGAGTGCTCACGTAGTTAGACTAATTGGCAAAAAACGTCGCATTTCAGTTTGAAGAAGCAGCAAAGGTAGAGAAATTTTTGCCAGTAAAATATTCTTTTTCTCATACTGAACAAAACTTGTTGAATCAGTTGAGTGGTAGCGTGGAACAAGTTTGGAATATAGTAATAACACTTGCCTGCTGGAGATATAGAAGGGCACATAGAGGGCAGTGCAACAGTAGAGAGATAACCAAGAAGTTTAAAGAAAGTAATAAAGACAGCACAGAAAAACCTCCACGAGAACGACACGCACACACTGTGCGGATCAAGGACTCCTTGCGTGCCTTAGAAGTAGTCTAGCAGAAATAAAACGAGTCATGATAATTATCACCACCGCCATTATCATCAACTTATTTGCTGTACTCTACGGGGGGAGCGGGCCGTACTGTCAGATGCTAACTCGCCAAATCATAAACACTACGTTCGGTGCCAACACCCGATGGCGGCTGCATTTTGATTGAGGCTAAACCAAAACTAAAATTTCATTTAATTGCATTTGGATGCATAGTAATGAACCTAGGAGGTCAAAATAAATGCAGAGTTCCCACTATGGCGTTTCTCAGAATCATATCGTGGTTTTCGCCTGCAAGAGCTAAGAATTTAATTTATTTAATCTTTCGGCATCCGTAGTGAGACCTGCATCCCCTTGTACTTCGATAACGTTTACCTTTTTTTAGATGTCAAGCAGCTTATTGTAGAGCCTGTTTCGTCCCTGCGCCGTCCACACCCCCACTGAGCATGCGCAACAGCTGGCCCAAGCTGGCAAGGAATGAGAACGCGCTCTCGCCCGCGAGAGACAACGCTGACGCAGGCAGCGTCGGCTAGCTCCCCCTTTTCTCTCCTCTAGGAATCCTCTATGGAGCGGCGCCCGCGTCCCACACCCCTACAGCGCATGCGCGTTCCCTCCCCTTCTCTCTCCTCTCCTACGCTCCCCTTTCTCTCCTCTAGGAATCCTCTACTCTACAAAGTGGCGCGCACGACAGGTGGTGCGACAGCTGCATACTCCACTGGGGCGCCACGGTAGTTCCGCGGTATGAAAATGACAGAGCGCGCGCGCCTCATTCTCTCTCCTGTGCAGCGCCGCGATGAGCGCTCGGGCCGCTGCCGCGAAAAATTACACCGTCTCCCCGCTGCTTCGCATCCACACATAGTTCCCTATAGCGGGAGAAGGTGTAATTTTTTTTCCATCGACTTTGCCTTTACCTCATAAATATGTTCAGGCTGAAACATAGAATGTGGCATCATTTTCAGTTGGTTTTAAACCTGAGATACCGTAGTGCAGCGGGTGTTTCTTGCTCTTTATTGAAATTTGTTTTGTCAAATATGTATATTGGAATGGCCGCCCATCTTTATTTTGTCCACCATATCATTACAGAATCTCTTGCTGACTCAGGGACCACTGACTACCCCAGTATTTAGCAAGTGTACTCTAAAATGCGCTTATAGACTCCCTAATCAGAGCGCACACAACTGATTATCTAAAATCCTAGACTGCATTTACATCCCCCTGGTCGAATGGTATTCAGAAAATCATCAAGGTCGTTAGCTATTTTCCAAGTTACAGCCATTTCCCCTGGCAAGGCACTGAATCCTCCTCGAATATGCTCATATAAGACTTCACAAGCATTAGTAACCAGCAGCTTTAGACGTCACAGCGTCAGCCATAAGCGCTCAACATACATTTTAGGTGTCTGAGAATCTTGTTCTGGTGACCTTGGTCCTCAGTTACTACACGTCTCTGGTTGCATACTTCGGCACGCCTCAAAGGACGGACAACTAATCAGAAAGCCTCTTTTTTTCACCGGACTAACAGATACTATACCTCCTTCCTTTGCACGATACTCTTGAAACACTAATGGAATTTTTCCGTTCAAGTCATGAATAATTTTTTGGGGAGTAATGTTAAGTGTTGTCGGAAAAGGCAATATTGCTTGCACGCTACTTTGCTGAGATATTCTCGGTTGATATTTACATTTATGGCACCGCGTCTGCAGGGCCAGCCATTTACTCCAATCAATTGCTTCGTCTTATACAATATAAACTAAAAGTAAAACCACAGATTTGTGCTGCTGTGGCGGCCTGCAAACTGTGGAATAGCTGACGACGTAAAAGCTAACTGTGCTGCCAAAACTGCACCTACTGATTCACACAAACTAAGCTTAACACCATTTACAAGCAGACCTTGTTGATGGGAGAGTTGGATAAAGTCAGGGGAACACACCTCAGCGCGAAAAGGAAAACAAATACTTAGGCGGATGAGGAAGCAAAAGGTCGGGCCTTAAATCACAACTGCTTCATTGTTACTGCAGGGCATATAATAAAAGCAAATGCTCATGCGTGCAGCACTGTGCACTACACTTATCTGTGAACTGCATGACCTGCAGGTGCCAGACACTGCTCAGTGATATTAAGATAATTGGCAGTAGTGGCGGTACGCTGGTAAGAAAACCCCTGTAGGCGTATCATATAAAAAAAGAGAAGCACGCGTTGTATAAGTGATGCGCATGTTTTTCTTTTTGAAAATGAGATGCAGCTGTTCAAAAAAACATCACTATTATTGCTCTTGACGATACTGATGCACGCCTGCGCATTTTTTGTAATTCTCAGCTCTCCTGTAAGCATAAAACAGTTGAAGTTTGGCGCCCGACCTTTCGCTTCCTCTTTCTTTCAAAGTCTTTGTTTTTCCTGTTCACGCTGAAATCTGTTCACCATTTACAGGGAGTGGTGGTGTGGCATTGGGTCGTGTCAGCCGTCCCGTCACGCTTAGTCCAAGAACTAGTCCGTTTAAGCGCCTGCTGATTGGAGAGTGTTCCAGAGCTATCCAGGGAAACGGTGCCAGTCTTGACCGATGATAATCGACCGAGTAGTTGGTCTCCTACAAAATTAACCCCCCCAACCTGGACGCGTCTGTGAGGCCGTAGGTCGCTTTAATGCACTGCCGTATCCATGTGTGCGTGCGCGTATGTGGGTGCGTTTAAGAATTTCAACACATCACGAAATATCATTATGCTGCCTACCATGCGTATATGTTCTGATTACCACGATGTGTAGATATCCTGATTACTCAGGGCATATACGAGCTAGAGAAAAATTAAATTAGTAATCATATGTCGGCGATGTAAATCCTGAAGGAGCTGATTTACGTTAGTTGACCGCGTAGTTGGTCGGGTGGCTCTGATGCTTTTCGCTCTGGTCATTTCTTTGTTAAAGCAAGGGTCAGTGCGAGTTTTCACCAACACCAAAAAAATCCACGCATATCCACGGAGTGAATGATGATGAGTGGGCGAAGCTCCGGAGGTTCATCGTAGATCGTGCCGAGTTCCGGATTAATTTAGTTAACGCGCACGCTACGAATCCTTATGGTTCAACTACGCACAAGTGAAATCTCCCACTGGCACTTCATTGCAAGTCAAGATCCAGTGCCTATATATATATATATATATATATATATATATATATATATATATATATATATATATATATATATATATATATATATGGGTGGCCGGTGAACGGTTCTCCAGCGCGAGCAGTCGGTATTTTCAATCAAGAAACTCGCTAGAAGACGCTGCCTGCGTCAACGTTTTCTCTCGCGGGTAAGGGCGCGTTCTTCTTTGCGAGCTGGTAGAGCGTTCATCGAAGAAAGAGCGTTTCCATAGTCAACGCGCGCCTTTCGCTCTCTCTCTTTCTGTCTCTCTCTCTCTCTCACACAAGACAGCAGATGGAAGAGTGAGAGAGCTCGCGCGCCAGGCGGCACGCGCCGAGGGCGAGCGCGAGCGTGGCTACGACGCGACAACGAAACAGCGAGCGCCGTAGCGCCATCTATTGATCAATTCACGTACTACCTAAGCAGCACCGCAGCGCCATCTCGTGATCATTCTGAGATCATTCAAGAGCGAGCGCATTTTATAGCTCTCACGCCTAGCGGTCTCCCATCGCACTGCATCGAAACATCTCGAACGATCGCCTCCATCCAATGAGATGCGTGCTCACGCGCGCCATCTAGTGATCGCTCATCACACTATGCGCTCCCATACATCTGAATGGAGCGAGCGCCGCAGCGCCATCTCGTATTTTAATTCGTCAACTATGCTGCGCTAGCGCCATCTACTGATATCCCGTCACACTAGCCTTTACCATGTATCTCTATGGAGCGAGCGCCACCAACGCCATCTAGTGATCCCTTCACGAACTAGACGAGGTAGCTACGACGGACAACTACGGCAGACAAGCCTACGCCTTAAGGAGCTTCGCCCCTAAAACCTCTTTAGTGGGTAGACCCGGTATTTCCCTGTCTCCAGCATCGGTCCGAAACCTGTTCTACGTCCGCTGAGGGTAACCCAGGTATTTCACTAACTCTGGCATCCGCACAAGCTTACTTTAGATGCGAAGCCTGCCTTATGTCCCCCAGGTGTAGACACGATATTTCATTCTCTCCGAGATCTAATCGTGGTTAGATTAAGGAAAGGACGCTGTTTTCTGCAGCCCTTGCGGGTGCATGGCTCAGCGTCCGTGGGTGTTGGGGAAAGGGACTGAAAGCGTAGAAAGAAGGGAAATGCCGTAGTGAAGGACTCCGGAAACTTTGACCACCTAGTGTTCTTTAATGTGCACTGACATCGCACAGTACACGGGCCTCGATCGAAAATGCGATCGAAATGCGATCGAAATGCGACTGCCCGGATAGAACCCGCGTTCTTTGGATCCGCTGTCGACCCCCATAACCACTACAAACCACCACGGCCCATGCTCTTCTTGCGCGGGATACCTGCCTTACCTCCTCTGCGAGTAGACTCGGTATTTCTCTTACTCCGGCATCGGTCCATGCTGACTTTAGGTGCGAGGCCTTCTTTACCTCTGCTGGGGGTATACCCAGCATTTCACTAATTCCGGCATCAGCGCATGCTTACTTTAAATGCGAAGCCTACTTTACCTCCGATGGGAGTAGACCCGGTATTTCGTTGTCTCTGGGATCGGCCCATGCCCCCATTACGCAGGAAGGCAGCCTTACCTCCTCCGTCGGTAGACCGGTTACTGGGTATAATGCCCAGAAAAAACTGCGAGCACCCTATATCGCGTGGTATGGGCATGCCGAGACAAGCCAAGCATTCCTTCCATTGGCACACAACGTGCAAAAAAATCCAGCGGACCAGTGGGAGACATAACTCACGTCTACCAGTCCTGAGCACCAGCTCCTGCTAGTGGACGGGGCCCGGACGTCGGCTGCTAGCCTAGCTGGACTTCACCCACCTCTGGGCGAAAGAAAAACACGTGTCTGGTCATGACATTGAGTTAATTTTATCTCTCTTTTCTCCCTTAGAGCTCACGAGCCGATGCATGGTGTCATGGTGTCCGGTGCATGCGCGGATGGAGAGCAATGAGGGGCCCAACCGATTAGCTAAAGTATTCAAAAACGAAGTATTGCGCAACCCTCATGAACTCTCCGTTGTGGCACCCAGAGGTGTATACGGAAGCACAAATTGCATTCGCGACAAAAATACGCAGGGGCCTATGACGTTTCATGGCATCCTACGCAGCACACTGGCAGCGAGTGCTGAGAAATACATACATGCATTTACATGTATTTACTACACGCTATACGACAGACTGCACACGTGAGCAGGGAAGGCCAAATCTCGGCCACATTAAGTGATATCGTAGAATCAAGACCCCAAATACCACGTCCTGGCTAATGAGACAACCCGCCATTGTATCTTAGCACGTAAAGCATTTCGCTGCTAAGCTCGTGTTCGCGTGTTAGA
Source organism: Hyalomma asiaticum (assembly GCA_013339685.2). Lineage (NCBI taxonomy): Eukaryota > Metazoa > Arthropoda > Arachnida > Ixodida > Ixodidae > Hyalomma > Hyalomma asiaticum. The sequence goes on along the minus strand of CM023481.1, from coordinate 285,670,440 downwards.
TTGCCGGCTACGGCGGCCGCATTTCGATGGGGGCAAAATGCAGGAATGCCCGGGTGCATAGATATAAGTGCACGTTAAAGAATCCCAGATGGCCAAAGTTAGCCGGAGTCCCCGAATACAGTGGACCTCATAATCATAACGTTAGACTGGCACGTAATACCAGGGAATTATCGTTTTTAACTTATAAGGCAAAACGACAGAACTCTGTAGTTGGAGACTCTGCTCGCATGCAAGGACCGCAAGAGCCAGCTGACCCTTTTGGACCAAACCCATCGCGCCTCACAGGCCAATGGAGACCTGGACTGGTGAATACACCAATCCACCCTGCATTCCTCTCATTTCTTTAACAAATAAACACTTTGCATCACTCCACTTTCTGTCAATTCCGTCCATCACAGTTGATGGCGCAGGCGAGCTACCTCACTCCTGGCACGATACTAGGCTGTGATATTCTACTAGAAATGTCGCTGTTTGTAATACATTGTCTTGTGGGAAATGCCCGTGATTCGTCCAGCTCGTTGAGGACGCCGCGAGGACTCAAGGATTACTGGCCGCGATCTTGGTGGAAGGGCTACAGTCACCCCTCTTTTGACTGCAAATAAAGTTACTTCTCCTTCTACCAGACTTTTTCATCTTCTAGGTGCCAGATCTAGCATGCCAATCTCGATCGCAACGCATTTATAAATTTTATTTCCTCGAAAGTTCGAAATCAAGCAATACAAAACGTTACCTAAAAAAAGATACAATCTATACAACAAAATCAAGGTTGCATTGTATAACTAGCAACTACGGCAAAAGTTACACCATGTCAAACAACGGAGCAGAGTGTTTTTGGTCATCCAATATCTGCTTTCGTACATTCACCTTAGACCGATGAGCTAGGCCATGATATACGGCAGCGTCGTCTATCGTTCCATAATCACATGCGCATTTATAAGGCATGTTATGTTAAAACAGATATTTCTGACACAGACATGCAACACAGATACGTTAGGCAGTCTAACACAAATACGTATAACTAAATGGTTAGATTACTTTCTTTAAATTATTGCAAACATTCGGCCCCGGCATGATAACATATCAAAGACGATGAAGGAAACGTTTCTCTTCGAGCAAAGCGTCCTCGCGTCGTGGCGACTAATTCGAAGCAGTTAAGTACGCAATTCGCCCCTATTATCTCGTATTCGATTTGATTGATTTGATTTGTGGGGTTTAACGTCCCAAAACCAGTTCTGATTATGAGAGACGCCGTAGTGGAGGTCTCCGGAAATTTCGACAACCTTGGGTTCTTTAACGTGCACTGACATTGCACAGCACACGGGCCTCAACACTTCGCCTCCATCGAAATGCAGCCGCCGCGGCGAGGATCCGATCCCGCAACCTTCGGATCAGCAGCCGAGTGCCATAACCACTAGACCACCATGGCGGGGTATCTCGTATTTGAATACGTTTCTTTTTCTCCGGAAAATTTTTACATAGAGTATCCATATTCAGTCTTTGTGTATACGCAGTTGAAAACGGTTTTTGTAAAACAAACTATCAACAACCACAAGTTACGAGATCTCGAATATCATAAGGAACGCACGGCGCAATTACCGATTATCTTACAATTAGTCATCTAGTACTATTTTGAAAACAATGCTCTACTCAACTTAACCTTATAGGCTCATTTCGCCCTGTTAGGTTTCTTCAGCGCTATCTTATATGCACTGTTCAAGTGAAAAATAAAACGGGCATGTTGCAAATGCCGGACTGAACGAAAAAAAAAAAAAATGAAGGATCTGTAGCTTGTTCCGGATAACGACTTCTGATGCTTTCGAAGAGAAACAGAGGCGGAGAGGATGATGCGGGCTTATAAAAGAACACACATAAACGCCTTGCCTGGACCACAAAAGTGTCGCAGGCGGCGAATAAAAAATAACAAAATAAAAACAAAGATAACGTAAACCTAAACCTTGAAGTAAAGGGAAAATCTGGCTGCCACCAGCGAAACCACCCAGAGCCCATGAAATGGGCGAGCGGGTGTTTATGATAACATTTAAGATATACCGTGCTAGAGATTATACAATACAGTTATTAGGTTTGTCTCACGTATAATGTCCCCATTTTTCAGATGTTTTTTTCATGGCTTGCGTTCTTCTCATTGTAACCTCCGGGCAGTCCTCTGATTTCTAGTTATGTTGAAAGCGCAAAACCATCTTTACGTTCAACATACGCTCCGCGCTGGCGCTCTACCTTCCAGCTGTATAATGCCGCAGCGCACCACCATTGGCACAATGTGTCAAACCATGCACTCCAGTGTGTACAAGCCTACTGTAACAGCTTACTGACATGATGCTTGTGCCTTCGGGGGGGAGAGGGGGAGGGAAATAAAAGAGAAATGCCCCTTTCAAGAAACGCATCGCAGCCATCTACAGGCTCTTCTAGAGGCAAGTAGGACTGGCATCGCCGCAGCGCGTTGGCTGGCAGCCCGAGTGCCCGTGGCGCACTGCTATCAATCGAAACCCTGACAGACCCCGGTACTCAGCGAGACAGCGCTGTCGCCGGGCTTGCGGGGTTGGGTCGCCAAACAGGCAACACAAGGCGTGCAGCCGCCCGGAAAAGATAGCTCCGAGAGAGGCCTCCGTTTATACGAACCCCGTTTATACAGTGTACGTGGTTGCGGAGTGACGGCGGCATTTGGGTCTAAAATTTTATTCGTTCGCCAGCATAGCTACATAAACGACGCCTAAATGAGTGAATGACAGGCAGTGAGTATCGATACCGCTCTTGCGTTTGTGTGCAAATTGAGAAAGGAGTGTATCTGATAGCTTTACCGAATCCAATCTAGAGGCTCCATTACGGTGCTGTCTCTCTTCACTAGTCCTTATAGAGAACGAGGATGAACGAATTAAATGTTTAGGCCTCATGTTGAAGAGTGTGCACGCTGCGGACGAAAGCAACAAGCGTAGTTTCCACTTTTACGTGGATACGTTCTAAAGGGTGCCGAACATCTCCAGCACTGCCGAGTTCTGTCAAGCAGTGGGTATACGCATTCCAACTTCGATATAATATGCGACAAAGGCCCTGCAGGGCGGTTAACTATCACGGCGCTTATTAACACGCGCGAATGAAGACAGGAGAAAAGGTAAAAGGCAACGTGGAGAATCGGTGTCCAGTTGGTGTCGAGTTCGTGCGTACATTTCTGCCGCGTTGGGTGAAAATATTGACGGTGCGCTACGCATCCTTACGCGTATGCGTATAAGTCCTTGTGATTTCGAGTATTTCTCGTCAGTCTGAAAACGGTAAGCGTATAATAGTCGGGAAGACAAATGGTTTCCTCATTGTAGATTCAACACTATATATCTGAACAGAGCAATTTCCTTACATTTATTTGTTCAACGATGCTACAGCCCTACCCTTGCGCTTATACAGGAACGCGTCGACGGCGTGATGATGCATTTTACAGTAAACAAAAACAAGGTAAACAAGTAGTACGCTCACAAAGTTCAAACGAGCCTGCAGTGAAATAATTCCACAACCATATATGCATAATAATGAATAATTTTGAGCACAAAGCGGACGAAACGGATACGTGGGTTCAAAATAAATGCCTACATGGGTGAAGAAGCTCAGCCAGCACACGAGAGGCGCGATTGCAATCAGATGCTTCTCTTATTTCTGTTCTTGCTTTATCTATCGGCAAGCTGCAATTACTGCTGCTGCCCAGGGCGACAGGTCAAGCAGGAGAGATAAGACGCACCCTGGCCGCGTACGCCGGCGAAACGCACGCACACACCCGTGTGGCCGCGCCGCTAATCACACCGCAGCACGGCCAGCGCACATTGTGTTTCCACAATTAAGCGCGATACCCAAAGCAGCGAGTTCAAATTATGCTCGCCAATCGCCGAGCTGCAAAGTGCGAAGCATGCGCTGGCCCGCTCACGCACTCTGCCGGCGCAGCAGCGATTGAGACAGACGGACGGACACCCGGATGCGGCGTTCACGAGTTTCGCCGCGAATGAGGTGTGCGAGCCGAGATGTGCGCTTCTCCCTCTTGAGGGCCGAGGGAAAAAATTAAGCGTAATTACAGGCTTCTCTCGTGTCGTATTTGAGGAGGGTGCGCGGCGCGCAGGCGGGCCCTGCTCGCTAATTGCGATCGCGCTGCGCCGCCCGATGGCGTCACGCGGGCCGAGCTGTGGTCGAATGCGTGGTGCGCACGCGCGCGCGCACCGTTTAGCCGATCGCGCCAACGACCGGCCTGATGAAGCACTGACCTCTGACAAAACACCCGCGTTCAACGCGCGTGCGCCGACGCTCGATACCTCTCAACGAGCACTGGTTTCGCGCGCTCGCCTCCATTGTCCGCAAACCACGAGACCGCAATCGCTGTGTACGCTCAAGTGGTGGCCTGCGCGTGCACTATTCGAGATGCGAACGAGGCTTCGGGGAGCTGTAGGCAACGCTTGACGCGTCCGAGGATCGGAAGCTGCGGCACCCTCACAGACAGGAAACCCGCTTCGACTTCTTTGTAGTTTGTCCTTCCCGCGACTGTGCAAAGAAAGGTCCTTTTCCAGTGCACCTGCATATACAGGACCATCACATGTATAGTCTTCTGCAGTGCACGGGAGCAGCGTTAACGTATCCCACTGTGAGAATACCCAACTTCAGCGAAGCAGTCGTAGCGGCGTTCACGTTCTCACGTGTTTGCGCCGAAGTTACGTGGCTCCACCTCGGAATATCCTGCGGTTGTCCATGGTTCCGAAAATAATAATAATAATAATAATAATAATAATAATAATAATAATAATAATAATAATAATAATGAGGAAAAAGTTCAAAAGGGCGTTTGTGACACATGAGGGAGAAACATCTCCGATTGCATATGTGACCGTTCGCTTCTAGGGCAAATGCATAGATGCGATGCCCTCTCTTATAACACTTATTATATTCAACACAACAGAAGCGAGAACCGCAATCAGTTCGATTAAAAGCATAAACGATCAGGTGATGGCGTGTTTCCCGACACAGTTATATCTAGACAACGTTTAAGTTGAATACTACGTGACCGTAGATAAATTAGACAAAATGCACAAGCCGTTTTACGTGCTGCTAGATTCATAATCTACGATATGCCCATACGTTTCGTCAATAGGCTACGTGTATTAATATCAGCCAGATACGCTTGGCCTTTCAATTTTGGAGTTACGACGTGCCCTACAGCGTTCTTCGCTTAAGGTAGTCCTAAATATTGATTTGTAATTTCATTTATTATTAGTCATCACCTTTATCGCTTTATCACCCATACGCGGACTTTCATTACTGCAACTAGCAGCTTGTGTTTTAAGATAACTTGTATTTTGAAACATCTCAATTTAATCGAGCTGCATATTTCGCGGCTTTCGTTGTCCGTGCGTGTGCTCCTGCAATGAGTGACCAATCATTTTTTTCTAACACGCACCATTCGCCGTCCAAACCTGTAACGAACCCAATTAGCATCGGACGTTAGCATTCTACTCATCCTTAAATGATCACATCTACAGCAGCTCTTGCCATTTTGTTTTGTTCTGCGATTAGTGGATTGCTCTGGAGATGTGAGGTACAGAGTAGCTCGGCTACCCCGTCTCGCTGTACATGCACTGTCCAGCGACTAATGATGAATGAATGAATGAATGTAACTTCTCATGCAATGTCTCCAAGGAGACCTTTTAGAACATGTATAAATTATTTAGGAAATCCAAAATAAAGAAAACGGCATAATGTGCACGTACAACAAGTCGTCGAAATGCAGTAATATTTCTGCACGCTTTGAAAATCCTGTCGAGACATTCTGCCGCATGCGCACCTTTTCCGGTCGACGAGCTTGGTATCGCTATTATATCGTAACGGTATCATGCATAACGTGTCACCACAGCCTCGAAAATATAGCAGCTACGCCGGCCGACCACGACCTAATCATACCTGCTAGCGATATCCTAAATGCCGAACTCAATTCTTGCTTTTTGTATTGGAGTGATCCTAACGTAAAAACAAGACTACTATGGTCTAGACAGCTACAGCGCTGAAGTCACTGTAGAACATGGAATTGCTATTCAAGGACGCACTCCGAGTTCATTAGTGCCAGCGCTCGCACCTGCTCTCAAGAGAGGGTGCCTCCATTCGTATGGCCGCAAGCCGTATTCTAGAAGAACCCGCATAAAATTTGACCATTTGTTTTTTAAGTGCCTAGCGCTTTAGAGTCTCGCCTTGTCGACGACAGTCTCCTTACTTCCGTCGCGTGCTCCTGCTTCCGGCCGATAGCCACGACGCGCTAGAGAGGGCGCCACCGCCTCGCCAAGCGCGCGATTTCTCCTCCCACGGCACTTCTCCGGCGCACAACGAATCGCTGGGGTACGCGTGCTACGCGCTTTCTGGGGTTCCCCAGCAGTGGAGCTGTTTACGCTGTCGCGTCAACTTTCTTTGGTGTATGACGAAAGGTATCGGAGGCCTCCTGTGAGCGTTGGCCTTCACAATTGCGTGTTTAGTATTTTCTTTAACATGAAAGTGTTTTATGCCGGCGTCCACCACGACCACATACGTCCTTACCGTAACGAATATGATGCGGTAAAATAAACACGTAAGAATAGGAAAGAAAACCGCTCAGAAAAGCTGCTGTTCATGTGCTGGGAATCGAACTCACTGCCCCTCACTCCCTGATGAGAGGTGGCCGGTGCTCTACCACAGCGCTAACGCCGCACATGCTCGTAGCTTTACCAACGCGACTTATATTCCTTCTTATCCCGCTTCGTTCGTTCTTCGACGCTCTCGCCCAGCTGAGCGCGCGCGCGTCCGGCACTTTGCCTGGAACGGTGCCGCCAACTAGGACAGGTAAAGTGAATCACTGGAGCTTTAATTCGCTTCTCCTGGATGGCGGCACCATTCCAGGAGCGTTCCAAAGTCCTCCTCGATGCACGTGTGTGGAGCCGCGTGGGCATCGGAAAGAAGCGTGATAAGAAAGAACATGGCCGCGTTGTACAGCTTCGAGTGTGGTAGAGCACCGGTCACTTTTCGCCGTGGGTACCGTTCCCCCGACGACCACTCTTCGAGCGCGATGGCAACAAGAACACTGCTGTGTTAGGCGCCCAAGCTCCTTATCGATGTTGACGGGTCAATGTGGCGCAAGTAAATATGATCGATACCTTTGTCGCGTGGCATTCACGATCAAATGTGTCCAGTTATTACGTAAACTACTTCAGTTACCACAAGTGGTTGGTGATTGAAGTTATGGAGGCGATGCGTGAACGTGGGTTCATCCACGTCGAACAGTGCGGCACGAACGAAACACCTACAGGAACGGGCAAGTTCACCTCGATGTAACAAAAGACATTTAACTGCTTATGCGAACATATATTTCCCTTTCTTGTTATACCGATTCCGTCGACAGAGGGACCAGCCACATTTCCTTTTCTTATCGTGCACTCATGCATGGTGTACACAGCACCTCTTGCCTTCCACCGCTATCGGAATGTAACATGCCACGGCCGGAACTGAACCCTCGACCTCGTGCTTTGTAGCGAAATGCCATAAATGATTGATTTTGGGGGTTTAACGTCCCAAAACCAGCTCTGATTATGAAAGACGCCGTAGTGGAGGTCTCCGGAAATTTCGACCACCTGGGGTTCTTTAACGTGCACTGACATCGCACAGCACACGGGCCTCAACATTTCGCCTCCATCGAAATGCAGCCGCCGCAGCCGGGATTCGATCCCGCGACCTTCGAATCAGCAGCCGAGTGCCATGACCACTAGACCACCGTGGCGGTGCACGAAATGCCATAGGTACCTAGAGACCATGTGGTACGTTGCGGTCTTAAGGTGACCGCAAGGACGAGCGAGCATCTGACACACTACGGCATCGATTCGCTTTCTCATATCAGATTCAGTCACGAAGGAAAGACAGCGTACGACGATTTCCTTGCTTTCTTGTGAGTATTAATTTGTAGGAATAGGGACCACTGATGAATATTTTAGCGACGTAACAGTGTATCCTTAAATAAATAAATACGCGCATGCGGGCGTTGATGTAACAAAACATAAAGCTGGAGAGCGGGTAAGCTTTAAACAAACGATCCATATTTCAGCAAAGAGCAATCAACGTTCATCACGATGAATTATAACATGCGAAGGCGAAAACTTCGCTGCCATCGCACTGAGGAGGAAGAAACAAAGAAAGGCGAGCCCTAAAAAGCAGCAAAGAGCATACGAAAAATCGCCTAGCGCGCATAACGACCCGTACATCTCTTCGGGGCTGTTTCCCGTGCCCTGTTAAAATGACATTAGAGCGACCCGTGTCGAAAATTACAGGATCTACGACGTCCCTGCGCGCTGAGTTTACGAGCGCCGTGCCGAGCGCCGGCTTCGAGGTCAAACGCCCGCAATGTGCTTCAGCCCTTCGTCATCACCCACTGAAGTTTTTCTTCCGAAAGATCAACTCTTTGAATCCGTTAGCAATCGGGTTCGGGTTGGTGGCGGCGATGTCTGGCGTCATTCTTTCAACTCTGCATTTCCTTTGCTTCTTTTGCGCGTTTATATGTGCTGGGAAGGAAGTTTTCTCGGATCCCCCCCCCCCCCCCCTTTCTTTTTCTTTTAGTATTTGCTTCATGTTCCGAATAGGCATAGGGCAAGTATAGGTGAAGTAATGTCACATTTTATTTTAGTACTTCTTCTGCGGTACACCTCCTTACGCCTTATACGCCGGAAGGGTGTCAGGCGTACTGCATATCTTCCGCACGTAGACAGCGACGTCCAAATTATCGGCTAGACGATGACAGAGTTGATGGCCTATAGCGCGCATTGTACAGCGAAGGCATTCCATCGCAAACGGCACAGACGCGACATCTCCGCGCCTATCCATCTATAAATCCTCGCTTCCGTGCGTGGTTTAAATGCATAAATCTAGACCAAATTGGTAGTTCAAGTAGGAAATTTTACGTTTCGCTGGGTGCCTCTCGAGAACTGCGACCCAATCAGTCTTCTTTCGCGTGCGAACAGCTTCAGCTTGCAGTGTCTGTGGATGATTTATTTTCCCTTTTCTTTTTTTTTTTTTTGCTGTTCATTCAATAGCGATGCAACAGAACAAAAAAAAAACAAATAAAAAACGAACAGTGCAGCCAAGTGGTGCTTACTGCGTCAGATATCTCTTTACGATTTAATGTTTGCTTTCGGTTGGAAGGTAAAGTAATAATGAATGATTGCAAATCGTTGAATCTCATCTTGTACATTTCTCAAATTTTAGCACGGCTTTAAGACAGCTCCTGCTTGAAGGGATGCGAGATTTTTCTTGTGACACCAGTTTCCAGCGGTGAATATTGTGGTGGTTAGGACCTTGTACAGTGCTACCTAGTGCAATGATAAAGGTTATCACGTCGCGGAGTAAGAAAGGGTCAGCGAGTCGGCGACTATGCCCCCTTCAGCCCATCGGTGATGTTAAGGGCCAAAGCATGGCTGTTGTAGAGTGCATCCCTCACAGCAGCCATAAGAAACTGTCATGCTAATCTTCGTTATTATAAACGGAAAGTTAAAAACCAGTAGATCTAATAATAATCGTGATATCCGCACAAATAAAGAAGAAATTTTTGAAGACACTATTTCCACTATCTCATCAAAGGTCTTTATTGAAAATGCGGGGCGTTCTCTGATACGTTGACGATATATTTTTCGCTCTCAGCTTGAACATCAATATCATAACGTTGTAAGGAAACACACCGCGTCGAAAACATGCACATTTGAAATGTTGCCTCCTTGACATTTGGGTATGGCTGCTTCACGTGCATAAGGACAGTAACACATAAGCCGCGAGTCTTATAAGTAAGAGATTTCAAAGCACGCTCAGTCATGTTTATACCGTGCAATCTTATGAATGATCTCACTCATGTCAAATTTAGTGACAGGCGTTTCGCAATTCAAACACGTACTCCCTTAATTAAATCCTGCGGGTTGACCGGATAACCCAACAAATATATCGGTTTAAAAACAAAAACAAAAAGGATGAAAACAAGAAATAATAACATTTTCACATTTAGTGATTGATTGATTGATTGATTGATTGATTGATTGATTGATTGATTGATTGAGTGAGTGATGCTAAAGTGTTGGGAGACCTATCCCCCATTCCCCAGCACAAATCGAACAAGAGCAAGTTGGCTCAGAGGTCGTATCGCCAGTCCAGGGAAATCACAAACTATGAATTATATTGCAAGCTGTTCGTGCCCGCCACCTTAGCGCTGTCCATAAAGCGAAAAGTGCGCAGTAATTGCATTTTGCGAGTAGTAACATGGGGACAGAAACTTCGATCGATCAACAAAGAAGTGAAGTTAGTCAAGAGAAGAAATTTGTTACATTGCATTACAAACTCCAGAAGCAGTTAAGCTCTGCACAGCGTGGCATGGAACGGAAGATGATAGGGATAACGTGACAACGTATGAAGAAAGCAGAGGGGATCGTAGAACAAACACGCGTAGCCTATACATTCTACTTGAGATATCCGAAGATAAATAATGGACTTGGGCAGGCCACGTAATTAATGCGCAGGACAGATATCCGGTGGACAGTTTGGGCAACCGAATAATGGATACCGAGGGAGGGGAAACGCAGAAGAGGATAGGAAAGGGGGTTAGGCGAAGTGATCCATGAAGAAATTTGTAGGCGTAAATTAGATTAACTTAATAATTTCTGGGATTTTACATGCTGAAACGAGGATATGATTATGCGGTACGCCGTACTTGAAGGCTTCGGAAAATTTGACCAGCAAGGGTTCCTTAACGTGCGCTGAAAACGCCGATTACACAGAAAAATGCAATAACATCGCTCAAGACGTTATATATTGGAGGTTACTGGGAGACGCGTTCGTCCGACGGCGAACATAAAGGATTATTATTATTATTATTATTATTATTATTATTATTATTATTATTATTATTATTATTATTATTATTATTGTGGTGGTGGTGGTCTAGATCTCAGTGCAAGTAAACGAGATGACAGAGCTTGTAAGGATGTGCAGAGGCTGTAGTCCTGAAATGCCTTGCTATAGAACGCTGGCCTGATTCAAGAGCGTCAATTACACGCTCGCTGGACCCGGCTGAATCAACACGTCCAATTAAAGGAGTGAACTCGGCACTCTGCGCCAGACAAGCTATTATTTGCGTATGTAAAGCTAACCAAATTCAGCCTGAGAAGCCCAGAAGGCTGGTTAATGACAGATTAAGTAAGGTTTGTGGCCCATGGGATGTTCGGAGCGGAAGTATATATGTAGATAGCCTTACTGCGCACAGGCGTATTGAGGCCTGTAAGTGTACGCTCCATTTGGACGTCTAGGAACGCAACTTGGCCATTTTCATCCACCTCTATCACTAACTGAAGACTCGGTTGAATGGACTGTGTTGTGAATTGAGTGCTCGGTTGGTTCGATTCACGGCAGGAAAGGGGGGAAATTCCAAGCGCTCCTGCAACAAGCAAAGCGCTCGCAAGAATTTTCAAAACTTACAGCGTTGATATTGAGCATGTACAGTGAAATCCTTTTTGAAAGAGAACATTCGACCATGTGGCCTCCGCCCTGAAGCGGCAGACAGATAAGCCAGCAAGTGGAGGGCGACGCACGCCCATTATGTGGAGTCTCCTATTGATTGATTCCTGGGGTTTTACGTCCCAAAACCAATATGATTATGAGAGACACCATTTTGGAGGGCTTCGGATATGTCGACCACCTGGTGTTCTTTAACGTGCACTGACATCGCACAGTACACAGGCCTCAACATTTATTTCTTATAGCCACTTTTTGGCGGCCCGAACAACCCCAAAGTGGAAGAGGAAATCCGGCAGACGTTTGCCTGTCAGCCGGACCTGGATATCCCGCCCGCCAGTTAGATGACGCTAAAGGAGACGTGATTCCTCCTTGCTGGATGGGTTAGCGCTCCAAACAGCCGCCACAGAGAACAGGCCGCTCTCTCTCTCTCTCTCTCTCTCTCTCTCTCTCTCTCTCTCTCTCTCTCTCTCTCTCTCTCTCTCTCTCTCTCTCTCATAAAGAACAACATTGTACCATCAGAGAAATTAAGCTGCTGTCTTCTCCGGGCAAAAGACGTTTTCGAACGTAAACCTTCACCGGGTGTTGCATTCCATAAGCGTATGTGAGACGCTTGCGCAATCTAATCGCTAGAATAAATGGAAGACATTCTGCACATTCGCTTCGTTATGAACGCGGAACTGTACGGTTTTCCAAACGTCGAACTAACGTATTTTCTGTTGTTGGTTTTCCTGTTCTGGTGGGCGCATGGTTCTCCAGCAATGTTCGCTCTTCTCTAGACGACCTTTCGCCGAACCCGTGACTAAACGGCTAACGCAGCATAAATATGACAGCAATATTCGCGAATCGGTAGCCACGTACTAGATCAACAAACTTCTTCTTCATGGATTCAATCAACCTTGTTGTAGTTCAGGCTGAGATTCTGGAACCCAAACTATTCCGGCATATTTTTCATTAGGTAACGCCAATTCCCAAGTTGCTGCTGCTGCTGCTGCTGCTGCTGCTGCTGCTGCTGCTGCTGCTGCTGCTGCTGCTGCTGCTGCTGCTGCTGCTGCTGCTGCTTTTTTTGTAGTCTATGTTGTTAAGGATTTTACTGGCTTCAGAAAATACAGGTCGCAACAATTTTTCAAATATAAAAATAATTATACTAACCATTGCCAGCCTAACATCCAACACAACTGACCCACAAATCAATGTTGATTAAACAATCTGCAGTGCGTTTTGTCAGCGAAGCCCAGTCTAGTGAAGCGAACGCTGCGTGGAATGCATAAATGACGACCTACAGGCTTTGTGCGTTTGAAATACCACTTCCGTGTACCGCGCGATGTCAGTGTGCGTTAAAGAACCTTAGATGGTCGAAATTTCTGAAGCCCTCCACTACGGTGTCTCTCATACCCATATCGTGGTTTTGGGGCATAAAACCCCAGAAATAAATCATCATATACCACTTGCGGACAAAATTTAGGGTTAGAATAGGGCCATTTATTATCAGGCGTACAATCATTATATGTAGCCGAGGATATACGGGTTCCACTGAGGCTGAAGGACGCCAGAAGGTGATCGACAGCACAAACATAATGGAAGGCGGCAAAATGAAGGAGAAAGAAAGAGACAGCGAGGGACTCCATTTGCGCCTTGTGGTTGGCGAGGAGCGCAAACAAGGCGCACGACGAACCCCTCCTTGCGCTGCAGCGTGAAAACAAAAATACCGGAACCCGAGAAAAAAATATGACAATAATAACAACAAAAAGCGTTGCCGGCCGTCCACGCTTATAATTGAATCTCGTGATTGGACCCGTCCGTGTTCAATACCGGGAACAATATTCCGCGTCCTTCGCCCAGCTTTCTTTTTATTTCCTCGTCTATTTTTTTTTTCTTTTCTTTCCGGTCTCCGCTTTTGCCCCGCGGTTTGTATTTGTCCTGTCCCTGTTGTTGGAGCGTCGTGTCCCATCGGCTGCCGCAGGTCTGAGAAGTCTGGATCAAATAACAGCGCCGGAGTCTTAGTCCCCAGCCGAAGGCGCGTGTGCATACAACGGGACGTGAGAGAGCCGCCCTCGGCAAGCGATCCGCAGGCGCTCAATTCCTTGAGCGGACATTTATACGGACGCTTATTTACATATGTGCTTCATGACTGGCGCGAGTTCTCTGGAGAAGCGCTAACTACACTATATATATATATATATATATATATATATATATATATATATAGAGAGAGAGAGAGAGAGAGAGAGAGAGAGAGAGAGAGAGGCGCCAGAAGTTCGAGCACGCAGACACACGGAAAAACACGGACGGACGCTTATGACGTGCAGCATAATTGCGGTGGTAAATATCTGATAATGTAACAAGAAGCTGCCGCAAGGAAGAGGGTTGTGTATGCTTGCAGCCACTGTCTGCGCCCCCCCCCCCCCTTCCACCCCTATCCTGCCGAACTGTATGAGGCGGTAAGTTTCTTTCACTTCTTCGACAAACAATACACATCTCATTCTTTGAAACAGCTCCAACTGGTGTTCCTGTCCATTTTTGTATTCTAATCCGCTGCAGCTTTACAAAACGCATGTTACAAATGGGTTCCCTTGCACGACGGTACAGAATACAAGAGCTACCATTGGGCGACTTTCCGAAGGAAATCGGCAATAAATGTAACCGGAGAGAAAATCAATGCAGGTCTCGCATTATATAAATATGAATTTTATTTTAACGTATTACCAAGTGGCCGTATTACCAGATAGCTAGAACATCGGGACATTACAACGGGTGGGTACAACGCGTTACCGCATGACCCATTGTGTCGAAGCAAGGAACCATACACTAATTCAGAGGTCACCATTAATACGTCAGTTGGAAGGCACTCTATGGATGGTCATGCATGCTGGAAGATGTCCACTGGTAAGGACAGTAAATGTCTCGCACACTTCCATGCATGAACACGCGTTCTTGCCTCGACTCCAAGGGATGTTCAGCTGCGCGATTCAGCGCATAAGCTCACACGCATCGCACCGAAATAGTGGCGAGCTAGCATACGGCCTTTTAAGAAAGCATACAGGGCTTGACTCCTCACGACAATCGCCATTTCTATGGCGAGGCAAAAACAAGACGCGCAGAATATGCGCGCAGTTTTCTGGACGGTATTATGCAAATGTGGAACTCGGGAAAGGAAAACTCGAGAGCCTCACATCGGTAATCACATGCGTGTACCCTCAATCCTCGCTTGCTCGGAGCGGGTGGAAAAAAGTCAGAACTCAAAGTCTACAGTTTAATCAACGTGAAAAAGCAGCCAGCTCGGCGCCAGTACAGGAACCGTTGTTCTACTTTCTTCTTTTTTTTTTCTCATTTCCCTCGAAAGCCACAGGCTTGCTGGCTTGCAGCACTCCAGTTCTGCGCACGTCCCTACATATTCTTTTTTGTCTGCCTCCCGGAGGCAGCGCTAGAATTACGCTTTACAAAAAATAAGTTACTACTAGGAATTTCAGATGAGTTTTAGTCCTGAAAACGCGTGAGCGGGGAAACAGGACAATTGTGCCATCTACAGCAATAGCGTATACATTTACATTAGACACCTTAAGGCCTGCGCGCAGGCACCATCTAGACAGGAGCGCGCACACGTCTTTATGCGCCCATAGCGGATTTCGGGATAGGCCCCTTTTACGGCGCTATATATTCATGTTTCGCATAACATGCACCCGACGGAAAACGCATAACCTCTGAACCTAATCCGCCTGCATGAGGCTGTAGTGCGGGGGCGAAGAAAGGGATAAAGAAAAAAAAAGGGAAGATAGCCTGGCTCGAGTTGAGGGGAGAGGGAGGTGATGGCGTGGTGCAGGTACAGGGCAGGGACTGCGAGGGTCGTCTCAAGGCAGCGGGCAGAACCCGGGGTCTTTCGGAGCCCCAGCAGGGTGAAAGAAAACGGGAGTCTTGTCTCGAGATGCGATATCGCGAGGGTCTCCTCCTCCGTAATCTGCCATAATTCAAGGCGATTATAGCGTGCCGTCATGTGTCCTCGGAGGCAAGAGCGACGAGCAGCGGGAAGCGAGCGGGACAGGGGCTGCTTGTTCTTGCCGCCGGTAGCTCGTTAGATCGCTTTAACTTTGCGACGGGCCGCACTCGGCGCAGCTGCCACTCGGAAATTGCAGGGCGAGCGTCGCGGTAGATTTGAAAGAGAAATGTGGAGCTCGCGCCACTTCCGAAAACGACCCCGCTATTCGCAAGCTGCGACGAGCCGCGGCCGAACCGTGCGTTCCCGTAGCGAAATTAAAGCAAGAACAAAGGGATGTAACGCGGACAAAGTCTAGGCGACTCGAGGAGAGTCGAAACAGCAGCCAGCAAGGCTCGAGGGCGCGCGCACGGCGACAAGTCGAGCTTTCCACGCGACGGATACGGGGTTTTTTAGGACTATTTTATATTCGGCTACCCCGGTAGTTCGTGGCTTCTGCAACGATTCTTCGAATGGTTTTGCTGCTCAGAAGAGCAAAATAAGAGAAAGACATTGCGAGAATGTGCCCGGAACGGCCCGTCTTATTTGCCCGCCCTTGGTCAACTTACACGGTGTTAAAGAGGGAAAGGGAAGCGGGTTGTGGCTTCGGATGTAGAACGCTCGAGTTGTTGCAGCAAAGAATGTACAGAAACGCACATACACTATCATACAAAAATGTGCAAGAACTTGCGCTATATACTATCAAGATTTATTCTCAAGCCACTCACAGATGTATGTATGCAGGTACGCACCTTTACTTCGTCGCTTCACTGGCGCAAATTCCGCTGTATGAAAATGGTGCACGTCAAGAAATCACACAAGAGTGTAGCGTTGCTGGAACTTCATAGATGCAGATGTAGGTAATCTTTTCTTCCTAAAGTAGGCCTCCAAAGCCAACCGAGACGTGCTCCTTTCGCTTTTGAAACAATGTCTGGAAACAATGTCTCCGAATTCACTGCTCGTAGTCACATGCAGTAAAATTCGAAGCCAAAGGTATTCCTTCTTCCATCTTTATATTTATTTGGCAGGCACCTATGATCAGAAAGCTAATTCAACCCTAAATCCAGCCCTCCAGAATTCTTAAAAATTCACAGCATATCCACGGAGTGAATGATGATGAGTGGGCGAAGCTCCGGAGGTTCATAGTAGATCGTGCCGAGTTCCGGATTAATTTAGTTAACGCGCACGCTACGAATCCTTGTGGTTCAACTACGCACAAGTGAAATCTCCCACCGGCACTTCATTGCAAGTCAAGATCCAGTGCCTATATTATATATATATATATATATATATATATATATATATATATATAATATAATATATATATATATATATATATATATATATATATATATATATATATATATATATATGGGTGGCCGGTGAACGGTTCTCCACGCGAGCAGTCGGTATTTTTCAATCAGGAAGCTCGCTAGAAGACGCTGCCTGCGCCAACGTTGTCTCTCGTGGGTGAGGGCGCGTTCTCCTTGTTTGCGAGCTGGTACAGCGTTCATCGAAGAAATAGTCAACGCGCGTCTTTCGCTCTCTCTCTCTCTATCTCTCACAAGACAGCAGATGGAAGAGTGAGAGAGCTCGCCCGCCGGGAGGCACGCGCCGAGGGCGAGCACGAGCCTCCCGGCGCGCGAGCTCTCGAGCGCGAGCCTCCCGGCGGCGCGAGGTGGCTACAAGGGGCTTCGCCCCTAAAATGTTCCTCTTGCAAGCCAGTGCTTTGAGACGATTGACGCGCATTCAGGACACGACGCAGGCCCCAATGCTCGACGCCGCGTCCGCGCACCGTGCTGCAACGATTCAGGCAGTGCTTCGCTGGTCGATGCCGAGAGGTCGCGCCTGATCGAGGTTTGTGCCTAGGCATTTGATTACTGCAGAAATGAAAGAATCCCTAATACTGTATTTTTTTCTCGCCTTTTCAGGGTGCGCTACAGTTTACACGAAAGCGTTTGGCAAGGTGACATTACATTTATTAGAGCCAAGCCTCATAAGTCACTTATTACGCCATTCCTTCAATAGGATGAGATCAGTTTGAAGGGAGGGTTGATCTGAGTCTGTAGTGATGAGGCGATATTATAAAGCAGGGGCCAGCGAACGCGAGTGCGCTACAAGAAACAGAGAGCGGTAAGTCGTTTACGTAAAACAGGAAAACATAAGGGCCAACAACGAACCTCGGAGCACCTGGCGTACCTGAAACCGTGTGAGAAAAAAAAAAGGACGACTGGAAGCGCCCTGTTAAAGACCGTTTAATTTGAATGTGAATTTAATGGTGCGTTCGTCAGCCCAAAACAACTAAACTAATGTTCACGTGATTTTTTTTTCAATGGGCAAGAGTCTTTTTTTTTTAATTATTATATATACGACGTGACAACTTCATGCATTGCTGTGATTCCTAGTAAGTAATGCGAAGGAAATGCTGACGATATTTGGGTCTGGTGTGTCTGTCGAATCAAATTGGTGTACATTATTACCGCTGAGGATGGTATCTGACTGCAAGATCATTGTTGTTACGATCACCATTAGGAGAAAGCAATTATTTCAGGCCTTACACTCCTGTATGCATTGAAGATTATAAAAGCGCGGATGACAGCTCCGTCCTTGATTAGCTGGAATCCGCATTTGATAAATTTTACATTGATTTCGATACTAAAACACTCCAAGTGTTGTGACAGCACTTTCATGTTGAACACTGTGTGGACAGCTATATCCAAATACGCGCAAGTACGACAAGGGATCGAAGTCTCTAGATAACCAGATATATAATTCATGTGGAAAGAATAACCAAAAAGGCTAGTATTCACATGTATTCAAATTCGCACTTATACATATCACATATTTAAAACGTTTTGTGCTCATTACATCAAATTACCGCGTAATTTATGTTTTGATGATTTGTTATATAACTGTTATGTGTTAGCTGATTTCTTATGTTTTTGATATTAATTACTATTTAGTGTTTCGCCAATGACAATTGCCGTTCAGTGTTTTCTTTTATGTTATAATGCCGTTAGGGACCCTTTAACAAATTTGTTGGGTCCCTAAAAGTGTAAATACATGTACCAAGGAAAAGAACAAATAAACTTCAAACTTCAAACTTCAACTTCAAACTAAGAGATAAAATAAACCCACGCAAGTTTCTCGACTTGGAAGCTGAGTTAAAGGGACACTAAACAGTTAAACAGTTTTTCGTGTATTACTAAAGTGCCCGTTCGCTATACCAACAGCATTCTTGCTGCAAGAGAACGGTTAGTAAGCGAGAAAACGCACAAAAAGAAAATACAGGTGGCGACGCCACCTTCGCGTTTCCGCACCAACTCGCCGTGACGTCATAGACTTCAAGGGCGGCCTTTATGGAGCCCAAATTTATTTGCCACTAAAAGTAATTCATGTTGTGTTATATGGTGGCCAGAGATTAATGCAGCAAGTTTCGCTGAATTCCATTGAGCCAGTGGGGTCGAAATGCGAGGAAAATTTTTAAAATCCTTGACGCCACGCTTACGTTACGTCCGGGTGCCTAGGTTTCGGCACAAATTTTAAATATAAAAGTTTAACCTTCGTTTTCACTTTTAATACTGAAACAATGGTGGCTAAATCAACCACAATAGAGTTCTCAAGTAATAATATCTCAGTATCAACTGTTTAATTGTTTCTCTTTCGTGTACCTTTAAGGCAAGTTCGTAATGAATCTAAGAACAAACAAAAATGCTTCCGTGGAAAAAATCGGGAAAGACTAAACAAACACTTATTGCAGATCACTTCAATCACTTCTTTAGGTCCGCATTCTCCGCGATCCATGATGACGTTAATGTTAGTTCGAAATGCACGTGCCCTAGCCGAATAAATCCCATCGTAATAACCGGGAGGGTGTGCTTTAGCAGCAGTTGAATTTAGATGCAAAAAGAAAGAAAAAGCGAACGGACCATATGACATGCCGAGCCATTTTCTTCAAGCACATATTGAATGTCACGTTACTAGACATTATATTTGGAAAATAATTGCGGACTCATTCTCTACAACAAGATTTGTGCAGCGTGGTAGACATTTCGGTGTTTAAAGTGGCAACAAAACTATAATGAATAGTTATTTGCTAGCTTATACCTTTTACACCTACTTTTGTAGACTTTTGGCAACACACACTAGCTAAGCATATCACTGGTTATTTTGAAACATCTTTACGCATATCAGCACGGATCCATAATAGGCATTGCAACTACCACACAACCGCTAGCTCTAGTTTTTCGGAACGGCGGTTGATGCCGGAGAGCAGACTGACTCAATCGCTATATCTTCTGCGAAAACCTTCCACATAGTGTCACAACAAAAAAAAAAAAAAAAAGGCTGATTTACAAAGTGGCAACAACTGGACTTATGCCCCTATAATAAAATTAATTAAAGCCTACTCGATGAATAGCAATCAGGTGGCCAGATGGATGGTCATGTTCCCGCCTCATTGGCAGTGCTCTCAGGAGTCCCGCAGGAATCTGTGCTGGAACCGCTTTTATTTTTGGCGTGCATTAATCCCATTCTTGCTGTCGTCAAACCAGGTGTACATCATCAACTGCTCGCAAACGACAGTTTATTTCCACAGTACGAGACGGGAACGGACCAACCTAAAGCTAATAACTGTTGGTAGGCGTTAAGTGCATGGTGCAAGCAAGGAAGTAAAGAAAAAATAATTTTTAATCAACATACACATACACTCAAACAAAAAGTGGCGTCTTTAATTTCGGTATAGTATTGGTGACACGTGTGTGTCAGTCCGTTTAAGAGTCTGGGAAAAACAATAACACATAATTTACCTTGGAGCGCACGTATAGATAACGTTCACAGGCATACAAGAGGTTACGTTTCTTGACAAAAAATAAATTGGAGGATGCTCCCTGCGATGTGAGACTAGTTGCTTACAGAACTTTATAAGGCCAGTTTTTGAGTACGCTTCAATGGTATGGAGCTTTCATCGAAATTGTCCGAAGGGATGCTTAGAAACTAATTCAGAGCTACGGGGATCGATTTATATGTACCAAATATCGAAGGACTGATTCAGTCACGGAAACACTCTGATATTCTAACCAGGGCCTGGTAGGAACACGTAGACAAAAAAAGGTCCATTGAAACTATTGTTACAAATACTGCGGGGACGAACAAACATCCAGAAAGAAAAGTACATATTGGCACTTGGCAAGCGGTTAGCTATAGAACAAACCATAATCAGGTTATGCTAGCTTACAGCACTCGTACTGATGCGTGCTGGCACGCGTTCTTCCCCAAAGGGATTGAAATGTGCAGTAAGCTGCCATCGTGTGTTGTGCGAAACTGTGATCCACCTCAATTCGAACCAACTCCGGGTGATCATCGGCGCAAGCGCACTGTTTGATTCTGCTGTATTCAGAGTTCGTAAATATTGTCGATATTTCTTCACTCTTTCACTGCTCTGTCTGTAAGGGTCCTCGCAAGAGCATTGAGATTGTTAATAATTAATTAATTAATTAATTATAAATTGGCCACCTTGAAGTGGTTCCCTGTTAGCATCGATGACGCATTACGCTACTAACTTCCAAGTATCCGCGCACAACGCGAAGGCTGTAAATGCCTGGGCCATGCAGGATACCTTCATACTCTGCGTTCTTCATATCGTCTCATTTCCATTCATATTTAGCACCTGCGGCCACCCATAGACGGTCCACTTTTTCTCATGCTGAAAAAAAATGGCAAGTGAATTCTGCGGAAACTGATGCTGAACTGAGGACGCCATTTCGACGTTGCACATATTTGCACTGCCCTGTCTGGCCGCTTGCTTCAGCCGGTGAAAAGCTTCAGTTAGCTTCAGCTGACTGCTAATTTCTGCTTATGCCTGTATGTATTCCCGAGGACGCCATTTTTATGCTGCACATTCTTCAATACTTGACTTAGGACTAAGACGACCGCACGAGTTTTTGGTAGTGTTCTGCGAATAGGTGAACTTCTTGTTCTTCTAGAGCGCACTCTGGGGAGTAGAAACAGTACTTCTAAATGCTATTTATGAAATGCAGCTTGATAATACCATCCTTGACTAACTTCGAGTGCGAAGAGTTGCACGCGAAAACTAGTTTGTTTGCTTGATAATCTTCAGAAGCCCAGCAAATATGCTTGTTTACGAACGTGCAGTCAAAGTTTAGGAATCGCCATGTATCATTTCCGGCTATTTATTTATTTATTTATTTATTTATTTATTTATTTATTTAGTAACCACAAATGCATAAGGCATTATGGGAGGGGCTTGCGAGACACGTGAAGTAGCAAAAATAACATACAGACAGTACAACAAAAATGAAAAGATAACGGAACAATAATTTCCATTTCAAAAGTGCAAGAAACGTATCGTTATAGTTAACGCCGACGATGTCACTAGGCAGCCTATTCTACTTGTGAATAGATGTTGGGTAGAAGTCCCTTTCATCAGCTCTGTCCTTCATTAGTATAACCCAACAAACACGCCACGATTTTCTCAGGATTTCTAAAATCATGTCTTGCCGATCAAGCTTACTGCGTTGTAGCCTCCTGGACAGTTAATAAACCACGAACGCGTCGACATATTTCCGCTGTGCTCACACATGCGAGGCAGTTTACAACGCATTTTATAAGCCTTTGCTGAAAGCAGGTCACTAAATACCGGTGCCAAGCAGGAGTCGACATCTCGTCCCTGAAAAAACACATTTCTAATCCACTCAATCTACCCTTAATCAAGGTTAAACGCGAGCTGCTTGATAAACCTAACCTAGTCAAACCTGTTTCGTATTCATACATATACAACTGCACCTCGGCTGTCAATACAAGACTGTATTTTACAGCCGTAGTACCGGATATAAGGCCGCAAAGGCCCTGTAGAGGACACTTTCCAACTCGACTACACTGCAAGACCGCCGGTTATTGTCAGCAAACATTCCTCTACAATAGGGCTAGCATCTACACTCTGAAAATTTTTGCGCTTAGCAAGCGTGAGTCTCGACGAATTTTCGCACGCTAATTCTAAGCGTGGTAAGTTTCCACGCTGAAGGATCACGCTTGCTAAGCATGACTTTTGGAGCGAGTAACGCTTCCGAAGCGTCAATGAAGGCTATTTTTTCCACGCCTGTTTTGGCGTGGTTCGCTTTCACGCTTGCCGACCGTGATTGCTGGCGACCTTCCTAACGCTTGGTGGAGGCGTAACAGAGGAGTTTTACTTGATGCGGCATTCTTCTGCTCTATAAGGTGCCTTTCTGATCGTCAGAAATCGTTTTAAAGGTTTACACATAATATATATTATGCCCTATTTCTGTGATTCGCGGCTGCTTGCCCTGTATATATAATGATGCCAGCTATCAAACAGTAATTAAAGAACATTGTGTTACGCTCTTCTCTGTTATCGATATGTTTTTTTATTAATTGCCACAAGTGACGGCAGTGTAGGAAACCAGACACAGTCATCGTTAAGACACTTGCCTGTTCCTCTTCATCTCCGCTCTATCGCTCCGGCAGGCAAACGTCTCTAGCGCTTCATGAATGTAAGCATCGTTTTGCGACTGCCCAAGTAGAATCGTTGGAATAAATAAATAAATAAATAAATAAATAAATAAATAAATAAATAAATAAATAAATAGTCATCGCGTGAACGACTGGTTAGTGCCGTCTTACTGCTGCAACAGCGCTAGGCAAGCGTCGAACAAAATACGGCAAAAAAAAAAAAAAAGAAAGCTAGTCGATCGCGGCGGCGGTTGCCAGCGGAGGCCGTGGCGGCCACGCAAGAACGGCTCAGCGCTCTCCGCAAAACCCCGATCCATTATCAGCAGGAGCAACTTTGTGTACAAACTGAGCCACGCACTACCACTTCCCTATGCAAATGGATGCGGCACGAACAGCATCGGCCGAAGCAAAAAGATGCAACGGATACTCCTGCGCAAGCTCAGGTCGCGTAGATTCTTCCCCGATACTTGCAAGCTGGTCGACCGGAAACGCGTTCTGCTAATGTCACTCGCGGGCGATATCCCGCTTTCTCTTGACGGCAGCCATACATACTTCGGAAGCTAATAGAGTAGCCGACTATATAGAGGAGTCTGCCTCAGGTCACCCCCTTCGTCTCAAGTTTGCTTTCGCTGTTTTAGAATATATGGAAGCGTTTAGAAAACGGTGGCTCGACTGTGATGCATAGGTGGATTATCACAAAAGTATGGGCCCGCATAACAAAACGGCGTCGTCAAAACTATAAATGTGTGCTCACTTTTCAAGGAGACAAAGACTAATAATGTAAAGGGGTACGAAACTTTTTATTTCGTTAAGAGAGACGACAGACTTCCATACTCACTAAGCTCCTTGCGCGAAATATTTCTCCATGATTTGCGAGCTCGTGTGCTGTCATCCCTTGTTGTAGTTGGGCTCGGCCAGCTACAGAAAATATCTCACTATTGAAACGTTTCCTGGAACAGACTACAGAAAGGCGCAAAAAGCTTTACCCTAAGTATTGTACCCTATTTCATAGGTTGACATGCTTGTTCAGCAACTGTTACGGGACGACTTCTGTAGTAACTTTGACCTTCGAGGACAGGCGAAAAAAGGAGGACAAATAAAAATAAGAACACTCAGACCCAATGCGATGTTGTAATTAAAATGGGTCAGAGCCCTTCTGAGTTTAGTAAGGTAGCGGCATATAGGTAATGACATGAGTAGTGCCTCGTCGCGTAGATGTCTGTGTCACGAGGACGAAAAAGATATGTATGGTGCTTGTAAGGGGAATAATCATGACTAGATGCTTATGCACAGGCAAGAACGACAATTATCTAAATAAATTTAACACCTTGTGTCACAATGTCACACCGGTCTTAGAGGATAGGTCAGGAATGAGCATAATGATCCAAATGTAATGCAAAATATCATGTACAATACATGCGCAATGATCCAAATTGTCAATTAAGGCAGACAGCAGCCATAAGGAAGCTTGTCGTTCAGGAAAGTGCTTCAAGCGCTCTTTACTCCTAGCGATGTCACATGAAGCAGTGGAGATTTACTGCGCATAACTGCGTCACATGACAAATGAAGCAGCAATGGTTTTCTTCTTTCTTTTTGTTTAATTGTTTTACATTAATTTTCGGAAAATCCATCGGTGGGAAGCTGCACGAGATGACGTCGTATACTCTGATTCCAATATTTTTGCTTAAACACCATAGGTAAGCCGAAACAGCGTTTGCCTATTTGCTTCCCAACAGCGGTTATCGGTTTATAAACCAGATCTTTTTTATTTTTATTTTTGCGGCGATACATAATCTAGACTCAAGTTATCACCTACCGGAGCGAGCACAAGAGGGACGTAGGGTTTGGTTAGGTCACAGTTGATGGTGAGTGAGCGCTGGCGGAGAGTGTGCGATAAAGATAGGCAGGATGCGACAGTGATCCTTCGTTCCATCTGACCCGCAACCCCTGGCGGAAGACGACTGCTCCATGCAAGCGCTCAAAGTTCCGGTCGCTCAACTTAACGGGAACTTGTTCATGTACACAAAATTTCTTCTCAGACTAGCCCTGAGAAGAGCTTGTTGGCAGGCGAGTTGGTGATCACTTGACAACAGGATTTTAGCGCCAAAAAGGACGAACGCATGAAAGGACACAGGTCACGCCCTACCAGCAACTGGTTTTATTGCATTTGGTCGCAGCCAGTTATACAGCACAGTGATGCGCAGACGAGCCGAACGCATATCTTGTGAGGACCACTTAAAGGGACCGACAACCAATTTTTATCGTACCTGCTTTTATTAGTGCTTGTCCGATCAGAGTGCCTAATCACTCAATGGTAACACCGAAAACGCCGCGAAACATATAAAATCCGAATTTTTTATCAGCGGCGACTATGGAGTCTTAGCGGCAACACAGTTGCAAACAGTGGCATTCGCGATAGCGATTATAAGCCGGCAATGTGGAAAGAAAACCAGTGAAGCCCTAAATAGAAAATCAATGTCGCGTTTATAAAGCCTATATGTCGCTATGACGTGATCTCACTCGCGAATTCGCGCTGTACACTCCGATACCGGTTTCGCAGACACAAGAGAAAAACGGCGCGCACATGCGTCGCAGCCCTCAGCGACCGTCCCACGGTTGCGCCGCGAATGCAGCGCCGCTTCTCAGTGTCAACTTATTTGTTTCGTACCCCGTGGGCAGCACAGAACAGAGCGGGGATGCTTAATAGTATGCATGCTCTAACTTTGAGCACTAGTTATGGTGCGTATAAAAGCATCTGACTACACACACCAAACCGAAGACTCCATATAGCAGTACGAAGTCTCTACGGCTACGCTGCGCGACATACCCGTTTTTTTGTGATTTTCAAACGCAATTTAAAAATACAAATTCTACTCAAACCCCATTAAGTATTCTTGAATCTGTCATCATAATTCGTGGTTTTTTTTTCATTTCCGCCAGAATCTAATCGCAGGTTCTGGTCAGTTGTCGGTCCCTTTAACAGGCTATGGGCGTACTGCATCAAACAACCTTATCTCATTCTTGTAAGAAGAGATGGACATGTCGCTGACACAATCAATGCCTTTTTTATATATATGATATACCTCCCAGCGTTCACTGGCGCTTTTTTTTTTTTTTTTGTTCTAGCTTCCACCTAAAATGTCGGCCTCGCGAAATATCGGCTCACACGTGCATCTTCTGCAGTGGTTGAGACGTCCTCCTACTGCAGAGGATGCACGCGTGAGCAGATCTGATCGGCCTACCTTGTCATAGCACTGCCTGCAAGATCTACGAGCAGACTGCGGGGTCCCTATCCTGCAGACTGTACAATACCGAAGTGTACGTTACGAAGTGAGAACGATGAAGTAGGCACATCCAAGCAGAAATCCTGGGATGGGAGACATATTCTTTGTTAATGGAATGGTATAATTTTTGAACTCAGGATATATTTAGGTACCGTTCGTTGCTTTCCTGCGTGGTCGTCCAGTGCACAGAGTTCAAATAAGATGCATGTAAACCGAAGCTTTACGCCATTCAGTGGACATAGCCCTTTGCGCCTTGTCAATGCGCGAAATAAACTGAGGCAGGCGAATTTGTTACGCACACACACACACACACTTGTCGGCGAGTAAAGAAAGGCATTTAAGGAGGGTTAAATTATTTGCATTTAGATGTTGCATCCAACTAGGCAAATAAACAAAGCGCCTCGCATTTAATAACAAGACACAACCAGACTTGGCGCGCACTGCACTTTCCACAAACATATTTTCCCTTGTTTCAGACAAGCCAAGCTACGAAAACAATTCCGTTACTGTACCCCCCCCCCCCCAAAAAAAAAAAAGAAAAATAGCGTTCATTGGCTTTTAAAATGCATTCAGAGTTTCATTACAATTCCCGTTGATTTAATTACATGGATAGAAATTACTACCAAACTACGCGCGACGACGAAGGATACGCCAGCATTGACTAAAATCGCCCTTTCAGAACTTCTCGCTGTGGCAGCCTTGAGTTTAAGCGGTGACAGTCTTAGCATTGTTGTAATTACGGGTAACAGCCAAAGAACTGTAAAAATGGTGCGCGCAGCAGCCCTACACGCCTTTCGCTTCCAAAATAAAACTGTTTCCAGTGTATGCGCACGTTCCCTCAATAATGACATTGAGAGACAAAAATCCTGCAGATCCCACGCATTGTGGGACTCGGTGTCATGCAAAGCAGCGAGCGAGGAAATTGCCTATGGGGTCGGGTCGCGTGGTATTCAGCGAAATGTTACGAATAGGATGAACGTCATTGTGCAACGTGCATGAGTACGTCCGTGCTTAACATGGGCTAACTAGGAAACTCGACAGCACAGCACCGTGGCGACTGAATTTCACCTTACGGCACGACATAACGTTGACACTGACATTAGTGCACAACACAGGCGCCTGTTTTATCGAAAACAAATGTACGCTACGGCGCGGTGATGTGCTTTTCATGTGCGTCGTTCGTTGATCTATTTCTAAGGGATCGAGATAAGTTGGACAAAAGCTTGCTGGAGTGCTAGAAGAACATGTATGTCACTTATTCCACAGCTATAAAAGCGCTTATTACATTGCTGAGAAGTGCAAGTGGCGTTGCACAATCACCATCTACTGGTGCACTAGGCGATTGAACGGTAGCTCATGGTATGGTGTGACTTTGGCACTCATGTTCGAACGTATAAGAGACGTCTGTTTTCTCGAAAATAAATGGACGCCACGGTGTGTCGATGTACGTGTTATAAGCGTCGTTCGTTTAGGTATTCCTATACGGAGATCGTCCAAAATTTGACGAAACGTCTGCCAACTAGTAGTAGAAAACATGCGTCTTTTATTACGTTACTTAGATAACGCTTAAAACACATTAAAAGCGCAATTGACGTTACACAAGCACAATCATCACAACCGCCTATGCACTCGGTTTACTTGCAATCCGTGGGAGGAGCAGCCGTAGCCTAGTGTAGCGTGCTTGCTTGGCACCTCGAGGGACCGGGTTCGATACCCCTCACTGCTTGGTAAGTTGCCCTCGGAGATTACAACACGTTCGTGTGTGTGTGTGTGTGTGTGTGTGTGTGTGTGTGTGTGTGTGTGTGTGTGTGTGTGTGTGTGTGTGTGTGTGTGTGTGTGTGTGTGTGTGTGTGTTTTATGTCTGGGTTTCAGTCGAGACCTACGGCATGCCTTTCTAGTTCTTACGTGTGTGTTGATCATATGTTAAATGTCTATTTTAGTTGGCCTCTGACTGACACTGGCTGTGAAAAACTCAAACACTCTGGCCCATATCACGGGCCGAGCACTACGCGTATGGGTTGCACGTGATTGCAGTATTGTTAATCGTAACGTGCATAACGTGCATAACGAGTATCATGTTAGTAATGTAACAATAAATCATACATCGTACCCATTAGTAATGTAAAGATAAATCATACATCGTGCCGTTCGTCATACATTCATACCCTACCATCCAAATGTTGGTGCGTACCAGGAAACGAGACGACCAGGAGAGCACCGAGACGTAGGCGGCTAGATAAAAAAAAATATACGGTCAAAGCGACCAGAGTTCGCCAAGAAATGCTTCAAATTTAAAATTTATATATTTCTAGCGCATATCCAAATACCACTGGCCGAGCACAACGTGTATGAACCACACGTGATTGCAGTATCGTTAATCGGGACGTACTTGACGAGTATATCATGTTAGAGGTGTAAATATCAATGATTCATATTCGTGACACATTGAAACCTATCATCCAAATTCTGGTGTGTACCAGCTAAACGAGACGACGGGGGAGCACCGAGACCTAGGCGGATAGATAGATAGATAGATAGATAGATAGATAGATAGATAGATAGATAGATAGATAGATAGATAGATAGATAGATAGATAGATAGATAGATAGATAGATAGATAGATACGGTCAAAGTGGTTTAAGTTCGCCAAGAAATGCTTCGCATTTAATAATATTCACGTGATGGACTGGCAAAGGTTCTGGGTTGGAACACCTAGCTTGCCGGTTCGACTGAAAAAGACCTTGGCTTTGGCCCTTACGTTTTTTAATTGGTAATAGTAGTAGTAAACTACAGACTAGATAGTTCACTGAGCTTGTGCAAGGAAAGTTTGGTCTGAATTGCCGCTCCATCTAAGTTAGGACGTAAATAGCGTAACTGTGACGACATCGTGATGTCATCGCCACCGTTTATGTGATGGCACCATGGCTTGGTCACATGACTTTTGGTACCGTTCCTGTTGACAGCGGGACGCCTCAGCGCCTTGTTCGTCCTTCTTTCTTTTGTCTTCACTGCGACTGCTTGCACGGTAGCTCAAGAGAAAGACAAGCTGCCGTTCTTCCTATTGAATGCCATTTCTCTCGTCGTAATGGGGAGGCCGCCTGCAGTGCGCACGCCTAACGAGTGACGAGCAGATAAGGCAAGTATTGATGCATCGATCAACAATGAATCTGTGAGTGTTAATTTAGTGATTCCTTAGACTTGATATCCTAAAGCCACGATATCATTATGAGAGACGCCGTAGTGGAGGGCTCCGGAAATTTCGACCACCCTTGTTTCTTTAAAGTGCACTGACCTCGCACAGTAAACTGGCGTCAACATTTCGCCTTCAGGGAAATGCAGCCACCGCCGCCGGGCTTCGATCCCGCGACCTTCGGATCAGCAACCGAGTGCAATAGCCACTAAGCCAACGTAACGGGGCGCGCGCGCGTGCGTGTGTGTACGAGGGGATGGGGTGAGGGGCTTGCTTTTCTTCTATACCTATAATCAAAATTATGTGACACCGATGGAAAAGGGGAAAAGGAAGGGGAAGGATGAAAGCGGTAGAGGCCCGTGTACTGTGCGATACAAGTAAGAAACTCCATGTGGTCGAAATTTGCGGGTCCCTCCACTGTGGCTTCGCTCATAATCATATCGCGGTTTTGTCACGTAATGCCCCATCAATTGTCATTATTAAAATAGTGTGGCACCTGTGGGTCGTGTGCCCCACAGCCTGGTTGGTCATCCGCAACCATCGCAGCTGAAGGGGACAAAGTTCCGGAAAACAACAGACTTGCACAGGTGACTGTAAGAACGACGTCGCGTACCACACAAGCACGACTGACTCTGTCATTGCGCTATGTGCTCCCTTTCTGACTCTTCTTTTTTTTTTTTCTCCACCTTTCAATCTACCCCATCTCTTACTCCTTGTGCAGGGTAGCATATCGGTTGTCCTGCATTAGTTAACCTCCCTGCATTTCTCTCTCTCCTATTTCCTTCCTTTCACCTTCACACAGTGGAATGGCACATGATTTTTTTTCTTTATTCCAGCCACGATCAAGTGCAACCTCACATGCTTCATTATAGCTGTATTTCGTAGAGATTATGGTGACTACCAACTATTTATTTGCAACGTTACTAAACGTAGTCACGGCTTGAATTTGGCAAGAAGAGTGTAAGCAAGCCAAGGCAGTCATTTTGGGCCACGAAGTGTAGCTGGCGGTACCATACCACCTCTGAAAACGCAATACAGATACGCAGCACAGATCAGTCTAAAGCGGCATTGATTTTTTTATTCTATTTTAAGACTTGCTCGATGAAAAAGTCAATAACGGAAATATTCGAGCGAGAATTTCACCTGAGCAATGATCGCATTCCTGGTTATAGTCCGTGACGTCATTAATTTCGAAGCATCTTTGTGGAAATGAGCTCCTTGTATCTAGAGTTTATGCTTACTATCAGTGCAGTCTTTGATTCTTTGTTGATAAACAGTAGCACTAAGCTGACATTAAATATGCTTGACTTCATGGGGGTAGCTGGCGTGGGAAATTTAAGGTCTTGTAGCCATGCATTTCAGCCGCTTTTCTGGGCTTTGTGGCTTACGAAGCATGTAGACCTACTTAGTATTCCATGAGCGTAGTCTGTTAATGCAAAGTTATTTAATATCGCTCTTCGGCGGCCCTTCAAGCAGCGTTTTCGTAGCTGCGTTTTACATTCCGCAAGCAAAATTAACCGGTTTCTGCTGACGGTTCGATGCAACTATATCAACCTTCTCAAAAGCAGCTTTGCCGCAGATTATGTAAGAAATGGAGCATACGTGAGCTGGATAGACGATGGGCTACAGACGAAGTTTATGTATATCAGCAAGCGCCGCCTTTTCTATCAGAGCCCTACGCAGTATGCGAATGAAGCCCGTGTATCTACGAGATGCGCCTGCCAGGAACCGCAGTGGCCGTCTTGGCACCGTCGCTGGTGGCGATTACTCATCAACGCAATATTTCAAATAAATGGCCAGATTACTCGTTGCTTTTCATGCGATGGAGAGTTACTGTCGAAAGTCCGAGGGCCTGGGTTGCCAACTCTACCAGAGACGGAGCGCGCTTCCACCACCATTGTTAAGGCAGGCAGCGACGATACAATAAACAGCGATCTGCATAGTGGATTTTTTTTTCTTTTCGGGCAAGCCTAATTCCTTGCATGTTGAAAACGAACGTTGAAGCAAGGATATCGCAGAGCCTCAGTCGTTGCCTTAGCCAGTAGTCGACCGTAATCGACGAGAGGCTAACGCCTGTGATAGCTGCGGTGCGATTCTGTGCGATTCCAACAACGAAGAAAAGCAAGCATATGTAGCACAAATGTATCCATCTTTACATTCAAATTTCTAGGCATGACCACATTTTTTCTCAAAATAAATATCGAGCACCATGCGAGAACAGAGAATAAAATGACCAAAAACGATACTATAAGTGCACTGAGGAGGGTGGCACCATGAGAACTAGTTCGAGTTGGCACACCAGCAACAATCAATTCAGTCTTATGAACATTGACATGCATCCGTGATTGTTAACGCATTAGAGAAAAAGACATTTGTTTCGATAGTTACCACATGATAAGGTTGCCAGTCGTAAAGTTCTCACAAAACATATATTCGTGTATTGCGACTCAGGTTTTCATGTGTCGATGGGCTCTGTTATACCTCGTAGCATTTGCAAGTTAACATCGGGATCAAGTGGAAAGAGTTGAAGAGCCTGTTTCTTCTTCATAGTGCTTAAGCAAACGCTCCGATGTTGAGCATTGATCTGATCTCATTTACACTCTCCAGATGTAATTGGTTTTCTTTTTCAGAAAACTAGTTTCCTTTAAAAAATTATTATGACTGTTTAAGCGAACAGCCCTCCGGAAAGGCTTCAAAGAATCTAGAACATTTTTTTGACCCGCGTTTCCTGCACAGTGTGCAACCTTAGAAAGCCGACAGTATCGTAAACAAAGGCATGAGGCCGCGATTGTTGAAATCCCGTAACTAAACCAACAGCGAAAGGCTAGAAAGGGACGTTGACGGTTCAGAAACTATACGGCGTTGGTCATGGCAGCCGGCTGTGTCTGTCTTTTGTCCGCTCGAAATACCAGTTTGCCAACACAAGTAAGACCATGACGAACATCTCACACTGTGTCGACAGGATCAGTGCATTTTCGCCTAATTACTCAAATTATTGGAAGTTACGACACACGTGTGTGTGTGTGTGTGTGTGTGTGTGTGTGTGTGTGTGTGTGTGTGTGTGTGTGTGTGTGTGTGTGTGTGTGTGTGTGTGTGTGTGTGTGTTTAAAATACACATCAGCCAGCGTAGGCAGCTATAGCCCAAATATCCATTCTTATACGATAGCTTTAGCGCGTGCGGCGCACCACCGTGTCCCTACACGCACAAATCCCTTGGCATCGGTAATTTCGAGCGGCACGGCGTATCAACTTACCGAAACAAAAACAAGAACAAAGGTCGGTGCATGCGAGAAATGTAAGCGTACTCGAGCTGAAAGATCCCGGTGTGTGATAGGTAATCGAAAATGAGTAATACCTAGCCGGAATACACACAAAAGCTCTCTATCATTTGGTATCCCCATTCCTGGATTTTTTTTTTCGTTCTTTTCTTTTGCATTTAGCGTTCGTTCTGCCGTATATTTAAGTAAAGCTCGAGCTCGATCCCTGCTCTTTGCGCTGCAGGCGTCAGTCAGACCGTGGTAAAGTACGCATTCACATCTGCATTTTTTCACCCAAAAAGAGGATCGGGTCTGGGAAACGAGGATGAGGGGAAACCGGAGAAGAGGAAGAAAGGTTGGTTGGCGGCGAAGGGTGGATAGAGAGGCAGACGCTCGTGCGGAAACCTCCGGAGGGAAGGAGGGCAGAGGAAAGGGGGCGCCAGAGCAGAGCGCAGACGGTAAGTGTGGATTACGGAGCAAAGGCGAGACGCCGCCACCAACGGATTACAGCACGCTTGTCCAAATTGTGAGGCTGGAAGCATAGAAGCGCGGCTGCTGGCCAGGCCTAACCCCTCGCCGTCACACGCCCTCTTCCCCAGTCGCCTTGGGATAAAAAGCGAGAGAAATAACAGACGAGAGAAGAAACAAAAAAAAAAGCAATACGCGCGCCAAACGTGCGGGAGATTGGGCTACAAGGAATAAATTGTAAATAAAGAAACGCCGCTCGCAAAATAAAGCGAACAAAAGACGGCGCGCTGTAGCGAGCCAGTGCGTGTGGTAGGGTTGCTTCTGTCTGCCGGAAACCTACAATCCCCTCTTCATCGGCGCCGTCCTACATTCGGAGCGGCTCGTTCTCACTCGCGGCAGATCACCCCCGTGGCAGGAGGAACAAATTCTGCAGAGGCAGAAAAGCCGAGCGGAGTGCAGCGCTCGTGCGCGGTTCCCGCCATGCAAATCAGGTAAGGAGTCACACGCAGCAGCCTCCCGGCAGCGCAGCGCTAGACCCACGCGTGAGGCTATCGCAGTTTTTTCTCTTCGGCAGAAACC
This sequence comes from Hyalomma asiaticum, assembly GCA_013339685.2. Taxonomy (NCBI): domain Eukaryota; kingdom Metazoa; phylum Arthropoda; class Arachnida; order Ixodida; family Ixodidae; genus Hyalomma; species Hyalomma asiaticum. The sequence continues at coordinate 285,636,665 of CM023481.1, read as the reverse complement.
TAATTCGCTGTTGCAGCAGTTCATTCCGAGGTGTTCTCTAATAATTGGACTTCGGAAATAAAAGTGGCGCCCAAGAACAAAAAATAAAACACAGAAAGCGACGACGTTGGCTGCAGCGGGGAAATGCTTGTCCCCCTGCACCTTTTCTTTTCCTAAGCCTTTGTTTCTACTGTTCTGGCACTTTTTTTGTTTGTTTTTTTCTCATTTCCCGTTCATTCTCCGAACTAGCTCAATGTTCCTTTGCGCGCTATGGGTCGGTGAGAAGGCGAGGCGATAGAAGACTGCTTCGCCGTTCCGCCATGCCTTCTATAAATTACAATCTTCCTATTGCAACACCGAGCCACTTGGGAGACTCGGGTGAAGGGGAACAAGGCCGCGTCGCACCTCGCTTTTCTGTGCCGAGAGCGGAATAGGGCGAGAACCGCGAAAACGAAAGCTGCGCCCCGTCTTTATGCCCGACACCCGTACAGCCTTGCTCACTGACTCACACGAGTGCGCGCAGTTTTGGCGCCGGCGTAACCAATTGCGCGACGAGAGAAGAACACGCGGTGGATTTCGTGGATGCCACCTATTTGGAGCTCGCACCTGCTGTGCAGCTGGCGAGATCATAACCCGCTAGATGTTAACGCGGCGTATCGAAAGAGAAACGCAAGCTGTGTCCTCGAGGAGGCAGTCGGGTGTCAACAAGTGTCATTCGTCGATGAATCCCCTATATGTCGCGTGGGGCCGATACGTCTGGTTTCGCAGGCGAGGCCATATTTCTTCGATCAAATAAATACGGCGAGCCATTTCGAGCTCGGTCGCACTTGCGTGAAGAAATAAGAAGAAGGGGAGGAGGGGACACTTTCAAACCAAACGTGGCTTGCCCGCGTTGTTTATCGCACTACCGCCTTTACCACGGTCATGTATCGATCGGAATTCCCGCGTAGGCATCGGTACGCGTGCACAATCCCACTTAGAAGCACGTGACGACCGAAGCAGCCGTCCGCGCACCACCTACTAAAGTGACTGTTCCTTAAAATGCAGGTGGCTTGATCGGTCAACTGCCTCGAACTCTCATGTCGCACCTCATCGAGCTGCGCGTTCCTCTTTATCTCTCATAATTTTTTTTCTCTCTCTCTTTGCAGGCTGAAAAGTGAAAGTTCAAACGACCGATTGTCCGATACTTCAAGCGTCCGAAAAGATACCACGAGACCGACAGGAGGCTACCTCCTGTTTTCTCGCCCTTTTCGCTCCTTTCACGCGGCTATCATAAACATATGTCGTTTTAGAGTTCCCGGGAATAGCATCGGCACCGCGCGTCCGGCTTCACCGGCAGTCGAGAATCCGCGGCACGCTGCGCAAGGCGAGGTGGATGCCCGCGCGAGGTGCGCGATCCTAGCTTATCATCTTAGTGATCTTCGGTCGGGTCTACGCGAATCAATCATTTTTTTTTTCCTCTCCCATCCGGATATGGCGTCTTTTTCTTTGCTTTCGTCGCGCTCTCGAGTCCGGCAGCAGTGCAACAGGATGGCACCGCACGGGTGCCGCCAAAGAAATGAATTCGTGTGTTCGATAATCGGGTTTTCGATGCCGCCGCCTTCCATCAAGGAACATTCTCCATTCTCAGAAACCCTTAGGTACGTTTTGTGACTTCGTTAAGGTTTGACTGATTGTGTATGCTGACGAAAAATGAAGGTCCACGGAGATTTTTTTGTTCTCTTCTTGTGTGTGGCTTGCGCGAAGGCTCTCGTATGCTGTGCAACGTGGCATGTCCCAGACGGTCCTGCCGAAACTGGTTGGTGGCTGTTACTGTTTGAATAGGTGAAAACTTTAAAGAAGCCGGGTTAATGCACCAACATACACCAACATTTGAGTTCAGCGATGCACCCGTCTCTCCCTGTCCTTATGCTGTGCTTTGTGGGCAATTATTAAATTGCACTTTAAAAGTAGTGGTGAAGTGGCTGCTTGTCAATGAAAAACTCGCTCCTTGACTTTCCAAGCGTAAACCTGAAAAACGAGCGCTATTTTTCGGCGCCCCTATGATCCGGCCCGGCTTCCTTCGGAAGCGTGAACGGCCATGACGCCAACTCTGCTCCCACCCAGGAGTTCGGGACATGAGAGCGGAGCTTGGTAGCTCTACGACTAAGCAGTGTAAGCATGTGCTCTAATGCTCCCCAATCCGGTGTGAACTCAAGGAGTGACGCAGCCTAAATCTTCATGCGCGACCACTGATTGAACTGACGCGAGTTATGTGGCGATTGAAGTCAAGCAATGGCACGGGAAGAGCTATATCTTGTCAGTGAGGTCTACTGCCCCTTGCAGCATGCCCGCTTCCTGATTGTTGAAGACGCTCTGTCATAGAATGCAGGCTTACCAGCACTTCTTTAGCATACTATCTCCCGTGCCTAACTTTCTGAGCGTGTAGCAAGGGTGTCATTTCTGGACCAAAGTGGTTCTTCTGAAACAGGCTGTTATAAAGAGCTTGTCTTTGGCCTTGTAAAACGTGTTGAGCACACGAATCGACACTATATGTTTAGGATTTGCGCAAAGGGCAATTCTCTGCGCCGGAATTGCCTCACACCTGGACAGCTTCTATAGTCTCTCATACTTCAAACATACCGCAGTATTCGTAGCTGCATTTTGGCAGTGAAAAAGTACCTCTCGAATAGGACAGCTGTGCACAGAATGTATTTCTTTCTGATGGAATTTGCGATTAGTCATTTGCAACGGAAAGTGGGCTGTTTGTATTAAACAAATGCAGTCGTATATATGGTTGGCTTGATCGATCGAGGTGCTCGGTCTTAAGAATGTACGATGTAAACAGGGCCTGCGGTGGCTCGTAATGAAGGCTGTATGAATTGTGGGGCAAAGAATAAGATAAACTGAATTCGCGATAAACTGAATTTTCGATTGGAGGTAGCATAGCGTGAGCATTAAGTTCTTGTCTCTCCTAATTATCTCTCTCGCGCATTTAATTACCTAGGAATATAAGTGTACCAGGATGTTTTGAATAACTAGCTTGATAGAAAATCTGCTAACGCCTCATAATATTGTGCATTTCCATCATCATTATCATAATCATCATCATGACAACTTGCTCGTATTCGTACACGAATGAAACACAGCCATTATGACACTACAGCGCTATAGGATAGAACTAGCACGAATAAAAACAAAACGATTATTTAATACTTTTTGTAATACTTTTTTTAAGATGGATGCGTAGGGCTCACGACTCATGACTACATCAGCGCTTCTAACGAGACTGCTGATCGTTTCTCAGCATTGGGGTATTCAGCCCGGCTAAACTGATGGCTAAAACCTCGCTTGTAACTGGACTACTAACCATTACTCAGCGTTGGCGTATTCACCTTGCTGTACTCATGACTCACGACTACAACTGCACTGCTAACTAGAATACTGATTATTACTCAACGTTCGCGTATTCTGCCCTGCTAGACTTATGACTCATGATTAAAACTTCGCTGGAAGCTGAACTACTGATTATTATCCAAAATTAGTGTATTAAGCCCTGCTGCACTCATGACTACAAATCCGCTGCTCACTGGACTACTGGCTATTACTCGGCGTTCGTCTATTCAGCCCTGACAGACTCGTGACTACAACTTCCCAGCTAACCGGACTACTGACTGTCACTCAACGTCGGTGTATTCAGCCCTGATATACTCCCGAATCATGACTACAACTTCGCTGCTAACTGCACTACTGGCTGTTATTCAGCGTTATTAAGCCCTGCTATGGTTAATGACCAATATAGAAGCAGGTTTGTAGCCAGACTCGTAACATTTGTGAAGTTCATGAGGCATCTCGGCAGAAAACTCCTTTCGAGCTATGACGCGCTTCTTTTAAAAAATTAGATGCTGCTAAGGTATTCGGTTAAATACACGGCGATACAGTTCTCATAGGTGAAGTCGCTAGACGAGCGCGAAGCGCCACGGGGAATATTCTGCATATGGGTGCAAGCTGAGGCGCTGAAGGGATATTCAGTATTGCCAAAGAAGGGCGAACAGCAAGAGCCGGCGGTCCTGACCACGTGTTAACTTGCTGTGGTAGCTCATCAGTTGGGTGTTGGCTTGCTAAGCTCGAAATCGTGGGATCGAATCTTGGCCACGGTGGCTGCATTTCGATGGAGGCGAAATGCGAATGAATGAATGAATGAATGAATGAATGAATGAATGAATACCCGTCTACTTATATTAGATTTCTATGTACTATACTCTACATATTCTTTCTATGTTATTGGTAATTTCTACATATTATATTCTATATATTATAATATTCTTATGTTATTTGTATATACTCTTATATTAACTCTAGATTTCGGTACACCCGTGTACACAAATGTACAGCTATCGCCCAGGTAGCCTATGTTAATCTCTACGGGCAGCATTTGCCGGAATTTCAAGCCACGCCTTCCAACAGCGTGCACTAACCTAGAAGATCACACCTCCGCGCCCCACTCATATTAGCACAGCCTACTGTGCATCCAACGTGTACGTCCGTTGTTGCAGAAAGTGAGAACAGCGCTTCGCGCATTCAAAGCACCAGTAGCTCGAAAAGAAGAAAAGGAAATACGACAGCTGCAGAGAAGAGGGCCGCATGTCCGAAAGGAGCTCGGCGTCGGGCTACACTACAGCAAGGCGCAGGCACCAATGAAGAAAGCAGGCCGCGAAAATTGCGCTCTGTGCGTCCGGCGGTCCTATACTATACGGGTGCAAATTTATCGCCGGATTCCAAATTGAAGCAGCGCGAAAGACGCAAAAGCGGCGAGGGTCCATTAACCTCCGGGATCTTCGCCACGGCAAAGTGCAGAAGGCGATCTCGGCGAGAAAGCAGGACTGGCCATTAATGCTCGGACGGACGGAAAACGCCCAAACCGTTAAGCGCAGTACGGCCGTGCGATAAGGACAGATGGCCGTGGGCGTTGATGGAGGGCCGACGGCTCTGCAGGCAGGTGAAAAATACACTGAGCCAACGACGCTTTATTCTGTGCACAACTTCCCTTCCGGCTGCTTCCCGTATCTCTGTTATATTGTGTACACACGCGTGGCTCGTTTCCAAAATATACAGAAACAAAAAGAAAATGGAGCCCCTTGGTCTGCCTTTCCTTTTTTCCATCTCTTTTGCCTGACAGTGGAAGTGGTCGCTCTGCTGTAGTTGTAATTATTCATCGCAAACAAATGTTGGTCGTATAGGCGGAAAACGGAACAGCGGCAGACGAATCATCTACACGCGTATGCCTTATGAGTTACCACATTCCGTGAGGTCAGGTCGCTGAACTTACTCATAGAGGGTTGCTTTTTCTGTTTCTTTTTTTTTTATTGGGGGGGGGGGGGGGGGGGGGAGGGGAGAAGGATATGATGCAGAATCGACATCGTATATGTAATGGCACGCAAGCAGCGTATGCTTTTGGTTTTAACAATCTTAAAACAATGCGTAGCTTTAATACGAGGCATTCCTCACCTCTTACGGTGCATTGCAGCAGCAGTGTAGGTTTCCATCCCGCCTCGTCCGAAGTTTCCACAATAAACAAAAAAATGATTTGCTGCTTGTGGTGCATTTGATATATTGACACCAGCACGATTTTCTGCTCGTTAGGCCACGCGCGCTTGCATGGGCTGAGAAAATGTCATTATCACCATGTAACGCTTCTTGGACGTTGCAAGCTCGCGCTTTGGGACGGCTGCGTTGTACGTAATGTTGCACATCAATAGATTGAGCACGTGACGCAAGATGCATCATTTAAGGTCATCCTCCCCTATTTAGCAGCCAGCGCTTCGAGAGGCTATGTGGCATTACACAGCCTTTGGGATCCGCTCAGATCTTAACAGAAAAGATTGCAACTGATGAACTTAGAAGACATAAATAATGTTTTCAGGATGTATCACCTCAAGGATAAATACTGCAAATATATGTGTACCACAGTGGTTTGTTTTAGGCTAACTACTTTTTCCCATTTAACATTCTTTATTGCCGCTTAAATTGAGGACGACGCAGGGAGTTATGGAACGGAAAATGGTAGGTGTAACCTTAAGGGACAAGAAGAGAGCGGAGTGGGTTAGGGAACAAACGCGTGTTAGGGACATATTGATAGAAAATAAAAAGAAGAAATGGGCCTGGGCGGGTCATGTAATGCGAAGACAACACAACCGTTGGTCATTAAGGGTAGCAGAGTGGACTCCTAGAGAAGGCAAGTGTGGCACGGAACGGCAGGAAGTTAGGTGGGCAGATGAGATCAGGAAGTTTGCAGGGATAAATTGATCCCAGTTAGCATAGGACAGGCATAATTGGAGATCTATGGGAGAGGCCTTTGCCCTGAAATGGACGTATACAGGCTGATGATAATTCCCGCAGTTGCCTATCATCTTCTTTAATGAATTTCGGGACCCTGACAAGATGACTACATTTATATCAAATGAATGCATAACATATTTAACAAAGAAGCAGAACTAAAGCTTCCCAAGAAGGTTGGCAATCTACAGGCATCAGTTCATGACCTGAAGGTCAGAGAATATGCACACGAACACAAAACTCTTTGTATTAACGATGCAGTGCGTTAGCGCTCTTGCACATTTCAAGTGCCCTATATATGCATGATGCGGCATGACGTGTGTTGCTGTCACATCGGACGGCCCGCATTTCAGTTCTTCATGGAAAATGAAATGCCTACTCTAAACAAGATGGGGTCAGAGACAACGACTCGGCAAATACCAGCCGGATTCTTGACACATCATTGTCATCATTATCACCATCGTTATCATCATCATAATCAGTCTGGCAGTTCCAATGCACAAGATGAGCTGAGCAGCGCTATATGTTATGTTTCTGAGTATCAGTGCCATTACCTTCATAAACAATTCATATTCATGCCTTGATCCGCGACTGAAATCAATCAAAAGTGGTGTCGAAGCAGCACTTGAAATTCAAGCCGACAACTACTGAAAAATTACGTGTTCACACAAACGCCCCAGACAGACTCTTACAGCGTTTGCTTTTATATATTTATTTTTTTAGATTACTTACAAGCAAGAATCGTATGTCAGAATGAAGATCAAGTTTGCTGATTTACGTAACACCACTTAATCATTTTCCCTCTCGTTTTTTTTTTTTCCCTTATAGTATGTGTGCGCGTCTTACGTTCTTCCAAATTGACCAGTCCTGACCGATTTTTAAGATATGCTGCAGCTGCATTAAGCACCCCCCCCCCCCCCGCCTTCTTTATTGATTTTACCACAACGCACGTTTTCTTTATAATATAGAACCAACTTTGCGCAAAGCCGGTTGGCTGCTAATTATGGCAATGCATCGTGGTACCGCTAGTGTCGATATTGCGCGTCTATGTACACTGCATCTGACGCCATTTCTGTTTCGTCTTTCTCCTCCGGCTTCTTCGGTGTGTCTCCCGAGACGCCTGCATCTGAGCGCGTCGGCCATAATTACGAAGCTCCTTGGATGAATACAGCGGCGGCGTCGAGGCGATCACTTTTCCCCTGGCGGTGCTGTCCAAGCTCATCAAGACCTTGACAATAACAGCGACTGTACGGGGCCGATGAAGAAGCGCGAAATGCGAAGGGAGGGGCTGCCCTCGGGTCATTATGTGAAACATGTCTGCGCCGCGGAGGTGATAATAGGACGAGGTGAAGTTAAGACGCGGTATCCCGTCTTCTCTCCTTCGTATGCCGCGAATGGCTCTCCGAAGATACCTGTGAACTGGGCTAAACACTGTCCATGCGTCCGTTAAGTCCACGGCTACGGGAGGGCGAATTGCTTCTTAACAGCAGGGAAAGCTACCAAAAACTGAACGCAGCTCGCTACGGACACCGAGCCGTGAGGGTATCGGCGAACACGGCTGTGTATTGTGGCTGCGCGTACAATGGAAATCGTCTACAGGGCAAAATAGCGAGGAGAAAGTAGTGCATTGCGCTGCCGAAGCAATGTACTACACCTGTTTTTATATCCAGTGCACACATATAGATCGGAAATAATATTGCGCATATAAGCGGTGTCGCGCTTATAATCGTTTCTGTGTTTAGATTATACGCGCATTAGTCCGCTATACATTTCGTTTCTTGGCCGAAATTATTATCATAGGGCCAAATATTATTGTTTAGTATTTTCAATCAAATGGGAAACGCGCAGCGTCACTAGCACAGATGATCGTGAATAACATTCTTTAGTAACACTCACCCTGATGCTTCATATCACACTTAAGCCTAAGTGGGTACGTCATTAACTGACAAAATGATTGCCCAAACTAATCCTTAAATAGTATGAGCGGCTTAATCGCGCGGTTATACAAGTGGTTACCCGTGCAGCGTGTTCGAGTGACATTGGGCAGGAGAAATACGAGGACAGAGAGCGTAATATGGAAACGAAGCTTATCGATCAATGTACACGTGGCTCCCAATGTTCAGCGAGGAAAGCACACAGTGCCTACCACGTTCCAGAGTGCCACAGATGTCCTTTCGACTGTGCAGCTTTATTGAGTATCACTGCTCGTGTTTAATGCACTACAACGACAACTTGAAGAGCGGACGCAATTATTGGGCATTAGTTCATGAATTCTAGCCTTGGTTCTTGACTTGAGTTACTGCAAGAACTATATTGCCGTCACTCTCAACAAGCCGTCCTGCTCCTGAGGGCCTTTAAACTGCGCTATAGCACGCTACCCGCAAAGAACACGTAGGTTTGCTCGGTGGAATAGCAAAGCAAGTATCTCTGACTACCACGAGGCTCCCGTTTAACTCGTTTGGATCTCGCCGTGCTTTCGTGCGCTAAGCGAAACGCCATTCACTGCGTTCGACAAGCTCATTGTCTCGAAGGTCTGACCACGAAGGAAAACGCTGCGAGCGCGAGCAGGCTGACATATAGCAGGCTGACCTACGATGCTCGTTCCGATCTGGAAAAGCGGCCCGTGCTGCGGGCCGTGGTGCCTATCGTTTTCCGGATCCTGCTTCGGGTCGAGCGTTTAAATCCCCCGAAAGGGTTGGAGCCATCTGACGCGGCCAGCACGCCGCCTCACTCTGAGGGAAACCGCAGGGCCGATAATGCCGAGAATAGATGAGGTGGCCGTTCGTACGCCCCCGATCAACGTCTTCATTAGAAGCCATTCATCTCGACTCTCACGGACAAACGACGAGCATTCGTGGCTGGGGCCCTGCGCCGACAGAGCGGCGCGCGCGCCGACACACGCGAGCCGCAGGGTGTGCGCACAACCCCTCCCTATAACCCGCGGACAAGCAAAAGCCGGTAGGAGCGAGGTCGTCGAAAATTTTGCGAGCGCAGAAAGAAGATTTTGCCATTAGTGAGATCAAGCAAGGATCCCGAAGGTGAGGCAGAGCGCGGCGCACGGGAGAGCGCGGGAGAAATCGATGCCAGCCTAGATTATGCGGCAAGTCTTTCACCTCGCCTCCGCCCTCGCTCACCTGCTGCGCTCCTCCAATTAAAGTTTGATCTGGAGGCGTCTGAATTCTTGGCTCTTTTACTTGCCCCTCGATGTGAGTGCCTGCCTTCGTCGTCTTCGCGCTCTCTTTATTTTAGCTTTCTTCTCGCTCCTCGGTGCGTTCCTTCGTTTATTTCTTTCTTTTTTCTTCTTCCGCGCCGCCCTTTATTTGTCTTCGCTTGGTGCGCGCTTTGTGCGGCGATTTTTCTCGCTCGTCGACCTCTCGCTTGCTGATGGTTCTTCTCTGCTTTTTTTGGATCATTTTGCGGAGGAGGGCCGACTGGAGGTTACTCGTTTTTCTGACGCTATAGGCTCACGCGCTTGCGCACACAGCTCCATAATTACTATGCACAGGGCCGTCGAGGAGAGCCAGAAGAAAAAGGTCGAGGCGCTTGGGAAATATACCAAATGAGCGAGCTGCAAGACGAGCGCAGCACGAAGTGGGAGCGATGCGGCGGGTCTAATAAGGGCTTAAGAAATGGAGCCTTACGATGGCGATGTACTAGGCGAATGGTTCCAGAGACGACGACGAGTTTTAAATATGCCAAGAATCGCAGGCTGGGTATAATCACACGCCATAACAATAGCCATATTGCGCGCTAGCGCGAAGCTCAATACGGTCGGCTATATACCACCCCAGTCACCCATTCGCAATGGAAGAAAACAGACAACGCATGCGGTTGCTATGTCGCCGCACATGCATGCACTTGCTATGGCGTCGCATAAGCAATGAACTTAACATGATGGTTTGTTAATACGGAATCACAAGATGCTCGGTCACAAGATGCTTCGTGACGTCAGGAAGTGAAATACTTGCGAGTAATACACTTGCCTGTCATGTCCAACCCACAGTCAGGTATAAAGCACTTGCAGCGACAAAGGCTCAAATATACGCAAAAAAAAAAAAAAATATGTCGTCGGATTACCAGCCAGTGAGCTCGACACGGGTCATTGCCTGCTGAAAATAAAAACATTGTCCTGCAGATTGCGCATTCTCACCAGCGGAAGCCAGTTACGTGGCAACGAGTCAAAGAAACATAGCAATGACAGAACATCAGATGGTTACGATATTAGAAATACAAATTTTTAACCATGAAAAGCATCAGTATAAAGCTATTCCTAGGATTCTCTTAAATATTACGACACGTGGTCAGAGACGTCTTAGCGAATGCTGCCATAAAAAAAAAAAAAAAGAAATCACCCTTGTTTACTCTTATTAGTCTGACACAGCGACCCGCCGTAAAACCTCCCGCCCACAATCGCGACAAGGGTCTCCCTTTTTTTGACTTCACAGCTGCCGCCGAACAAATGCGTCTCCGCTCTCGTCTCACGGGCAATCTATTGCCCCGCTCCGCTTCCAAAGCCACTCTCGCCGAGCGCGCAAAAGCGCTGCGACTGCATCGAGCCAGAGGTCGTAGTACAAATGCTGTTTCTTGATCGATCCTCGAGCAACCTAGCCGCGACGATTCACCCCGTTCCAAAACGGCACCGCGCGAAGGAAACGTCAATTTGCTAAGCACGCGCTCTCGGGCGACGTACGCGCGCCAACGACTCCTCGCAAAACAAGAGCCCTGAACGCGGCAATATTTTACTGCGCTCACAGGTCGGCACGCGTTCACGTTCGTTTAGCGATTTGAAGATGCGAGAAACACTTTTTAGTCGTTTTTTTTTTTCATTTTTGACTCTCTTTCTCACTGTTCCCCCGCGCATTTATTACTCTTTTACATTTCTTTCGTGCTCTTGTGAGGCGACATCGTGCAGGTGCGCTTTGATGCCGGGGTCGCGGTGGCTTGAGCTCGCAGTCAGATATGATGATATTGCGAAGAGGGAGACAGTGGAAGCGAGAGAAAAAAAAAGCACACAGACCCCGCGAGACGGCAAAAGACGCAAAGTAAGTTTTGAAAACGTCGCGTCACCGCGCCGCCCGATGAGCCATACATTTCCATTAGGCGTGGTAGCGGCGCAGCCCGCCGCGGCTCTTATTTTATGCCGCGCCGTAGGCCGGCTCTTGCTAACAAGAAGCGATGGATACTCTATTCTGCAGAATGACGCGTAGCTAAGAAAACTCTTAGATAATATTCCGACATGAAGAGGCGGGGAAAGGGAGGATGGGTGCGACGGGGGAAAGGGAAAGCGGGAGGGGACGAGCAAGTAAAGGCGACCGATATAAAATATATGTATAATATATATATGGTCTCACGCCTCCTCGCGTCTTCCGTTCGCCCCGTAAGGCATGCAGTCAAGGCTGCGACTGCGTACGCTCCACAACAGCGCCGGAGACACGGCGTTCGGAAAAAAGAGGGGACAATTTTCTCGCCCCCCTTTATTTATTTTTTATTCCCTTTCTTTTTTTCTCGTCCTCATTTGTCCCCTTTCGTCCCCCTTTGCGCCTTCTTATTTTAAACCGCTCACCTCAGCCCAAATTTGTCTGTCGCCTCGCTTTATTCACTTTGAAGAGGCGTGACGTATGCGAAAACTGCGGCGGTGCACGGGCGCGGCAAGAAGACGGCAATAAAGAATAAAAGAGGGCAGCGATCTTCCTTGTTCATTAAGAAGCTGCTCCTCCCCAGAACCTGATTGGACGAGCGCGATGAAGGTGAAAGGAAGGGAGAAGCGAGAAAGCAGCTCAATTTGGGGCTTCTCGTTTCGTCTTCGTCAGCGCCTTTTGTGCGCTCTCTCCGCAGAGGCGGCTCAACTTCCGCGGCTGCCCTCTGCATACACGGCGGCGCCAAGAGGACAGAGTAAGGGAGAAAAAAAAAAAAGAACCCTAAGGAGATGGGGGACTTCGGCCGGAGCCATGCACCCGGACTATGCCGACAGGAGATGCCTTCTTTGACTGTATTATTGCTTGGTAACCAGGGCCGCATTCTCTCCAGCAACACGGCTGCAGCACTCGGCGCCTGAGCTCGCTGATGCCGCGGGCTAGGTATGACCTGGCACGTGAGCGCAAAATACGGAACGCCACACGGTTAGTTGAACTACGCCAGTAAAAATTTTCGCCAAGTGCAACAGTAGAGCGTTGCGCTGCGGCAGCGGAGTCAGACTTGGCCCTTTTTTCGGACTTCGTGCCGGAAGCTGGGTATGTCTTAACGCAAGATATTTGGCCATTGCTGAGCTCTTTCTACAATCAACTCCCCCCCCCCCCCTCTTTTCCCCATTTCTGTGTGGTCCATCTTTTTTTTTTATTTTTCATTGCTCATTGCTCATGCTAGTGCTGCTAAGCAGAGCCTAATTTTAGCATTTTAGCTGTAGGCCCTATTCACCGGCAGGTCCGCTCACTGCACGCACATAGCTCTTGCATCGCTACAAGCCTATAAAGCCCCTCTAGACTAGCGACTTCTTGCCTATAATGTCCCAAGATCTTTTTTTTTTTTCGTTTATTTAAGTAGCGAAAAGCTTTGATGTGCCGCTGACGCATCTGATTGGTTGGCGTTGCTTTTCGCAGCCATGTTCTTCCTGAAGCTATTAATTGAATGCCGCAGCGAGAGAACGTCAAAAGAAGTTGCGCGTTTCAGTAGGCGTTTCCTTAAATTTGGCACGTTCACTATCATATTTGATAAGAATGTGTATGTTGACGCCCGGACGCTACCTGCGCGCACATGCTCCACTCCAAGTGTTTAGGAAGCACGTGGCTGCCGACATGGGCTGTGTGCGAGAGAAGAGCGGGAGAGGAGGCAGTTGTGACTACTTATAATAAAGCGAAAAATCTAGTTGCTTCGAGACCCACTACATCGCGTCCTCGACGGTTCGATTCCCAATCGCTGAGGATTTTCTTACAGGTTCAAACGCTGGCAAAAAAAAAAAGAAGAATCACTCCTATACTTCGATTTATGTGCACGATATGTGCACATAATTGTGCACGATGATCGAAATGTATGTGGAGCCCCAACCCAACGGCGCCCCTCATAACCCACCATCGTGTTTGAGAAGTCAAGGACCACACTGCAAATTTCCATACCTCAGGGAGAGCAACGGTAAACAGATTGTTTTAAGTGCAGCGTATTAAAGACATGACAGAAAAAGCGAAAAAGAATATGTTAAACCTTTATGAAAGGGAAAATTGGCATCACCCCGGAAAGGAAATCTGGAGCATCCTTTTGGTCAGGGGCTGTCGCGTAGCACCTGATCGTCCATAGTTATCATGTGACCAAGAATATCTCGCAGGCTGCCTAAAGGCATCGAGCCTGCAAAGGTCGAGACCGTAGGTAGGAAATGAACGAATCAAGGGAAATGGATATGGAGTGGCCCGTTTTTTCTTAGACACATTCATAAGGTCATTTGGATCAGTTTTCATAACACATACTGACGACATTTTATCATGTTTCAAGACCAACAGTTACGCGTACGCAATCAGAAACGTCACCATCGAGTGCCTCTCACCCATTTTACGCGGTTATGGAAAACTCAAGCCCACAGGTAATTCTATCTCCACCGTAACACGACCGTCGGGGCCGTTTGCCAACGCGCACCCAACAACCTCATGCAACAGGACATCAAGCGTAATCGTTCACGTCAGAGAAACGGGGTCAAAAAAATGCTGAAGAAATTTCGCCAGCGCCACATGCAGCATACACTCCTTCGGAGAGGTGGCGTAGAGCGTTTTATTTTCTCCTCTTTTATTCTTCGCGCGACTCGCTCCAGAATTGGAACGTCGCGTACGCGTCGTACGCCGGAGACGCATGCAAGCGCATGTACTTCACTCTTTTGCCGGACGAGGAGTGCTCGACCCTCCGTCGTTTACTGCGCTCTTCAAGAAGTGCCTTTTCATTCACTTCGCTCTTCCTTCTTTCGGCCGTCTCCATCCGCGGAATGCACGCACTTAAGGGCGGAAATGGCCCCAGATAGAGAGAAAAGAAGCCGCGGCGTTGCTTCTTCTCCCACGACTCCTTTCGAGGCGCGAGGGCGAGATTTGCAGCTATGGGCGAGCCAAGGCGTGACATGCACAAAGCATCCCGACTCTTGCACGCGGCGTCGGTGTGTGAGCTCAGCCGTCGAGTGCAGCGGCGGCAAGAAGCGAGCGCGAAAGAGAAGGCTGGGCGCTGTCTTGCGGCGAGGGAGCAATGGCATATTCAAAGCTCTGGCAACTCATTCCACTCTGCAGGACGACGGCGCAAAGCTCTTTTTTTCTCCCTCGCTGCGCGCGTGCTCTCGTCTCCCTTTTGGTTCGGATCAATGATGCAGCGAATCGTCGCTGCTTTTTGCGCTCCCCGCTCCTTCGTCGTCTTCGGGGAGATTAAACTAAGAGGTACGGGGACGGCGACGCACAAGGCCGGCTCTTTGCGTTTCGCCGAGGCGTCGTATATGCTCGCGCACTCGCTTTCAAGCGCCAGTTTGCCATTGTGCACTCGAGAAGGTATGCTCATCCGCGGCATTATGAGCTGCAGCGGACAACTCCGATGTAAATGCAAAATAGCTCTCTTTGCATTCTGCTCGCCGTGGAAATATGTCGCTCCCCTTTGTAGTTCCTAATATCGACCCAATATTCTTTCTTTCTTTTTTCTTTGCCGACAACGAGGGTCATCAGAGACCTGCCATATATTTTACTACTCGAACAACCATCACTGCTCTGGAAATTTGATTTGATTTCTGGGGTTTAACGTCCCAAAACCACGATATGATTATGAGAGACGCCGTAGTGGAGGGCTCTGGAAATTTCGACCACCTGGGGTTCTCTTTAACGTGCACTGACATCGCACAGCACACGGGCCTCAACATTTCGCCTCCATCGAAATGCAGCCGCCGCGGCCGGGATTCGATCCTGCGACCTTCGGGTCAGCAGCCGAGTACCATAGCCACTAGACCACCGCGGCGGGGCGCTTCACTGGAGAGAACAGCGAATTAACCGTTCTTGCCTTTCTGTTGTAAAATAATGCGTACCATCAGTGTTGCACTCTGCACCATCAATTTTTTTTTCTTTTCCTTTTTTTTTTGCAGTCTAAAACAGAAATAGTACACGAGAGTAGAGAAGAGAAAGTGGTCCGAAGCAGTGACACGCAAGACTATTAGCAGCAATAACTTTCGGAAGGTAGCCTTAGGGCAGTAGTTGTCTGCCATAGCGCAGATGCGTGCTATACTGAGCGCGTTACACACTATTCGTTGCCACCACGTGCGACAACTTTATCGCACCCAAGCTATTCTCGCACACATTTCGGATGCATGCTCCCGCGCGAGTGTTCAGCAGCGTCCAGTTCATATCCGGAAGAAGTTTCCAAGCTAATGCAGAGCCCCTCAACCTCAGCATGCACGCACAGTCAGCCACGTAACGGCGGGTGGGCAAGAACACCTTGAGCAATGTGGACATCGCTCGGACGAGAGCGCCGATGAGCTGGTGTGGAACGCACGTGCCTGCGCTGGGCGCGCCTTCGAAATCCTTCCGGTACCCTCAGAGAGCTCGCGAGAAGCAAACAGAGGCTCGCTCCGCGGCATTCGCTATTAACGACTCTTTAATGGCACGCTGTACGCGAAAACGATAGCCTGCACAGACACCCGGGATGCGAAATGATCGACGAGAATTATGCAGAAGCGCGTCTAAATAGGCGATTCAGAGCCTCCCTGCGCCGAGGCCCGTGCGTGGCCGAGAGTGAACGAGATTCGGCCGAGGCACGTACGAGCAGGAAGACGAGGCCCGAAAGCGCGCACCACGCCCGCGTGCTATAGGCGCAGCACGAGCAATGGACGCAACGGAGTGTTTATGGGCCGTCATTAGTGCCGTGTGATACCGGACGCCGGCGACGAACCCGAAATTCTCCGCCGCCAGCGAGCGCGAGGCTAGCTCTAATTTCGTTGTGACACTAAACGGTAGCGAAATTGCTTAATACTGGTACCCGCGCGGTCCGGGCCGCTTCGGCGAGAAATGGATGCATCGCGGCCCCGAGGGAATACAGGCCTCGCTATGACCCAGGCTCCCGAGCGCTCCTCGCTACTTAATTTAAGCGAGTCTCATTGGTCATGAGCAGCTAAAGCAATATTGAGGTGTCTGCGGCTTCTTTGGACGAATGGTCATTCGATGATGCTTCGAGGCGCTGAAGAGATTCGAATCGGGAAGACAAGCGAGGACACGGCAACGGTGTGTGGTACGCACGCAAAAACTGGGTCACTCAGCGTGCCCATGAATAGGATAGAGCCAGGAGATGTATGCTGCTGCTGCACGGCTGCGAACGTGTTATGATATGCACGTTTTCGTTTTGCGGGTGCGTGTGTCTTTACGGGCATTCCTTGAATTGGTGAGGCTTAGCTATCAGTCCGGCCATGAGCTTGTTCGTTAAGGCCTCTGTCCCACTCACTAGTGACATTTATGCAAAATAAAAGAAAAACATTCTAGAGGATTTATTTTTTCGGATACTATTATAAGGCTCGCCCTATACAGTGTACGACTCCGGATTAACTGTGGAGCTTTGTGGCCGTATTAAAAGAAGGTCATACACAAGCATTCTTTGCTAAGGAAAAAACTTTAACCATTCCTGACGTTGGACGTATCGGAGATGGTGAGGGGGCAATGATGAGAGGCACTTGCGAAGCATAGCCTTTGTTAGTTCGCTTCTTGTTTGTTGTAAATGTTTCCTTGAAGTGCACACAATGTACGTGCTGTACTCAAGTATTTTCGCATTCTGCTCTTTTCGGACAGATTGCGGGGCAATCCGGACAAACCCTGCAATTTCGCACTCAGCAGCAAAACGCCATATCGCCACTGAGGTTTAGAGTGGCTCGCCGTATGGACCTTTTCAGACCCGAATGACCTATGTGAAGACAATAAGAACAGCTAAATATTTCATGTGGAAGTGAGTATAGTGTGAATTTGAGGGCCCGCTCTAAGTTGACGCGGGAAGTTCTTGATGTAACCTGCCAAAAAGATTTTAAAGCAGTGATAAATGCAAAGGCAAGAATTTCCATAAAGCAATACTGACGGAAAATCCGTGTACAGGAAATATCAAAAGTCAATGCACAAGATATTTCCTTGCCGCGAGAACACCATGGCCGTTTTTAGTACCTTGTGACTCAGACTAATTCTCACTTGGCAGCTGAGCGCATTCGTCTCCGGCATTTCATGAACCAAACAATCAATTATGGCAACTGTCCGTGAAAACTTTAGGTGACGGCAAACAAGAGAAGTGCAGTTTGTTGGAGTTGTAGCAACTTCGTGGGGGCGTCGAATCATGTTGCACTGTCCCCCTTTGAGTTCACACTGGAGTTGGCACACTGCTATCCGTACTTAGTACATGCTAATGGCAACTTGCACTTTGGCATAAAAGCAAAAGCGTCACGTGACCATTCCACTTTGCTCGGTTGGGGGTGAATGAAGCAGCGGCAGGTCGCTTCGCATATGTATACGTTAATGCACCGTGAATGGCGTATAAGGCTCGCCTAATACACGCATCTTCAGCAAGGCCAACGTTGCAGGGAGGGCTGAGGAGCAGCGAAGCTCCAGCGCGATTCACCATTCGGCTCGGATTTTATTTTTTCTGCGTCGTACGTAATTATTGCCGTTGATTTTGCAATGGCCTATATCCACCGCGTGGAGAAGAGAAACGCGCAGTGTCCGCTTCAATAGCGAGCAAAATACATGCGCGAGCCGTTTACGCTCATTTCTTCTTCTAATGAAACACTCGCATGGGTCGTACTTGCTGTATACGCTGCGGACCCGATATGGGGACCTAGCTATCCGCGCCCGCTTCTTCAGACTGACTCGCGGTGCCCTTTTCTTCGACTGCACTCTCATTTTCGTTTATCTTTTTCTTTTTTCTGGGGATTGCAGACGCAGAGGCAAAATTTTAAGTGTGTTGTAACGTGAGAATGCGGCAATTACGACCAATTACGACTGTTCTATAAATTACCCGCTCATTCCTGTCGGCCCCGCCTTGGGCAGGCCTCTCGCGCATAGCCCGCAGGTGGCCGCGGCGGGTAGAGTACGCGCCGCGGATGGCCTCCTCGCCCCGGCCAATTTGACGTTACGTCGAGCATGCATGCAGGCTGTGCTTTACGCCGCTGTGCCGGAGCAGCAATCAGCGCCGGAGCACTCCCATCGAAATGGGTGTCCGCCGACGAATTAGAAGGGTAATTATTATTTCTCGGCCAGTCGGGGAAGTTATGAATCGATTGTTTGAACTCCCAAGTTCACGGCCGAGCCCCGCGATGCAAACGCTCGCCTCCCTGGAACCTGACACGCACGCACGGCGCTGCAATTAGTCGCCGGGCGCCCGAGCGGGGCCCGGCCTGGGTACCCCGTGGGCCGGCACCATTACGCCGATCCGCGCCTTGATTAAGGCGGCCTCTCCCCTCCACCTGCTGCAGCAGCAGCAGCTCCTCCGACACGCACACGGCGTGAAATCTGAGATGCCTCGTGTAATGCCGCACGTGCGCGCGCACAGGCCGCGCGGAGCAAGGAGTGCCGAGGAAAGGTCGCCAATGAAAATTAACGCGGCCACCTTGCATACACGGCGAGGCGATGGCCAGCGCAGCCGCCAACGAGCGCGCGCAGTAAAGCACGTAGCCGGCCCCTCTGCCGAGCAGCGCCGCCGGGCGCTCGCGGAATGCTCGCACAACATGACAGGCATGCTACCATTCGTAAAGGGTGATACTGCTTGCGCACACTGGTAAGGACGTCCTGTGTGCCCACCTCGATAGAGTCATCTCCCTAAGAAGCGCTAATGCATGACGGGAGCGCCATCCGTCCCAATCTTTAGAATAAACCTTTAGACCTGTAATATGTATAAATTCGTAGTTTCGTAGTTTCGCTTGGAAGTGTACGCGTACTCTCTACATTGGCGTCTATGGTAACAACAGTATTCAATGTAGCAGGCGATAGCTTGTAAGCAACTCCGTGTGTGTGTGTGTGTGTGTGTGTGTGTGTGTGTGTGTGTGTGTGTGTGTGTGTGTGTGTGTGTGTGTGTGTGTGTGTGTGTGTGTGTGTGTGTGTGTGTGTGTGTGTGTGTGTGTGTGTGTGTGTGTGTGTGTGTGTGTGTGGTTTGAGCGCGGGTTAAGATAAAAAGAAGGCGGAAAGGGGTGAGGAGTCAACCTGAGCGAGAAAGTTGGCGTTCTCTTGCTCCCGCAAATCACTCTGGGAGCTCCTTCGTTTTAAGAAGCCGGTAAATCGTCATGCCTTTTACATCACCGTAATCAAAGAGGAGGACGAAGAAGATATCACCGCGTTTGACTCCCGCGCATAAAATTCGCCGCTAATTGTGCCACGCCGCGAAGGCACTCGTACCATACAATCTGTTGGTGGACTCGGCACAGAATGCAGGCTTTTGGACATCGTTATCACAGCATCGTCTTTCGTTAAAATAACGAACCATAAAACAAGGCGATCTCACGTGTAGAATACAGGAAGCAGAGTAGGTCTCATTCGCTTCAATAGTACATCTTCCAGGCCACGCCGCCAGCATAAACAAAACAAAACAAGGAAAAGAAAGAAACCAAGTTCGCCGCGTATACAAACCGAAATAGGCATCTTGATCAAAACGTGCCAGCATCTCCTGGCCTCCTAGCAACAGCTACGTTCCGAGATGCGGCCACAATTAAGGCGGCCGTGCAGGCTCCGGCGGTGCAGCGAAGGGAAACGCGTACAAAACGGCGGAGCAACGCATCGGTGGCTACTGCGCGCGTGTGGAGCCCACCGCAGAGAAAAGGTAATTTTCTTGAGAGACCCAAACACTGAGCGTGGGCAACCGTTCCGGCGAACAAAGGAGGCAGCCCGCGTGAGGGGTAGCGGTTTAATTTACGCGAACCTATTATAAAAACACATACGCAGAGAGCGAAAGCTCGCGTTTTTCGCTCGGAAAGGCCACAGCGGTATGCAGCAGCGTCACTGGAGGAATAACGGCCAACTTTGAACACGAGACGCACAGGAAAAAAGAAAAAAAAAAAGAAGCCATTGAAGACCACAAAAAAGAAAGGAGGAAGCACATTCATTCGCCTCCTTCTCGGGCATTCAACATTCGCGTCTCTTGCTCGGCGTCGACCCCTCGTGACAAAGTATTCACACACGCACAGACATCTTTGTTTGTTTTCCCGACTCCCTTCGGCGCGTATACCTGCTCCCCTTGATATTATGTGCTCTAGCTGCCTGTGGGCACAATAGGGAGCGGCGTTTTCTTGGCCTGTTCCTTAACGCGTGCCTCTGTCGGATTTTACTTGTGCCACGCACACACCGGGCCTTTATGTCTGCTTTTCCTTTCCCGCATACGCCCGCTGCGTTATTCTTCGCGCGCACGCGGGGGTGGCGCGGCTTCTATAATGCGAGTGCATCGTTAGAGTGGAATGAATCTGCGGCCCCGGTTTCGAGCTAATAAACAATAATAATAGCAAGAAGGCTGGCGCCGCGAGAAAAGAAAATGTAATGGACGGGATGAGACTTGGGGGCCGGAAAATAACGCCGGGATGCCTCTTTTAATTGGATATATGGCAGAACGAGGAGAAAACGGTGACGCCGCATGTTTCCTATCCTTCTTATTCTTTCTTTCTTTTTTTTCCGCGTTCATTTGCGTGCATGAGCGCGTCTGCGTAAGTGTGCGCGCGCCTCGCTCGAATGCGAACACAAGGAAGAGTGCGGAGGAAGCGGAAGAACGAAATAAGAAAATAAATCTAAGAAGGTACCAAAGGGTGAAGAAAAAAAAAGAAGAATGAAATGCAAGAACTAAAGCAGACGTTTGGGATGCCCGTGCTGCTCGGCGTGTTGTTTTACTGCCTCGCGCACGTGCAGTGCGGGGGAGAAACGATTGCTTGTTTGTCTGTGCGCGCGGACAGCCGCAACTCTGCGGCGCAGGCGAGCCGCGGCACCAGGCTCGCTCCGGTCGGCGCCGTGCAGGGACGGCACTGCCTGAGCGTGCTGACCCGAGAAACAAAGCGGCACACGAAGCGAACCGCTATCTTGCGCATTAACTTGAACGGCCGGCTGCCGACGCCTGAAGTTTCGGCCTGTTCTTTTTTTATGTCGCGGTGGCTTCATGCTCTTATCTCTTCTTTCACCTCTACAGCAACCCCCCCCCCTCCCCATTTTTCCTTTTTTTTTTATTTGCCCCCATAACCGGTTCTTCTTTTAAGTGCAAGGGCCAATAGTGCAGGCTTAAGGTAACGAACACGGAAAAGAAGAACATTAAGAGAAACAAGTACGTCCCTATTCTAACCACGTGTAAGTTACTGCATTTCGGGATACCTTGCCGCGGGCAGCGAAATTCCAGGACATTGTGAGACGGCTAGAATGTAAATATCAGAAATGTTTAAAAATAGAGAAAAATCGCGCGCATCCGCTTTCAGGTCCCGAAAGTGGCAGGTTAGCAATATACGTATAACGCCACCGGATCACTAATGCATGTTTGGTGACACGTGCACATGTGCATGCGCATGCACACCACGGATGCCGTGAATGCCGCCGGCGAAAGGGCCTGTATAACTCCACTGATACATTGCAGGAAGTGCCTGCAGGTTTGAAGTATTTCACTAAGGCCTCGATGCTTTTATCGAATCGCAACGAACGGCTAAAGTGGGGTGTGGTGAACTAAACTACGCCAAAATCAGCGGAACACGAAAATTTATGTAGACAAAAGCGCAGTGGTGAGAGTTAATGGACAACGCCCAAAGTTCTACCTTTGGTGTAATAATAATGATGCCAGTTTAGGTTAAAGAACCACAGGTGGCCGAAATTTCCGGAGACATCCACTACGGCGTCTCTCATAATCAAATCGTGGTTCTGGAACGTAAAACCTCACAAATCAATCTTTGTTGTAATAAGGTTTGACTGGAAAACGTATTACTATACCCAGCTCAAAACCTATAGAGCGATATAGATTTTGACGTTAAGTGCACTGCTGAACCACAACTGCAACGCAGCATGAAAAGAATTTTAGACCTGTGAAAGTGAAACCTTCTGTAATAAAACAACGATCTGTCGATCTCCTGTTGAAGCATAATCTTGATAAGGTAGCTTCTAGTGTTAAAAAGGCAAAATTGCCCACTTTAGAATTATTTTTCGGCAAAAACCCATAAGCCAGAAATTCCGTTTCGCTCGATTGTATCAGAGTCAGGGACTTGGCAAGTTTGTGTAGCTAGCTATTTGCAGAAGTGCATAACATCTCTAAGTTTTTCTGACCCCTTCCGTGTACGTAATTCTCAGGCTCTAGTTCAGTTGTTAACAGAGGAAAATCCTGGCGATTGCACAGCGTTTAGCATTGATGTAGAAGATTTGTATTACTCGCTGCCGCATGAAGGTTTATTAAATTGCGTGAAAGAATGTATTCAAGAACAAGGGCAAGAGTCCGGTTTCATAGATAGATGCGGAGTTTCTACAGGTACCTTTCTAGAAATTGTTTCCATGTACTTAACGTCAACATTAGTTGGATACAGAGAAGGCGTGTTTGTGCAGAAATCGGGGATTTGTATAGGTTCAAAGGTCGCCCCTATTCTAAGTGATTTATACTTGAGCAAGCTTGACTGCCGTTTAAAAGAGGCCTTAGGTGACCACATCATCAGGGTATTTCGGTATGCAGACGATTACTTGATATTTTGTAGTAAGGATGATTTTGAATCCGTCGTCACCTATGTAAGCGATCAATTTAAACTTAATGGAGATGGTCTAAGGTTTACGAAAGAACTACCGGAGAGGAACGTAATACAATTTTTATATATCTCTTTGTCGTTTGAGCGGAATCACGTGTGTTGGCAGTATTCCCCTAGAGCATCTAAGCCGTTGTTAAACTTTCACTCCAAGCATTCGAAAGTAGTAAAAAACGGAATAGCCGTGTCCTGTTTAAAGCCAGCCCTATCGAAGTCGTGCGTGCACCGTTTGACCATTAGCTTTAATGCGCAGGTCGAGCGCCTCTTAGATGCAGGTTACCCTAGACTAGCCATAGCCACAGTAGCTGAGCGTCTTAAGAAGTCGATTTCGACCGGAACGAAAGCTGTAGCAGAGAGTAACAGTAACAAGAAAAGAGTCGTGAGTATTCCGTATATCCACGCAGTTTCGCACAGACTTAAGAAAGTGGGAAGTAGATATGGGGTTAATGGTATGTTTACGGCTCCCAATAAGTTAGGTAGGGTTTGTGCTGCCGTGCATAAATGAGCTGATGGAAGGAAAGAAGCGAACGGATATCTGTCAGGTTAAGCATATAGCCAAGAACAATTTTACCGACTGTCGCATGGGTGTGGTTTATAAGATTCCTTTTAGCTGCGGACGTTTGTATGTAGGACAAACTGCGCGTTGTATTAATCAAAGATTAATTGAACATAGAAGGTCGCTATCAGGTGGAACGCCGTCTAATCTATCTTTGCACTGCCAGGTCTGTAGCTGCACGCCCGAGTTAGACGAAACCGAGATCCTGTACAGACATAAGAATGAAGAGACGCGTTTATTGGTCGAGGCCTGGCATATCAGTAATAGTGGAAGTGCGTGCGTGAGTCAGCCGTCTATTAGCTTGAACAGAGAGGAGATAGAATGCCTTAGCAATTGTCTATCGCGTAGACCGGCACGTGTAATCGTTTGACAGGTGGCGCTACCATTCCGAGCATGCGCAGATAAGCTGTTTGTCTTCTTTCTTTTTCGCCTCTGTGCTCTGCATCACTTAGTCGGCGTTCGTGTTGTTCACTTCTCCCCTTGTGTCCGTGTCTTGCACGCCCCTTCTTTTGACTATGGATCCTCACCAACTCGCTCAACTTTCCGTCCTTATGAAAACTTCCTTGTGGCCTTGTGAAGAATATAGATTCCACATGCTTCCGAAAAAAAAAAACGGTAATATATTAATTATGACAGTCACTTCGATATGTGATTAGGATGAGGTCGCGTTTATTGTCGAGAGTGGGACTTGTCTCGGCTGAGAAGTCGGCAGTGCTTCCGTCAAGAAAAAGACGACGCGATGACAGTCCGATGGCCAGAAACAAGTCCAAGTTAGCTTCGAGGCAATAATGTCAAAATCGTTTCGAGGCAATAATGTCAAAACGAGCTGTCACTCACTTCAAGTTCTCATGAATGAGTAATTCATGCACTCATTGTACAACCATGTATGTTGCTGGCTTTATTTGGAAACGCCACATAAAACATAAAAGTTGTTACCGCGGTCGTCACCAGCACCCCTCCTTAATATGCAGACGTCCCCGGCATATTAATGGCCAGAATGGTGGCTCTCAGTTTTATATTGCGTGTAATAATCCCTCGGATAACACAACTCAATCGTTCAATCGTAGTCGGTCAATTAAGGGAACCAAATCTTCGTGCTGTCGGTGCCCTCGAAAAGTGACCTTAATTATGCTAGGCTATGTCCACAACAAGGTGAGACAGTTTAAAGAGAAAAATCTATTACCACGCAGATTAGCACAATTATGAGGCGCAAGCCACACGTAGAATAACCCAACATCCTCTTTTACAGCTCCGAATCCTATACGTCTGCCATCTTCTTTGGCAATTATCCTTACCCTATACCCAGCACCGCGCAAACCTAAGCATTGACAAAAAGATCTTATGCGCCTCATTTGGAAGTTTAATGTGGCAGTGCATAACGTCCTCCACGTACGCGTTCACCGGCTGTTCCGCCTATTAAAGCGCACGTCATGGCAGCTTAGCGGCTTGTCATTTGTCGACAGACGAAGCAAAGGCAGCGGATGGTACACTTGCACTGTTTGGCAGGCGACATCTGCGTCCAGTTTGGCAGGTTGCATCAAACGGCTGGTCCACAGTTATCCGAATCGGACAAATTCACGAGCCAATCAGGCTAACTCTATGAGGTCGGTGACCTTTTTTAGCTCCCGAGCAGCCTGTGTACAGACTGTGTATAAGTTCAATCTATCTGGCGACCAGTGCCTGTTAATTAATCCGTGCCGTGTAGCTGCGAGCTCCGCCAATACGGATGGCAGCAGTTCATCTGTAACACAGGGGCATATTTGTTGCTCGTCGGGTAGCTTGGGGCATACGAGGTTGGTGTGAAAAGCGTATCCATCGATAGCCGCATCTACATACACCTCTAGGGAGTCGCCGATGGCTGTGACGGCGGACTCTTGCGCCACATGTTGGTTTGCCATGCTACAGGCAGCTCTGTGGTCGATTGTCGCTGGGGCTGCGCCTTAAGCCACGGTGGAATTTCTGGTATGCGGCGAGCTGTGGCTGTGTCGGATAGTAATAGTGGACTAGCCACACCGCCGCAGCTACAGCCTGTCTCAAACTGCGAGCTGTGCGACGCTAGCGTACAATATCGTCCAGCCTGTCCAACTGCGCTTCCGCTTGAAGGACTGAAATATATGCGAGCCGAGGAAGGCTTGTGATCACGAGCATAGCTTCTAGGTTTGAGGATTCATTATACCGCACCTTTCGCTACATTTTCGCTTCTTATAGCGTTTGGATTTTAGTTTGAGATGAGCTATGCGGTTACTTTTATAAAAACTGAGTTCGTTCGCCTGCAGGGATGTTTTTGAAAGAAAGCGCATAATTCTTATGCGTATCTGTGGTTGGGTGCTAGCTAAATGCTAGGCTGTCCACAGAAACTTTGTTGTTGTTGTTGTTGTTGTTGTTGTTGTTGTTGTTGTTGTTGTTGTTTTGCATAAAGCAACCGAAACATTCCTGTAGGGCACGATATTATCATTTTGCAAGCCATTTATTTAAACTCAGCGATTATTTGTTCCCACTTCAATATTTTATTGCATAGAAATGTCGTAGCTAGCTATTCCTTAGCTCCCTTTCCTTTTTTTTTTTCTGAAGCGCTTTTTATGTCCCCACATTTCAGTCACAGAGTACCTCAGAATATACATAGGGCGACATGCATTCAGTCCGACTGAGACCTAACATTGCATGACATCGCTGAATCTATCGTTAGTTGAAATCGTTCGTACATCTGTTCTTGCACACTCGACGCGATGAGGCTCAGTGTACATGCCGTTTATAATGCAGGCCACGAGGTCGCATGTTTGACTCCCTGTCACGCAGGCTTCAATCTGATGGGTGTCTGTGGTCGAAAAGAACACTGGGCACACTTCAGGTGCGGTTTTAAGAATCCCCCGCAGTGCTAATAAAAGTGGAGTCGTCTACGACGGTACCTTTCTCTATTACATTATTATACTCAATCTCTTATATGCCACCAAGTGAGGTCATTGCTGCCATTACAGATTACGCTTCTAGCGCAGTGACATTTCAGCTTATCGACGATCAACGAAAGTCAGAGTAATAATACCTCTTGGTTCTGTATATGCGCAGATGAACCCCGAACAGTAAGCGGGGTAAAAATAACAGAAAGAAAAGCCTGCTACGCACAGAAAAAAAAAACTGTGTTTTCGTCAAATATTTGCCTGTCTTATTTAGTAAGATTCCCCCAAAGAGACATTGGTATTGTGAATATACATACGACCGTTCATCCGCGCACTGTCCGTGCATAGATATTTGTTGGAGAACTCCGACCTCGATCAACACTATTACTTTCCTACGCACAGCCCACAATGGCCAACTTAACTGCAATGCCCACACTGCTCTACGAGAACCAGAGTCGTACGGCATGGGTTGCGGACTCCAGACAGGAAACGGAAGTCTTTTCCAGGCTTCTGCTTAGAGCCCCAAACGAACTTACTACATCCTCTAGTTCCAGAATGCCTTCCCTCTCCTTGACCCAAACATCCCTGCATTCAGCGCCGGTCCCGGAGCAGTTCATAAACCCCGCCGCCAAATTGCCTCGAACGGCGGCTGGCGCATCTGGGTTCGACTTCCTCCCTACCAGAGTCGCTGCGTCGGCTCCTTAACAAAGAACAAACACAAAGACGATCACAACCTAGACTGTACGCTGTGAGCCCAAGCCCCCTCCGTGTAGTAAAGAACAAAAAATATACATATATAAGAGAACGGTACGGAACGGAGAAAGCATGTCTGCTCGCACTCCGAAGCACAATGACAGCATGCACCCCCCCCCCCCCCCCGTACTTTCGAAAAAAATATAAAGAAAGAAAGAAAGCGAGATTCTCTAGACATCTTTCTTTTCGTTTTGTGCGGGCTCCCTGTAACCGCTATTTTCGGATTCTAGCTGTTTGTTCAGCGCTCGAATCGTCGTGAAGTAGGCTTTAGCGTTTTATTTTGCGTGTTCAGGCGTAGCGGCAATAAATAATCGACATCGCACAGAGACCCGGATGGCTCAGTGTTCAGTGTGATATACATGCAGGTTGGCACCGCGGGTACCCGATACGTTGACCCCCACCCCTCCCTTGTTGTATACCTTGCCGCTTTGTAGCAGTTACTTCCGCCTTCCGCAACACCCGCCCTGTTCCTATGCAGATGTCTGCAGGGAGTTGCGCACATATGTGCACGTGCGTGCTTTATAAAAAAGAGAAAAAAAGGCAAAGGTCGTGCTATCGCGAAGAAACTCGCGGGGAATTCGGCGAATGAAAAGAAGTGAGTCACGTAACATTTGTGTTATTTTTGTTAGCGATCTGGCGTAGTTTGCACTGCTTGCAGCTGAGCAGGTAAGTGAGACTTCAAGTTTTTCTTCTCGCCTTCTTTTTTTTTTTTTTCATAATTAACAAGGAGCTCCAATAGCAGACCTCCCCATGTTGGTAATAAGACGGGTGTTATCCTAACTCAAATGGTCGTGTTTGAATTCTTGCGTTTATAAAATGTATATCTACAATCAGTACGCTTGGCGCTCACTTAACCTTGAGTGTCTGTTTTACTTCCAGAATTTAAAGACACTTCTAAACAAAAAACAGACTTCTGCTACTCCAGAATATCAGACAAGAGTACCTGATATCAGCTACTCCTGTCTGATCAAAACTCCGCTCATTTTTTTATCTCTTAGCGTTAAACCTATCGTTGTCCTTTCCCTTGCAGGATGCATGCACCTTAATTTGATCTGTAGTTTTCTAGCTATCACCCAGGTTTCTGCACCGTGCGTTAGTACCGCGAGAATGCAGTGATTAAATACTTTTCACTTTATCTAACGGCTGATTACAAATTTGAAATTGTTGTTTTTTAGCTATAGACTGCTGAGCATAATTTTGTTTTGCTTTTGCCTATTCATTTTTAGCCCTATTTTAACGCTTTCCTGGTTTAGGTCATCAATCATGTTTCGTAGCTCGTCACCGTCATTGCTAAAGAGCACAATGTCGTTATCGAACCTTAAATTGCTGAGATATTCTCTGTTTGTTCTAATTCCTTTTCTTCCCAGTCTAAACGTTTGAACACTTCCTCTAGGCATGCAGTAAATAACATCGGGGAGATCGTATCTCCTTGTCTGACCACTCACTTGATCGGAATTTTTCTGCTCACCTCATGTAGGAGTAGTGTGGCTGTGCAATGTGTGTCACTACAAAATCATGTAATTATACTCCTTTCAAGCATGAAGATAGCACTTGTTAGATCATGCAGTTGAAGGCAGGTACGACAGCACTTGAATACTGTGTCAGGTCGAAACAAACCCATTTAGGCCATCCCATGTCCTACGGTGTCTATTCGTATTTATTCTCGCACTTACACGTCTATATATACCCCACATTACAATAATAATTCCTGAGATTTTACGTGTCAAATACCACGATGTGACTATGACGCACGCCGCAGAGAAGGGCTCCAGAAATGTTGAGCACAGGAAGCACTCTAAAGTACACTGAAAACGCGAAGTACACGGGCATTTAGCATTTTCGCCTCCATAAAAAAATTTGACCCGCACGGCCGGGATCGAACTCGTATACCACGTATTTGACCTGCCTTGGCCTTGCCGACGTCTCCCGACCATCTTGAGCGGGAGCTCGAGCGCTGCGCGCCAGGCATCAATCAGACGCCGATGCGGTGTGTCGTTGCGTGCGATCTGACGGGCGCACGCCGAGGGGGCTCGCGCCGCCTTTGAAAACGCGGCCCCGGAAGAAACCGCCGCGAGTACAATGAAGCCACAACAGGGAGTCGCGGCCGTTACGTCAGAAAAGATCCCGAAAAACACCCGAGATGGGTCGGGCTCGAGCGCCTGCTGCCCAGACAGGAAGTGCGAGGTCACAGAGTTCAAGTCCCGGGCACGTGGGGCGCGGAAGCCGCACGACACCGCACCCGCCACCGAGACTTGTGCGCCGTGGCTAGGCCCGAACGGAAGCGTTGAGGAATACGGCACCGCCACTTTGCCCGGCGTCTCTCCGAAGCGGAGGGAACCGCGTGCTCGCGCGTCCGAGGTTTCGCTTCTAGGCAGAGGCAATGGCTGTCGACATCGACTTTGGAGCGCTTCCTATCGGTAAGTGCTGCGCTCCATAAGTGGGCGCCCGCGGACGCCCATTAGGTGGACTTTTGCCACGAGTTCCTCTCTTTTTTTCTTATTTCTGGGCCGAAATAACGATTTGTCTACCGTTGCCACGTGGCTCATATTTTCTACGGAGTATTTAGATATGCGAGCGTGAAGCGTGAAGCGTTACAGGAACACTTTGGGTCAGTAGACCCAAAGTGTTCCTGTAAGCGATCTATCCGTTCATCACTGATTAGGATTTTTTTCTATTTTTACGATAGCATTATCTTTAAAAATGTACTTCTTTATCGGTTTCAACAATTGTTCCACGGCCAAACTTTCGTATGGCTATAGGAACCGACCCTCTCAGTTTTCAGTTTGGTGCGTGACTAATTACGGCACCGCTATGTTACAATATAGCACCAATTCACGAACTCTTTGATGGCTGCAAAATTAGGTGCGCTGACGCAGCACCTTTTGTGTTTCCTATCCTATATTCGGTTGATATTCACAATTACGTATCCTAGGTGTCATTAAATATGCACGTCAGAGTCAGTAATGTAGAACTGTCAAATGTGTTGAATATAGGTAGTTTGATTTTCTGGGAAACACGTTCCATTATCTCAATCATTAGAACACTGGAATATGGCTTAAAAAACTTTATTGACTGGTATTTTTGTCCGCTTGCGCGTCTGACTTCAGGGGTGGTGAGGCTTATCAAGGGCTACGCGTTGCTTTTCTCTTGCCATACTCCTCCTTATTTTATTTCTTTTTACAAACTGGATGATACAGCTTCATTCACCAAAATGTCTACATGCCCGGTTTCGCGAAAGCTTATTTCACGAGAATAAATACGAACAGAGAAATGCTTACGTTTGCGTGTTGCAAAAAGTGTATCATGTTAAAATGTAGGTCCGCTTACTTGCGTGAGCAAGACAACGCACTTTCCGTCCTCTTGCGTACTATCAGAAGTGAACAAGTGCGAACGCTCCGGGTAGCCCAGTGAAGTGCGCCGCGCTGCTGGGTTCGATCTCGGCCAATGTTTAAACGGCGGTCAACTTTCAGAAGACTCGTGCAATTTGAAACGCTCTCGTGTGGTGCACACTCATTCGGAATGCCCTCACAAACAATTAGACATGTCTCGTAATGAAATCGCAGTGCTGGCACACAATACTCTTTCTTTTGTGTGTGTGTAGCCGAGTGTCTAGTGGCGTGCGAAGCTGTTCCCGTATCGGAGTGTACAGGCACATCTCATAATAACAATATAACAATTTCTCGCGTATCATGTTCCAAAACGACGCTATGATTACCACACACGCCTTAGTAGAGGGTTCCGAAAATGTCGACCATCTGGGGTTACATAACGTGAACTGAAATCGCACGTCACACGGGCCTAAAGCATCTCGCTTGCATCAAAATGCTGCCGCCGCGGCCGGGATTCGATCCCGCGACCCTCGGATCAGCAGCCGAGTGCCATAGCCACTAGACCCCCGCGGCGGTGCCATATCTCATGACGTTGTAAAATCGGGCTAGTTACTGAAATTCCCCAAAACAGTCTCAAAGTTGCAGTGATGCTGTTTGCGGTATAATTAAGATATGTGGCTACTCGAGGAAGTACCACCATTCAAGAAAACTCTCATAAATAAACGCGTGCATACAAACGATAAAGATGCCACGTACTTCATAGCGAGATGTCTGGCTAGTCAGGTGTGTTCATTAAAGGCAAAACTTACCCGATGATCAGCTCACGATACTTTATGTCGAGAAAATTTAGCGTGGTTCCTATATTTCCTTGAAGCTTCTGCATATACTGAGCCATATAACTATAGACAGCCGGCATCTGCATGACCCCACCGCGGTGGCCTATAGGGCTGTGGCACTCGGCTGCTCACCCGAAATTCGCGGGATCGGATCCTGGCAGCGGCGGCCGCATTTCGATGAAGGTGAAACGCTAGAGGCCGTGTACTGTGCGACGTCAGTACACATTAAAGACTCCCCATTACGGCGTCTCTCACAATCATGTTGTGATTTTGGGACGTAAAACCAGACATCATCATCATCATCATTTATTATTATTATTATTATTATTATTATTATTATTATTATTATTATTATTATTATTATTATTATTATTATTATTATTATTATTATTATTATTTGCATGACTGACGCTGTTTTTCTTCCTGAAAACATTACGTTGAAAGTGAAAACGACGGTCAGCGAAGTGAGAGGCCGTGAGCTACACAGTCGTAACAGTTAAACCTAGGCTCGTAGTACCATAAGCTCATAGATAACCTGCCGTGACAACTTGACGGCTATAAGGTGCTGGATTGCCAAGCTCAAGATTGAGGTTTAAGTTCTCGGCCCCGGCAGCCGCACTTTTATGGGGGCGAAATGCAAGAAACACACGCGTACTTAGATTTAAGTGGCACATTAACAGCCCCAAGTAGTCAAAGTTAATCCGGAGTCCCTCATCACGGCGTGCCTCATAACCCTGTCGTAGTTCTTGCAAGTAAAACCCGAACAATTATAAAAGTTAGTAGTCTGTCAATAAAAGTTGCGATGGTCCTTAAGCGTCTAGGCTTTCTCAATATTTATACTACACCACCGAGACGTGTCAATTTTCGTATACGTAAGGAGGTCAGGAAATGTGTTCATCGCGCTTCGCCGGGGACGAAAGCTGGATGTCTATTTGATAGGCTAGCTTGCAATCACAACTGATAGATTCCGCTGATCGCACGAAAGAGACCCAATTTTGTAAGTGACAAATAACCCAAAAAGGTACCATAATTTACTTTCCAATATTGCAACAAACGCATAACTCGTCGTGGATACAAGCGGTAAACAATGATAAATGATATTTGAATATTTCCGCAATACCTTTACATGGGCGACGACTTGTGTGTGATCGCTGGTATTTGCCATCGAAACGAATGCGACCTCGAGAGAGATGACGTTTCGTGCTACTCTTAGACGCCAAGCTTGCCTAAGTACGCATTGCTAAATCCTCATAAGCACAATTTCTCGACATATAGTCTTTGAGTTTCAGAAAACCTACGTGGGTTGTCTTATTAGTTCAGCTTTCATTTACGGGTGCTTCACCACTATATAGCTGATCGTCACTTCTGTGAAATTCATTATATCGAGCCGGCATTCTACCTTGGTCGTGTTTCCATCAGCTGCCCACTAAATAATGTTGACAGGCTATAATTTGATAGAGGCACTGTATCCGTCTGGCTTGTTGAAGTCCACGCATGAGTACATGCGCACGAGCAGTGAGCTGGACGTTCAAACGCTGCAGTGCGAGCTTGCTTACGCTCAAAACAGACCCTTATAATATTCAAGGTTTCTGTTCCGAACGTAAAACCTTGTAGGCCCATATTGCAGAACATAGTGTTCTGCAATATGAGCAGTAAGATAAAAGATTGATTTGTGGGGCTTAACGTCCCAAAACAAACTCTGATTATGAGAGACGCCCTAGTGGAGGGCTCCGGAAATTTCGACCACCTGGGGTTCTTTAACGTGCACTGACATCGCACAGCACACGGGCCTCTAGCATTTCGCCTCCATCGAAATGCAGCCGCCGGAGCCGGGATTCGATCCCGCGAGCCTCGGATCAGAAGCCGAGTGCCATAGCCACTCGACCACCGTGGCGGCCGATAAAAGCTTTAATTGTTTCTGATACACCCCATGACTGTCAGTACTTTACACCGCACTCCGTTGAAACCGTCATTGTTGATTATTGCGACGCTAGCATAGCTTCCCTCGTAGGTGTAAAAGGGGAAAAGAAAACGCGGAAGAGTTTGATGCCACTGGCATCTGTGCAAGCATGACTCGCTACAATACAGAGATGTAGGTTCTCTAAGGCAAGAGCACAACAATGTGAAATAGACGTAATGCCTGATTGTGATAGATGTAGAAGATGACAGTGAAATCAGCAGGAGCAGCAGCAGGCCACCAATATCTCTGCTAAGCGTGGCATCTCTGGCAACGGCACGGCGTAGCCAGACGATGTTTTCGAAGTTTGCTGTCGACAATGTGCTGGGTGTGTGACACGAAGTTATTTAGAAGATATATCTGCATATTCATCCTTATTACGGTTTCCCCAAATGACCAAAGATTGCTGTATCTTTAGCGTACCACCATTTGTTCCCTGAAAGTTTGCTTGTAGCAAATGTAACCGCAAATCTGTTGCCTTACAGCAAAACATCGTTTCATGATAAGAGCTTTTTCAACGTTTTATTCTTATGTAACGGCAAAACAAGGCTAAGGATTACCGCAAAAAGACAGCAGCTATAGTGAGCTAGAGTTATCGGAACGCCATCCGTGTGTGTTGTATCGTTCTTTTATGCTTATCCGCCGTTGTCATATAGCACTGCAAGCGAATAATCTTAACACAAAAATTCATGCAAGAATCTCAGGCCATTAACAAAGGAATAATATTCATTGCTGGGGTTTTACGAGCAAAACGCACAATGTAAAGCACAAGGATAAATTCGGATTAGAAAAAAATTCGCTCTTTAAGAGGTCAGAGTGTGGTACTTAATGCTGAAATAGGGGTCTACGAACTCATTTCAACCACTCCGTGTTTATTACCAAGCGCTTGAGTCTAGCTACAGGAACACGTCTGAGTTCCATTTACATTGGAATTCAAACAACGTAACCGGCAATCGCACCACACCCGAGGCTAGATATGACTGAGAAGGCAAGAAATGGACGGAAGCAACATCTGTTTTATTAGGGAGCAAACTAGCTAGCGAAACACTTCCGCACGTTTGCCACTCGTTCGCATAAGGCTTTACGAGAGTAGCTAGGCAGATAAAAAAAATTACTATTTAAATGAGAAATTATCAAAGTATAGAACCTTTGCACATGAACGAATCGACAAAAGCCCCTTCACCAGTTTCTCTACATGCTGTCAGTATTTCACTGCAGAATCAGTTTTGAACGTGAGTATTGTCTTCACCTCCAGGCGCAACTGTTCTACTGAAGCACTTTACGCGCCGAAATTCTTTTGGAACGAGTACCTTGTGGCATGATGATGAGAATCCAATATATAAAACGGCGGAGACATAAGAGCAGCAAAATGAGTGATAATTCTACACCGTCGTTGAATAGGGGCGAAACAGGGTGCTCGCAATCCTCTGCTCAGCGCGATCCTGCGTCAGCACCGCGCCCGGAGCCCGAACCCAGCCAGCCCAGGCTCGGAGTTCCGCACACCAGGAGAGCGCAGCGCTCGCTCTAACGAGCCATTTCGGGCGCGACGCTGCCGATGCGAGCACCAACCGCAGGGAGCGTCATCCGTGGTTCCATCCTTGGCGGCACGCTGAATAATAATAGGAGCACGCTGTCTCTGGAGCGTGAATCAGATGATGACTCCTGATTCTTGATAAAGCATTCATATTTCTCTTCTGATGAAGCAAAGGAGAAAAGAACTGACGGCACAGCGGAAACGATTAACCTCCCGCCGCCAGATCGGCTGAGGGCGCACTTCCCTGCTCGGGGTCTTCAGTCCGGGCGCAGATATTTGCACCATTACTTTAATCCCGAAGACGCCGTTTTCGCCTTGCGCCCTCGGCATCCCTCGAGTCTCCTCTCTGTCCTCCTCTCCTTCGCAGCGGGTCTGCGAAAGTGTGCTAGATAAAGGGTTGGAACATGGACTTTTTTTAAAAACTACCTTTTTTCCACTTGCCGCCGAGGTACGCGTTATGGCTCGCAAAGAGTGCGGGTGTTAAGGTGGCCTGCAACTCGTTATGAAGCCGATTTTGACGGCGTCATTGTGCGCAGTTTGCGCGTATGGGCCTGCGCTCTCACGCATCTCGCTCGCTGCTGTCCTCGTGTGATTTCTTTTCATAGAAATTGCGTTATGGAAATGCGAATGAGTCAGTATTACGCTCCTACGTACTGGCACTCCGTAAATACTGCCGCTGCTCCTTTCACATTGACGAGAAACTTCTCGCGAAACAGTCGGATTGAGGGAAACTCGCGATTTCTTTGTATCCTTTCACGAAATTGGTGCAAGTCACGCTCAAGCTAATTCCATCATTTTCAAAAGGCGTTAAAATGCACAGAGATGCAATACCACTCGGCGAAAGTCGGGACGAAATCGTGCTTCACCAAAACAAAAATTGGCGAATAAATTATAGAACTAATTTGCTCTGACTATTTGCCCTGTAAAAGATGGGCCCCATGCATGTCGAAATAATTACCGTGCTTATGGAGCTGAAAAAAGTGAGCCATTGTGCTGTAGAAATTCCAACAACGAGTGTTTCACCGTAAAACCCTGTGCATTCGTTTGGACAAGTGCGACGGTTTACTGTTTCCTGTAAGACACCGATTCAATAAAATGAACTTGGCCATAAGCATGGACGGCAGCCGCTGTCAGCAACAACAGCGTTTATAACTCGTCATTATAATTAGAAGTATCTGTAAGTGTTACGCGATCTAATGGGAATCGAGCGGTTGAAATGGCACCGAAAGTAGGCGAAAGATTGCAAAAGGAAATATACCCCCGCTCAACACTACGAGGGAAGCGTGATCCACCACAGCAAACAAACTTCAAGCATTGTGCGATATAAACTAGCATAATTTTGTTATTTTCAAGCTCAGGAAAACTTCAAACAGTTGTGCAAAGCGGGCTTACAAGTTATAACAGTCAGGTATGCAACTATTATACACTCCATTTTCCCGTATCGCAGTGAGTCATGAGCGAGAGCCTGGTCTACAAAGAGAAAAAGGAAATGCGGAGAAAAGAATCCATATTTCAGAAACATTCGGGGCCACTCCGGAGTATAGGCGCGCCGTGACAAGCATGAAAATGGTTGTGGCAACAGTCAGCCTTTTCGAGGAGCTGGCAACGAGGATAATTGCGTAGTCGTAATCGGTGCTCAGCGTAATCATTCACGCCGATCGCGAGGGGATCTTAATTGGCCTACGCAACTGGCAAGGTTTACTGGGAAACACCGCCGGCAGTCCGGTAATGCAGCTACTCCAGCCATACTTTCTGACCTCTCTCTTAGTAAGACATTCAAGGGCGAACGTTCAACTCTTTCCACCGATGCAATACGGATGACCTGATCCGCGCATAGCTCGTGTAAGCGTGGTGCCGCAAAAATGGACGACTGAACAGCCAAGGAGGAGCCCGTAATGAGGCGTTCCGGGCATTTCAATTTGCACGATTCCCAGCTACGAGGTTTGCCTACCCTACGTTACCGATTGCTGCAGTGTGCAAAAAAATCTCACGGCATTTAACACACTCTTCAACGCCCCAATGTGCGACGACGCGATTAAGGCGAGGAGCAACAACTCACGACTTCGCATGTGTGTCAGCGCATTGCATTTGGTCCGCGGACAGAAAAATAGCTGTGCTTAATATTTCCTGGAATTCACGGACAGGCTGCGCTGTCCCATACATGAGGTTCTTTAGGGCAACGAAGAATGAACTGAGGAAATACAAACGAAAGGACGGAACCCTTCATATATATATATATATAACGAAAGGGAAGGGGTCAAGGGCTCGTTCTTAATTTGTTAGAAACAACTTAATGAGCAAACAGACAATGAAGCCTAGGAAAACATAGGGGAAGTTACTTGTGGTATTGTAATTGTGGAGAAAGTAGAAAGGAATTAAAGTGGACGAAAAGACAAACCTGCCCTCGGTGGGACCCGAACCCACGACCTTCGGATGTCGCGTCCGATGCTCTACCAACTGAGCTACAAGGGCGGTCGTCCCCCCGTCCACTTTATTGTGTATTTATGTAGGTATTATCCTGGGAGTGTTAGGCAGCGCCACTCGAGGCCAAGGCGGCGTGTGTAGAACACACTGTCCACCCCCCGTCCACTTTATTGTGTCTATATATATATATATATATATATATATATATATATATATATATTATATATATATATATATATATATATCTGTGTGTGTGGGGAGGGAGGGGGGTACACTGGTGTGGTTTGTTACCTCAATTCAGCTATTCAGAAGGCCTGTCTTTGAAGAAATCTATTGTTTCACGAAGCAAAAAGGGGTAGCCAGCCCCTTTCAAGATGCCAAGGTATCTTCCCCCCCCCCCCTACCCACACACACACACAGAAAGAGAGAGAGAAAGGTAAAAAGACATCAATAGATTTCTTTATGGCTGCCCGCGGAATCTCCATCATGACAGTGAGTACTGACTACTGTTCTGCTAGCCCGAATGTTAGCATTCTTCGTAGTGGATATGAGCAAAAATAAAGTCTTTGCAGCTCGGTAGCAGAGCAGACAGCAGTGCTCGGCACCAAAAAAATCTTAAACAGCGAAGGGCAGCCAGTCATGGTTGTTAGCTATATGCACTCGTGCGCACTTCCTCGACATTCTTACTGGATTGAATATCTAGAAATTCGCATGGCTATATTGCAAACATGCTTCAAATAAATTCTCCAAATAACGCTGCAAGTATGCTTGTTCGGTCTAGTTGGTTGTTTATTTTAGCGAGGTTATAGCAGCGCGAAACTAAACGTGTGCGGAGGATAAACAAAGAGGAGCAATGTTCTTTTTTATTTGTTTCTATCTTTGGAGGGTCCTAAAAGCGTTGTCGTTTTATTGAGGATACTTGAACCAAGGCAAGTGCCGGCAGTTCATTTACTGAAACAGTACTTATGTGTGTGTGTGTCATCGTGTTCTTTCTTTCTTGTCCGCGTCTTACGCGCAACTCTACCGTTATCCATGCTTCACCAACAAGGCCTTATTGAAGTACTTATCCCTTCTTCCTAGTGAAACTGAGAAAACTAAAGCAAAGTAAAGGTGCTCAATTTGATCCAATCGATTTAACTAGCACGCAAGCTTGAATGTGGGTTTCATGGGAGAGAAAGCACATTGACTAGACTAGGCATGACACCACATACATTTGCGAATACGAATCGGCGCGTTCCATCTGTCAACAGCCGTAAATTTTTAATTCAAAAGTTGAGACAGACGATAAACGTGACACCAGCACAAAGTGAGTAACATCAGTTTTAACGAAAGGGAAGGGGTCAAGGGCTCGTTGTTTATTTGTTAGAAACAACTTAATGAGCAAACAGACAATGAGCAAACAGACAAGCAAACATCAGTTTTGAATTTTTGTCTTTTTTTTTTTGTTTTCAGTGCTCCAAATCCAACTGTATTATACCAGCATGCGCCCATGTATTGTCAGCGAAACAAAGGCTCGCTGAGGATAGCTTCTGTTCATTACAATGCTGGTGCATTTAGTAGCGTACTCAATCTTTTTCGAGACATATGGAGTGACTTCATTGTTGCATATCACCAATACAAAAAGTCGTTTGTATGTGCGTAACCTTTAGTGAAACATAATACGGGCCACACGCGTCAGATTTTGTTACTTCGACCGCCAACGAAGGCCAACAGCAGGCACTAAACGGCTGGACTTCGCGCAAACTATCGGCCGTCATTTTTTTTTTTTTTTCGATAACTTGTACGAGCGTCTTACACAGACCTAAAGATGCAACATCTGGCGCGTGCTCGATTTGTTGGCAAGCCGTGACCTCATTATCAAGAGAGAGAGAGAGAGAGATGATGTGCGGAAGGCAGGGAGGTTAACCGGGAGGGAAATATCCAGTTTGCTACCCTGCACTGGGGAAGGGGTGAAGGGAGACAGAAAGGGATGGAAGAAAAGCATAAGAGAGAAAGAAAGAGGTCAAATCGCGCACACACACAAGCACGGTATGTGTCAGAGACGGTTCACGAGGCCCGTTGCGCGCATGAACTTGAGCACAGCCTTCGTGGCTTTCTGCTGCGAGACACTATCGGTCCGGCATTCCAATATGGTTTGCTCAGACAGCTGTCGACCATCAAGGCGTGACAATTCTGCGGCGAGAGACTGTCGCTCCGAGCAACCTCATTATCAAAATAAGACACCTGGTAACGTAAGAGACATGCATACAAGAGGGCAAGTTCTTTGTCCAGTGAGGACAGTGGCGGCTGGTTCACGCACGTGCTTCGACCTTTCATATATGTATATACAGTTTTTTCACTAACTATTTTGCGAACGTATCTCTGTAAAGAAACAGCCTTTGCGGTGATCAGCAGTCAAACTGATAAGCAGTCTAACTGAAATAAATATGCCGTTCAACGTAGACTATAAACATCAATATGTGTTGTTTGATTTATATTTAGTGTGCGGTTATCTACAAGTATACAAATGTAGTGATCGAA
This sequence comes from Hyalomma asiaticum, assembly GCA_013339685.2. Lineage (NCBI taxonomy): Eukaryota > Metazoa > Arthropoda > Arachnida > Ixodida > Ixodidae > Hyalomma > Hyalomma asiaticum. Next base: position 285,596,869 of record CM023481.1, on the reverse strand, counting down.
GACACAAATTAGCAAAAGCATCCACCCCATTTTGTAACCATTGATGACTTTACGTTTTATTTTTTTATTTTTTCTTTCTTTTTCTTTTTTTCTTTTTGTGTCCTTCGTCGTTTTCTTGTTCGCCGCCGTTACCGTACAGTGCAGCCACGCGGTCCAGCAGACGAAGCGAAGTGAAAGAAGAGCATCCGTACCAAACTTGACCTGTCTAGAAAGTTATTCCGCCTATAACGTGACGGAAACAAATTAGCCTCTTCTGAACATGACTCCGCGCTATCTGTAACACATACTTACCCCTAACTCAAAAGTTCAGCGCTATAAAGCAAAAGGCAAGCCACACAGAAATGAGAGACGAAGACGAAAAGACAGACTTTGCGGCTTGCCTTTTGTTTCTAGCGCTAAGCTTTTCACTTGGTTATGCGAGACCAACTAGCTCAACTATCTGTCATTCTACATACTTCGGTTGTTCTATATAATTCGGCTAAGTTCGGCTCTCGCTACAAATATCAACGTTGAGCGAACTGCCTCTCTTTGTTTCGTTTTTCCTTGTTGTTGTTTCCTGTCTGTCTTTGTCGGGAATTATGCTCAATGTGAAGCGAGTGCTCCATAAACACTAAAGCCCGGAGGAATAGGAGGCGCGTTTTGTAACGCCATGGAAGACGACGCAGTCTGCATGAGAGGGAAAGGGGAAGGGAGGAGCTTGCTCCTGATTGATCTCGAACGTCATGGATTCTTTAAAGGTGTACTGACACAAAATCTCGAAAGCGAGATAAGTTGCGAGATCTATTTGTGTCGACGCACATGTGGATCACCTACGATATACCAACGGCATGTGTAGCTTAGAACATAATTAAAATCAATTTTAAAGCCTATGTCGCGTAACAGAGCGCAAAAGGCAGCACCTCGCGACATCGGCACCAACATGACGTGCGCGTAAACAACAACCACGGACGTCGCGAGTCAGTGAGTCTCTGAACTCATGGCGCAACCTTTGTCATATCTGGGCAAAAGGGACGAAGATGAGGCGAAGACTTTGAAAGCATGTCAACGCGTTGACGCGCACGACGCTCACATCACGGTTCTCTGTGGTGACGTGACCAGCTGTGTTTAGATTCCCGCGTTTCTGGCCCTTTCTGTCTCCTCCGTCCTCTCTGAAACCGAAATTGCGACTGGGCGCTACGAAAATGGTTATAAATAATTAATTGTCGTCTACTGGAGCAAAAGAGGTTTCCAGCCATGACAGGTGGGTTCTTATAGCTGCCTGCTGCTAACGAGAAAGCTAAATACAAAACTTCTGCATTGGTGCGCCTTTAACGTTATCGGAATTCCTGAAAAAGTAGCAGTCTTGATTCCGTTGACATTGGAATTCGGTCCCACAATAGGGAATCCAAGTCGCAAAACACAATGGTGAGTGAAGCACCGTAGTAGTTTAGCTTTCTCATAAGTATAAGTGTAGGTGTACATAGCGTATAACCAGCGGTCACGGGCCTATGTAAGCACCCTACACAGTGCAGACTCCCATTATCACAGGTCTGGACCGTCAAATAATTCGCCAGGAATTCGCCGAGGGTCAAGAAGCGGTCTTTCTGGAAATCACTGCAAAAATCTTCATCACGAATTTCGAACCCTGTATATTCGCGAAGGCAGAATATGTAGACACGTTTTGTAATCGAATAAAAGAGAACCGTTGAAATTTTTCTCTGATGAGCTGTTTTAAAGGAATGAAACTCTCTTTAGCCATTAAGTTTCGTCGTCACTCGTTGCGTGATTTATTTTTTTTTTCTTCGGTCGAATCATCATGCACAAGTGAAACGCCGTCTATCTCACTTTTTTTTTCACTTACTGAAACGGAATAGATCGTGGAATTGTCGAAATCTAAAAACAGAAGGCGAGGAGAGGCAGTGGATCGAAGAGTAGCGAAGTTTATATAAACACTGTCATAATGCTTCCTGGCACGGCACGGCTTCGGTAAATTGAGGATGTCTACAATAACAAAAGTAATCACCCATCGCAACCAAGCAGGGAGAAACTCCATGCCCACAACAATATTTTTGTGTGCGCCACACAAAGAAAGGAAAAGAAAAGAAAAGAATGGAAGTAAAGGAAAGTGTTTGCTTTGCGCGAGTGGGAAACAAACCGTTTACCAAAAGACATTTAAGTGGAAAGTTCGCTTTCGTATATGCGTCGATCTTTGATTTTGCGTTTCTTCATTTCGACTCCGCTTCGTACAGGTACAACGTCCAGGAGCAATTACCTGCTCAATCTCGGACAAACATGCCGACGACGCGATAGGAGCGTATTTACGCCGGAAAATTTGTGATGCGCATCAGCAATGCAAGCAACAATCGATCACCTATCCCGCGACTCACAAAGTTCCCTATATACTTATTGCACTTCTGCGTAAATGCGCAGAGCGAATGAAGGAAACATGTTCGATGGAAAGCCGTATTAGCTTTTCTGCTGCGGTTAAAACGACTGTACAGCCACAGTAATGAGACGCATGCCTCCCTAAATGCTGCCCCGACACGTAAGATCCATACTGATAAAGTTTCTTTTTTCTACTTCGTTTCAGGGTGCAAATGCAGTCACCGGCATGTTAGGCTATGCAGTTGCAGACTGACGCCACACCAGTTTGTGAATAAGATATATATAAAGAAAGGTGAGACCACGGTGCACGTGGGTGAGACCAAAAGTGACATTTTATGAACCCCCGTGATGTGCGAGCGCTTTCTGCGATTTGCTATGTGCAAAGAAGCAGACGAGCTTCCTTCTGAGCACTTCGCCACACGTAGGGAAAACAAAGTATATGAGGGTATAATGGAAAAACAAATAAGTTGCAAGCAAATCTGAAATAGCAGAGTCAAACTAAGTTTTTTTTTTTTTTCGAGTCTCGGATTCATTTCGCTTCCTGAAAGAATGAACGACAGGGGTGGTAGTAGCAGTAGTATTAGTAGTATATTGGTGGTGGTGGTGTTGGTAGTAGTAGTAGTAGTAGTAGTAGTAGTAGTAGTAGTAGTAGTAGTAGTAGTAGTAGTAGTAGTAGTAGTAGTAGTAATTTAAAGAGCTTTCCGTGCCAAAATTACGATATGATTTGAAGTACGCTCCGTAGTGCAAGGATCTGGAGTAATTTTGACCACCTGAGGCTATTTAACGAGCACCCAAATCTATGCACAATAACGTTTTCTCAGGTGGTCGAGATTTCCGGATACCTCCACTACGGCGTCTCTCATAATCGTATCGTGGTTTTGAGACGTAAAAACCTAGAAGTCAATCAATCAAGTAATATTTTCCGCATTTCGCCCCCATCGAAATACAGCCGCCGTAGCCGGGATTCGATCCCGCGACCACGTGCTTAGCAAGCCAAAACCCTAGCCGGTAGGCTACCACAGCGGGTTCCGGCAGGCGTGAGGTACGTATATAGAGGAGATAGGCGAGAGTTTGGGAGGCACGCTCCAGGAGTTTTAAGTCGACGACTGCAGTGGCTCATTGGTCAGATCCGCAGTCGCATAATCTCCCGGCATCTATAAAAGACTGTCAACTAGGTTTGATTTTTGCCACCTGGCGAATACGAGGGTACCAGAGCACACGTAGTTTCACAGCCCGAGGAGTGGCGGAAGTTTTTCGATGTATCGTTTCTTCGTCGCGCACTGCGCTCGGAAATTTGAGCGCTTTTTGCCACGCATCCCTGCGAACTAAGCACTGTTTCATTCAGTTCTATGTTGTTCTGTGTTTAAGCGGTGATAAAGTACGGACGTGCGGACCGTTTTTCACCCTTCGGACTCGCTGTGGCGTTCTGTTAGCAAGCGCGAGGTCGAAAGCTCGATTCCCAACCACGGAGGTTATATTTTGATTAGGACGAAATGCGAAAGCGCTGGTCCACTTAAAAACTCCTCTCAATATACAAACAACTGTCGTCTTGTTCTATCCTAAAAATTCTTGTCTTTTCATCGCACTTCGTGACTGGCGCACAATAATTCAAGTGACGTCAATAGGGTACAAGCTCTTGAGCGGGCCGTATTCGAGAAATGTCAGTCGTGATTTATAGGCTACCACTCTTTTCAGTGACAGTTACACGCACGTTCTTCTTCGTCGTCTCGCTTGGCCGTCTTGCGCTATCAACTAACCTCCTGTGAAGGGTTCTGTACACTGTGCGAGCGGCGGTAACAGCATGTAGCCGAGAGAGGGCGAGAAATGAAGAGGAAAGGCAGACAATCAAGCACGTGCTTGGTTGTCTACCCTGTACACTTTCGGAGGGGACAAGGGGAATAATAGGCAAGACAGAGAAAGAGAAATGAAGAGCAGGAAAAAGGTAAGCATAGGGGCCGTGAATGTGAACCACTAGAACTAGCACTAGGTGAAAAGTGCGAAGTCCTGATAGGCGCCACCCTAAGTGCTGACATTGTTCACCCTACCTCATTGCATCCTCAAGCGGCGAGGATGCAATGAGTCGTGTAGAGAAGAAGCAAATGCAGGAAAGAAACAACTATTTCGTCTCCGAACTCGGCATTGTTCTATAGGGGCCCTTTTGAGACGTGTGGGGTATGTTATCTTTCGAGGCAAAAAATTTCTCTCGAGCCAGCAACTGTCCAGTGCCCCTTATTATCCATTGCGCAGTTCTGCGACGTGAGAACCTGCAGGTTTCATAGAACCCCTTGTCTCCTGCATTTTCGAAAGCTCCTTCGCCGATATTTATTTATTTATTTATTTATTTCCGCGGCCATTACTTTCATAAATCCTGTAGCAATCTTTATATCTATAGCCCAGTTAAGAAGAGGCGGAAAACATTAACCTCCCATAAGATGCAAAATAAATCTAATACTGATACATTCATAAAGCGTAAAACTGTACCTTAAATAGCAGAGCTCGCTTTCTGCCTCCTGTACGCAATCCTGTAATGATGTCCGAGGCTAAATACCCCAAAATTATACAGTGAAGTAATTTAAACAAAAATGAATTGCTTTCAGCATATGATCGCATGCTGAAAACATGAAGTACCTAACAAAATTTAAAAAGAAACTTAGATCGTACGGGGCCCAAGTGCACAATATAATACGACGTTAACTCAGTGAAAGTCTGCAAGAAATACAAACACGCGAAAAGAGAAGGACACCCGTCGCTTGTTTTCTGTATTTAGGCAACAGGGCTTTCACTTACACGCCGCATGACTGCGCAGAATCGTCCTCAACCGCGGCGGTTGATAAACGTGACCAAAGACGCACTGATTGAACTAGACTGGGTGAGAGGAGAAAAGGGAGAAGAAACTGCGGCGCTACTAAAAAACGGACGGTGCATCAACAACAAAATCTATGATCGCAGGGCTAAGAAAGGTGCCTGGGGCGCATTTCCACCGCGGTGCAGCTTGCGGCATCGCTCGTTACGCGAAAATGCCAGTGGTTCATGACACCCGCCGAGCTCTTTACGCACAGCGGAGCACGTCCCGTTCATTAGCGCCGACGGAGCGGTGCCGCTTGTCTTAACACGCCCGAAAAAGGGGCGGAGTCACATAGTAATGAGAGAAGCGATGCATAAATTATCATCAGATGCGTCGACAAAAGGGAGAGATAACGCCGAAGAAAGAGAGAAGACAGAATGGGGAGCCGAGGGGAGAAGAAAAAAATTAGGAGAGGGTGCGAGAGGGGACGGAGGGAGCGCGCCCGCGCGCCAGAGGGAGGAAAGGAAGCGTCGAATTGAGCTCGGGCTTTCCAATTAGCGACGGCGGGCCCTGCGGGCCCTAAGGAGCAGAGAGGGTTGGAACGGGGGTCTCTCTCCGAAGGGAGCGCAGCCGCTAGGGTGGTGGGGAGGGGAAAGGGCAGCGCGCAGCCATTCCGGGAAGAAGGGGAGCCATCAGCACTGTCAGCTCGGCGACGGGAACGACGCGCAACGCGCAGAAGAAAATGAACGCAGACTTACGTTTGGTTTTCGAGCGGGAGGAATATGGCGGCTGCGACGGCGGCAACGGTGGTGGCGTCGGACCCGGTCGAGAGAGATCAATCGATGCGGGGAGAGTGGCGAAAGAAGAAAAAGAAACTGGGGGAACAAAGGAAAATGAAGAAAGAAAGCCGGAAGGCTATCTGGAAGGCGGGGACGAGACGATGTGCCGAAAGGCGTGGGCGGACAAATTAAAGCGTAGTTTTGAGGAAAAGGTGCTCGAGCCGGGCAGCTTCCTCGAAGTGAGCGGCCTCAGAATGGAAGCGCCACGGAGCGTTCCTTTAGCCGCTCCCTCCCTTTCCTCGCTGTGTTCTCTTTTATTTCTCTCGGGAAAGGCGCGTGGAGCGTCTCTGTTTGGGCTTTTTTTCTCGTGCCACGAAAGCGAGGGGAGAAACGCGCCATATCGCTTCGATTACGTTGCCGAGCGCCGGAGGGCGCTGTTGTTTTCGCAGCACCGGGCGACCTCTTTGGACCGCACGCGCCCGAACGCATCTTGCTTCAAGCGGGCGACAAGCATCCTCCCGAAAGCGGGAGATTTAAATTCTCCGATCATTATGTTCTGCCTCGACGTGAGTCCCACTGCGTGATCTGAAGTAAACTCGACGCATTGCAGACCTGAGGAAGTGAGTGCCTCGTTTCTTCTAGACTCAAAGAAGCTCCGGTTACGGGTGACATTGAGAGAAAGTTTGGGAGTGTGCACAGTAGATTCGTGCGTTTCTCGGTCATGAAACCGCAGCATTAGCCAAGTTGTTGGAGCGTTCCGCCTCGAATAGTAGTGCTGGGTTCGATCCCTTGCGTTACCAGGCAGACAACGGTTTTTAATAGGAGAGAGGTGACACGATCAGTCGCTCGGTGGTGTGGGCAACCTCCTGTCTCGAGGAGGTGGTTGCTCCTATCCCCTGTACCCATTCCCTGTGAGTGCTTCGGTTTGAGGTCTCCTCAGTTGAGTGACAGCTACCGTGCACTCTGAACCGAATCCCATGTCCTTTCGCAAGAATCTGCCTCTCCGGGCTAGAATACCTAACTCTAAAAGATACAGTGACATCCGGAAGAGATGGTCACTGCAAACCTAACTCTAAGATACAGTGACCATCCGGAAAACACCATATTTTACGCTTTCCTTGCTTCCACTTTCATGAGAGCGACAACTGCCATACTTCCAATATTTAGACAAGCGCGCCTGGTGAACAGTTCATTGGTTTCTGGCGTTTTACGTCCTAAAGACGCCGCAGTGAAGACCTCCGGAAATTTCGACCACCTGGGGTTCTTTGATGTGCACTGACATCGCACAGTACACGGGCCTCAACATTCTGCCTCCATCGAAATGCAGCCGTTGCGGGCGGTATTCGATCCCGTCAGTAGCGCACCCAGGATCTCTGCCAGGGGGGGTTCAATTTTTCACGAAGGGCCGGGCTTGCGATTACACAGTTGTTGCGTGTGTAAAAAAAGTAAAAAATGCCAAATAATAGTAACATCAATGATGATGATTATCTTTATTATTTTTTCGGCGTTTTGCAGAGACATTAGCCAAGTTTGTCCGGCTAACATTCTTCTAGGACATAGGAGCAGTTACGGAGTGGGAGGGTGGTTAGGTCGGCCTGAGGGGGGGGGGGGGGTTACAACCCCCCCCCCTATGTCCTAGAAGAATGTGGCGCTAATGTCTCTGCAAAACGCCGAAAAAATAATAAAGATAATCATCATCATTGATGTTACTATTATTTGGCATTTTTTACTTTTTTTACACACGCAACAACTGTGTAATCGCAAGCCCGGCCCTTCGTGAACCCCCGAACCCCCCCCCCCCCGTCGGTGCGCCACTGGATCCCATGGTCTCATACGGATTTCTCAGGAACGAAAGCGTCAGTGTCAATGAAAAATTCTGACTGATCTGGGGTGGAAGGCACGTTCGCCGTTCAGTCAAAGTTAAGGTAAAGGTCGTGCATCGAGGCTGGCAGCTGATGCGTTTTTAAAGGAAACGCTGAAGTGTTTAAAAACATGTAATGGGCGTTTGTCAAAAGACACGATGACCTATAAAGCGATGTTAGAATATTATACTATCGAGAATTGTATAATGCTAACAGATAAACACAGTCTCCAGAAAATACACTACCCTGAACACCAAGAAACTACGTGATGTCACTGAATATCATCACGAACGGTCAGAGATCGACACATCAGGCATTACTAGTTGGCCGGTGTTTGGAATGTTGCAGCGCAAGACACCATGTCATCCGGGGATGTATGTTGTGCGTGCATGCATATGTAGTGAAATTATCAGTGCGCAAGATTATTTGGGTAGAGACTTCTAATGAACCAACAGACAGATAAAAAAGAATTAAGCAGGAGACATCGTATGAAGAGATATATTCGGGGGATGTTAAGATCTATAGTTAATGCTTCGTTTTATTTTCTTCACGAACTTTTTTTAGTGCGCAGTGCAACTGTGACGGATGTTGGTCTAATATGTCAGCAGGGCATCAGAAAAAACCTGTACGATGTCAAACATGAGCGCATAAAAATAACGCACATGCACCAAAACGAACGCCAAACGCCGCTCATAGCACGGATGACAGATAGTGAAAATGACTCGATCCTGGTATAAGAGCATGATTTCAAGAAACGAACGGTGCAAACTCAGACAGTGGACGACGAAAAACACACACCCTTTTGACAGCAGCAAAAGTACCTACACTTCCAGAACAGATGAACAGATCCTTGAAAATGATGAACAGGGGATGTCGCTACAGCCAACGTTGGCTCCAGCGTCAGTCGCGGTTCATCGTTTTCAACTGTCTGTTTATTACTTCAAGCCTCCGTCTTCACAATAAGTTTGCTCTTGTTTGGATGACACTAGTGGAGGTCACGTCCGCAGATACACGTCATTGTATAGTGCACGTACGTGCGGAAATATGTAAATGCAACTCCACAGCCTCCCTATTCTATATTACTGTGTTGTGTGTACACGCAGACATTTTACTTCCGTTCACTGAAGATAGAGTCTCCCTACAGACACAATTCATCTCATGTTTTAAAATAACTTTCCTCGGCAGAAACATAAATATTTATGTGTAAACAATACAGCCAAAGTCTGCAGGAAAATGGAGGCTTATGAACTTACGAGAAGGTGTCGAAAAGAGAACGTCGCCGAAGCCAACGTATCGACAAGAGTACTCTATGGTATACGTCAGGCCGTTGTGGAAACGTTGGCTACTCGGATATTCTCTGACAACTTCAGCAAAGTGTATCCATGAAGTGTCTCGTCAAAAGGCTGTTTCAGACAACAGGACTACGTCGAGGCAACATCACTCTTGCTGCAGTGTATCTAGTCAACAAGGTAAAAAGAGAACAGGCTCAGCAAATACACTAAATGTCACAAACTTGGCTATGTCCGTACGCACGTATGGACATACCCAAGTTTAACCAACATACATATCTAAGATAGATGTACTCATTTGCGTACGTTCATACATACATACATACATACATACATACATACATACATACATACATACATACATACATACATACATACATACATACATACATACATACATACATACATACATACATACATACATACATACATACATACATACATACATACATTTATGGCGCATATATGCTGTGTGTAGCGTCCAGCACTCCAAGCAAACACGTGCGCAAAAAACTGCGATGAGACACACATAAGCACACGATTGCACGAAACACACGAATAGTAAGCAGATATTCAAAAACTCTTCAATACCCATAAAATGTAAATTTTCACAGCAGCAATGCAATACATATAGCAGAGTGTGCTGAAAATGTGAAATACTGCTTACAAACTACTCCTGCACATTTCATGCAGGGATGACAATCTGACAAAATACTTCACTATAGACTACGAGCAAAATAAACAATATTGGGAAGTACAACTTTCATGGAAAGCAAGTAATCAGGATATGCCACTATGATCAGGATATGTCCTTACTATGCAGAAAGTATAGGTAATACAATCTAACTGGTACAGGTGTTGAAATTGTACCAGCGATGAATGAGATGGAGAAATCGAGCTTACGAAGCATTTGAACATTATTTCCGTAATAAATCTTAAACTTCAGTGCTGTAACATCGTGGGCCTTTTTGTGACTACATTGTTTCCACAATGGGAAGGGGAGGATCGCAGAATCTCAATGAATGACGCTGCATGCTGAGTCCTGTGGAACAGTGTTGTGTTTCCATGTTCCATATCGTACAAACTGCGAAGGAACATATTGAAAACTCTTCAACTGTGAAAGGCGAAATATATTATCCGATATGTTTCCAAACCGAGGCAGTGACAAGTGAGCTGAAAAGTTGCGAAATCTCATACCCACTGGTCATCTCGAAGTACATATAAAGCCTGTTCGGCCAAATTCGAGTTCAACCATTTTCAAGGAAATGCAGTTCATTGCGCACAGTACTATATGTTTACTGCAAGATAGACTAAATTCGCAAGAGTTCCGGAGGCAGGAAGTCCTCCTTTATGGTCCAGAAAAGAAGAGAAACCGTTCCATGCGACCGAAGTGCTCGATAACGCTTTATTTTTTTAATAAGCCTGTTAACAGCGGCTGCACTGTGACACGAACGATGCAAGCTTTCTGATTAAAGCTCCGGACCAAAGTCTCGCACTGCAGCACATAGGCTTCTTCAGACACACACACGGGACATGTATACGTTGTGCTCTTCGCGCCATTCTCTATTGGCAGACGGCATTAATGACGGTCGAGCAACGGCGCGATATCAACAACCACAGCAACGGTGTATAAAGAAGATAGATACAGCAGACGCCAAACTGGACACTTTCGTTCGCCTCCCCGCAGCCTTGGCCAAAAGTAGCGTTGAACAACTGACAAATCGACGCGTGGCAGCAATTTCGGGAGCCTCCCAGTGAACATCAATCTCGGCAAAAAGCTGCGCGCGAGTTTCCCGGACAACAAAAGTCATTTTCTGCGGGCATATATATATTTTTTTCCCGCCTCACTGTCAAGAAATCCAGCGACTCCGCCGAGGGTTGTCCTGCTCAGTCGTATATAATTTCCCACCGATTCCCGACTTATCGATGGGAACAGCGCGCGGCTGTCGATGTGCTCGGCGCTGTCTCTTCGACGCTGTATGGAATTATCGATTCACTAAGCATTTCGCCGTCTCCCTCTCGCGTCGCGGGTTGCCGAGCGCGCAGAAATACTCGGGCCGTGTTTATGCACCGCCTTCGCTTCGGCGAAGCTCATTTTTGCAAAAGCTCGCTCCAAGTGGATTCTTTATTATTGTTGTTTTTTTTTTTTTCTTGCTTCCTCTATCGTCGCTGTTCGCATCAGACAAACAGAGAGTGAGCGAGCTCTCGCGAACGACTTCTTCGCGTCGGCGCCTTCTGCTGTGCCTCACTGTGGTCGGCTTCGCCATGCATCAGCAGCTGCGAAGACACGCGTATTACCCAGGGAGAGATTTCGCGCTTGCCGTCAATGCACAATCTTTGTTTTCTCCTCGCGTGCCCAAGATTTAAGCGCCGGAATTGGTTCTTGCCCTCCTTTTGCTCGGTTCCATGAAACTTTGAGTGGCGTATACTTCGCGTCAGCTCGTGCAGGATTTATTGTACGCGCTGAGAAGTCGTGTCGTTGCGGACGTGTATACGGCAAGGTTCACGCGCTGTTTCACACGACTTTTTACGGCAAGTTCGCCCGACTCGGCTAACAACTTTGTATTCTGTTTTCGCCAGGTGCAGTAGGTGCACATATAATGTAAGTGCCTTCCTTTCTTTTCTTTTTCTTTTCCTTTTTTGTTTAAGAAGGAGAGAAATGGACGCGGTTAATACCCTCATTTAGAACACCCTATACATCTGATGAACCTAACGTGCGCATGCCCATATACTCCAAGTTGCCTTCCCGATAATTTACTGCATCGCTGTTGGCATTAAAGCACGTATGTACAGCGCCTACTTCTAATAAATGCTGTTGTTTATTGTTGCACATACCGGCTAGACGCTTGAATCTGGTGCAGCTTTGTCGTCACTCGCTGACGGCAAGCAAGTCTAAATCGAGTTGCCTTTATATGGCGAGAGCATGACTGAGCTTAGCGCAGCTCGAGAAATCGCTCTTTTGTACGTATACTGTTGCTTTCGTAACGGTACGCAGGAATAAATTGATCGAGCCTATATTTTGCACAACTACAACTCTAAACGGCTTTTCTTTTTTCTTTTTTTTTTTTTCACAAGTGATTGCTTCCAGCACTGTCCCTTGCTCGTTGTTTTTGGGTGAAGTTTATGCCTTTCAAGTTCGTCGGAGCCGCGTGAATATTCGAAATCGCCAAATAAATCTCCAGTTGATTGCGTCACCAAATCGATTGAGCACGTCAGCACAACATACTTCTTTTTACCAGAAAATAAAAACAACTGCTTCTTGGAGAACGGTCGCGCTGTCACAAGCGTTTTCACCTCTTCAGAGGAAACTCGCGTCTTGCAAAGGCAATGAGTTCTTTGTTTTTCTGTTGGCTCATGCCAACTTCGTTACTTGTCACACAATGACCTACATAACGCTTTTCATCGCTCTTAGTCTTCTCACGTGCAAAAGTCAGCCTGTCCGAGATTAATTCTTCTCCTACAAACAGAAGAGAAAAAAGCTACTTCAGTGTTAGTATAAGTGAAGATTTCCAGAACATTGATAAAATCATGTCCATGAGTTTCAAATCGATTCTACAGGATATTTTAAAATTTTGACTTATTTCGAATACACTTCAAAATAAATAAATGCGCTATATGTTTACCAAGACCAGTTCTGCCGCACACTTTCATCGGGATTCTAAAGTATGCAAATGACCGGGCGCGATGCCTAAAAACCAATCAATATAGACAACGATTTCAAAGATCCCGTCCGTCTACCACAGAGCGAGAAACAATGATAGCTATAGCTAGCCGCGGAACATTATGCAAAACAACATGCATTAAGCGATAAGCTAGCGCATTTGTTTAAACTCCATGAAAACTTTCAGTTTGGTTAAACAGTCACTGACGAATTTCTGCGTGCTGCTCGAGTAACTAGTGTGGCACCATTATAAAAGAGTTTCTCTGAGTACATTAGCAACAGCGTCGCGTTAATAATAATAATAATAATAATAATAATAATAATAATAATAATAATAATAATAATAATAATAATAATAATAATAATAATAATAATAATAATAATAATAATAATAATTGATGGGGTAGTGCGTGCCAAAACAAAGTGTGGTTATGAGACACGCCCTGTAGTGAAGCGCTCGGAATAATTTTGACCACCTGGGGTTGCTCAACGCGCACCTAAATAAGAATACACGGGTGTTTTCTTTTCATTTCACCTCCATCGAAATGAGGTCGCCGTGGTCGGCATTCGATCCCGCGACCTCGAGCTTCGCAAGCCAACACCTAGACGTTAAGCTACCACAACGGGTTCGCCTTAATTCTTCAGAATATACAGTTGCATGGTCCAGTCGGCTGAGCCGTGTCGCTAGCAAGGAATCATTTTGCTTATTTTGGTTTCGAGAATTTCGCACGGTAAATCATAGTACGTTACCTCAATTAACGTTTCATTGATTCCTTTTAGGTATAAATCCAAACGAGACGGAAATTCGTGAGAACATGCCGGCTTGCAGTGGTATAGTCCAACGAGGGATGCTGCTGCGAGAACTTCGCCGACTTGCCCTGTTCGACAAAATCTCACCGTCCTCATAATGTAATACATTCGAGCATTTTAAAGTCCATCCTCGACGTCTTCCACCCGTGTGACAAAGTTATGAAGAGGAATTTTTGCGAGAGCTGCACGAACGTTAACCTCACCTTCGCAAGTTTATTGAAATCGGCCTGCGAAGAAGATCGCCCACTTCGACCTCGCTGCCCCGGTGCACTTCATCGCGCTAGCGCTGCCAATGTGGGCAGAGCACTGTGAGGCGCTGCTCTTACAGCTTAATTGTCATGTGCATATTTTTGCTTTCGGTGTCATAGCGCTGCCTCAACAAGGGTGTCGAGCTAACCTACCGTCCTCCCGTCGTCCACGACCTATAGGCGCTTTAGAAAGCTCTCCGAATGTCAGCTTAAACTTGTCGGGGGAAAAAAAAGAAAAAAATGGAAAAGCGAGGATAAAGACAGAAAGCGGGCCCTGCTACAAGGCACCGGCTGACAGATCCGTGCCAAAGGTGACGTTAGCAGCTAGAAACGGCGCAGTCGGTGAGATCAGAGTCTTAGAGTCTTTTTTTTTTTTTCCATTTAGTTTCGCTTGCAACACGTTTGCGAAGGTAGCGTGACAGGATGTGCAGCTCTTACATGAAATAATTTCTTGAGAATTTTGCCATTCGTCTAGATAATCATGAAGACAATTTTCCGGCATTGCGATGGCGTTAATCACCTCGGACCATTAATTTTTTTCGGAAAGTTAAGGACATCGTAATTTATATTACCTTAACATTCACAGTTGTAACTAAAAAAAAAACATACTATCTAGCATGAAATGCGTTTTACGTGTGATGTTCTGCTAACAACGAACAAGTGGCTGATGAAATCACCGTCCTAACGTGGTACAATGATAAGCTCTGACTGCCTGGGTTTTATACTGGCCTCTTAGTTCTCGCTGCGGTTAAGCAACGATTTCACTACTTGTAATCGCTTTCACGACAGCATGCCACAGCATGTCGTGTTTCTGTTTTTCACATATCGTTTCCTGTTGCGCCAAGCTCCAGGACACGTGAAGCGCTTCACCACGAACCTTCGAGGTGATTGCAGATAAGGCTGAGGGAAAAATGGTCTTTGCTAAATGTTCGACACTGAAGCTACCAGGAGAGGGTATCCATGGGTGTGCTCTTATTCTGATGCCGTTGTTTATTTATTTATTTATTTATTTATTTATTTATTTATTTATTGCCCTTCTTTTGAACGATGGCGAATCTACTACGGCTTAGTTGAATAGCTTAACCACTTGTCTTGCCTATCGTTCTGATAGCGCCCAATTTCTAATGCTCAAGGGCATGCAGGATAGTTACCCGATGAAGTCGACGTGCTATGTGGCGTCAAAAATTTCCTGTATACGAAACAAAACATGACAAAAACAAGTACCGACTTCACCTTCACACAACAGTATGGGCCAGCACGGGCGATTCGCAAGCGGAGTTCGGGGGAGGCGAGAGAGTTTTTTTTTACGAAAATACACAAGCAGTCTTTATCCATAGATAAGGATAATAGATCGACGGATGAATGCACGAAAACATAACGAAAGCAGTCAGTGCAAATCATCATCATCATTATCATCCTATCTTATGTACAGTGCAGACCAACCCCATGACAAGTGTGAGCAGCAGCTTTACAAGCAGTACAATTCTTCTAATGCACAGCCAGTACCACCCCCGGTTTCGTTTGCGTATTGACAGCCCGGACGTCACTTGCACAGTGCGGCTAACTTTCCAAATAATTGGCGCAGTACCACAATGAAATCTGTCCCAAAAAGAATTGGTTAATCGGTAAGTTTCTGGCACGTCATCTTCTTCAAGCTCGGGTACTGTTCTTTCGAGCCCGTCTGTCATCTCCCACGGAGCTAAATTCGATGACATTCGGCTGTAATTTAGCTACAGCTTGCACCATTACGATTTTAAATTTTAAGTGTTGAAAGGTTTTCCATATTTCAGGTAAAACTTTGCCGCATAATTTTTGTC
The DNA here is from genome assembly GCA_013339685.2 of Hyalomma asiaticum. Classification (NCBI taxonomy): domain Eukaryota; kingdom Metazoa; phylum Arthropoda; class Arachnida; order Ixodida; family Ixodidae; genus Hyalomma; species Hyalomma asiaticum. Next base: position 285,581,254 of record CM023481.1, on the reverse strand, counting down.
AGGGAGAACTTTTGAGGAAATTAGATATGTAAGCCGAACAGTTGTCGTATTCATTACGTTTAACTGCCATTTGCAACTCTACACTCTTAATCTGGTTCCATATAAGTTCCAGTTAAAACGGTGATCCACATATTTTTATCTGGATCCCAGCTCTGAATAAGTGGAACAAGACATATAAGTGGATCTTATGTGGAACGTTCGTTCTGTTTCCCTTATGTTTATCGTTCTTATCTGGAACTCGGTAAAGGGGGGGATGAAATGTTGCATGATCCAGCTACCGTTCCACTTATGTTCCAGTAAAATTTCTAGAGAGTGCGCTTGTATATTTTTTGCTTGTGTCTTGTTCCATATAAATGATGCGCTGCAGTGAAGTGTGCATTGCACCACATATAAATTTGGCACTCTTTGCGCGAAGTTGCCCTTGACCCATACACACATGGCATATGAAATAGCGGAAAGTTAGGCTGTATGTGTGAAGCTAGTTGACTTGTGAAGCTAGTTGAGAGCAAAGGATATGTCTTAGCTAAAAGCAGAACTTGCAGGAACCTCTTGTCAGGTTGTCTGCGGCGCTCAAAGTTCAAACGGCATTTGCGAACCTGGTCTTCCTGTCATTAATTTCAGACACGCAGTACACCAAAGCGTTGCCCTTTCATGCGTGTCTCAGTTTGCGCTGTTTCAATGACGAATGTTCACCAGCTAGCTCGAATCTCCATTTTACTTCAGTGCGTCTAAAATCATCAAACACTGGAATTCTAGAAGGTCTGGCGTCTTTTGGTGTCAACTCTGCTGTTATGAACGAAGCCCATAACTGCCTGGGCTAAAGAATTTCTGGTGGACATCGCGCTTTTCTAGACGCCTCTGTTACGAAATGCTTGTTGAGCCTATCACGTGCTGTGCATTTGACTAACAAGTAGCACCATAGAAACAAAGGGTTTGGTTCAACGTTCAGCCATTCGCTCGCTGTGGTCTAGTAGGGACAGAGTTTTCAACGCTTAAGCAATAAGTCAATGACCATAGCCGTCAGGTATAATGAACACTTGGGTCAGGTTACGGCATATTGCGCATGTTTATATATACGCATGCAAGTGTGCTTGCATTTTTCTGCTCCTGGTGGCTTGTTGAATTCCACAAGCAAACAAAAATATCAGTTTGCAGGGGAAGGTTGACTCTATACGATTCAGAAATGCGGAACGAAATTGAATTTAGAGAAGCTAAAATACTTCGCAGTATATGCAGTAAACTGTGTGTATTAATACTGATATCATAGTACTTTTATAAATTATGCACTTCAATAAAGGAAAAATTCGCAGTTTAAACATCGATTTTTTCGTGGTAACCGCATCTCAGCGAATGACCCTTCTGTCTCCTGCTGCTCCATTGTTTATTGTTTTCCTGCAATTCTAGTGCTTATGAGGAAAAAAACCTGCTTTGAAACGGGCCGTTGCATTACTTTCTAACAAACTTTCCCACACCTCCTGTGGTCAAGGAAACGCAACAAATGGAAAGCGTACATTTTGCGCGTATTGTAAACAGCAACGCTATAATGCTTTCTTCAAAAATCATGTACGGTTACTGCGCGCGCTCACGGCCAGCGGCGCGAAACAACTTTAGTAGAAATTAACGCGTTAAGCGGTGTGCTAAATATATATATTATATATATAAACACTGCGCCCTGTGGGTGCACGGCGCGCTGTCATTTCAGGAGAGAAGAAAGAAAAACGCGGCGACGGCCGCGCGGTTTTCACGCGCTCTTCCGCGGGCTCTCCACTGGCCAAATCGCCCTTCCAATCGCTACCTCCAGATGCGCATGCGCGATGTCAGGCGAGCTCACCCGGCTCTCCTCGCCGGCTCGCGACACGAAGTACAGTGGGGCCGCAACTGCTACGACATCAAAGCACGAAAGCGGGAGTGCGCAAACACTTGTTACGTTCGCAGCGCCTCCACCTCCCAGCTTTAGCTCCGCTAGTTGTGAACGTTCTGCTTCACCCACGCCACCAGTGGCAGACACCGTGCAGTTGCGCGTGCCGTGGCTGATGTGAACTACTAGAAGTGAAGGTAGTGTGCTGTCGGCCAGTGGCGCGAACCGTTACTAGGGTGGCTAGAATGGGGAGGTGTGAGTACCGGCGGCGCTTGCCTACGGCCGCGCGTGACCCCTCCTCGCACCGATGCCACCAGGGGGAATGTGGCGCTGCCGGTTCCAGCGGGGTAAAGTCTGCGAGGTAGCTGCGGCTGCGCCGGTAGCACCGGCCTCGCCTACGCTACCGCCGATGCGAACTGGTCGGTCTCGTCGCCAGTTTTGGACTGTTTGACGGCGAGATGTAGTCGAGAACGAAAAAGAAAACTGAACGTTGGTGCTCCTTGCCTGGTTGCGACACAGAAAAACACCGGAAAAAGCTTCTCTCTTCCGTGCCCCTGCCTGCAAAGAAGCGTTTGATTCGAGGGTCGCGGGATCGAATCCCGGCTGCGGCGGCTGCATTTCGATGGAGGTGGAATGTTGAGGCCCGTGTACTATGCGATGTCAGTGCAGGTTAAAACACCCCAGGTGCTTGAAATGGCCCTCTACTTCGACGTCTCTCATAATTATATTAGCGTGGTTTCGGGACGTAAAACGCCAGAAATCAATCAATCAATCAATCAATCAATCAATCAATCAATCAATCAATCAAGCGTTTTCCAAATGGGCTCGGGCAGTCCCAAAGGCTGACAAGGTGCTGCAGGAGAACTTGGCAATTTGTTGCAGCGGTTGCTCATTCGAGGAAATATATACTGGAGACCACAGTAACTGATGCCATAGCTGACAGAAGATGGAGCGAGAGGGCAATAGGTATTAAAAGATAAGGACAGTGAGAGCGAGATATATTATTTGTAGAAAATATGCGCGCAAAGGTCTCGAAGTTCGTTTTATATGTGGCCATCTCGGGGGTTGTCGACCGAGCGAACACTGAAACCTTGCGTATTATAGACCAATGTTCCCGACAGTTTTCCTTTTTTTCCCCATTTGTGAATGAACGACGTCAAAACCATATTTATTGTTTCACTGTTTGCAGTCATAGTAAACTGCTTGTATCAGTACGAAATGACATGCCTCGTCGTTACAAAAGGTACGGCTGTGCCCACTGTCAAGAACTGCTGAAGTGGCTAATGTGGCATTTGAGGCATGCGCCTTTTCCGCACGATATAAAATCAGTACTTAATTAGAAGGCAAGATGGCGTACTCTTATACAGGACAAGTAAATGCCGTTCCTGAGCCGCAAAAGGTATAACAGGTACCGCATAAAAAGTAGAAAAGTGAATATTATAAATATAAACGTCCAAATATAGAAAACACCGCCAGGAGTATATTTACCGCTCTGGGAAGAGTGAGTGGGAGATTTACGATAAAATTTAACATTGGAACCGGCACCCTAAAAAAAAAAGCCTCCTTTTAGTAAATAACTACGAGAACACTATGGGGACATGATCAAAGACGAGAGCATCATTAAGTGGACCGACTTAACAAATGACACATGTGTACAACATTTTTCAGCTGAATGTTTTCCCAAGAAAGCTACATTTAAGCTGCTTTGAGAAGTGCTACGCTGTGAAAAGTCTTACTGAGAGGCTTCATCAAAGAAATGGCATATATGCAGTTTTCCCTATAGTATGTGCACCACTGATTCTGTTGAGTGCAAGTGCTTTAATGGACATCACCGAAGAACAAAACTGTGCGGTCAGACTACGTTGGTACACTCGCTAACGAAAAAAAGAACACACACACACACATTTACGGTTCTAAACTGGAAGTAGCTTTTAGTGTGCGAGGAGCGCGTCGCAGTGCGTCGTCTGCTCCGTTCCCCGCGCTCATGCCTACAGCGCCCCTTGCGGCATCGGTGCGCTTTGGGGTCACGTTTGCGCCGCCGTTGCTCACACCTCCCCATTCTAGCCACCCTACCGTTACGGCGAAGCGGAGTGACGAAGTTTCCAGGAGCCGCAAACAAAGGTGAGTGCTGCATATTTATACGCTCGGCTGTTGTTCAGTGAGACTAAAAACGCCACTGTGGTAGGGTAGGATACCGCTACGTTGCCTTATGTATTCAATTGAATTCGGGCACGCCTGCCAAACTCGCTCCCCGAAGGCAATTGCTGCTTACGTAGCCCGGCGGATTTGTTTATAGCGCGCATAACAGAGCAATCTGAATGACGACAGTTTTTCCTCCAAATTTTGGATCACGATACAACGGGCGTAAAGGCATATCGAATTAATATGCTTACTTCGTAATTTACGCTGTCGTAAGTTCTGCGCGGAAATTTTTTGTCGTAGCGCTCAACTTAACTTTGTTTTGACGAAACGTAATCGGTAAACGGTAATTCGCGTCAATTTTCGTGCTCAATGGCCGGAATCCGCTCGACATTCATGACTCCGACCACGTTACTGGTTCGCGTGTTAGTTTCCGAGTAATCTGTATGCCCCATTACATTATGTTGCTTAGTATGATAATGACCGACCTCTTCTTGGTCGTCGGCTGTCTTAAGGCCATCACATTTGTTCGTGTCTCAAGCCGAGATTTCTTTCTGTGCAAGGTCTTTATGCTGCGGCAGTATGATCGTGACATTAACTGCTTTGTTTTAAGGGAGTCTGGGCATGGGACAATTGTCACAAAGTAGAGGTTTCTTCTCCCATGGCCTGTCTTTTGGTATGCAGGTATCAGTTCTGTCCGCTGTTCGTCTCGCTTCTACACCCAGCTGCCGCATTGAGAACGTTATATACAATGTAATCACTAGCAAACCTTTTCTGTCATTTGTTAGGATATGCTCAGACCTCAATGATGTAATGTGAAGGCAAAAGCACGCTTGTCCCTTTTCCTGTCCTCAGTACCACCACAATTTTAGATATTTAAATAAATTTTATATTTTAAATAACTATAATTTTACACCTATCTAGGAAAAAATGTATTCTAGACCTAACACACACCCTTGCTCTGCTATCTTTGCATCCCACAAGACCATACATCCACTCAACTTCACCCCTATCTTTGCCCATACTAACAAATTTCGATACTCTCTTGCTCTTTTTTTTTCCTCTCACGATAACAGATTGGAACAACCTGTCGCCTCATATTTTTGATTCTGGAAGCTCAAATCCATGGAAAATTATTGGGAACTGCGATTATGATCTTGTACTTTACTGTGTTATATACCTATCTGTTATTTTGCCATGCCTGTATTGTCTTTGCTCGTGTACATTTTTTCTGTAACTGCTCCACTTCTGCTTGGTTCATTTCCTGGCCTGCAATGTTTTCTGAATAAATAAACAAATCAGTTTTAGGTTTTGTAGTGCTTTGTGTGCGAATAAAAGCATAAATGATTTTGGTTATTTTTTATATTGGGGGCTAGAGGGCGAACACTGACTTACAAGCAATGGAAAAGAAATTCATGCCGCAGCAGTCCTCATATTTGAACCCGTTCTTGAATGGACATGATTTGCCTCTCAAAACAAGGCACCACATGAACACCCAATTAAGAGATGAAATTATTACATTCTTGAAGGAAGTACGCACCATCAGTTTTGGAACTTCATTGTCTTTGTTTTCGTATTGTCTGTTTACAAATCACTTGTCAAACAACTTTTCAGTGAAAACAACTTGATCAACAGTCTGAATACAGCATTCAGAAGGTGGCAGTACAAAGCTTCTGCTAGCACATTGGCGGATACTTTCCTGGAAATGCTGTTTGATGCAAGAGGCCCTGGCAAAAAAACAGATCTTAATTTCGGTTGGGTAAGTTAGTACTTTAATCTTTGCACAGCTCGGGTCATAGGAGTGTTCATAGTAAATACTAACCTAAAATTCATTGTGCACATTGGTATTTTGACTGCTCTGTGAGAACTACCATGTCTAGCATTAGTTTAATGTTCAGCCTGTTTTGGATTGAGCAGGTGGTTAAAAATGACCAATATCTTACAATTTTGCTATGTTTACCTTTTGAGGCTTCCTACTGCAATATGGCATTGTGAAGGTCTCCTACGTGGTTGCTGCCGTAACATTGTGGCAGTAACTGAAGGTTAAAATTTTCTGCTTTTTCCTCCACTCATTATTTGAGAGGTGCTGCCATTTCTCTGGGCCTCACAGGAACTAATTCTAATGTGGTTGAGCTCTCACCTCAGTTTCTTTAGCTCCGAGTGCACAAGGTGCTCCCGTGGCCTGTAAGCGTGACCAGTATTGTCTGCTCCATCGGATATGTTAGCCTGTTCGCATGCCGCACAGTTTGCTACAGACAATAGCGTGCTTTCTGTAACTTTTGTTTCACTGTGCAGGGAAGATCCTGACTGATTGCTTTTAACTTTCTCCAGTCCATGTTTACTGCAGCCTATTTAACACAGTAATTCATGTGGTACCTGTTTTCACATGGTTCTTGCTTGAAGATACATTGGCATTAGTGCTCATAAAAAAAGCATGTGGTTGTATGAACATGAAATTTAATTAATTTTAATTTGATTCCACTGACCAAATAAGCCCCTGGTACGATGATTTTTAAAAATTAGTGAATTTGGGCTTGAAACAGGCTTTCAAAGAAATAAAAATTGGTAATAAAATCAAAATTGGTATCTTGCTACCCTGAGAGTGTCAATTATGTTGTATAACATAGTCGCGAACCATATGGAGACAGCTTTCACACCTTTTAAATAGATGTTCACCAACGCCCTGTAAACTGGTTGATTTAGTTTGTCAGGGTGGCATACTAATGTGGTCTGCTGTTGAAAGAAGTGGTATAAATCTATGGTACCCCCAAATACAGGCGAAGCTCATAAGCGACACTAGTTTTAGATTAATATTGGATGGGTAAATAAGGTTTAATTCAACCTTTCAGATACATCTGCCAGACCATAGAATGTGATGCAACATTAAAATCTTCTTCGAAAATGCATGTAATAGGCATGTAGTTATGATCTGTGAAAATCTTATGCAGCAGCCTAATCCACCAGCAGTCCTGCCTTGGCTCACTCATGCCACCACTCAGGGTATATACCTAGAGGATAAGATCTGAGATGGACACACCTTTGTTACATAAATTTTGCTCCGCAGAACAAAATTTATCACATTCTGTGACTTGAACAGTAATGTTTAAACGTGGCAGTAGCATTAAAAAACACATTCTGAATATATTTGTTACAGATTTTGTTATGTTAAATGTAATAGCATATTTATAACCATTCCATATTGAGCACTCGATTCCCGCATTATCTGGAGAGGCCACTACCATGCGAGGCATATACCGCCATGTATTTCAATGTTGACTCATGTTATTTCAGAAAGCATTCATGTGGTCTTTGAGTGGAACGAGGAAAACGCGGCTGCTTCTGATGGGAAAAGTATCGGAGAAGCCTGCAGAAAGTGACCATGCTTCCAACAACCCAGTCCCAAATCCTGACGCACTTCTTCAACTGAAGGTGAGAATTTCATTTTTCAAAGACGTTTAATCATTGGGAACTACTAGATGTTGGCAGGTATTTAGTGTTGTGCTGGCTGTCAGTCCAAGCATTTATGCCATTGGCCACAGCTGTGGCAAGCAAGGAATGTTAGGAATGCCTGTGCTGCAACTGAGTTTGGAAGCTGCACTTGTGTAATATATTTTGAGATTCTCGAATGAAAATGCGTTATTGGCTCACTGCCATTATTTCCTGGGTTATACCCCGGTGTCATTTCCTTAGCTCTAGCTTCCAGACAGGAGGATTTTCTATTTCTTTTGTTGGTGAGCTACTTGCCATCTCTTCACCTATGCTATCAATTTTCATTTATGTGCATACATTTTCTGCGATCAGGTAGATGCATTTAGCCATTTTAAGTGTTAACGTCAGGGGTTTTTCCATGGATATTACTATGTGTGGTTGTCGCGATGTCAGTGCACGATAAAGAACACCAGGTGATCAAAATTTAATTATAAGAGCCTTCCACTATGGCACCTCTTATAATTGTAGCTGGTTTTGGGATGTAAAACCCCAGAAATCAAAGATGTCATCTAAGTCAAGATCAATATAGAGTCAACTCCACTGCTTGAGTAGTTGTGCAAAGATGATATTTTCTCTCATTGTATCGTTCAGTAGAATTAAAGTATTTGAAGCTATTATAGGGCCTGTTTTTTTTCACTGGGCCATAAAGTGTCAATCAATGTTCATTCTTTCAGCTTGCCTTTGAAGCAGAAATAAGTTTTAAAGACACAATGGAGGCTGTGGAGGCCAAGCTATGCAAAATGCAAAAGATTTTGGACTGGGGAAATCTCATGGGACTGGAAGAATTTCTTCGACCCAAGAAGGCTGATGCTGAAGCTTTTACTACAGTAAGATGGCACTTTCTTATGTCTTGAATCAAAAGGGACTGATTGAAAAACAACTTCGGGGCTGTAGTTCCCTAGACAAAATATCTAAAAAAGTATGGAAAGGTGAATTTTAGATCAGACTTTTTAAACCATGCTTCACCTGTAATTTATGTTAAGCATCATAACAGTACTGGACAGCAGATAATGGAGTAAAGAGGACATTTATTTGTAGTTGGTATGTGCATGAAGTATGAAGTGTGCAACAATTAATATATTGTTTGGTTTGTAACTAAAGATCCCTCAAGGCTGGAAAAGCCGATTTATGCTCAGGTCATTCAAAGAGAAAAGGGTATTGCTTTTTCCAGAAATAAAGCAGTGATTCTGTTCACACTAAGTAATTTTAGATGCAGCATGCTCATAGATTTTTTGTGAACACTGGCACCATTTGCAGGTTTGAAAGAAAGGAAACCAAGAAATCATAGTGAAATAAATTAGCTTTATAAAATGGGTATGGTCATGAACGCAATTTAAAGCCATTGTGTATGTAAAATTTTCTGCTTCTCTTTTCTTTAAAGGCACAAGAACTTGGCAATAGGTCTCCACCAGACCCATACATTTCCAAAAAGAATGGCAACTTCAAAATTGCCTGCAAGGAAAACATTGTGGCTTTACCACCTGCATCATCACCTGACAAGGCAGCCATCCTCCGGTTTACTGTATATTTCATTTTAAACCTGTCATACCCATACACTTTTCTACAGATTTTGGGACTTGTGCAGAGAGTTTTTCTGAAGGGTGAGCCATTTGACAGTGGCTTCATGTCATTTAAGGTAAAGTCTGTAGAAAAACCTCAAGCGGTCAGGCCTGGTATTGACGTGCTAAATGTTTGGTAAGCAGAAGCAGAGTGTCAGCTGCAACACTGAACTCGTGCCTTTTATGATTTTGTATCACAAAGGCAAAAGTACTGGCTGTAGGATTCAAGGCAGGCTTTCTTTTTCTTTCTTTTTCTTTATGATATCTCACCTGTATTTTTCAGGTCAGAGTTGTTTGGGTATTTAGAGATCTCTCTTGTTTTTCAGGGTTTCATACCTTTATATTTCATTGTTGCCTTGTTGACTTTTAAAAATGTGTAACATGATTCCAGATATTTTTGGGGCAGGATTTGTAAACATTTGCACTAGCTTTCTTGGTAGTGTTTGGGATGAGTTATCCCAAACTACACAATGCTGGGACAAGTAACCTGCCTGGAGTGGGAGGCTTTTTCAGAGGCTTATATTGTTTTGGTCATGATTATCTTTGTATTATACTTATATCTGTGATCTGCCAACTGTATTGTTTCTAGTGCTGATGTTTTTGTTGCGATATTTGCCAGATGCTTTTGGCAAGTTTTTGTGTGCAAAGGTTTCATTCTTTATATTGGGCTTGCACTGTCTCTTGCCTTTAATGACTCATCCACTACATATTCTTCATTGGTCTTGTTTTAATTCAACTCTGTAAGCCCATTGTTTTATGCCTCTTTCGTATAATTCTTAGAGTACTGAATTCTTTTTGAAACGGGGATGTGTAAACTCGGTAAATGGCAGATGGGTACTTGCGCATTTTAGTTACCTTATTTCCTGTGATAAGCCAGCCTATTTTATAGCCTTGTTTAAGGTTTCTTTTTTTCGCAGGTGACGTGCAAGTTTATTTGTATGTGGTGCACTTATGTCTTGGGCCATTTTTCTTTTTGCTTTTTGGTATTTTTTCCATGTTGACTAGTCATTTTCAATGAAATTTCAGATGAACATGTCTTCAGTGTATGCAATACTGCCACTCAATAAAGTTTACTCATCTTGAAAAGCAGTGTAATAATTTGTTTCATAGGTGTTTTAATTTTGTTTGTTTTACATGCAGCTAAAGGCCACAACATGGTCCGGCAGGTGAAGCCAAGCTTTCTACTGCCATTCCAGGTACATCAAACCTGCTTTTATGCAGAACTTTGCTCTAATAGGCAACTGTGGGGAACTGTCAGGGACTGCACTGCTGCTAAAATTTCTGCTTTCCAATTGTTAGTATCACCGCAGGCCACATGCCAAGCCAGCTTGGCATATGACCTCAGTTTGTACTGACAGGGGAAAGCAAAAATATTGCAGAAGTGGGAACCCATAGGACAGTTTCCTAACTGTCTATTAGAACATTGTTTTATATAAAAGCAGGTCTGAAAGTATCTGGAACGGCGTACCGGATATAGCCATTACTGTTTTATGTGGATCACCGTTCCAGTAACTGAAATGACCCTTTTATTTGGGACAGGGTTCCATATACTCTTATGTGGAACGGCGATCCACATAATTGTGAGGTAAAAATAAGTGGTGCACTGTTCCATCTACTTTTTAAAGTATGTGGAACGCGGTTCCAAATATATAAGCGGAACTTTTTTGCAAAAAAGTTCCAGCTACTAAGTGGATCTTATGTGGATCCAGATTAAGAGTGTAGTTTCTGCACACAAAAACATATTTTGGCAGTAATTACGCTATTCCCATTACGTCAGTCGCTAAACAGTGGGATCTGTGGCCCTCTTTCTCGATAGCAGCAAAAGACTGACTTTCACAGAGATCAAATCGCCTCGGCTGTCGTACTCATCGAAACAGATAACTTTTCCTGGAAGGTGTTAAGCACTGGCGGGCAAGATTCGAGGCGAAGGGATAAAACCATCGGTTGCCCAGGGGGGAAAAAAAATAAGGAGGAACTAGAAGGCGGAGCCAATTATTCGTAATCTCGCTTGAATAATGGTGGGAGGAAAGGGTGCAAAGTCAAACTATAGGGAATATACATATATATAGAAAAAAGAACGACTGAGCAAGTTCCAACAAGACGACAAGCAAAGTTAGAGGCGCCAGAAAAAAAGCAAAGTCGTAAGAAGGAACGGGGGCGACCATGAGGGAAAGGAGAGAGGTGTAGGCAGAAGAAGGGAGAAATAAAGGTGGGGGGTGAGTCGGGAAATCGAGGGAAGGAGGGAACGCGAGGAAGATGAAAAAAAATTGCGGAGCATCCTGATTGGCTGCCGAGCGAAACAACCCGCTGTTAATGAGGCCGCGTCTTGGCGTGCAGCTTTTTTGCTTCGGGCACTTTCTCTCGCATGCCCCCCCCCCCCCCCTTCCTTCGCGACTCTCGGTCGGCTGCGCTGCCCTCCCCTCTTTGTACATATATACCTCCCCATTTCTTCAGGACATTTCGCCCGAGAAATTTATCGATCGCGCTCACAGCGTGCAAGCCGGGGGGACCCCGCGGGGAGAGCGCGGCTCTTGCGCTCGCCATCACGTCGCTAGCTAGTAGGCGCCGGCGAGGAGGAGGGCACTGGCCTCCTCCGCTTTCCCCCATATAACCCGAAGCACCGCTTTAATGGAAAGCAATTTCGGCGACTTCTTCTTGCTCCTCTCTTTTTGCAAATGGCGACAGCAGTCACCCTCGCTCCTTGCTTTACTTACCCCCCTCCCTTCCCTCTTTTTGCTTTTCTTTCTTTTTGCTCGCTCCGCTTCGCTCGCCTTCTGCTCCTTAGCTGCGCTCTGACGCCCTCGGTTTTTCTAATTCCCTGCCTGCTTCTCGGCCTCATGTCGTACCCTTGTCGAGGGAAAAGGGGGCAAGGAGGAGGACAAGGAAGCCAGACTTAATGGGGAGAAGAGGTTCCACTCTAAATGATTTTCGATCTCGCATGTAAGTGAGGAGGCTGAGTGAGAAGGCGAAAAAAAGATAACATTGAACACCACAGCTCACCTACTGTAAACTCAAGATTTGGCGCTGAAAGACCCAAATATGTGCACCGATATGTCATCGTATGCATGAAAAGATGCATCAAGAGAAATCAGGAGCGAGTGTTACCCGGGAAAGATAACGTCGAAGTATGGACGTCTTAAAGTATAAGCAGTTACTATGTCACTACAAGTAGTACTATGTATGCGCGGATTAATGATTCTTGGCTCTGAATTCGAGAATCCCGCAAATAAAATCCGTGATACTGGTCCGAAGAGATAGTGAAGTGAGGGTCTGGCGACTCGTTTCGTTTTAAACTGTTCGTACGTTCGAGAAAAGATGGAAAATAACCTTTTATCTGTCAAAACGCCTATCAGATGAGGCTGTGCTCAAAAAGTGACGAGTCACCGAAACATTTCTTCGAATATGACATGCGGCAAGGGACATAATAGCCAATAGAGTTTCGCGATGCTACTTAAGCGCGTCAGTTATCATGCTATGCAAACAAGTTTAACCAAACAATATTTTTTCAAGTGCCTACGTGCCACATCTAATTTGACGCTTAGAAGGTGGCCCAAATTGTGACTACGTGTGCGGGCTTAGCCGTTAAATTTATTCTGGAATGATGCGCGCAATTACAGATAAGCACTGGCAGGTACATTATTTTGCCTTCTACGTCAGCAAATGAAAGGCGACTATCGGTTGCAAATTCGTACAATTAATTCGAAATACCCACATAACTTAAAATAATAGGCCAATAGCAACCCATGGGGAGGCCGGAAGCAGCGAGTGTCGCTTGCAAGTGCGCGCTGTTTCCTTTTTCGTTTTACGAAATACAGCCCAACGCCGAGAAAACTATATCAAGTACATGGTACCCCTTGTGATGCGCATAAGTTTCGATTGCTTTCAATGAGCGCAGTAGATATAACAGTATCAAGCGAAGACTTCCTGAATTCGCGGCATTCACTATTTAAACCAGCTTGGGCGTAAAACAAACGGCTGTCCTTCATCGAATGCGCCTCGATCGGGAATCTTAGGTTTACCGAATAACTGATTTTAACCTTGTCCGAACCGTTACCTCAAAGCAGCAATAATGAACGGGGGATGCTTGGCGTTTCTCGCCATACCATATAAGGAAATAGCGCAGTGTATCCTACTTAAAAAGCCCTGCGGTAATAAACGAGTTACGCAGTCAAACGTCCTATTTACGAATAGCCCAGTATATTCCAAGGACTGACAACGTTGCCTGAATCTACCGAAGATGGCCAGTAGATCCAGGCGAAGCAAAACTAAAGCGGCGAGGTCAGGAGCCCTACAGATAGCAATGAGCCGCACCAATAAATAACCAAGCGCTGCAACACAGAAAATGGAGCAACAAAACGTGCACGATGGAGTGTCCTGTTCACATTCCAAGTTCCCAACCAGTCTCGAGCGAGGGAAGGACGCGAAAACGCACTCCACGTGCAAAACGTGACGCGCTTGTGAAACGAACGCCCGCAGGAGCCGCCGACCGGAAGTGTCGCCGATAGACAACATCTCAATAGCGGCCGAAGTGCAGGGAGAGACACCTGTTATGCGCTGTCTGGCAGATTACAGCCAAAGGTACACAGAGTAGCACGCGCGGCAAGGCAGACGCTACAGCTAGGCTCGGCGTGCTTAAAATTCAAATCGCGCCGCACTGCTGCGCGGCGCACACACGCACGCCGCCACCTTCGCCGCGCAGAATGCTGCCAAGTGCTGGCGTAGGTTGTTTGGTCAGGTGCTCGAACGCTGCGACAAAGAATGGCTACGGTGATCGATAGTGATGGATCGCAGCCAACTCGGTGCTAACGCGATACATCATGAAATCTCTCCCTCTCTCGGGAACGAAAAGGAAAAATAAATATAGTAATAAATTGGGCCAGGTCGGTGCGGTGGAGATGTGCGCGAGACGAGAGAAGGAACGGAAAGTGAGCTGGGGATCCACGAATTCTCCATCACTGCCACGTCGCAGTGCTATTGAAGTGTGGGCGCGCCCGGCCTTTTTGAAATGCTAAAAAGTGTTTACACTGCGCGCCAGGCATCGCTAAGGCAACCCAAATCGGCCCATCGCTCACCACAGTGGATCCCGTGCCAAGTAGGAACGCGAGCGAAGGTTTTGGGAAGACGATTCCCCCTTGGCGTGATCGCCGCTACGTACGCGAAATGTCACCGCATAAAGGAAAGAGACAAAGTACGCAGAACTACTTCGGCCGAGAAAAGGAATTACATCCTCCCAATTCAGCGGCGCCAGTCGCAGACAAGCGGATGTATTTGACCCAGAAAAGAGGGGCGTCCTTGTCGTTACCGGCACTGCAGAAGCCTGTACGTTTTCGCGATCGTCCAAAAACCATGCGACACCGAGAAATCGCGTGGCGGGTGCGGGTCGGACTGTCTTGTACAGTTACATTCTTAGTTATGTGATAGTGGCTACGGCCCCACTTCATGTGCTCACAAGCAGAAGACAGCACTTCAGGGGAAAATGAGGCAAAGACAGGGGCATTTTTTCTCGGCAGTTTACTCTGTATACAAAGCTACAATGGCATAAATGGAAATCTTCCCAAGGAGACACGCGCAATCGAAAAGGCAGGCAAATAGCTCGCGCACCAACTGTGGACGACGGTGGTATACTTACTGTGGTACTGCGAGACAGACGAGCTCAGGCGACCGAAAATATGCGCTGTCGTCTCGTGGCCGACAACTAACACGACTAAACTATACAGCTGCTTGCCTGCCTCACCCTTAAAAAAAAGTGGGACAGTTCCAGCTTTTCTGTATAAAAAAGCAGTTGGCCTCACAAATAAATAACACAAACAGGTAGATGAGGTAAAATAAGGCACGTCAAACACGCTCAACAAAAGCACGTACAAAAAGTGCACTAGAAAGCGAAGGCAACGCCCGTTCGCGCAACAATTGCCAAAAGAATAGCAAAAGCGACATGGAACCACGAGGTTCAAAGAGGAATTAAAAAAAAAAAAAGCGGCGCGTGCCGAGCGCGAGCGCTTGTAAATTTATAAACCCCCGCATAGCCTCGACCCTCTTTCCCATTCTGAGACCCCTTTTTCCACATCCGAGCCCTCTCGGCTATTTTGTGTTTCTTTAGCTGTGCACAAACATTTTGAACGAGAATGGCTACAACTAACAGCGCTTACGACGCCGGTGGGTACAACTGGAGAGGGAGAGAGGAAGTATGTAACAGGACTGATGTGGGCAAAATCTAAAGCAAGCACACGCTGTCTCTCCCTGTCTCCGTTTCGTGTCTCCCCTCGCTAGGAAACGAACTGGGAGCAAGAAAGAAAAACAAAATGGCAAGATGCGGGGAGGGTGGAGGAATAAAAAGAAGGGGGGGACAGCGATTCACCGAAGCAGGCAACCGATCCCGCTTTGACTGGCGACGACAGAATGTGTACACCAGATGCAGAAGCAACGGCGCGCGCGCAGCAACAGCGCGCACGCACAGCCAGCAGCGGGGCTCGCGAACCCTCGACTCTAGCCTGACACGCATTTCTGAGACTCTCTCCCAACGATCTCCCGTATAACCTCACTCCCTGAGCCTGACCCTGTTTGCATCTCTTGCGTTTCATTCTGTTCAGGCGGCTGTTTGGCTGCGCCGTCGCGCTTGCCTGCGCGTACGCCTCCTCCTGCTCCCGCGGCGAGCTTCCTCCGTAGCGGCGTGACGCGCGCCGCGCGCGCCGTACCGACATAAGCGATCCGCTTATTTGTAAGAAGCAACGTTCCCCTCCTCCTTTTGTCGCCTTCAAACCGCACTGGTGCTGCGCGAGGGCTTACCCGCCAGCCTGGCACTCGTTTATTTGAATGTTCTGCGAAAGGTACGCCTGCTCGTTCTATATAACATCCGCAGACGGTACGCGCTCATCGTTGTCCTGCATTTGTTTCCGCGCTGCGTCTCGATCTGTCGCCGTTCGTTAGACGTCACGCCAACTTCGTCTACAGCGGTGGTATTCGAGGTTGGGTTTCGCAGGTGGATGTCTGTAATATTGGGGAAGTCGGCAGATTTCGCGGGTTGCAGGATCTGAGAAAGAAAGCTGAAGAATTCCGGAGCGAAACTGATCCTTTGGGGCATTTTTTACGCGGGAAAACTGCGGCCAACAAGCGTCAACGCCGAACTTTGTGCGCCACAGTGAGCAAGTTGGTCGTGCTAATGAACGTGTTTCAGCGACACGTGCACCAGCTGCGCTAGAGAGTCGCCTTCTCAGTTTCAAACAATCTGCCGAGTGGTCAGAGAAAGTCTCGCACATTTCGCGTGTTGCCGCAGTGCAAAACGGTGAGCAGGTCAATCAGCCGTTCCCGGCGCACGCACGAACATGTTCGTGCTTACGGCCCCGCCATCTTCAAATCATCGACTTCTGCTATAGATGTAGGCTATGGTTGTTGACATTTTCTTTTATCGCAAGAGTGCCACGCTGACCGCTGACCACACTCGGCTGTTAACACTTGTTGTCGCAGGCGCTAATGTGGCATCATGTTAACGCCGCTTTGTATGACTCCTCTTGCGTTTAACAAGTACAGATATATTTTAAATGCACTAGTAATGTCGTTTGAGAGAACACGCTACGACTTTGGCAGTACCTTTCGAAAACGTCTGCAACAGCCGGTCAAGAAGGAAGCAGCAGAACAGCAGTCGTCCCTTTCAAACTCACGAAATAGTTACGTATGAGCCTGCAGACGCACATTAAAAAAAAAAAAAAAAAGCTGTTGGAGCCACCAAGTGAACCCACATAGAGGCACTAAACATGTAATGCGAGGGGCGCCGCACACGGGACAATGACGAAGGCGGGAGAGGGTGCTGAATTACAAGCTCGCCTAACCCATCTGGCCCGCTGCCCGCCGAAACCACGGGTAGGGTGGCTACCATTCGGATTGGGTCAAGGCTAGGAAAGCAAGAGTGGAGTCACTCTAGCATGAATAGAGCACCGCCAGGTGAGGAGAGTGTACAACCCCCTTCAGCCTCTTTGCACCCAACAAGGACACGTATTTTGAGAGAAACAGTTTTACATTATTATTATTATTAATATTATTATTATTATTATTATTATTATTATTATTATTATTGTTGTCGTTGTTGTTGTTGTTGTTGTTGTTGTTGTTGTTGTTGTTGTTGTTGTTGTTGTTGTTGTTGTTTTCCTCAGTACACATCTAAACACCGTGAACATCTCCATTGCCTCTCGTTGGAGCTCATAACTGCACTAAAGAAGTATAAGATTAACGCGCACATGAGGTCTAGTTCTCCGTCGAATCACTAGGAAGATTTCCGTTCTCCCCCAACTCTTTCAGTGCCTCTATAAGCAAGATCACGGCTCATACATTGCTTTCATAAAAAATATCGCCTCTATAACTGCCCAACGGAGTTTTGGAAGCACACCCACAAGCACTCTAGCAAAATAGGGGAATGTGCTAGACTACAGGGATAGAAGTAAATCTGTCGCTGACTATTTTGCTAACGATTTCTCATCATCACTTACCAGCACAAGACAGTCCCCACAACTTGCAGTGTTGTTAGGTGAAATGCTCATCGGCGAATGCCCTCAGTGTTTCAACCAGTCGAGGTTGAGTCGAGGCCTAGATGGCACCTCCTCCGCTATTCTACAAGCTCATAGCATTGTGTTTGTCCCATCTCCGACAACACTGTTTAATAGCTGTTGAATACTTAAAGGAGCACTGACACAAATTTTTGACATTATCGTATTGTTGCTGTAAATGAAAGCAGTGGAGAACCCCAAGAAGAGTATTATTGTGCCTCGCAACGCAATGAATATATTTTTAATGCGGCTTTCTTAAAAGCTGAATTTCGGTGTCGATTTCGAGGGGGCGGTTCCCTAGTGACGTGTCAACACAGTTGGACGTACGTCTAGTCGCGTGGGGACGTACGTCTAGTCGCGTGGGGGGATTTCACAAACGTGAAATCGTCGTCAGAGTCGCTGGACACTGACGACGACGACGATTTCACAAACGACGAAACACTGACGACGATTTCACAAACGTGAAATCGTCGTCAGTGTCGTCCGAGTCGACGACGATTTCGCGGTTGTCCAACGACTCTGACAGCGACTACGGCGATTTTCAAGATACTGTGTTCACACGTCATCGTAGTGTCCATTATGCTGGGGCTGGCTTGCAGTGCTGGGCGACGAAAACTTTAAAACCAAACTAAAATATTTTGTAAGTGTTTCCTGTGTTCGGTGTGTGGAGAGCGTTAACAATACATGGCTAGAAAACGAAAAATGCATATTTTGCGCCGCTGAAAAATCGTGTAAGTACTTCTTTAAGAGTTTCCCTAGCTTGTGGAAAACTGCTCGTGTTTTTACAGCGTAAGCTGTTATGGGCTCGTTACAATGGCCGATTTTGGTGGCAATGGTTTCCGCCGCCAGTATGCGAAACCGCTATCGCTCACAATAAAAAAAAAGAAGAAAAAAATCCATGCCTGTGCAGGTCGCAACCCAGCTCAGCAGCAACGGTGCCACCCACTCATGGCTCTCACCACCTCGTCGGCCATTTTATGCTACCCACCAAGTTTCCGGTGACAGTATTAATGTTCCAGGTCATTACTGATTGTCAGACGGCGGCTGTGGTTTCGTCGACGAAGACGAGGAAAAAGGAGGAATAGGAAGGAGGCGACAACAAATTAGAAGAGGAAGAATACTACTACAACGATGAAGCAGGAAAGAAATAAGAAGGGGAATAAGACGACGACGAATAAGAGAAGGAAGTAGAAAAAGAAGACAGCGGTAGAGGAAGAACGAGCTAAGGAGGGGGGAGGAAGAGTAACAGGCACAGAAATAGGAGGAGGCCGAAAGAGATGAATGAAAGTGCGCGCAGCAGATTCTAGCTCGCGCTTTGAGCCTGTGACTGTGCTACGTCCTCTATATAAGCAGGCCTGGGAGCAGGCCTCGTGTTTAAGTGCAGCTGCGAAACAAATGTCTCAAATTATCGCTCAATTTCTCTTTTCTGTGCCACATGTAAGGCCTTCGAGCTTCCTCTTCACAACACACTATCATTTAGTGTGAAGAACTCCTTGATTCCAAAGCGGCATGGATTTCTCTCTCGTCGCTCATCTACCACAAACGTTGTCAGTCTCATGATGCGGAATTACAATGCAGGTTCTAATTTACTGTGACCTTAGCAAGGCTTCGGGCCTAGTTGGCTACTTGTCCCCTAATGTTGTTGTTTTGGGGAGTTTAACGTCCCAAAACCAGCTCTGATTATGAGAGATGCCGTAGTGGAGGTCTCCGGAAATTTTGACCACCTGGGGTTCTTTAACGTGCACTTACATCGCACAGCACACGGGCCTCAACATTTCGCCTCCATCGAAATGCAGCCGCCGCAGCCAGGATTCGATCCCGCGACCTTCGGATCAGCAGCCGAGTACCATAGCCACTAGACCACCGTGGCGGGGCACTTGCTCCCATAAGGTTAGACTTATACACTTCGACTCTGCCCTTGTCAGTCTCCTCTACGGCTATCTTTTACAGCGAAGCTGTATGTGGTCAGTGTATATAAGTTTATCTGCCTGTGCATAAAAAAAAAGGCATTGTGGAGCTATGCCGAAAGCAGTGAAAGACTGTGCGAGGAGAATAATGTTTCAAGCATTCGACCATTCGTAATAATAATAATAATAATAATAATAATAATAATAATAATAATAATAATAATAATAATAATAATAATAATAACCAGATAAGAATTTGCGTCGGGACAGTGCGAAGTTGCCACACCATCTAAATTACGATAGCGCTCACATCCGATGACGTCATTACAACGACCATGTGGTAACATCACCACTTGGTCTCCTGACTGTGTTTGGTCTTTGTATTGCCCCGCCACGGTGGTCTAGTGGCTATGGTACTCGGCTGCTGATCCGAAGGTCGCGGGATCGAATCCCGGCTGCGGCGGCTGCATTTCGATGGAGGCGAAATGTTGAAGCCCGTGTGCTGTGCGATGTCAGTGCACGTTAAAGAACCCCAGGTGGTCAAAATTTCCGGAGCCCTCCACTACGGCGTCTCTCATAATCAGAGCTGGTTTTGGGACATTAAACCCGACATAACAACAATGGTCTTTGTAAGCCGGCTTTCCCACACAGAGAAATAGAAAGCAATAAAAACAATAAAAGAGGTGCTAGGGCCGTTATATTTTGATATGTGACGACTTCCATTGACCCTGAAAAAAAGTCTTTCCAACAACACATTCGAGTTCAGAAGTGAAGCCGATTTTAAGGATGTTGGCGTCACCTTGGTTCTTGTAAGCTGGCTTTCCCACCCAAGGTAATAGCAAAGAAATAACAGAGCCGTCATATTTTGATATAGGATGGCCTATATTGCCTTTGCGAGCACGTCTTCCCTGCGATGAATATGCGTTTGGAGGTGGGGCCAACTCTAAGAAGATCAGTGTTGTCTTCGTGGTGAGATGGCTTTCGCTCATAGTTTGTTGCAGTGCAGCCTAGTCAAAGAAAAAAAAAATCACGCGCCCTTCCATTCTGTGAAGGCGCATGACTAGTGAAGCTATTTATAGCACATGACACAGAAGTGCCACAGAATTTTGATGTAACCTACAGAAAAGCTTTACTAATTCCTGGTGTTTCACGTGACAGAACCACGATATGATTATGGGGCATGTCGTAGTGGTATTTTAGACCTCCGGTATTTTAGACCTCCTGGGCTGTTCTAAAGTGCGCTGACAATGCACAGTACACGGGCCTCAGGCGTTATCGCATCCATCGAAAATGTCAACACCACGGCTGGGATCGAACTGGCACCCTTCGGGTCAGCAGTCAAGCACCAAACACACTGTACCACCCGTGCGGACGCAAGGCTTAAAGGGCTTGCGCGTGAATTCGTTCTTGCGGCTAGCAGTTTTCAGATCGATCGACACTCACGACCTCTGGCGTGCATTGTTGTAGTTTCGGGTACTCTCACAGGAAACCGGTGCTTCGGCGTCTTTTACCCTTAGTTGTATTTAAACTGCCCAATAACACGGCTGCAGCTGATGTGTATACAATGCCAGTACAGCTGACATCTGTGTCTTCAATCTGATGACATGGTGCGCCTAATGCGCGCGCACAATATCTTTAGCGCGAATGTGTTTATTAGCGACCTTCACTTTGTGAATTTTCTTATTAAGTGTTTCTTTTTATGTATTTGCGTTGGCATGCTAGTTTGCGGAAATTATGTGCCGTTCATGCATATCATGTTAGTGCGGTTACATGCTATGACCAGTCACCAAGACGCTTGAGTTGTTGGAAACCATTTAAACAAAGAATGCAAGGATTCATAGTTGCCCTTTCTTTTTATTTCCTGTGCTGGGCTAATGTATTACGCCCTGTAGTTCTTGTTTATTGTTGTTACATTCTTTTTCGTTCGTATTTTCTCCTGTACACTCTCACTTTATATTTTTTTTCGGATGCTTTAAGTTTCTTCGGGAATATTAAGACAGGAGTTGATCGATGAATCGATTATTATTATTATTATTATTATTATTATTATTATTATTATTATTATTATTATTATTATTATTATTATTATTTCAAAGTCTTCAGAAACTTCGCCCCATCCTTTCTTTTTTCGCAAAACTTGTCGTTTCTCTCTGTCTCTGAACGTATTCCGCACGAAAAAGAAGGCTTAATTCTAGGCAAACTTTTAAACTCTTGAGGACGAATGTTATGAGATGCAAAAAAGCGGGTGACTTTGCTGTACTCATACATGCATTTAGAATTTCAAATGAAGCGAATCAAGATGCTCGCGTGCCTGACGGGTATATGGCAGCGCTGGAAACATTGCCTCAAGATAAGCGCTATCCGCTTATTCTACTTGTTAGTCCTTCTTCCCTCGCGGTGCTTTTGAAAGACGCGTGCATCATTATTTAGCATTTACAGCCCGATGATGTACGCTGCTTTAATACTGCGGAAAGTTGCGTTATTTGCCGTGGGAAAGCCGCGGGCTTCGATTTGGGCCCACATAATTAATTCAGTACGCTGCGTTGTTCGACATATACCAGCGGTTGTAATGAAGTTGCTTGCTTCATTTTTCACCGCTGCGTTTCCTCTGGCCTACTTCGGTTTACTCGGACTTCTTGTGTCAGAATCATTCTGATACGAAAAACCGCTTTAATAACATAAACTTCTTTGCGAAAGTATGTATACCTTCGTTCCGCGATTAACAAGGTCATCTTCCCCACGTCACCTTTGCTATGCCCGTAAGAAGAAAAATAAGCTAAACGTGTTGAGCTCTGAGTCATCTATTCGATCGTTATTCGAATATCTAGATTGGCGTAATTTACTATACCATGCTAATGCGCGGCATCTCGAACTCAACACTTTAGCGACTAAACAACAAAACAGGGCAGACCCTAAAAGTGTGTTGTTGCTCTGGGGCCCGCGTTCTTTCGTGATCGCTCTCACTTTCACGCCATTCCATGAGACTACCTCCTTCCTGACCCGTTCGACGTCTTCGGGCTACATCGGTCTGCCATTGTACCGCACTGTGGTAAATCGGTGTGTCAGAAGAAACATTACTGCGAGACGCCGACGAGTCCGGAGCTATTCTTGTGAAATCTCGCCAAAGTGAAAGCATCATCGAGCAT
This sequence comes from Hyalomma asiaticum, assembly GCA_013339685.2. Taxonomy (NCBI): domain Eukaryota; kingdom Metazoa; phylum Arthropoda; class Arachnida; order Ixodida; family Ixodidae; genus Hyalomma; species Hyalomma asiaticum. Next base: position 285,558,622 of record CM023481.1, on the reverse strand, counting down.
TATACCCCGAGAACATCGCCCTGGTGGATAGTGCTCGAGGCTAACTTGACCAATGGTCAGTGCGATGGTATAAAAGGCCCCGCCACGGTGGTCTAGTGGCTATGGCCCTCGGCTACTGATCCGAAGGTCGCGGGATCGAATCCCAGCCGCGGCGGCTGCATTTCGATGGAGGCGAAATGTTGAGGCCCGTGTACTGTGCGACGTCAGCGCACGTTAAAGAGCCTCAGATGGTCGAAATTTGCGGAGCCCTCCACTACGGCGTCTCTCAGCGTGGTTTTGGGACATAAAACCTCAGAAATCAAATGGTATAAAAGGCGAAGGGGCGAGGCAGCGCGCACACAGTTTTCTGCCGGAATTTGATTTGCTGAGCATATTAATACCATCAGTGTGTGACTGAAGGTGCTCATTTTCCATGTCTACCCATAAACATAAAGAAAAGGAATGCCCTCACCTTTTTGCAGCACCGTCACTGTAGCAGTATGCAATGCAACGTGTTCAAGTCATCAACAGGCCGGCATCGGGTGATGTGGTATGCGGTGTACTAGCTCATAGTGTGTCACTTTTTGTCGATCTAGCAAAAAAAAAAAAGTGGAACATCTAGGTTACCATTTTGCTATAATCTACGAAAAGGGCAGAAAGTGGCCAACTATAGCGGAGAAAACCCCGAAGCGATTGGTGGCTGAAGGACAGCTTCGTAAGTGTGGATATTCGCTGCACACTTTTGCTTGGTGCTTTTCGCAGCCTGGGCTAAGAAAAGGAACTTTCTGACAGATTGATTGTAAGGGGCCTTATTGGGCCAAAGAGGTTCTAGGGACCGCGGTCCTCGTGTTTTGCCCTTTGGCACCATCAAGCAATCGGCCGAGGAAAATGACTTTGCCCTGACAGAACTCACTCTCCTTTTCATTGATCGTCAGACTTGCGCAAATCAATGTTCGTAAGGCTTCCGCCAAGTTTTCCGTGTCCTCCCGCCCAGACCTCGAATGCACTATGATGTAATCGATTTAAACGTTGCAACTGGTAAATGCTTTCGTCCAATGGTTATCGTTTGTCAGGGACATTGAAATAAAGCTATCGCCGGGATCTCCTTTAGCGAAGCACGTGCCAAAGGTCTTTTCATGGGTACGGGCACGCAAGGAAAAGTACAGTTACATCATTATGTGGCACAGGACAGGTGATATCAAGAACATGTTCATTTGCCACAAATCTGTATTCAGACAAAATACGCTACCTTCGTCGGGAGTAATCATGATCGTATAGGAACTAAGATAGCTAGCAACGTACGTCCGACACCACTGTAAAGCACCTTTTATATTTTTCCCCTCACACACATGAAATGGTGCGCCAAACTTTGACGTAGCCTTTGAATAACTCTGATGTAGCCTTTGACCCCTAAGTAGACCAACCATGTGGGGGAGCTGGCATGGCCAGAATGTGCGGTCCCTGGCAGGCGGCCAGCGCGTGCAAGTGCTCGGCGCCTCAGAAAACCACCTCGGTGATGTAGTGGTTACGGTACTCGGCTGCCACCCAAAAAACGCGGGTTCGATCCCGGCCGCGGCGGTCGCATTTTCGATGTAGGCGAAAATGGCTGAGGCCCGTGTACAGTGCGTTGTCATTGCACTTTAAGGAACTCCAGGTGGTCTAAATTTCCAGAGCCCTCCACTACGGCCTTTCTCTCCTCTCTATCTCTTTCACTCCCTTTCCCCTACCCCCCACGGACGCTTAGCCGTGTTCCCTACAAGGGCTGCAGAAATTAGCGTCCTTTCCTAACCGAACCACTATCAAACGTCAGTCTACCACTGGGGTTTGAAGAGTAAAGGTCGGATTTACTGCTCTCTGCCTCCGCGTCGTCTCGGGGAGCTCAAGCTAGCCACTGGCTCCGGTTCTATGGCCCTTAGCCTACAACTGTATCGACTTCTGTCAATACAGTAAATGTTCATTAAATCTCAACCTAGAGTGAAAAGGAAGGAGATAATTGCTCATACTCGCAGCGATACTCCATTCTGGTACTCCATCCCGACACTTCATCCAGTACAACGTCCGGGTAAAGGTTACGCTGTACTTTCTCAGTGAACGTGAGAACACTGTATATCGCTCCATAAGATACAAAGCCTCCTAATAGTGCTTTTTTTTTTGCGCCCGATAAGCTTGTCAGCCCACACTATACGTGCAACCTTGTGTGGTGCTGTAACAGAGCAGTGTCTACAACACCTCACCCTGGATACTGAGCAACAGTAGTGTGCACCCCTGCTAATAACGAAGGCATTTTCTCCACGCCCAGTCGCCTCACGATTTGGCAACCGTGGTGGCGTGTCAAGATATTACATGGTCACATTCTTACGTGTATGTTAGCTTCTTTACTGGATGAACTATCTTTGACAACAGTGGAAAATTTAGCACGGTCTTGCGGATGTACATTCTGCTGCAACTTTTAGGGAGTCCTGGTATGCTGAGGGGCATTATGGGTGAGTTCGGCAGCATACTTTCGATTGGATGTAAGATGGTTGGAGGGGATCACAGCGCTACCTCCCAGCATTTGAACTTGTTTTGTCAGATCGAAGAGAAAGAAAAAAAAAAGATTTCTCTCTCGATTGAGCTCCTTTCCCTGTAACCCAAAGCTTACATCCACTTTCTATGTTTCCGAACACAAGCACTTATTCAGAGCTTGCGGTACTGCCGCCAAAAATTCAGCATGCATACCTGTAGGTTACGTATGCGACATTTCCAGTAGGCGAACTCGCAGGATAGTTGGAAACTGAATTTTGCGGCGTAGTCACCCATGCATAAGAATGTGGAGCAGACACTCAAAAAAGTGAGGTGTGAATATCCCCAGCTGCAGTCATAGGCAGAACATTATTACCATTCTCAGACTACATCTGTTGGACACTCGGGGAGCAGAATTTCGGTAGGCCACGCCTTAACTGGGCTTGATCGGCGAAAAGTCGTGCACGTTAACCAACCTATACTGAAGAAATCAATGTACATTTGAGGCTGCCGACTGTCTAGAGGAAGAGCAGATTGGTGCACTCACCGACACACGCCCTCTCACAGGACTGTGCGGCACCTTAGCATAGAGCAATCGTATTTAATGGACGACTGCTCCGCTGCACAGTACAGAATGCTGTCGTTGACTACAAAGAAAAAAATTTATAATAATGCAAGAATATGGCACGACAGCGAAGTCGTCATATTTGTCCATTCTACCCCGGGTCTCCCTTCTTTCCCAATCATTCTCCTGCTCCGTCTGCATCTGCCTTAGACAATGCTGCATGAAAAAGGCAAGCAGCTCCGCTTGCTATACTGCTGTGAATCAGCAACAAATGCCTTCTCCTGGAGGCTTAAGTGAACCCGGCTGCGGAAGTAAACTGCCTCCAACTTCGTCTGAGTAAAGAAGTGAGCGAGAGAGAAATCAGCGGCGCTAGTGAGGGCGAGAAGGAGAGAGCCGCGATTGCAATTTGCAGTGGAATGGAGCCTCCATGCAGCGCCACGCTCCATTCTAGCAATCGGCAGTGAAATCAGGGAACCCTGCTGCCGCCCTGCCGGCGTGCCGGGTGGGGAACCAGCGGGGATGGGAGCAGAATGCGTTCAATCGGCGCAGATGGTGCACCGGCGCCCAGGTCGTTTCGTTTTCCATCTATTAGAACGTAGCTATTAAAACGTAGCTTGAAATATTGTGCTTGTAGTGTCTTCTTTTTTTTTTCTTTCGTTGAATTGCTATTCCGATGAGATGACGTAGAGGAAAAAGCTTGCCTGTAGTGATTTTGATGCTAATGAGAATAACGATACGTTCACGGGAACCTGATTTAAGTTACCGTATTCTAGTGCGTTTTATGTAAGACAAAAATGGTTGAAATGAATGCGTTCGGTGCCACACAAGATGTAAGTGCGGAGGCGCTATATGAATTCAACAAGAGCTTTAGTTTTCTTTTCTTTTTTTTAGAAACATTCCTTCAGCCCATAATGATCCTTCAGCCCATAATGATCTACAGTTGGCCTGAGTCACATCGAAGCACCATGGCGAAAAGCGCGATCGCTATGGCTGCTGAAAGGTAAAGATGAAGCGCCGTAATAACACAGTTAGTTGCGGCTTAACCTAAAACGTACGCGAGGCATAGGTTAATATCATAGCCAATGCCTACGAAGATTCTACAACTACCCTATTCTCCCCAGAGACAGCGAAAAATCACCATCAAGAGAGTGTGAGGCGAGGCGATACAATCTCTCCAATGTTTGTCATCGGTGATTAGAAGCATTTAAACTATTTGATTGGAAAGAAATGGGAATTACATTAAGGAAGAATGTATCAGCAGGTTATGGTTTGCAGATGACATTATGCTCTCCTACGATGACAGCGGCGAATTGCTACATATAACTGTAGATCATAATCGAGAATGTTGTTGAGTTGGATTGTAGGCACATATGCCGCAGGCAAATGTGTCACCAACTCAAACTCTTGTGTTCGGTTGCCCGGCAACAGAACGAGACATTACGATTGACAACCTGACTGTGTAGAATCCGTAAAGAATGTGTGTGTTTAGATCAGTAACTAACAAGGGCGCCTTCTCATGCAAAGGAAACTCCTCGATGAGTGAGAACCGACGCGACAGCATTCGGCGGACATTTCCAAATCACGATCGGAAACTCACCGCTGTTCTTAAAGTGAAAAATGTTGTTCTTGTCATCGTCGTCGTCGTCGTCGTCGTCGTCGTCGTCGTCGTCGTCGTCGTCGTCGTCGTTCGTCGTCGTTGTTGTTGTTGTTGTTGTTGTTGTTGTTGTTGTTGTTGTTGTTGTTGTTGTTGTTGTTGTTGTTGTTGTTGTTGTTGTTGCGTGTTTCCACAAGGGAGCTATGCATCATATGGGATATCCGCACTTATCATTGTTGTCCCGTTGGTTTTGAAACTTCAGAAAAGCAATATAGAAGCTCAATCAGCACGAAAACCTGAAGGTCACGTGAACAGTATCGTGCCCTGGAATTTCTACGAAGCAAATTAACTGCTTCATTGCTTGGTGAAGGCTTGGACACACGTACCCGCCATGCAAACTTAGCAGCCAAGGTGTCTGGTTGCCAATTCGAGGAGATGAGTTCGATGCAAGACTAAGGCAGCTGCACTTCGATGAGGGCAAAATTCAAGAACACCCTTCTACCTTCACTTAGGGGCACGTTAAAGTACCACAGGTGATCAAAAATTAATCCTGAGTACCCCCTCCCCCACTGCGTGCCTCATGATCATATCGTGGTTTTGGCATGTAAAGCCGCAGTAATTGTCATTAGGCTTAGAACAACAAGCTTCTGAAACATAAGAAACACGGCGTGAGGTTAAGCGCCGAAAAGATTTCGTAGTTCTCGCGAAAGGAGACAGGTCATCCAGCGCGCACAATTGTTGTTTTGTGGTTTAACGTCCCAAAACCAGCTCTGATTATGAGAGACGCCGTAGTGGAGGGCTCCGGAAATTTCGACCACCTGGGGTTCTTTAACGTGCACTGACATCGCACAGCACACGGGCCTCACCAGCGCGCACAATGCGAGTGACAAAAGCGCACATCAAGTTCTGTTCCTAGGGATGGTTAATTACAGGGACCCCGGAACGTTTTTGTGAGTGGGGGGGCGCAAGCACTGTCGTCTTTGTATGTTGTGTTTATTATTTATTTGTGATCAATATTTGCCGATTCCTTATTTGCATTACATATTATTATATTAATAATTATAGTCTTAATGATATCAATTAATAATTTTAGATTCATTGTAGCCTTATTATATTTTTAATATTTGCATCCTCGCTTATTTTATATTGGTATGCACGTTAAAAATGGTTGGAAATTTCGGTAGTATCGAACACTTGCGCAGACTGCGAAACCAGCGTGGTTGTGTGGTCCAGTGCTTTAGAAAGCAGTGGACCAAACAACCACCAGCTTGGAAATTCGTGTCAAAAATATGATTTCAGCGTAAACGGTCGGAAAAGGAGGGGGGCACGGGCGGGGGAGGGGGGGGGGTCCTTTCTCTCTCTGGAGAAATGTTAGGAGGGCGACCCCCCCCCCCCCCCCCGCCCTGTTCCGGAGTCCCTGTGCTGCGACATAACCTAGAGTTATAACTTCTGGAAACACCTGCTACACCACTAACACGATGCATAATGACATCATAGAGCTACTGCAGACAGGCACGATCTATTCGATTATCGAGAGTATACAACGAAAGACCTTACTCATATGTGACGAAGCGTGTGGCCCAGGTCGCCATGAAAAACTTTCGATTGTTGTTCTGTACTTTTGCGAGATTCACAGCAAGCCAGCAAAGGTATTCCTTGCAGTCGAAAGGCTTGCATAGTTATACGGTGACTCTATTTCCCACGCTACAAGCCTCACTGTTTCATGGCATTCCGTGAACTCCATCTGTTTTGACGGGGCTCCCACTATGTCTGGACACATTTCCAGTGTTCCAACCAAGTTCGAAGAAAAGAACAACCACTTTGTTTATGTTCACACGTGATTGAACAAGGTGCTTGAGGATGGATGATCGTCGAGCGTGGGAAACAGAGTATTGTTCTATTCCTTCATTGAAGGTAGTGCTGTATCCGAGCAAATCATTCAATCTGAAAGCATAAAGCTAAAAACCTTAAAATGGTCGTCTAGAACCGGATATGTGCTGGCGCCGTAAGTACCATTCGTGAGAGCTGTGCTTAACGGCTAAGCGCAGTCACGTGACATATCCAGGCAAGAGAGTCATTTTCCAGTTTAAGTGGTTTGACTTAGCATGATGCATGGAAATAGCGTATAATATCCTACAACTCATTATAGCGGTCACCCAAGTTCTTCCGAACTATAAGGATCACAAATCGCAGCATTCGCAACAGCGGATGCCATAAGTCGCGAAATAACTATATCTGCAGCTGGCACAACCTGGTCATGTAACTGCAAATAATTTTCACGGAAGACATGGATCTCCGGAGGTTGCGTTTGGAATACCTTTAACTCCACGCATGTCGGCGTGACCGAATGAGCATTTTCAAGCTGTCCCTTTCAATCCACCTCGTGCAAACATGACATTAAGGTGGACCGTATTCCTTATGGGGCCGACCAAGCCGAATAATACAAAATTGATTTCTTCACGGAACTCTGCGGCACGGTGACAAAATTCGAAAGACCTGATAAGCCTGAATGTCCTGAATGCCCTGTAGTCTTCATCAGGACGTTATTGACGCACCGCTGGAGACACGTATTTCCATAATAAAGGGAGCTTAGATAATGTTAATGCACCATTATGAGCATTGTTCTAACGTTACCGATAACAAAGCATCATTTATGTAGCAGTCAGCGTAAGAATAATTTATGCAATGGTAGGAGGCTCGCATTGTTATCTGTTACAGCTAAATCCTCCTCAGTAATGTTATACTAATGATCAGAATCACACAAGCATAACGCAAAATAGCAGGAATAGGTACCGGCGTCTCCCAAGCTACACCAACGTCCCGAAATATGGTTCTGTTCTGCACCGTTCAGTATTATCTAAAATATGTGTCCCCGCAAACTCTATGTTCATGTCGCGGAATACAAACACAATTATTAAGTATGTCGCATGGATCTTGTGCTGGCATGATAAAGCTAAGTTTGCACAAGTCGCGCATGACCGAGTGAGTATTCTTTTCTTTTTTTTTCTAGCCCCTTATTTCGCACTCTTTACTTGTTCTTTTTCTAGGACGCTCGATATCCCGCGCTTAAAGGTCGAAAAATACTCGCCTCATATAGGAATAAAGCACTGCCACACACAAACACACACACACACACACACACACACACACACACACACACACACACACACACACACACACACACACACACACACACACACACAAAGAAAAGCAACTATTGCTGTTCAAATGCAGCAGCGTTCGCCAGTTGGATACGTAAACTGCGGCTTTCTCCATGTGAGTACATTGCCAGTAAATGATATCGCTCTGCAATGTAGCCGTTTTCGACACAGTTGTAATCTACGAGTCTGCTGTATACCTTCCCTAATGACAGCTGGCGTTTGTTAGCTTTAAACGCTTAATATTTCGATTATTGATCCTGGCCATACTCTTGTCATTTGATCAGCAAGAGAGCCGGAAACGTCAGCAGGGATTTGTTGTTTCGCTACTATATGCCAAAGTTGAAACTGTAGTTGACGTTCTCTAAAATGTGGAAGGGAATAACGAATCGGATAAAACATGCTATGAAGGCATTCTTCCATTCACGCGGTACTTAAGCGACGTAAAGAGAGAGAGAGAGAGAGAAAGAGCTCTTTATTAAAAGGCAGAGAATTTAGCCGGCGTTGAAATATCGCTGACATGCTACTGTGCGTGGGGAGGGAGTTTGGGGAGAGAAAGACGAGTAAGATTTGTTTCGCATTTCGCGTTCTACCATTTCTTGCCCTCTCTATCTGGTTGTGCTTTGTTGTGTCATTTTTATTTAAATCTTTTTTCTCGAAAGACAGCAAATGTGGCAGTATCGCGCACTGCCTTGCATTTCCAGGGCATTAGATATGATCCTGACCCAAGTGGTGCAACGTGGTTATTTCACGCTGACCGTACCAAAACCCGAAGAGAAAAATCAGTGTAGTATTGGTTAGTGCTTTAGAACAGAACCGTTCAAGCAATTGCGAACGGATAAAACAGGTAATTAAGAAATTTGTTGCTCTACAGATTAGCTTCACTTTCGCAGACGGCAGGTCGCATCAGCATAATGATACGGCTTGCAGCACGCGTTGTTTACGAAAATTCGGACAGACTCTCTGTATAATTATGGCAATCTTGGCAGGCGCTTGATATGAACTCATCCACGCCATCGGAGCACGGCTGTCAAAGCATTGTGCGAGAAGGCCTTAATCAAAATAAATGAGCAAGTTTCACGGGCCAGAACCACGATATGATTATGAGGCACGCCATAGTGGAGGGCTCCGGAAATTTCGGCCATCTGGGGCTCTTCAACGTGCTCTGCAAACGCAGAGTACATGGGCCTCTAGCATTTTCGCATGCATAAAAATGTGACGGCTGCGGCTCCGTTCAACTCGCAGCCTTCGGGTAAGCAGCCGAGCACGATAACAACTAAACCACGGCGGAGGACCAGGACTTTGTCGAATCTCTCAACAATGGCATGGCTAGCTTTTCGCGACAGTCACATTAATGCGCTAGCCAATGTGACTACCGCGAAAACTGAGCCGTGTCAGTGTTGGCGCTAGCCAATGTGGCTATACAGCACAGCAAAACCTAACAGTCACGTTGGCTAGGGCCAAGGAGAATGAAGGCGAAATCTTTATGCCCAAGCCGCCCACGTACGCGCGCCCTCACGCTTCTGATCCCGCTTTCGTTCCCCTGTCTTCCAGAAGAAGGCCCCTTGGGATGTAAGTACTAGGGGCACCTTTAGTCATCCAGAAACGAAGAGGAGGCGTGGAGTACAGTATGACCATGGTAAAAAGTGTGCGGTAGCGCCTAATTCCTAAAGGTGAATCGGAGGATATCAAGGGACAAATATGAGGCTATCGTCCATATCATTAAACAATGCTGATTACAAATATTTTGCTAAATTTTCAGCAAATAGGTTGCAAACCGTCATTTCTGCTCTTGTCGGAGAACATCAGGCATGTGGGATCAGAGGTCGCAGCATGCAGACAAATATACATATTGCCCGCTCAGTTTACTTATTTATTTATTTATTTATTTATTTATTTATTTATTTATTTATTTATTTATTTATTTATTTACACATACCTTACAGGCCTCAACAGAGGCATTGTGTAAGGGAGGTGAAATACAGAAGTGGAAGAAACAAAAAAAAAACAAATTATACGATAGCAAACGAATTAGTTTCACATCCGAAACACAATACGGGTAGAGATTGAACAAGCGAGGGTGAATAGTTCTTCAGTGTGTGTCAGGTGACTATAATCAGATTGTGCCTATCCAAATTGATTTGGCGAAAGTATTTGATAAAATGGGCCACGATTTCTTCTTTGAGTTCCTCGGTCACTTAAATGTCGGGAAAATTCTGCCTAAAGGAATCAGGATGTGCTACAGTAGTGGAACTCGCCTAATCGTAAATGGTTCTCTCTCAGCTCCTATTCGTATTCGCTCATCTATCATACAAGGATGTTCGCTTTCGCCACTCCTTTTTGCTTTTTTCTCCTAGAACATTTGTGTCTCAGCGTAATTACCCAGATACCGTTGCGGGTTTCAATCATGTTAATTCATCCATAAAGTCCTTGTTTATGCGGATTGCATTTTGTATGTTTTGATAAGAAGAGTGTGGAAGAAGTCATGCGTCTAACGCAATCATTTTTTTTTTTTTTCAGCTACCGGTGCCTCGGTTAACCTTGATAAGTACCGAGGATTCTGGTTTGGCAAGCGGGCAGTCACTCCAGCACAGTATGCCGTCATTCGCTGGGACACTGGCGCTGTTCGTTGTCTAGGTGTTCCCTTAACCAATTTCGCAACAGCAACCGACATTGGTCGCAATGTGGCGTCAAACTTCGCCACGCATCTGAGGCTTGGGCAGGAAGAGACCCTTCCATAGTTGCAAGAGCAGCAGTCTGCAAAACCTTTCTAGATACCAAGTTAACCGATGTGCTTAAGGTCCTTCATTGTTCGAGGAAAAATACTCAGTTATTTCACAGAATATTCGCCCGTTTCGTCTGGCGCTCTGGGTATGAGCCAATGACGCGAGATAACTTGTGTCTGCCACTCGAAAAGGACGGTGTTGGACTTGCACATTTCTTTATATGGCAGTTAATCACGCGTTTTTGTGTAGTTACGTGATGTTACGCATTCGTTTCTGAGAGCGGTGCTTCAACACCGCCTCTCATTACACTTACCTACTATTGTTGTGTCTTCAATTGCTGAAAATTGTTCATTATATGGGTTTCAAAGGGAAATTGTTAATGCGATATCATTTCTTCAAGCAAGATTTTCATTAACTTAGTACTTACTTAGCTAAAGCCGGAAGGAGTTGGCACGGGATTTTCTTTACGTGTGTTTCCTCATGCCCGTTTATCGAGGTATGTTTGGACATTGCCGGTCGTCTGATGTTTTAACATGCGTCAAAAAAAAAAAAATGTGTGCGTCTCCGGCAAGAAACACTTTCTTCTTTGCACTGCACACGGGTACTCTTCCTGTGAAGACATGGCAAAAAGCTAAAGGGTTCTTGGTTCCCTGGGACACCCATTGCAGATTGTGCAAAAAACCCGAAACTATTGATCATTGTTTCATTGGCTATTGTGACGCTGTCTTCTCTTGGGATGTTCTGCAGCGCACATTGCAAAAGGACCTACCTTCACGTGACGAAAGACAAAACTTTACCGTATGATCTAACCTTTCTCATTGGCCTGCGTTGGCTCTGGAGAGCAAGAATCATAGATCGGCATGCTGAACCACCGCGAAAAACAAGGAATATATTCCAAGAACAAATAATTCTAGTTCAGGAGCATATACGAGAGCCCTCGTGACAGTCTGTACTGGTTTTGCATTTTTGATATGTGTTTGAATATGCCTGATTACTGATTTTCCGAATGCTTGTGTATACCAAGTTTCTTTTCTTCTCCGCAATAAAGAGAGAGAAAAAAAGGAGGTATGGAGTCAGCAATACGTGCTCATTTGGCACATCAGGGTACCGGGTTCGATTCCTACCTATACCGGCTAATTTTTTTTTAATCGTTGAGTTTGTCTACAAGAACCTCCCTGAGAATCTGTGGCGTATCATTTTCAGCATTTCTGTCGGGGCTACCTACACGCCGGATTTTTCCACTCGTGGGATACATAACGGTTTTGCCTTGACAAATGGAACTCGCTTATGCTTCGCCTTTCAGTGTGGAACACGATAGCGTTACCCTGCCCCGTTGGCATCGGAAATCATGGTAGGGCAGCAATCTCACCGTGACCTGCGTGTACGCAACGCATGGAAAAAGAAGAGCAATGGACCTTTCCAGAAATCCAGAAGTTCGCGTGCGCTACCAACGGCGGGCGCAAGGCAATACGAGAAGCCAAAGCGCCGGCCGTCGCGGTCGCCGATGTTTCGTCTGCTTGTCTTGTATGCAGCGCGCAACAATTAGGGAATGTGATGGCGTTGTTGCAAGAATGTCAAGTCTTCTATTATTGTTTCTGTAACAAAATAGTGCCTACTTCGTCGAAGACCCGGCATTGTATTAGAGACACCACTCCGAATCAAACCCCGCGAAGAAAAACGGTGCGCGCAGGGATAGCCGCAACGCACCTAACGTCACGCAACGGCTGCCCGAAGCGTACACGGCGCGATTATGGTATTTTCTGAAAGTTTCGAGAATGCGGAAGTGAGCCATCACATCCCGGCGGGTGAGCGCGAGAGACAGACGGGGAGAGAAGGGGGAATCGAAGAGTACGCTCTGACGCTAACCGCGAAATGCGAAGGAGAAGGAGGCGCCTCCGTCGCGAAGAAGCTACCAGTTTATTCGAGAGTTTCCTCTCAGCTTCGCGCGTGCTAAGATCGCGTGACCAGCGCCGAAACGTCTAGAAAACCCGCCGAAACGCATTTAAGGAAACCGTGAATGACAGCGTGTTAGCAGTCTCAGTGGTCATGTGATACAGTGAAATAACTGTTGGTCCGCGACGCCGCTCTGCGGACCAACCTTCGAGATCGATCAGAAAGACTCATGTCGAGGAGTCACTTCGGGTGGCCCTGGTGAATAGGACTCTTTGTATTTTATTCTCTATTGTAATGTATGAGCTTGTATATTTGGTTTTAGTTGGTTTCCTGTTATGTTGTAGTTGTTATGTTGTTGTTACCGATGCTTGTATTTTGAAGAGCCGTGTTCGTGCACGTTCTTGTGACTGCTTTTTCAATGAGAATATTTATCTTGTTTTGTTCTCCCTTGGCTCTGAAGTGGTCTTTGAACCACTGCTGGCGCTTTTGCTAGTGCATTAAAGGGACCTAATTGTCCACGCATTCGTGGAGTCATTTTCGGAGAACTGATACGCCGGTTCTTCGAATCTTCCCCGGCGATTGGTTTACAACATGTATCGTAGTTAGGAGGCCGAATACTTGGTTCTTAGAATTATGTCCAAGCTACTTGCTATAAATCATCCAATATAACATTGTATGACTTCAGTTATACAATGAGAGCGGCGGTGTCATCCGACGATATATTCAGTTATATGCTAGCTTTGGACTTGAGAGCACCGATTTGAACACTTAATTATCACCGGTATTGCTACTGACAGCCCGCCTGCTCGGGTAAGCAGCGTAGACACAAATGACGTCAAAACACAGGGTGGCCCGTACGAGAAACCACTAAAAAGATTTAAAATTCGTTTTCAGGAGAACTAAATGACTTGCAACTGCCTGGCTTGGGATATATTATTACAGTCACGATGAGAACATATACTGAAAATTTCATTGAGATCCGTGGATAGTGAAAAAAAGCCGGAGTTGCCTTGTGAAGAGCTCCGTTCATAACACAGGACAGAACACCGTTTGTCTGCGTTTGCGGTTGAAATGTAGACATATGCCCACAGGCACACATGCAACTTACCGGGCGGAAGGGCGGTATCGAACACGTGCCCTTGAGGTGCCAAGCAAGCACGCTACCGCTAGGTTACAGCGGCTCCTCTCACACGGTATGAACAGTAAATAAACACATTGCACCGGCAGTTATAATGATGGCGCTTGTGTAACGTAAATTGCGCCTCTAATGTGTGATAAGCGCTGTCACAGCAATACATGTGTTCTGCTGCCATTCTGTACGCTTTTGTGCAACTTTGCTCCATCCCGTAGGAATACTTCGATGAGAGACGCGACTTATGATATGGCACACCAATTCATCGCATAGTGCATTTTTTGTCGACAAAGCCCATGTCTGTGATTTGGTCTAACGTGAGTTCCAACGTTACGTCGTACCATGAGCCACCATTCAGTCGCCACGGTGCTGCCGACGTTCTTGTTTATCCCACGTTAAGCATACTGATGAGTGGGTACTCATGCGCTTTGCACAGAGACCTTGATCCTACTCGCAACACTTGACTGAATGCCAATAATTTGTCATAAGCGGTTTCCTCGCCGGCTGTTTCGTATGACGCAGATTCCAATAACGCGTGGGATCTGCAGGATTTTTTTAGTACAACGCCAAGAAAGGGCTGCCGTAGGTGCTCGAACACGTACATAACGGTCGGGCCAGCCTTCGTGCTTTTTTTGTGAAGGTGCAAAGAGCCGAAAGGTCTATCGCCGAGACGCAAAAGAAATTAGAGCTTCGAAGAGTGCGGTGCTTCGCTCGGCATACTTCAAACATGACGACCTCATGCTCGACCGGTCGCTCGCCAAAACACCGTTGGTTATAAAAAGGTTCTTAAGGCCTGAAGCAGCGCCTTAATTGTTTAGTCACTCCAATCAAAGGCGGAGGAAATGCATGGTTTCTTTCGCGTGCGGAGGTTTTAACGTGGTTATTAGTGCTTTGCCTACGGTAAATAGAATATGCTTTTTTTTTTTTTGCATTCAGTAACGCCCAGCATTAAGCTCATGATTCCACCGATTCATCGGCGCCGTAGGTGCCGCGAGTGTCAGGGCTTGACCTCCGAGATCGCGTGCAAATCTCGGAGGCCATGTTTGGGGAAACTGCGCAGTAAGCGGAAGGCCGCTCATTGGTGTTCTGCGAGAGAAACACTTTACTGCAAGCAAGAAACATTAAGATGTGTCCGTTCTTTTTTCACTGTGCGTGTTAACATAATTTTTTAACGTCAAAATCTGTAAATAATCCTCTGGCAGGTCACCGAGGTGCACATTTTCGTGGCGAGCAGGCGATCCAACTGCATCGGTCGGGCTGGGATCTGTGTGACTTCCAGTCCGCAGCAATGGCGTTGGCATCAGTTTTTTTTTTTTTTTTTCTAGTTTCAGTGTCAAAAAGTACGTTGTTTGCAAGCTTTTCTTGCAGTAACCCCTCGCATTTCGAAGGCCGAATTTGGCCAGGCAGCATTTACTGCACTAGACTGCTTCAGAATCGGCTTTTCGCAGAGCGCGAAATTTCTATTGCGGTTGACCTTTAATACGTCAGTCGCCCGCTATCGCTGCCAAAATTGCACTGCATGATAAAAGGTACCGAGGTTGACTGCCAACTGGAGCACACGTAAAGAAAGCCTATTCCGAATGCTTCATGTACCTGATATATACGACCCGTCTACACATTCATAAAGCGGTTTCGCAATGCTGGCAGGTATGAAGCTCGCACAAGTGAACAGGGCACAAAGTCAGAGCATGTGAGAATAACACTTCATACGCAAATGTCCATCTAGAGAAGGATTATACTGACCTAAAATAACTTATTTTTACCAGGACTGTTTTAAAACCATGACTTGGAAAAAAATTACAGCATATCCATGGAGTGAATGATGGTGAGTGGGCGAAGCTCGGGAGGTTCATCGTAGATCGTGCCGAGTTCTGGATTAATTTAGTTAACGCGCACGCTACGAATCCTCATGGTTCAACTATGCACAAGTGATATCTCCCACCGGCATTTCATTGCAAGTCATGATCCAGTGCCTATATATATACATATATATGGGTTGCCGGTGAACGCTTCTCCAACGCGAGCAGTCGGTATTTCTCAATCAAGAAACTCGCTGGGAGACGCTGCCTGCGCCAACGTTGTCTCTCGCGGGTGAAGGCGCGTTCTCCTTCTTTGCGAGCTGGTACAGCGTTCCTCTAAGAAAGAGCGTTTCCATACCCAACGCGCGCCTTTCGCTCTCTCTCTGTCTCTCTCTCTCTCACACACAAGACAGCAGAGGCACGCGCCGGGAGAGAGAGAGAGAGAGGCACGCGCCGAGGCGAACGCCGAGGGCGAGCGCGTGCCGGGAGGCACGCGGGTTACGCCTGACGACTGACGCCTGACGCGTGACAAGGTTAGACTAAGAGGAGCTTCGCCCCTAAAATGAGTCTCGGCAGCGGCCTCGTAAAACTGCGACAAGCCACATCGCGAACCGTCACGAAGTGCGACTCCTTCAAGGGAATGTTACTGAGAGGCACAGGGATGATTAGGAATAGTTACGTCAGCCTACGTTTTATTTTAAGAGGTGGCGCGTTATCAGAGTAAGCATTTCCTCTATTTGATATTTCCATCATGATTACAAAACAGAGGAAACGCTTACTCTGATAACACTGAAGAAGGTCCATTAGGAGAGGCCTTTGCGATTAAAGCTTCGTAACAAAGGAGTGCGCGAAAACCACGCGATTTAGTAAAGGATTCTGGGATCCCCTCGTCCTCCATCTCCTCTTGCGGCTCGTCTGCGCAAGCACCATTCGTCCCATTTGCGCATGCGGCGTGAAAGGCATATTTTGATTACTTGGAAATATTTGCCGTGGGCTGGCATCAAACAGTACACAGGCCTTTGTCATTTCCGCCTCCACCAAAAATGCGACCGCCGTGCCCAGGCTCGAACCAGCGTCTTTTGGGTCAGCAGCCAAGCACCATAATCACTAGACCAGTGCGTTGGACAACTCTGTGCAGTATGCTCACTATGATAACCTGATTACATGAAATTATACGTGGCCTGAATTCTTAATCAGAAAGGTGAATGATTGATTGATTGATTGATTGATTGATTGATTGATTGATTGATTGATTGATTGATTTACGGGGTTTAACGCCCCAAAACTAGCTGTGATTATGAGAGACGCTGTAGTGGAGGTCTCCGGAAATTTCGACCACCTGGGGTTCTTTAACGTGCACTGACATCGCACAGCACACGGGCCTCCACATTCGCCTCCACCGAAATGCAGCCGCCGCGGCCGGGATTCGCTCCCGCGACCTTCGGATCAGCAGCCGAGTACCGTAGCCACTAGACCACCGTGGCGGGGCTAATCAGAAAGCACGCAAGGAACCGTAACATAACTACGATATAGGAAACAATTACTTACCTCGCCATTCTAGAAGGGAGAAGACAGCGTTTCGAAGAACGAGACACTTCACAGATGCAAAAGGAGCACCTATAGTCCAAGTCATCACACGCGCAGATATGCAGCCAGGTCAATGCGATTCCCTGAAACTGAAATTGAAACAACAGCGTTGGCACTCCACGCCAAGTGTGCGTTACAGAGAAACGAGAGTAATGAAGCAGTAGGCCGAATCAACCTAACCAGGTCGCACCAAATAGACGTTAATCTACTTAGCTTCTAGTGAAGTCAAGTGGGTGAAAGCTAACATTTGCACGGCATTTGCATGGCAAGAGCTGAAGGATCGAAGAAGGCATATTAGATTAAAATTTTTCCATGATATTTATTATCCTAAAACAGGCATAAACCGCGAACAATATATCCAGGCACCACACTACATATCTCAGCGATTGGACCACTGTTTGCAGGTCAGGGAATTTTCTTGTAGGGGTGACGTTTTCCGTTACTCTTTTTTTGTTAGGACTGTTCGAGATTGGAACATTTTGCCGTCGCGCATTGTATACATTACAGAAAATGATGCCTTTTACCACGCATTGCAATAACTTTTTCTTGTATTTTGTATAGCCTGTAACCTCCCTGCTGTAATGCCCTACGGGGCGATGCAGGTAACGAATAAATAGGCTTTCCCTCCCTAAAGAAGCAATGCTGCGTTTTTCTTCCAAAGCTTATCCACTGTGTCGCTGAAGAACGAAGCATGGACACAGTCAGGAATAAAAGCGCAGTGCAGTGAAGAAATTGGGAGAGGGTAGATGTCATCTTTGGCACCGTACGTCGAAAGACCTGAGTAGGGCCTGCTTGCACTGACGGCGCTGCACAGACAACGTGTCGGCTTGTTCGTACATTATCTTCGAAGAACATTACCTTCGAGGGCGGAGAGGAGGGCACAATTGGCGCTATAATTACAGGGGCGTACGTAAAGCAGAGGCATGCGTGTATGCGTAAGCGGAAGAAAAGAATGTGTTGCAGCGGCTTTGAGGATGCAGCATGGATATGTAGTACGTTGGTATGCCGCGCTCGAAGCTAAAGGAAGGATGGTGTTGCGCCGCGTTGAGAAGCTGACATTGCCAACAATGGCCGCTCAATTTTGTTAATTTTTTCAGTCTCCTTAGAAAATGTACGAGATTTGAAAAAGTACCAGGTGACTATAAGTGATTGCACACAACGACATTGGAGCCCCTAAACATACTAGGAACGAACGGTACGTGATGCACGCACTCAGGCCGTACTGAACAGACCAGAAAAGAAATTGATAGGGGCTGGCAATTTGCCGTTTCTGCCTGTTCATGCCTGAAGTCTGTCTGCATCACCGACGTTTCGTTCGTAGCGCGTTTCACGGTGCTAATGCCATCGTGTGAGAAAGCCCAGCACGTGGTACATTTTCAAATGTTGCCCAATTTTTAGAATCCTGAAAAAAATTAATAGCTCTGAACCTGTTAGCATGTAAATACGTTATGTGCACACTAATTAACATGCTTCACTTCTACAGGGAACAATTTCTCTCTAAAAAGTGCAAAAATTAATTAATTAATTAACATTTTATTACTTGAGGTGCCAGGCGGTCGACATGAGGTTAAAAATATGACGTTCGTTGCAGCCTCCACGTTGGCGGATATTTTTAAGCAGGGGCGCAAGTTAACTGAAACACCATGTATAAGTTTTTCCTTTCTTTTAATTGTTTCTAGCTTCAAGTAATTATACTACTCGTCAGATTTTGAGTGAGCCGTGGCACGTGATGTGGTGCCAAAAATAGCGCAGGTTTACATTGTAACATAAAAATTACGATTCCGAACTTATGTAATGAATAAGGAAGGCAGTAATTGGCATTTCTCTTTCTTCCTCTCATATATTAAGTAAAAACAGGACCTGAAAAAAATCGTTTATGCTAAACAACAAGATGATATTTCTGTGCAACTACAACGGGGGCCGAACCTTTCCGTAATTAAGCCCTGACAAGTCCAAGCCACGCACATCAAGGTCAGGATTTACTTGAAGCACGTTCTGCTCTTGAATACGGGGCGACAGATGTGCATCACTAGCGGCGGTTTACGTTGCCTAACGTATGGTCTTGCACATCTCGCAGGATTAGCACGGACCGACGTCCACAATTATCCCGACACTCTCGAAGAGAGTAGGTACTGCCGTTTGTAAAAGACAGCTAAGGGTGGCACTCCTTGCTTCACACTCTGAGGTAGAAAGCTGCACGCTAATCTTCGTTGAGAAGTGCGAAGCATGTCCTCCTGGTGGTGACGTATCCGTGAATTGCATTTCGCTACCTGGTACCAGCCCTCAGCGGGCTGACAGAAGTCGTGAAATTATTTATATTGATCTGTTTTCTTTAAGTCCGTATTATTTAAAGGCGCGTTATAGGGGAAAAAAAGTCCTGCAGCTCCCACGCATTGTGGGAGTCGGTGCTATGCGAAGCAGTCGGCGAGATAATTACCACAAGTTGACGAGTTGTTTGGCATTCATTGTTATGAATACGACAGACGTCTGTGCAAAGGCCATGAGTGGGTGTGTGATGAAAGTGGGGTAACCAGGAACGTCGACAGCACTGAAGCACTGAATGGTAGCTCACGGTAAGACATAACGTTGGCACTCACGTTAGTGCACAAGTTCGTTTTGTCGAAAAGTGCACACTATATATGATGAGCTGATGAAGCATCGTACGTTGAACTATTCCTACGGAATCGAGCGCACTTGGAGAAAAGCATGCCGAATGATAGTTGAACACGAGTACTGTTTATTACATTGCGATGACAGCGCTTAACGTAGTACACTAGACGAGCAATGGGCCATACACAAGCACCATCATCGCGATTGCTGGCGCAATATGTCGATTTGCTATGTGTACCGGGTAGGAGCAACCGCCGTAGCCTTAGCGTTCTTGCTTGGCACCTCGGCGGCCCGGGTTCGATTCCTACGCCTCTAAAGCGCGGTATATGTTGCCTTGGAAATCACAGCGAGTTCATCTGCGCATGTGTGCTTGTTTCTATACATTCTTACTGCAAACTATGGCAAACGATATGCTTTTCTTGTGCTTGGCTGTGGTGCGATGATATGTGAAATGTCGATTTTACTTGGCCTTGACTGACATAGGCTGCATAAAATTTAAACACCTGCAGCGCATACCCGCTTGCCATGGGCCGAGCACTATGAGTATGAGACACACCTGGTTGCAGTATCGTTAATCATTACACACACGTTGAGCACGCCGTGTTAGGGATGTAAAGGTCACTCATTCATGTTCGTCATACATTCCTACTCTAACATCCAAATTTTAGTGTACACCGGGTGAACGAGACGGCCAGCAGGACACCGAGACGTAGATAGATAGATAGATAGATAGATAGATAGATAGATAGATAGATAGATAGATAGATAGATAGATAGATAGATAGATAGATAGATAGATAGATAGATAGATAGATAGATAGATAGATAGATAGATAGATAGATAGATAGATAGATACGGTCAAAGTGACTCCAGTTCGCCAAGAAATTCTTCGCATTTAAAGATATTTTTCTCTTCTGAGTAAATTACTCTTTCGCAATTCCAAAAGCACCATTCGTAGCGCATGAAGATGCTTCCTAAACGATAAGACGCCACAGAAAAAAATCGAGGTTTCGATACCACCTTGAGTTCCCGCGAAAGTTCACCATGATGTCGTGGATCCTGAAGCTATATACTGGGACCTACATAATTGATAATCGGTAAATATTAAGCTCATTGTCCTGTAATGGTGCCGCAGAGATAATGTACAAAGCTTCAGGAAATGTTATTGATCACCATGGCCTAAATATGAAAAATAAAAAAAAAACATGGAGCTCATAAATATGCGACGCCACGCTGGCATTCATCTGCGGAGGTATTGGCGGAGAAATTAAAATTCAATCTTTGACTTTCATTTTGTGTTTGTTCTATTAATAGACCTATTAAGGTGCAAGGAACGACAGTAAAGACTTCAAACAATAATTCATCAGGCTAACGTGATCTTTTTTACTTTAGTGCCCCTTTAAGGTGTAGGCACATAGGTGCAATACGTCAGTCGAATTAGATGTGACGTGAGCACTTGTTTTAACATTCAGTGACGTTTTCCGTCCGTTGCACTAAGCACATACTAAGTCTAAAAATAAACTGCAGTGATATGCCACGCTTATTCATTTCGGCCCACAAATTGATTGATTTCTGGGGTTTTACGTCCCAAACCCACCATATGATCGTGAGAGACACTGTAGTGGAAGCCTCCGGAAATTTCAACCACCGGGGGTTCTTTAACTTGCACTGACATCGCACAGCACGGGGGCCTCAACATATCGCCTCCATCGAAATGCAGGAGCCGCGTCCGGGATTCGGTCCCGCGACCTTCGGATCTGCAGCAGGTGCCATAGCCACTGGACCACCGTGGCGAGGCTTGGCCCTCGAAATTACAGAATCATTTGCAACCATTATGAAGGAAGATGTGGTATCGGTTCCACTATCATTAATGAGCAGCATAAAGAAAAAGGGACCCCAGAAGAATCACTGAATGATACCTGAGGTCACTGGAGTATGTGCATACGAAATATTATTGATAATTGTAGACTGCTGCTTTGAGGAAGGGTGATCGGTTATCCAATCGATCATTTTGTTTCTCTATTCAGAAACCCGAAGTTTTCGAATTAACACATTTTGTGAACATGTCAGCGAATGTGAAGTCAAATACTTCGGCTGTTTTTTTTTTCTGTTTTACTTTGGATGAACCTGAGATGAACTCGAACATTCTCATTAGATGAATGTAAAAAGCCTAGACGGCGCATACGTTGGCGATGACTGAGGAGATAGTGTGTATCGAAATGGGACATACTGAGTTTTAATAACGTTCTCGACTACCTTACGCGTAATACTTATAACAAGATTTTATAGTCCTAAGCCCTGTTCTTAATTCTTTTTAATGAGCGAATACAAGTCATTTCTGTGTCAACTGCACACGTTGCACGTACTTAGCGGTAAGATTTAGCTGTTATATACTTCCCTCCTGAAGCTCCATGATGAACTGCCGTTCGCCTCTGAGAATGCCTTCCAATGCGCTCATCTGTCTGTGATGATAGCCGTAAAGCATCATGTCATAGTGCAGCTGTGGTGAGCGAGCGAGCGAGCGAGTGCGTGAGTGATTATTTGTGGGGTTTAACTTCCCAAAACCAGCTGTGATTACAAGAGACGCCGTAGTGGAGGTCTCCGGAAATTTCGAACACCGGGGGTTCTTTAACATCGCACAGCACACGGGCTTCAACATTCCGCCTCCGTCGAAATGCAGCCGCCGCGGCCGGGATTCGATCCCGCGACCTTCGGATCTGCAGCCGAGTGCCATAACCACTAGACCACCGTGGCGGGGGCGCGATAACTTTACTGGGTCCACAGTAGAGGCGAGCGAACCCAACGTCACCCGGCTAGGCCCACTCGGGGACCATCAGGTCAAACCTGATGGCCCTCTCGCGGACCCTCTAAACGGCCATTATTTGAGAGGTCCGGTCCTGGGCCTTATGAAGGGACCGACAGCTGCTCATAACTTGAACTGGGATTACCTCATTGATGTAAATATATTGAGTGTTGTTCTGCCTCAAACGATCCCTTGTATTCTGGTTAAACGCCGAGTGTGTATCCTTATATCTTGACTGCAAAGTCGCGTAACTGACCTTTGGTAACCCAAGGGGAAAAACCCGTCAAACTTCACGAGAGTTTGGTCACGTGACCTACAAGTATACGGGGTTCCAGGTCTTTCTATTAGTTTTGAAGTGCAGTACGCTCTTGCTATTAGATTTTTTTTTTCAACTTACAACTTGTAGATAAGCCTGCCACGCGCCTACCGTCATTGGCAAAAGCGTGGTTTCGGATGTAGCTGGCCTGGCTTGGATCGGCTATCCGCAGAATAACGGCACCGGCGCTCAGTCAGCTAGGATGTAGTCGCGTACTAAGAGGGAAAATGCTGTAATAATACGAGAACGGTGTCGACAATAACGCAAACTTGCTGAGCGAACTTTTTATTTTCAAAGCTAGTTGGAAATGCCAAATGTGGTTGGTTGATCACAGCTACACTCACTCCTGCGAAAACAGAACGATAGTTGTTTGGCGGAGTATCGGCATAGCGACCATCTCTCAACGTTGCTAGAGAGCGGAGTCTACCTTTTTTAGAAGCTCCTCAGATAGAAAAATTCTGTTTACAAAATATCCTCGCACTTTTGAAAGCAACCGCTGTGGGTTTAAACAGCACCGAAGGTGAGCTTTTCGTTGCACCGTAAGAAACAGAGTCTTTAATAGTCGGGTTTCAGTCCCTTTAGTAAGCTTAGAGACAAAAAAAAAAAAATGGCTGTTTCAATGGCATTTCCCCTGACTAAAGTGCTGCTGCTCCAGTACATCGAGTTAGACAATATGGTGCCACTGTTATCCATCCCTTTTTCTGGCACTCACGTTGGAAATTGATTAAGCGTGTTTTGTTTTCCCTTGTTCGAATGGTTCTTATGAGAGCTCTATATGGGGCTGGAGGAGGTATGTGCGGTTACATGGTGGTGTAGAGTGCCTGTAGATATCCTTGCATATTGTCCCATGATGGTGTACAGTGTTCAGTGCCTTAGGCTGATAAACATAAAATACTTCGTGCAAGTGCGTGAGCATATTCTGCTCACTTCGGGGTGTTCGGCGGATGGCGCATCATGACTGCTTTTCATAATATCGGATCCCAGTGCTTAAGAAACGCCTTGCAGAACTTTCTCTGCAATGTGTTCAGTTTTTCCTTCTTTATCCTTCTCTCTCTCTCTCTCTCTCTCTCTCTTTGTAGGTCACTACTTCTCATAAGATGCAACGACAAGCCACGGGCAAAAGCTCGTGCAACGTGGATAGTGCGTCCTTCTTGGCATCTTGGGGTACACTGCCGCCAGGAATGGCGCGCGCAACGAGAGTATTCCAATCTTTGAAATAGTGCAACGCTTTGCTTCCCTTTACTTGTGAGAGACGCGCGCGCGAAAGCACAAATCCACAAACTGGCACAAATTGGCAGTAGCCCAATTGTGCTAACGATGTTTATTTTTCGACCTTTGGATAATCACGCACCGCTATTGTTTTTACTGTGTACTTCGGTAGAGAACAAGTTCGGCCGCCAGCACGACTTTTGATGATTGTTCAGATGTGCCTGCACATAAGAAAATGTGAATGATGCCGTATGGATTAGGCATTAAGCAAGACGACAGCATCATCAAGCAGGTCAAAAAGATGCGAAAGGGTAAAAAAAAAAAAGAAAAGAGAAAGGCTATCGTGTACAAAGTTTTACGTGCTCACGCAAAGTTGGCGTACACTGGATTTGTTGTACCCGTGCAGAAATTCGTGTCTTCGCCGATAGAGGGCGCCAACAGTAACAGTACCAGAGACAAGAGTTCGGCCCATGGCTAACTCGCAGAGCGCCCAATGACCCGTACTATGAGCGTGCCCTTTCATTCCTTCCTTCTAGGTGTTTTCTGTTGTTGTTGTTGTTGTTGTTGTTGTTGTTGTTGTTGTTGTTGTTGTTGTTGTTGTTGTTGTTGTTGTTGTTTATTTTATCTCTCTCGCATTGCTCCTTCAGTGTGTGTCTATATGTCTGCATTTCTTTTCTGCACAACGGGTAGGACGCAAAATTGCAACCACCCGATGCAAAGGGGAAAACCACAATATCATCATCACCATCAGTCAGAACTCACAACCCTATCGTAAGAGCAGCAGAGCATAGAGAGGAGTAACAAACAGCTTGGCGGCACTAGCCGCCACTCCGATTCAAAGGGGATGCTCCGAACGTCCATCCATCCGTATCAGAAAGAAGCGAAGCACAACTAGCAGAGCAGAAATGTCCTCGAACGCCTAGGTAAAAAAAAAAAAAAAACAATGTGGCGCATTCAAACAATTTCGCAACAGCTCTCACAGCTGCCATCCGTTATTCCTAGCACAAAATTTTGTTCGGCCTGGAGGATGGTCACTAGCAAGAGAGTAGCCGCTAATCTATATCTCGGAGCGTTATCGCTCAAACCCGGGTACATGATCGCCAAGAGATCGCCAAGTCTATTATCATCTGGGAAATAAACAAATAGCCGCGTTACTTTCAACATTTTTCAAAACAGACAAGATACGTCTCCATAGGGAGAGTGAAGTTGCATTGCGAGTGGTGGCAAAGCGAACTTCCACCGGTCTGCAGCGACAGAGCGATTACTTCGTTCTTGCACTGTTGCTAAGAGTGAACAGACTGCTAACGATCGCGTGAAAGAGCGTCTATTAGGGAGCATGACATTATAGGTAATAATGCACTTTCATTTTATGTTACTCCGCCGAGGGAAGGTACGCCTGCCCATAGAGAACCTGTCAGCTCCATGGGCACACGTTACATACAATACTGAGAACGAAATGCCGCTGGTGTATACCGGCCTGGTGTTTCCCTGCTCGTGGAGGTCATGTGCCTTTACTTCGGAAGGCCCGGTCGTCGTTAACCGTGGCGTTACTCTGAACCGAGCTCTGGGTAAACACCGAAGAGGTAGGTTGACCTGGCAACGAAGTGCGGAAAAAAAAAAAGCGAAGATAAGAAGAGCAAGCTTGGAAAGGACATTTGAGATCCGTGACCCGATAAATTCGTCCAGCTCGGTGCGCCTTCGGTCAGCTCTTCTCGTTTTTCCTTTCTCTTTGCGCGCGCGCGTGTGTTTAAGAGAAGTCATTGCTTCTTCGTAGGTGATTAGAAGAAGGGAGGCAATCAGAGAGCGCGACAAGAGAGTGGGAGAGAGACCGTTAAGAGGGCCGCCTGGCACCGACGGCGGCCGACTATCATTCGACTCGAGCCGCCATTTGCTTTCTCGCCATTTTCTTGGTTCGCTTGGGCTCTCGCTCGTTTCCAGGGTTCCACGACATTAGCGGATGGTGGCATGCCCGCGCCTGTTGTTCGGGGGAGTAGCGCCTTAACGACGCTTTCGCCGACCAGCGTCGTTTTCGGCCGGCCCGCGGCGGGAGGAGCTGGTCGGGACGCCGCCATCTGCAGCCAGCCGCGAGCGCGGAGGCGGCGTTCGCGCGTGGGTCTCGCACTGGCCTGCGTGGGAGAAGCCGGACAGGGGCGCGCTTCCCTCCTTTACGTGAGCAGGCCATTCAGTGCGTTTGTTTCGCGCGACCAGAGCGGCGGACGAGAGCAGATCCGCACTGGCGGATGATTAGAAGGGGCGCTCGCGTTGGTTACCGGCACCGCGACGCCATCATCAGCGCTTCTTGATGGTGGCCGGACTTGAGAGTCATTAGCGGTGCCCGTCGTCATCGCCGCGCGGCTGCTGCCAACCTTGACCCCCATCGCAGTCACTCCGGGAATGTGGAGAGCACGAAAAGGAGGGGAGGCAGATCTGTCTCGCGCGGCACCAGCGCGCCAGACGGATGGACAGCCGCCCCGGGCTTAATTACTGCCGATGGGATCGCGTATGCGTAATTAAGGGGTGAAAGCTGGCGCCAAGTACACTCGTGCCGTCAGGTGAGCAAGAGACGAGAGGCGCCCCGCATGGAAGGAGAAAGCAACGCGCTCAGAAGAGGCGGCCTTCCTGCAATTACAGATCGTTGCGCCGGCCGGAAGGCGTGCGCCTTTGTTTGCTTGCAGCACAGCTGTCGCAGTGATTGCTCCGCAGGATACGTTTCCCAGGAACGTTGTGGAGACAGGCACCACTCACGCCGCGCGGTGATCAACGCGGTCTCGAGCCAACAGTCGCGAACACTGTCTCGTGCGCGCACGACAGCCCGGCTGCAAAAGCATGTCGCACCTTCTTTCTCGTCGACGTCGCGTAGAAACTCCACTGGTTGATAACGCTGAGAAGATGTCCCTGACATTGCAACAGCCTGTAGAGTTTTGCTCGGCTATGACGGTTTCATACATAGTAACCAACCGTGACCAGACGTGGGTAGCCTCAGTATGGAGCCATCCCTTTGACAAGAGGACGTGTCTTCCACATGACAGTCACTGGTATTCAACCAAAGATACCACCTTCACTGGTATTCAACCTAACCGTCGAGTCGGTCGAGGTGTTGTAACATCCCGCACGGTGCCCAAAGGATCGAGGTGGTGCAGTAAAACGTTCTAACAGGAACATCCAGCAAACCTGATCTCACATGGGACCCGGTGAAGGGAACTGCGGGCACGTAGTCACTGTCCCTGCAAAAGCCAAAATAGCTGTCTCTCTTACGCAGAAGTGACGATCTAGTATGACTGATCGCAGATGCCTAACAATATTAACAAATTCGGAAAACAAATAACATTTCATGGTTCACTTTGTGTGGTGAAGTTTCTCAAGGTCTATATCATGAACCCGTGAGGATCTATTGCCTTGCCACAGAGGTCGCACCTGGCTTTGGTTTTGGGCTCTGCAGCAAATTTGCAATTGGTGTATGTATTCTGATTATTCAACAAAGAGGCCATATATTATATATGACGTTGGAAAAAGCCACTTAGTAAACATTCCTCAAGGTGCAGAAGAAGGGAGAGCTCAACCATGATGACTCAATAACTGAGTTCAAAATCACTTTCTGTACGTCGAAAAAACTAAGATTAAAATGTTCATTTTTCTTCAAAGATTCTGCGATACGGTTAAACTGACAAAGGGATTCGCCTAGCGATGCCCTTTATGTTCTGAAACTTAATGAGCATACCCAAAAAATGCGTGAGTACCACCCCGGGACGTGCCTTTTCGCTAATTTCATTCTTCTTAAAGTGTATAACCGAATAGAACAAGCTGTCAGAAGAGCAGGTCTATTGTCAAAATGAGTTGTTTATATGCCTCTGCTGTAACCTCTAAGAAAAATGCGGGGTCATTCTTGAATAACCAGACGGAACAAAAAAAAAAAAAAAGCACTCCGTTGTTGCTGTTGTGAAGAAATGCTGTTTCTGAGATATGGCTTTCGCTGGCAACGTCACCGCCTTGTGTAGTCGAGACCGCCATTGTGAATGGACACATTTTTACGTGCACGTGAATATAAACCGACAGCTAATGCACCGTGTTTGTATGGACGTTTGCTGTAACGATGTCAGCTTTACTGATCTATGTGTGTCTACAAAGCAGGCCACATAAATCTAGAGCATGAGCAAACATGAAAGGGTTGCTCTCATATTCTAGCCTCCTGCTTGTATTATTTCACTTTATTTATTTTTTTTTTAGAAAACGTACAAAGTAGACAGTGATCGGGCAACCCTTTCGTCGATAAGATCAACTGAGCTAAGCGAAAAGCACTCGAATACGTAGGTTACACGCTCTGCACCGAATGAAAATGCAACGCGCACGTGACCTCAACACGACAAAGAAATCCAGACCGTTCGCCCCAAACAAAATCCAAAGGAAAAACAGTTGGTTGGGGAACCTAAAAATAGAGCGAAGCATAGGGAGCAAGGGAAAAAACGCGCTCGTACCCATGGCAACTCGAGGGGCTTCAGAAGCGTACCTCATCGAGCACTTCCTACGCTCCCATTAGAGGGATTTCAAACGGGCAATGATATATGCCCAATTTTACCGCTTTTGTGCGCATACGACTGAGAAGCAGGGCGGCGTGGGGTCAGGCTGAAAGCGCGTGGGGCACAGCTCTAGCATGCATGCAGCCACGCTCCTCTGCAATCGCTTGATGCTTGGCAGCGAAAGGAAAGACCGTATTCTCTGACTCGTCCTAACGAGTTGGGGAGGGGAGTGGTATGAAATGATATTTGGTAAGTGGATAGCAGAGCAAGCCTAGGGCCAGTGTCCCAGTTTTTTAATTTGCAGGCGCATATGCGCTTTCTGGTCTTTATTACGAGTGCACCATACTTACCAATGCCATAAAAACACGTTAACACACGTTAGTATAAATCTGGAGCGAAATAGTATACGGTGCGTTGGGTGCCTTTATGCCCAAACTTGTTACCATATCACGAAGTCTCATTGCTAACAGGAAACCACGGCTGGCAGTAACTCTTAAGAAAAGACAGCCGAGCCGGCGTTGATGTTCGTGCAAGATGAGTTAGTCCATTTGAATTTACTTTCAGGAAGAAGTGATGAAAGCTAAAGGAGATTTCGGTTCATGTGCACAATGTGATTTTTTGAATGTATCCTGTATAAACAGAAAAAAAAAAAAAAAGATATAGCCGGCAAGTGGTTTGAACGTTCAACAAACTAGGCTCACAACAATAAGATGCCCCAAGATAACAAATCTTGGCTGACACCTGTTCTATTGTTATTGTTCTCGTCTTCGGTGTTATCGCTGAGAACGGGTCTCTCTGCGCGACCACGCCAGCGCACTGAAAGCCCCATGTAATAAGCGTGTAACTTTTGTTGGTGTCATGTGTTTGCCAAAACGAGTGCTCATAATTTCTTGTAAAATGCTCTCTTAGGTGTTGGATATGTCATCGACTTTAATGAATCATAATATCCGTAAGTTCCCACAGAGCACCTACGGCTGTGAAAGCTGCAGCATTCGCCGTGTTTTTTATCTTTTAAAAAAGAAATGCTACGACCTCTCGGAGTCATATATCTACCACATTTATTCTAGTATTGCCCGGTGTACGTGGTTCCAGCACACAACGAAGACAAGTGCTCGTCAGCAATAGCTCTCAACTGCAGAGACGCAAGAAAGGCGCGAAGGGCGCAAATTCGCCCGTAAAGCATGAACGTGTCTAGTCCGGGCATATCGCACCGGTGAGTGCGGAAAAGGCCATTTAAGAAAAGTACAACAGGCGCGGATACAACACGCTGCGGGGCTTCGTGCACGCCGTGGCCGCGGAGAATAATGCGTTCGCTCGCTGGCCACAGCGCGTACGAGTCGAACAGCGCGCCTCCACCTCCCCTCGACAGGCGCACACTCGGGATAAAACAAATAGCGCCCGAGAGGAACTTAGGCTGGGCCCTCGTCAGTCGCCGAGCGAGCGCAGCCTCGCCGGCTGGGCCAGTTAAGTGGGACCGATACATTCGGCTGCAGACGCGCCCCACGCAGAGTGGTGTTTCATCGCCCGAATAAAAGAGCAGCGCCTGGGATCATCCGTCGTGGAGGCGATGCACCGCACGCGGAGCGCTTGCGTCTCGCACGAGAGGCATCGAGGGCGCAGCAACTCTGCGCACCGATAAGGGGGGCCGGATTGTAAAGAACGAGCTGTCGTTTGTTTCCGCTTTTATGGGGCGAATCGCGCGGCAAGATTTTTTTTTTTTTTCTCGCGAAAAAACGCGCGTTCCGCGAGGGAGGTACGCGAGCGTGTAACGTACCGCTTTCAGCGCGTCCGGTTTTAATCTGGAGCAGAGACGCCCACGACCCGAAGCAGCCACGAGAGCACGCGCGAGCTGCCGCTGCGTTCCGGTTTTCTCCGCGCATTGTCAAGGTGCGACGCTGACAAACACTGTTGAGCCACGCCTCGCCGTCACAGTACGTCACGTCGGGAGGGCTCCGAGACGATTGCGCGGCCGCTGAATTGGCGAAGAAATGTAGCGTGGCTTCTGAATGCGATCACGTCTGCATAGTGAGGACGCATTTAGGGTAGCCGGATAACAGTGAACGACTGCGCTCGACAAGGTTCACGACGTGGGCTATTTAGATGTTGTCTTGTCAGCTTCGTGCGGCCCGATTTCAAGTAAAGCCTGGGCCGCCTCCATTCGTCATTATCATCACCATCCTATCTTATGTCCAGCGCCGAACTAAGGCCTATTACAATGTTCATCCTTTCCTGTCCTACGCGAGCCTAATTCCATTTGACGCCTGTATAGCTATAGGAGTGATTCCTCGGAGGGCGCTGTAAAAACTCATACTGAACTTACTTTCCTAAAAGTAAGCTTTTTTTTGGTGTTGAGAAATAAAATACAGATTGACATTTGTATTTATCTACATTATTGGCAATTTAAATACTGTATTTCATTGTGCATATTGCTTGAACATGTTGGTACACTGAGGATAACACTAATACCTGAGAAGCACGGCGCTCGGCTCTAGTGTCCATTGAAGATACTCCTCCATCGAAGACAATGCTTTCAGCTCTGTGATAAATATCTGAAGCACGTACCTTACCTGGCTACATAAAGCAGAAGCGCACCCAGGATTTCTGCCAGGGGGGGGGGGGGGGGGGGGGGGTCAATTTTTCACGAAGGGGCGGGCAAGCGATTACACAGTTGTTGCGTGTGAAAAAAAAAGTAAATAAAATGCCAAATAATAGTGATATCAATGATGATGATGATTTTTTATTATTTTTTTCGGCGTTTTGCAGACATTAGCTCCACATTCTAGGACATAGGAGAAGTTACGGAGTGAGAAGTGGGTTAGTTCGGCTTCAGGGAGGGGGGGTTACAACCCCCGAAACCCCCCCCCCCCGGTCAGTGCGCCACTGACATAAAGCCATGCAATGCTCGAATCGTCGTCGTCGTCGTCGTCATCATCATCATCATCATCATCGTCATCATCATCATCATCACCTTTTAAGTACACTGCAGGACGAAGGCCTCTCCTAACGATTTCCAATTTGCACTATCACTGAGCGAGTCGGTTCCCTTTATGCTTGCGAATTAATTTCGTCGCTCCATCTAACCTACCTGCTTCTGTCTCCTTTTCCCTCTCTTGGTGTCCATTCCGTCGCACTTACTGTCCACGTGTAATCTGTCCTCCTGCATGACATGTCCTGCCTAGGTCCGCTTCCATCATTTAACTGATGAAAGAACATCAGCTACAACTCTCTGTTCTCTCATCCATTCCGCTCGCTTCTTATCTCTTAGCGCTACCCCTATCGTTTTTCTTTCCATTGCGCGCTGCGTGCTCCTTAATTTCATCTCGAGTATTTTCGTTTACCTCCAAGTTTCTGCCCCGAACGTTAGTACTGGGGGGATGCAGTGATTAAATACATTTCACTTTAGTGACAGCGGCAAGTTTCCAGTCATGATTTTAAAATGTCTCCCGTATGCGTTCCAGCCCATCCTTATTCTACGGAGAATTTCCTTTTCTTGAGTAGGCTTCCCTGTTAGTAACTGCCCTAGATATGCGTATTCGTTCACACATTCTAAGGGATCATTACTAATTTTAAGTTCCTGTTCTTTAGCTAGATTTTGAGCGTAATTTTGGTCTTAATTTTAGTCATATTTTAACACTTTCCTGGTTTAAGTGCTCGATCATGTTTTGTAGTTCGTCACTGTCATTGCTAAAGAGAACAATTTCGTCTGTAAACCTTAAATTGCAGAGATATTCTCCGTCCATTCCAATTCTTTTTTCTTCCCCGTCTACACACTTGAACATTTCCTCTAAAAACGCAGTAAATAAGATCGGGGGGATCGTACCTCCTTGTCTGACTCCTCTCCTGGTCGGAAGTTTTCCGTTCCTCTTATGAAGAAGTAGTGTGGCTGTGCAATCTTTGTAGATGTTACTTATGGTTTGCACGTACACGTCAGATGCTCCTTGTCGACGTAAAGCTTGTCATAATTTTAGTGGTTTTCATAGCCAAACTGCACTCCCGTGCTGCTCCGAAGGGTTTGCTTTGAGACAAAATTCATGTGATCACTAAACAAGGGTTCATGCACCATTTGAGTTTTCATGTTTGCGTTGTTGCGTTCTTGCCGAACCTAATAAGAGTCATCAACACTGAAAACCTAAGAGTATCATTGAGGGTTGCCATACTTCGTGATGAAGCAACGCAATCTTTATGCAATGAAATGCTATCTCATAGTCTATAAAGGGCATATAGAGAGGTTTGTTATATCCAACCAACTTCCCAATTATTAGGTTGATAGCATGGCTGTGGTCCATTGTAGAGTAACATTTCCTAAAACCAGCTTGTTCTCTTGGTTGGTTGAAGTCGAGTTTCTCTTATCCTAGAAGAAATGACTTTGGTAAATAGCTTGTAGGCTAGTTGGTCTGTAGGAGTAGGCTAGTTGGTCTGTAATTCTTTAACTATTCTATGTCACCTTTCTTGTGTATTAAGATGATATTAGCATTTTCCCAGCTGAGCGGTACACTAGATGTGTCGATACATTTCATAAAGAGCGACGCAAGTTTTTCACATATAATGTCTCCTCCATCTTTGATCAAGTCGGCTGTTATGCTGTCTTCACCTGCTGTTTTATCGCTAGAAATGCCTTTGACGGCTTCTCTGACTTCGTCAGTGGTTTTACATGGAACCTCAGTGTTCTCCTCCGATTTGAATTCTGCTAAGGTTGCATAGTCTGTCTGAGGGCTGTACAGTTCAGAGCAGAAATCGTCTGCTACCTTTACTGTTTCGCAGAAATTGTTGACAAAGTGACCTTGTTTATCCTTTAGCGCGTGCATTTTGTTGTGTCCTAAGTGCAGTCTCTTTTTGGCCTATTCAATACTGGTACCTTTCTCTACCGCACTCTATTTGTTTTATGTTAAAGTGCCTTGCGTCTCTTTGTCTGGCTTTATTGGTCAGCTTTGATAATTCTGCGAATTCTGTTTTATTATTTGACGAAGTCAATTTCATTTGTTAGCGTTTCTTTAGTGAGTCGTCAGTAGTTTGGGACAACTTGCTTACACCTTGCCTTGTTCTTTTACCTCCGACTTCTACCGCTGCTTCGAGGATCATTTTTGTTGTGGTTTTGTTTACTTCTAAATCTTCATCGTCTTGGTCTAAGGCTTCGAATTTGTTTTTCAGGGCAACTTTAAATTATTCGTTCGTTGCTTTATTACCTCTAGGTTTGCGCATTTCCACTAACTAATTTAGTTCCTGTTTTCTTTAGGCTAAGTACAATCTTCGCCCAAGCCCCGCCACGGTGGTCTAGTGGCTAAGGTACTCGGCTGCTGATCCGAGGGTCGCGGGATCGAATCCCGGCCGCGGCGGCTGCATTTCGATGGAGGCGAAATGTTGAGGCCCGTGTGCTGTGCGATGTCAGTGCACGCTAAAGAACCCCAGGTGGTCGAAATTTCCGGAGCCCTCCACTACGGCGTCTCTCATAATCAGAACTGGTTTTGGGACGTTAAACCCCACAAATCAATCAATCATCAAACAATCTTCGCCCACACTAATCTGTGATCGATACATTTTATCTTGCCTACTACTTCTTTGTCTTGAATTATACCAGGATGTCGCACATTATAACGTCAATTTCGTTTTTTTTTTTTCTTTCCCCGTTACGGTTTTCCATGTCCACTCCCAATTCTTATGCTTCTTAAAGAACGCATTCATTATTCGGAGTCGGTTTCTTTCTGCAAATTTTACTAGCATACCCCCACGGTTATTCCTATGGCCGACACAGGAGTTGTCAATCGCTTGTTCTCTACTTTGTTTTGTTCCTACTTTTGAGTTAAATTGCCGCATGGCTGTTGTGTGTTCTGTCCGTATTCTTTTCATTGCTAATTCTACATCCTCATAGCACTGTTCTACTTGCTCGTCGTCAGGACTCATTGTCGGAGCATATCCCTGGATATTTTAACTTTATATCGTTTATTT
The DNA here is from genome assembly GCA_013339685.2 of Hyalomma asiaticum. NCBI lineage: Eukaryota > Metazoa > Arthropoda > Arachnida > Ixodida > Ixodidae > Hyalomma > Hyalomma asiaticum. Next base: position 285,524,291 of record CM023481.1, on the reverse strand, counting down.
AGTTTTATCACGGCGCATGCCACTCTTTCAATAACGCCTTGTGAATTAGAAACCCAACGCCCTAATGCACAAGTATTTTTTCAACCATTCTTGCGCTTGTGAAGGCCCTGATGGATAAGGAAGTGAAATACAGTCGTTTTCCGATATAATTTTGTTTTCGGCGCACATAAAGGCACCGACAACTGCAGCTTATTTGTTTTGCGTTGGTCACAGCCATTGTTACGTCTGGATGGATGTCGTAAGCAGAATTTTGCTGGCACAACATTTTCTCACTTGTCCGCAAGCCACCGTCTGTTACGTTGTCAGACGAAGATGTAGGCTTCCGATCGCTATTTTTTTACGCACATGTGGCGTAAAATGGCACATGTGGCATATTCGTGGCATTTTCTTATATTTGCGGCAGTCTTGTGCCACTATATATGTCGTTGTCCATAATGCTGTCATTGCACGCGTCTGCCAATATATGTTGCCCTGCAATATATATTGTTGCCAATATGTGTTGTTGCAGAACGTTTGGATTCCAGGTAATCCAGATATTCTGCGCGATCACGAAAAAACGCTTCATATCTCATTGCACCTTAGGATCACCTATAGATGCCTACCTGTGTATCGTTCCCGTTCAACTTTCGTTGTCTGCAAGCCATTCTATACGGGTCGGCTACAGGCTATGACCATACCACACTGAGCTTTGCCGCAAATGAGCCTAAGCAAGCTGCCCAAGTAAGGAGCCCACAGCTCGAGTACCGGTTTGCCGTATGCGAATGAAAATCATACTAAAACCAAAATACTGTTTTGAGCCTCAGGGGGAGGGGGACTCTTGATTAATGTTGACCACTTGTGGTTATTTCATCATCATCAGCCTGTTTATGTCTGCTGCAGGACGAATGCCTCTCCCAGCTCCCTCTATCCTTTCCTGTCCTGCGCCGAGCTGATTTCATTTTACGCCGGCAATTACATTTTTGCAGTCACCCCATCCTACCCTCTGTCATCCGCGGACACGCTTCCCTTCTCTTGGTATCCATGCATACTATCGACCTAACCGGTTATCGGTTATCTAGCCTTCTCGTCACGTGTCCTGCACATGTCTATTTCACAAATGCAAAGCATTTCTTGCCGAACTCAAGTTATTTTGACCGTATCTATCTAGCCGCCTACGTCTGGTTGCTCTCATGGTCGTCTCGTTCGCTTGGTATACACCAAAGCTTGGGTGGTAGGGTACAAATGTACAGCGATTACGAATGATTTATCTTTACATTACTAACACGAAATACTTGTCATGTACATCGCGATTAACGATACTGCAGCCCCGCCACGGGGGTCTGGTGGCTATTGCACTCGGCTGCGGATCCGAGGGTCGCGCGATCGAATCCCAGCTGCGAGGGCTACATTTCAATGGAGGCGAAATGTTGAGGCCCGTGCACTGTGCGATGTCAGTGCACGTTAAAGAACCCCAGGTGGTCGAAATTTCCTGAGCCCTCCACTATACGGCGTCTCTCATAATCATGTCGTGGTTTTGGGATGTTAAACCGCAGAAATCAATAAATCAACGATATAGCAATCATGTATGACTCATACCCATAATGCTCGGCCCATGGTATACGCGTACAGGCCACAGTTGTTCGAATCTTATAGAGTGAATCAAGGGCCAACTAAATCAGATATTTCACATATCATTGGAACACACTTAAAAACAATAAAGATATACCATTTGTCGTAGATTGCGATAGAAATGTAGCACGCAGACACAGACGAACGCACTGTGGCCTCCGAATGCAACCTATCAAGCGGTAAGGGGGTAAGAATCGAACACGGGCTTTCGAGGTGCCAAGCAAGCACGCTACCACTAGGCTACGGTGGCTCCTCCCACAAATAAACCTATTGCGCCAGCAGTTGTGATGATGGCGCTTCTGTAAAGTCAAAATGTGTTCTGCGATCACTCGGCATGCTTTTGTCTAACTTTGCTCGATTCTGTAGAAATAACTTCAACGAATGACGCTTATGATACCCACATCAACTCATCGTAGCGCGCACTTCGACAAAACAGAAGTCTGTACCCTAACGGGAGTGCCAATGTTACGTCGTACCATGAGCTGCCGTTCAGTCGCCACGGCGCTGTCGACGTTCCTGGTTAGCCCACGTTAAGAATACACCCACTCATGCATTTTGTACAAAGACGTTCATCCACTTCAATGTTCCTCGCTAAGTGCTTCTCAATAACGCCGATTTCCCCAATTCGTGGGATCTTCAGGATTTTTTTCTCTTAACTTCGATTAGTATGTCGGCTACCCCTGTCTGTCCATCACCCACTCGGCTGTCTTCCTATCTCCTAATTTTACGTCCATTGTTTGTCATCCCATCGTCCTCTGTGTGGTTCTGAACTTCCTTTCGAGCTTCTCTCTTACTCTCCAAGTTCCTACCCTCTAAGTCACATACTGACAAAATGCAGCAGTTATATAATTTCCGCGTTAATAATAATGGACCCTGCCTTAAATCTAAATGCACGGGTTATATTGTGTTTCACCGTTATCAGAATGCGGCTGCCGCGACGGGGGAATCCAACCACATCCTTAGCCGCTAAGCTAACACGGTGGGTATCAAACAGCAATGGAAACCTGTCGTCACAGCAAAGAGAATCGCGGTGGAAGTGTCTTGAACTCCGTAAATATTGGAATAAGGTGGGGAAATAACTGGGTCCACGAAACTAAATAACGATTTGCATGGGCATTCACAAAGCGCTTCGTTAGGGGGGGGGGGGGGGGCATACATTGTTGCGGTGCCCTTCCACCCACAAATGCCCTCAAGGCCCTCCCGTCGACCACGCTCAGTCATTTGCCAAGCGCAGTCACTTACACATTTCCTCGCATTGCTTAACACACTTTTTTCAACATCTATGTACCCGCAGCTTTTGCAGGGGTGCTTAGCGCATCAACAGAGAGGGAGAGTCTGTAGTCGCCAAAAGCGTAAACACATGCTGCGCTGCAAAAGCATCAACATATACATGCGACATCTCCTTTGTATGGCAGGCTTCTTTTCTGCGGCAGGACTTTGAAATGCAGTACCCAAACGAACAGTCTGCTGTATTTAATTAAGCCTCAAACTTATATACTGACTGAATGTAACTAGCGCTATATTTTTTATGTACTATATAACAGGGACACCGAAAGACATGACAGTATGGGCGCTTTCAGAAATATGCGTGACCAACTAGCCCAGCAACGTGTCCTGGTAAGCGTGCCGCAAGCTTAAGGGGCTTTGCATGGCAGCGGTGCATTCACAGATGTGTTGTGCAGCAGGGCAACGTTATAGTAAGCTTCCACACAATGTCGAAATCGAAACGTTGCGGACTGTACCAGTGGCAGGAGGGTATCGGGACGAAATGGTTTTTTTTTTTTTTTTTGGTTTTGGTTTCATTCCCCTGAAAAAAAGTTCCGTTCCGGTTCTGCTCCTGAACGCAAAAAAAAAATAATAAAGAAGAAAAAAACGTAACGATTCGTAACGGTTTTTGTTCGAACGCAAAATTGTGAAGCAAACAGCCAATCAAATCATAGTATTTAGTTTTCCCAGTAAGTGAACTAAGAATTATCAGATCAAGCTGAGCGCCTTCAGTGAAAGGACTGAGCATGATATCAGAAGCAGCACGTTAGTGAGTACGCTTTCCGAAATGCGAGACCGCTGTTCCGAGAAAACGAACTTCACCGCCGAGAATGCTCTCTCCACCAAGGCGATCAAAGAAAGGAATACTTGGGCTAATACGTATATTCGTCGCTTGCTTCGTTACAAGGTATGGCCCTTGTCAAATAGCTTCAGCGATTATGCACCTACAAAGTTAGGACAGCCCTGCTTTGTGGAATATGGCTGTAATATGCATTTTCTGAAGGCCTGTCATTGTCATAGTTATATAGGGCACGATTTGTTCCGCCGCGTCATATCTGGGCAATTGCAAACTTCGCTACTAAAGATTTGTACCAGCAGAAAACCAAATGATAAGTTCTCCCTTGCAAGCACCTGCCCTGATCCGTCAGTGCAATGAGTGGCGTGCAGGGCCATTAGAATGCTTAGGTTAGTGGCGTTCTCAACCGGCTGTCTCTTGTACTGCTTGAGATGTACGCTAATGTTGGCGTTGCCTACGTCGGCTGTTTTCGATTGCTGATTTTCCCCTCGAACCGAAAACTGATAGAAAATATTCCGGTTTCACTCCGGGACGAAATTATCAATAACCTTACGGTTACGTTTTCGTTCCGTCCAAAAATGCGAAGCATTTCTTGGCAAACTTCAGCAACTTCAGCGAACTTCAGAACTTCAGCAACTAAGCAAGCACGCTACCACTCGTCCACGGTAGACTGCTCCCACGTGGCTGCGGTGTGTGTCAAGCGCTCTTACAGCAATTTCATAAACAATACATGTGTTGTCATAAACAATACATATGTGTTGCTATCACTTAGCATGTTTGTATACAGCTTTGTTCGAGCCCGTAGGTATACTCCAACAAACGAGGCTTACGGCGTGCATATCAGCGCACCATATCGTGCGTTTGTCTTCGAAAAAAAAGAAAAAACAGACGTCTGTGCACTGATGTGCACAAACATCTGTTTGTGTGCACAGATGTCTGCACTGTGGTGCACTAATGTGAACTAATGCGAACAAGCACCACAGTAAAGCACGGTGCACCACAGTGCTAGCGACGAGCCTGGTAAGCTCATATTAGCACACAAGTACTAAATTGTACAAAGGCGTTGATGCTACTCGTAACACTTGGGTGAACGCCAAACAATTCTGCGCAGGTCGTCGCCTAACTAACTGCTTCGCATGACATTGATTCCCACAACACATGAGATGTGTACTTTTTTTTTTTCCGCGGTCCTTGTTTCGTTGCAACACACTGAGTAGCAGTACACTCTTAGAAAAGAAAAAGTTCGTAAACATTTAGTAAATTCATGCATTTACTCAATTCGAGCGGATTTTACTACGTTCGCGGCAACTATTTACTAGCTAGTAGCTAGCAGCTAGTAAAACTTGTAAAACCTGCGTTTACTAACCTTTGTTCGTGTTTCTAGCTAGATACCTACTAAGCTACTTCCACGTTTTGGGGTGCTTGGTGGTCGGCTGCATCTTATTAATAACCACAGAATCTTGCGTTCACAACGATAATTTGTTGCTTATGTTAGATCAAGAGCCTTGGGGTACGTCATGAGACTATGCAAAGAATAAGGCATAAGAGCATGGGGCTAAAACACGGAATACTGAAATAAATTAATGGCTGCCCACCGGTGCAACGTGTGCTACCCCAAAGTAAGGCCATATACAGCCCCAGGTTAGCTTCCGAAGTATATGTCACGAAGAAGTGTTGATGTTCTGTGTGCACGCGCGGCACGTAGCAACGTCACGTAGCAACGTCAACGTAGCAACGTCAACGATATTAACCATCACAGCTCTTTCAGTTACCAAAAGCAGTTAGTAAATATTACTACTTATATAGGTTAAGACTATTCAGTTTGTTTATGCCATTTCTATCGCCATATCAAACCGATCCTATGAAAGGGTCGTAAGATCAAATTAAAAAAAAAACGTAAAACTATAGGTCCCTCTTCTTTTACACTAAAGTATGGTTGCTAATGACGTCATGTTGTTACCATGGTAAGTTTGCACTGATGTAATATTATTGCGCAGCAGGGTTCATGGCGATTTCCTTGCAGATCGTTATCAATAATGCCTAAATAGGGCCACACAAGGCTTGTGCAAGCGCAAGGACTTGTTAAAAAACAAATACACATCTATCTTGTGTACTCTATCGGCTGTGCGTACTCTGTTAAAAAAAGGACTTCCCACGGACAGCCAAGTGCGCGACAAGAACAAACACGAGCTTACCTCACCCTTAGATCGTGCGGCAACTATGCGCTTTTGCTCTTTGCAATAACACTTTCCTGCTAAGGTGACATGCGCTTTCCGACTTTTTTTTTTTAGAGAGAGAGAGAGAGAGTTTGTTGGCATTTATATTGTATACTAGTACACCGATAGCACCTTCCCTTTGTTTAATCAATTTTTACTCCACTGCTTCTACAATAGCAAAACATAGTGCGGCCGTTTAATTTTAAGAATATAACTGTGGTTTTTTACTAGATCTAGTAGACATTTTCTTCGCCTGGTTCTGCTGAAAGGTAGCATTTCGACACGGTTCCAGTTACTAACTTAATATACTATAGTAATAGCGACAATGTTTTAACGTAGTCAATAGGGCGCAAAATGTTACCAACTGTTCGAGAAAGGTACTAACCACTGATGTTACCACCTCTTTTCATTCAGAAAAGCAACCCCAGGTGATCGAAATTTCCAGAGCTCTCCGCTACGGCGTCTCTCATAATCATATCGGGGTTTTGGAATGTAAAATTTCACATATAAATGAATCAGCTATCGGTTCACCAATGTAGGTAGTAAAGAGGCGGCAAAACTATGTAATGGTCCGAGAAACGTAGTAACCGCTACATTTACTGTTTATTTGTTTCCAGTTACTGACATTTTGTTCATTTTTCTGAGAGCGCAGGTTAAACTCGCCTGCCACATCAACTAGTAAAGCTTACATACATACATACATACATACATACATACATACATACATACATACATACATACATACATACATACATACATACATACATACATACATACATACATACATACATACATACATGTGCACGTACAGACTTAACACGACACTCCAACAGCTTTAGCGTCATCAGACAGGCCTCACTAATTCCCGCTTAGCACAGAACTTCCACAACTAACCGCAAAATAAAAACGCATTTGCTTTAGTTGGAAAGAATTGCTTGATTATCCGCACGCCTCATTCACAAGCGCTATAAGAGGCCACCCATTCATTAGGCTATTTTATTTCATAACCAATCTCACCGTCATTCCGTCTGAGGTTGCTTCGCAGCATGGTATTAAGGCGTCAGCCTAAGGTTGATTGAGAGAAAAAGCTTAGCAACTCCTTGCGCAAATTTTGGATTGTGAATACGAATCAAGACTTTCTATAAGTCTTGATTCTATAAGTCTTGATTTTTAATCAACTTCAGGGCGCTTGCGTATACAAGGAATTCTCAGGGCGTAATAATTTCTGGCATGCCCCTTCTTTTTAATCTAATAAATTAAACGTCATTTCAGATATTCTTCACCGAATACCAATAATAATATCGAAAATTAGAGAGCTGGACGCGCAGAAAATACGGCCACACCGTTAAGTCAGACTGGAACTTCCCGTGACCAAGAAGGGACGAGCTTTGAATAAAGAAACATCGGGGCAGTACCTTGTAAGGATAAAGGCGAGTCATCTAACTTGCACCGGCGTATCCCCTTACCTTTGCCTGCGGTGTTTGATGCTTATCTGTTTCTTGGACGCGGCGCACAAGAAAACCGCAATTTCCACCTCTTCTTTCGCTGCACAGCACAAAAATTGGCGGCAGTCACTTCGGTGCCTCTCAAAGCATTGCGACAGGTGAAAGGGTGCACTGTGCGTATTTCTACCTTTGTTGGCGCGAGTACCGAGTGGCACTCTTTATTTATTTGACAGCACCTCCTGTGCGGCTCCGGCTTAAAAACCCGTTAGAAAATTAAAATATAAAATAAAAAATATACATTGTACGACAGTGGACATGCTACGAGATGCAGTCTGCATGAAGCATGTGACATCACAGCATAGGCCTTTTACACTGGAGAGGCGTTTAACTACCAGGATAATTAACAAAAATTATTTCGCGTTCACCTCCGACCACAGCAAAACAAAATTTCAAAACACGAAAAATATGCGACGGATCTCACCGCTGATTGCGGGAGTCTGTGCCATGTGAAGCAGTCAGCGAATAAATTCTCTATGCCAAACGGCTTGACATTCAGCCATGTTTAATGAGCAGGATGAACTACATTGTGCAAACTGGGTAGTTTTATGCGTAACGTGGAATAAAGGCACGTCGACAGTATACTATAGCGACTAAAAGCCATGTCATGGTACGACGTAACGTGGGTATTCACGTAATTGCGCAAGCATCTGTTTTATCAAAGAGAAATGCTCGCTACATTGCGCTGATTTGCTTATCGTAAGCGTTGTTTGTGGGACTATTTAATTGAGTTGAGCGCGATACTGGGCGCATGCTGAGTGATAGTGTAGATAAGTATTTTTTCATACATCGCTAGAAGAGCGGTTAACAGGCACTGGAACCGCAACTGACGCTAGACAAGCATGATCACCCCAACTGCTGATGCAATCGGTATTTACCCCGTGGCGAAAGAGACCGTATATAGGCGAGTGGTAGAGCGCTTTCTTTGCACCTCGGCAGCCGGATTTCTTTTCTTACCGCGTTTTTTTTTTTTTTTTTAGGTTGCTTTCAGATATCACAGCACGTTTGTCGGTGTCCGTCTGCTTTTTATGCGTACATTGCGATCGAAATCTGTGCGAACGTATACCTCTGTCTTGTTTGATCCAAGGAAAGCGTGCTCTCCTGAAATTTTTAATGTACATTTCGGTTGGACCTTGAATAATACAGGCTGCAATGCAAGAGTTCAAACACCTGTGCTGCATACTCGCATTGCCATGGCTGACCACTGGACCACATGTCATAGTGTCGTCGTTAATCATGTCTTACATGGCAGGTACAGTATGTTGAGGATATCAAAATCAGTCGTGTTTCCATACATTGGTACCCTATGAACCCAAATTTGGTGTATACCAAGCGCACGAGGCGACTAGGAGAGTAGATAGATAGATAGATAGATAGATAGATAGATAGATAGATAGATAGATAGATAGATAGATAGATAGATAGATAGATAGATAGATAGATAGATAGATAGATAGATAGATAGATAGATAGCCGCCTACGATTTTGTGCTCTCCTGGCCGTTTCACTAATCGGATGTTTACGAAAATTGGTATGCTATAACATGACTGCATGACCAACCTAAATGACAGGTCATAACATCAAAAATCATAACATGCATGTCATGAGCGGCATGATTTACATGCCACGGTTTTGGTGCTCTCCTGGCCGTTTCGTTAATGGGATGCATACGAAAATTGGTATGGCACAACAAGACTGCATGACGATCATAAATGACAGGTCATAACATGAAAATCATGACATGCATATCATGAGCGGCATGATTTACATGCCACGCGTTTCCTAATGGAATGTATACCAAAATTGGTATGGCACAACATGACTGCAGGACGAACGTAAATGACAGGTCATAACATGAAAATCGTGACATGCATGTCATGAGCGGCATGATCTACATGCAACTCGTTTCGTTAATGGGATGTATACGAAAATTGCTATGGCACAACACTACTGCATGACGGACGTAATTGACAGGTCATAACGTTAGAATCATGACATGCGTGTATGAGCGGCATGGTTTACATGCCACAGTCATGGTGCTCTTGCGGCCGTTTCGTTAACTTCATATGTACCAAACTCGGTATAGCGAGACAACAATGCAGATGGATTTTACGTTCCTGATGCGTGCTTCGCACTTCCTTGATTCCCACTGCACGTGGGATCTGTCAATTTATTTTTCTCTCATTCTTTTCTTATTGTTGAATCTTGTGTATTTTCTGAGTTGTGGTTGTTTATTTTTATTACTTGTGTGTATGTGTGTGTGTGTGTGTTCTTTTTTTTTCTATTTGCCCCTCCCCTCTACAATGCTGCAAAGCCCTGAACTGAGGGTAAAATAAAATAAAATTTAAAAAAAAACGGAAACACTGGTGAATCACTGCCCCACACGTCCTTCAGCTTTCACGTATGTGGAAATGCTTTACCGCTGGGTTTACCGCTGCCTTTATTCTCGAGAGTGGTGCTGCGGGAAAGGCTCGTGCGTGATTGAAGGCAACGGTACATACTTTTGAGACTTCTATTGCGGTGTAGCTTACATTTGAATGCGTAGCTGCGCCCTCCTATCATATTGGCTAAGAATGTGCATGTACCAAATAGTAAGTTGCCAAAGGTTGGGTATAGGCCAAAGATAAGGAATTCAGAGAACCCGGCCCGGTATCCACAAAACCATCTCAAGATAGAAATGTTCGTAAGATTTTTTAAAAGAATTTCTGATCCTTAACATATTCATAAAGAAGCCGGCCGACCAATGCCAAGAAGCACTTACCGAAGAGTGGTGCAGTGAATTCGGCCCCCTTTATGGACTACACACCATCATATTATAAGACGACCGTAATAATTGGACAACTGTGAGGCAACATTACTTTGCTCGTCAATAGTCCGGGATACGCAAGCCTCACACACCCAGCTGCCCAAGAATGGTACAGCCCGAAACAGCAAAGTCGGAGGATACGCTAAGCATCATACGCTACACTAAATAATCCTTGCGTTTTATGTATAATTTTGAGCCAACATCATATATAAATGCTATTTAATGATATTATTTATTGTTCGAATATGCAAAACAGAGGTGGAACCTGCTTGATCGACTTTGAGAGTGCGCACCCTTACGATGTTTACAGCTACGAATGTTTCAATACTTCATTATTTGTCCTCGCTTAGAAGCGCGAAATACGACCCTGAATCGAATGTGTGCATTTTTATTTACTGACTGGTATCTTCTGGTGCTCTACATAGATACCTCAGGCAAAGGAATCCCTACTGATTCTTTCGTAAACTACCTGTCTGATATCTCAGTTATTTCGATGAACTAATGCACTGTTGCTACCAGCTTCAGAAAACAATCCACAGAAAAGGGAGCGAGAAACAAACAAGCACGCCGGCGGAATGCGGGAATGTCGATCGCTAAGGAGCTTTATGCAGCCCGGTTTTATTGCTGCGTCCGAAGTAATGCTCGCGCTAAACATTTTCAGCGAGCGGCCAAACCCTGTGAACAAAAGTTGGCTTATGTAATCTATCATCTGCAACGAAGTCAGATTGGATTCGCTATCTCTCTGCGCAGGAATCGCATCGACTTGGGCGCGACGCTTGGCAAGGAGCACGACTTTTCCTGGCTGGAGGGCGGCCCGCGGAGGAGGTGACGCTTAAGTGGGTGCCGACGAACAAACAGTGCCCGCGCCTCATGAAACCCGGACCGGCGACGCCGTCGAACGGTCATCGCTCAGCTGAAAATAAATAGCGACGCACAAAGGTCCGTCCCCCGCCAAACAGCGCCGCCGACTCCCCCAAAGCCACGTCACCGAAGAAACAAGCTCCCTTCTTCGCACAGTGGCGCGACTTCCAATCAGTTCTGCGCAATAAGACGCACCGACGGTTCAGTTTTGCTTCCTTTCGCCGCTTTCTTTACTCCCCTGTATTGTCATTTGGATACATGTGTGTGTGTGTACTTGTGCAGATATTGCTTCCACGGCGTCTCTCGCACGGCTAGACACGCAACGCACGCACGCACAGGCTGCAGCGGGAGGCTGTAAAATAAGAAGCACGGGCACACGGGCGCGGGACCCTTATCACTCGGACGCGTGCGTCTGGAGCAGGGCGGCAATGTCGTCTCTGCTATCACAAGAACTACACTGGTGGCGCTTTACGGCCTCTTCCCTGTTGTTTCCCCGAGTCCCTGCTTTGAGTGGGACATCAAACTTCCCTTCGCCAATGGGAAGTTATATATATACATATATGGTTTTGTTTCGCAGCCAGCTTTTTGCGATGGCGGGGTGTGTGTGTGTGCAGGCTGAGGAACGCAGGGGCCATATAGGAGTGACGCGCTCACGCAAAAGAGAAGGGGTCGTCGTTCTCCTCCGCACACACTAACGCACGCGCCGTCCTTCGCGCGAAGGAGCGTGGAAAGGTAAACAGGGGAACCACCACCATCCGTCGGCCACGACGGGTATACGGCGGCAACTCTCGTCGACTCATTTCCACTCCCTTCTCCGAAGGAGGACACGAGCCGCAATCGTAAGGAGGACCGGCCCGCCGCCGCCGTCTACTCCGTCTCGCTACTCCCTCTCGCTGTTGGTTGCACCGGCCGGCCGCGTCCGATGTGCGGGCGCTGCGCACTTTGATTGCCCGGAAATTCAAATTTATTCCGAGGCCGTGCCGGCCGAGATTGCGTTAATCTCCCGCAGTGCTCCTGCAGCTTCGCCCATCAACTCGGGTGTACGTCTCGGAAAGCAACAAGCTGCATGTAGAGCACCTACTCAGGGAGATACGAGGCAGTCGCCGGGCGCACGTATAGCCTAAGCTAATCTGCGGGCGCGTAGCATTTAAGCTCGCCCCGCCAACGACACGCAAACGAAGGGGCGTGCGGCCACTCGCAGCGGGCTGCGCAAACTACGCGGCCAGAGTGAGAGATACAAGACGCGCGGCTGTTGACCACCGCGAATGTGCGACGGCCGGCTCGTCTCTGAGCTGCCGAGATAGCGGGTGCAGCAGACGCTTTGCGTGCGCTATGCGATGTCGGGTTCAAACCATCTCGAGCGCCACTTTCTATCTCAACTTAATGCCACGTGCGCTGACTCGGTGAAAACGTGTAAAAAGATAAACAAATAGCGATAACAAAGCGGCAGGTCAGGTGTTTTAAAGTAGACAGCGCTTCCGCAATTCTGCGATTTTTGTCTTGGGTTTTTGTGGTATGTCGTAACCTTATCCGTTAACCAGTCCCCTCTTGTCATGAAATAATCAGATTACGTGGTGTTTAATTTGTTGCAGGCTCGCATATCTACGCGGAAGCTATTAAACAAGCGTCGGATAACTAATCTCTGACCCCAACGCCTTTCAGTGATGAAACGCTGTTACGTGCGAAAATCTTTTGTAACACACTAGCCCCGGTTTGGGGTAAAGCTACTTTTGCTGGTTTTTATTGCCTTCTTTCTTTGAAATAGAAGGTGCCTGAAATGACATTACGAAAAATGTAATTTTGGGCCAACCACTTCTGAGTTTAGCGAAGAGGTCTTTCTGAGGAGAGTTTAGCTTCTGATGTAATTATAATCCGATTATGTAACTACAGATAAGTTGTTCTGTATCAAATAAGTACGGAGAATTTTGTTTACCTTCCCTCTCCTGTGTAGTTGTGGCCTTCTTCATAAAGAGCTTTTTGTTACAGGGTGAGAGATTTTCGTAGAAGCGCCCATGCCATTTGTTGTTGTTGTTGTTCAAAAATCGACGAAACATCTTGGTGCAGTAGTAGTGCGCGGCCACCGCGAAAGCACTGCCGTACTTGTTGCTGTAGTGTTAGCATCAAAGTTTTGTTTCAGTCGACTAACCAAATATGAAATGATAATGAGTATACGTTAATATATCTGTGCGAACTATCGCCTTTAATCACACCGCAGGAAGCTTTTATATGGTTTGTCAAAACCGCTGTCCTATATAATGCTTTAGTTGTCAAAATGTACTAATATTTACAATGAAATGTCATCAATGAACATAGTAGGGTCACAAAAATTCATAATTTTCAAAGCAATGTAGCCCAATCAGCAATGTTCTCCAACGTGGGGAACAATCGGTCTCTACCCTCCACGATATCGTAGAAGTCGCCTGTTAAGCAGCTTCAGATAAATGCCTTACTACACAATAAAATCACACTTATGTGTGCAAATGTAAGACAGCACTCTAACTATGGTGCCCGTAGGAACAAGACCTTTGTTTATTGTAAGCATGCCGCCCTTTATTAACCTTCGCAGTAGCGATCATTCCTTTCATCCGCTATACAATGACCGTCATCGGGAACAAACCCGTGCTATCTCAATAAGAACCATATGCGACCGCAAACTGTAATTCAATAACGACGTACATGTGACTGTTTAGTATATTTTTAGCTGCATTCGGGCGAGAACTCTACGGGAGAGCCGGATAGAGACGTAAATTATCGTTAATTATCTTTAGCGTACAGTGCGCGCTATCCATGTCGACCAAAATTTGTTGAAAATGAGCACGGACTACAGTTTAAAGATGTTCAACTGCAGCTAGACCTACATAAGCGCCTCTTCTGAACTATATCTTATGTTTAATAATTTTGAACGTCCATTTTCTGACACCCAAGTATATAGCAATGGGTACCACATATAGTGAATAACGCAAAACAGAAGACGGTGGCGGTGACTGAACGAGAGTAACCATGCGAATATTAGTGCCTGGTTTTTGTTCTTCTCGGGGAACTCTAAATTATTCATGTTTGCTAGCCCAAATAACTTATACAGAATTCAATAACGCCAATGAAAAACTTCGTGGGGAAAGAAAGTTTGTCATTCAGATAACAGCAAATGTTTTAGATGTCTACATATACGATCATAGACCACGTGTGTTGGCAGGTCATGAACGGACCACTTCGTCAATGGCGCTTACGGTACTCACCCAATTCAATGGACCTGAAATAAGTGAGGTCAATTGATAATATGGTACAGATGGCGTATATACGCTATACAGTCGAAAGAGGAGGACGTGCATCAAGCTCAGCCTAAAATCGAGCGCAAGCTCGTTTTGCAAGCTACAAGAAGTCCAGAAAAATAGTTTGGAGCACCGATAGAAGTAAACAGGAGAAATAATATGTCTGTCTCAGGAAGTGCAGTTCATAAGATCATGTACTGGTAACGTTGCCAATGTCCTGTGTGTCTTGCTTTGCGACCATGTTCTTCGCGTCAACAAAGCGGTGCAGAGTTACGAAAGCTCTAGAAGTAATTTTTCAAATTACAAGCGAAGGTACTAAAGGAAAACATCAAGTTTGACTAGATAGGTTTTTTTTTTTTTTTTTTAACCTGTGTCAGGTTCTATCACCGCTTCCTGCGCTCCAATAAACGAACTTCTTGCGTCGAAAACTGCCGCCGAAAGTCTCAAGTATCGCCGCCCTATCTGAATTGCCCGCGCCGAAAAGAGGACTTGACGTCACGACTTCGGCTGCTGACACTATACGGCGCAGCGAGCTCCAAACTCGTAATATATGGCAACTGCTGCACGTTTATTTACCGTCGAAGCTTATTTAATTCACTTTCTTCATTTTTACCTTGGAGCAGCAGTCGAGTACTCAAACTAGATGAGCTGACTTCGTTTCAAAACGGTACTGACCGGTTGATACAGAGGGCGCCATTCCAATATCTTAATTTCGTCATCTTCTCGCTTACAACTGCTATGTTCTCGCTTGGACTGGTAAGCTGGTTATCGCACAAACCTAAACTTTCAATCTTGCTCGACTTAATATTTTCCTTCAGTGTTATGTTAATCACGGCCTGTCAATGATCCTAAACGCCCTGATCCCTAAAAACACAACCCATAGTTGCCGTTGGAATTCGCCTAACCGCTTCAGAATTTGAGGTGCACGATAATGGTGAAATACTCACCTTCCTATAGATGCCAATCGTACGTCAAATCATTTGAATCAGAGCAGGCAAAATGACACAGTGTCGCTTTCTAACACGCAACTGCAGCGCAGAGGGCGCTTTTCACACGCATGCATTTGTGTCGCAATATACGATTGCAAGATAATCGACTAAGAAAAAATATTACAGAATGCTTAAAGCTCTCGGAAGCACTTTCAGGTCCACAACCTCAATCAGATTAACATCACGGACTCCAAGGGACGGCTATACTAATGCCCAATGCCGTCGTAATGACAGGTTTACATGTATCAATTAAAATGAGGCAACGAATGACCGGTATTATTATTATTATTATTATTATTATTATTATTATTATTATTATGGTAACATAAAACACACACGGACACAAACAGAAGGAAGGAGACAGCTGGCAACTGCCACCGGTAGGCAGGTGATGCGCAACGTCCCCACACCTGTACACGGTGTCCTGCAGAAGCGCTTTGCATCTATATCAAATAAACCCTAAAGCAAGGGTCACGCGTGAAGTGTCCCAGCCCCGAGCCGTCACCTGCGGTTGTCACTAATCTCCGCTGGCAGAATTCCGGCCATCGTTGCAGAGTGGTGATCCTGTTAAGTATACTAATTGATTTCTGGGATTTTACGCCTCAAAACCACAATATGATTGCGAGAGACGCCGTAGTGGAGGGCTGCGGAAATTTCGACCACCTGGGTTTCTTTGACGTACACTGACAACGCGCGTCACATGTGCCTCAACATTTCGCCTCCATCGAAATGCAGCAGCCGCAGCCGGGATTCGACCACACGACCTTCGCATCAGCAACCGAGTACCCTAGCGAGTAGACCACAGGGCGGGGCTCCGCATAGTGTACTACACAGGTGGACGCTGCGACCAATAACCGAGTTGACATTTCTTCTTTTTTTTTTTTTTTTTGAACCATGAAGTCGTTATTCTACTGGCGCTTGAATTTCTGTTGGCTGCAGGGCCTGCAGCCAACAGAACAGAACATACCAAAAACTGCAGGGCCTGCTGTGTTGTCGATCTTTCTCTCCTACATAATGGCCCCGCCACGGTGGTTTAATGGCTACGGTACTCGGCTGCTGACCCGAAGGTCGCGGGATGGAATCCCAGCGGCGGCGGCGGGGGCTGCATTTCGTTGAAGGCGAAATATCGAGGCCCGTGTGCTGTGCGATGTCAGTGCGCGTTAAAGAACCCCAAGTGGTCGAAATTTGTGGAGCCCTCCACTACGGCGCCTCTCATATCATATCGTGGTTTTGGGACGTAAAACCCCAGAAATCAATTAATCATCTCTTGCGTAATGGGTGGGCTTTCCACGAATGTTCCCCCTTGAATTCAACGTTTACTGAATGAACAACCGCAGTTCTAACTATTAATTGATGGGGTTTTGCGTGCCAAACCAGCTATGAGGCACGCCCCCTAGTGGCGGGCTCCGGAGTAATTTTGACCACCTGGGGTGCTTTAACATAAATGTAAGTGCGCGGGTGAGCTTTTCTTCTTTCTTTCTTTCTTTCTTTCTTTCTTTCTTTCTTTCTTTTTTTGCATTTCGTGTCCTGCGAGAAAGAAATCCAACACCGAGGCGCTAAACTACCACCACGGGTAACAGTCATGCAGTTTTTGAGAAAACCGGCGACACACTCGTCGGCTACATTTTCGACCACATCTAGATCGACTAATAGATCGAAGTATAGGAAGCGTGTATCTTATACTGAAGGCACGATAGGGAGCGCTGCATGCGTACATTCCTAAAGAAAAAAAAAAAGAAGGTAGTGCTGCTTACTAAGTTTGAGGTAGTAAATGCTTGTCTCAACATTCACGACCTAAGTAGTAACTGCAGCTAGTAAACTGGTGAGGTAGTAATGTTACTACCTGCAGTTACTACTTATAGGTAAGGGTAGTAACCAAAGTTAGTAAGTTTACTGCCATGGCATTCTTTTTATAGGGCTTATTTTTATTCGGTTTATATTTGCTGTTTACATTGCCATATTAAGTCGACTGTATTGCAGAAGAATAATATCAATTAGTGGTAAGGTGGCCCTGATTCGTGCTGACTAATTACATCGTGTTGCAGCACTTGGCGATTATCTATTAATTGATGCGATTAGCCTTGTGAATACACTGCACATAGAAATGTTCACGTGATAACTTAGAATAGAAACATGTTCAAACCATAAACGACAGAAGATCAAAGCTTCTACGCGACATATGCCCTAATACACAGAAGATCAAAGCACGGCACACAGCACGCAGAAGATCACAGCTTCTACGCGACATATGCCCTAATAGCAACATTAACGCTATTTATGGCCATACTTAAGGACGCTCACGTTGTGCCGGTGAGCAGAAGTCGATTCGGAGAAGTAATCAATGCTTTGGATCGAGATTGTAGAATTTTGCTGTTTCCGTTTACGTATGCAACGACGCCGCATGGGACTCTTATTCCAACATAATCAAATCAATTAGAATTTGTCTAAATTCTGCGTATGCCTATCACAATTACATCATAATGTACTACTGCCAGTGGAGGTAGTAGCGTTTACTAACCTGTTACGTACGCATGTAGTGACAGTTACTACCCCTGACATTTACGACCTCTCTCATACTTCCAAGGTAGTAAACGACAAAAAAATGTAGTAACGGTGCCGAAACGGCAGTAACCGTTCCCGTTACCAGCTTTTCTACTACTTTTCTTTTTTTGTTAAGTGTGTACGATGAAAAAGAAACATCGAGAAAAGTACGCTATATATACCGCACTGACTGGTGGTTCCCGAGTGAGAAGGTTATTTTGTTGAGAGAAATGAAGTGGCCGGTGACGAACGGCAAAATGTTTGGACGAAATCTTGTACTTAGTTTACGATACATGCATGTCGAAAATCTAGCCGCAGTTTAGCGAATGCTCTGGAGCTACAAAATTCTGTTGACTGCTTTAATATTTTGTTTAAATAGTAATATGGTCACTAACTGCAAGCAGAACTCAAAGGCAGAGAATATAATAATGAATCTTTACGCCATTCCGGTATGAACACAATAACGCGATAACGTTAAGGAACTCATGTCGCACAAAAGCCGGCGTCGGCACCGACGCCGGCATCGGCGTTCACGGCAGAAGCAATCATCTCGAGTTACCGCCGTGTTTCCCGAATTTCCCCACTACTCAAGCCCTCGGCTAGGGCACAGGTGCTTCGGGCGTTGCTGCACGAAATTAGATTTCTCAAAGTAAAGTCTCTCAGAGAAATCGTAAACTACCACTTAACTAACACCTACACACCCGATAGTTCGGAGTATACATTTAATGCACGAGAAGGCATCGTTCTTCGTTACGAGGAGGCGGTGTGAGCGGGATCCATAGACGCTATAGCGTTCACTCTTAAAGGCGAAGCTCAAGCACCCTCCAAATTTTGTCAACAGAGCTGGTATTGAGGCTCATTAAATTCTACAGTACCATCAAAATAAGCAGATGACTACCATTGGCAAATGTTAGACATGTAAATGGGGAAGAAAAGAAGATGAAGAAGAAGGTAACGTGTAGTGTGTTTTGCCGCCTTTAAGCGGCATTAGCGGAATAGGCGTCATATTGAACTTGACAACGGGTCGCAAACTTCAGTAAATCATGCAGTCACTTCGTTCTTTATCGGTCACCGCAAACGCCGCGTGCAAAGAAATTTCTTTGCCCGTCAATCTACACCCGTTATGACGAATGATGTCTGGGTTTGTTTCAGCCACAAGTGCGTGACCAGAAACGTTAGCGAATAATCTAAATAACCGAAACCCTAACGGGGAGACACCGCCGCCAAATGTGTCACAGCTCGCATGTGAACACGCAAACGCACGCGCGAAAAGTCCGTGTGCGAAACAGGAGGGGCGCCCGAAAGCAGTTCTGCGAAACCTGGCTTCTTTTAGCGTTTTTTTGCGCCAAGAGAACCCCGAGATGTCGACGTTTGTACATAGATGGCGCTGCGTGCTCGCAAGCTAACGCCCGCGCTACCATGCGGCCGAAGGCGGTACGACGGCGGTCGGCCGCCGATTCAAACGTCCCGCTCGCTGGAGGCGCGCCCAGTGCCGCGCGCCGAAGCTCCACACCGCAGCAGCTTTCTCCGCTACCAGGTTGCACATGGTGCGCGGCTGACTCGAAAACTGTTACCTGGGGAAGTATGCCTCTCAGTTCTACTTGTTTCCTGGCATGGCATTTCTAATATGCGCAAGATAATAAAGTGTCCTCCCAAACTTTTCCAGCGATAGCGAACGTGAACGCACTTCGCTGAAGCTGGTGCATTTGCACGCAATGTTGCGCGCTTTGTCCTCCGTTCCCGTGGGTTTCACGATTCATGCGGCGAATCGAGAAAACCGCGTGGAAATGGGAATTTCGGCAACGTTTAGTTTTTGCTGCTTACATGTTACATCCGCACTACAAAGGCGTTTGAAAACTAAGTAAGCGTATTTTCTTGAAATGTACGACACGTGAGAAGGCAAGAATGAACAAGGTGTTTTCCTGGGACGTTGTTCTGCGCGGTGGACATATACTGTTATATCCTGGTTAGACACAGTTACCCCGTATGTCTACAAAGCTTTAACAGCGCATTGAACATCAAAGGTGCTCATGACAAAGGTTTGGTGAATGTTTGCAGACTCTGTCAAAGTTGTCAAAGCGCTCTACGCTCGAAATTAGGATAAGCCATCGTAGCTTTCAGAAAGCGGCACGAACTGTCAGCAAAGTATGTTCAGTAGATTTCTTGAAACATGCTGTGACTGTGCATTGCGTTACCAGAGTCCACCAAGCCTGTCGTACTTCGAGCACTTCGTAAATGCGTGGAGGTAAAGTCAAATCATTACGATCGGCTTACGATCTGTCAATTTATCAAATTTGAATAATACCATTTAAATGTTAAAATGGAGTCGAAACTAAACATTTTTCAAGTGGCTCTGGAATTATGGTTAGGTTATCGTGCCCTGAATATGAATAAAAAATAATTTCACATTTTAGTGTCCGCAACACCCATAATTTTCTTTTTCATTAGAACGCGCATTTTGAAGCAAGCATTATTAAAAATACAAGTGGAATAATAGACACACAGTTCGCGTACTGAGGATTCTTCGTCCTTGCATAGTCCAAAAGAACGTGCAATACAATGTTGTGACTCCATCAGCACCTCTGTCAACACAGTTTTAGGTCTAAATCGAATTGTGCGTTTCTCTGTGCAAACGGGTGAGCGGAAAAAAACAAAATTTTATTACATGTAGTATCATCGCTCCAGGTTCTGTCGCTATTAACTATATCGAGTGAAGTCGCAGTAAGGCATATTCAAACTTAACTTGAGATGTGCTTCTTGCTAAATATATGCCATGCAGTACCCGCTATGAGTCAATGTCCGATCGAAATATGAGAAATTATCGTTATCTAGCCGAAAAAGCCTGGTTCCCCGTGCCGCGAGAGGCGCACCAAACTGTGTTGTACGTAATTTCGGATGCTTAATGCCTTGTGTGACTGCATTATCGCGTCATCTCTTGTATGAGCATGCGGATTCCACAACGTAAAGTATGCGGCAGCTATTTGAGAAACATTCGACTTGGCGATTCGGTTTCGTTGAATAAGGTAATATCGAACTTCTCATATTCGACTTGGCAGCGCACCCGTATAGTATCAAGTTAAACTAACCAAGGCAGGAAATTCGTGTTTTCGTGCACTGTGCAAGTCAACTTCAACCATTGTTCGAGATCTCGGCGTGGCTGATCTCCTGTCATGTTATTACAGGTACTTGGTAACAATCTTGTTATGCGCAGTGATCACACGAACAAATCAACACACAGTCTCGTTTTGAGGCTCATGGTTTTTTTTTTTTTTTTAATTATCGCTGCCACCTCTGGCAGCAAGTGATGCGCGATGGTTATTGAACCAACTATGCTGTAAATTGTCACAAAAAATAAAAACACTTGGTTCTTAATTGGTGGACATGTAGAACACCCATGCACATAATAATGCTCCTGAAATATAAGTTAATATACTAATTAAAATCACCTGCGGAAAAAATAATTCATATGCTTTCGATAGGCACTGCAGCATGTAGTAAAAGCTTTGACATCAAATAAGAAAAACTAACAGTGGTACATGTTCACACCAAGAAGTTGAGGAACACGCAGGAAACCTTGTTCTGCACTGTGAAAATATGATGCTACCTGCAAAAGGTTTATGGAAAAACTAAATTGTTGATGTACAGCCACCGAAATTGGGAATAAATTTGAATAAAAAATACCGCGCGGTTATGTAACAATGCACTGATAATGACCAAAATTATTTGCAGAAATAAAAAGGAAGCTTTAGCTTGCTGCTAACTGCAATTTCCCGAGCTACTTAGGCATGTGTGACACGCAGAAATGATCCAGTAAGAGAACCACTGGACTAATATTTAGGAAATTTGTTGAATAGGGTATATAAAGTGTATTTCTAGCAAGTCTATAGGAACAAGACTTTCGATTTGGGGCTCCTAACTTTCTATAACAATCGCTATATTTCAGTCAGCTTTGAAAATAATTAAAACATAAAATTTGCAAATCCGTAGCTCCACTCTAAGACGCCGCACTTTTGAAAGTGTCATCTCTTAGAAAATCCATTAGTGGACAAATCTGGTATTATGAGTGCAGAGCTTTAATTCGGTGACAGTATTGCACTGTCAGCGCTTTGCCTATGTCGTACTATTATATTGAGGGTATATTCGGAAATGTTGTTGTTGTTGTTGTTGTTGTTGTTGTTGTCGTCGTCTTCCTGGTCGGTGTCTTCCGTATTTTTTTGTGCTGTTGTACTCACGAAGATATGCATCACCAACTAGCCTGCTAACAATCCTTATTGAAATCGTCGTCGTCATCGTCGTCGTCGTCGTCGTCCCCGCCACGGTGATCCTGTGGCTATGTCACTTGGCTGCTGATCCGCAGGTCGCGGGATCGAACACCGGCAGCGGCGGCTGCATTTCGACGCAGGCGAAATGCTGTGGCCTGAAGTGTGTAGCGTGAGACATCAGTGCACGTTAAAGAACCCCAGGTGGCCGAAATTTTCGGAGCTCTCCACTATGGCGTCTTTCATAATCATATGGCGGTTTCAGGACTTAAAACCCTAAAAAAATTATTTGTGTTGTTGGTGGTGGCGGTGGTCGTCATCGTCGTTGTCATTCGTTAGTTCGGCCACTTCATGTCTATACGAGATCTTCGACAGCCATTGTTCTATATTATGGTGTTGCTGTTTTTCCTAGCGGCCAGCATGGAGCAAGGCCGTGGTTCTTAAATGGTTACGCCTCACTGCAATTTCTTTCTTTTCTTTTCAGTTGGAAGGGTCGAGGCATCAGGAGCAACATTTTCTAACATTAACACTTTAATTAAAAAGAATAAAATACAGCCACTGTATCAATTGTTCTTGTGTGCCTACTGAATTCTTTTACCCGAGATGTACACACACTATGAACACACCGCGGTGCAGCTCAGTGAGTGTCTCGTTCTTAGCAGAGATGGAGACTTCGTTCTTAGCAGAGATATCACCACCCCCTTTTACGACACCAACTCCTTTCGGCACCACATCACATATCATCTCGCATTGATCACCAACAAAAAGTCGGCATTCCATCTTGTAGGTCCTCCTCTTTCCTTCACTCATTTGTGCCACACACAAGTGATGAGTGGAATCACCTTCCTCCAGATGTTGTCACCATCAAGGATACTAACCAATTTAAAGAAGCTATACGTGATATCTTTCGCTAAATTTTTTTTAAACTATAGGCACCGCCATTTATACTTATATCAAGTGTCTATCTTCGTTGATACACCGAATTTCGACTTTCGTTTATAATTAATGTATCATGTATTTTGTTTTCTTCTTTGTGCCGCTGTAATTTGTATAACTACTTGTAATCTTTTGAAATGTACTTATGAACTGTTCTGAGTTTTTTTTTTTTTGTATTGTGACCTGTTTCTGAACTACTTCCAATTTTCTGTATTTTTGCCCCACCCCCTCTGTAATGCCATTGGCCCTAAGAGTATTCTAAATAAATAAATAAAGTTCCGCAGGGGCGCGCCACCGGCGCGCATCGCTGAGGCCATTATTTCGCTTTGATAATGGCGCTTCATGCCACATGACGAACAGTCGGACCCCTTCCGCCTTGGAGTGGAGTGGCTGGCTACGTATACATATCTTCGCAATCAAACGAAGCCGTGACAGCCTGCAGCCTTGGCTCTGCAACCACGTGCTCGTTATGAGTGCTAAACGGAAGCGCCTGTCTGTAAACGAAAAACTGGATGTTTTGCATATAGGCCGGCATTAGGACCACTGCAGTCCTAAGTGCGCAAGTGCAGCAAAAGATTACTGAATTCTTCAAAACATGCTAAATAAGCAGAAATTCACATTCACATTAGCAGCATTGCAAATAAAAGAGATCAAATATAATTTCAACAACTGACGTTTTCTCTAGCTCCTGATAACAAGTTGCAACATAGCTATTTCAGCTCAGCGAACTTGCAATTTAACGAACTTTTTCCTGGGGTCCCTGGAAGTTCGTTCAAGTGAAGTTTTATCGTACTAGCGAAGAATGCGACCCCCTCCCCGCTTCCACAGACGCCATCACTAACGAAGCATTTTGTTGCAGTGTTTTTTTTTATTTGGTATACCGCCTTTTCTTTTTATTTCTTACTGGGCAAATATCCGTTATTTCCCACTACTTGTTCTGCCATCGGAGCTTCAAAGCGTGCTAAATAGACAAATAATATTTATAAAAAGGTTAATAATGACTAGTCTATAAATGAGATCATATACTTTTGTTCTTGCTTCAGTATAAAAGTTTGACGCAGTACCTTTAACAGAAGAAGGGGAATGGAGCGATGGGTCCATTTCATTGTCGGACACTGCCTAAAGAAGCAAACAGATACCGAAGCCATGGAAAGTAAGGGAGAAGGGGCAAGGCGGGAAGTGATGGGCGGGTAACGGCGAAGTGCAGTACATATGATGTTAAAAAAAAAAAAAAAAACATTGGTCAAAGTGGCCGAAGAAACAACTCGCCTCCGCTGGGGATTGAATCCGCAACCTTCGGTCATTTTTAAGCGAACGTCCCGGAAAATGGGTTCATCTAAAATGACCTAAGCTCTCCTTAAAAGGCAAACGACGCCTGTGCTTGCAAGCCATATGAATAATCTGCACTTGAATGCTGACAACCTGAAAACTTTTTTTTTTATTCACATGCTGACTAGGAGAGGCTGGTGCCTTTAGGTGAGTACCGGCTACCCCTTGTTGCTAACCAAACGAAATATAAACATACAGAAAAGAAACTTCGAACATTCAATCATAGGTAATTTAAGTTGTAAAAGAGAACCGGTATGTTATATCTACATCATATTTTGAATAAAAAGAGTTGCCTATAGCATTGCACTAAATAAAAACATTATTGTAGACTGCAGTTGTTAGCCTATCGAAGTAACAAAGAAGAAAATCTGGTCTTAATGAATAGTTAGTGCAATATATCCACAATATGAAATTCATCTTAAAAATTTCAAGAAATTGTGACAAAGAAAAAAGTTATGTTCTTGTTTTGTGGGATTTAACGTCCCAGAACCAGCTCTGATTATGAAGGACGCCGTAGTGGAGGGCTCCGGAAATTTCGACCACCTGGGGTTCTTTAACGTGCACTGACATCGGACAGCACACGGTCCTCAACATTTCGCCTCCATCGAAATGCAGCCGCCGCAGCCGGGATTCGATCCCGCGACTTTCGGACAGCAGCCGAGTACCATAGCCACTAGACCACCATGGCAGGGCGGAAAAGAAGTTAGTATACCCTGTCTCCTGAACCTGCAGAAAAAAAAAAGTGCGCCTGCAGAAAGCAAAAATTAAACGAGACGGATAGCAAGGACACCTGAACCAAGCCAACATTCCGAGCTCGATAACTAACTCTCAACAAATTCTTCCGCATACACCTCTGACGTCCTACGAAGGACAGATTTTCTGTGCTTACGGAGCTTTAATGCTACTTCTGACCAAATATTAGTTAGTTTGTATGTTTCTTTTTGTGTTTTTGTTTGCCTGCGTGCATATGGCAGCGACGATATATGACTTTGTTGTGCTCTACTGACTATAGTACTATGCTGTGGTATTTCCATCTTTCCATTTTTATATCACAAATGTGCTTTAAGTAATCGATACTACTTATATTTAAATTTTATGTTCTCTTTTGCACATAGATGAGTTGTTCAGTTAATCCAATGTAGGCTTTCCTATTAGCGCACGAATACTTTTGTGAATTGATGCCTACCTACCCGTGTACTCACGTGAGAGATGTTGCCTTTGATGGACTTTTGGCTGGTCAAGCAACCTGCCCGCCACTTTTTATACAGATTGCTACCGACAGGATTGTTTTATGGGAAACGAAGTGGTTCGCGAATTCAAAACACAAAGCCCGCAATCCAGCAGAGTTTAAGCTAACGAAACCGTGATGACAGAAGCGTTTGAAGCGTGTTGCCGGGGGCACGTCTTGTTCCTGCGCCTTTTTTTTTATATATTGACTGTTTTATTTATGGTACTTCCAAGGCCTAAAGGCATTGCAGACAGGAGCGACACAGAAAGAAAGAAAGAAAGAAAGAAAGAAAGAAAGAAAGAAAGAAAGAAAGAAGAAAGAAAGAAAGAAAGAAAGAAAGAAAGAAAGAAATGGGAAATGCGATTCAACGTGGCAAAAGTGGCACAACATATTATTTTTTCTTTGTCGTACAATGATGTCTTATGCACTGTGCAATACATTTCTCCTAAAAGGAAAGGTAAAAAGCACAAAATATGAAGGACAACATAAAGAAGCAAGGTAAAAAAGAACACGTAAGAGAACAAGGTAACAAAGTAAATGCAAGATAACAATGCAAAAAACTGGTAATCATGACTGTACAATATTGGCTAATGGCTGCTGAAAAGATGGAAAAGCTTTATAAGTATGACGCTTTAAAGTTTCTGTGTTAGACAAGGATAGCTAGTTTAGTGTTAAACAAATTGTTATTTTTGATAGAGGCGATGTCACCTTGTGAATGCGCGCTCCCATTTCGATAGGAACTATTGCTGTCTTTACTATGTGGGCGGCGTTCCATACGCACCACTTAAAACCATTTAACACTAAGACTTCTGCCTAACACATATTTGACTACCTGATGTGCATCTGGTACACCAAGTATTTCGACAATCGCAAATATTGATCCTGGACAGTTTGCATTAACGAGAAGCTGAAGTATCACAAGTTTCATCATTCTTTATTTGTGCTCAAATTACTTGGGCGTGTTTGAAACCGGCATCATAACTTGCCTCAAATAAGTTTCAGTGTGATGCTCCTAATTGAATGATTGATTGATTGATTGGCCTTTGCACTGCGCAGCAACAAAGGGGATATACAGAAAGTCGTAGCCGAGGTATTATCCCTTAACACCCGGGGCTCTTCGACATGACTTATTACTTCAGTGCTCGGTAGACATCCTCGCATTCCGGAATGCTCAGAGTGTGGTAGTGCCATGGCCTGAAAATGAACCGCGAAATCATGCACAGCAAATAGCCAGTTTTCTTATAGTTGTAATATAAGTGCCTTCTACAGTTATGAGTGAGGAATCTGTTGTGTGTTTAATTTAGTCGCTGCTGCTAGGTATACAAACATGGTGTCCTGCATTACTGCTGCGTAGTGCAAATTCAGTTGTTCTGCAGTGGGTGTAGTGTTTGGCTATAGTTAGCAGGCTCGATTCAAGTATAAGCGGTGGCGCAATTCTGTTAATAGCATAAGAAAAAAACATTTTAAGAAATATCGCTTGCGTAATGCGTACTGTCGGCCAAAACAAATAAACGGCCCACGCATTAAGCGGCTTGAGAGGCTACGGGACCCACAGCGCGGGAGAAGTTTAACGTCATTCGACGTGAATGCGTGAATCGAGATAGCAGCGCGGTGTTGTGGTCCCTCAGCCGCTCCGGCAGCCTAAGTCGTGGTCCGCTTGCTTCTTTTGGCCGATAGTACGTGTAGTCAAATTTGATTCGGAGCCCACGGAAACCCTGACATCCAGTTTTGTATCACAGAGGCACAGAGGTGATACTCTGCTCCACTACAGAGGCACAGAGGTGATACTCTGCTTTACTATTGCTCCAGCCATATTGTGCATTGTGCGCAGGTTGGCCTCTAGAAGCGTGACAGGAGAATCAGAAAAGTTAAGAATTAAACACGATCAAGAGGAGCTTTTTTTTAAAGCTACTTATTGGCGATAATAATTAATTAAAATCAATGAAATGCCAATTACACGCTGGAGCACCCCAAAGCAGCCACAAATGTATCCACAAAAGTGGCCATAGTTCCGATGTAAACAGAGATATGTATAAAAATGACGTTTCGGATTCCAGCAGGCCCAACGTCTAGACATCTAATTTCTTGACCGACTGGATCCCACAATCTTCCCAAAGAGGAAAGGGGGCTCCTTTAAGTCAGTGAGAAATTGGTATATAGCTCCGTTTTAACACAGGCTTGCAGTTCTGTTACGTATGATCCCGAAGTTGAAAGAAACCGAAGCCGCATATAGGGAGTCGAACGCGCCACCTTCCGGGCTTATTTATAGGGAGGCTGTCTTCGGATGTCAACATAGCCGTAGGCCTAACGTCTAATAGCCTAGCACTGAGACGTCAGCTAAGGAAACATTAAAGACATCTACGGTTTGTTTCTTTGTTTGTTTGTTTGTTTGTTTGTTTGTTTGTTTGTTTGTTTGTTTGTTTGAATGCTTGCTACGAAATCTGGGAATAGAATGCCTGTGTTGTCCATAGTTTGTTTTATTAGACATCCCAGATGCATTTTATTCACTCCGTTGTTTAACGATAGTGCAACGAGAAAGGTAGATCAGGTCTAGCAAAGATACTGAATTAGTTCTGATTCTGAATTTTAACAGCGGAACTGTTTAGGGGCCAGCCATGTCCGCCGTCCTGATGTCCCCGATTTTCCCTGCCACAAAGAAGGGGTCAGCGGACACGTCCTTGCCCACTCCGTAGTTATGAACCTTGACCCACTACATACATATTCTTGCCCTCAGCCGACTGACGGTTACATCATAGTGGTTATGCAAAGGACAGTGTACAAAGCCATAAATAAAGGAATAAATAAAGAAATCTGGTTGATCCCTCCGTCATTGGAATCGGTATAACACGAAAATGAAACCCGTCCTTCACGATGCTGTGGCAAGCGGAAATCTGGCGAATCGAGGGATGGGAGATGGGTTGGGTTGGGTATTCTGGACATGTGAACCCGTTGCATGAATGCGTCAGCGGCACCTCGGCACTGCACATGAATCCTCGACAGTTGCACACAAGCGAAAGTTCTCGAACGGCTCATATTTCGCCGTAGACACTGTATTGCACGCGCTAGAGCCCTGCACAAACCTGCCATAAACCAGGAGCGTCCACAAACGAAGAAACCTTGCAAGCAAAACCGAACAGGTTGTCAGCGGATCGTTTCCTGAATACACAATCCACTGCAGCCAAAGACGCATCATTTGCATTTGGGTGGCAGTCTTTGCGTTTCTTTAGCAAAGCGCGTCGCAACACAACTGGCCACACAAGATAAATTTTGTAGCGGCCGTGGCTGTACTTTGCCCAAGCAACGCGCCGACAGGACGACGCTGCGCCTTCCCGGTTCCAACGTGGGAGTAGTTAGGCGGGCTCTTTAGCCATGTACAGGACATTAAATAAAGTTTATTCCTCCTCCTCTGATTTCCGCTGCGATCGAGGAGCTGAGACTACCGAAGCGCTAACTGCCGGCGCCATTAGCGCGACATTCTGCTTCGCTTCATCGTTCCTAGATTGCGGTACCACCGCTGCGAATTCCAAGAGCGCAGTGGAAGTGAGGCGACGTTAATTTAAGAGTAATTTTGCTTGCTAAATATCTTCGCTTTCACCGGACATGATTTCGATGCGAATTGTAAAGCGGTGTAGTGAAGATATAAGGACTGTCTGTTCATTGCGTGTCCTATGCGTCGGGGGCGTGATCGGTAGAGTTTACAGCTCCTATCGGCCCATCTCGGGTGGTTGCAAGTCAGAATCCTAGCGACTCGTACTTTTTTCTTGTCAACTGTGTGCTGATTTTTTCAGACACCCATTTCCGTGACGGAAGTACATAAGTGATTTCTTGGTGGACACCGACATGAAACACTCGTATAAAAAAAAGCGCCCGTGAAGGGGGCGCTCCTCTGAGCGCTCCAATCAGCGCCGTGGAAATATGACTCCATTGAAGAATTCCAGGCAAGATCCAACGTCCGAAGCAAAAATATATATATATTGTGAAGCTTTGACTAGTGGCGCAAGGCTAGCGAAGCTCATGGGAACTTCGCTGGTCCGGGTTTGTCTCAGGCATACCCGCATTCCGTCATGGTCAGGACTCAGGAGACAAACCCGGCGCGGCGATATCACGGCGGAACTCGGTTGGGAGAGGTGTCTCCGTCGGTAATCGCGTCTTGGCGCCAGCTGCGGCGTGGTGGAACTCAGCTGCTGCGACGATAGCAGGACATCACACCAGCTGTAAAGCGGCGGTAGCGCTGCGGAACCCGATTGGAGCACGGCGTTGCGAGGAGGAAAGCGTGACGTCACACCAGCTGTGGCGTGGTGGTAGCGCTGGTTGTCATGGCTACGGCGCGGCTGAATTTCTGTGAAACACCATACTTTTTACGGCTAGCTTAAATAGCTTGGCTGCTAAAACGAATACATGGGCACCCTACGAGCAGGCTACAATAGAACGTGCGTCCTACATGAACGAACTCCTGTGCAGAAATTCGTTAACGCCTTTAATTCCTGGATAGGTGAAGCCTTCGATTCAAACATGGATTTGCAAGTAATTCTTGACCACTACGTCTGCGAAACATACGTGGTCGATTACTTCAACAAAGCAGAGGTACGTCGAATATTCCCAAGGCAGTCCTCAACATCATCGAGGAGCATCCCGACATGGACTATACTGACAGACCTTTAACATTCTGGGAATGAACATGCTCAGAGCAGTCGAGGTGTCTTTTCAAGAAGAGCTCAGAGCAGTCGAGGTATCTTTTCTTACTCATACAAGAGGTGTCAGAGAAGAGCCGCGATATGCACATACCAACGTGGTACCTCGAAGAACGAATTGGAGTTCGTAAGACAAAAGAAGATATGGCAAGTCTTCCCGACGCTTCGACCGACGTCTGGGTGCAAAATATAAGTCAGAAATACCGAAAGCAGAAGTGCGCCCAAGTGTTGGGAAATGTGGTCAGTAAAGGTGCCCAATGATGATGCAAATAAATATATATATACGTCACAAGGGAAGCACTAAAGAACCCCAGCTCCGCGATTTACTCAGATTTCACAGGCGTGGAACTAGCTTTAGTTGTCTTTTTTTTTTAAGTTCCCCACACAAAAGGCAAGGTATTTTCTGCTGTATAGTAGTATAATAGTTCGGGTGAAGAAGAGGAGCGTCGTTCTGCAGCCCTTCAGTGAGCACGGCTCAACAATCGAATTCATCAGGACGGTTGCTCTATAGGTTGACATATGACTTGTATTAAGTACGGCCGACTTTGATTTTTAGTGGATTGTTTATTTTTTCGCTTGTTTTCCTGCAGTGGTGTAGTTATATATAGCGCTCGGCTCCTCACGTGAAGGACGAGGGTGCGATCCTGGCCCATTTCCGATGGAGGCGAAAATGCTAGAGGACAGTGTACTGTGCGATGTCACTGCACGTTGAAAAACCACAGATGGTCAAAATTTCTGGACCCCTCCACTACGGCGTGCCTGATAACCTTATCGTGGTTTTGGAACGTAAAACACCGTAACTTAGTAATTGTGACATTTGCACAAGCTTCGAAATAAGCTTCGCCGCAATATGTTTTAGAAAATTCGTGGGCCTTTCGCGCCGCCGTTTCTTACAGCTTGTATGAGAAAATATCATCTGAAAACAATCGAGTAAACGCCATTTCGTTGCACATATTGCTGTCGGTTGCCTCGAAATAAGTCCGTCTCTAGAACTCTGCCGTAACTGATTGTGCCTTCCACACATCATGGGCTTGATTACGCGTCTGAGATGGGTACTGAGGAGCAACCTGGGAATTTTCGTTGATGACCTATAGGCCTCGTGCGCTCCTGTTTCGAATCGTGCGTGCAGCGCCGCTGTTGCCACTGGCGGCGGCCGCCGGAAAAAACGGAGTTCTCACGGCCGGCCTTGCCAGAGCAACGCGAGCTTGCGTACGTGGCGGGGATATTTTACATCTACACGCTGTCGCGTGTATGGATTCTATAGTAGCTTTAGGAACACTATCAGGAAGGTACCAACGATGGAATTTTATCCGTTTCCTTGTAAATGAAACGGTGGTGATTGGGACAACGTTGGTTTGCAACCGTTGGGCGCGCGCGGTGAAGCTGCCGCTCGTTGGTAAATATCTTTTTACAAGCTCGGAGTTCTATTCATCACTCGAATGGCAGCAACGGCGGTGACAGGATCAGGCGCTTTAGTAGCGCAGCTCTCTGCAAATTTAATGTGCGACATCCGCGAATTGCATAGATCGT
The DNA here is from genome assembly GCA_013339685.2 of Hyalomma asiaticum. Lineage (NCBI taxonomy): Eukaryota > Metazoa > Arthropoda > Arachnida > Ixodida > Ixodidae > Hyalomma > Hyalomma asiaticum. The sequence goes on along the minus strand of CM023481.1, from coordinate 285,492,464 downwards.
TCTGTCTCATGATCGGCTGGTCATGAGACGACCTACAGGCGAAAAAAAAAACACATTTTAACATATTCAAAGCAACGATTTCGCGAAGTCTAAAAACACGGTCAATCGGGGATATTTCGCTTTGTGATCATGCGTGACTACGTAGCATATGTCGATTGCTTGTTCCAAGTGCACGGAATTAAGGTACGATGTGCTATCGTATAGGCGTACACGGTCAGCGCCACGGAGGTGCGATAAGTTTGCGCAATTTTTCCTTATTTTGTGCAGCTGACAACGAGTCGGCGAAAAGGGTGTCTATGCGTTCACAGAAGTGCCTGTTTACATGCAATTCATAGAACAAAACCAGTCGGTTCGTCTGCGGAGGACTATAGGACGGCGCTCAAGAAATCATTCCAAGCAATAATCAGCCACCGCGTGACAGCTATAGCGTGCTGATTTGACGCGTTAACAGTGCTATAAAGCGAAAAGGCCATTGCTGCGTGAGGTCTCCACGTTTTATTTTTGATTTTTTTTTTATTTATAGTGGCTGATAAGGCAAAGCAAGCAGCCAAGCTTTTTGCTAGTGCACACCGACCACGAAACTAGCCAGCTCGCTAGGTTTCCGTTAATTTTCTGAATACAAGCTTTACAATACACGCATATAATATGAATTACACTAAGGAAAGTTTAATGTGAGTTTCTAAACCCACGCCGCAATCCATGTCCGTCTGCGCAATCCGCTGACCGATTTCTAACGGATCGACGGCACTGAGCAGTTCTCGCAGTATGTGTGATTATAACGGCGTATAAGTCGCCCACGTGAGCCAAACTGCTCCTTCTAAACTATCGTCAACGTTGGCGATCTGCCTGTAGCATCAAACCAATAAAAGGGGCTCGCCTTTCGGTGCAACTTCGGGCTATGCTCCGGAAAGCGAATGCATGGCCTCCAAGATTTGCGCCCGCCAGGAACTAGCAGATAATGCCCATCCTGGCCGCTGTGGCGCTGCGCGGTGAGAGATCTGTGGCGCCGCCAAACGAGCGCATTAGGCCTATACGCCATGCGCATAACGCCGACCGCGCCGCCTGTCGCCGGGACTCCAAATCGTAGGCGGGCTCGGCGGAGTACTGTTCCCGTTAGCCTATACTGCGCGCGCTCTCGTTTTTGCGTTGTTCACCTTAGCTTGACGCTTCTGTCAGCTTTCAGCAATGTTTAAAGGCAATCGTGTTAATTCGTTGGCTAACTTAGCAAGGAGTAAAACATGCCAGGAAGACAAAAGTTCCTGGCAATACTTTGCGAACAAGAGTGACGGCGCGGCTGTTCGGCGCAGAGAATAAGCAATCGCGCGTTCTTTAATGCATCACTAGAGCGGTTACTGCGTTTCTACTTTGTTTCTTTATATCGCGGCGCCTTGAGTGAACGCGTCTGCGCTGAAGCCTCTTGTACAGCCCGAAGATAAAACACACATTAAATTCTTTCTACGTACGCGACGCGAAGTACTGATTATAAGTAAACGCAGTTATACGCTTGAGACAAAAGGGTCTTCTAAAAAAATTACACCATGTCCCCGAAGGGGACCATGGGGTGATGCGGAGCATCGCTGGGAGTTTCAACGGTGCATTTAACGGCGGTGTTTACAGGTTTGCGGTGTTTTCGGTGTTACCTTTGCGGCGAACCTTGTGGTGAACCTTGCGTGTTATTGCGTTGTTAACTTGGTTCGTTACCACGCATCTCGTGACCGTTGTCAGAGCTTGGGTTGATGCTGATGCGTACTTGCGTCAACCCACTCGCTGACGGAACTGTTGCTTCCATCACACAACACCACCAACTTCTATCATCGGAGAAGGAGGAGATACTACTGAAGCGAAGCGCGCGCGCGCTCTCTACCCGCTTTATTTATTGCAGCAGCTGTTGGAGAGAGGGAAGGGAGAGGAGAGTCGCGCTTGCGTAGTGTGAGTGCGGACGGACGCCGCGCGCGCGCGCTCTCTACCCGCTTTATTTATTGCAGCAGCTGTTGGAAAGAGAGAAGGGAGAGGAGAGTCGCTCTTGCGTAGTGTGAGTGCGGACGCCGGACGCGTGACATACACGCGAGCAAGAGATGCTCCGCATCTAAAATAACAGTTCACAGCATCTTCAGAAAAACGTCGCTATATCACCCATGCTTTGCTCGTAATAGGGTGTTGCCCTATACGTGTCGTTCGCACTGAAATTCGACCTGCAGCGCAGGATGTTTGGGTCCGCTCGCCTCAACTATTTGCGTGTGGGCCGTTAAACATGGCATATTAAAGGTTGTACAGCAACAGGTTGGCTGTTACGACCTGTCAATAAAGTCGTTTGACAAGGAGTTCAACGTCGTTTTGAATATATCTTCACATTATTTCACGACAATGGGAAATCTCCGATCTCCAAAGCCTTGGTGTCTGCGAATCACGCATGTTCACTTTAACCTAAAGCTGTGTCATGCGGTGCGGCCGGTTTTTGAACCTTGATTAATTGATTGATTTGTGGGGTTTAACGTCATAAAACCAGCTCTAATTATGAGAGACGCCGTAGTGGAGGTCTCCGGAAATTTCGACCAGCTGGGGTTCTTTAACGTGCACTGGCATCGCACAGCACACGGGCCTCAGCATTCCGCCTCCATCGAAATGCAGCCGCCGCGGCCGGGATTCGATCCCGCGACTTTCGGACCAACAGCCGAGTGCCATAACCACTAGACCACTGTGGCAGGGCCGGTTTTTAAACTTTCATGTTATTGTTTATTTCTGCTTATGGTGCTATAGCGGGAGCTTGTTTTCGTTTTATACATTTCCGTAGTGGGTGATGCTGGGATGTAGCTCAGTTGTAGTTATGTCTCTGCTTTGAAAATGGCTTAATTAAGCGCGCGATGTACGCAATACTTAGTAAGAGGCTTTCAATTTGGTTTCAAACTGTTCATACTGCGTCTTGTGGTATCCCACTTGCGCGTTCTCGTGAAACCATTGAAATGCTCTGCTTGTGTAACGATTGAAAGGGGAAATCCATACTGTGCAGACAGTAGCAGGACGCATGCTTAAAATCGAACAACACTTATTACTATACGCTACTTTCCTCAAGTTCATCCTGCCGGTTTACAAGCTCCTCTGTCGCTGGCCTTTGTAGCCGCAGCTGTAGACGAACCATTCTCAGACGCGACGGGCGCGCTCCTCAGCCGACAGTAAAAGTACGCGGCATATCGACGAAGCAGGTGTCTGCATTAAGAGCTTTCTTTCACAAAGTTATGAAATGAATACAATGCGCCTGATGCGTTATTATAGCTCGTCGTAATTACAATTAGCTCAGCTTCATGGGCAAGGTTGTTGATACTGTTCAGTGGGAAACATTTGGGGCGTATAAAGGAGACGCTGTCAACCAGACGGCTCTGACATCACACGCACGTCCGCTGACACCATTCATATAAATCGCTAATATTACCCGTAATACTCAAGGCGATTCCTTTGCGTACGGTGTCACCGGAAAAACAACGATCGAAGGTGCACACAAGCGACGAATCGCACGCATGCACCACGGCCATGCGTGCAGTGGAAGCGGGCGTCTCCGGAACGAGGCCCGCCGGTGGTTCCGGCGGCCGCCGCTACGCGGCTTTCAGTGGCGCCCCTATAGGCAGTCATGGGCACGTTACCAGCAAAAAGTAACAGTGTTACAGTTACAGTTATCTAAGCCAGAAAAGTGTTACAGATACAGTTACTCAGCTTCCAAATGTAACTTGTTACAGTTACTGTTAACAAGTAACGTCGTTACTTTTCCGTTACTGTACAAGATTATTACACCGCAAACGAAATTATGTAGTTCTTTCAAAGGAAACATATGAAGGTGTTCGTTGAAGTTCCTCGTAGCAAAGCGCCAGATGAAAGGAAGTGAATGGGCTCACTCAAAAGCCCAACACCAGCAATCGTTGCGTACGCCTCATTTTCTGCAACAACTTTTTTTTGTTGATTGCCGGGAATTTATTTACAAATAGAAATGGCATGTCCCACGTGCAGTGGGAATCAAGGAAATGCGAAGCATGCATCAGGAACGTGAAATAGATCTGCATTGTTGTCTCGCTATACCAATTTTGGGTACATATGAAGGTAACGAAACCCCGCAAGAGCACCAAGACTGTGGCATGTAACCATGCCGCTCATGACACGCATGTCATGATTCTAATGTTATGACCTGTCATTTACGTTAGTCATGCAGTCCTGTTGTGCCACAGCAATTTTGGTATACACCCATTAAAGAAACGCGTGGCATGTAAATCATGCCGCTCATGACATGCATGTCACGATTTTCATGTTCTTAGAACGTCTCACCCATGGTCGTCATACATTGTTGTCTCGCCATACAAATTTTGGTTTTTATCAAGTTAACGAAGCGGCCGCAAGAGCACCAAGACCGTGACACGTAAGTCATGCCGCTTATGACATGCGTTTCATGATTTTTGTGTTATGACGTGTCATTTATGTTCGGCATGCAGTCATGTTGTGCCATACCAATTTGAGCATACATCCCATTAACGAAAAGGCCAGGAGAGCACCAAGACTGTGGCACGTAAACCATGCCGCTCATGACATGCACTTCATGATTTTCATGTTATGAACAGTCATTTATGTTCGTCATGCAGTCATGTTGTTGCATACCAATTTTCATATACATCCCATTAACGAAACGGCCAGGAGAGCACAAAGTCGTAGGCGGCTAGAGAGATAGATATGCTCAATGTCGCCGAAGTTTTCTAAGAAATGCTTCCCATTTAGTACGTTGGGACAGCCTGATGCCACGAAGTACTGCTGCATGCTCGTAAATGAAATGGGAGCTCAACCTGAGACGTGACAACAAGGATAGGCCCCTTCGCGCCTTTACTCCCGGCATTTTGGGAAGTGCTTTTTGGAAGTACCGCCGCTTTGAGAACTGAACGTGTCGTGTACGAGGCATTGAAAAGCGTCTGTTTCTAGGTGGTTTCCGCGCGGGTGGTCATGAATAAATGGCTGGCCACGCAAACAACTTAAGGATGCTGCACCGGCCTTCAGTGACTTTCGTCTCTTAGGCCGACCATACTGCGGTGTCGCGCACCTTTCTGTGCATGGGGGCAGGGGGAAGAACCCTTCCCCGCCCTTTTTTGTCGCCGACCGGAGGTACTTCGCTTGCCTTTATAGAAAAAAAAAAAGTCATTTTCGCCCTGTAGACGCGCTTGCGTAGTGTGAGTGCGGACGCCGGACGCGTGACATACACGCGAGCAAGAGATGCTCCGCATCTAAAATAACAGTTCACAGCATCTTCAGAAAAACGTCGCTATATCACCCATGCTTTGCTCGTAATAGGGTGTTGCCCTATACGTGTCGTTCGCACTGAAATTCGACCTGCAGCGCAGGATGTTTGGGTCCGCTCGCCTCAACTATTTGCGTGTGGGCCGTTAAACATGGCATATTAAAGGTTGTACAGCAACAGGTTGGCTGTTACGACCTGTCAATAAAGTCGTTTGACAAGGAGTTCAACGTCGTTTTGAATATATCTTCACATTATTTCACGACAATGGGAAATCTCCGATCTCCAAAGCCTTGGTGTCTGCGAATCACGCATGTTCACTTTAACCTAAAGCTGTGTCATGCGGTGCGGCCGGTTTTTGAACCTTGATTAATTGATTGATTTGTGGGGTTTAACGTCATAAAACCAGCTCTAATTATGAGAGACGCCGTAGTGGAGGTCTCCGGAAATTTCGACCAGCTGGGGTTCTTTAACGTGCACTGGCATCGCACAGCACACGGGCCTCAGCATTCCGCCTCCATCGAAATGCAGCCGCCGCGGCCGGGATTCGATCCCGCGACTTTCGGACCAACAGCCGAGTGCCATAACCACTAGACCACTGTGGCAGGGCCGGTTTTTAAACTTTCATGTTATTGTTTATTTCTGCTTATGGTGCTATAGCGGGAGCTTGTTTTCGTTTTATACATTTCCGTAGTGGGTGATGCTGGGATGTAGCTCAGTTGTAGTTATGTCTCTGCTTTGAAAATGGCTTAATTAAGCGCGCGATGTACGCAATACTTAGTAAGAGGCTTTCAATTTGGTTTCAAACTGTTCATACTGCGTCTTGTGGTATCCCACTTGCGCGTTCTCGTGAAACCATTGAAATGCTCTGCTTGTGTAACGATTGAAAGGGGAAATCCATACTGTGCAGACAGTAGCAGGACGCATGCTTAAAATCGAACAACACTTATTACTATACGCTACTTTCCTCAAGTTCATCCTGCCGGTTTACAAGCTCCTCTGTCGCTGGCCTTTGTAGCCGCAGCTGTAGACGAACCATTCTCAGACGCGACGGGCGCGCTCCTCAGCCGACAGTAAAAGTACGCGGCATATCGACGAAGCAGGTGTCTGCATTAAGAGCTTTCTTTCACAAAGTTATGAAATGAATACAATGCGCCTGATGCGTTATTATAGCTCGTCGTAATTACAATTAGCTCAGCTTCATGGGCAAGGTTGTTGATACTGTTCAGTGGGAAACATTTGGGGCGTATAAAGGAGACGCTGTCAACCAGACGGCTCTGACATCACACGCACGTCCGCTGACACCATTCATATAAATCGCTAATATTACCCGTAATACTCAAGGCGATTCCTTTGCGTACGGTGTCACCGGAAAAACAACGATCGAAGGTGCACACAAGCGACGAATCGCACGCATGCACCACGGCCATGCGTGCAGTGGAAGCGGGCGTCTCCGGAACGAGGCCCGCCGGTGGTTCCGGCGGCCGCCGCTACGCGGCTTTCAGTGGCGCCCCTATAGGCAGTCATGGGCACGTTACCAGCAAAAAGTAACAGTGTTACAGTTACAGTTATCTAAGCCAGAAAAGTGTTACAGATACAGTTACTCAGCTTCCAAATGTAACTTGTTACAGTTACTGTTAACAAGTAACGTCGTTACTTTTCCGTTACTGTACAAGATTATTACACCGCAAACGAAATTATGTAGTTCTTTCAAAGGAAACATATGAAGGTGTTCGTTGAAGTTCCTCGTAGCAAAGCGCCAGATGAAAGGAAGTGAATGGGCTCACTCAAAAGCCCAACACCAGCAATCGTTGCGTACGCCTCATTTTCTGCAACAACTTTTTTTGTTGATTGCCGGGAATTTATTTACAAATAGAAATGGCATGTCCCACGTGCAGTGGGAATCAAGGAAATGCGAAGCATGCATCAGGAACGTGAAATAGATCTGCATTGTTGTCTCGCTATACCAATTTTGGGTACATATGAAGGTAACGAAACCCCGCAAGAGCACCAAGACTGTGGCATGTAACCATGCCGCTCATGACACGCATGTCATGATTCTAATGTTATGACCTGTCATTTACGTTAGTCATGCAGTCCTGTTGTGCCACAGCAATTTTGGTATACACCCATTAAAGAAACGCGTGGCATGTAAATCATGCCGCTCATGACATGCATGTCACGATTTTCATGTTCTTAGAACGTCTCACCCATGGTCGTCATACATTGTTGTCTCGCCATACAAATTTTGGTTTTTATCAAGTTAACGAAGCGGCCGCAAGAGCACCAAGACCGTGACACGTAAGTCATGCCGCTTATGACATGCGTTTCATGATTTTTGTGTTATGACGTGTCATTTATGTTCGGCATGCAGTCATGTTGTGCCATACCAATTTGAGCATACATCCCATTAACGAAAAGGCCAGGAGAGCACCAAGACTGTGGCACGTAAACCATGCCGCTCATGACATGCACTTCATGATTTTCATGTTATGAACAGTCATTTATGTTCGTCATGCAGTCATGTTGTTGCATACCAATTTTCATATACATCCCATTAACGAAACGGCCAGGAGAGCACAAAGTCGTAGGCGGCTAGAGAGATAGATATGCTCAATGTCGCCGAAGTTTTCTAAGAAATGCTTCCCATTTAGTACGTTGGGACAGCCTGATGCCACGAAGTACTGCTGCATGCTCGTAAATGAAATGGGAGCTCAACCTGAGACGTGACAACAAGGATAGGCCCCTTCGCGCCTTTACTCCCGGCATTTTGGGAAGTGCTTTTTGGAAGTACCGCCGCTTTGAGAACTGAACGTGTGCGAGGCATTGAAAAGCGTCTGTTTTTAGGTGGTTTCCGCGCGGGTGGTCATGAATAAATGGCTGGCCACGCAAACAACTTAAGGATGCTGCACCGGCCTTCAGTCTCTTAGGCCGACCATACTGCGGTGTCGCGCACCTTTCTGTGCATGGGGGCAGGGGGAAGAACCCTTCCCCGCCCTTTTTTGTCGCCGACCGGAGGTACTTCGCTTGCCTTTATAGAAAAAAAAAGTCATTTTCGCCCTGTAGACGTCAGACACACCTACAAAAAAAGAAAGAAAGAAAGAAAAAGCCAAGAGATGTCCGTGTCCTGCACAGCATCGCGATACACACGCTACATCGTAAAAGCATTCCTCTAGTGAGATACGAATACATTTTGCAAATTTGTCTAAATACAGAGGCCCACATAGTCGTAAATAATTAAGAGAAACATCGCGATAGTCTTGTATCGCGATACTGCCGAGCCCTGCTTTTAAGAAGTGTTGCTGCTGGATATTTTTTTTAAGGGAAGTAACTGTAACGGTATTTACAGTTACAGTTACCGTGTAAAAAGTAACAGTGTTACAGTTACAAGTTGAAATTAAAAGTAACTAGTTGCCGTTATAAGTTACTGAAAAAAGTAACTAGTTACCGGGAACGCGTTACTAGTAACTAGTTACTGCCCAAGACTGCCTATAGGCACTGTGCATCGCGTATAGACTGCTTGCGATTTTTAGGATCGTAACAATGAATAAAATGGGCTGCAAAATGTTCATTTGTCTGATCTACTTCTGCACTCTCGTTCGTTCATACGCTCATTTGTTTGTTTGTTTGTTTGTTTGTTTGTTTGTTTGTTTGTTTGTTTGTTTGTTTGTTTGTTTGGCACTCGCTGCGCCATACCTGCTTTGCATGCAGGAACTGATTCCCTGATGGTCCACGCAGTCGTTCTGACATTGTCATGCCAACAGGGGAAGGACGTGGTCTCCCTCGCAAACGTGTCAACACGATTGGCGGCAAGACAATGGACGCGGCCAAAGGCGCCAAGGGGATACGGCCAAAAAAACGCCGACTCATTGGAGGCGCGTTCATCTGCGGCTGCGGCAAGGCTGTGGTTGCCCGTAGTGGCGGCGGCCGCGCTGTGGGCTCGAGCGGGTCAGGGATGCCTGGCAAACGACTGCGAAATGAACGGTTGCAGCCGCCGTCTGGCAATCGAGCCGGTATGCACGCGTGTATATACGACTGTGCGTGCGTATATAAGATGCGCGTGCGCCCATGCCGGACGGCTGTCGGGTTGATTTTCTCCGGCTTTATCGTAATGATGTCGTGCTATGAGCAGCTATAATTTTCTTCTTGCTGAGATTGGCTTTGCAATACGCCAAAGGGGCGAAGGAAAATACACCACGCGAGCTGCTCCCGGACGTCACAAATCCTGGTCAAAATGGACATTCTGGCGTTGCGGGCTCATAATCCTTGCCCGGCGATGGCGCTGTCATTTGCTCGGTGGCTCACGGTACGCCTGTTATTTTCTCGCATGCGGCAGACACGCTCTCAAGGGGAAGGAATTACGCATTCAATTAAAGCTCCCGTGCGGACGGTGAAATGTGGTGAGTGTAGTGATCAAGGAATCTGTCTTTTTTTCGTTGTTATTTTTTTCCCCCGTGTTTCCCTTGTGTAAACAGCGAAGAAGAGCGCACGAAATAAATGATGAGTGGGGGGCTCCAAATGTTGCACAATGCAGAACTATCGGTGGTTATGCCCGCTGCCTAACGATACCCCTCGGCTTAGTCCTACCTACCCCTTTATGCAGTGTTCGTTTGGCAGAAAGTGCATTGTGCCTGTTTTCGCCTAACTATACTGCGTGCCGAAGTGCCTTTTGTTAACTTAAGGACGTATGCAGGAACATCCGAGTCTACGTTTTCGTCTTTTGCTTTCATTTTGGGTTTGCGCGCGGCGATAGTCATGGCAAATACATCAATGGCGTCTTTGCCACGATGCGTTCCTTGACCGGAAGATTGCGTTCATGTTTGAGTCGTAAGTCTCCGCCCACAGTGTGTGAATGTGTTGCCGTAAGATAACGAATGACCCGGCAGAGACAACACTCTTTACTATAGCGCACTGAACTTCGAGGACATTGTGAGAGCGTTGTACAGCAGGGGTAAATGCGCCCGCAACAATCAACATAAATAATGACGCATGTTCTGGGCCAGTACTCACAGGAATATCTTACGCTAAAAATGTTCGTAAGAGAATATTTTAGCCAATCCTGATGCTGAACGTGCTGAACAAATCATCAATAACGCCGGTTGGCCAACCACAAACAGCACTTTCGAAAAACAACTTTTGCGAATTCGGCTCATGTGCTACACAAGCCGCAGTATGATAAGACATTTATCTACCCCCTTCCGAGCGGACAAACATTAGAGCAGTACAGAGGCGTGTGACACTAACTGGAAACATAGTGTAAGGTATACGCTTGCAAAATGGGTGCGCACGTTCCAATTACAATGTATGAGATGAAGGCGTCTTTCAAAAGCCCCGCACAATGGCCTTCTGAGGGCTAAAATATGCTTGGAGTCATTGTCACATGCGCGGCAAATCGTTTGCTGCTCAGGCCACTATATCCTTATCTAGCTTGTGAACGCATACACGTCTCACGGACGCATGCAATTTAACGGCTTCTCGCTGCTTTCAAGTTGTCAGACTTGCAAGTGTGCGTGTGTGCGTGTAAACAGATCATTCCTGCAGGAAGAAGACGCTCGTAGTCTACTGCGAAGGTATTTGATATCAACGTGAAATATGCGAGCTTTGCGTGCACCTCCGACGTCGTCATGGTCATCGTAAACATCATCATCATCATCATCACCATCATGTTTTAAGTCCACTGCGGGTGAAGGCTTTTCCCGGTTATTTCCGATTCGCACTGTTCCGACCGTCTTGATTGCACTTTATGCCTGTGAATGTTTTGGTTAACGTCCCCCCATCTAATCTTTTGCCAGCATCTTCTACTCTTTCCCTCTCTTAGTATCCATTCTGTACTTCTCACTGTCCATCAGTTGACTGTCATCCGTATAACGCCTATACATTTGTCATAGAGCATAACAATGCGGTAGAACCCACCTTACGGTAAACGTTCAGGTTAGTATGATCAACATTAAAGCGACCTCGAGACATGCCGCACTGCAACCACTGACGAAAGAATCGCGTCGTGTAAGGGGCGTATATAACGCAACCGAGCTCCTCTCCTGTGCTCCCTCCTGGACACGTCGCATCATCTAGCACCGTCGTGTCGATGACCGGACGAGGTGCGCGTGTATAAATATACAAAGATCACATTGCGGGAGAGTGTGCGGTACTGGTTTAGTTCAACATGGGAGTGGAAAAATAACGTACGACTTCACTTTTTTTTTTTTTTTCTGCGCGCCGGGGTAGCTTAGCGGCTAGGTTGACTGATTTCTGGGGTTTTACGTCTCACAACCACGATATGGTTACGAGTGAGGCCGTAGTGGCCGGCTCCAGAAATTTCGACCACCTGGGGTTGTTAACATGCAGTGACATCGCACAGTGCACGGTCCTCAACATTTCGCCTCCATCGAAATACAGCCGCCACGGTCGCGACTCGATGCCGCGACCTTCGGATCAGCAGCCGAGTGCCATAGCCACTAGATCACCGTTGCGGGGCTAGCGGCTAGGTGTTGGCCTGCAAAGCTTGAGGTCGCGGGGTCGAATCCTGGCCACAGCAGCCGCATTTTGATGAGGGCGAAACGCAAACGCACCCGTGTTCGTAGATCTAGGTGAATGTTAAAGAACATCAGGTGGTCAAAATTACTCCGGAGCCCTCCACTACGTGGCGTGCCTGATAATCGTCGTCGTCGTCGTCGTCGTTCGTCGTCGTCGTCGTCGTGGACACATCCAGTGACCCAGTCTGGCCCTGTATGGTTGGTTTAGAATCTGCTTTTCTCTATCTATTTGAGTATGCAAAACCTAGTTCCCCAGGAAGAAGTTACTCAACTAGTTGGTCTTGAATTATGGCACTAGCTAAAAGGTGCTGCAAATAACGACAACAGCCGAAGGCGAAGACGCGAAGGCAGGGATACTCACAACCGTTTAATAGCATGGAGAGGTATGCCCTCATGTAACGCATGCGCAATGCAGACAGATAAGCACGGCTCGCGAACATTGAAATCGGTTACGCAAGCGGTCACGTGAAGTGATAGACGGTTCACTCACACAGCGACATCCGTTCTTTCTGATAAATTCTTTCAACTGAAGTTTAGAAGACAGATTTCTGCTATTGCCCAGATTGCGTGTTCATTTCAAATCTCTAGTACATGCTCCATTAAACGGTCGCTCATGCAGCGTTCGGTTTGGCGGATTTATAATTGTATGCAAGACAAGGGACCCAGCAGCACTTTCTTGATTGATTTGTGGGGTTTTACGTCCCAAAACCAGCTCTGATTATGAGAGACGCCGTTGTGGAGGGCTCCGGAAATTTCGACCACCTGGGGTTCTTTAACGTGCACTGACATAGCGCAGTACACGGGCCTCAACATTTTCCAGCACTTTCCTCAACAATATTGCCTTCACTAAATAGAGCAGGTTCAATGACCGTACTAAATGAATGTCAGAATTTCGTAAACAGCTAGGCCTTCTCTTTATCAAGAAGCAGTGCGCAACTTAGTATTCATATGTGTCCGATACATTCGCCGACGTTGTTTTTACCTCCAGAAGTACCTTGTAGCGTTCCTATTTACAAGGACACAATAGAATACACGGCTATGGAATGGGCGTCCATCTTTAATGCCTCCACCTTCACTTCAACGTCCTCTTCTTTCCCCCCTAGGATGTTGCGCCCCCTCTTCTCCTAGTAGAAGGCTAATACCGCTTCATACCTTATGTATTGTCGCTTTTACCTTTGTTGTTCTTCTGCGAAATGTTGAGGCCCGTGTGCTGTGCGATGTCAGTGCACGTTAAAGAACCCCAGGTGGTCAAAATTTCCGGAGACCTCTACTACGGCGTCTCTCATAATCAGAGCTGGTTTTGGGACGTTAAACCCCACGAATCAATCAATCGACCTTTGTTGTTCTAAGTGTACTTGCTTCATTTTCATCGTCTCTGTCTGTCTGTCTGTCTGTCTGTCTGTCTGTCTGTCTGTCTGTCTGTCTGTCTGTCTGTCTGTCTGTCTGTCTGTATCATTGCGAGGACGGAATGTGGCGAGGAATTGTGGCATAGCAAGAGGCACCACTTGCCTGCCAGGAATATGACTTTACCAGCGCTTCTTAACACTAGCCGTGAGTAATGCCACAGGTATAGCACTACCACGTAAGAATGCTGGGCCACATAGCAGTAGCTTGAGATTGAGCCCGGATCATTAATGCTGGAGCCCACAAGCACGTTGTGTTGCATTTATTGTCGGCGCTTTCCAACAGCATGCTTATCTCTAACCTTAATAGCAAAGCTGTGTATAGCTTACTCTTACTTAAAATTACAATGTACCGCCACGAACGCTTTTCCTTGCATGTCACCCAGCAGATGTTCCCATATCCACGTTTAATGTGCGTCCTTGCAGCACGCCAGGAAATCTTCCTTCACAGCCGAACAACAACACCTTGATTATAGGACTTAAAGGAAGGTCTACGCTCACGGCCACTTTTTTTTTATTGTTATTATTAGTGTTATTACCAGGGTCACACTGATTGGGAATCATGTGCCTATACATTCAGATGAGAAACGAAAGCGCACTCCTTTTGATATCTCTCGTTATTCTGTATCGTCTATCGCTTTAGCCTAGTGAGCGTGCATGCACAGGCGAAAATCGTTATTCAAGAGGTAAATTAGAAAGCTTTTATTGGCGCGCCAAAGCCAACAGCTGCAGCCTAAGGCTACCTCAATTTGAACAGTAGCGTAGGTGTATACACCAGGGAAGAAAGCGTGACCACTGTGTCACAAAACGTGCTGTTTTAACATGGATCTCCATAGCTGCACAGCATTTCGATGGAGGCGAAATTTTAGACGCCTGTGTGCTGTGCGATGTCAGTGTCATAGAACGCCAGGTTGTCCGGGGACCGGGGACCGTCTCTCATATATAATCATAGCGTGGTTTTGGGACGCAAAAACCCAGAAACCGTATAGTTGCACAGCTGATAAACAATGACGCCAGAACAGTGTACCTTTTAGCTCTGCCGGCCAGCTAGCAAAGATTGCACAAGGTGTTTCAGAAAATGTCTCCAAAAATCTTATAAGGCAACCAGGTATCAGCGAAAGTTTTGCGGAACTGCTTGTTCATGGCGGCAAGCTCTGTAAAATTGATAGGATTGATATTTTGAACAGTAATTAACAAAATTAAACTAATAACATTTAAGCGGGTACATCCAGGCGCTATAACTTAATCGACGAACGGAAGTTATTTCTACAGAGACTCCATTATCCGTTGTAATATTTGCAATAGGGCGGCGCTGGTACTTTCTGCGGACCGAGGCAATCCGACAAGTTAGACTCGGAGACCGAGATGATCAAAGATCGTAGTTGCCGGTGCCTTCGGTAGTGCCTGTGTTGACATAGTTGCTCCAACTCTATGGTTGCTCCATTCCGTCATAGAGCGACTACGAGTAAGCGACGTTGTCAAGCGGCTATTTTGGTTAGCGGTAAGCGTGACCAGGCGCAGCAGCGAAATGAGAAAGACCACCGTTTGACAACAGCGCTTCATCATCGCTCGGCAATGCGAGGGAAGTAACTATATGGAGCAACCAGGCGCTCGGGTCACCACCGAAGGGTAACAGCAGGTTCCATAGTTCAATTAGGTTTGAGTGCCTGGTTGCACTGGCTTACAAGTTAACTAATCTCATTTTGTATTACTCTACACATTCTTACCTGTTTTCCAGTATGGGCCGCCACGAACAAAGCAGTTCTACAAAATGTTCAGATATGTCTGATTTCCTGTATTTATAACATATTTGGCACATCTGACACAGCCTGTAGTCATATACATGGTATTTTGGCTGCGGAAACGATATTTTTTTTTCTCTCGCCGTCAAGAAAGTTTCCGCGTTTACTAATGACACGGCAGCATATCTCTCGGCAACCAGTGTATATACTTCTGGGTAGTGTCAATTTCAATGTAGCACGAAGCACAGCACTGTCTAAGCGGGCATGCACTGAATGCGTAGAGGATGCATGGTTTCCGGGGTTTTACGTCTCAAAACCGCGATATGATTATGAGAGACGCCGTAGTGGAGAGATCCGGAAATTTTCGACCACCTGGGGTTCTTTAACGTGCACTGACATCGCACAGTACACGGGCCTCAACATTTCGCCACCATCGAAATGCAGCATCCGCGGCCGGGATTCGATCCCGCAACCCTCGGGTCAGCAGCCTAGTGAAATAGCCGCTAGACAACCGTGGCTGGGCAAGAATATATAGAGCGTCGGCTCATATTTAAGTCCCTAATGTGCAGCAGTCATGTACAGATAAGGCTAGGAATGTTAATTGTATTATTGTCGCAGTATACATTTCTGGCTATGTAGCAAGATGTCGCTCTCCCAAGTTCCATTTGGTTTTCATGATGGGCGAAAACGCTACATAGCGTTGTCCCCGTCATTTAAAAAAGCGAGACGCGAACATATTGAACGTTTGGCTAGTGTACATTAGCTCAGTGAGTTTATTGAAACACAAGACAAACCTTGCCGCGAGCAAGCTTTGGTACCTGCTCTTAGTTCCTGCATGTCGTTCTTTTGGGTCACCGATGATGCAGACTATGGAGAGCCAGGAGGGGGGCATAAACGTCGACAACAATGTTCGCTTTTGTTCACTTGTTGGCTGTGCGAGGATGGGACATGATGCGTTAGTGTTTAGCAGCGGAGACAGTTACGGAGCGTCGGATTTTCCTCGTCGTGATGTCCTGCGTGCTGCTGTACATTTTTTTTTTATCTGTGTTGAGCAATCGAATATGTCACTGGTGTCAAGCGTCGACGGCTGTCGTGGTCGCGGTGTGGTACATGTCAGCTCTAACTTATCTTCGTGCCAGAGGCATCGGTTGTAGCCTGCGTTGAGCACCGAACTATAGTCGCATTGCGCCACACATGTGCTGACAATATGCGAAGTTATTCTGAAGAACGCTCTTTCAATAGTGGCGTGAGCGACACGGTCGCAGGACAGACAATACTGCACACGATGTATACTCAAAGGAGTAATGTCGTCGATGTCGCTGAACTTAAACGTCAACGAAACATTACGCGCGAGCAACTTCTGCAAGGGCGAAGTACAGGCTTACCGAAGGCAAGTAAAAAAAGAAAAGTTGTACGAAGAAAGCATGCATAAACTGACTCTATCGTGTAGGGGTACCATAAAGGACGCTTCAGTGCTATGTCGTGTTTTACCATATAAGCACGCTATAATCTGCATGGAGTGGCCTCAATTAACATAAGGAAACTAAAAAAGAAAGGTGCGCATATCTTCAGGCTGCTCACGGCGGGCATTCACTGGCCAGACAGGTATTATGCGCGTTTACATGCGCCGATACGCAACTACAACGCAGGGAAAGTTTATATGGTACAACGCTACGTATTCACTTCACTATCATGCAAACAGCTCACAACGAGACAGTTGACGATGTGAGGTGTGGTCTTTGGAGAGCCTCCAAGCACCCTTCTTTTACCCTCTTCCACTGATTTTGTCGCGCTCTTTACGCACAAGAAACCACAGTTACGCGTACACACTTAACGCCTCCGAAACGCAACTATGCGAAAGTGCACACGCAGCTGCGGTGGCTATACGGCTGCATAGGTCACTTCAAGATTCAAGGAGCGTCCTGGAGTCAGTGCAATGCCATGACGGCCTGAAGTATCTTTTCTCTCTTAATTGCAATATATAGCAGTGTTTGCAAACCCCAGTTCGTGTCTTCAGGCTGTGTAAGGTTCTGTAATGAAAGTAAACTGCCACGATTGGCTTAGGCGCGCATTCGGTGTCGAGACATCCTCTATTCTGTACCGTACATGGGCTAACCGCATGGCAATGAACTTGGTGTTGTATAACTCACTCAAATTACGACCCCTCTTGTGAACGTTCTCTGTAGTAACTTCATCAACAAAATATATACACGTTAAGAACAACTCCCGTTGAGATTAAGTCATTTTTAAAGCTGTATCTTTAGTGGCTGGCAAGTTCGCTAGCTGAGGGGCTAACATTTGGTCATGCATGTTGGGTTGATTTGTGCGCTGTACTACATATTATTTGACCTTAGAATATTGCGACCATTTTACTGACCTTGTATCAGTGGTTTGCTACATCACACATGGACGAAACAAGTTATTTATTAATGTTGACTTGATTCAAACTTCCGCCGATCATGTTCAGGAGAGTTAACAGCCATGTATTCACCCTGGCATAAACAATAAACTGATTAAAAAGCACTAACTCTTTTCTGTATACACATTTGTTATTGTATATTTGTTACGATACGAAATTCATATGGCGAGGAAAGGGCAGCAAAGAGAAATACAATGATGGCGCATTGCTGCAGGTCTCTCATTTTTGCAATCGGAATTAAGAGCCAGAAACAGGCATGTACCGCAAACCTAAGCACCAGTTGACTTAGAAATATTTATTTCTTTGGTTTAATATTTGGCTGCTGGAACATCCTTCAAGCATTTCCTTTTATTGTAACGCTTTTTCATGTGTCTCTTCTTGTTTTTGTTATTTTTTAAGTACAGAGCGAGTAGGCCTGGAACGAACCAAGAAAAAGTTTTATAATCTAGCTGTTGGTACTTCGGCAGGACGACACAGTTTGTTTAATTGTCGCGATACGGTCTCTCTCAGTGTCTTCGCTCGAGGCTGACGGGCTTTGACAGCAGTTAGGCCACCACAGCGGTACACTGGTTACGGCGCTAAACTGCTAATGACCGGAACACGCGGGTTGGATTGCGGCCATGGCTGTCGTAGTTTGATGGAAGTGAAATGCTGGAGGCACGCGTATATTTAGGTGCACGTTAAAAAGTCTTACGCAGTCGAAATTTCCGAAGCTATCCATTGTGGCGTGCCTCATAAGCATGTCCTATAATTTTGACACATCTGTGGAGAGAGAGAATATTTTATTGATGGATCCGGAGATGTTAGCCTGGTCAATGTCCTGGCTTGCTACTCCAGGTATTAGCGGTGATTATGATATTTACAATGATCACGTGTAACACTACACGTACATACAGTCACACGCGCACACACACACTCATATATACATATATACACTATAACGCAGTTTACAACGTTTCGTTGAGGCAGGTTGCCCGTAGAAACGCTATCAACGCCTTAGTGCTGCGTTGTGCGCAGGCGCTGTCGTGCCACGGGAGATGCCGCAGCTCCAAAGTCAAACAGTGTTGCAAACGAAGCGCTGCCTTCAGAGTATTTCTCTCCGACTCGACTCGTAGCGCTGGCAGTTGCACAGGACGTGTTCAAGGTCCTCTCGTGTGTTGCATATAGAGCACAATGCAGGATCAGATAGTTGTATTTTGTGCTTGTAATGACTTGTGTAGGCCACATTAAGTCTTAATCGGTGAAGGCACGCCTCGTCTCGCCTGGCTAATCCTCGTGGTACATGGAGGCTGCAGGCTGGGTCAATAGCGTGTAATGGTCCGTACTGGTATCTTGAATCACACCAGAAGTACCGCTGCTGATTCCAGGCAAATGCCGATACCATAGTCGCCGCATCTTTTCTTGAAAGAGGTATGGCTGTTAGTGGTGTTTTAGTACCATGGGCTGTTCTGGCAGCACTGTCGGCCCGAACGTTTCCTTGTATTCCACAGTGGGCTGGCAACCACTGGAATACAACGCGGTGATGAAGTTCATGGGCATTATTGCCGAGCCGCTTGATGTCCAAAACCAGTTGTTCTTGGGCGTGTGGTGACTTCAGGGACTGCATTGCCGCTCGTGAGTCAGAGAATATTACCCAAGAATCAGGTGTCTGAGCTACGATGTAAGCAAGCGCTCTGCGCAACGCAGCCAGCTCAGTAGCTGTGGCAGATGTGCAGTGACCCAAGGTGGCAGAAATTGACATGTTTGCCGACGGGATCCACAGACCTACTGCCGATGATGTAGCCGTAACAGAGCCATCACACATCTGTGGAATGCGGCTCTGTGGAACGAGCCGCATTTCCGGAACTATCGATTATTCTCCTTAATCCCAACCGTAAGCCTTCGAATACCTTCAAGGCTCCGGCGAGTAGACACTGCACTGTGCCGCCTATGGTTGGGCGCCGCATTTATCAACTCCTACGCGTTCCGCATAGGGATGACCGACACCGCAGCCTGCGACCATTGAGGTGAAGATGGATCCATCGAACACATCTTGTGCGTGTGTCCGCAGTACAGTGCACAGAGACAATCACTTTGAGACGCGTTCAACAAGCTGGACGACCAACCTTTGTCGGAACACAGACTTCTGCGACAAAGACAGGACTCGGCGCCGCAAAAAAAGGGTATGCAAGAAGTAGTGCTCTTCTTGCGAGTGACCGGCCTGTCTGGAAGACTGTAGACAGAACGCTCTTCCTGTGTGTGCCTGCGTTCTTTTCTTTTCGTGTTTTTTTTCTCTGTGGTTGTACATTTGGTTATTTCTTTCCTCACTCTCTTTCTCTGTCCACTTTCTCATTCCCTTTTTCCCCCACCCCAGCGCAGGGTAGCAAACCGGATGTCAACATATGGTTAACCTGCCTTCCTTCGCACCTCTCTCTCGACTCATCAAACTCCAACAATTATAGTGTGCGATCCCGTCCACGGCGGCCGCATTTCGATCGAAGCGAAATGCTTGGGGCCCGTGTCTGTGCGATGTGAGTGCACGTTAAAGAACACAAGGTGGTCAAAATTTCCGGAGCCCTTCACTACGACGTGGGGCCTAATAATCGTATTGTCATTTTGGCACGTGTAACCCCGTGAAATATTATGAATGATTGTTTTTATGCTTAGGCTGAATAAAGTCTTCATTACCTGCGCTTTTTCGCGCCACAATCTATTAAGATATGCTTCGGTGCCAATGTCTTCGTATAGATCGCTCCTGTGCAGTTAGCCTGTCTTCGAAACATCTTCCCAGCACTAGAGGGAGAGCTCAAGCGCTACAAATAGAAGCCTCTTGCGGTTCTGCTAGAGAGATTCACCACATGCGTCCATACTTTATTTCTGCGCAGCACTGTAACTGTTGCAGTACGCTAAGGTGTACCTGTAACGTAGTACACCTTCTACTATGTCTGATAGTTGCCTGTATTGCGGAACCGAAAGTGCTGTTCCCGTGTATTCTGATAAACAGTGATATACCACATTCCACTAACTGTCACTAACCGTTAAATTGGTCTCATGCTTCAATGGAGCAACTTGACTGACATGTTTGTGTCTTTCAGAAAAAATGCAGATATTCGCAGGGCAAATTTGATTTGATATCATCATCATCATCAGCCTGTTTAGGTCCACTGCAGGACGAAGGCCTCTCCCGACGATTTCCAATCCACCCTATCCTGAGCGAGTTGGTTCCACTTTATGCCTGTAAACTTTTTAATTTCATCGCTCCATCTAACCTTTTGCCTGCCTCTGTTACGTTTTCCCTCTCTTGGTATCCATTCTGTTGCTCTTACTGTCCATCTGTTATCTTTCCTTCTCATGACATGTCCTGCCCAGGTCCACTTCTTTCCAACGGTTTGAGACAGGTGGCGAGCACTTGAAGTGGTAAGCGAATATATCTGCTTAGGCCAAGTAGTGCCCCTGATCCAACCGTGAGTACGAGATAAACAGAACGATTAGAACTGGGTGGAGTGCATTCGGCAGGCATTCTCCGATAATGAATGGCGGCTTACCATTGCCCCTTAAGAGGAAAGTGTATAACAGTTGCACCTACGGGGCAGGAATTTCGAGGCTCGCTAAAAGGTTTCAACTTAAATTGACGACAAGGCATTAGCAGTGGAATGGAAAATGATAGGTGTAACGTTAAGGGACAAGAAAAGAGCGGAGTGGATCAGGGAACAGACGTGACAAGGACATATTAGTAGAAATTAAGAAGAAAAAATGAGCCTGAGCAGGGGATATAATGCGAAAGCAAGATAGCCGTTAGTCATTAAGGAGTGGATCCCTAGAGAAGGCAAGCGTGGCAGGGGTCGGTAGGGAGTTAAGTGCGCAGATGAGATCGAGAAGTGTGCGGGGATAAATTTGTCGCAGTTGGTACAGGACCGGGATAACTGGAGATCTATGGGGAAGTCGTTTGCCCTGCAGTGGCGTAGACATGATGATAATGATAATTCTTGACTTAGCGCTCTCTGCATTTATCTGTATACGTCAGTTTATGATGTGTTTTACTGGCACGCGTCTTTTTTTTTTATGCAGGTAGTCAGGTGCTGCATAGTGGCTATGCTTGCGGGGCATGTGCTCATAACTGCAGGAGGCACTAAGTGGCGTATTTAACCACTTAAGGCTCTAAGTGGCGTATTTAACCACAATTTTTGCAATAAACTTCAGTTCCTTGCAGAGCAAAGTTTTCCTATACTGCTACATGTTGCCAGCATGCACAACTTGTCCCTTATTAATGATCAACAGAGGTCAAACAGGACACGTCCCTCGAGCCAACGTTTTAACGTGGCTTCGTGGACATGTTCACGTATATCAATCCTTTCGTCGAAACATCACCTTTAGACACTTGTTCGACCGCTGTTGATCATTCACCATGTTCCTGTACATCATTACAGCGTGTGGTTTTGTTCCTGATTGATTTGTGGAGTTTAACGTCCCAAAACCAGCTCTGATTATGAGAGACGCCGTAGTGGAGGGCTCCGGAAATTTAGACCACCTGGGGTTCTTTAACGTGCACTGACATCGCACAGCACACGGGCCTCAACATTTCGCCTCCATCGAAATGCAGCCGCCGCGGCCGGGATTCGATCCCGCGACCTTCGGATCAGCAGCCGAGTGCCATAACTAATAGACCACCGTGGCGGGGCGCGGTTTTGTTCCTCATAAGGCGCTTCATTGACAGTTTGTCGTCAGCGCCAAATCGACAGTAATATGTACTCGAGACAGACGTGCAACTTTCTCACACAATTACTCTGCTCATAAAAGGAGCGCTGAGAACTACACTGGAGCTCCTTCTTGATGGTTTATGTGCAGGGTTGTTCTTCGTCAGCTAAAGCCCGATTTGGCGATGGACACGCGCTATAGCATGCCTCGGGACAACGAAGTTACATCCTGTTGGCCTAATTGATATATAGGTCCATTTCGATTAATATGTTTTTTAAACATACTGTTGTTGTTTTGTGGGGTTTGACGTCCCAAAACCAACATTTCGCCTCCATCGAAATGCAGCCGCCGCAGCCGGGATTCGATCCCGCGACCCTCGGATCAGCAGCCGAGTGCCATAACTAATAGACCACCGTGGCGGGGCGTTTAAACATACTACCACGAACAGTATTGTTAAAATCAGATCATCGGTCCCTTCTAACGATCTTCTCTCGTGATATTCAAGTCAAGTTTATTTCCAACACATCAAGTTGGAGGTCCTTAGGCGAAAAGATGTCACAGACATCTTGAGAGAGCCCAACGACCCGTACAAGAACGGCAGGCAGTTGAAGATGTCGCGTAATTCACTGTGCATGCATAGGCCAAAAAATGAGCTGGTTTCTTTTTCCTTTTAGTTAACAAAAACACATGGATTGTACATGGGTTACATAAATCTTATGTGCACATGCGCAAAAACAACAGTTTTAATACAAAATAATATATAGTAAAAAACATGTTGAAATATAGATAGTGCCGTTTGAGCAGATGCTATATGTTGAGCAAGAGACTTCGCACATGTTTCTTGAACTTACGTACAGGCAGTTCGAAGTCGATACTAGTTGAAAATTTGTTGAACATTGTAGGTATCTGACATTTTAGAAGGCATTTACCGTAACGTGTGCGAGAAAGGGGAACTGGATTGGATTGATTTCGGAGAGTGTATCGGCGGGAGCTGTCAACCGAATGTTGATGAAGTTTGTTTTTCTGAGTATAAAGTATTAGTTTATATGTGTAAAGGTCACTTGCTCTAGTGAGATCATGGTTCAAAAAGAGCTGGCGAGTACGTAATTCGCTATAGGAAGCCCATAAAAATTTTCAAATATTCTAACAACTTTTTTCTGTAATACCTCTAGTTTGTATAGGTTCTGAGCAGACGTTTTTGCCCATACCAGCGCACAGTAGGATAACCGAGAATAGAAATGGGCGTAGTATATACCCTTTTTTAGCCATAAAGGTACAAGGTCCGATAGCTTATACATGCAGCCTATAGTTTTGCCTAATTCAGGGGCAAGTTTTGATACATAAATTCGCTGCGCTACTTCGCGATCTTCAAACCAGCAAGTAGAGGGAACAGTTAACTTTTGAGTTCTGCAATAGCACAGTTTCCTTTCTACTTCTGAACGCTTTCAACGAGTTTAAACCTTGACGTCATGGTTCGACTAGCGCGAACATCATTTCCCGAGCCTCTCATCAGCCAAGACATTAAATGCCGTCATCAGCACAAACTCATTCGTCACTCTTCTTGCGTGGAAGTCCAACAACTCATCTGCGGCATTAGCGAGACAGCTGTCCCGAACTTCTCGCGGGCCCGTGAAGGACTCTGGCCATAGTAAAGCCTAAATCCAAAGCTATGAGAAAGTCACGTGATCTTACATTGCATATAGTTACCTTTCCACCACGTGACGCACAGCAAATCACCTCCAGTAATGATCCCCCTGGACAACTTGTTACTAGCAGTTGAGGCTGTTTGTCTATGTTCTCCGAGAGACTTATCCACATCCTCGTAACAAGGATCCTCAGCCCGACCTTAGAAATCGCCGAACTTCAAGTGATTTGGTATAGTATACAAAAGGCCGTCAGCCATCCTTATCAATGCGGTACCTCGAGCAAGGGGGCCTGCCACGGTGGTCTATAGTCTCGGCTGCTCAAACGAAGGTCGCGGGATGGAATCCCGGCCACGGCGGTTGTATTTCGGTGAAAATGTTGAGGTCCATGTACTGTACAATGTCAGTGCACGTTTAAGAACGCCAGGTGGTCGAAATTTCCGGAGCCCTTTACTACGGCGTCTCTCGTAGTCATATCGTCGTTTCTGGACGTAAAAACCCCAAATTAGTCAATCAATTCAGCAAGGGGAACCTCTCATCTCTGCGCAGCATAACAATCACCCGCTTTTTGGCTACCTACCACGAAGCACTGGAACTCGTCCCAGCAGTGCTTCAGCATTTACGACCTACAGTAAGTACCTTCGTACAAATGATGTTCACTAATAAAACCTTTTCGGACACCGCCTTCACTGATCGTATTTCTTTATAATCAGGCTACGTATACAGGTGTCTCCTGGGTTGAAGTATTTCCAGCAACACACTTTACCTTGCAGAACGCGATGAAAAGCGAGCTCGTGAATGGTCGCAGTGATACTCAACGACTTGGAGAACATCACGCTTTTTTTTTTTTTTCGAAGCATCAAACCTTTTTTGCCAAAATTCATAAGCAAAACAATGAGCTAATTTCTCTGGCAGTAAAACTACTTTTCTAATCATCAGGAGCGTGAGGGCCAATCTAGAAAAAAAAAGTAGAAATGTCTCATTCCATTACATTTACTGCAACGAATGATGCATCAACGCAAGGTTAATATTTAACGATTCAGTGTATGTGCAGACCCACATCGGATCGAGTTCAAAAACGGACGTTTATAAGTTTGCCAAAAAGGCCCAAACGGGACTAATCGAGTGATCCGCCTGCCTAAGTGCGGATGCATTTAATATAACAAGTTTGGCCACGCCATTTTACAGTGAGTGCGCTTCGACGGCTGTAAGGTTTAACGGTCATTGTCACCTAAGTGATACCACTTAACGAAATTAACATATAAACATGTCTTTAAAACACAAATACTAGCTCAGCAGCTTTAACTGCAAGTGGCTTATTCAGCCCTTATCTTTCTTTCTTTTTTTTTTTCACAGCATAAGCCGCTTTGGTTTTTCTGATAGCTGCTGTGACTATAGAAGAGAGAATGCTTGTGGGCGTCATTTTAACGTGTGCAAAATGTGTCTTACGGAAAACTGCAAAGAAAAACGCACATGCGCCTCGCGCCTCGTTTTGCGGCACAGTATTACGTACCTGCACGCCAAGGGAGCAAGATTTGTAAACGCTCGTCCAATAAGAGAACCACGTGACCAAGACGACTGCATGCGGAATTCACAGTGTCAGGGATCGGCCAGCATTTCCAATGCGCTTTTTCTAAGATAGGACTACTTTTTCTTTAGAGAGCCTGACCGAGTATCCTGCAGCAGACTATGGAGAAGCGTATAGGGAGCATAGCGCATTGGTTGCAGTCAGAATTTTTAGGCACATCGTGCTGTTTCACGGCATACTTAAAGAAACGAAAGAAAGAAGGAAGGTGGAGAGATTATCCAGAATAAAAAAAAATAAGTTATGGCTCCAATCAACGATATGAAGGTGGTTGGACAGCGAAGCTGTAAAAACGACACCCATAACGATTACCCATTGCGACGTTGCCTGAATTTCACACGCACTTTAATGGCCTGCGACTTGACTGGCGCCGTTACTTCGTACACCTACAAAAAGTGAACCAGATATAAGTGGAATGCACTTAACCACACCCTTTCCCCAAGAAAGGAAGGCGCCAACGCGTCGAGTGCGCTTTCCTTCTTTTGTCTATTCGTGGCAATTGAGATGCACGTCAGGTCATCCTGTAACCACAGTCGATCACACACGGAGCAAGTAAACCCAATTTCTGCGTCGAGAAATTTCTTATTAAATTTAGAATCTGCACCCTTGAAACGGATGATAGCACTGTACCTTAGTCGCTTACGCTGAGCGTCCTGGACACGATGTTCACTCCTGGCACGAGCCCGACGCCTTTGTTGACATTGTCGTCTCTGTTCTCGACGCCGCTCCTCGTATGCACGTTGCACTTTAGGAGTCCTCACTATACGCCGCCTTCCCATATAGCCCAGTCACAAATAATGTTCTGCCTTACTAGGCTGGCCATTTTATATATGTGTAACGTAGTGACGTCACGTCCAGTGTTACAAACTGTGCTGTCTCAAACCTGAGTTTTAGTTTGTTTTTACGTGGGTATTGACGTCATGCCGCCTGCTACAGGCGCCTTATCATCCATCACGCGGTTTTCATGCTTGTTTTGTGGTTTTCTTTATTGCAAGGAATACTCAGCTGTATTGCCTGGTTTCGAAGGATGTATGCACTTTTCGCTTCAATTTTAGCCTATGTTTATGGCATGGCCCACGAGTTTTTTTAGCACCTTTACAGCTTTGCTGTAAAAGTGTTACCCTGCGCTGGAGGACAATAAGGAAAGAGAGCGTACGGCTTGTTGGGGCGGTGTTTCAAAAATATTTGCTATGACAATGCATAGTCTGTGACTGCTAAGAGCTAGCGCTGTCTCGATTTTTTATCTGCTCTATATGTAGAGCAGCCTTACGGTACGGCCCGATTCCGATACGAACAAAGACAAACAAACAACTTCGTAAAGGCGACGATAGCCAGCAATGAGCGACAAGCGGGAGGCGTTGCACTGGCAGACACCTGGTGGGATGCAAAGGCGGAGTGAACAGCACATTTGGTGCGGTCCGTAATATAGCCGCACTTACAAGCGTTCTATATAATGCAAAGATTAGTTGAACCATGTTTTATCGTGCAAACTTGTCGCATGACGCATTTAAGCTGTTAACTTGTGGCAGAATTCAGATGGATGGATTTTTGGGGTTTTGCGTCCCAAAACCACGATATGATTATGAGAAACGCCCTAGTGGATGGTTCCGGAAATTTCGACCCCCATGGGGTTCTTTAACGTGCACTGACATCGCACAGCACACGGGCCTCAACATTTCGCCTCCACCGAAATGCAGCCGCCGCGGCCGGGATTCGATCCCGCGATCCTCGGACCAGTAGCTGAGTACCATAACCACTAGACCACCGTGGCGGGGCGGCAGAATGTAGACTGTGCCGCGAGTTTGGAACGTTTTATCTGTGATGCTACGGGAAGGGCTCCTGCTTCTGAATATTGGGGCTGTAAACTTGTACAAAATATAAATAATTTGATGTTGTGGCTTAATATTTAATGTCCCCTGAGTTGCTGTATTCTAACTTTATTAATTTTATAATGTTTTTATTATATCTCGCTATTTCATTTTTTTTTCTTTTGTACAACGTCGAGACACAATAGAAACCAAGTAGCCTAGGTGCTTTCTAATTCAGTCATTGCAATTACACACCAGTTTCTGTGGAGAGAACAGTCTATGTGTGACTAAATTGACCATAACTGAATAAAAGGAACAATGCAAACGGAGACGGTTGCCATCACTACGTAGCACCCTCACAGATTTGAACTACACATGTGCAAGAAAGGAAGTAGAAAAGTGTTTTAGTATTACTATGCATGTACCAAAACATTCTCCGGAAAGTACAGGAGCGAGGTGATAGCATTTTTGCAATCTCGCGGGATGGTCCGCGTTGTCGCGCATGCGACTTTGTTACCTCAGCCTTTTTCGGCCTGCTTGAAACAGTCGGCGCATTCGCTCTGAACTGGAAGTACACAAACTCCCACGTTAAAGATCCTCCACACTATAGAAGGTCTCGTGCCTACAGCAGCCATCGGCGCATGTGACTTGTAAGTTGTAACGTTCCAAATTTAAAACCTCGTATCTTTGTGTGCATGTGTCTCTGACTGCTTGGTTTTCTGCTGAAACAAGGGCACACTGAGCCCAATATAGACCTGCTTTTTCCCACTTGGAAGATATTGGGGCGAAAGTTTGCGTAAGCCGAGATTTTTTTTGTGCCGGCAAATCGTCAATGCGTACCAAGCCTTGCTTGGACATCTTTTTTTTTTTCTTTAGAATATCTAGATCCAGAATATTGATTGCTTAACTGAATCCATGTCCCTCTCACCGGTACAACGTGTGCGTTCTTAAGTATGACCACATATATCGTTAACGTTGTTGTTAGAGAATTTGTCACGTAGAAGCTTTGATCTGTGTGCGGTAGTGTGTACTGTCGCTTCTGGTTCGAACATGTTTCGATTTGCACTGTCACCTAAACATTTCTGCCCCGCCACGGTGGTCCAGTGGTTATGACATTCGGCTGCTGATACGAGGGTCGGGAGATCGAATCCCGGGAGCGGTGGCTGCATTTCAATGAAGGCGAATTGTTGAGGCCCGTGCGCTGTGCGACGTCAGTGCACGTTAAGGAACCCCAGGTGGTCGAAATTTCCGGAGACCTCCACTACGGCGTCTCTTATAATCAGAGCTGGTTTTGGGACGTTAAACCCCACAAATCAATCAATCTAAACATTTCTACTTGCAGAGGTAATTAGCGATCGTTAATTATTGTAGCGCGATGAAATTAGTCAGTACCAATCAGTGTCACCGGACCGTACCACTTCATTTCCATTTGACCTTACTGTTTTGCAAAAAATCGACTTCATCTGGCAACGTAAGCAGCACCTTTAATCACAATCACCATAAGCCCGATAAAAAGACTACCGTGGTAGCAAAGTTCCTAACTCTAGTTACTGCCCTTACCTATAGGTAGTAACTTCAGGTAGTAAATGACATGATTGTACCGTTACTACCTTGTCGTTTACTAGCTGGAGTTAGTATTTTGGTGGTGAATGTTGTGACAAGCATTTACTACCTCGAAGGCTCTTCCGCATTCGAAATATATGGCGCGTAATGCCAGTACTACACTCATTAAAGTTAGGTCAGAGCTGACCCTGTCCACATTAAACGTGTCTAAAATACGTGGCATCGATAGATATTGCTTGCTTTCGCATGGCCGGTTGCCCGGACAGCCTCTTTCCATATTGGTGTAAATGAGGCGTAAGTCTTTAATCCCGCCAAAAATGTGTATATTTGGGTATCCGATAACAATAGTCTGGAAAGCCAGAAGCGACCATTTATGCGCCGGCAAGGGCGGCGCAGCAGTGTTTTGTTCATGTATACCGAAAATCACGAGCCAATGTATATTCCATACTAGTGTCTCTGTGTACGTTCCGGCTGGGAGCTCCCTAAAAGCATCCTATGCAGCAGCTCTGTATGCTAAATATCTTGTTTGGGCGTTGCCTTAATACAGTTGGACCGTCCAACTTTGGAAGAAGTTCTTACACTAATACATCTCACGCCAAATAACGGCACCAGTCAACGAAAGCCTCGCCTGGCATTTTCTTTGGTTCTGTGTATTCTTTCGCGATTTACTGCATAATCGGAATCTGTCACACCTGTTAGCGGAATCGGAACGCTAGGCTGGCAACATTGGGAGAGAGAGGGCGACCGGCCATGGAGGCAGTCGTCATGCACGCTGTTACTCTTTATTTTCTCTTAATTGTTAATTAAAATGTCCATTTCTTTAAAATCTTTGAGTCTGCGAAGAATTCCTTAACATCTCAGAAGTGGGATTCACCGAAACCTTTGTGGTAAGGCGGACGCTTGTGCGGCGCCTGCGAGACGCAACGACAACGCGTCTTTGTGAATGATCGACATCGAAACGTGAGTCTTCGTACAGCATCAGAAAACGCGCGCGGACACTGTGTGTGACGCCAGCAAGCGTAGGCGTTTATCTGTTGGTGAAAAACTGTGTCAACGCCCAGAGACGCATAGACAACCGACAACCGCGAAGATGGCAGACGGCGGTGGAACGCACGAAATGATGCAAGCCTTGCTGGAACAAAACCGGCGGTTGTTGGAGCTTATCGAGAGGAAGCCCGAAGCGTTCCACGTTATGCCGGACCTGAATAAGGCTATCTACGATTTCGACGGCGAGGGCTCATCCCACGAGGCCGGAGCGTGGCTGAAGAGTATTGATTCCATGGCGGTCCTGCATCGTTGGCCGGACAGCTTCAGACTAGAGAACGCCAGGCTTCACATGAACGGGCCTGCCAGATTTTGGCTTCAGTCCCGCGTCGATGATCTTACCACGTGGGAAGACTTCAAGACAGCCTTCACAAACACATTTGTGGGTCAGACAAGCACTGCCGAAAAGTGGAAGCAAATGCAGGAAAGAGTCCAGATGCGGGGAGAATCCATCACGGCATATTTTCTTGAGAAGACCATGTTATGTAAGGCACTGGGCCTCGGTATGCAGGATACCAAAGAGCAAGTTTTGGTGGGGCTGCGGTTTAAAGATGCATGCATCTCAATGTCGGCGAAGGACCACAAGGACGAGGACGAGCTGCTGGCAGATTTGCGAAAACTGGAGCGAATAACCGAAGCTAGAATGCAGCAGTATCCAGGGGCCAAGCCACACGGTGGTGACCCAGGTACCGCAACACTTCGTGTGAAGCCTCTGCCTTCAAAATCTTGGACTGCCATGCGTCCAGCTGAACAAGTCATCACAAATTCATGTGCTGCTGGTCAAGGAGGTGGTGAGGGACCACCGAAGAAAACGCCAGAGCCTCCCAAGCGTGATCCATCAGAACGAAAATGCTACAGCTGTGGAAGGTATGGGCATATAGCGAGAGACTGTGCAAAAACAAGCTATGTTGGGAACTTCGTGGTGAACGAAACATCAACAAGGGACAGTGGTCCATCCAAGTTTTTAAAAACGGCGAGCATCAATGGTACTCACCAGCTCTCTGTGATGATTGACCCAGGGAGTTCAGACTGTATAATGCGTCATCAAGCGGCTGAAAGGTGCAACCTGCAAGTTGTGTGCAAAACCCAAGCTTTGCATGGTCTGGGGAACACAGATACATGTATACAGTGCTGTCTATCGGAACCTCGGAGGTTGACATAGAAATCGATGATGTGTTATGCCATAAGGTCAAGGTGATCGTCGTTAACAACAGTGCCTTGCCTGTGGACATGCTGGTTGGTAGGACTTGGACGGAACAAGACCACATTGCATACCTACGCATGGGAGATGAACTCAGGATTGGCTATCGAGATGATCTGCCATTTTGCAACATTGACCTTGCCCAGATTAAGCCTTTGAAGGAACCACTTTGTGTCAAGGAGACCACGGTGCTGCCCAAAAGGACTGTGTGTTGGGTGACAGTGGAGAGCAATAAGAGCGAAGGGAATGTTATATTGCCTATGGGAACTGGTAAGGGAATACTACTTCACGTCGAACACAGAAGGGTTGAGATACCCATGTTGAACGACAAGGACGAAGATCAACAACTTATCAAGGGAAGTTTGTTTGCTTACGCTGAACTGCTATCAGGGAGCGAAGAGTTAACCGCCGTAAGACCTGTGCCTCTGCAGAAGCCTATTGATCGTAGTATGCTCAATCTCGGGAAGGACATCAATGACCAACAAATGGATGCACTTCTGAAGATGCTGAATGAATACAGGGACTGCTTTGCACTGAATTTGTCAGAGTTGGGGTGCTGTAACCAACTAGAAATGACCATCACAGAACATCCCGGAAGCACTCCAGTGAGCTGCAGACCATACACGACCAATGCAGAGGAAAGAAAAGCGATCCACGAAATTGTCAAGGAGTGGAAAGAGACTGGCATTGTTACCGAGACATCCTCGCCATACGCTAGTCCAGTTCTACTCGTGAAAAAGAAAAGTGGGGAAAATCGTCTAGTCATAGACTATCGACGGCTAAATAGCCAGACTGTGCCGGAACACTTCCCTTTGCCAAACATTGACGACCAGCTGCAACGACTGTCCGGAGCACGAATGTACTGTGTGTTGGACTGTGCGAACGGATACCTTCAGCTTCCGCTGAGTGAGGAATCGAAGGCGAAAACTGCATTTATCACGCCTGATGAGACTGGGCAATTCGAACGTATGGTGTTCGGGTTGAGAAATGGTCCTGCTGTATTTCAACGTCTAATGAACAAGGTCCTCGGATCTCTGCGTAACACTGTAGCACTGTGTTACATGGACGACTTGCTGATTCCAGCCAAGGATTGGGAAGACTTGCTGATTCGACTCAGACAAGTACTGCATGCTCTACGTGCTGCTGGCCTAACCCTAAAAATATCAAAGTGCGTGTTTGGAAGTGACGAAATAGACTACTTAGGCTTCAAGATCGTGAAGGGCTACCTGCAGCCAGGTGAAGTGAAGCAACAAGCCATACTGGAAGCTAGCACGCCAACTGATGTTCACGGAGTAAGGAGATTTCTGGGTCTAACAGGATTTTTCAGACGTTTCATTCCCCATTATGCCTTGAAGGCAGAACCGCTTACTTCTCTGACCAAAAAGGACACGAAGTTCAGATGGGGAGTGGAGCAGCAGGAAGCTTTCGACCAGCTTCGAAAAGAACTGACAGCACCACCTGGAAAGAGGCCATTTCAAGTGGTTCATGTGGACCACTTTGGTCCGTTTGTGAAAAGTTCCAAGAAGAATCGGTGGATATTGGTGCTGGTGGACAATCTGATTAAGTTCGTGCGCAAAAAAACCTGCGTATCTTCGGGACTACACCACATGAACTGAGGACAGTTCGCTGCCAGGAATGGCCGAGTGTTAGCGGAATCGGAACGCTAGGCTGGCAACATTGGGAGAGAGAGGGCGACCGGCCATGGAGGCAGTCGTCATGCACGCTGTTACTCTTTATTTTCTCTTAATTGTTAATTAAAATGTCCATTTCTTTAAAATCTTTGAGTCTGCGAAGAATTCCTTAACACACCGTCATGCGAGTAGGCGATGAGGTAGAAATGCTGTAAAGTGAACCCAATGCTCCGAATATAGAGATGAAGTGCATTTAGGTGTCCATTGAGTAAGAAAAATCATACTAGTAGAGCAATCAAAATATCTCAACAAGCAGACATGGAAAGTCATCAACAAACAAAAAAGGAACAGTACAAAAGAAATGAAGCAAAACATATTTTATCCAGCTGTTCGCCAGTGGAAGTTGAAAAATATTTCGTTGGTAAACAGCTAATGGTGTAGGCTTGGGAATTCCGAATCTCTATTGCACGTGCCCGAAAAAAAAAAAGCTGTATTTGAATGCTTTATCTGAGCAAAAATGAAAATGGGGTTATGTTCAAGGTGCTGGAGCTGCGGGCGCAGCTTTCCCCAGACAGTGCGACATCGTTACTAGCAGAAAGGGCAGAGAAAGAGTTGATAATTTCATACAAAAATTTTAAGGCTTCGATACGATTATGAGAAAGTTGAGGTTCCATGTTCAGTGCTTGTAAAGAATGTGTTGACCAAGAGTCGCGGTTGTAGTGGGCCGATCCCGGTGGCCGTTCACTGTGTGAGGTGCAGAAAACTTCAGGCGCCGCTCTATGTTACGGGTTCGATCCCCGTAGCCGCGGCTGCGTTTGCAGAGACAGAAAAAAACACAGAGAAAGAAAGAGAAGGAAAAGGAGAGAGAACGAAACAGAGGCACAGGAAAAAGACATAGAAAGAAATAAGTGCCACAGCTGCACCTAGCCTCGACTAGCTTAGATACTGCTTTACGCGACCACGTAACAACAAATGACGCGATCCAAAGCACGTAAAATCAGGTAACATCTAGTCACGTGATCGAAACCTCGTGAAATGGCCTAACAGCTAGTCACGTGACGTGTTCCCGCCAGAAGCACGCGGTTTCTAGGTTAAGCCAAGCCTATCAGAAGAAGCCAGGCCGAACACTAGCTCCGCTGTTGCTTCCAGCCTTGCAGCGCTAGTGTAAACTGCGCTTTTTTTTTTTTTGACACTAACGGCGTATATTTCGTTAAGCAGACCAGCACTCATCATCTACGAGAGACTGTGGCCAGAGGGTAGAGGCGCAGAAATCCAATGACTGCAGAAAAACGTTATTTCTGCACTCATTAGGTTATGCATGTTAGCCTTCCCATATCATTCCCGACTTAAGGGCTGAATCAGCGTGCCAAACGTGACATACTTCAATGACAAAGCAGCAACCACAAGTAAGACAACGACGACAAAACACACGAGTTTTCTCACATAAGACAGTTTATTCCAGAACTTCAAGCCAACTACATGAGCTGTGATGTAAAAACCTAGAACCCTTTCACCATCCTCAGCATCGCAGTAGTTATTACTGACATTGTTGTCGCCATTATTATGTCCTCTACGTGACATACCAAAAATATAGCTGCAGTGGTTACGTATCCCAGAAAAACCATAGTAAACATTTCCAGGAAT
Organism: Hyalomma asiaticum; assembly: GCA_013339685.2. NCBI lineage: Eukaryota > Metazoa > Arthropoda > Arachnida > Ixodida > Ixodidae > Hyalomma > Hyalomma asiaticum. The sequence goes on along the minus strand of CM023481.1, from coordinate 285,458,314 downwards.
AAAACAGAAGCGGGGCTTGACCAATGTATTTCTTTGATAAGATCTTTTTTTTCTTTGCTTCACACAAGAGGGACATCGAATAAGTAACAGGCAACAAAACAGTGCACTCCGCATAAATTCACACTGATTGGATCATTTCTCCCAAGTGACAACCAAAACAAGGAAAGTGCATATGAACGCCTCAAAGGGCAAACACTATTAAATCGTGAACTTAGAAACATCCGAGTAAGTGTAGGGCATATATTACACAACAAACAACATGAATACCCAACAGAAATCAACAATCAGGACCGGGACTAAAATTGTGAAGTCCTTGAACTTCCGTGGAAACGTCAGAACAACGCTTCCTATACTTTTATTTTTCCTCTGATTCACAGGCTCACAGCAGAGCGAGTATCAGCTGCTGACTGTTGTAGTTAGTTGGTGCATGGCTGTGGTTCTCCTTCCGATATTAGACACACTATAGTGTAATCAGCTCACCACAAAAAAGTTCAGGACTATGTACAACAAACACTGTGATCATCAAGATATATGTATATGTAAAAAAGAAAAAAGAAGAAGGTGGGACATAACACCACTCTAAACGTAACATGTGGGCAACGGGCAGTATCCAAGCACCCGCGGTTCGGTCAGACGTTTTGACATTTTACTCAACGTCAAAGCTGCACTCTAGACGCAGTTTTATTAAACAAACAAATAAATCCCGAACGATAGTCAAGATCAATGTAAAAGTGACGGTACGCAGCGCTTTTCCGCCTCCCGTCCTCAAGAGACTGAGGCCAGGCAAGCTGTCTTCGAGAAAACGAAAAGAAAGTGTTGAGGTCGACATCATCCTACACCTTATACTATACGGCTTCTGTATATACATATACGTATGTATACATATATACGCGACACATGTACATACATGTTTTGATGCATATACATGCACATAGGAACTTCAAGATACTATTTCTTTACTTGGGTTTGAGGTAGTAGAAACTTGCTTGGCGTTCAGGGCTGATAAACCCACAGAACGGGCGGAGGTTGCAGGCGCAGGCCCGGCGGTTATCTATACTGAAAGAAAATCTACGCGGCTTCAAGGTGAGACTCCATCGTGCACCGGTTGATCCGCAGGCCAAAAATAAGGGACACTTGCAAACCTAAAACGAAGACACTGTAGCAACTAGTTCGACAATGTGCTACTGCAGAGAACAAATGAAGGCGTACGATGGGAGACGGGAGTGGCATCGATAGAAACCGGATGCGAACCCTGACCTAACGCTGCGTTCAGTCGGGCTTAATACGTATATAAGTTGGTTCAAACCTGTTGCTTCCGTATTCACGCGTCTGCAAATTACGTCGGCCGTATGTACACCATGGCGTGCATCCTTGGTCTCTTCACAGGCTTACTTTGTTAAAAAAAACTACAATGTCTCTCTTGAAAACGTCGTCTACGAGAAGTACGTAATGTGGCTGCTCAATGGCGGTGTGTGGATGAAGTAGGTGTGAATGAGGGTGTCTGTGTGTGACGGCGTCGCGCACGTTTATTTTGACCCGTGTTCCTGAGGTATTGGTCGACCGTGAGGTGTGCGCCGAGCCGTTCGCAAGTTTCAAAATCTCTCTTGGTTTCAGCTGGCTTGCGAGCTTTTGCTTGAACCCGTACTTCACACGCGCGCAAAAGGGCGCACCGAGGCCGCTTTCGTGTTTTCTTAGCTGTGTAAGGGTGTATCAAAGAAATATGAAACGGCAAGCTACTTGGCAGCTAAGCAATCAATGCAAACTTCCCTGAAGTGTTCTCGCTAAAGGCGCGTCACAGGCCAAGTACGGCAAAAAGGCATCCCGATCTCGACAATTACGTGCAGCCGTAAAGTGCCTTCTCCGGGAGTTTACATCATTTCGCACGAACTTTCGCACAGAAACGGCATTTGTTCGCGAAAGAAGAGGTATGCCTTATGATGTTTTTCTCGTAAATTTCGCGTATACCATGGGAAAGCTTATGTCTGCTTGCCTGCTTGCGGAAAATATTCTATTCGACTAACTGAAACACCAAAGAGGTAGACGTTGTATTTGGACTGTATAGTTGTTTCTCGAACCTCAACACCTTTAAGCGACTGTCATTCATGAACAACAACATGCATTACAAGCACATACTCCACGCTGTACGTATCACGACGATGTTGCACCTGTTGGATACACACACTCCGACCCAGCGTAACGGTAAGGCTGAACGGCTTCCTTTGCGTAGAAGACCAGTGACCCAAACTCGGCCGAGAGACTCGCGAGCAAAATTTGAAGGCAACGCTGCGAATTCATCAGCAGACGAGCAATATTTTATCCTCTTACGTGTTTCAGTGTTGTTTATATATTTTCATTTTCTTTTTCCTTAGCTAATGCAGGAAACGAGGGAAAAATCACTCAACCACATAAGTCGAATCATTTCGACAGAATCTTTATATATACCCATGTATTTGCTAAATATAAGCTCATTTTTCTATGAGCCTCAAACTCATCGAAATTCGCATCTCGTGTATGTACTGAGAGTTACGTACTCTGAGACTCGCTCTAACATTTTTCAATACCTGTTTTACTATCAAGGAGCCCTACAATAGTGTTCAACTTAAATAGCACGCTACCATGAAAGAAAAAAAAAACTGTAACATTATATCTCAATGGCTTCAAGCAAACCTGATGGTGTGTTTTGCAGAAATTTATAGGACTAAAGTATGTTATGACTGCATCGCACCTGTCACTGCACTTGTGTATGCAACAAGACAGAAATATTGAGACATTACTCTTATTATGCAAATAGGAAGGTTCATATATTCCCATCGTGTCTTCGCGGTAACTTTCGTATTTACGGTTATTAAAGACTCGCATTTATTTTCTTTCAGCGGCCGTGGTACCAGAAATGGTCGCTGTTAGAGTGAAAACATGCGGGACCATTAATATATGTCCATTACTGTAGGACAAATTAATTGCTCATAACTATCCGTCGCTGCCACGTCGTTTATTGTTTGTTTGTTTCTTCGGAAATTGTTACTGCTTCAGGAATTAGAAGCGTATTATCTCTTTTTCTTCTTTCTTTTTGTTGGAACTTCTCTATCAGGACTTGTTATATAGCAGATTCTATTAAGTAGCCCGATTAGCTTGTGTCGAATAAATGCGTTTGAATATATGTGCAGGGTGTGCGAGAAAAAAAAAAAAGAAGTATTGCATGTGTATTTAAAAAGCCATCGTTTCAAAGTAAGACTGCTGAAAAATATTTCTTATATCGCTAGTGCTCTATATGCTGACTGCATAGTTATGAGGCATGTGACTATTCACGTGAGGATATGCATGGCAGTTATACAGTTATACAGTAAGAAGAATTATTCGGTTTACAGCACAATGTTTTGCTCGTGAAAGCGAACGAATTTCCACAGAATACGTGCAGACGGTAGGTTATCGCCCTGCCGCACGACAACAGACAATAATAAAAAACGAACTTAAATACTACAGATAACAACTTGTGCAGTGCCTTTGGAAAGCAAGTGGAAATTGTTTTTAGCGCAACTGCATACGTAGCACGTAACGTAATGTTGAACTAGAAATACATTTAAGTCTCAAGAAAGGCGTGGTAGACGACATTAGCGTTTGCTACCGAATTGCATTCAGTCCGAAACTGCGCAAGTTTCCTCGAAGAACTCAGTGATGGATAACATACTGAACCTACGCCGTCGAATTCACAACCAAGAATGCGCAACATCTTTGAAGGCTTCCTTCGCGTCACTCTTTCCGTACATTTAGTCCCGTATCGTAGCAAAATAAAGAAGCCTCTTCCGCTTACCAGGCGGTCACCTTCACTGTAGCGTTCACACAGACTACCTCATTCAGACATCACCCAGACATTTTCGGCAAGACTACGTTATGTACAGGTCTCTTGACGTGTGTGTTTCAGTTTGGAAGAACAAAACGTTGGCAAGCGCCGGCGAAGACTTGGGGAAGGGGTTTCGACGACCACCTAGGAACTTTCAAGTGTCTTTGTGTGTGTTTGTGTATGTATAACAGCACAATGCCTCGCAACTCTTTTTTTTTTCGATGGACAGGGAACAAAACGCCAACGTCGCGAGCTGCAGTCCGAGCAAGCTGAACAGATTTGGGGCACTCCCCCATGCAACTGAGGAAAGCGAATGGGCACTCTTGCAACACGGCAACTGAAATCGCCGGTGAGTGTCGGGCATTGCAATGCGCTGCTTCGCGTGGCGAGCTGTTCGCCCGACAGACGGAGAGAACGCCGCGTCACGTGATCGCACGCTTGGGGGTGGTTGCTCGGGCTTGCCGCACGAGTGGGCGTGGGAGGGGACGCAAAGACGGCGGCCTTCACTGTGACGTCATCGTAATGCGGGGTTTTTCAATGCGCTTTTGCTTTGCCTCTAGAAGAAATGGGAACCCACAATTGTGTATATTTTTTTTTAGCTTGTCCCAGGATGCAACGCGGCACGTATAAACAGGTCCATCCTTTCGGTAACAACAGGAGAATCACACCTCTGCTCGCTTCGAACAAAATCACAATATGTGGACATACAAAACGCAGTATGCATGTTTTTTTGTTTTGAGTTAGGAACTGTCATCAGCACAATCAATGTGCTTGTATATATATTTATATATACTATATATTTTGCTTTTGCTTGTTTGTCTGCCGACCTCAAGGGATGTTCTCGGGCTTACCAGCTCTGCTCCTTTCGCCAGGGTCAAATGCTTCTAACGTTTCAGTACAGAGCGTTGTCAGCTATCACCCATAGAAGAAGCAGTTGCTCAAGCTTTCGTCGGCTTAAAGTTAAACGAGCAATTTCTTTTAACGAAATTTTCCGAGTCACTGTCTGGTCTGGTATCTTTTTTTTTCGATATTTTAATAAATTTCGCTCAGAAGGTCACAAGAAAGACGAATAGAAGAAGGAAGATTAGCGTTCAAATCGAACCTCGTCGAAGCCGAGCTCCAGAACAGTCATTCGGGGCTGAATGATTCTTATAGAAGAATTATTTTTCTGGTTGAAAGAATTACGCTCAACTCGACACTACAACCGTGGTGGAAAAGAGAGCGGAGCTTGTAAGCGTCACAGAGAACGTTACCTCTTGACCAGTGATTTTGCTTTCGCCTTTCGAAATGCTGCTCACATGTAACAGTGCATTTCGCAATAGATAGGAACCATGTACGAGCGTCCAGCCACTTTCGACCCGTCCGCAGTGTGTGCGTCGGACCGTCAATGAGCGGGACTACTAACGACTCGGGCCCACAAACAGGGCAGGCCGAGCTGCTTCTAGCAACTACTTGTCGCGAAAAAGTTATTGCAAAAGTTTCGAACCAACACTTGATTCAACATATCACCGTGGCTTTGTACACACCTAAAAACGCGGGGAGCCCTCGCGGGGCAAAACACGCCAGCAAAAAATGAACAAAGACGAAGAAGTTACCGTCAGAAAGTGATGAGAGTTAGCAAGAAAAGAAACAGGACATCTCGCCATTCCACACGCCGGCCTTCGTTCTAACAAATTAGATGTCGCTGCTCAACACACACAGCAAGGGCAGGCTCACGGACATGCACGCACGAACACACGATACTTGGAGGTAGTCGGCAAATGTTGCTCCGCGATCAACGTACACTGGCATGCGCACGAACGAGAACGCGCGGTAAGGCAGCCTCTCGTTTGTTGCCGTGGGTCGCGCCAGAGGGCGCGCGCAGGCGTTGTAGCCCGCAGAAAGGGTAATCGACAGAAATGTTCCCTGCGAGCCACCGTCACACGTGTATGCACACAGAAAAAAAAAAAAAGACACATTCATTCGCACGTGTGTCGCACTTTGGTTTTTCACAAGCTAATTTTGACAGCGATATCTCTCGAAGCAGTGCACTGGGGAACAAAGTGACTCTCTGTTTTCCTTTCGCAAAAGAAAAATCGCCACAAACAAAGCAAGAACACTCGGAAAGCAATAGTTCTTTTTGTTTCACAACAGAAAGGCAAGGAAGAAAACGACGTTACCCGTTTCGAGCCAGGAAGTCGTCTTTCCACTGGATACGCGTTTTTGTACAACTGCGGGGTACACGCTCGTTCTACGTGGCAGCCTCTTCCTTGAACGAACACAAGAAGGGACGAGGGAGTCAACACACCTAGAGCGACTAGCCCATTACTTTGTAGAGGGAAACAGACGAAGGGACTCGGCGCGCCAGCTCTACGTGTTGGCGCCACTTGCAGCGACACCAGCAGACCCGTGCGCTTCGCACGGCGTCGTCGTCCGGCGTGCCGGCGGCGGTCGGGTGGCGCGTTGCTAGTTGTTGCCGGCCTCGGGTGCCTTATTGGGGCTCTTGCCGCAGTGGCGCTCGCTGTCGCAGTGGAACTTGAACTCACGCGCGGTGTGGAGCCGGTCGCGGCAGCGACGGCACTCCCACGCGCGCTGTACCAGTCTGAGGAAAGGTTTGAAGTCAGCGCCCACGTTGGGCGGCTTGCCGGCCGCGAAGCACGCGGCGCGCTGGTGCGCCACCACCAGCGGTTCGGCGGGGAACACGAGCTGGCACTTCTTGCAGACGAATCCCACGTCCACGTCCACCTCGGAGGCGAGCAGCAGGTCCGGCTCGGACACGAGCCGCCGAAGCTCGTCGCGGGACCCCGGTCCGGGCTCCGGGGACACACGCGCCACGGCGGCCGCCGGCAGGGCCGCCTTGGCGCTCACGTCTGGCACGCACGACGCCGGCAGCGCCAGCAGCGACAGCGGCGTGCCCCCGTACATGCCGCCCGCCGCATCGTAGAAGGGCGCAGCCGCGCTGTTGGCCGCCGCTGCAAGGATCGACACGAGGTGTCACACTTGGGAAGAAAGCTACGCATACATCTGAACACTGACGGGAATTCCGAAATGACGACGCTCTTTCTTTGTTATTTTTATTCATCCCATCCATCGCACATTTTGCGCTAAATTGTCGGTCGCTATTTTAAAAATCGATAGCTGCCTTTGTTCACTTGAATGTGTAGCATCGACAATATGAGGTAATTTTGGAACACTAACATTTGTATGTGAAAGAAAAAAAAAACATGTTAGAGGTTTGAAAGGCACGGAAGCAATAAGGAGGGGGGGGGGGGGGGGCGAGGAGTCGAAGAACAGTCCCCGAAGACGGCAGGTTACGAGGAATCTAAAGGCAGCCAAATGCTGGGAGAGCTGCAATGCATAGGCAAGCATGTCAGGCATAGTTGCGTGGCGAGTAAAGCAATGTGTAACGGCAGCGTGTACTAGCGAATCTCCACCCTGGTGATGGCCAGCGTCGGTGACACCGGGGAAGCTCCACAGCGCCCCCCCTCCCCACCTCAGCAGTCAAGGACCGCTGGCGTGAGATCGCACGCAACCTAAAAGGGAGAAACCGATCGCGTTCAGATGCGACTGTCTGGCCACAACAACGTCGGTCGGGCTGAACGTGTCAAGCACTTGACACGGGCCTCCCAGGTGAGAGAGGCCTTACTCAGCGGTGGGACTGGACCGAGAAGATCATGCGCCCCCAGCCGAACGACAAAACGTCGTGCGTCCAACTCCCCGCCGAAGCGAGCGAAGAGCCCCGGCTGCTTTGCGTCCCGCTGTCCTGTCTACTAGGCTCCCTTCTCTGATATGACAGTCACACGAACATGACAAATGTGCCGGTGGTTTCATCCTTGCGAACCCCCACACCGCCGCCTCACTCTTGTCGTTGCATTTGTTTGCCTCTCTTTTGCTTTCCTTCTTTTCGCGTCCCTCTTTTCTTTATCATTATTACATTCGTGGCAACGCGCTGCGAGGACCGCCACTGTCGTTTTGTGCCGTCTGTCGCACACCGCTCCCTCCATTCCTCTCGCCCCCTGCAATTCCGAGGTGGCACACCGGGTAGCACATTGATTTAAAGAAAACGACAAGGACGTCGCTTGGTTCGCGCAAACAAATGCCACGCTGCGACGGCAGGCCAGCGCGCGACGCTCATTCTTGCTCCTTTTCTTTCAGCTTTCCATCAACGCTCGGATGAGGGCAGCCGAACAGCTAAAGCGCCCGTCGGTCCGCAGCGGTCAGTGGAAACAAAACAAAACAAAATGGATGCGGATCGGCGATCGCTGCGAAGAAACTTCGCGCACTTTCAAAGCACAGTTGTCGAGCGACCGCTGCCACTTCCCGTGACAACGACAGAAATGCTTATGCATGCCACCCGCCCGTCGGCGACATGGTGCCAGCGCATGCCGGGATTGGAGAAATGGCGGCGACACGCTGCGCCGCGAGTGTCAACGAAAATAAGTGACTGATAAGACTTTAACCGGCTCGTTACCGGAATGTCGGGGTGACTGAGAGTGTGTCTGCTTGGATGAATTCTGCTTCTCCTTAAATGGTCGAAGACACCAGGCGATGTGCGCATCCCGAAAGAGAATCGAAAAACGTTTCGAATCACTGTGCGGCCATTCGTGTAACGTTACTGGGTTGCTAGCCCTTGCCTAAAATGCGCGACAAGGCAGCGTTGCGGCAGACAGGCAGCATGCAAGGATTAAGTAATATTTCACGAGTTTCACTGTCCAACAGTCGAAACCCATTCGTTCAGTGGTTACTTCTTGTTGGTGTGCCTGCATTTTATTTTTCTTGGCGATTAAGCAAACCGCGTAGACGTCTCTGTTATAGTGAACAATGTGGCCAAATTCATATTTACTGATATCTATTCGGTTTACATGCAATTTGTTCGTTTATTTGTTTCGCATCAGGTAAGTTATTTTGACGTAGTCGTAAAGGCTCCGTCTGTAAAAGTACCAAGCGCCTAGTGGCTCAGAACGTGTGATGTGCAATTTGGGATTACACAGTTCGAGGTGACCAGCACCTCAGATAAATAAAACTGATACGCAACTCTCAACTACAGTTTTTCTTGTAATCCTTATACATGCCTTACAAGGTTAGCACCTCTATTCGATTTAGTTTTACGAAGACGCCGTCACTTAGCCTGCAGAGCCACAGAACGAAAAGCCAACCGCATAGCAAGGAAAAACTCTGTGGCGCATGTACAAAAAATGTTTAAATCACGCGCCTAGATAAACAAAATCATGAGATTTTACTCGAAAGCCGTGATTTCTCACGTCTTCAATATTAACAACACATATTTGAGGTCTTCGTCATAAGCAGCATGTCAGAGAAAATATTGCAAATGAGTGCAAGAAGCTTAAATGACAGCGCTGGTTCAATAAACTGGGAAAAAGATCCAGAAACGAAGCCATTTTGCTTTCCTCCTATTTCCAGTTCGAAAATAATCACGCATCAGCATTAAACATCCTAAGCCGCTATTTGCCTCTGCTTTCGCTCTTCTCTGGCCAATCTGACGAAGAGATAATGGCTTAAAGCAGGAACGTTGGTCCATTAAAGCTTTCCTTAAGTGAAGACTGGCTGCGGTTGAAGAATCAATTACGCACGCATTGAACCATTAGACATGATTCCTACGGACTTATGAGTAAGCTATTAAGACGAGCGAAAACAGAAGCAAGCATGGGGAAAAATTGAAGGAAATAAAAAGAGGGAGCTGCGCCCATTGCGTTGTCATTATTATTGTGCAAGGCCCCAACGTCGCGGCTGCAGGTTCGCCTTCGAAGTGAACGATCACGGACCGGATAATATTAGCCCAGGAGGCAATAAAAATTAGCCGAGATTGACCTCCTCTCCTTCTATGGACTTCTCGTCCAATACCGTCTGCTATTCGGGCTTCGCATGATTTAGATATCGTGAGCGTTCGGCGGTGGCGTTGTTATGCAGATTGAGCTCGACGTATGAGCGCCGTCGTCATCTCGATAAGTTACGCCCCGGCACTTTTCTTTCTTTTTCTTTTTTTCGGAGAAAGCGAGAAGTCGTAGTGAACGCTGGAAGGGCATTAGGGAACCCTCTGTTTCTCGCTCGCTATAAAGTTTGATGCGTCAACTAGTTAACTGTGGGCTTGGCTTAGGGCAGGCTGTGGTGGTTTCAATAACGGTTCAATAACGAAGCGTGTTGGCGGCCAGCAATCACATTTTTTGCTCCTTCGGGTTCCTCTATATAGGTTTCGCAATCGTTTTAAAGTAACAGGTGCTCTTATTTTTTGCGTTTTGGCATTACTAACTGCATTTTATTCGTCAACGTTGAGACATGGGGAAAATGTGCTAATATACGGTATAACACCCACAAGAGACATAACACAACGACCTCACCTGGGTGTTGGCTTGCAAGCCAATTTCTCGTGTCTGGTCAAAGAAACAGACCAGTCATGTTGCTCTTATTCGTCAAAGACTTCACCGCTTGCAGTATCGCAACAGTCGTGATTGAAAAGAAGATTATCTTGTTGATTCCCTCGGTTTCCTCAGAAACGACTTCATACACGCATAACTGATCGGTCTTAACGCCTTGTACAGGAGACACATGCGCACGCATGTACACACAGATACATCACAACTTTATGTGCTCACGTAACTCATTTATCCGTAGCAGCTAAAAGCATAATAATCTCATTCCAGGCACGAAGGTCCGCGGCACCCAGTGACACTCAAACCGTAGACAGACCACTCCAGAATGGGCTCTGTCAAGGTAGAGAGAGTAAATGGCTTAAGCATAAAATAAGCAACGAGGCCGGCAGAATTAAGAAAGCACCGCGCCTACATCAAACAAACGCGAAGACGGCGGCGCGCTAAATCAGCAAAAAGCGGCCATGCAAAGAGGCATCGCGCGGCGAGAGAGGGCGAGAGGGAGGGGATCCCGTGAAGTCTGAAACCGGTCCTCTGAGGACGGACAAAAGGCGGAGACAAGGGATTTTCTTCTGCGCTCTTCGCTTTCGTATAGAGAGCGTAATGAGCTCGAAATGATGGAACGGTTGGTGGCAATCTTGGAAAGTCGTGAACGAAGCATTTGCTTTAACGATGCCGATCGTCGGGAATGTCGCTGGCTGCTTTGCCTTTTGCTGCCTCGGCCGCGATTATTTCGCCGCCGCCGACGTCCGTGTTTACTTCTTTCCATTCCGGGATTCCCTTTCTGTTTTATTCTCCTGGTGGCGCGCAGTGGCCGCGCGAGACGCCCGTGACGGAGGCATCTCTCGATTTAGCCGGCGCTCGCTTTTGTCTTCGAATCAGCCGACGCCCAAAATGAAGCGCGACCTCGCGCGGCGCGCTTCACTCCGCGGTTGGGCTCCCGGGAGGAACGCCTCCCGGCCGGCCGGCCGGCTTCGCTTTCCCACCGCGTCACGCGCCGCAGCACGCACCGCGAGACGTCGGTGCGCGACCCTTGACGCGAGGTCCCGCGCTCGAGACCCTGCGAAAGGGGAGCCGGCGACCCGCGAGGCGACGCAGTCCGGCGCGCACTTGGGCCTCACCTTCGGTCCCGAGGATCAATTACCCCGCGCTGCGCGGAGCGGGTTTAACTAATGAAGCATCCTGTTTAGCGGCGGGGTCCCGAGGGCGGCGCGCGGACACCCAGTGACAGCGGCACCGAATGGATGGCGGCCCCGGAAAGCGGATATGGGAACGGGATCGGACGAGATTCGTTACCATGTAAATGAGCCGACTCCGGCTAATTGCACCACGCCGCACGGCGGCCGCCGTCTCGAAAATTAAGGCATCCCGTCGCTTTCAACGCCCCGCATGCGCGCGGCGGGCGCGAAGGTCGGCCCGTCGTCGGCATGAGGCGTCGCGATAAGCACGCTCCGCATTACACGCGCGCCCAGATATATCTCTCGCCCAACAATCTCCAGTGGCCCAGTGATGCGTCTTAATCCATCACGCCGGGGCATCTAGCTCGAAGCAAGACGTCTGCAGTTCTGGCAGCCAGCCCGCTCCGACATTCTTCCCGCGCATGCCTCTGCCGAGTTTGTAATTACCTGTAAGCTAAGTAGTTATTTAAATTCAGCCGTACTGACGGCTAGCCGCGGACCGGCGGCTGACTTCTCGCCGCACGGCCCTCGAGCCGCTCGCTAGCGCAGCTGCGCCGGATGCCGCTGTGCCGCGCAGCGCGTACGCCACCCGCGCCCAGGCAAGCAACGAATGTCTGGCCGTGCCTATATCGGAATAACATAGCGGTTTCCGCATCGAGCTGCTCTCCTCGCAGTCATCGAGTGTGAGATGGGCGCATCGTAACGTCGTGCGTCTGACACAAGGTCACCTCGGCTAGGGCAGGATGTAAATGTGTGCAATGGTTACACTGCTTTCTTTTTTCCATTACGGTTGAAGCTAGCATGTTAACTTTCCAATCTCTTGCCTTCCTATAGGACAAGTACGCGTCAGTAATTAAGGTCTTCAGGTAGGCGATTCAGTAAGCAGTTTTATGAGCGCAGTATTAAACACAAACATTAATGGTGTGTGCGAGAAGTAGCGCTCCGAATAATAACATCAGTAAGTTTTTGTGAATTAATCTACGAGTTTCGTTCGAATCAAAGAAGACATCAGACGTTGTCATTCTGCTGCTATGGGGTTCCGCTGCTGCGTAGGAGGCGATGCGTAGATTACCGGCTGCAGACACGGCATACCATGAGGATACGGTAATGTCTGTCTCCTGGGATTTTGGCGAACGTCGGCACACCGCCTGTAGCCTGTATACAGCCTTGGAACTTACGCAGAGCAATACACAATGGGCAAACCGTATCAAGAACTGTCTAAGGTGGCCTTCATTATATTCAGTATTTTTCATAGGAGACAAAGGAGACGACTTCTCACAGATGCCACCTCCTGGTACATTATCAAGACGTGTTGCCGGGCTTGTTGGCTTGCATTTGCAGCATAACAATGCCAGACAACGCGAGGGACTAGCAAAAAGGTACCAAACAAACAGAGAGGGCGGGTGCTTTGACTTATTTTTCTTTCTTTTTTCTTTTTTACCTCCCTAGACCATTCTGAAAAGTATACCTGCCATGCTATGCCGCTCTTACTGCTGTATTTAACTTCTTACATACAAACTACTCAGCGACTATATGCTATGAAAGAAGAAAATAGCATCCACCTGTTTGTAGCATCAACTTACAGGGAAATTCATATGGATTTCTCAAAAATGAAACGCCCCGCCACGGTGGTCTAGTGGCTACTCGGCTGCAGATCCGAGGGTCGCGGGATCGAATCCCGGCTGCGGCGGCTGCATTTCGATGGAGGCGAAATGTTGAGGCCCGTGTGCTGTGCGATGTCAGTGCACGTTAAAGAACCCCAGGTGGTCGAAATTTCCGGAGCCCTCCACAACGGCGTCTCTCATAATCAGAACTGGTTTTGGGACGTTAAACCCACAAATCATCTAAAAAATGAAAGCTCTTTAGTGGACAGATTCTTCCTGGTCCGGGGTTCGAATCAGAGACCAACGCCTGTCCAGGGCGCTCTGACGGCGTGAGGGCGAATTGATCGACAACCCTTACCAAGGGTTGGATACTAATTTTTCCTTTCATAATCTTTACTCCACAGCGGAATTCAGCAGAACTCGTTTGCCAAAATATAGCTATGTGACAATAACTTAAGCTACATATCGCATTTAACGAAAACAAGTACATCTACCGGCTCGATCGTAACATCCGTGGTAGAGCACATTCGCACCTTGTATAAAATAAAGAGTAAGTTATGTCTCAGGATTACGACCCCTATTAAGGAAAAAAATAAACAGAAAATCCGTGACATCTACCTTAGGAAATTTTTTTTAATAGAGCCACAGACAGACAAAATATATCACTCCATTATCGAACAGACCTGGAAACCGAGCAGTTCATGAGCCCTTGCTATCGCGTACGTGGTGGGAAATAAAGCGTTTGACGGTCATCTACTGAAAGCACCCGATTGGAAGCAAGTTCGCCATAGCTGTGAAATGTATGTGCTACGAAGAAATTGTGGTCTTCCTTCTAGGGTTCGTATCTTCAAGTACCGAAGGTCACCGAAGACAACACCACCGAGAAAAAGAAAAATTCTAATTATCGGGCCCCCAAGGGGTATACTTATAACCCTTCCATTCTTGTTTCGCAGTGATAGGAGCAATTAAAACTCCTGGCAAGTACGAACACAGAGAAGGCCGAAGAAAAAGAAGGAAAAAGAAGTCCAACACGACAAGAACTTTTTCCTCCTTTAATATAATGCAGGTTTCCGAACCCGCGTCGTGGTCCGGGATGCGCGAGCAAAATCATTAATTTCTGCAAATTAGATCGCCATGCCGGGAGATTTGCTCTTCGTAAATGACTTCCAAACTTCATTGACTTGTTAATTGAGATCGTTAAGCGGCTTTAAGAGATAAATTTAAGAGCACGAGCACAGAAAAAGAGAGAGAGAAAAAGAAAGCGCGGGGAAGAAGTGAAAGGCCGTGCACCGTCGCGCAGCGGTAAAGGAGGCGCAGCTCTTCCGTCATCGAGGCCACCTTCCCTGCGCGCCACCGCGGAAGCGTGAGCTCCATTATCGGGCTTCTTTTGTCTTCGGCGATCACTTCAGAAGTTCAGGTGAAGGAGGGCGAAGAAGTGTGGTTGAATGCGGCCAACGACCCACTTGAAGCGCCCGACACCCTCACCTGGTCTTCCAGGAAATGAAAACTAGTATTCAGAGCATGCACGCAGACCGTGCGGCCACTGACGTCTCTTTAGTTGGCTCGGGTGAACATCGCACCACTTCTGCGTAGGGAGACGCCCGTAAACGGTGGCGGACTATCATCTGTCTTTTTTTTTTCTTTAATTCTATTTCTCTTTTCCTTTCGTTTGCTCCTGCACTATTCCGTCACGGTCAACCGGCCACGATTGATGGAAATAACTGGCACATGGTGTGCTCTTAATGGCTTCAGCGTTGCATATTGTCCCAGCGTTCGCTTGTGCTGATTTACAATGCCGATATTTATTGATTCACTGATTCAGAAGTATGTTCAGGAAGAGCAAAATACCGGGGAGCAAGAGCCCACCATGACACAACCCTCGAGGTCAAGACATCCGATTCGTTCGTTGCCACTAAAGTTATCTGCATTTGAAGCAATACAAAGCCACCTTTTGCTTGCACGGCGAACAAGCCACCATGCGTCAGATGCTTACGGCAAGCCGGTCTTTCCGCTTGTGTGCCTTACCATACGAAGAAAATTTTGCGAGCAACGCGCAGGCTGTCTAGCAATATATCGGGTACAGATGTGCTGCTGTTACGTCAACTGTCTGCAATGGTCAAAGGAAGCTGGCCTCCGAGAAGGTGCGGGGAGGGACACCGAACAACCAGACGCTGAGAGAGAAGGGCTCACTTTGAGCGGACACACGACACCGGTGGGCCAGGCCGGTACAGCACAGGAAGGTCGGGCTCCGAATTAAGAGGACGCGGGTGCCCATGCTGGGCGCCAGTTGAGAATCGATCAGCGGCGGGCGTTTTCCGCAATTACGACCATGCGCGCCAATCCATCGCCGAGCAGGTCATGCGAGCCCACGCGATTCAAACGCTCCTCGGCGGGGCACACCTTGGGCGAGAGGCAGAATTCCTGCTGGCCGCGGCGGCTACCTCAGCGGGTTGTTAATTGGCATGGCAGGTCGTCCCGTGGCAGGCGATACGGCCCTGACCTCGGCGACCGGCTGCGGCTGACCCCGGCCGGCTCTGGGAGAGACAACGTGGCTCTCGATCGCTGAACTCTTGTCGCGCTCTTGGACCGGCGAGATTTATGGACCACCCCTCCGCACGGCCCCCACCCTCCTCTCGGCCGCGCGGCGTTTTCGAACGAGCTGCGTACAAATATACCACCACCGCCGCGCTGACGAACTCTCCTTCTCGCCCGGCGCGCTTGGCGCTTTTTGCTTGGCAAAGGACAAACTTGGCCTGCCCTCCTCCCATTAGTTACTTGTCAAACACGGCATTCCATCGGCCCCGGAGGGCCGCGCGTGTCCGCCGGCCGGATGAGTGATGCCTCGGCGGTGTTCCTCGCCTCGGACTCGCCTCCCTGCAGAAACAAAAGACGGATCGAACGGCGTCGTCGCTCCTGTCGCTGCTCGCTGTCGTGTCACGCGGGGTTCCCCTGATAACGACGCCGGGCCTGCGCCGGGGCACAAATCTGCCCGAGAGGCAGGTGGGCCGGCGGAATGTGCAGCGCCAATGGCGTGGCGGCAGCATTCCGGACACCACCAGATCACCCAGATTGCCCTCCGCGTGCGCCATGGTCCGCCGGCTGTCACTACATGTGCCGAGGTGTCCACCCGAAAAACGAATGGGGACGGACGCCGAGAGAAAGAGGACTCGCTGCTACCTTTAAGCGCCGACGTGCTCTCGTTACATGGCCAAGATGGGGACGATAAAAAAAAGAGACTTCTTGCCCCTCGAGTTATTGTTACTCAATCGTCTCCCAATCGTCTCAAGCAGTGTTGGCACTTCAAGAACGACAGCCGCTTATCAGGTTAGACTGCGACAGAGCCGGGAGACTACCTACCTGAAATGTGGGGGAAAGTTAGCGACCCGACTTGAGTGCATGGAAGAACAGCAGTGGCATCATTGGCATATATAGCGACCAGGGGAGGGAAGTTAAAACCCCTCTCCTGAAGTCTTTATTACATATGAATATATATGCACAGTAAAAGCGAAAACATACACGAAAAAGAGGTCGGACCTCCCCTCGATGAAATAAAATTCTGGCCATACCCCTGGTTGCCACATTGCGATAGATCACCACGAAGGAAAAGAAAAGGAAAAGCTTATTTCTACCTCGATTCGTAACAGTCCCTACCCCTTTTAAGTTTGGCACTGGGAAATATAAGCTGGCCTACAAGGCTAATTCGAAGGAAAAAAGAAACACAAGAACGAGAAAGCAATGCCAGTTCAACGCCTGCGAAATCTGAGTAAGCAGCTGAGCTGACGCAAGGGCGTCAAGTTCACTGTCACTATCATGTAACGCTCTCACTTTCACCGTCATTTTTCCGTCGGCTGAGGGTAAGGTTGTTGTAGTTCGTGGGTCGAGTGCAAGCGCGGGTCCGCTTTTATCTTCTGCGTAGCCCGAGACACTTCTTTCTTTCTTTCTTTCTTTCTTTCTTTCTTTCTTTCTTTCTTTCTTTCTTTCTTTCTATATTCTCCTTCGCATAATCACTATCATGTAGTAGCGTAGGTGGAAGATCAAGGGCAAGCGCTTTTGCCTTCTGCGCGACAGCTCCAATGTTAACTGGGAAAGCCCACTATGGATCAAGCCCGACCTTTGTTGTTGTTATGTGGGGTTTAACGTCCCAAAACAAGCTCTTATTGTGAGAGACGCCGTAGTGGAGGGCTCCGGAAATTTTGACTACCTGGGGTTCTTTAACGTGCACTGACATCGCACAGCACACGGGCCTCAACATTTCGCCGCCATCGAAATGCAGCCGCCGCAGCCGGGATTCGATCCCGCGACCCTCGGATCAGCAGCCGAGTACCATAGCCACTAGACCACCGTGGCGGGGCCAAGCCCGACCTTTAACAGCTCCGCTGTTAACACAAAAGTATAGGACAGACTTATGTCTTTGAACAGCGATGCGAGCAACAGAACTGTGCTACAGTGTCGACTACAGCTGGTATGGAGTTCGAGCTACTATCGCTTGAAGTTTAAAACAACCCACGTAGCCAAGACTGCGTCTTTCACAACCGGGCCTGTAAGACCACCGCGTGTTGTCGGAAGCGCATGCTGCATGCCATCTTTCTCCACCCCCTGACGCCCATCTCTGACACGCTGCGAGCGTGCCTCCGTGTACTGCGCGCCTTCCCGGCGGGCTACGTGCCTGCGCGGTGCTGTTACCTGGGAGGATCAGCGCCTCCCCAAAACGTCACCGCGTTGGCCATAATTTATGGCCCAAGGTGGGTTCAGGATAGACCGTACGGAAGAATAATGAACGTCTACCGGACAACTGCAGCTGCAGAAAGAAAAAAAAAATTAAGGAGACACTTAAAAAAAGAAAAAAAAAAACACGTATGTAGAACGAGAGCTGACCACTGCCTGGCATCATCGCCTCTACGGGCGTAGATTTTAATCTTTTTTTTTTTCACGGTATTTCTAAAGTACTGCTACTGCCTTACACAAATAGTTTGTTGCTCTCAGCTTTAAAATTCACTATATATGCAAAGAACGAAGAACTATAATGTGAGGGGAGGCGTAACGACCGCACCCAATGTTTGTTGTACGGTGCAATTTATATGCTGTTCTCATCTTTTATTTATACAATTCCATATTCAGAGCCAGCATTTCTTGCACATATATCGGGATTGCGACAAGTACATTTCTCGGGAAAGAAACTATTGCGCCTTGTTATCGCATCGGGTTCGACAGAAATTTCCAAGCACGGGTCCCTTTCACGTTAAATCCTCCACCGCTCTCTCTAGCATTACTTGCGTTAGGAGATACACATATAGCCCTGTTAATTTGACGACCAAGCTGCCGACCACAATGGTTGTGTCTACGGTGGGTATGCTGTATTGTCACGGTAAGTGAGCTCATAGCTTCATCGCTGACGTCTGCTGCTTACTTTTCATAAGTTACACAACGTTTCAAACAGTTCTACATAGTTACAGCAACTTTAAAACGGTACATTTTGTACAACGTATTGATTCTCCCGTCGTGCAATGGGTGTTCCTGCAAGAGTTACGCTGCAAGCAAACACGAAATTCTTCGTCAGCACCGCGCGCCAAGAATTAAAGGGCGCGTGTCCGAGTCGCGGAAAAGCCACAAGTCACGAGGTAGTGTTTCTATACTGAGCTATAGAAACGGGGTTGAGATAACTGCGCCAGCGGCTTGATATACCGGCACACTGCTTTCGCTTTCATATACATATATCTTTATCTTTTCATTTCAACGATGTTTCGACTTCCCACAGAGAAAAATACCTCAAAAATTAATATATCCTCGGCGTTATTTATGAAGATGACGGCCCATGGCTATTGCTTCCTTCCATTAGCTTCTCTATAAGGTACGGTGGCAGCGCGAAAACAGCCGAGAAACGAGGAACGGGCGAGGAACCCTTTGCTGACGCCAAGATATCAGGCATAAATATCCGCGCCCCGTGCAGATGCCTGTCGTCAGAGCTGGCTAGCTTCAAACAGCCCGTTCTGGGGGGCGTTAAAGTCAAAAGGGAGCAAGCGACGTTAGACGGGAGAAAAATAAAATATCGTCATAATGGCCGTAATCGCTTCCTGTACCACGTAGGACATTAAAGTGCACAGAAGGCCATCGCTCTCCTCCGGGGAAGACATCTACATATCTACGACTATGAGTGATCCGACAGGAAACGCGCGCAGTGGAACGCGTTACGCGAGTAGTAGCCAGGCTTTGCCAAAGCCCACCAGGCACAGCGCGCCACCCCCGACTGTTTCATACGCCATTTTTTCCCAGAAATAGGGCTTCCTCTCTACGATCTTCTCTCGTCGGTGGTTCTCTCCCGGTTCGCGTTGGGTGCCGTATGGAACAAAAGAACAGAAAGGAAAGAAAGAACGGAATAAAAAAAAAATGATGAGGAGCTGGGGGCGCATAGAAGAGATAGAAATAAAAAAGAAAAGAGGGGGGTGGGGGGGGGGGTGTAAAAGAAAACGAAAAAGGAAGGGGAAGCAAACGAGTGTATAGAGAAAAAAAAGCTGTTTCCCGTCTTCCCCGCCCGCCCTTTCCGCCTGCTTTCTTTCTTTCTCTCTGCGGCACTGGATGACGTGTCCTGCCGGGAGAATATATCAATTTTATGGAACGCGGTCTTGCCTGGAGAGTGACGTTATATCGTGAGATAGTTCAATTCGCACAGGCTCTGGTGCCCGGACTAAAGTGGCGAGACAGGGAGGAAGATAACGAGGCGCAAAAATCTTTAAAAGAATACGTAAAGGTGCATGCCGGCGGACGTATAGTACGCGAGTGACGCGGAGGAATGAATAGCCGGCTGTTTCGCTTTCACAACTACATTGAGTTGACCGTGCTCAGAGTAAGTAAAGAAATAACAAAAACTTGTAGGCGACCCTAATCTTTGACCTATAGGTGTCTGTTAGCGGCACCCGCACCTCGGTGACGTTGTGAACTCCGTGTCATTTTTTGTACACTGCCCACATACCCGATGTGGGCACGAGCCACACATGAGATTGAGTTTCATAATTTAATTTCCATTAATTACTATGATGGTCAAACGCCTTTCTAGTATAAAATACCTATGGTAGTATGGTCCAACCTCACATCTAGCATACACAACCCTTAAGATGTCTTCTTTCGCATATTTTATGTTTTGAATGTGTTTTCTTTTTAAAGGTTTAATAACGTCTTTTTTTATGTTGGAGGCGAACGGGAATGGATTTTCGTTAATTGACTTGATGGTTAAATGCATCTTTAGTATAAAGGACATATGCTGTTCTATCACATCTATCATAGACAACTCTCAGCAAGACGTCTTTCGTACAGTTCATGTTTTTTTTTCTTTAATTTTATGCTTTAATTTCGTAACACCTTTCGTAACGTGTTTTTAAGTCGGAGGCAAACGGGAGGTGCTGAGCAGGAAAGAAGAGTGTCGCTCGGTACTCGTTCAAATAAATAAAAAAATAAGAAAAGAAAAAGAACGAAAGAAGGAAAGAAAGAAAGAAAAGAAAGAAAAAAAAAGGGGGGGGGGGGCGTTACGATGCATAAAACGATGCCACGCTAACGCCTGTGGATTATGGCGATAGTGAATGTTTTCCGCAAACGTTGCGCCGTGCCGTACACGTCAGGAGGTTAAGGATTATATACATGCGTATACATAGCATCGTCTTCACTAATATAACTTCGGTACAGCACATAGGTTAATCCAGAGCTACAATACGCTACATCGGCTTATGATACACATCAACCCATAATAAATGATATGTCTTGATGTGTATAAGACGTGTGCTGTGCGAAAGCAGTACAAAAAAAGGCGACCTGTCCGTTTTGTATAGTATACTAGGAAATATCTTCATGCAGCAAGCATGACGCATGCAGGTGTTAGCAGCTATTAACATCCTATCGTATAAGTTGTTCCCCAGAAGCACACTCGCATTTCGCTTTTTCACCAAGTATTATTTTGTGAAAAATTCGCGCCTGCTCATTCGCACTGTTCACACCTAGCTGCTCCATTCACAACTGCTCGCCGAGGTTGCCGTCATAAAAGTCAGTGGCTCCTCTTGTAGCCCTGTGACGTGGTTAAACTTCTTTTTAATTTTTTTTTTATCCGATACTTCTGTCGAACCTCTTTGACTGCATCCGTTGAAAAGTGCTTTAGTTCACGTAATCAATTTCTGGAACTTCATTTTTTTTTCTTTTGTTAGTTTTTTGTACTAGTGCCATCTTTTCCTTGCGTTATTGTTATGAGTTGTGCTGTTAGCTTCAATGATATTTATGCTTTTGAGTAATTTTGAGTTTTTATCATTGCCTACTCACATTGCTATGTTTCGCACTCAACTTACTGTATGCATACCTCGAGGATATTACAAGTAAACAAACAGAAATCTACAGGCGTTGCTGCCTCGCGGAAAATGCCACCTCGTGTCTTGTCAACCGCAGTATTTAATATAATTTCGAAATACTTCTCTGAAAAGTACGCTCGTCAATAATAAAGCAGCCTGAGTACTTGATGAAGTTAAGTGTACAATTGTATAGTACAGCTCGCCATGGACGTTCCAGACGCACCTTAACTATTCACTGCGCCATGTTATCCCCTCCTCTCCCCTACCCCCCCCCCCCCCCCCCCACACACACACTTTCACGTACATTTTTTTTCTTTCCCCTCATTTTCACGCTTGCTGCACATTTCATCCACCGTGCCTACGTCCCTGTTTTCTTTATTCTTCCTTCCTTTTTGTCCATTTGCCTGCAGCGCTCGCTGCGGACATAGCGCGTGTTTCATGCAGTGTTTTGAACTAGAGAAACGAGAACAATATTAGTAATGGCAGTAACTGCACGTAATTTTATTTTATTTTCTTAAGAGTTGCCATTCTTATGTATACAGTCCTCGTCTCCGTTTATATGGCCCCCTGATGGTTCCACTATCACTATCATTAGCATATATTGCACAGACCAAGCAGTCCCATTGAAAAGTCCATGCGCACATAGTACATTCGTCGCACATATATTCAACTCGATCATCCACCGACACATTTGATATTTCAAGCACCTTGTCCTGACCTGCCGCAATGACAAACGCTCTGCGATTGCGTCGCGCAGATTTAGACTAATCGTTGTGGCGAGTGATTAGCCATTGCGTTCAGTGTAAGAAGCATCACATTACATATCAATGAGAATAAGTAAGCTATCGCCATAACGTGGTCTGTTTATGTCCACAAGTCATCTGAGCAACCACTATTAGCCACGCGGCTGTAGACTGAGCTGCGGTGGCATATGGGACTACGACTGCCATATATTATGATGGGTAATGATTTTCGAAGGAAAAGAAAAAGCATTGTGGTTTCGCATGACCGTACAAAACTGAAACTGCTCACGAACTCAAGTACAATGTTGTGCCATTTCCCACGGAACTTCGCAGACTAAACTGAGAGCTCTTGCTTCTCAGCGTCGAAACATTAAATAATGCTGGCGTGACATACTCATCGTTCTTTGTTTTTTTTTTTTTCACTAAGTGAAATTCCTTAGCCTCCATGCGCTAAAATATACTGTCAGTAATCATTATGTTCTTAATAACTAACTATGCAATGCTATAGTTTCTACGAATCAATTTGTGTTCCCACGGGATGGATGGGTCAAGATATTATGAGGTATTTACGCCTGAGAACGCGGCCACAGAGATAGAATGGCCAGAGTCTGATACTTCAGGCCTCCTCCTCAATGGGTGCTATTGTTCTGTAAAATATAACAAATGCGTGCTTCGATCTCACGCATGGTAAATTCGAATCGCAAACCCAAGTGAGCGTTGCTGTATATGGCTCCTGTCTCGGGTGAGCATCGATTTGTCCGAGCAGCGTGACAATGTATGATCGAGTCCGACGGTAGCCCCCGAGAGTGATTTTTTCAAGATCGCCTGGTTGTGGCCCAACGGGACCAAAGGGCGCGCAGAGGCCGACGGCGCGGACATGCCGTGCACCACTTGTGGATGTCCGAATCGTTAGAGGAGCAAAGCGTGGCGGTATTATTCAGATGTGGGGCTTGTAATGGCTCACTGTGGTCGTGTTGGTTGTCGGCTCGACATGACCAGGGAGTGAAAACACAGTGGCGTGAGCCTGCAGTTGCCCAGTCACGCAGCGCTGGCCATCGATCGGCGCGGGCCGAACGCGTGGCGTCCGCAGCGCGTGAGCCGCCGCTGTGGGCGTGACGCGGACAGTGATTCCGCCGGAGGCAGACAGCGCGGCGGGGCCGCCATTCAGACTGCGTCGATCATCGCGGCCCTGGGGTCTCGAGTTACACGCAATTAAAAGGGTACTAAGCGGCCGATCGTCGGGCCGTCGTGCAGAAAGGACGCGAGCGGCGCGATCAACAAAGGGTGCACCTGGGCTAATTGCGGGGATGCGGGCCGCATAATGAGGCGGCGTGATTGCCGACGCCACAATTATCCGGGACCGCGCCGAGCAGCCGCCGACGAGCCCAGGCGTCGGTTCTTGGGCTGGCTTTAATTGCCCCCCGGACCGGATCTCGGGCCAAGCGGGAGGCGCCGGCCGAGCCATTGTTGTTCTGCCGCAAACCGACGCACGGGGACACGGACGCCGCCCCTGGGCGATCGATGCCACGCGCAGCCTCTCGCCACGGCTTCGTTAGGGGCGAATTAACGGCGCCCTCATTAGGCTCCCCTGCCCCGCCCACGCGTGCAAACAAAGGCGCGTGGGCGCCGCCGAGCAAAGCGCCCAGAAAAGACGAAGAGGTCGACAGCAGTCTATGTCCGGCAACCGGCCGTGGGAAGCCGGCGGGCGTCTGGGTTGACGAGCACAAGCGAAGCCAGTGTTGCCTCATCTGTGGCAGCTCGAAACCGCTTACGCCACAGCGTTTGTATGGTCACCCTGACAACGAGCGCTACTACAGAATCCGGTACTACTGCGCTGAACAGAGCAGTGACACGTCGCCTTCTTATGTAAACCATGCACGGTGCTTTGGTGCATTGTCTCCAAAACGTGCTCCCAGTGTCTATGAACATGCTTGGGTCCATGTGGTGTCCAGTATTGTGGGCTCTCCAGAGTGTTTTCCCATGTGTGCACCGAAGAACTTCCGTTGTTCGGTGCAGGCCTGGAGACCGTGAGTCGTGGGGAGTGCGTGGGGACCACTGAGGGTTCGCAAGGAAGTGTCTGCCATTTCTTTAACTTTCCTGTACGAGACAGGCTTGAGTGACGCATGGTGACGGATACGGTATGGAAAAGGACGCTCGGATGGAGAAAATGCTGGCGAGGTCTGCCAGGCTAACACCACCTGTAGCAACATCATCACCAGCACCCATCAACAGCAGCAGCAAAGTTAACACCAATGAATGAAAACGACAGCAAGGAAGCGACCACCCTTGCTGTTAACGAGCGTTTTGTTTCGGTTGTTAATGAACGCATACGTTGTGAAGAGCAACTACATCGTAAAGCGATTTTAAGCATAGCTTCCTCCCGTCGTTATTTCCCTTCTCCATGTCCCCAGTACAGGGTAGCAAGCCGGACGACTTCATCCCGGTCAACGTCCCTGCCTTTCCCTCACTTTTTCCCCTCTCTCTAGACACTGTTTGCGGCAGTGGTTAGAACCCTCAGCTATATTCAGTCTACACAAGCGCTTACTGTTCAGTATGTATTTCGCGTTGTTGTTGTTGTTGTTGTTGTTGTTGTTGTTGTGTTGTTGTTGTTGTTGTTGTTGTTGTTGTTGTTGTTGTTGTTGTTCCCGAGGTAGTACGTGTTACTCTTGCACCTGTTTTTGCTTTTCTCGCGCTGTGATGCATTGAATACCTTTTGATAGATTCTGTTAAACGGTCGGTGTACGAAATGCGTGCATGCTTGAGGTATAGCAAATTATACTTGTTATGCTATAGCGGTAGTCACGAAAAGAACCAGGCCCATTTCTTAGCGTAATGATAATAAAAAAGCCCAGACATCGTCAAGACCTTCATTTGTCTAACGTTACACCCTGCTCGATTCCTAATTAAATATCAGAAAGAGTAATGAAGGCACAAATGACCGACGTCATTCACTGTCAAGCCCCAAGGTGGCGGGCGCCGTGGAGAGCATCGCGTGCTAATTTCAAATTCTCCATTATCGCGTATTCATTAAGGGTGAAGCGGTTATACACGTCAAGGGCTCTATTACGTACAGAGTTCTTTCTTGCTGGATTCTTATTTTGTTTGGTGTACTTGTATACCTTGCCAGCGATGGTCCGTCCATACAGCACGATGCGTGTAGAAAAACTTGCATCGAGCGCGATTTCATTAAACATTATTAGTCCGTTCCCGATGAACTTACTCTTGCAGTGGTGTTTTATTAGTTCGTGTGTTTTCGTACTCTCTTTCAGGTGTAAGCATTCGTATGACACTCAACTTTTGAAAGCAACAGCTCAGAGTGCAGAACAAGGAGTAAAAGTGTGGGCGAGAGGAAGGGTAAGCATCGCGTGAACACCTTCATTGCTGCCCGTTCGTTGCGTATATCTATAGCTTTGAACCACCCAGGCAGAAACAGTGCAGCGCGTTGCGTGTGGGAGATGGGGACATTCGGATAATTAGCTCCGGGTAGGCGCGTCTTATCAGGACATCGCGCATGGCGATAGCACACAGGGAACAACGACCGTAAAATGTCTTTCATGCCTGTGGTTTTCGAGATTACATATAGGATTTCGCGTGTCGCGGCTTCACTGTGTGTTCCGAGGGACGCCGTAGAGGAAGGCTTCGGAATAATCTTGACCATCTGGGTCGAAACGTGCACAATTTACGGTGTACAAGCCTTTTCACGTATATAGGACGGCACGGCACAGAAGACTTTAAAAAAATACATTTTGCTTTCAGCGGTACGTGGTCATTACGGCAAGGAGCCGAACCCGCATCGTACTCACCTTTTATTGTCACCTCAGTAGAGTCACTGGTCCACCGTAACACGCGCCAACGATATTCGTCAAGTGATCATGTAGCCAACACCCGAGTGTTGCTACATGTCCACCAAACGTACGCGTGTGTTTACGTGTGTGTGTGTGTGTGTGTGTGTGTGTGTGTGTGTGTGTGTGTGTGTGTGTGTGTGTGTGTGTGTTGAGGAGGGGAGAAGGGGGAAGAGTGCGTTAAATCGAAGGGTAGAGACGCCTTTTCAGGCACGTTTCCCCTGTCGAAGACGTGTCCTAGCTTGACATGCGAGCGCAAGGCAAGAGCAGCCACGCATATCTGGAGCCAGATAGCAAATAAAAACCGCCTAGCCACTGTTCATCTCGTAAGCCGCGAATCCGGTCGAATGGTGACCGCCCATAGATCATCGCTTCGGTATCTGCGCAGGCGATGCCACGCCCCCTCTTCGTCTACTCAGCCTAATTAAAAATAACGACTCACATCGTCAGCAATGACCTCTTCGTAGCTCAGTTGGAATAGCTACATGATCAGAAATTAATTTGCTGGGTCGTCCCCTATGTGCTGCCGTTTCTCCATACATCGACTTTTTGATGCTGAAATTCAGTTGAGCCTCCCCGCGAGCACGTACTGTACGCCGTCCTCCAGCTGGCAGATCGTTTAAGCCCGGCTAAGACTTCTGCTGTGTTGACTGGTGGAACTTCACAAAAATAGACCCACCATGCTTGCGGACAACAAATCTTCACGGGCGACTCTAGAAATGACAAGTGTTAGATGTTATTCTCTGCCGCGAACAGCAGTGATTGTAAGCACGTGCTCCGGTGTGAACGGCGAAATACTGTGATACTGTCTGCAGAGTGCCTCATAGGCTCCACAGACACCGATAACAATCCCGGCAGCCAGAATCTGTACCACATTGTCTCTGCTAAAGAGCAACGACTCAAGTAAATTCATATCAGCTTTTGAAAGGGCACTAACTCTGTCGATTTAGGCTGACCCAGCAGTGTTTCTTTCTTGGTGTTCGCCTAAGTACGTTTCCTTGCGCGACAAGCAGTTTCTTTACGTCTCTAAATGTTTCCTTGCATATAGGCACATATATAGATACACTCTGAATATAGCTGAAGTGACTAGCGAGTTCTTGGTAGTGCTCGTGGTTTTTGTGCGAAAATATTCGCACTTCCCCCTCACCCATCTCCTAGCAACGTCCTAAGTTTTGAAAGAAACGGGGTGTCTAACTAAGCGCAGCTCACGAAATTCGTGTCGGATGCTTCCAAACGCTACAACAACCTCGTGTCTCCCTCGTCTTAGCAGGGTGCGGTTTCTTGCATGGACGCTAAGGGAACCCACTGATGGGCTTGCTTATATAGAGAGGGATATCGCAGAGATTAGCAGCCGCGCTCGAGCTTAGCACATTCGCGCAGCTTCCCTTCGCAGCCATCATTTTTAGTTCTCATACATAATTTCAGCAGTATGGCAAGAAAAACGTTGTTTTACCGGCACTTCCCGGTGAAACCCCTGTGAACTCTCTGCTCATAATCGCATATGTATATCTGTTTCCCTCTCTCTCATTTCCTCTGGGTCAATTTTCACTCTCGCCAGCGCCGGCGCAGCCGAGGCCCGGTGCAGCCCAGAGGGGTGAAGGAAAGGAGGGGGGGTTTCCTGACAAACAAGCGCTCCGCAAACTACCACCTGGCCATAATCCGCGTGATCCGATCAATTAAGCGTGCCGTCTGCCCTCGACGCTCGCTCACGGGCGGCCTTTCTCCCGCGCCCTTTTATCGATTCCCCGGGTCCTTTGTCTCTCCCCGGCCGTGGGTCTGGCCAGCAATTAACTGCGCGCAAACAGCACGCGATCAGTAGTGCCTCCCGGGCCCCACGCACCTTCCTAAACAGTATCAACGCCCGGTGACCCGCAATCAAAGCCAAGAACCGAAAAGAAAAGCAGCAAAAACGGGAGGGGCGAGACGGCGGCCGCAACTCGAGCGGTGGCAGAGCCGCTTCCTTTGTCGCCAAGGCGGTTTAAACGGAGCTTAGTCCGACGCGTGTTGTTCATTACCGGCACCACGCATTGTTCCGCCGTGTCTAAATAAGCGGCGAGCAGCCGCCGCTCGATGGGGACTCTGCTGCGAGACAAAAGGCCAGAAAAAAAAAAAAAAAAGAACACGCGGGGTCGGCGTGGTGAGTAGCGTGAGGCGAGAGACACGCCATACATGCTCGTGCAAATAATTAGCACACTGCACGAGCACACACTGCTTCCTCAGACAACTGTTGGTGCTGGGCTTAATTGGTGACGTCCCTGCCCTCCTCCCGGTCGCACAAACATTTGGCGCGAGACGCGGCCTCTCTCTTGTCGGTTACGCGCTTCTTTCAACACCCGCGCGCGCTTCACCCCAGCTCTTTTTTCTACAATCGCTCTTTTAATTGTTTTCTTTTTTTCTCCCTCTCGCATGGCCTGCCTGTTCTTTTCAATGTGAGAGATGCTAATTGCTCCATGCCTGTTTGGAGGGCGTCTGTTTTTGTCTGTGTTACTTTTTCTATTATCACTATTATCTTTGTACACAACGACGCGCTTGAACGCATACGTGCGCTCTTTTCAGAGCCTGCCAACTGCGTATATCATTCGATTCTAACTGTCATGAAGGGTTCAGAAGCGTGAAGCGGGATAGCTTTCCACGTCCTCTCAGCTCGCAACTGTTGCTGCGCGGGAGCTCGCTTTGAGTGCCCGACGCCAGTGTGTGCGCGTTAACGTGACGTATACTTGTTTCGGGGCGCTGTAGCTGCCGTGCCACCGACGCTCTAAATCACTCCCATTTTCCGAACATGTCGCTTTAAAGAGCTTCCGTTTCCTATAATGATATCTCCTTTTATCACGGTTTTGCTATTGTACAAAACGTTCCATTATTAACTTACTGATAGCAAGGATACTGCGTATGCCCTTTCCTTTCCTAATACGCGGGATTTAGGATACACAAAGGTGCACGACAGGGAAAGATTCGTTAGGGCGTTAAAAGGACAGTGGTACGGCCCCCAACCAGCTGCCGGCGTTTCAGAAGTATGTGAACTTCTGTAGTCGTCTGACTAACTTGTTAGTCAAGCCCGGTTTGTTTTGTCTCTGTCGAACGTATCAAGTATTCACTTTCAGAAAAATTATCACGTTTCACAGGCGCCGTGCTTGTACATAAGAGTACACGGGACGCCCCGAGATGCAGTTGCTGCGGAAGTGCCTTAAAAAACTTATTTGAGTTATTGCATATATGCGATCTTTTGTGTTAGGTCGGTTCTCCAGAGTTATTTTCAGAAATGCCAGCATGATACGGAAAGTAGCGCTTGTACCTCAGTTCCATTCATTTTTGTCTCTCGTTTTTGTACAGGTGCGTTCTCATAGTGAAATATCAGCACTGGGGCAAACATGATGATTAAAAAAAGAAAAAAAAAAGAGAATTATGCGGGTGAATTTCCAGTCAAACAACAAATGCATTTTATCCATCATACATAGCGCAATGTAAAATCTTTGTGAAACCAGCCCGAGAAAAGATTAAGTGGCTCTGCTATCGCAAACACCAATGACCAGCGGAACTGTGGGGGCCCATAGCAAATCATTGCAAAGTTAAGCAAAGGGGAAGCGATTTCTTAAGATAGCCAGAGCTAACTTTTCTTGTTCTCTATATAAACCTTCTCCCATTTCTCCTTTTTCTTTAGTTCTCTCTCTCTGTCTGTGTATCTCTTCTCTCTCTCTCTCCCGGTTTCTCTTTCTCTCGCCCACAGCATATTGCCGATACATGGAACGGCGTGTGTTGCAGCGTGCAGTGTCTCGGAGTCGTCTTCACATTCTTTTTTTAACCCCTCGAGTTCTTTCTTCTTCGTACGATCACTATCACTCATCATGCCACTATCATGATATCATGATGTCACTATCATGCAGCACTGTCATTATCACTATCTCTATGGTGTAGCAGTGGACTGAGACTAGCTCGGGTCCCCTTTTCCTTCTTGCTCACCCGAGACCTTCTTTCTGGTATGGTGGGTCGAGGGCAAGCGTGGGTCTGCTTTTTCCATCTGCTTACGACGGAATTATCATTATAGCCAGGTTCTAACAGCTCCGCTGTAAAAAAAAAAATTAAATCCAGTTCCACGCCTGAGCAATCTGAGTAAACAGCGGTGCTGGCAAGCAAGCGCCACTGCATGGCGAACGCGGATAGAGTTCTTTCATCTTTCTTCATCTTCTTCCTTCTTTCTTTTGTATTTCTTTCTTTTCTGCTTTCTACATCATCATTCTTTCTTCGTTGTCATTTTTCTTTCTTTGTTTATCTCTTTCCATTTTACACTTTCCTCCATGCCCTCCTGCTCACCCTCACTTCTTTCGCACCCTTTTCTACACTATATTGTACATGGCTATGCTATGGTTTACCCACTCACCTCCTTCTTTCTCTCCCCTCATCAATACTTCCCTGTCACCCTTCTTTCCCTCCTCCGCACTGCCCTTTCCCACCCCCCTTGCTATACTATACTATGCATGGCTATGCTATCTTAGAAGCTGCAAGGCACATATACCTGCTTTCTGTGGCGCCTAAACAGCTGCGCTGTTAAAGGTAATAACTTCTTACATGCGTTAATTTATACATGCACGCTGTGCAACTGACATGATGAGTTCCTGTAAACCGAACTGCTTGTATTTGAGAAACGACTACTTCTTGCCCATCACACAGCAATAAGATTACGAACTGTCCTTACCTGCATCGTTCGCTCCCTCTTGAAGCTTCAATCGCTGCTGTCATTCCTCGTAATCGAACATTTCAAAAATATTCGACAAAAATGAAAAGCGAATGTGCGAAACGAATAGAAACAGAATAGTAAGAACTACTCGACTCGTAACTGAAGTTTCGAATGCTCATCACCACACGTGTGAATTCGGTTATAATTATTTTGTTTCATTTTTTTTTATTTCATCCGTTCCATGTAAGCGAAGCGAGAATTACCTGCATATCTGTAAATTATTTTACGCTTTTTACCTTCGGAACAGCTGGTGCGGTGTGTTATACATGGTTATACCGAATACAGCTAAACTATGAAGTATGGCCGTAGCATATATGATATACTTTAATACTAATGGTTTTTTTTTTGTTTTTTTTTAAGAAGGATGTCATAACGAGGCATCTGTCTGAGTCTTGCATGCACAGTCAGGAAAATGTCCGCTGCAGATATAGAACGGTTACCAGAAAGCCCCTTACTATCCTCTTCGCATTTCTTTTTCTTGTTCTATGCATGAGTGCACGCAAAAAAGAAAAAATAGCCAACTGACCATGAACTCACAAAAGGCTATACGTTGCGTAAGAGCGGACCCTTCCTTCAGAGTTCGCAACACGTTTCGAGAATCGCTGCGCACCGAACTGGTAAAGGGTTTCGGCGGAACTGCCGTTTAATTTTGGCCCTCATCATCCTCGGAGCGAGGCGTTGTTCTCGATCGAACGTGCGAAGGCCAGGCCAGCTTCGACAACATTTTTCAGCGCTCTCCGCCCCAGCGTGCTCCGTCTTCGCTATAAGTAAGGTCGCTCCTTTATACCAGTCCTTCCCTTTTTGCACTAATAGACTTTCGCTAATCGTCCGGTCTCGAAAATGAATTAACGGCTCCTGATTGCCGCTACTTAAGCCAGAAATCTAGCCGAGAGGGCAACCGTGCTCCATTCACGAAGCGTGCACAGTGGTCCACATATGTGAGAGCGGCTGCAACGAAAGAGTGTATATATGGCAGTGGGGCGGCCGGGGAGAGTCCGACTATACATACGCGGCAGTGCTCGAGTGTGAGTTCACGCATAAGTGCGTTCCCAAGCTCTCGCGCGTGCCATTGAGCAGCTGAGACACGGCGGGTTGAGGAGACGGGAGGAGGTCCGCGCGATATATTCAAATTAACGGCCGTCCTTCTTTTTCTCGCCTTAATCCAATTAATTAACGCGGAAAGGCGCTCTCCGGGGTGACGTGGAGAACCGCACGGTCCGCTTGGTCGAAGGCGAAGATCCGCTCCCAACTCCGGTGGGGCGATAATTAGAGGAACCGGTTAATTAATGCAACCTTTATCCCGAAAAGGAACTAAACGTGCGACAGTCGTGACCCGACCGACGGGCGGCCTGACACCGCGGTCCGCGAGCCCCAAGGACACGATCGCCTCACTTGGTACGATGTCGCGGGAAGGAGACGCATGGAAAGAAGGAGTGCGGGTCGCAACGCCTCGGCTTCGATGCGGTCGCGCACAAATGCAATTACCAGTACTAATTACTAAACGCCTGAGGTGTTCCTCAGTTGCGCTCAAGCGCACGTGCGACTATCGCTGTGAAGGTCCGCCCGTCTTTGTGTGATCGGCTTTGTTTGTTTGTTGTTCTCTTCCATTTTATTTTAGTTTTTCTAGCGTGCATGTACAGCTGTCGACACGACCATGATATATTGATCTCTGAAGCAATTCAGTATTGTCGTCGGGCACACGTTTCGTTTGTTTGGTGAATGATGTAGTGTATACTTTTGTGAACGGCAGCAGGTCCTCCATTTATTGTCATCTCAATAATAATGAAAAAGAAAAAATGACAGTGCGGATAAAGTATAGAGGGACTGCGGTGCTGCTCAGTTACTCTGCATGTGTCGCTGGCTTCTGATTTCTCATCAATGCGTGAGTCAGGCGACTCCAAGATGCGATAACTTCCCGCAAAAGCTGAACTTCACATATTTTGGAATGTTAACCATGTATTTAGTTCGACGTTGCAAATGCATGTATCTTTTTTTTTTTTCAGCAATTTTTCTCCTTTCTAAGCATGCCGGTTACGGCCGCTCCCGATTATCAGCTGATATCACGTATCACGCGAACGTGGATGCCGGAACATTTTGTTGTCTTTCAGACCTTCTAATGTCATCATAAATTCGGTAATGCGATGAACTGAGGTATGCGCGGGTACATCGTGCGAGATGGCAAACTACCCATACTGACTCACTGCTCCTTAATTAAACCTCGCCTATAGTGGTTATGGCGCTCGGATGTTGATCCGAAGGTCGCTGAATCGAATCCCTGCCGCAGCGGCTGCATATCGATGGAGGCGAAATGTTGAGGCACGTGTACTGTGCGATGTCAGTGCACGTTAAAAGAACCCCAGGTGGTCGAAATTTCCGGTGCCCTCCACTACGGCGTCTCTCATAATCATATCGTGGTTTTGGGACGTAATACCCCAGAAATCATCAGCTCCTCAATTTCCTTCAAGAAATTTCGCGACGTAAATGTGTCGTGAATGTCATGGGTAATTTTTGCACAACCAGTATATGATACCCACGCAAGACAAAGCGCAAAATTCAGAAGTCGCTTGCACATGTGATATACTTATTCGTGAAACAATAATGGCCCAAAATATGTATAATGTTATAAGGCATGCAAACGAGTATGTTTGCTTGTACCAAAACAACACTGCTTTGGAACTATATGGTTGACGTGTCTGCTTATCCCAGAACGAACACGAAGTAGAAGTGACGCTATATGTTTGCTTTTTCCCCTGAAGGCTAGCTACGTACGTCGTACTATATCTGACAAGAAAATCGAAAGTGAAAAGGGCTGGAAATGACGGAATACTTCGAGGTGAAAGGTCGCTACCATCATAATCTTGGCTGAATTAAGTCTTGCGCCTGTAATGATAAGACAAGTTGATCCCAGCACACTGATCCAGTTTCACGGGAGATGAGGATGATCTGTACATTAGTCCGCACTAAGCCCTACATATGGGCAGCACGCCATCACACACTATTAATCCGAAGACAGATGTCAAACGCTGTTCGCAGACAAAAGAAGCCAGAGAACGGAAATGCAAGATCAGCTGCTTTCATATGGCCGTCGCAATGTACCTATGTACTCTTACTCTCTTCCATTACTTTCTCAGTTTTATCCCAAACATAAATGCTGCGAGCGCGTCAGAGCTATGGTGAAAGTTATTACTGTTTGTCATTTACTAACCTCCAGTTGCCGTGACGGTTCTTCGCACTGAAAGTAATTTAAGCGGCCGCATTGCTGACTGAATGGCATTCTTCTTGCCTCGTTTCTTTTTTCTGTTTTTTCTTTTTAATACTGCTAAGCCGATTCCTATCACGACCGCGCACAAAGGACCACGCAGAGCAAATGACTCATCAGACTCAGTCTGACAGTGAGCGCTGTGACTCGAAAGAGCGGCGATCTTTGCGTAAAGCTCACAAAGAGCGCGTGTCTTCGCGGTGACAGCCGAAAACGGACCGGGAACTAATCATATCTGTTATCGCGCGCATACACAAGACTCCTGCGCACAGCGAGCCATCACCGTTAAACACGTTTCTCCATCTCTTTAATTCTGAAACCGTCATTTTGACTTTAATTTCCGCTTTCGTGCTGCTCTAATTCCATTTCTCGTAAATATCGCACGCGCCCTCCTCCCGACCCTTCTTTCCCTCATCTGCTAACTGTGAGGTTTTGCTTCCAATCTAGTACGGCCCCCCCCCTCCCTTCAACCCATTCTTTTTCTTTTCCATTTCTTCTTCTTTTCCTTTTCCTCTGCTCTCTTCTTAGTCACTCGCTAAAGAAAACGTCGTCGCTGGCTTTCTCATTACGTCTTCTTAATTTCTGACGTCTTCCAAATGAACCTCGATGGAGGGACGCGTGCAACGGAGACACACATCTCTCCGTCCGTCGCGGCTAAAACAGGTCCTCCGCGTATAGCGTACCCTCCCACACAATTAAAGCTACGATCCGAAAAGCAAGACGCAACGCGAGCCCGTGCCTGTAGTAACAAATTTACTTGTTTTCAATTCTAATTATAAAGGATTCTTAACATCCTCTCCTCGACTTCGTCCTCCCGAGACAAGACTCAAAGCCTGCCACGATCCCGGGGTCTTCCTTCTTCCGAGCTGACTCACCCTCTCCCCGCAAGCTTTCTAATCAACTCGTCTCGAGTTTAATTAAGAGCTGGATATCAGATTGCGTTGCTGATTACCGAACGCCTCCAGTGTGTGGGGCCTCGGTCGGCCGTGGCCTCCCTCCCCTTCTCTCCCGCTGCTCTTCTTGCCCGGCTATTCTCTGGTCGCGATATCTTTGCCGATACGTGTTAACGCCTTCTCACTTTTCACAGTCTTGTTGGCGGTGCCCACATTTAGCGGAGGGGAGGGGGGGGAGGTCGTATGAGACCTTTTAATTACGGAGTTTCCGCGTCCCCCCTCGCCCCCCGCGAGCGCCTTCATCGCACTTCGGCGCGGCGTTGCTTCGCGAGCTGTTCTCCCCTCTCGTTTTTGTTTGCGTTTCGGGCATCACCGTCCGCGCCAGCCACGAACTTTCTTGCTCTTCAATGGCGAGTCGAGAGGAACGAGAATCGCCCCAGGGTCATAATCCCACTTCGACACACCGGCAAGGCGGACGGCCAGTGGTAAATGCAAGAACGTCGACAGAGGAGGGAAAAAGAAAGAAAGGAAGAAGCGGATCTGTATGTAGCGAGACACGAGCGTGCGGCCTAATTGAATTAGTTGAAAAAGAGCACACCTGTAAGTCGTCATGTAGAGGAAGAATGTAGTCGTAATTGAAA
The DNA here is from genome assembly GCA_013339685.2 of Hyalomma asiaticum. Classification (NCBI taxonomy): domain Eukaryota; kingdom Metazoa; phylum Arthropoda; class Arachnida; order Ixodida; family Ixodidae; genus Hyalomma; species Hyalomma asiaticum. The sequence goes on along the minus strand of CM023481.1, from coordinate 285,422,895 downwards.
AGACTGGCAAGCGGGGAACCGAGGGGGAAAAAAAGAAAAATCAAGGCGCTAAAAATCATTGCTAGACGAAACGTGGGAACACACAAAAAAAGGCAGGAACCCCGAGTTTAATTAGAGACACTGATTGAACAACTCCACGTCATTCCCATTCTACTCTCTCGGCACTGCGTGGTCTTAGCGATGATTTACTTCACGCTGTGCGTACACGCGAATGGAAAAGTTGGTGCTGCGAAACAAGGTTAAATAAAGCAATAGCCCGGGCGCAGTACTATAGTGAGCTAAATGTACGGCTCTAGGATAACAATTATTGTGATGATTCATTGCGTGCCGAAGATATATATCGATAAAAAAAAAAAGAAACAAAAACATGGTACTTTAGGTAGACTGCTAGATTGGCCTATGTTTCGAAGGATGTCGCTGTGAATACTCTCGAGAGTCGGTTGGTATTCTCGGGTTTGCCATTGGACGCGACAAATTTGAGACTGACACTTGCAAACCGTTTCTTTAAAACCAACAGAGACGAGCAGTGGCTTGGAGATTGAGGCGTTATGGTACTTCCTGAATGGGAGTGTCTGCTCATTGGAGACATTCCTTGTTATTTTAATGGGAGGTGACAGAATAAATCGATGGAAGGACGGTAAGAGCCAGAATATTTGATTGCATGAACTGTAGATAGCCACAAAAGGGAATAAAAGAAACCAAAAGGGACTAGGTGGTCATGCTGTTTTCTGATGCTACGGTCGAATACCCGCAGACGTGCCAAGTGCTTACTCCAGTCACGGATCCCATAGCACCGAAAAAATGTATATCATCTCGAACATGGTTGTTTTATTTTATTTTTTATTTTTTTGCAGAAACGAAGCGGCGCGCTCGAGTCAGTGTCTGCTCACTTCTTTGTTTTCTTTAACAAGTGCGAAGAGCGGCAACAAAGTCTTCGTCACGAAAGCTACAGGGCAACATTTTGGTTCATTCATCTCCGGGGCCCTCGAGCTCGGGGACATATCGTGTAAAGGGGCGGGGCGAAGGACAATCCATGAGGTCGAAAAACACAAAGTTCCCCGCTGGACGAACCAGGCTGTATTACAACAATGGCGAGCGGGCGCGCCAAATCTCAATGAACCAAGCGAGCGCTTCCGTTGGCAGGATATATACGAGCGCCGAGACTCGGTGCCACCGCGCGCGCACACGCAGCCCGTGCAGTGAGTATAGCGTGAATTGCTATACGGGGCCGCGCCAGGCGTCCTGTGGGCGGCGAAGGGGCCATTTTTTCCTCGTCGGAGAGCTTGTACCGTGTAAAATGTAGTTCCGGGAGAGGCTTCGCAATCGAGAGAGCGCTGCTACAATGCGGACGTCATCATACAAGAGAAAGAAAAAAAGAAAATGCACGAACGAATCGTAGCGATTCAAACAAGAGCAGCAGATCCCAAAAGCAGCCGCTTGACGCTGTCGACGGGAGAAAGAAAAGCTGAAAAAAGCACCGAGAGAGGAATGAACGGCGGCGTCCGTGGGAACTAGCCCCATACGCGGCTTGGCAGGTCATGCGGATCGGCCGATCGCTGTTTTCCTTTCGAGTGATTGTCATTTTCCCCAGGAATGATGCGAAATCGGGTGATTCTCTCGGCTCGACCGGCCGGGTTCGCTCGCCTTCTAATGGTCGCCACGGGGAAGCGACGGCGCGCACGGAACGAGCGCCGGCTAAGCAGCGTATCCGTATCCGCCGCGAATCGTGTTCGCGCAATTCAAAGTACAAAGACTTCATCGCGCCCTTCGAGAGCTCGGGGACGCACATCGATTACGGACAGCTTCGGCGAGATTTCCGAGATTCCGATGAGCTCCGTTTCTGGGGCAGGAGCGAGGCGTGCACGGCTCAGCGCCAGGCGGAAGTCGATGTATACGCCACTCACCCCTCACTGCCTCCCACACCCTACCCCTCTCTCCCTCTAAGGTGGTACGCACGATGCAGTAAACACCTCGTCTACCTTATACTAATCTGCGATCAACTTTGTGTCCAGGTGAGGTCCTACTCTGAATCTCTTACATTCATCCCTATGCACTGTACGTGATCTCAGGTGACTGCCAGCCTCAAGTGTACATACCTCCGCCACCTGTTAGATCCGCAGTGTCAACTTTTATTCAGCTGCCTGTAATACAAAGTGTTAATGCCCTCTAACTTCCATATGTATTTTATGTAAGAATACTTGCGTATATTTAGAAAAAATAACCCTTATAGTGATTCAGTTGCCTTCTTCTTTCCTTTTTTTTTTTTTTTTTGTAGAAACAACGAATCTAAGTGCCCACTGTCATTAACGTGTACGAGAGTAGATCACAAGCGCACAAAAGAAAAACTAATTTACGCTCTATTTCTTACAGAGTGTTACTGGGCATACCGTTGCACAGATGGTAATAGAAAAACAAGTTGATATAGCTGATTACATTTGAATGGTCGCAATTTTTCCGCAACAGTAGATTGTCGGTCGAATAGACTGAAGTGGCAATAGGACATGTGAAAACAAAAACAGAACACGCACGGTTGCAAGCTTGTTGCATCAATGCCCTTGCACAGATAAGAAAACAAAAAGACACACCAAATAGTTATCAATATGTGGAAACTGAGAAACTATCACAATGAAGACAGAAACCCTGAACAGCAGGCAACCATGCATACTAAAAAAAAGGCGCTAGTTGAATAAAACGTCCAATTAAAGAAAAACATTAAAGAAAGATTGGTGTAGATGAAAAGTTCTTCAGCATCGTGAGTGCGATCTCAAATCACTGGCACGAGGTTTCTTTGAGTGAACTTTGTCCAATAAAGGGCACCTTAAAAAGAGTATATCTGTCTCTCTCAAAGACAACCCAGGCATACATCCCACTGCCACACCCCAATGCACCCGGTTGAGACCTACGCTCAGGGTGCACATGGGCCACATGTGGTAGCCAGGAATCGGTAACCCTAGCCTTCATAAATTCTGTCCTCGCGGACGCAGGCGATGGCGCCTTGGAGCTTGTGCCGTCGTGTTATCTGCGTGTACTCGTTGGAAAATAAGTGAAAGACGTGTAATAAACAACGAATTATATTGTATTTCCGCATAGCTTTGGGTGCAGCACAAGGCATTTATGCAACCAAGGGTCTCTCATGGGAGAAGCAGTATATCTGACGCGCAATTCGTTCGCCAACACTCTGTTTCATTAAGTAAGCAAATAAAAAAAAAACTTTCCTTGTAGCTGTAGCCCTAAATATGCTCCGTATCATCTGATCCCTACACATATAAGAGCATTTAACGCAGCAGATAACTTATTTTCTCTATTCCCCTGTTCCCTGTTGATCATGATTTAAGAGTTATCGATATATTTATTCAATATCACATCCCATTATTGAGACTGCGTTGCCATAACTGCCTTTGAGCTCAGGTCACTTCCAAAGCTAAGCATACACAGCCAAGTTCTCCAGGTTCTCTCCTGACCATGCCCACATTCAATATTTGAGAACGAAGGCTTGGTGGCATTTCCAGTCTGAGGTACCGCGAAAAATTGAGGGACTCACATGGGGTCTCACTTGCGCGCCCGCTTCCCTTCCCGTAATTAGGCGCTTATATGATGCATTACAACTTACAAGATGCCACCGGGAGTAACCGTTGTGTCATTCGATTCATCCGCGTGACCTCAGAGGCCTTTGTAGGCGTGAACACTCTTTTTACCATCATGACAAGCATCGAAGGGGCGCAAATGCTTATCGTGTGACGTGCATAAGACCCGTTATCGACTGCGCACGAGTATCTGTCCACGAGGAGACGGTCTTTCGCATAGCTCTGCGAGTTCAAGGTCATTCTCCGGATATAGGAAACCCACTGTCCGAACAAAAAAAAAAAAAAAAAAGAAATGTTCACGGGTGAACAACGTGTTAGCAAACAGTACGATACGGGAGAAGCCGCGGACCATTGGTAAGCCGATCCGCGGAAGAACTTCTTTGCCCTTCGGGGTACCTGCAGGTGTCCAGCTTAAATATGCGCCCGCATACAAGCAACACTGTGACGAGCCGAGCGCCGGATAGACGCGCAGCGGCAGCTCGAGGTGTGCGTGTGTATATAGCAGCGCGAGCAACCCGACCGGCCGCGCGGCCGATCAAGTCGGACTGCTGGCGCAGAACCGGTTCTTTCCAATTTCCGAAGAACGCCTCTCGAGTGCCCGCCCACTCGGTGCTGCGACCCAGCTTTCCGAAATTCCCTGACGTGCCTGACAAGAGCGTATCAAGGCTCCGTCACGTTTAGACTTGACCCGCAGTGGGCCCGTGGCGGCCACGAAATCGTGCGGCCGCCTGCTACCAGGCGACCGGGCTCTCGTGCCAACACGCGCTGCCTCGACGGTGGCGTATGCGCGACGAGCAAGAAGGCCGCCCGCTGTTATGCAACAGCGGCCGCCGCACATCGCGCCGACGTGACCGCACTTTCCGCGTGTCTCTTGCGCTCCGCCGTGTCCGCATCGCGGCTAATTGTTTTGGGGGCTACAAGCAACGGCATCGCGCTTGCTTCGCTGGCTCGGCTCCGCCTCCTTTGCACAGGCACCGCGCAGGTCTCTTGTTCTGGGAAAACGCACCGAGAGGCGCGGAATTGGCTGCACTTCATTTTTGAACACGAACTACTTGGTCTGATTCCTTAAATATTGTCGTTTTTTTAAATTTAATGCTTCGTTGGTTGGCTTAGTTCAGGTTTGCCTAAAACGCTTCGACTTCGTTATGGGTAAATATTGTGCAGTCGCAATAATTATAAGTCTCCATTTCAGCATCTGATTCTGTGAGGCACATTGTTAATTCACGAACGAGCACTGTATGAACACAAACATGACTGGTCCTAAGGCAAATAAAAAAGAAAATAGCGAAGATTGCACTAGTGGCGCAACGCTAGCGAAGCAGCCAAGCTGATAGGCACTTGGCTTGTCCGGGTTTGTCTCCGGAACGTCCGCATTTCGTCGTGGTCCGAGGTTTCGGTAAACGCCTCGCGAAGCACTGCGAGGCCCAGCGAACGCTTCTCCAAGTTTCGCACCGAGCTCAGCGTAATGACATTCGCATCCAACGAGAGACGGTGGCAGATGTGGTACGTGAGACTTCGGCTTGACACTATCCCACGCCTTTGCTATACTACACTATGCATGTATATGCTATTCTAGGAGCTGCTTGAACGCCACGAGAGGACGCATGCTCCCGTGGCGCGAAGTTATGCACAAACGCATAGCTTGCGAGACACTCTATACCAGACAAATTGACATACACCGCCTTTGTATTCATCTGTTTGCACGTGCGCCCGCCAGCCGCGGTTTTGCCAGTGTAGTAGTGGTCTGAGGGCATGAGCGCAAGAGAAGAAGTACGCGTGCGAACGCCGCACATTGGGCATTGGATAGAAGTAGTGCACGCGCACTCTTGGGGACTAGACCTAATGATGATGATAATTTTTGCCGTCGGACGTTTTCATGCCGCGCTTAACAACTTCAGCGTTAAAAAGTAAGTTGGAGAAAGAAAGAGAGTCACAGGCGCTTGCACTGCCACAAAGTTGAAGCGAACTGTCGTAAACAGGGCGGCGAAACTGTTGTGCGGAAGTGATGGCAAATTTACGCAGACCGCAGCTGCCACCATTCTGTTACAGTTACTCAAACCAGCCCGCTCAGGATATTTTCCGACCATCGAGAAGTGCAAAGTGTGGTATCAACTTCTCACAAGGCACGGCAGCTATAAAAAATTATCAAGCGAATCTGGAGATCCCGTTCAGAGCTCCTCGGGCAGCCGACAGACACGATCCATATAACATGCGTAGAAGATGAGAGGTCCGTTGCGCTATGGTATTATGCATCAGAGGTCCAGGTAAAAGAGGGGTGACAACCTACGAACAAAGTGTTTCATATGCGCGTCGTGATTCTCTTAACGTCCTAACTTTTTTTATAGCCTGGAAGCTAGAATCTTCTTGGACACCAAAGAATCATGAGTGCATTCAACCACATGCAGAACACTCGGGCCATTCGCATTCGACACAAAGTCTACAGAAGCAAAGGTAGTCGCGCGTTAATAAACGCACAATTTTCTTTCGTTGTATGGTACCATAGAAGGAACACTGCCGTTTCTCCGGTGCCGCAAAACTTTTCTCCAGTCCCGGGAAAGCGGCGATAAGAAAAAAGGACTATGGAGACCTCCAACTCACTTGCGGTTCGTGCATCGGGCTGGTCTTTTGTGTCAACGAAGACGGCGCCTCCTCGAGAGCATAGATGGAGCGGTAGTCCAGACGGGGATAGAATGCCTTTCATTCTGTCTACCCTTGTGTTTGGCTCTTCTTGGCCGCAACAACAAGCGGGCATCATTATGGAGATACACAGCTTATTGTGTATCTTCGTCTCCACGCAAAACGCCTCGCTCCAAGGACGGACCACTAACCCGCGACAGAGCATATCGCCCGCCTTTCTTTTTCATTCCAAAACGGTTCCATGAGGTTCGAGCCGGGGGACAGGGGAAAAAACAAGAACATGCAAAGGTAGCTCGCGGCCGAATGGAAAGCAAGGCTAACTGTCCTTGTTCTTTTGTGAATGAGAGAGATTTCGCCGTCCGTAAGCTCCCCTTAGCGCCTCGCTACCCTCTTTTGAGGCAGAAACCAGAACCCTAGGGGGGAAGAACAAGAAAGATTGCCTCCGGAGGCCAAGGAGGAGGGCCGCGAATCACAACAAAAGTAGCCTCGCCCGAGCTCTTCGATATGGCGCAAAACAAGGCAGAAACCCCCCAAAAAAGTCTCGGGGAAGAAGGGACAAAAAGGGGCCATCGGAGCTGGGGACCGGAGCCCCCCAACGCCGCTCAAAAGCAGAGCGAACAGAAAGGTCTCGGAGATGCCCCGTGACCTCCTGTTTCTTTCTATGCCCCCAAGCGCGCTTCGGTCGAGTAAATCTCGCAGCTTTTGTTCTTATTAAGGGTCCCCTCGCCAGGCCGGGGGAAGGCCGTCCCCTTGCGTGGCGGCCATCTTGCTTTTGTGGCACATCTTTGGATGCCTGTTTGTTCTCTTCCTGTCCTCCTCGTAGGCCGAGGGTTTTTCGACGACGACCTGAAAGGCATTACCGGGCGAGTGTCGGAACCGCGGACGCACAAACACACCGGGACCTCCGACACCATCCTTCGAGAAACCTTTGTTCACCGAAAGCATTCTGAGAATTTTCCAAGGTGCGGAGTGCTGTGCCCCTCGATCCCCCCCCCCCCCCCCCCCCCTCTCGGGCTCTTACCCTCCATTTTTCCGTCTTTCTTTTGGAATAGTGCAGAAACACATGCACGCCCGCGTGCACCGCTAAGCCGGAGAGACGCTGCTGAGCGGCGAGAGGAGAGGCGCTCGAAAAGAAGTCCGCGCCACTCGCTGTGACCCAGCGTGAGCTTGTCCGACTCGAAGAATGCCGCCGCTCGGAAGGGGCCAGGCACGGTTCCCGCTAAGCGTGAATGACATGCAAGTGACGACCCGAACCAGCGACGCGGGAGAGCAGAACCGACCGCGACAATGGTGAACCGCGGGGATTCTGGAGGAGCCAAGCCCTTCGGACCCCCATTAGGCGTCACCGAATCAAGTTTACTGGGCAAGCTAGGAATGCCGCGCCGCCGAGGCGACGCGCATGCGCAAGGTCTTAAAAGGGTCGCCTTTCATTGCGCGTCCACTCACATTTGAGCCAGAGTGAAAGGCTGCAGCGAAGAGCGCAGTTGTGTTTTTGTCAGCCTGGGGAACCCCTGAGCGTATACCAGTTTCACAGCGACTATGTGCTTAAATTTGGTCACTACGTGGAAGGCAATCATTGCCATTTTCGCAAGTGAAATAAAAATAGTTTATTATGTCGACACACCAGAGACACGATGACTCTATATTAAAGGGGTCGTGAAAAGAACTTGGAGATGCCCGGTTGTAATTTTCACTGCTTCAATACGCATTCGACAAGGCGATTCCGAAATAGTTCGACGAAATATTCAGTCCACATTTAATAGCGCCCGTTCTGAAGCCCAGCTATCTTGCGCTCCTGAAACGACTATGCGACACTACCGGCCGGCATGGTACTATTCGGTGACGTTGCAGTAAGATATTTTTAAGTTCGAAGGCATTGTGAACTCGCGTTTGCTTTAAAAGAATCCGATTTACTTGAAAGCTAGAAAGACAAAAAATACTTTGAAACCGTGCGGGGCCGCGATTCGGAAGCAAAGGTGCAGCATGGTTTGTTTTCCCGTGGCCACCGAGGGCGCGCCAATCTCGGAGGTATGGCGGCTACTAACAAGACGTCATCTGCAGAGTTGAGGGGAACGCGCGCAGTGAAACGGAAACCGCGTTTTTTATCCCTCTAAATCAACGCACACGGTGCAACGGAACAATGCATATTGTTGACTGGAGGGTCAGGATCCCGAATGCGCACTTAGTACAAAATGTTCAGAAAACGTTTCACGACCCCTTTAAGTGACATTGAATAAGGCGACGTCGACTGCGGAAACTACAAACTTCAAAATGTACGAATCAGCAACGTGTGGTTGAGATGTAAATAAAATAAGGAAAAGTTCGCCTTACGAGGAAAAGCTGCTCGATAGTTCTACTTCCTCATCTATACTATTATGTCTGTCAATAACGGGTCATCCCTGGAAGCTGCGGTATGCTCCATATATTTTATATTACTGGTCCCAGTTTCAGTCTGTTGTGAACAGAGGCAGTTGAAAGTAAAAAAAAGAGAAAAATTTCAAGGTGACACCTACTCCTGGTGGCGCAGCTGGCAGGCTTTATGCATTAAAATGTGGCAGCTATATAAAAAAACACAAGCCGTTTATCAAATAATTTCATTAGAATAGCATGAGCAAGAGGCAAAATACAATACGGGATGTGTAACGGGAAGGCATAGTGACAAAATGCTATTAATCAGCGCAGGCCCGTAGGCAGGAATTTTTTCAAAAGCGGGGGGGGGGGGGGGGGGGGGATGACGACTTGGTGAAGGCCTTGTCTATTTGTGAAAAACATAAAACATCTATTTTCATTACTTTCGGTAAAAATACCAGTATGTACAATAGGTGACTTATTAAACGTAACGTTTCAATATAGGCTCAAATTTCACATTATCAGCACTACACTATTATCAACGCTACCTCTCAACCAAAATATCGGGACGGGCCCAGGCCCCTGCTGCAACCACCCTGGCTACGGGCCTGAATCAGCGAAAAAATATAGGACCATCGCGAAAACAGCCACCGTCTCTGACTTCACATGCACGTCTCCATGCAGTTGCAATAGGAAGACTGTGAATAGAATGGATACAGGAGGAGGGGCATAACTTGTCACTTTGCTTAAAATTGAATAGAGTTTGAAGGTCTTACGTCTATATTTGCCTTTAATAAGGACAAAACGTGCACCTAGGGCACCACAATCCTACTGAGCACTGAAAATGAAACTATAGTGTTTGGAGATTACGAAAGGCGGTTATTTCTGCACAACCCATAAGGTAGAGATTTTTTTGGATAAGAAATTCGGTTCGGCGCAGGCTAACTGTCTCAGACTCTTCAACTGAAACACTCACAGGGAAAGGGGAGTGAGAAAAGACAGTGGAAAGCAGAGGCCACCTTCTCGAGACAGAAGGTTACCCACACAACCAAGCGCCAGGCCAGGGTACCTCTCTCCCCATTAGAGGGAGAGAAAGAAAGCAATGAGCACTGGGAATGAAACCCAATCTCTCCCGTACCGCGGTTGTGGGCAGCGTGAAACGGATTAGAAGGAGAGGCCACCGCCAGGGCGGGTTAACTCTCTTCCCATTTGAAAAAAAAAAAAAAAAAAACGTTGAGCGAGGCACTGGGAGTCGAACCCGATGCCTCCTCCAGTGGACGCGGGTGTTCCAAACGGCTCATAATAATAATAAAAATAAAAACAAGGAGGTTGCGTTGCGGTAGCTTCCAGTCGTGATGGGTTCACGGGTGATCGCGTGCGCTATACCACAACGCCTTCATAGACCGTATGATGAAACCTGTTCGTGAAATGCTCGGCTCGGACATCGAGGGCCAGCATTGAACATCTGGTATGGTCGTACAATGGTGTCAGACAACTTTGACGCCAAATGCATGAAGAATGCCTCTTGTTTACACCTTACTTTGGAAAATTAAAATATAAACAAATTAGGACGCGTAGAGATGAAAGCGCCTACCCATGCCAAGTATTGGGAAATTCATAGAACAATGTTGCAAACAGCCCACATAGGATCACTGTCTGCACCCGAGGGGAGTGGGCTAGCATTTCCCGAGAGCATCGGAGCATTACCTACATACTTAATGGCCCCAGTCAAGTTGCTATACTGCTTCACTCTTCGGAAGTAGGCCTACATGCCCGTACTTATACCTATTTATGGCTCTAAAAAAATTTCGGCCGGAAAGAAAGCAATGTTGTCCACTTCTTTTCTTAACGAAGCCAGCTCAGCCATAAGAAATAAAAAAAAAAATCTATCAGTATACCCGTGATTCACGCAGTGTACGAGCGATCGCAGCGCCCCATTTTCATCCAGTAGCTTGATAACGTAAAACTTTACGTCACTGCAAACATCGCACACCGTTCCTGGCCCGTACTCTTCACGCGGCTCGCGACGGCTGCCCCCGCGGCTGCGCTCGCTGCTTGCGGCAGGGGCCATCAACCGCGAGAACTAGACGCCGGCGTAGTCGTGAGATGGGTCGCAGTGCCTTTCCCGAACGGGCTGCCAGAAGTGTGTCCCCACAGACGCCACCGTCGCGAGGATGATGTGCGGCCAATTTCGCAGCGTGCCGCGTGGAAAGAATTAGCAGCCGGCATGAATCACTCCAAAGCGCGGTGGCCCCGCCACACGCGCGTTATACGCCCGCCAGGCCGGATGAGGAGGCAGTAAAAGCAGTCGACCTAGAGGCGCGGCTGTAAATTTCCACCAGAATCTAATATCGAGCCGTGTGCGAACGAGGGGACTAGGGGGTGGGCCAGTTCTGGCGGAACCAAACTAACTTGCGCGCCGCCCAATGACACAAATATATTACGAACAAACACGTCGGATATATGAGCTAATCACGGAGGGCGGTTAAGTAGAAACGCTCTATCTGGCACACTTTCAGGAAGTTGTTTTCCAAAAAGAATTAAGGCATCGGAATGAAGCGACTACACACTGTCCGTAGGCATGATCAGTGTGCGTTAGTGAACTGACGCTGCTTTCTTTAATGTCATTTTTTTCTTCTCCAGTGCAAGATTACATGATGGATTAAGTTCTATACTGTCATTGCCCTTTTTCTTCGTGTTTTTTTTTCGGGAGGGGGGGGGATGTTTACTAGTTGGATGCCCGTGTGCTTTTAATTGGCCGTGCCCTATATGCAAAGTCGCCCTGTATGTATGTATGTATGTATGTATGTATGTATGTATGTATGTATGTATGTATGTATGTATGTATGTATGTATGTATGTATGTATGTATGTATGTATGTATGTATGTATGTAGAGAGAGAGAGAGAGAGATGGAGGGATGGAAGGAAAGAAATCCTCAATTGCAACGAGAAGATAGCTGCAACAACGACAAAATAATTGTTCGGCTTCAGTTAATAATTCTGTCTTTGTGCCAACGCCAATAGCAGCCGCTAAGTATTCCGAAATTGTCCGCTCGGGCGGAGCAGTTGCCTGCCAGATCTGCCAGGCTAACAGCCTGCAGAAACAACACGCCACCACCACCCCCATCCAAACTCCGATGACCACAATACTAAAACGTAATACAAGCCGCGGAAATATTCACAAATTACTGTGTCCCAGCTGCGCCAGCCTGGTAGCACGTGCGACGTCCTAAGCTCGAAACAACTCTCCTGATTATCAAAACGTTTGTTGCGATGCCTAATACGTCTCTCGAGAAGAGAAGCATGTATGCCAATCCTCACGAATAGTGCGCGTTACGATGCAAGGAAAACTTTGTCCGCTCCTACGAGCAGACCTCGTGACGACCAATACAGTACGCCACCGTCTTTCTTTCCTTCATACTCCGTATAGCGTGACATACACTCGGTACTTTCTCGGAATCCGCTTATCTAAGATAGGTCTTCGTTTTACGATGCCGTGGGTGATATCTGCGCCAAGGATTCCAAAGTTTGCCGCCTCTGTAGAATAATGCGTTAAGACACAGCAGAGGCGCGTGCATATCTGACCGTGTCTCGCAAGGAACGGTGAAGCACAAAAAGGGGCGCTCGAGCCGGTCTGCCCAGCGATACGATATCTACCCGCAGCGACAACCCGATGCAAGCTCGAGAACATAAAGGCGCCAACGACCACGAAGAAAGGACATTGAGGGCGGCAAGCCGTGCGAAGTGTGGGGGCACGAGACACTGCCCAAAGAGAGCCATCGAGGAAAAAAAAAAAAAAATGTCCGCCAGTTTAATAACAACTCCTCGGCGAGTGTTAACGAGCTGTGGAGGGAAGGGCGCGAATTTACGCCACATTAGTCCGCTCGCAACAAGATCCTTTTTCTCGGGCTCGCGCATGCTTTCCCGCTCCCGATGGGCGCCAGGAAGGGTTGTCAAAGAACAACCGAGGCGAAAAGCATTTTTGCGGGGGACCATTTTCGCCGCCGCCGTTCCCCTTCTCCTTTAAACGTTGTGTGCAATGGCGAAAGCTACAGTAGCAGGCTTTCGCACTCGCGGCCTAGCTACGCATTGGAAGTCTATGGCCCGTGTATGTATACCATTCAGGTTATATTTGGCTGTCAGTGTTTCTTGAGAAAGGATGTATTCCATAGGCATTCCTGACGGTTTTGATGAAGAGGTGAGCAAGCGGTTTGAAATAACGCCTCCGTTAAAAAAAGAAAGAAAGAAAGAAAGAAAGAAAGAAAGAAAGAAAGAAAGAAAGAAAGAAAGAAAGAAAGAAAGAAAGAAAGAAAGCGCTGTACCACAGCTTGCTATAACTCTAATGGCCAAACAGAAGTGTCCCACTTATCTAGTATAACAGGATTCGAAACGCCTTTTCTAGGCAGAAGCTAGCACAAGAGAAGGGAACAGTGGGAGAAGTCGGCATGTTAGCGTGCATGTTAGGCAATGCCAGGCGTGAATTCACTGAATTTTCTTAAAAGAGGATTTTCTTTTTCTCAGAGCTAGTTCACGTGAGATATCATGCTATGAGCTTCAACTCCTCCATGTTCTTTTTTACCTAAATTGTACGTGCAATATGGAGACAATTATGTTTGGCTCTAAGGTCCATTTTGTTTTGCGTACGGAAGCTGCTGTTTACTACCCTTTAAACTCTCAAGCCGGATTCCTCCTTCTGGTTGGTTTACATTTCTTTCTTTCCTTCTTTCTTTCTTTCTTTCTTTCTTTCTTTCTTTCTTTCTTTCTTTCTTTCTTAATTGCGTGTAACTATTTCTTGTTTATGCTCTATAGCTAGCCATGCAGCTTACGCTGAAGCTTAGTACCGTTCGAGTATACGGGAACAGATCGCTTACTATGTCGATTAAATGTACTGCTGCACTTACAAGATGGAGTGAGAGGATACATTGGCTGGCTATGGAAACACGCCGTTGAAGGTTATTAAAAGAACACACTCGACCCACGAAACTCGACGCTTTTCGTGCGAGTCGACGGGTGCTCATAGAGACCGGCTGCTATCACTCCCCGTTCTTCCACAAAGGAAAGAGAACTAATGAAACTAAAGTGAATAAAGGAAGGATGCATGAGGCCCATTTGCTCTGTATACGTAAGTCGCAGTTTTGGTTCAAACTGTGCGACAAACTGCTGATGGAGCGGTGCTAGCTTATTCGCAACATTGGGAAAGGCAGGAACGTGTAGCCACACGAAGAAGCAGACAGAAAGAAAGCGCAGCATTAATTTTGCACGAGCGATTTTTATGGGGAAGGCATATTAATGCTTGCACGAGCGCTTCGCAAAAAAACTCCGAGCGGTAGACCGCGTCGTCGTCGGGGAGACGGAGCAGCGTCGACCCAGCCGGTGTGCGTGGTGGTCCGTGCAGCGGAGACGTAGCTTAACTAGTCGCGTACGCGTTCGCCGCCTGGGCTCGCGCAGAGCACGCCCCCCCCTTCCCCCCACCGTCTTCCATCCCGCTCCATCGGCAATCATTGGCACGCACGAGAGAGCCCGGCTTCGGGGAGTCCTCGCAGCGCACGACACCGAACAGCGCACATCTGTCTCTCCTGGCGAGGGAGGCGAGATTGTGATCACACGCATTCTTTTCAAGCTGGGCGCATGGTGCGCTGAGCAGAGGGAGAGATAAAAAAAAAATGAAACCAACTGGCTCTGCAGGTTACCGAATAGGCAGCACAGCGACAAGCCAAAGGTTGTTCGCTCAAAATCAGCGAACGCGCGAAGCAGGACCGTGCGTGAGCTAGATATCGCGAGACGAATCCGGGAAAGACGCTCCCTGAGCCGACTTCTAGTATTTCCCACCGCCATCCTTAATTTCCGTCCGTTTGATACAACTTCGGGACGGCTGCATCGGATGATGAGCAGATAAGAAATGCGTCATAATCACTGGTCCTCCTAATGTTGCTGGCAGTCATTGCCGGGTGCAGAGCGACCGCAGCAGCAGCGCCTGGAGAAGTGCCAAGACAAGCGGAAACGGGCAAACGTACTCAAATGCATGCATACAGCTTGTTGAAGATGTTATGCACTCGAGCAGAAGCACATTTTTCTTGCTATCTCCCCCTCCCCACAAACACTGTTGGATTCATGTCGGAGGGTGAAGAGGTCGAATAAGAATTAGTAGATTCTGCAGCGGGAGCTCCCTCTGCTCTGCGGGGCGTTGACCAAGCGGCGGCGGCGGCGGTTGCAGAGGGCGCAGCGGTAGCAGCACGCCCCTCGAAGCGTGGCGGCTCGAGTGAAAGAGCGTTCCCCGATACTGGGCACATCCAGCGTGGCACTCGTCAAACAAGGTCAGCCATCTGAGTGGCACATTTGCGTCTGTGGAGACAAAGAGCGGCGCCGCCGGTCCCGGACCGCAAAACGGCGAAGCTCAGGCGAAGACGAGGTCTTTACGGCGCTCAGATCGGCGCCATGTTCAGGGAAACGCGCGGGGAACGTAAAACGGCGGCAGTAAATAATGAGGATCGCCCCTCGCTTTGCCCCCTCCGAGTTCCGGGTTACCACTGCGCATAGACCGGCCGCGGCTAATGTTACGAACCGTAATGCACGATGCGTTTGAGGGTGTATTCCGACCGAGAAACTGTTATAAGAGTCCATCAAGCGCGCCGTAAAAGTGTCGCAATATCCGACTGGTGTCCATAAATTTCGCTTTTAACGACTGCTCCGCTAGTGTCTTCACTCTCACTCGGCCCGCCGGCGACGGCCTTGGCGGGCCGAGGGGCCAACGCGCAAAGGAACCGAGCCTCGAGCGCGCGCGTTGCTAATTGGCCCTGCAGGAACGCTTCGTCCCAAGTCGGGCAATGTGCACCTGCCTTCTCACCCACACACGCCACGACAGCATATCGCACGAGCGTGTTTTCCTCCGTACTTGCATAACCTGACATTTCGTGGTGCTTGTAGTCGGGAAAATTTCCAACCTTTCGGAAGCGATTCAAGTGAACGTCACCGTCGGCACAACCTTACTGCTCCCATTGTGCGACGAAGGCCCCTCTCAGCTCTATACTTGAACTGCGTGCAACGCAGTACATTCAACTCCAAAGTGCAGGAACAAGCGTTACGGTGCTGGCTATATAGTGCTCTTGGCTTGTTTATCGCACCGAACTCAATTTCATCCATGAAATATACAACGCGCTCAAATCTGCACGTTGTCAGACCACCTGCCGCGGACTCAGTGGTTTGTCTCGTCCTGCTGTCGAACTCGCACAAGGTCGTGCATTCGGGCATATATCCACATGCCGACAAGTCAGGATGTACAACCACCGTTGCAGTGAAGTTTCAGGGCACGTGAAAGAACTCCAGGTGGTCGAAATGGGTCCGGAGCCCTCCGTTAAGGCTTCCCTCGTAGCCAAGGCGTACGTTCAGACGCCAAAATCAATCAATCACTCTTTCCAGCAGCAGATGTCAGCTTCATTCATTCCTTGCCACCGAATACTCTCTTTTTCCGCCCCTCGATACACACTTCCTTTCGGATTCGGAGACGTTCCTAATTATATGCATTGATTCTTTATTGAACACGCATGGCGAATTAAATGCCGAAAATACCGGGATAAACTATCATGACAGTATGAATACGTTTGCTGTGCGATGTGCAGCTCAAAGGGGATACAGATGAAGAAAAGCATACTGTGCAGATGACAGAAAGATTATCGATACATTCAGCCACTCGGTGTTATAGGTATTCGCGATTCGTCCGCTATTACCCTCATTTCATTGTTATTATATTTTTTTTTCGAATTGAAAATCAAGTGTGGGGTTAATCGTCCCCATGCACATCGGATACAGGGAGGTGCCACAGCGGCGGGCTCCGGATAATTATTTACCATCTGTATTTCCTTCTGCATCATGCGCGCAAGGGCGATTAAATATATTTATTCCTCACTGAAATGTAGCGGCAGCCGCCACAGTCGGGAAGGAAACCCTGTACAGCGCTCAACGGTAGAAGACGATGGTTAATGTTTGTTCCTATATTCCTGCAACCTTTCTTATCGGCCTTGGCGACGCTGGTGTATATAAATTACGGAACAAATAGAGAGCTTGCGTTTGATTCCGTTTGGCTATTATTGTTTACCATCGGTTAACTAATGGTTTATAGGTTACTTCTTAACCAGCGTAGGCACGCAGATGCACGCTTGTGTCAGCGGCGGCCCGCGCCGCTCTTCGCAGTCCTTGAATCACATGTCCAAAGAAAAGCGAGGAGGGAGAGAGGGAAAGGGAGAACAAGAACGAGAAGAAGCTCGCTGCAATTCCAAGCATTCATGTCAGTGCGGGTCTCTCGCATCAATCACAAGCAGAGTTGGCCGCGTTCTCGTAAAGCCCTCCGACTTCGGCGATGATGGAGAGCAAATGCCGCCATTCGTCAAGAATTCGAGGCGCGCTGCAGAAGCGACGCAAACGAGCACTTTGCGACTCGTTTCCGATTTGTAATCGATTGGTGCTCCGCGAACTTCTGAGCAAGCAGCTTCGAAACCGATTTTTAAATGAGCCCCGCGTACGTTATGGCCTTTTGCAAATCCCCAGAACGAAGACTGATACGCCCCATGTTTTCCCTCATTGTTCATCGCCTGAACGCCAACCGCCTGAAGGCGTTATCAGTTAAAGCGATAGCTTCTCACGCACACGGTACTAACATTTAATGAGGTTATTGAGCATTCTCCTTAATTCCACCTCATCCTTAATTCCACGCGATATTGGCGTGCGCTGCCTGGTGCTGCCGCAGTCTGTCCCAGCTAATCCGACTGTACGCAAAACAAGTTCTAGTGGCACCCAATAACATTATTATTATTATTATTATTATTATTATTATTATTATTATTATTATTATTATTATATAAGGAGAAGCAATATGAACTGACGGGGTGTTCGGCGACCGAGCTGTTCATGGGCAATTAATCGGTATTTTAATGGAGGGAGACCTTGAACTGCATATAACATGAAAGTAACCACACACACACACACACATTATATATATATATATATATATATATATATATATATATATATATATATATATATATATAGAGAGAGAGAGAGAGAGAGAGAGAGAGAGAGAGAGAGGCGTTGTTCCCTCCGCACTAATCCATAATCCAAACAGCCCCTGCAGCTACATTAAATGCACCTACGATCTTGCCATCAATCAATCAATTAGATTCTGTAAATTATTCAGGAAATGGAAGAACACTTTCACTGCTTGCAAAATTCCCCTCTCTGAGCCATTAGCTGCAATTCTGTGGCCGAACTCTCAGCCGAGCAGAGCGTGGCGAGAGCATCATCGATACGGAAAACCAACGACCAACGCTCACTGCTGAAGCCACTCCAGGTATCACCTTATGACGTATTGATAGAATTATTACACGGTCGTTGGGCCGTCTGACCCCAATTGTGCGTGTTATTTCATCGTCGGCTACAATTACGTCGTTACCTCAATCAGTGATAATTAGCGGGCAGTTTGAATCCTCGTTAAATATTAACGACGTGAACGAAAGCGACGTCCACGCCGAGCCACACAACCGCAGTAGCCGGTGCACATTTTAATTTTACCGATAAATCATCCGCGCCGCCGGGAAGAGAAAATAAAAAGCCGGCTAGCTCTCCCTCAGAGTGGACACACCGGCCGCTGTATCTTTGCTCGCTGGCTTACATGCGCTGTCTGATACGGT
Organism: Hyalomma asiaticum; assembly: GCA_013339685.2. Lineage (NCBI taxonomy): Eukaryota > Metazoa > Arthropoda > Arachnida > Ixodida > Ixodidae > Hyalomma > Hyalomma asiaticum. The sequence goes on along the minus strand of CM023481.1, from coordinate 285,404,643 downwards.
GACAAGGATGTATGCATATGGAAATAACGTGACGCGTTGGAGATATCCATCTGGATGTCCCGCCTTGACCGATGTACATCTTTTCAGATAACATTCGACTTAACCCCGTCCATATTCATTTACCGAACTGTCGCAATGCGTCCGCCAAAATATGATGATGCTGCGCTTGAACAACGTCGATACATCACGACGAGCTCTAGATAGATAGATAGATAGATAGATAGATAGATAGATAGATAGATAGATAGATAGATAGATAGATAGATAGATAGATAGATAGATAGATAGATAGATAGATAGATAGATTACTGTAGCGCAGCTCGATCGAGCTACTCTGCAAGTACGATTGAACCACTGTGAGGCCCCAGCAATGAAATACATGCCTAAAGGTTCACACATCAGCCATCTTTTTATTAGCTTTATTTTTCAGCAGATTACAAACGTATGTTGAGGAGAGGGGAGGGGGTGCACAATAAAAACAAACAAAACCAAATGAGATACGCACAGCACGCACAAGATTGACGAAGGGGAAAAAAAAAATCGTTGATGATGGGTTTGAAATCTTCAGCCGAGAAGGGAATGCGAGCGCGGAACGATAGAAAACAACCTGTCAAGCGTCAAGCGCACGACGGAGAGGCACGAAGCGAAGAAAAAAATAAAATGAAGGTGTACAAACAACCCAACGCAGCGCGGTGATTCGTGAAGACCCGAACGCAAGAGGAATACCGAACCCGCTGCGGAAAGTGGCGGCAATTAGCGTTCTTCGCACATGGTATTTTGCGACGGACCTCTTGCATCCGGTGGCCGCGCAAGCCCAGACTTGACGCTTAGGAGGTGACGTGGTGAGACGACGCTAGACGGAGGAGCGCGTCTCCTGTTCATATGAGGGGTTGGCGCTCGCTCGCGAGAATCACCGGGCGCTCTTGCGCGCAGCTGCTACAGTTTGCGCGCCCTCACCCCCCCTTGACGCCGAAGGCGAGCGCTATTCAGCGCCCGACCGGCGGCGACTGCGCCCTCTCGGGCTCTCTGGCGGCCAGCGGTGATACCGAGGGGATGGAGAGAGGAGGTGCCCGCCGAAGGAGCCACGAACAATGTAGCCGCTTGAAATCAATGGAATAAGTAAGCGCCGACGGCGGCGACCGCGAGTCTTTCCATTTTTTTTTTTTTCTCTTGCGTAAAATTCGCGGCCGGCCGGTCCCAGGAGCGTCGAACTTTTCTGAGGAGGGCTGACCCTGTACGTGCAAATTGCGCGCCGCGCCGCGCGGTTTTGCCAACGCACGAATAACGCGCACTGTTCGAGGCACGGGCGGTCCCCCCATCGAGTGGATCTCACGTGCAAGTTGCGAGCTTCGCGTGACCAATAAGGGCCTGGCTGCTTTCCAGCTCACGGCTTCGGGCAATCTCTCACTGACATTCCCTCCCTCTCATTCCCCAGTATATAGTATCCCGTGGCAAGCCGCGGGTCACGGCAGGCATTAACAGTGGGAGCAACTATATGGCAAAAACGAAAAGTCGACGATAATCCCACAGCCAGACCACGTGGTGTAAGTCCCGCGTGAAATCCCGTATCAGAGGCAGATATGCGGGCCTGGAATAGGGAAGTATACTCCATAAAGCAGCATTCCCAACTGCTACAAAAAATCCCTGCAGATTCATGCACAACGAACAGACGCAACTTAAGTTACCAAGGGGATGAGCTCGCGACGAAGAATTTCGCGGTTCTCTTTCTTACAACTCCGAGCACCTCCGCGAAAAATGAATAAATAAATAAATAAATAAATAAATAAATAAATAAATAAATAAATAAATAAATAAATAAATAAATAAATAAGGAGTTTCCATTTGTTGTGGAACTTCTTGGCTTGCATAGATCTATATACCATGTTCAACTTAGGTTATACAGAATACAGATGGAATGCTAACTGACGAAATAAGAAACGCGATACAGTCCCTTATTCGCAACACTAAATATTTCTCGCTTGCGAAGCTTGGGTGGCGATCCAAGAAACGGCTCAGTAGAAACGCAATTGTTCGACTGGAATCGCAACTCGAGCTCTGTGGTGACGACCTTACGCCTCTCCGGAACCGAGTGTACGACCGCAGACACAGAGCGTTTTTGGCGGGGGCAGCAATTAAATGGAGTGTTGTTTTGCCACACGTCCAGGCCAACAATCAATTTTACCTTTGTTTTACGTTTCCCAGTCGAAGCCGGGGAGCTGTTTTTAGCGTGCGCGCCTCGGGCGCCGACCACTTGCCGATTAAGTAATTTGAAAGCAGACCCGCGGCTGTGCCGCTCGCGGACCGGGCGTCCGGTGTCAGCGCCCTTTCTTTCCTAGGCGCCGCTTGCACAACGCCGTGGCTGCGGAGGAGGGGGCGAAGTGGAGCCCGAAAGCCAGCTTGAGGGAAGCGGCGCCCTCCTAATTGCCACACGCAGCATTTTCTGACCCGCCGTCATTCGGCGTAATCGCAGGAAAACACAATAGCGCCACGGGCCGGCGGGGAATTCGGAACGTCAACCGCAGACGGGCCGAATTCGCGCGGCCCGCAAAAGCATTCGTGACTGAATCGAAATAATTGCGCACGTACACAAAAGCGGCGGCAGGAACCGAGTTTCCCGGGTCGGGCCTTTCTATAGCAGCAGCGTACGGTGTGTGTGTACAGTGAAACACACGCACATAAAGGCTTATATATATATATATATATATATATATATATATATATATATATATATATATATATATATTCGCAATGTTTGTTTTTATACGTGTACCTATCCGTGCGCCTCGCTTTTACTCCTTCATTTTTTCATGCCCTTCTCTTTATTTCTCTTTTCGATCTCTGCGTTCGTGCTGCAGAGGTGGAAGGAGGGGGGGGGGGGGGGTGTTCAATCCTCCCCGCGTGGCCCCATCGAGGCGGCTGTTCCTTTTCTTTTTTGGCGCCACTTTGCTCCTTTGAGGCCACCCTCCCTTCAATCAAACAGATTGTTGTTCGCCATGTCCACGCCGAGCGCGTGTGTAGGCGTAGCTGACCGCTCGGCCGCCCGCGAGGCTTCGACCGTTCGTGCGCTCTGACCGCGCGGCTGCGTGCGTGCGACGGCGCAGTCGGCGCAGTCCGTGCAGACGCGTCGCCGCCGCCCGGCAAAGTGCGCTCATCCATTTCCTGCCAACAGGTGACGGAAACATCGCGCCGAACACTGTCCACTGCCGCCGACAGGAATGCGAAGAGTCTGATTGCAACGGCAATGCACTCGAAGCTGCAGGGCGGCGAACGCTGTACGGGCATATAACATTGCGCCTGGAGGCATTTCCCATTATTATCCTATACTTCGGGTTCGAATATCTGGGGCTTCACTTTTTCTTTCTCATTTTTTTTTTATGCAGGTCAAAGAGCTGTGATCGTCAGCGCAGCTGTAATGCGACGCAGCTTCGGACCTGCGCGGCGTTGCGATGATCTCATTCCCATTGTACGAAGCTCTAACACCATTTGTCCACCGAAACGTGCTTTTTTTTTTTCCCTCTTGAATATCAGATGTCCCAGGAATGAACAACCAGCTACGTGTGTCATGTTGCTACAATCTTTCCGCGCATTGGTGTGGTTAAGTAGTCTGCATGCTTTTAGGTTTTTTTAGATTGCTTAAATAGGAAGTGCGTATACGAAAAACAGCGAACACGGCTCCCAGAACAGCTGGGCTACCATGCTGTGCACCGTCGAATTTCTCGTGCCGCATCAGGGATGTTAAACCTGCAAATTATCGCGTTCACGCCACCGGTCAATGAGCGCTATACGTATCAGTGGATTTATTCACACACGCATTGAGTGTATAGCCGAACAGCACTTGCCAAAGTTAAAGCAACAAACGCAAGTTATTATCACGAAACTACGTTTTGGGTGCTTCGTGGTGATGCCATCGAAAACATAGCCTGTTGTATAAATACGACCAGCGAGGTACTGCGTTATAAACTATAGTTATAAACTAAAAAGATATAACCTCGTGATAAACTTGCGCGAGACCCGACGACTGGCGCTATATGAGAGGATGGTATACAGTTCCCAAACATCAGAACTAAGAAAAACTACAGACCAGTTTCGCTAAACATCCACAGCTTTTCATCTGCTAGAACAAATCATAAAAAAAATTAAGGCGACTGTGACACATCTGGAAGACTGTCAACTGCGTCATGACAATCAGCATGGCTTTAGGCCTGGTCCCGCCGCCTCAACACAATTATCCGACATACATACATACATACATACATACATACATACATACATACATACATACATACATACATACATACATACATACGTGTGTGTGCGTGTGTGTGTGCGCGCGCATTTCAATGTAAGGGAACTGAGACAGACCCGCGCATTTGTCGTCCTGGCGCGTGAAACTTCAGCATAATTAGTACGTTACAGCGTTTCTGCACTTAACCATCTCAGGAGTTGTAGCCTCCCTTAAATTACCGTGTCTCCTTTTTTAATAGTATCGGCCGCAAGGCACATGTACGAATAGTTAGTATATAAGGTATGACATCAGAAATGCGACATTTCAGGCCAATAAAAACGGTAAGTGGAAATAACTAAGGCCTATCGGAAGAACAACGATCACGCTTCACCAAAGCTCTGCTTTCCTTGTACAGGAGTCGGGTGCAGCGGTTTATCTCGACGTACGAGAATCCATGCACTGTGCGATCAAGTAAGTGACCAAGGAACCGCATCGCAGGACAACTCGGCATCGCGTACAGCGTAGCTTTTGTGCGCGTATATGCGAAAAGCTCCCTTCGAAAAGGCCGTCGATAGCCATATATACGCCGCTGGGTAGTCGACGCGTAAAGAATCGTGTGCTTTTTTTTATATATTTCGTAAGTTTTGCTTCGCTCATGCCTTCTAGGGTTTCGACCGCTCACTTTATTTTCCCCTTACTTTCGAAACGGGCAACCCGTTCGACGCTCTATCTGCGAAACCGGCATCGAGCGCGCACGTGATGCGATGCGAAGATAAAAGGCGGAATAAATCGGCGCCCTTTTTGGCAGCCACAAATAGCCTCCGGTGCGCCTCCCAGGTCGTGCAAGCCTCCCCGCCCATGTGGCCAGCCATGCGACAACTGACGACGACTGCGGCACCCAGCACTGCATGGTGGTGGTGGTGGGTCGGTCGTGACCACAAACGGCACTGCGGCGATGCTGCCCGGGGGCAGCCTGTGCATCGGCCGTGGCAGCAGTTCCTTATTAGAGAGCGCATCGGGTAGGCGGGCCGGGAACTTCGTGTTACAAGGAAACACACGAAAGATATACTTCACCAGTAGCGACCTTTCAGGTCGCGCGAGAGCGGGAGAGAAAAAAAAAAAGGCCAGTTGGAGAGGGCCGCGCTCTATCGAGTCACTGGTCTTTTCCTTCTCTTGATGCATTTTTTTTTTCGTGTGTGCGTAGGACTACGCGCAGAGAAAGGTGGAGGAGGAAGGCGAGATTTCTTTTTTTATTGCAGACAGGTTTTGGCCGCAAAACCACGCAATCGACATTAAAAAAAGAAAACATCGCGAGAGGTCCTTCCACGTGCTTGGATAAGACTGCGCGTATTGTCTTCGCGGTGCGTGTTCCTCGATCATGCTTCTTCGGAGAGCCTAACTAATACCAGCACGTGCATCGGGACGGGTTTTCGCGATAGCTTGCAGCGGCTATGAGGCCGTTTCATTCTAAATGTATCACCATCGCTCGACCTGGTCCCCCTAAACGACCTCTAACAACAGGTTTTTGCTAGATTTTAAGCGCCTGGCTGGGGTTACCGAACTAGTGTGACTGTTTCTGCTGCTATCTGGCCGAGCGCGGCACAGCGGCGCCCGCAATCAGCGAAGGCAGCGAAACGACACAGGTTTGTTGAACAAGGGGCTTCGTGGTATTCAACTGCGCTATCTTTGTAGTTTATCCCGGATTAAGCAGGTGAGGGATTATTACTTCCTTAAGTGGGAAGGGGGGAGGGAGCACGTGCCGGCGGTGAGGCATGCCGTGAAAACCAGGAAATGCGACCTCAATTAAACAATATGCGCATTGGGTTGCTTGCTCTGATTGCCCGGACTCGGTGCCTGCGTAAGATTATGTTGATGAACAAATCGTCGATTATTTGTAGCAAATTGTTTGATGAACACCTCGAGTCATTGCCTCTCCCTCTTCCGTTCAACATAACAATGAAAGTCTGACTAATGGTGGGAGACGTGCTTCCAGAAGTTGAGACGCTACATCGTCTTTACGCGGCGAGGAGAGGCGAGAGAAGAGAAAGCTGGAATGCATAGGAATGGTCATCCTAACACCGCGGGAAGGGCTCTTCGCATAAGTTGCGAATGAAGTTGATGTTGCTGTGCCTATGTTTTTTTTTCTTTTTTTTTTTCCCCCACTCCCCTTGAAACAGGCTTATGGATTTCACAACGGCCGCTGTGCCTACTGTGCTATACTGTTCAGCTTACAGTACAGCGTTTAGCAGTTTTTTGTTTGTTTGTTTGTTTTTCGGAAAGTGCGCGCTCATTTTTTTATCGTAGACCTGAGAGTGACCTCACGAAACACATAGGTTTCCTCTTGTATACTTGTAACTCTTCTGCCACATCCAACGTCTCCGGCCAAGAAAGAGTCGATGACAATGTGACCGCGGCAGCATATATGATCGCATTGTGTACACCGCATAAAAGGGTCGAGGGATTTGTCGAAACTTGTAGGATGGCATTTGTGCTTGGTATAGTGTACGAGGCGCCGAGCAAACCACTATACGGCGGTGCGTGCGCCGTGCTCGTCTCCGGAAGGCACGGCCAGCTCGTTGCAGGCCGGCGCGATTAAACGATCAGTCAGTGCCGCTGCCTAAACTGACCTTCCAGTGTCAACATAGGTGTAATGACGAACTGCCCGGTTGCTGAAGAGCTGCACGTCACGGCTTAAATTTACGATGATCGATCAGATTGCGGGAGACGGGGGCGCTGCGCACCCTATTTTTAAATCAGCTTTTGCACGCAAAGTGTGCCGCGAAATGAAATTCGGGCGGCCCGCTTGCGCGTGCCACTCGGTTCAATGTAGGCCAGAGGACGAAATGCGAAAGGGGGGAGGTTGCGTGGGGTGATCGCGCTTAGGTGGCTCCGCCGAGTGCGTGTATGCACATACGCGACCTTTGCGAACGAGCCGGCACTGATCACGCCTGCGGTCGCGCGCGCGCGACACACTTCGGTCGGCGGCGGCTGGAAGCAAATGGAAATCGCGTCAGCTCTCGCCCCCCTGCCCCCCCTCGAGAGATCGCGCGCCCCTTGCTCAGAAGCATTACAAGCTGGCACACATCGCGGGGCGGGCTCGATGAGAAAGACAAGAGCAGTGCGGTGAAAAGCAGAAAGTGCGACAGATTGGCAGACAGACCGCAAGACTGTATAAAGTACGTGAAGCGCAGCCTCGCGAGTGCGACGAGGGGCCTCTTTACCGCATGGCAAGAGCACGGGTACGGCACGGGCGATAGCACCGAGCGAGTCGCTTTTAAAGTCACACGGGCGAACATGCCACGAGAAAAAAAAAAAAAGTGGAAGGAAGAAATAAAGCAATCTAGCGGGAAGCAAAACACGAAAGGGCGCTCTTCTGTTGGCGAATATGTCAACTACACTGTTACCATACATGCAGGAAAATGCAGCTTAAAACAGGCTGGAGGAGGAGCTGGCTAGTGCATGGGACGGTAAGTCGGCAAATATGACGGCACAATTCACCCGCGGTCTTCCTTCGGAGACTCTCCGAGCGCATCGACACTGAGAAAGATGACCGGCCACGAAAGAAACACTCCTCTCGAAAATGCGGCCAAGACGTGCCAGGATGTGCGCGCGGGCCCAGTGTATCATAAAATGTCACCATATGAAACGGAGAGAGACGTGCCCAGCCGGGCCAGCTATATGCAGTATACGCTGTACGAGAGAATCCACCGATACGGCGCCCAGGGCGGCGTCCGCCGTGCCAGGATGTTATATATTTCTCTCTCTTTTTTTCGAGCCAAATGGCTACAGCGTATCGCCTTCATATTCTCGGCATGTCCACGCGAGCGCTCGTTCGCGGTGCCACGCGGTGTGCCCCGCCAGAGGTTGGTTGTCCCGCTTATCGAGGCATCGGTCGTCCGCGGGGCGCGCGCGCGTACAGCGCGAGGGGCGCGCGGGGAGAAGCCGTGCGTGCGTGCGTGCGCGTCGGACGACGCGATGCGTCGCCCCTTTTAGCTCTTTCCCAAATGTGCCATTTGGCATTCTTCTTAACTGAGAAATCAGAGCTCCGTGCGAGCTGCGTTCGACGGGTCGCTTATGCGGCACTGACTCTTCACTCTATATGGCTTTATCTCCGACCTGGCGAGTTCGTCGACGGTGTGTGCTTTTCCTTTTTATTTTTTTTTTCTGCATTTCGTTTCTTACTCCCCTCCCCCCCCCCTCCCTTTTTTTTTTTCTTTGGCTTCTCTTGCCATCTTTTTCACGCTTCCCAGATCCTCTCCGGTGCCCATACTTTTTTTTCTGCTTTCTCTTTATTTAAGCACCTCGCAAGTGCGACTTTTAGTGGCCGCGCGCGCAAGCAGGTGAACTTGAAGCGGCCATTCGAAACCAGTTGTCATTAATGAAAGAGGAAAATGAAAAGAAATGAACCGGTGGAGTGGCATCAAGCGTCTCTCTCTCTCTCTAGTTCATTACGGGGTCGTTTCCATTCTTTCGGTTCCTGAAAAAAAAAAAAAAAAAAAACTTGTGCCCGGCGCTTGCAGCCCTTCGCACGCAACCGCCCGTTTCACATCCGTCGCTTTATTTTCGTTTCGTATACAGCCCGGCTGCTAATGAAAGCGGGACGTAAAGTGGCCACAACTTCCTCTATGCGCGTCGCGCACACGCAAGTTAATACCTCTCGTCGCGTTCTCCGGCGTTCCCCCCACCGCACTTCCTTGATCATGAACGGCGGGAGCTTATAGAAGGTCTCTGCGATAGCAGTGTGCCGGCTCTCGTAAGGCGCCAGACAGCGACGATGATCAAACGAAGGATTCGCGGGAGGACCTTTGAACCGGCCGGCGGCCCGCAGCGAGTTTGTTCTCGGCGATCTCTGCCATACGCCCCATGCTAACTCGATTTTTCTTCCCTCTATCGCTTGACAAGTGGCATAACTCATGCCCGTCCTTATCTCCTACAGAAAATGTCATAGCCTGCTTCATTTTCGAATGGAACGCGATGTGTAGCAGTTTTGTTCTTTCGGCTGCTGGGCTTCGCCCGGCCGTGGCTGCTGTGTGTATACAGAGGAAGCCAACGAATCCGGGCTGCGCCAGATCGCATAACAAGTGCACACACACACACACACACACACACACACACACACACACACACACACACACACACATATATATATATATATATATATATATATATATATATATATATATATATATCTTGGCTATCCGCTTTAGTTTAGAACGAAATGAGAAACGCGTTAAAGAACACCAGGTTGCCAAACTTATTCCAAAGCCCTTCGCTATTCCGTACGTTTTACTGGAAGTGTTGATTTAAGACATTAATCGAATCAATCGATCACTGAAACAAACTCTAACGTACCCCCACTGTTGTGAATCTTAAAGGAGTACTGACACGAATTTTTGACATTCTCGTATTATTGCTGTAAATCAAAGCACTGGCGTGGAGAGCCCCAAAAAGAGTATCATGGTGCCACGTAAGGCAATGAATATATTTTTAATACAGCTTCCTTAAAAGCCCACTTTCGGTTTCGATTTCGATGGGGCGGTTTCCTAGTGACGTGTCAACATAGTCGGACATACGTCTGAGTCACGTAGGGCAGCAATTCGTAATAGTGTCGCTGCAGCTCTATCGTCTGTGGTCAATTACACGTGGGGCACGCAAACAACGACAATTTCACGGTCGTCCAGTCACTCTGACAGCGATTTCGGCGATTTTTAATACCCTGTGCTCATACGTCATCGTAGTGTCCATTGCGCTGGGGCTGGCTTGCAGTGCTGGGCGATGAAAGCTTTAAAACCAAACTAAAATACTTTGTACCTGTTTCCTGGCTTCCGTGTGCGGAAGTAGTTAACAATACATGGGTAGAAAACGAAAAATGTACATTTTGGGCCGCCGCAAAATGGTGTCAGTACTCCTTTAACAAGCAAAAAGTCACTGAACATCTCGAATCTTTAATTTCTCGTATTTTTGGAAAAGCCCGTCGATGGAATATACTTGTGGCGCCGAACTCACTAGACTTACGTAAGTACTTTTTTTTCTTTTTTTTTATAGGTCAGCTGGCTTGTCAAGCGTGAGGACTGGCTGACATATTTTCTTACGAGCGTTTTGAGCGTAATACCTGTGTCACACGGGCACACTGGAAGGCCGTCGAGTCGATGTCCTTCGAAAAGCCCACAACTCTATCGACTCAAAATACATTCTGGCGCTGCTACACGGCAGTTTTGAACGGCCATTGAGTCGCCGAGTGATTTCGCAAGAACATGGCGGCAACCAAGGTACCCGCTTCAATTCTAATTCGCACTAGCTGCTTGCTATTAGCACCGACGGCAAGAAACAAACTTTAAATTGAGCCTTCTCTTAATCTCATGTACCAAAAGGGACAAAGTATGCGCGACGTTTTGCAGTCGTTATTCAGAAAACGTGCCGATTTTGACACTGCTAAGCCTAAGTCCATAGCATCAGCCTCAAAAGCAGTTTGATTCATAGGCACTAGATGGTGCGACACGCGGTGTTTCCCACCACCTGCATGGCGTTTGTTTTTTATACCAATGACGGCGCATTCGATCTAGAACTAATGCAATGTTGTGAGAGCGTTGGCCTCTCGGCATGTTCCAATATTTTTCACAGGTGTAAGATTCTACTTATCGATACAACGACATAAATAGGGCCATGGCCTCAGAAACTAGCGCGCGCGGGAGCTGCCGGTGCGCCAAGTCTCGGAGTTCGCGCCGCTTCCGCTTCCGTCGTTCAATGGCCTTCGAAATCTCAAAGGAGTTGTGGGCTGCTCAGTTGACTCGATAGACTATTGACTCAACGGCCATCGAAACCGCCCGTGTAGCAGCTCAAACTTGACCTTTGAGTCGATTGACTATCGGTTCGAAGGCCTTCGAAACGCCCGTGTGACACCAGTATAAGATGTTTAAAGGTCCCATGACACCAAAATTTCAAACGCGAGATGCTTGCATTAATTCGTTTTCCTGCATACAAAGGCAATCTTGACCAAGTATTAGCGGCGAACGTCGCCTCTAAGTAATTTTAATATGGTTTCAAAGTAAGCGGGAATGCTCATCCGAGCTTGCAGCACCTCGCGACATCGCCACTAGTGTGACGCAGTTAGTGGGCCATCTGTGACGTTTCGCTTTTGTAAGTTGATATCGTGACGTCACAGAGAGACACGGGCGCGCCGCGCTATGGCCTCTGAGCGTAGCCTCCAAGATCGGCTCTCGCAGCCGATCGCGGAGGCCACGCCAAAAGCCGTTTTTTTCTGCTTCCTCTCCGTGTTGGTCGCTCAAGTGTACATTGTACACATGCTATGATGCAAAGCGAGTGTGGCGAGCTGGTCTGGCGCTCGCGCTCTCCGCAACGTCACCGAATCTTGAGCTCAAGTGATCAGTGCATGCGCTCACTTCTGACAGCCGCCGCGCTGGCCCCGCGGCGCTAGTTTCTTGCAGTTTTTGGCGCGCGTTTCGAAGCTTCATTAAAACTGAACAAAATTAACGATGCTGTGACTAATTAGACTTCGCGCTGGAGAATTTGCCACTCCATGCCGTGATTACAAGACACTGTTCTACTCATTAGAACATAAAAGTCTCCAACAAAAAAATAGCTGTCATGGGCCCTTTAAGATTTTTTTTTTCGTGAAAAGGAACTATAGACTATCATTCTTTCACAAACGTGCTGAGCCACGTTTTGAAATTTAAGCTGAAACGAGTTCAAGTATGAACAACGATCGTTCTAACGTTGCGACAAGCACTGGCTATTAAAAAAAAAATAAAGCTCTGTTTGATGATGTCAAGATAACGCCTATTACAAGTTCTTCAGACTCTCCTGTCACGCTCCTGATAGTATAGAAATACTCAGCAAATGCAAGAATAATTTTTAATAAGCCAAAAAGGGCGAAACGGAAAGCGAAATCCAACTGAGAAGCGCTGTCTTCGCGCGACTTCAAACAAGCCGATTCGCCTTTCGCACGGTACGACCGCACACACGCCCTTCTGGCAACGCACTTTGAAATTGGCATGGCCTTCGAGAGTTGCGCACGCCGGCATGCGGCGCGCGTGTATCACCAACACCACGGTCTCCTGATGCAGTCGGAAGCGTACGGACTCGTGGCTTCCGTCGCATTGGCTACGATGACGTCATCATACAATGTGGCCAATAATTTTGAGAAGCCAGATGGGTGGTTTGATGTAATCATCAAAAACTCGTTTTGTAAGCAATCTGCGCATCTCTCAAGCCTGAAATCTTGTGTAAATGATGGGAGTGTGCCAAAGAACGCAGCCAGCGAACTTGATCGAATTCCACTGACCTCAAAAAATCGCCGGAGAAGGCATTTAAGGATGACGGTATGAAATATATTTATTACGGATCGAATTCGCAATCATTCGCTTGCGTAAGTGCATTTTGCCATTGGCCGACATAAGCGTTGCTAAAGCTCCAGTATCAGTATCGGCTAACATACCCTTACGAATAGTTTTAGCGTAAGATAGTTTTGAGAATAGGGGCCCTGGAATTATACCATACTCCGTCCTTTTACCATTCGTATAACCTGATCGCGAATATTTTGCTCGAACAAATGGCCCGCGTTTATTTCAAGCCTCTGAACATATTTATGTGCTTATTTAGGTTTACTTTTTTAGTTACAACCGCAGGAAATAACGAAATTGTCTCCTCAGTGATTATCACATATGCCTAAACCCCAGTTTTGCAATAGTATGATCGATCGCGCACTGCGGCCGGCTGCGGTAAACACGTTAACTTCGTTGAAAACAAGTCTTATATGTGGTTAAGCAAGAACATTTTCTAAGAAGGAGTCTTATATTCCACTGTGACTTTTGTACGAGAGCAGACACGCTACACCATCTAAAGCCATAGTGGTCAGACATAGCGTGCGTGCATGCTCTCGCCACCAAGCTTGCTATACGCTAATCTATCAGCTATAAGCCGAAGATGGCGCAAAACAATTAAGAAATAAATAACGAAAGTGCACTAATCCCTCTTTCACAAGTCGCACTATTGCAATGTATCCGCATATATTTCTCGTCATACCGAAATTGTAAAAACCCGCCATAAGCTTCTCTATTTCTGCGAGCACATATGGATGGCAGTGAGTCGTGCAGTTGAAAACAGAACCGGTAATATTTGCTTACTCGCTTGCTTTGCTTTCGCGTTATCCCGAAAGAGTATATACAGGGTGTTTTTTTTTTTTTTAGTTGCAACACATTTTTAAAATTCGAAAAACATAAATCGCGGGAATGTCTTGTGTACCATTCGAGTATACGGATTGGCGGCCTCTAGATACAGAACAATTTCCGCAATTGTATGCATAATTAGCGAAATTACGCTAACTTTTTAATTATCAGTAATTGGTGGCTACAGCAAATGAGTACTCTGGAGCCCGTCCTCGATACTACCTATCCCAACGAGCAAATTTTGGATAGCGGAGTGCATGTCGGAGCTATGCGAACAATTAGTTCCCCGTTGCAGGCTCCTTGAAACCGAAACTGGACGAAAAAAGAGCGTCTGTGACGTCGATGTCGCCGCCCCCACGGCTTTCGTCACTCGCCAGTCGCCAGTGGTCACCGCCGCTCCGGCCGCTTCGGCAGCGCAAGCAGCTTGCGTTATCTCCTTGTTATCTGCGGCGTTGGGCGCCGCGGGCGAGTGACGAAATCCGGAGAGGCGGCGACATCGACGTCACAGACGCTCTTTTTCCGGCCTATTTCAGTTTCAAGGAGCCTGCAACGGGGAACTAATTGTTCGCGTAGCTCCGACATGCACTCCGCTATCAAAAATTTGATCGTTGGGATAGGTATGTCCAGGACGGGCTCCAAAGTACTCATTTGCTGTAGCCACCAATTACTGATAATTAAAAAGTTGATTAGAGTAATTTCGCTAATTATCCATACAAGTGCGGAAATTGTTCTGTATCTAGAGGCCGCCAATCCGTATACTCGAGTGGTACACAAGACATTCCCGCGATTTATGTTTTTCTAATTTTCAAAATGTGTTGCAACTAAAAAAACACCTTCTATACATAGGCAGACGGCGTGCCTCTCACGGTGGTAGTTGCCGGTCTGCTCTCTCCTTATTTCTTTCTTGTCCTTGTGTTTTACGTGTACTGCATATCGAATAATCATAACAGTACTTCACAGAGACGTGCCCATTCAAAAGTAAAGTGAGATAGGGACACCGACATTTATTACAGCACAAAGTTAGAGAGGCTGGTATGAAACAGCGTGGATCATAGCCTGTTAGAGTTGAATTATAGGGGATAAGGAACATCAACCTGAAGGTCTTAATTTGGGCCAATAGTATCGATGTCAGGCCATGAATGCCTAATAGTTTCGTTTCGCTAGACGTCTGCACATAACAAGTGTTTATAACTTCTCAATAAATCGGCATACAAAAATTCACGCATACGGGCTGCATTTTGTGAAGACTTTTTTTTTTTTTTAAACGTATCCTCGCATGTCTCCTCAGTTGGCCCGCCGAGAGGCCGACATCGAAACAGAGGGACCTGCTGCTACATACGATTGTCGAAGGCACTATAAAGAATGGCGAAGCAAAATAATCATTTCAATATAAATCCTCACGGTCGTCTTATACCCCTGTCACACGGGCACCCGCGAACTTCGTTAAACTCCGTGTACGTAAAACTCTGTTAGGAAGTTCGACGGAGACGGAGTTGTGGAAGTGTCACACGGCAATGACAAGGTTGTAACAGTTGCCGCGAGGGGCTCAGTCGGCGCTGTTTGATTTTCGCAGAAATATCCTAATTTCATCTCTAGGTGCTCTTTTTGTGAATGTTCGTTGCGCGGTTTTTTACAAAAAGACATTATTAAGTAGGTCTGAAGCGAAAACAGCATTAAAAGTTCTTTCAAATGAAAAAGCATTCGCTAGATGTAGCGATGCTGACAGCCACGCTGGCCACCTTGTGCCTAACGCTGTGCACGCTGCATTTGTTTACAAGATGTGCCGTGCTCGACGACTGGTAGTTTTATAGCCCGTATACGAAAGTTTTCGTGTTTCATTGCCTTGTGAGCGCACATTTTGTTCTCTGTATACTGTGCTGTGTCTTCAGCAATGAGTGACGAAGTGGAAGACGTGAAGATGTGGTGTGATATTGCATTGGTAATGGCGTCGATTGGCTCCATAGATATTGAGATTGAGGCCGCTAGAGCCAATGTGCGCGCTATCAGGCAGCCGTCGGAGCAGGTGAAGACGACGCAGCGTTGTCACTCATTTTCTTTTCACGGGCAAACGCAAACACTGCGACAACGAGCGCACGCACGGACTAAATATATTTAAATGGCGGCGCGCGGGGCACGCTGAAAGACGAGGGCATTGGTGCGGAGAGTAGCTGCACTCTGGCGGGCGTATATATATTTGAAGAAACGCATGTTATGAATGGGTCCTGCAACAAAAGAACGTTTAATATTGCCAAAATTCTAAACCCCATTTCTGATCTGTGACCGCGTATTGCAGGACCGAAGTTCAAGCTGTACTTTATCGGCCATGTAGTCTAGCGTAGTGACCGCGCGCGCAGACTTGTCGCTCGAAGGAATTCGGGTTGTAATAAATAAGGCACTTCACGTCTGTCTCCTCACCGAGTCGTCGCGCTTTGCGTCCGTATGGTCCCTGATTAACGGACTCGCGCGCGCATCTCGCCGTGCGAGCACATGGGCGCGCGTTTAAAATATGCGCAGCCAACGCGCAGCGGGGAAGTGGTCAGGCGTCGAGAAAGCGTGATCTTCTTTTCCCGTCAATCTGATAAGCTCTCTCTCTCTCTCTTTGTCCAGTTAGGCCGGCTAGGCCAAGTCGTTGGACAGTGGTGATGTGACGGGCGCTATGCGAAATAAAACGGGTGAGCGAGAGAGAGGGAAGCCACTTAAGACGGCGCACATTTCAAGCGGCACACGCCCGGGCCGCGCGCGTCTCCCGGTGCGGCCATAATGCAAACGAAACAACTGCCGCATGGGAGAAAAGTGGCTCAGCAAGTTTTATAAATTACGCATTGTTGGGGGAGCCGGGTGCTGTCAGTGCGGCGCGGCGCATTACCCGTCGCACTGCGCACGCGGCGTGCGGGCCGACAGCGCGAAACACGCGCTGCCAAAGGAAGAACAAGGCGGCGGCGGCGGCGGCGGCGGCGTCCATGATGTGGCTGCCAATGCAGCGGTGTCTTTTGAAGAGGCCCCGACGGTGCCGCGATCCTTGGGCGGAAAATTTTAAACGCGTACAAAGATGAAGCTGCCGCAAACGCGTTCAGCTGTTGCCGAAGCCCCCTGGAATCCCTTTCTTCTTGTCGCAACGATCGAGCGAGGGCGAAGGGGGGGCCCGTCTGTCACGTCCGTGCGGCTGAAATAAAATGCGTCTCTCTCGCGCGGGCTTCGAGTCGTCCATAGAGAACCCCCAAAGCCACTCCCATGAAAGCGCCCGCGACGGCGGAAAACACCTGTATCGGGGCGAGCGCCAAAACACGCCGGAGATAGGAAGCGTCGACGACACCCTTCGCGCGGGGGGGAGGGGGGGAGGGGGAGACGCAGCCCCGACAAACTGGCGCGCTATCGGGTAGCGGTGGAATAATGTATGCACTCATCCGGGCGCCGGCCATTATAAAACCTGAAAGACTCGTCATTTCAATTAGTCACCGGCGACCGATATAAAGTGCAACCTGGAGACACTCTGAAGGAAAAAGGGAACTCGGGAATGCGCCGGAGAACAGAAAAAAAGATAGCGGTAGGAAAGCGAGAGACAGCGACAACTTTCCGGAGGTAAGAAATGAGTCTTTCCTTTTTAAGAGCTCGAACGACTGCCCAGAGGCGGCCGATAAGGCACGCTGTCCACTGGATAGCCGGAAAAAGAAGAAAACTAAAACTAAAGGTCACCCGCTGTGGCGAAAGGACGGAGAAACATGGCAGGGCACTGCCCGCTCTAATTAGCCCTGGAGCGAGGCAAAACAAATTTAGAGAGGAAAACACCGTCCCCCTTAAAAGTAATCGTACGTGGAAGCAGTGACGGAAGCGAAGCTACTGCCGTGAAGGTTGCGGCTCGGGAAAGCTACATGAGGATGACGTTATTTTGCTGGCAAATTGAACACGTTTGAACGTTGCACACGTTTCAACTCAGCTACGACGCGTACATGGTTTCAGAGCACTTTATTATGACGTATTGCAATTCTGAAATCGAGTTTCACTAAAGAATTGGTCCTATTCCGCATATGACACTACCGTGCAGGTGTGCAGCTGAACATGTAGCCATGCTCTGTCGTAAAAAAACGACGGTGGAACACAGCAGGACACCACCATGCGGGACTTCCTGTATTCTTTCTTTCTTTCTTTCTTTCTTTCTTTCTTTCTTTCTTTCTTTCTTTCTTTCTTTCTTTCGCGAGTGAGTGAGTGTTCGGTGAAATTGTCGATTAAACCATCAAAATTCGCCGTAACACGGAACGCAACTTGAAACATATTTGTGTTGGATTTCGCAAAGAACTCGCACTGGCTTTCGCAAATCAACTAAGCTTCTCACCGCGGCCTGCTAGTGTAACCAAGACATGTAAATCTCTGATCGTCCTCTGCGAGTTATTTTGGTCGGTATTTCACTTTCTTCCCAATTCGGACGCCCGTTCGGCAACCTTTCGGGTCTGTGCGTGTCACGGCGTGCTCGGTTCGCGGAGTCTCAGCTGTGCGCCGCGGCCACTCCAGTGGCCGGGAGCGAGGAGGTAACTGTGACGGCCCGCGTCTCTCGACGAGTGGGCGCACTCGGCGGCGCGGAGTCGTCAGCAGCAGCATTTGTTGCGCGCGCGATGGCGGCCACCAGCGGTACGACGAACAAACACCGGCCAAGAGACGCGCCACCGGCCTGCGCTCTGTACCGGCTCGATGGCAGCACGGCGCCAATGGTAATAGAGCATGCGGTCGATAACATCGCTTCCACAATGCCCTGATCGCGCGTAGTGACGACCGCCGCCGCAGCGATCGGACACAATGAGTAATCGCCGGCGCTTTGCACTCTTCATTAATCGGTCGCTACGAGGGCGGGCGAGGCGAAGTAAAGTGGCAAAAGAAGCAGAACGAATGGAGGCGAGAAGCGTCGGGGAGCAGTGCAGAATCGGAGCGCACGCAACTCGAATCACAAGTGGCGCAACAACGTCACATCTCAAAAACCGAGCCAGCGCTCTGGCGAGGCTCGAGAGGTCAGGCGGCGATGTGAACGCCGTTGGCTGCCGTCTGTACGTGCATGGCTGGGAACTGCACCGCTCTGTAACTCCCGTTTTGTGAACGCGATGCATACAGAAGTGCTACTACTCTCTTGAGAATGGCGTTATTTGTGCATAAATGATGGGGTGAAAGAGACGAAAAGAAAAAAATTGTAGAGCAGGAAAAATTATCCGTACTCCTATCACTATATATGTAGCGTGGTTGGACCTGTTCGATATATTTTGTGCGATGGTTTTATCAATTACATTATATATGTTAAAGTGTGAATGAAAATAGGAAATTTTGGCATTGGCACTGCTGTTGCCTTTGAACTGCCATGGTGGCTGGCTACGGAAAAGGAGGCGATTCCCTGCTGTTGCGGTCGTGCTGACAGGGCAGAATGCTCTGTGCACTGAACCTCAGGTGGACATTAACGAGGTCAGTCTGGTCACATTTAATCGGAAGGTCCCCAATGCTGGGCTCTTAATGCGCAGTTCGTCGTTACGAGGTGCTTAAGCGCGACCGATTGCAGACTAAGCCTTGTTAGATTAAATAAATGGAACGACGTCATACGAATATCAGAAATAATTTGAAAGCACACGCTCAAGTTTGCGACATAAAAAAAAAAACAATTGTAGAGAGAAAAATAGATGTAAGGATATGGTACACCAACTGCGACCATCATGTAAGACACAGTGCTATATACCGACTTTCTAAGCATGGTCCATGGGAAATGTGCTTGATTAGCGGAACGTTTCCTCTCATCACGTCAGCTTGTATTCCATTGGGCAATTCATTGTTTGCGGAAAAGTCGGTGGCACTATAGTGGCGCCATATTCAATTTCATTCTCCTGGCTGCTCCCTCACGAGACGCCTGAGAAGACGAAGTCCTCGGTATATACACCAGCCTGAAGACTCAAGTCCGGGCAATGGAAAGAGCCGTATATACAGGTGCCGTCAAACATCACCTGAACGTCGCTTTCGCGTGAAAGCTCCAATTCCACTGAATAAATTTTGTCTCTCTCCCTAAATGTAATTCGAATAAACACTTAATTTATACTCCCAAAAAACATCGCTTAAAAACACACAGCAGAAAAATTATATTTAGAGCAAACGGCGATTAGCAGTAACGCTCTTGCTTTCCGTATGGACTGTGTTCTTATATAATGTACCATCGTATATGTGAATACAATAGTCTCTTGAACAATTATAGGAATTTCCACCAATGGGCACAATCATGCGGCCTACTATTCAAGTTTATCAGGAACATACGAGTAACACCACGCTGCTAAGGAATGTCGGCTTGACGAAGACAAGTCCGCTTTCTGGAAACATGGATAGCGACATACCCTGCATGCTGAAAGATCTTTTCGTTCTTCTTTTAGCATTTGTCTTCATCTCGTATAGCAATATGTTTTGTTCAACTGAAGTATTTTCTTCCTGAATCTTCAATTCCTTGCACGTATTGTTAAAAGTGCAAATGCTGGACTCGTACTTATATAGATCGAATACATACCCTCACATATGGAGTCTCGCTTATGGCTACTGTACTTCTTTAGCCCGCAGCACCATACAGCCCCGCTTAAACATTTCCCGTGTTCTTAGTTTTAGTCGTCCCTCTTTACTCCGTCGTTATACAACATTATGAGCGAGAACAAAAAGAAAAAAAAAACGTATTAGAAAAGAGAAACAGTAAAAGTGCGTGAATTTATCAGCGCTCACACTTCGGTTCGGTAGGAGTGGCTTCCATCCGCTGCCTCATCGAGGGCAAACGAAGCACGCGGGTCTGCTGCGCACAGGAAAGGATGGCCTGAGACAAAAGGATCTTAGCGATGCGGGAGCTAGCTGCTTCCAGGGGCCTATTAATTACGTTCGCTGATAAACTTAACAAGGGCAGGGGAAAGCCGCTCCCGGGTCGAAGTAGATACTCCCAAAAGAACATCGTTCGGAGCCGACAGACTACGAGGATACAGGCTAAACCCCTGGCTGTCTGGCCCTCACAGGGAACCACAGCTGGCACGGCCGCAGTCACCCCGTTGCTGCCGCGGTCTTCGGACACTTAATGCTGTTAAGCCACCGGCCTCGCCCCTACCGCAGCCAAACTGCTTACTCCTCCGAGACTGTCAGGATGTGCTGTCATTGGGAGCTCGTTGCTTGAGCGTTACATTGAACCCGATATTAGGCGGTTCGATATTAAAATGTTACATCCAGTAAGGCGAGAGAAGCGTTCAGTCTTTTTTTTCCCCTTGCCTACCCTTTCTAAATCGCACCGTTGGACTAGTCTTCGCGTATCGCAAGTGCCATTCGAATACCTTAACGAGTCTTTCGTCGGTCACGACAGCTATGCGCGTAATGCCTCCCTCACTGCGTGCGCCGCTCAGCTTTCGCCATACGCCGGCTCGCAGAACGGTAGGCAGCGCAGCTCGACGCAAGACTGTTTTCCAGCGTGCCGTAACTATTGCATTCTTTCCGCATCCCTGGCAGGGTTCGCAGGCCGAGAGATTCCCTTCGGATGATGAGCTTGATTTGAAGAACGTCGCGCATCGCTGCTGATTCAGCTGCAGCGAGACACGCTCACGAAGTTGTACTAAAACGGCATTATCGTTAGGACGGAGCCGCCGGCATTCTTTCTGCTCCGCTACGGTACACCAAGGACCGTCCTTATGGTGTGTGAAGCGTCCCCGCCGTGCCATTGTTCGGCGGCGGTGCCTCATGAGTCGAGTTTCTTCCCGTTAACAGCGGTCGAGAGCGTGCCTTGCAAACGCGGGTGCGCGCATATATACGTCGATCCTGCTTGATATCCCCCCACGTAACGACACGCCCACTAATTCGCTTTGGTTCGCCAGGCTCGGCCAGGCGGCCCCTGAGCGTATTACGGCAAAGATGAAAACACACAAGCAGCCCCGTGCAGGTCATCCACCCAATCGTTTCTTTCTTCGGCGCGGCGACCTGTCTCACGAGAAAGGTACGTCATGACGAGCAGCTCAGCCGGGCCCTCTGTGAGCGCGCCGGCCCCAGAGGACAATTTGAATCCCGGCCATCCTGATTTCCAATTCACCAAGACACCAAGTTCACGCACTCAACGGAACAAACGGGCTGCCGCGAGCGAAACATCACGAGCGCTGCTGCGATATAGGATGCCCGGCGCCGCCTTTTGCTTTGCTTTCTTGCCGCCTCCTTTGAAATGTAACTTCAATGTATATTTTTTTGAGGAAGCGATGGATAGATACGGAGTGTTTAAGTTCACGCTCAGCCAATGGAAACCAGTTTGCGCGCGCACTCGGGAAGGGACGGCGACTTTTGGGCCATGGAGCACTTTCATTATGCGCTATGCGCTCTCTGGACGTGTAATTTCGGGCCCAAGCGGAGAAAGGAAGGAAGAAAAAAAAAAAGAAGGATCAACAGGCGCAGTTTCCATCGTGCAAGACAACAAAATAGCACGATCGAGGTGAGCGTCCATGTGCGGGAGGGCGGCCGAGCGGCGGCCGTCCCGTCGTGCAGCAGGAGCGCGCAACAAAAGGCGCGCCAGCGGTGCCGCGCCGCGCGACTCCTGTAATTTCTTCTCTTTCAGCGTGTGGTCAGTTCCAGCAAAAGCACTGCTGAATAGCACTTCGCCGGTCTGAACCATACACGAACGTAGTGGTTATTGCAGCGGTCATACGTGGTCGCACGCTGGCGCCAATGCGCGTCTTTATCCGAAGGGGCGCCCTCTCGGCACGGCGGGTTTTGAGGCGCTGATGAATCTTTTTCTCGAAACACGGACCATGTGCCGGAAGGACGACCAATAACGCCCATGTTGCACACACACACACACACACACACACACACACACCACACACACACACACCACACACACACACAGACAGACAGACAGACAGACAGACAGACAGACAGACAGACAGACAGAGTTTTTACTACACCTCTAAGCGAAGTTAAACGTAGATGTTGCCAAGACTCAACTTGGGCGAAGCCTATGAAGCAGTCGCCCAGTATCGGTTCCACTGCAACCACAGCCGCACACATCACGTGCGAGAACGGGAAGCGAAGCCAGAAAAATAAAGCACGTTTATAGAAACTGTATACAACGCGGAAAGAAAGCAGGACGTGCGTACTATCAATGTATTCTATTAATGGAACGGACTGGGTGCCAAAGAGGTTAATGCAGAGATAGGGCTCGTGCTACATCGAATGTCCATATATGCTCCTCGGCGAGTTGAGAATAAAAGAACCTTTTCCTTGCGTGCGCGACAAGCCAGTGTGCAGGGCTTGTCGCACAATAGGATCACTCTATATCGCGATTCAGTTGGGCATGTGTCGAAATCATGAATACCATGTTTTCATCAAAGTACTGCGCTACATTTTAGCGCTCTAAACAGCACTCGTTGAAACTTGAGAACACTTCGCTGCTGAATATTTCCCGCGACGAATCGTTCATGATCGATTGCATGTTACGGGGAGCATCTATCATCGCCATCCACTTCCAACTAGGCTTTTTTTTTCTCTGTATCTTATATTTTTCTCGCCTTTAAAGGGGTCGTGAAAAGAATTTGGAGATGCCGGTTTGTAATTTTCACTGCTTAAATACGCATTCGACAAGCCGATTCCGAAATATTAGGGCGAAATATTCAGTGCACATTTAACAACACACGTTTTAAATCTCAGCTTTCTTGCGCTCCCGAAACGACTATGCTGCGACACTACCGGCCGGCGTGGTACTATTTGGTGACGTTGAGTTAAGATATTTTTAAGTTCAAAGGCACAGTGAACTCGCGTTTGCTCTAAAGGAATCAATTTACTTGAAAGCTAGAAAGGAAGAAATTACTTGGAAACCGTGCGGTGCCACCATTCGGAAGAAAAGCGGCAGCACGGTTTGTTTTCCCATGGCCTCCGAGGGCGCGCCAATCTCGGAGGTATGACGGATACTAAGATGACGTCATCTGCAGAGTTGAGGGGAATGCGCGCAGTGAAACCGAAACCGCGTTTTTTATCGCACTAAATCAACGCACACGGTGCAACGGAACAATGCATATTGTTGATTGGAGGGCCAGGATTCCGAATACGCACTTAGTACAAAATGTTCAGAAAACGTTTCACGACCCCTTTAAAGGATGCATAACTGCCACATGAGTTCAGTCAAGGATAAGCTCTTTTCGCTGTCCCTGCGAATACATGACCGCGCGCAAATTCATTGTAAGAATACGCTTAAGACAATGTGACTACGAAAAGTGGCACCTTCATGTGCAACAGAAATTAGCGCGTTATGCCACGAGATTGCTAACAAACATACTGGACAGTTGATGGAGTAATAGAGCGCTCAATGATGTAGAGGCTGTTAGGCAAAATGTGTATTGCTGCGAGCGACCGAAGAACAATAACACTTAGGTCAGTTTGAACCAAACACCTGCACAAATTCACTGAGTGCTTATGATGATTACGAAGACTAAAGGCAGTGTGTGACGTAGCACAAAAAAGCTGCACTTATACTTTGCTTTGTCGCGCTATTCTAGCGTCTTAAAGCCTGTTAGGACTCTGGTTGCCGGCGTCCTCGAGTATATTCTTTCTCTCTCACAGAGTGCAAGGCCGCCCGCACCTGTCGCATGAAAGGAACAATTGGTGCGTCGTATACGAGTTACATGGGCAAGCACCAGGAACGCTTCCTGGCAACCGTGTTCGACGACGTCCCGCGGTCAGGAAGAGCTTGCAGCGTCGAAGACGCTTGTCATGAGGTTGCTCGCATGTCTCGCAATTACACTGGTACACAGCCGGAGCTCTCGCACGACGTCGGCGGGCGAGGGCTCTCGATGAACCCGGTCGATCGGTGCGCTAGAGATTAGCCGCAAAGCCGAGTGAGCCCCCGCGACCAGACTTGACCTTGGCCCGCCCCCTCTCGCCAGATATGCTGAGGTGCGTTCCATTTACGGCTCATCATTAAAGATGAACATAACCCTCTCCAGAATAAAACGCGGCCTCTCCTCGGAGAGGCCATTGAACGCGCGAATTCCCCCCACCGTGACATACCGGTCACCCTCCTCCGCGGCCTCCTCCTCGCGGAAAGCCAATCTGATCGGCAGGCCCGACTCTTCTCGGCCGGCTCTTGAGCAACGCGCTGCCCGCCTACCCCGGGCCCGCTACAACTTGTTCGCCGTCTCGGCTCCAGCGGTAAAGTGCACGAAACACCTGCTGATCAGATGGGTCATTAGCTCGGGATGGCCGCGATCCCAAGCGGACGCCACCACCGAAGGGCGCCGCGGACTCGCCTGCGGATTACCGGATCCGGTTGTGGCCGCCGCCAATGGGAGCGGCCGCGCACTTTCGCCACCACGCCGTGGATGTGCCTCGGCACCTCGCCCAGCCCTTCAGGGTTCGCGCTCGGGCGACGCGTCACACGGGTCGTTGTAGAGGGCGGCTCAGTGCTTCCGGCCAGGCCGTACACTATGCGGTTGCAGCAAGGCGCGGCGCGAGATCGGCCGTACACGCTGTTGCGCTACCGAAAAGGCGGAACTGTCAGCACGCGTTTCTTCGAGCAACACATTTCGCGCTTGTCAACGTAAGTGTGCCTGTCGATCGTGCTCGTGTTTATTTGGTAAAGCTCTGACGCAGCCGTTTGGGGCGCGCACTGAAATTCGAAACAAAGTATGAGACAAGCCCCCCATTACGTTTTTAGGTCTTTTACTTGCTCTTTTTTTCGGCCCCATCATAAGACAATCCACCAGGCCAACTGTCCAGAATGACCGAACACGCTATTGAATCACCTATGGTATACTCGAACACCTAACCAGCTCGCGCGCAGTTGGAAATAAATAAATAAATAAATAAATAAATAAATAAATAAATAAATAAATAAATAAATAAATCCCAGGCCTGCACAGAGGACGCAGAACAGTGGCAGCGTAAGCTAGATTTCGCTGCATGCTCTGTCAATCTTTTCTGTCAGTCTTACATCATTCCTGCTTGCGCGACAGTATGTGGATTCATTTACCAAACCGCCACAGCAACGAGGGCGTCTTCATGGTTTATGTGCCACAGCCTGCCTTGTTATCAATATGCTAAAGATCAGTGCACCTTGTGTGGAGCATCTCTGGAATGCGTGGCTGCCTATACATGGCGGGGAGAGCAGATGAAAATACGATATTTATAACATGACTAACTTTATCATCTTTCCGGGAGCCTGTTGGCTAGACGGGAGGCAACTTAGCCCGAGGATGCTCTCATCGCTGGCAAATATTTTGTTGTTGAAAAATAATCAAGCAAAGTCTTTAGACAAGTGAATGCGCACTGATACAAGGCAAGATTGTCCAACAGGGTGATACTTAAGGGTGCACGTCAACCGGTTTAAACGCAAAAGTTCTCGGGAAACGTTGTCTGCAACTGCAGTTCAAAGGGGTGCTTCATGTGAAATTTGCAATTCCATTCGAAGACACGAGTACACAACGAAGCATTCGTTATAAAACACGGAAATTTCACTGATGCTTCCGTAGAGGTCGGCGTGATGACGCTTCAGAGACAAAATAACATATGGTATTTTAATATACCACTGACGTTTTTAACTCTCAAGAACACGCGTAGTAATAAGTTCAATGTACATGCCGTTATAGAATAATAATAATAATAATAATAATAATAATAATAATAATAATAATAATAATAATAATAATAATAATGTACGCGACAGCGAACTTCTTCCATGTGTCACGTATACCCATTAATTGATAACTCCAAGAACCAGTCCGGCCGAATTATGAATGCGCTCCGGAGGAAGCCCATTCTCCGGCTTGGAACCAATCTGTTGTGTTTAGCGCCCGCGCTGGTAAAGAACGATGATCCGAAAGCACGCACCGGCAATAAAAGGAGCGGGCGCCTGTGACTCCGCCATTACGCACCGAGCGCATCAGTAAAGAGTGGCCACTTGGAAGCCCCCAAACACAGTGCAGCAGCGCCGGCGGAACAGCAGGGCTGGTAAGGCGCCAGAGCGAGCGCCGCTTCTAGGGGCGCTTAACCTTTGCGCTCAGTCCAATATTAGAATGAGATCGGCGGGCAATTGCCGCGGCGATCGAACGGGGGGCCCCGGCGAGGGGAGTCGAACGAGAGCACGCACAAGACTGGAATTTGGCGGCTGCCATTAGCGGGCTACGTTAACAGCCTGCCGAGGAAGCGATGTGACCGGACTGCGGGGCAATAAGCAGCAGCGCCCCTTCCGCCGCTTCCCGACCTTTCCAGCCAAGGCCGGACGCCACGCACCGCGACCAATTGTGGCCATTGGCCAACGCGCGCGCTAAATGCTGGCTGCTCTTCGACGCTGACATGTCTCGAATCAGCCATGTGTGTAGCACCTGTGCGCTGTACGCTCATACATGGCTCCGAGACTGCTTTCGTGTCACCTCTGTCACACGTCGATGCCCTGCCCCCCTTTACAGACCACTCTCACCAGGTCATAGTTTACTGCCCGGATAAGACATGCGCTGGCACGGCACTTTCGACTTTTCATTTCTGTCTATACGTTCAATCAAGCTTTAGACGCCTTGCATCTTTTGCTGGAAGGTTTCAGAACGCCGTAAATACGACACCGCCTGTTGGTATACGAAGCTGTTTCCGATCTCCAGCACCTGGGAGGTGAAAGCGTAATTAATGGGGTGTCTACTGAGCTTATTATCACTGCATACTGATTGCTACTTTGGTTTGTTGTACTGCTGTTGTCTTTTTCGATGAGTAATACCATCACGTTTAATTTATTGACACACGACGTCCGCAACCCTTGCTATGTGTCGTGGCGTCACCATAATGTATGACGCCTGCAGGTCCGACAATGAAGACAGTTTAGGTTCAAATTCAAGTACCTTACAAGCGTTTCCCAACTAAATGTGACTCTTTTGCGTGCAAGAAGCTGCGGTGCGGTTGAGTTACCATCCCAAAACCACATGTCCGTGTACTTGCATCGTTAAACCTTAGTTTAACATTGCGTTGTACAAAAGCCCTGCGCCAATGTGACCAATTTAATTGGAAAGCGTAAGAGAAGTGCACTAATCTTTAGCACATGCAAAAGTTGAGTAAGTGCTATTGTCTGAGTTTCTCTTCCGATACAGAGACGCAGGCATACAGTCTTCTCGTGCACCTTAATCTGCCATCGGAATGCTGTCCGCAGTTGCCGCAGGGCTTCCTCTCGATTTGGTAGACGCGTTCCTGCAACTTAATAAGATCCACGAAAGCTGTATTAGGTGAAAAAAAATGTATACGAATAACCACACGCTTCAGGTGTTGCACGTAACCGATGTTTACGTTATGCTGCAATATCAAATATGCGCTTATTTTTGCAGATTAAAGCATCTTTACTCAAATACCTTCTCTGATAATGGACCTCAAGCAAGACGTTTATTAAAGCGACCAAGGGGTCGCGACAGTTGAAAAAGAAACACACGCACACAAAGAAAAGAAAAAAAGAGAAAAAAATGAAAACAGGAGTAATCAGGCATGTAGATGTTTAAACAACATTTCGCAATGACAGCGCCAGCCTCCAACTATACGCGTGTTGTCTTATCATAGTTGCTTGTATAACGAAAATTTTTTGCCGCTCTTTTTTCACTGGCCGGCGTAGTACGTAACGTCGAGTGCTTTTAAACGTTGATAGTGCCGTCGTGCGATCTTTCGTGGAATGAAGCAAAGAAGAGAGGTCCGCCATAAACAGCGTTTAATGACAGGCACCAGGAGGAAATTGAGCACGAGCTTACAGCGTTGGGCGCAGTGTGTGCCGATAAAGAATGCCCCTCTGCCTATATACCTAAAGTTCGTCAACTCACAGTGCTCGCATAGCTGCAGCTTGCTCGAACGAGGCATCCGACATTAAGACGACCGCACAGTTGAGGCTGAAAGACCTGTTCGCACTTTACGACCGTTGTCTCCGAAAGAAATAGATGCCGCGCTCTTCTTAAGTAACTCGTTGAAAAACGTGACCAGACCTTTTAAAATAGCGTCCCGAGAGTCGCCACGGCGTTGTCCGTGGACACACCGGAACCTGACAGCGGGCGAGAGCGGCGGCCGCCTTTATCTCGAACGCGCCTGTAAACTGAACTCGACACTAATCTCCGCATGCGTCCACGCCGAGGGAGAAGGGGGAACGCTTATTCGGACGCCCGCAGTGCACGGCTGATGGCCGCTCACGCCAATGACGAGGGCACGATTCCGACGTTGCCTTTCCCCGAAAAAACAATGGACCGTCGACATTAAGCTCACGATGCTTAATACGCTGCGCCGCAGGGCGCATCATCGAGGGAACGTGTTTTTCGAGACTAGGCGCCTCCCACCCACAGCGAGGAGTGAGCGCACATCGGCGATTTGAGATGCCAACGCTCGGACCGGGACATGCCAGTGATCCGAATGTTTGGCAGCAACGCATCGCGTTTGAATGTCTTCCCTCTCTTATTTGCCCTCCTGGGTATTCCTTTCTTTATTTACTTTTTGCTCTCGAGATTCGGCAAACCGCTAAGCCGCTACGTCGTCGTTAGTGCCTATAGTCTTATTGTTAAATGGCTAGAAGTTGTCAGCACTCCATGAAACTTGCAATGACCAGCTATTTACGAGGTTCGTGCGTCATTGCGGCTTATTCAACTTTTATGCTGTGGCACATTAAAACCACCAAGCAGAGATCAGCGTGTAGATCCGGCGTTAGTCTTCAGCGAGGCTATCCACTCGACCGCAGCTCGAGCCGCGCTCAAGCCGCGAGCCCTCGCAGGGCCAAGCTGGCGCTGGCCCGGGGTCGCTCAGACCAGTTCTTCGGCGCCCATTAGAGCGGCCGGCGCGCATCGCGGCGGCAAGGAGGTGCCGTGGCCTCCTTTGGGTTCACGCCGAGCAGGTCAGCCTCCCGCTGTCACATCGGCACGGGTCTCGTCAGCTCATGGAGCTCCCCGATTCGTTCCAGCAGCGCGCGGGTATATTTATGGCAACTGCTGGGTAGCTCTCCTCCTCTCCTGTTCCGCCTGGTCCGGCCTGGACGTCCTTTAAACGCTCCTTGAAGGCTTATGTCAAAATCGGCACTAACAAAACTGCGCCCTAACGAGCGCTACAAGCGCGGCCCCACCGCTGGAAGCCTCACGACGACGCAGACAGTGCTGGCGACCGAGCAGGCTGGCCAGAATCTCTCGATGATCGATTGCAGGTGGCAGGTACGAGGGCCACACCCATCGGCTATTCCGGCCACTGGCGCAAACAAAGCGCCAGACTCGCGTGGTCTTTGAACGCACCGCGGCGATTACCATAGCCTTGCTCCGGGAGTCCTGCGACTAATTGCGAATGCGCCGCACCCGGGCGCGCGCCCTGGCTTCAGTAAGTCAACGTTCTCCGGTGCCTTCAGCCGAAGTCACCTGCTCAGAATTTTTTCAAAACCAACTGCAAAAGTACATATTGAGACTCTAGTATAGCGTTACCTCCCCTCCCCCCCCCCCCCCACCCCCACCCCCTTTTTTTTTCCCTGAAACAAGAGCGAGGCGCAGCATCCATTCGTGTACTTTCGCCCTTCCTTTGGTCACCTTCACTCCAACAGCTCGACATTGTTACTACTACTACTACAAGGCGATAATAATAATAATAATAATAATAATAATAATAATAATAATAATAATAATAATAATAATAATAATAATAACGAAGGTAAAATGAGGACATGTGTTATTCTTAGTCACATGTTACGTCAAAGCGTTACTGATTTGACAGCCTGCACATACCTACACACTGTGGACGTTCATTTCGGAAAGCTTATTCGTTCGCTCAGTTGAACATTGTCCATCGCTATTGCCCTGCCCGAAATCTGTTGCCCTGGCGAAGACAAGTGCACTTGCCGAGATGTTGTTTCCAGCCAAATTTCCTGTCAACTAGCTTTTTTCATCACTTACAAACACGAGCCTACACTTTACAGCCCTCAAAATCTCCGCGATCAGAGAAAAATTTACGCAGCTCAGTCTGCATGACCCATCGGCGATTAGCCATGATACGAGAAAAAAAAAATAGCACACAGAAACCAGGACTGAACGATCGAATTTAAGTTCGCCTTATCGCAAAACCTGATCCATGGTATATAGATGAAAACCACGCAGTCACCGTCGGCACGTGAATTCTTGGCGTAGACAGGTTTATGTGCAGGGCTCGGGTACTTAACTTGGCCTGTGTGTTTTGAATACCGCGATCTTTCGTGGGTTGTTTGAAAGAAAAGAAAGCACGGACCTTAACTTCATACACGAACTCGTGAATTGCAATTCATGAATCACTGCACGCTTTTCTTTTTGTCTTTCAAGAGTTATAACTACACGCGTATTCCGATGACAAATAAACTAAAATAAAGGAGCTAAGGAGACAGTATATGGGAAGAAGCAGTAAATACGGGAGGAGGGGAAACCGTATAAACTCGTACATGCACGTGAAGAGCGGCTGTATAAGAAGGTAGTTGTTCGGCCTGCTTGGTTTTCGATAACGTTAGTTGTACAGAGCGAAGCAAGGCGAGAGAGGATAAGGCGAATGTGAGCTGCAGGTGCGTCGATTTGTCAATTCCTCAAACAAATTTTTTTATATGGAAGAAACCAAAGGAACAATCAGACAGTATATATAGACATTACTGTCTGATTGTGCAGTGCGTGCGTGCTTCAGTTTCATTCTCTTTGACGGGCTTCTTTGTGTATTGCGAAATGTGAAGCTGCTCAACAAGATCGGAGGATTCGGCGGTTATAACCTCACCCTCCTCTCTCTCTGGAAGACGAAGAACAAGAGGGTGACTTAAGATTTTCAAGGCACTCAGTTGGGCTAGTTGGTATTGCATTACACCTGGTGGGAATACGCTTCGAGGACGCTGTGTGTGTTTGATCTTTTTCTTTGTCCGCGTCCTCGAAGCGCATTGCCACCAGGTGTAACCTTTTCAACAGGGCACTACTGCAGCTAGTCTCAGCACTGGCTAACCTCCCTCTTTTCTCTTTTTCTTGCTCCCCCTTAACCTTTTCACCAACACTCTAACGTATGCCTTCCAGGGCTCTGCTGGCCTTGTATTGCTATTGAGTATTCGGTAAATGGCTTCAGGTCAAATTTGCCTGATTGACTCCTACCAATGTGTTCCGTTGGCTCTATAGTTCCCGCCCTAAATGAATTGTTCGGTGCTGTTCACCATTCTTTGCTGCACTGTCAATACCTTTACGTAAAACGCCGAAGAAGTAAAACATCATCACCATCATCCGTGATTTTATTACTATTAATGCAAGGTGCCTGCAAAATCCTTGGTACGCTCTTCCAGTATCCGTTTCATTTCTCCGTGGCACTTCCCCCCACATATCATAATAATCATCACCGTCAAGCGAAAGCTAAAGATGCGTAGGCTAGGTTACCATCATTTTATTAAACCAATAAATGATGGTAACCTAGCCTATTGATTCTGCATTGTGCTCTACATGCAACGCACGAGAGGACCTTGAACACGTCCTGTGCAATTGCCAGCGCTATGACTCCGTGAGAAAGACTCTGAAGGCAACACAGTACGACCTTTGAGCTGCGACATCTCCTAGACCCGTGGCAAGACAGCACCTGCGCACTACACAGCACTAAAGCATTGATAACGTTTCTACGGGCAACATGCCTGAACGAAACGCTGTAAACTGGGTAGTGTATATATGTATATATAAGTGTGTTCCACGTAGTCATTGTAAATATCATAATCACCGCTAAACACTTGGAGCAGCAAGCCAGGCCAGTAAACAGGCTAACATATCCGGAGTCATTAATAAAATATGGTCTCGCTCTCTCTCTATTTTATCAGTAAACGATAGTGGCTACATAACGCCTATTTACAGGAAAGAACCCCTTGCCAGAATATATATATATATATATATATATATATATATATATATATATATATATATATATATACACTAGGAGGGGGGTCCTTGCTGTCGATGATTTTTTTTTTACCACGAGCGCGACGTTAATCACCATGTTAAATTTACATATTCTGAAAGTGCTCAAGAGATTATCTAAAGCGCGATTTCATAGTCTAGCCTTTTGTTCTTGCGGCCTTTTTTTCTCTCCTTAGCATCATATCTGAATGCAATTAGATTCGCGATGTAGACTGCATCTACTGTGATGCGATGTCTTTGTTGCAGAGTTCGGTGAACAATGCCTAACAAACGTCATCGAAATTTCGTTCGATTTATTATGTTTACTATCTATCTATCTATCTATCTATCTATCTATCTATCTATCTATCTATCTATCTATCTATCTATCTATCTATCTATCTATCTATCTCATATAGTAACTGCGTTGACTATCTTTTGTGTGCGTTTTGTAGATGTATACGTCTTTCTATCGTCTTTCCTCTTTATTTCCTCTCCTCTACTTATTTCCTTCTCCCGAAAGAGCAGGTAGGCATTGTGGTCCTCCGGTGGCTTCTATTTCTTGTGCACGTGCCTAAAAGGACATCAATAGCTATAGCTTTACGAATGATATTAACATTGTTCACATGCGTATTTACTTAAAACGCTCGCTTTCCTTTCGCATTATATTGGTCAGGAATTAGCCTTTAGTTCTGCGCATTTTCTTGGCATGAAGTAAGCGATGTGCAGTTTCTGGAATAGTATTTAACTGTGCACGCCGACCCGAAGTTTCCCCTTGAGTTGACGCCATGAATATACGCGCACATACTTTGCTCTGCTGTGCGTGCTTCTTCTGGGACCTAGATATAGCAACACTCGCATCGCAATCACGCAGAGGTTGATGCACATGTTACTCAGTAAACTGAGAAATCAAATAAAAGTGTGATTCCTAAGCGGTACGCAACCCCCCCCCCCCCCCACCCTCTAATCGCATTTTTTAATGCAGGGAGGTCCAGCGAACATACGGCGGTGTGGGCGGTGTGACATAGAAATGTTTTGATCCTGTGACTCAGGCACTCCACTCTCTCCGACATCTTTTCAACGATATATATATATATATATATATATATATATATATATATATATATATATATATATATATATATATATATATATATATATATATATATATATATATATATATATATATAGGGACGACCGCCTTCGTCGCTCAGCGGTAAAGGCAGGTTTGTCTTTTCGTCCGCTGTAATTCCTTTCGACTTACCCCAAAATTACAATATCATAATTACGAATTGGAATAACTTCCCCTATGCTTTGCTAGGCTTCAATGTTTGTTGTTTCATTAACTTGTTTCTAACAAATAAAGCGAGCACTTGAGCCCCTTCGCTTTCGTTATATATATATATATATATATATATATATATATATATATAACGAAAGGGAAGGGGCTCAAGTGCTCGCTTTTGTGTGCTACTTATTAGGAGTTTGCTAAGCTGTATACTACTGTGTACTGTAACAAGCTTTGTAAAATCAAAAGTCGCAGCCTCGACTGCTGAAACCTGAACGGCGCCGCGTTTTCACCTGGGTGCTACCCACATAACTCATCCCAAGACGCACATTTCGTGTCTGCTTCGCAGCTAAAGCCTCGTGAACCGTCATCATCCTTTACATACTCACATAGCTCGATGACCGTCTGGGTACCGGATTACGCAGACCCACTGGCGGAGTAGAGGACAGCGGCCAAGTCACGTTTCCGTTCCGAACAACGGAGGCACTGACGAACAATTTAGAAAGCGCGCTGACATGATGAGCAACCGAGCGATTCGGCCGCGCCGGTGGGCGACTGCTCGAAAGGCACAGGTGCCCCGTGCACACACCTTGGCCGCCTTTCTGTTACGCCCCTCAAGGTTCATTACGCGCCGCGCGGTGCAAACAGCGACAGCCGCCGCCGCGCGCAGAGGTCGGCGGTGCGTCGGGAGGCTCGGAGGTGGCGAAGCCGAAGACAAACAGGAGGAGGCGGATAAAAAAGGGGGAGGGCGCTAATTTCATTCGGGGCGCGTGTCGATCGGTGCGGGGAACGGAAATGGGTGTGTCGAGGTGACCTCTGATCCTGCAGCCAAGGTCAAGCAGTGTCTTCGAGGGCGCCCCCGGTGGGATCCCGCGCACCTCACGTGGTTGTATTTCTTCGGAGCGGAAAGGGAATGCAAGCGAGCATGGCTCCATAAACAAGTCACCCAGGGACAGATTTACCACCCCGCAACCGATTCTTTAATTGCCGCTGCTGCGCAAGAAGGGAGGGGGGGGGGGGCATAGAGAAGACCCTCACCTCTCTCCACCGGCATTCCGAAAAGGAGCTTTTCTCTTGAGCCCCGCCTCTGCGACTGCCCGATTCAGTGTCTCGTTAGAATTGGAGACGGCGACAAACGCCGACACAAGGCGACACGCCCCCTCGTGCATGCAGTCTCGCTTAGTGACGATGTTGCTTTTCAGCGGCATTAGCAGCGGCGGCACCCGAAAGGGCCCCGGGACATGAATATGCAGCGGCAAATAGTTTCGCCGCCTGGAATGTCCCCGCAATAAGTCAGCGCGGCTCGGCTTTGCCGCTTCGCCGGCGGCCTGTGATGCGCGACGCTGTTGCTGCTCCTGCGGCCGACTCTGAAAGCGCCCGCACCGTTACCACAGCGTCAGAAGGCTGTGTTAGCCACTGTGGTTTACCTGCTGCTACGGAAACAAGCTGCGCTCATGTACTGTGGGCGACTGCGAGGCCCCCTCCGACGAGGCACAGCAAATTGCAGGGCAGCATTCGAATTCCGGTGAGATCGTAAATGTGTGCAATCGGGAACCGGCGAAGGTATTTAACTAAATGATAGCTCTGATGCCAAAAAAGAAAAGAGAAAGGGGGGGGGGGGGTAGGCGTCACGGTTATCTCATTTTAATATCCGAGTTAAATATTATCTGCTCCTTCGCAGGAACGAGGACAAGGGGTCCGAGGAAATATGCAGTGATATGACATATTTAGGAAACTGCATGCACCGCAGTGCAGCCGCGAAAGCATTTAACAGTGCAACTAGGATTATCCGAGTGATCGCAACTATTACGAAGTCATTACGATTTACTATACATAGTGCGCACGCGCGTCACCGAGCTCGGCTTCGTCACTTCCGGCATTCGCCACCGGCGTGCCTGGTTGGCTGCCGCACGTGAACTACGTCAGCTATAGATACCCAGGGAGGTACCCAGCAATGGCGACCGTGAATAGCGAGTGAGGGCGAGAGCAGCGGATGTGACGTCATGTCAACACAACGTATATGGAGAAACGAAATCCTGGGGCGATATCTTATAACGGTTCCCGAAGTGGACCGGTTCACTTGGCATCGCCCGATTGGTCACAATCGCTCTTTTGCTGACGCAAGCGCGGTTTTACCCAATCACGTGCGGGCAAGTGGACCAGTCCACTTTTGGAACCCTTATAAGATATCGCCCCTGCTGGCTGCACACTTCACCTCGGCATTCCCTTGCGGCGGAAAACAAAATAGCCTATGAAAAGGAAGTGTCCTTTTAAATATTTTGTAAACCTTCTACACATAAACAAAATACGGATACTCGCAGGCACAGCCCGAAACAACAAGCTGTTTGTTCTGATTTTATGGTCTTTCAGTTGCGAGTAGCGCCGTTATCCGCTCTCTTTATGTTCCGCATGGCGCCTGAGGCACCACGATCACTGTTTGAAACAACAAAGGTATTCTAACGACGTGGCAGACGCCGGCTGATGAGCAAGAAAGAAAAACAGGGAGTCAGGGTAAACATTTGGCAGCATGTCCGCCCTAATAACTATTTGCAGAGGCGTAGGTAGTTTCTAAAGGGAAACAACAGGCTTACAGCAAGCGTCAATCTAAAGCGGGAACCGCCTTTTGACGGAAGTCCGAAAGCTCCTTTCATTAGTTTTGAATCAAGGTGGCAGTCGCCTGTTCGCACCGAACAATGCTGCTTCGTTTGTTGAACTTTGTTCCTCACGGTAGCAGAGCTGTTTACACAGAGTAGCTGCGATAGGGGGAGCTGAAACGGAGCTGTGATATTCAACATACGAAATTTTCGCAAATCGGTTATTACACAGAAACACGTTTTCATTTGTGTACTCATTTGTGTAAGCATCGCTGATCGATAAGACTATTCCAGGTAACGATTGGAAAACGGTCGACGAAGGGGGCGCCCGAAACGAGACGCGGTATTTTCATCAAGTGACAGTTCTCAAACAGCGATGGTGATTTCATTACATTTTACGTATAACATTCAAAGACCAAAACAACGCAGTCGGTATGGGAGGTGCAGCAGAACTCTATGAATCGTGAACACGCGACATTGCTTTACGCCTACCTAAAAGCAAAGAAACACGGGTCATGATCATCATCAGCCTATTTTAAGTCCACTGCAGGAGAAGGCTTCTCCCAACGATTTCCAATTTGCTCTGTTCTGAGCGAGTTGGTTCTGCTTTATGCCTGCGGATTTCTTAATTTTCATCGCTCCGTCTAACCTTTTGCTTGCCTCTGTTGCGTTTTCCCTCTCTTAGTATCCATTCAGTCGCTCTTATTGCCCATCTGTTATCTGTCCTCCGCATGATATGTCCTGCCCAGCTCCACTTCTATCATTTAACTGATATAAAACATCAGCTGCCCCGCCACGGTGGTCTAGTGGTTATGGCACTCGGCTGCAGATCCGAAGGTCGCGGGATCGAATCCCGGCCGCGGCGGCTGCATTTCGATGGAGGCGAAATGTTGAGGCCCGTGTGCTGTGCGATGTCAGTGCACGTTAAAGAACCCCAGGTGGTCGAAATTTCCGGAGCCCTCCACTACGGCGTCTCTCATAATCAGAACTGGTTTTGGGACGTTAAACCCCACAAATCAATCAAAGCTAGTCCTGTCTGTTTTCTAATCCATTCCGCTCGCTTCTTATCTCTTAGCGCTACCCCTATAATTTTTCTTTCCATTGCACGCTACATGCTCCTTAATTTCATCTCGAGTTTGTTCGTGATGCTCGAGGTTTTTGCCCGGTACGTTAGTATACTGGGGAATGGAGTCATTAAATACTTTTCGCTTTAGTGACAGCGGCAAGTTTCCAATGATCACTTGGGAATGTCTCCCGCATGCACTCCGGTCCATCGTTATTCTTCGGAGAACTTCCTTTTCATGGATAAGCTTCCCTGCTGGTAACTGCCCTAGATATACGTATTATAGTTTACAAATCTAGGGGCTGAAGGGGCTGATTGTTCCCGTATTTAGCTAGGCTGTCCAGCATAATTTAGTTGTTTTTTTTTGCCTATTCATTTTTAGTCACATTTTAACACTTTCTCACTTTAGAGCCTCAATCACGTTTTATACTTCGGCGCCGTCATTGCTAAAGAGCTGAGCGTCGTCTATAATGTCGCATTCTAAACGCCTCTACGACGCGGCCGGCACTGTCCGAAATCGTACCCACGACATCGTACCCAGCAGAGAGGCACTGAGCCACCGTGACCTGTGAAGTACGACACGGCTCGAGCCGCGTGAACACTGGAGCCATGGTTTAGTTGCCCGTCAGACGCTTATTCTAAGAACCCCAACAACAACATCAAACAAACATACTTGCTGAGAGGTGATGCCGGAAGATCGACCACTCTAGGAGATAACGAAAATCGGATCGCTGCTTGAAGGCCCGTGTGGCGAATGCCTCAATGTGCATGCGCATAAGGGAAAAAAAAAAAAAAAAAAAAACGTTCGTGTGGAAAGAAAAACCTGGCGCAGTATCGACTAAAGTAGAGCGTCTCAAAGACGTGTGCGCCCGCAGAGGCGCCGACCCTTCTCGGGGCCCACGATCCGGCGCGCCGCAAGCACGGGCGGACAGCCAGATTCTTGTTCTTGGGCGCCCCCTTCGCCCGATATCCTGTTGGCGCATCAATGCGTGACCCG
The DNA here is from genome assembly GCA_013339685.2 of Hyalomma asiaticum. Taxonomy (NCBI): domain Eukaryota; kingdom Metazoa; phylum Arthropoda; class Arachnida; order Ixodida; family Ixodidae; genus Hyalomma; species Hyalomma asiaticum. Next base: position 285,366,434 of record CM023481.1, on the reverse strand, counting down.
CAATCATGCAGATTGCGTCAAGCATTGACGGGCAGTGGACTGCGATGAATTGGAGCCCTCTTCCTGATTTTAGGGGGAGGGGAGTTGAATATCCAGCCGGTATCCTGCTTATTATGAGCTTGGTTCACCCATCGGCGGGCCTTGCCGCGCGCCTGGCTGCCGCGTGAATGTGCCGAGCGCTTTCAAAAGGGCGCGTTTCAGCGCGTCCGCGGGAGCGCTAGACAAAAGACCGAACAGCGCGCCGCCGAGAGGCGTCGTTCCGGTATTGTTTGCTCAGCGTCAGGTGTCAGAAATATAAAGGCTGTTCCGTACCTGTCGGAACATGAGCGTAGTGCATAAACATGGGCCGCCTTCTCAAGCAGCTCAGATGAGCACAAGTGCATGAGTTTGTGTGACCAAGCAGTCGCCCCACAGGAAGGAAGCAGTGCTTTAACGTTATCTGGGCGCACGGAGATGCGGCACCCGCAATAGGCAAAGCACGTGGATTACGATGGACGGTGCGGAATCGTGGCCCGAACATTCAAATGTTTCACAGGTTTGATTGACTGATTTGTGGGGTTTACGTCGAAAAAACAATATGTTTATGAGAGACGCCGTAGTGAAGGGCCCCGGAAGTTTCGACTGCTTGGGATTCACGTGCACTGACATCGCACAGTACACGGGCCGCAACATTTCGCCTCCATCTTAGTGCAGCCGCCGCGGCTGATATCCGATCTCGCGATCTTCGGATCAGCAGCCGGGTACCATAACCAGTAGACCACCGTGGCGGGGCGTCGTAAGTCTTCACTGGGCTGCAGTACTGGGTACACATTGCAGAACATAACCGCTCGCAGGCCTCAGTTTGTAAGGTAAAGCATGCCCTGAACAGGACCTCTGGCGCTACTCAGCGCCACGAAGCACTTGTCATTATGCGGGCCACACACAACCATACAGGCGTCGAGGCGTCAAGCGGCGCGCATGTCGTGAGGAAGCTCAACAGAGGGGGGTGCCCCGAGGTAGCCAGAGGCCATCGATTGTGGGCGCTAGAGGTGGTGCGGGCCTGCGTATTATGTTGACTACTGCTGCAGCCGAAGGGAGCCGTCGACGTCCACCGGCGAAGACGAATGCGTGACCTGCGGCGCGCCGCGGGCACTGCCGGTCACGCACACGCGATAGCAAATCTGCCGTGAAAGAAGCCGAGCAGCCCACCCGAGACTGCGCAGTCCTGGAGGGTTGCCCCGGCCGCCCAGATCAACCAAGCAGCCCTATCGGGGAACAACGGCGCCAAGGAGCGCAGCGACGAGGACTGAAATCGCGCCGCGTCTGTGGCTTGCCCATTGTCAAAGTGCAAATTACCAGCCAACGGCGAGATGAATGTACCACGCCGCGGAACGTGCGCATTCGCGGTATACGATGCACAACGATTCCAGTCCCCTGCCACGTTTTTGTTTGCATCTTTGGTCAGAGAGAGGAAGTACGAGCGAGGAAGTGGCCACCGGTGGACCCATTCACAAAAGGAGCCGATGCGCGCTTCGCGGCTGTTTTTGTGTGTGCATCTGCATAGGACTGTAGGGGAGGGGACGCCGCCGGGAAGCGCGACGACCGGCAGAGGCGCACTACTTGTTGAGGGGGAGGCACCAGGCCCTACTAATGGGCGTATTACGTGACAGGGGAAACAAAAGCTATCTACGCGCAGCTGCCCGCGAGCCAACAACACGGGGCGCGTGCGAGCCGCTTCAGCAGAGCGTGCCCGGACGCGAGGGAAGACAAAGGCCGGGCCCCACCGCTGGCCACGTCACCCGCGTGCCTCCTCCTCGGCCCACGTCGCTACACTGAGGGCGCACAGCCGGACACCTGCTGTCTCGGCTTTAAACACAATCTGTTCATCAACACGATGCTTATATTGACGTAAGCGCCCTTGACGGCTACTACGGGGAAAAAAGAAGGGTTATTTCCACAGTACACAATGACGGGGTTCTTTGGGCCCTACAACTCTGGAGTTTTCTAATGTCCCTGACTTCCAGTGTGGCCGTGGGATCACGTGATACTATGTTGAAATGGTATAACGTAGTCCCTTGTTCTACTACACGGACCTGTCTGCTGTAGCCAGTACGAACGAAGGCGCGATTCAGAAAAGAGAGAGAGATAGAGAAAGCAAAAGTCATGCTCGCTCTTTGTCATTAGCCAGCTGCCTTTCCTTACATGTCCATTTACAACAGTACTGATCGAAATTTTACTTCACCAGCCTTGACAAAAATTATAATGCAACACATTTTCGTAAGCACGGGGCGTGCAGGAGCGATACCTGCTGCTGCCTTCGTGGGTTCGTCCACGTAAGCACCAGAATGCACTATTGCTTTCAGTACGAGCTACAAAGCTCACACGTGTACTGATCGCCATAGTGCTTCCTGGACAACGCAATGCGTCTGCACTTGAAAGAGCATCACAACATCAAAGGAACGTATAGCGAGAGGTTAGAGCAGAAAAAAGAAAGAAAAATGAAGACAAAGACAATATCCCAAGTACAAACAGTAATATGCACAAACAACTGTCGGTTTAGGGAATAAAAGCTGCGAAGGCGCGAGCCTAAAGAAGTAAGTGGTCTGTTCAACCAAGCGCGGAGGGACGACCACAGTGCACAGAAAATGGACGAAAAATATGCAGGAAATGTTGAGCACATGAAACTGCGCACCACTCTCGTTGTGACACTATGTGGAGGAGTTGACGTGGGCTGGCACTCGGGAAGTCGACTGAAATTCCTTCAAAATGCATGCTCGCATGCTTACGCGTGCAGTTATTTCTTTGCGCACCGAAGGAGCTGTCAGTGCGATAAACGAAAAGCTATCACTGTTTTTCGACGTACACTGCAGAATCTTAATTTCGAAACTGAAAACTATGAGCGCTAAAAAGTCGGGGATGAAGACTAGACACATAGGACAAGGCACCTGTCCTGTGTGTCTATTTTTCGTCCCCGTCTTTTTGCCGCTCACTGTTTTCCGTTTCCAGTATGAACGAACTAGCTCCAAAACATGTTCTCCTAGGTCTTAATTTCGGTAGTTGGAACAGTTACTTAAAATCCCTTCTGATAGATATCTCCTACTCTCGTTACGCCATCCTCCGCACACGAGGCCCTTAGAAAAGTCCAACCTTGCGCAATCCACCACCCTCGTGGTGTCGTTGATAACGATGGGGGAAAAAAATAAGCAAATTAGCGTGTTTGTGCACAATGAGACAGCCAGTTAAAGCACCCTGAATATTCCGCGAGAGGTAGGCCATGCAGAAATAATGACAGTGCGTTACGCTCAGAAACTTTTCGTGCATGGTTGTTCACAGCAAAGCCTGTACGTCTCCATGGCTGGTGTGCATGCTTATCGAGCTCTAACAAGAATGATCAATAAATCACCATCAGAAACAAACTTTGATTCATTTAGCCACATCTTGTTCTTTAGCGTAAAAGCCTCGGAGCGCACATGTTTTTGTATTAGCCGCCTCCTCAGCCCCATCTTCGTTTCCTGCATCCATTAAAACAGTCATGCATCCTTAGTGTCGTTCTCCTGCCAAGATATTTTGCAATGAAAACGTCACTAAAACAAATCATCACCACGGCTAATGGTACATAAAATAAATAAATAAATAAATAAATTCGATTAAGTTTTCCTTCTCGTAGATGAATTATATTGTCGTGTCGTACACGATATCTGGCCTATTGTTTCTGCAAGCAACCATCACCGTGCCATTTAGATCAGAACGTCTACGAAAACGGTGCTTGCGAAACTTGCACGCTGATTTTTCGCTGGAATATATTTCAACCGATGTAGAAACAATTTGAAAGACTAATGCGAAGAGGTTGTTACGTGATCCGATATTACAGTCGCACAGGCAGGGCTACTTTGTTCTAAAGGAAAAAGTCGGAAGAAAAGTTCGGTGATCGAAATTTTAGATCGGGGCGCTAACAACAGAAGATATTTTTTCCCCTTTGAAAGCGTTCCTGATGAATACACACAGATTCAGGTATGACCATTTCAGAGAAGTTCGCGCGACCGTGGTCATTACTTGTCATTTTGCAACCGAATTTAGATGTCCCGCACACCTCCAAAAATTTTACGCCTCGAATATATCGGATGAAATCTGCTCGTCAAAATTGTGATTTTTCTTTTCCCCCAGCCTATAGGAGCTGGTTTAAGCTTAGTCAAGTTGAGTTCAGTGACGCAAAAACGACTAAGGCTATGCTGCGTCTGGTTGTTTAGGCGCCCAAATTGAAGCAGTTGGCATCGGCCTGTAATACGCGCAATGACCCGCATACCAGTCGCTCAACTCGATTCAATTACCCCTTCCAGTCAACGACCACGGCGTTTTAATTTCAGTGTGGCAGACGACCTCGCACTGCGAGAAACGTGCTTCGTGTATAGCATTTAGGCCGTTAATGCGGAAGCACCGAGAACGGCCACTGTCGCAGTCAACACATATCCTCGAGGAAGCATTTTAGTACAGCGATACACATCGGGAATTCCAAATGTCGTGGCGCCATCTGGTACATAAAAACCGAAGTACTTGCATAAATATTGACGTATATGTTGGTACTTTGCACGGCCGGGCGACGTCTAAAGGGACAGCTTATCTCGCCAATAAAGATAAAATATCGTTACTAGTACTACTACGTTTTCAGAGCGAGATGAAACAGAAATCCAGTTCTCATGATGTAATGAGATGCCAGTGGGGAATTTGGATGGAAACGAATGGCTTCGCGCTGCCGCGTTATCGAGCAGCATAGTCCACAACGCTAATTCCAAAAATCGGCATGCGCGCTCACCATGTATACGCATAGCTCCGCGCTGCGTTCTGTACGTGATCACTAAGGACGCGCTGTGTTGTAGCGCGGGCAATGCGAGCAAAATCTCTTTCGTACAACGCGAAATGCAAGCACAGCGTCGTCTCGGATGCTCCCCTGTAACACGGGAGGCGTAGTTCTTATTTCTCGCTTAAGACAGTTTTCCTCTCGCTTTCTTATCGCATACACATGCAACATAGCACATACATACACAGTCTTCTCGGCTAAGAAAAAAAAATCGCACTTGTCCAAATATAGCAGTATAGTATGTTCATTCGCATGCTGTAGAGGGTTATCATGCGCACACTTCCGAAAGCAATAAATAATGAGAGAGCCCAAGATGTTCACCATTAAACCGGTCGACAAAGTTTCGCTTGTCTACATGATCAACTTTTATGACAACTGTTCATCAATAAAGACTCTCAGAGGAGGGACAAGGAGTGTAATTGTCAGAACAGCCGCAATAGAACGATCATATCGTGCCCGAGTCTCGCAATTAATCGCTGGGCCAGCCAAGAACCATATAAAGCGCACGAAGCCAGATCTGATGAATGGGTCCAAAAGGACCATCAATTGCGGAACAGAGCGAAATAAAGAAGAAAACAAACAGGTATACGTGCGCGGGAAAGCACTTAGAAGGTTTTCAAAGCCTTAACCCTGCCGCAGAGCGGGCCGCGAATACTAAAGAGCCGGTTTCCTCCGAACGTGAGTGAACTTCCAGAGTTGACCTCATTAAACCCTTTCAGCTGAATCACACTGTTATCCTTAAATGCGGTTGCGTATAATGGAGCGCGCAAGCACGGTAAACACAATGAGACAAAAAGAAACGCCTGTAGCCGAAGATGAGCTCCGCAGATACTCGAAGAGCTCGCATGGCTTCCAGGCTATCAGATCGCCTACCCGTGCACCTTCGGGATTGAAGGGTGATGTTATGGCGCAGCAACGAAGAAAACACAACCGCTCGGGGCCGTACACTGTCAAGTTTCGGGGACCCAATCGCAGCAACCTTTGAACTCTTCCTACAACGAGGCATAGCACGCGCCTACCGCGCTGCATGAACTATATTCTGCTGTGGAAGAGAAAAAGAAGTGGCTTCCTCGGGTTTGTTGATATGAACTAAGGTGCCCCGCTCCGCGCAGTGAGGTCACTGATTTAGTTCAAGTCCTGAAAAATGCGCGTGCCGAACGTTTTACCTGTGCGCCTGTCGAAAGCTCTCAAAAGAAGGAAGGGGGAAGAAAATGTCTATACTTACGCCCACGCGTGACAACAGCAGATCGTGCGGTCATGGCGTATTAGAGTCTTCTATCGTTAGCGAGAATGCTGAATTAACTTGCTGATTTAACAAGTGCCTTTTATGAAAAGTCTGTGTTTGTGTCCTCGGACTCCATGCCAAGCGTGGACGGCAGCGCGCACAAAACACACGTCGTATTTGAGAGTGAAACAAAGGTAATAACACCGAATGCACGTAGTACGTGAGTTGGGAGCGTGACCAAATAAATAACATAAATAACAATGGAACCCTCTTGAACATCGGTGCTGCCGTGTCTTGAACATCACTGCTACCGCCTTTGCCATGTGGAAGTCGCAAGCGCACCACCACTACCGCAAAGCGCATGCGCGGGGTAGAACTTTTATCGCGTAGCGTTATCTTGCAGTGCATCCGGGTTCTTCCTGCCATATCTCTGATCGTTTTCACGAAGCAATGTGGCCTATCCAACGCCAAGGTAGTGCCCGGGTGTTGATGAACCCTCAGATATCGCTTGACACACCCGCTCTCAGCATTCCGAAAAGCATGCCAGGGTTCTTCCGCAACTGTTAGGTTTTGACGTTGCCGTTGTAGCTCTAGGCGATTACCAGTCCGAGTTACGATTGGCACCAGACGCTGTCGGACCATTCTTTTTCTGTACTGTAGGCAGCCTAGTCTGCGTTAAAAAAAAAAAAAAAAACTTCGGCCTTAAGTCAGTACACGAATGGCGCAATATGGCGCCCGATCCTGAAGCGCGCACGACTTGCACTAATATGAACATGCAATAACATTACAGAAGGTTCCAACAAACCAGAAGCTGTTCTTTCAGCTTCGGTACGCATAGCAGACACGATGCCATTTCTCGCCATAATCGTCATAGAATAAATTGCATGGTTTCGAGTGCAAAAATAAAGGAAAGAAAACACGAACGTTTTTATGAGACAGACACGTCGCAGTGGGCTACTCCACATTTATGCGGGCTGCCCAGGAACGTGGATGTAAGTAAACAAGCGTTTTTGCATTTACACGCCGTTGAAACATCCCACATATTGAACCAGCGACTCCGTGCTGAAATAGCACAACGCCATAGCTGCCATATACTAACAGCCGAATTCAACAAACTTCCAACAGGTTCCATCTATTCTGAGCAGTCAGGGTGGTCATTTGTCAGACACGTATCACATCGACGCAGCAGCACGCCATGTCTCACCCATTTGCTCCGCTTTGCTGTCTGCATCGAGGCATATAACACACATCCGTGAGTACCAATATTTTCGTTTTTTTTTTTTAATCACAACAACCGGTCACGCTTCGGTAGCCTTTCTGGGCAGTGATGTTAAATGGATACAAATTTATGCGATGTAACAAGTACGGTGGAAAATTGCAACCGCCCAGTGCTAGTGCGAGAGTTTCTGTCATCCTGTACATCAAATTGGAATTCACTCGTGACCCGCCGTGGAAGCTTGCTAGGATCGAGGACAAGGGTTCGACTCCCAGCCACGGCGGCCGCATTCGATGGGGGAAGAATGCAAGGACGCCCGTACACTTCGATTGGGTGCGCGTTGGAGAATCCCAGACGATCGAACTCAATTAGGAGTGCCCCACTACGACGTGCCTCCTAATTATGTTTTGGTACGTAAAACCACACAAATTATTATAATTCTCCCGTGAAAGCTCTAAAAGGAGCACACCGGTATGCAAGTGCTCCTTGAACCAGCCATGATAACTCTGTGTATTTTAACGGAAAAGCCGAACGCCGCAGGTGCAAGGCGGCAGCGAGTTGAAAAGCAGGTCGCGAAAAGTATCAACTTATATTTCCTTCGGTTTCGCGCCGTTAATTGCCGTGCCGCATGCAGCGACTTATGTGTACGCCGTCATATTAAGTAGAGAATTGCAGGATGTAATGTAGCTGATCACAGCGCAGTCCTTGAATAATTTACAACAGCTCTTGCTTTCCTTGTGGGCCGTAAATAATGTGCACGAGATTCGATGAGCTTGTGGATGAGAATAGCAGATTTAACGGTCCTACTCTCTCCAGCACTTTACCGTTGCCACAGCACTGCCACGTAGTATATAGGTATAGTGACCACAATTAGTTCGCAGACATGTTGTGAACCACTGGCGTATCCAGAAGTATTTTTCGGGATACGCCAGTGGTTCACATAAGTATTTGGGACACCAAGAAGTATTTGGGATATCAAGAGAGGGAAAGCGCAACAGAGGCAGGCAAGAGGTTAGATGGAGCGATGAAATAAAAAAGTTTGCGGGCATAAAGTGAAACCAACTCGCTCAGGATAAGGTGGATTGGAAGTCGCTGCGAGAGGCCTTCGTCCATGCAGTGGACCTAAAATACGCTGCTGCTGCTGCTGCTGCTGATGATGATACAGCGGATTTGGAGGCGTTCACCGATACTGTGTGCAAATATCATGGCTGAAAAAAAAAAAAGAAGCCGAAAGTAGGGGGTGTGGCCGATTGTGGAGCGGTCAGAAAATTTCGGGGGTGTTTTGATACCGACAGGCGCTGGCACCTCACACAAAGTGGTAGCCTAAAACGCCAGCTAGGGGGCCAAACTTTTGAGGAAACATGATGAACGATTTACGCGCACCATAGAGCATTTTCTTTTTAAATTTTAGTCATCGACGTTGGCGCTTATATAAGCTGGAATTATACGGGTGCGTACTTAAGCGCACAGGAAATTTAACGCAACTGCTAACGACAATTTCCGATTGCATTTTTCTTTTTCTTTGTGTGCTACGATAATGGTAGCTGTTCAAACGTTTATTTATACGATGTCAAATGACAAGTAATCAACGCGGTCGCTTCGATACCGCTTCCCGAACCCGCAGCTTCATTTGCACAGATTTCCCGATGAGAATATTCTGTGCTTGTTTTTTACTTTCTTTCACAAGATGAAGACGTGTTAAATGATTAAACGCAACAATATGCAGCAGTGCGCATTACGGTACATCTGGGCGCACTATATGCTGCGCTTGTTGAAGTTAAAAGAAAGCTCGCTCACTTTCTTCATGCATGACGTCATTCATCCTCATCGTGTCAATACCAGACCCTTTAAATGCCACTGAAGTGAGAAACAAACCTTTCCGTAGCAACAAGTTACCCTTACCGAAGGCACCATTCTTGCCAAGAGAACCTTGGTAAGGTAGAAAACGCGTTAAAAGAAAATGCAGATGGTGACGCCCCTCCGAAGTTACCGCATAAATGCGCCTGATGTCAAAAGATTTTTGACGGCGTCTGCTAAGAGCTAGAAAATTATCTGCCGATAAAAATGACACGCACTGTGTTCTGAAGAAGCCAGAGACTTAACATAGCCTGTTTCAGAAAATTTCATTGAGCCACCAATGTGGGGAAAATAAGAAAGGAATGGGGTTTGTTACGTCATGTGGCAAAAGTTTGGGCGCAAAAAAAAAAAAAAGAAGAAAAGCAGACTGACCTTTATTTTCTCTTTTAGCGTTGAACGCAATACTGGCGAAATTAACAACAAATTTCCCAAAAAATAAGTGATAGAAGTAAAGCACCTCAACGTTTGACCGTGAACGTTAAAGGACCCCAGGTGGTCAAAAATTTCCGGAGCCCTCCACTACGGCGTCTCTCATAATCAGAGCTGGTTTTGAGACGTTAAACCCCGCAAATCAATCAATCAATCAATCAATCAATCAATCAATCAATCAACGTTTGACTTCAGTGTCCCTTTAAATATGCAGGTAAAAGCTGCCTCACACAGTTAGGACCCTTTCCGCTGCAAGCAGCCAACGGCAAGACTAGAGTAACCTCAATTAACCAATCAAACAAACAAATAAAAGAAAGAGAAAGGGGGAGGACCGAAATGATTGATTTTTACATTCGCCGCGTCCGTAAACGGCGTTAGCTGACACACCGATGGCTCGATTCAGCATATGTATTCCAAGAATCTGCAAGAAATACCACGGAGCAAGACAAATCAGCGTAGCTGAAGTGGTAGGAGACAGCACGCGTCATGTAGAAATTGTAGGTTTGCTGTCGAAGCTGCTCTACAAAACTAACTTCCACAGGTTAAGCGAACAGCTCAAGAAAACGAATTTTCAGCATTTTCACAACACTTGCACTATCATTCACAGTTGTCCCTGACACCTTTCTTATTCCCGTTCGCGATGGTCGTCGATGACCGCCGTTTTTCTTCTTTTTTTCTTTTTCAGACGCGCACTGCCACTGCCCCCGCAACGGAACGCTCAAAGTAGTAGTAACGAACTTATATAAGCGAATTAGGCCTAATACGCAACGATGCGTTATAAATCAAATACATTGCTTATGGGGAACTTTGTCTTAAACTCATTCGTGCCACCGGAGCGCGCCTATTCACATCTCTTTTGAAAACCAAGGTTTTTCGACCAACGCAAACCCTCGTTATTCTTGGTATCATTTTTAACAGCGAAAGCTGTTCAGCAAGTTGTTCCTTGTCTGGCGAACAAAAAAAAAAAAAACTATCATGATTATTTCAGGTCTCCACGAGTGCGCTTCTCCTGTGCAATGCCCACTATACGGTGTTCACACACGCGCTTCTTTCTTCTCTTGCGCACATGACCTCAGCGCTGTACTACACTGGCAGAACTGCGGCTGGCGGCCGCAAGCAGAAGAAAACGAAGACAAAGACCTAATTACGCGATGTTCTCGCAACTGGACAACCATGTATCACTTTGCATAACCGGTAAGCCTAAATAACCTAACATGTTCCCCCCAAACACGCGCCTAACCATACGCAGCCATGGGTCGCATGATTCGCACTCCCGAGGAAGAAGCTGCGATCCGAGAAGCAAATAAGCATGACACCGATCAGCTTCGCTGTGTATGAGCTTTGCGCGGCTTAGTGGAAGCTTGAAGCCATTTTTTTTCCCCCTCACTTTATTTTTTTCTTTTTCCTCTGCGTGCAGTTCGCTAGAAGCCCAAGTCTGTAGATGGCACGTTGAAAGCGTGCACCTTCTAAGCACCTTAGTATACATGATTATGGGGTGGTGTTATCGAACAAGACACCGTAGGTTTCGAAAACCAGTCGGACAGCAATTTCAGTTCATCCAGTGCCTATGAGAAAACTTCAGTTCATCCAGTGCCCATGAGATCGCGCTGCTAAGCTCGAAGATGCGGGTTCGATTCCCAGCCGACCGTACTTCAAAGGGGGCAAAATGCAAGAGCTTAATCCGGAGCCCATAATGTACGGCTTGCCTCATAATCATGGTCTCGGTAGTTAAAACCCCAGAATTTATCAAGTCTTCTGCAAACATATATGCGGCGTTCGAGCTCGCCTAACGATATAGTTTCATTGTTTTTCTTTTTTTCTTTGCAATTTCAAAGGCGGCGTGCACGGCGAAGCATTCATACATCTCATAATGCACCCCCCCCCCCCCTCCAAAAAAAGAAAAAAACATTCCGTCTGCTTTATTTGCTCGGCAGTGTCCTTGCCTCAGAATAATAAAGATCTTCAATGTGCTTGTTGTCACAGGAGCACGCTCTGCACGTGGACTTGGACTAAGCATGCAGTCTTTCTGTTGTTGACTGAATGTGTCACCTTAATCCGTTTTCTTAAAAATTCAGCATATTTACAGTGACATTTAGGTCGAAAGGTGAGAGGTATCATGCATCAACATAACGGAATTCATGCAATGTGAGTAAAGCACAGAAACTGAAGGCGTATAATGGAACCAAACCATAATAACAAAATTAACGAAACAAAGGCACGTGTAATGTAAAAAAAACAAAAGAACACTTTATTTTGCTTTTCTTACAAGCAAATTTTCACAGAAACACATTTTACTCCTGCAGCACTTGCGCTATATAATTATTTATTTATATATATGTACAAAACAGAATAAGGTCACTACCAGTAACACAAACATAAAATAATAAATGGGACGGGACAGGGCGGGAAACTAGCATAGTCATCTTTGGGGAAGGAATGATTTTGGTATACAATTCCTAGAGCATAACACAAAGAGAGTAGTCCATACTAAACAGTGCCAAGACTCATACAAATGCCAAAAGGAGAACAGAAAAAAAAAAAGGCGAACACTATTGAACGTAAACGTATGAACAAGGCAAATGAATTTGTCATGTACAGGCAGGCCAAACACAACACGGAAAGTAGGGGCAGTAAACGGAAGACAACTAAACAAAATGCATACTTGAACATTCTTACTTTGGTACTTAAATGCACTACTCTGTCACCTTTTTAAACCGAGCTGTTTAAGATAAAGAACACAATTTAGTGAGAGGACATATGAAACATTACTCCGTCGTTTCTCAGACAGGCACGATATAGTTGAAAAAAAAAAAATACCAACAAGGCTCTTGATTCATAGGATCACACGACCACCAGAGGAAAGAAATGAGAGTTTGACATTTTCACCTGGTCATCAACGATACTGTACAGACCAACGCCTCGCTCAACGAATAAAATAATCGCGACAGTTCGAACAACGCATGTACCGCGTAATATGTGTAAATGACGAAAACAGCCGTTCAGCAAAGAAAAAAACGTACCAAAAAGCAGAGGAACAGTATTTATATATTTATACTTGCCAAGTCACTTATGCACATAAACGCAACCCAAGATAGGCATCTTGTAGTAATTATAAATGCACTCATTGTGAATCACAAGACATACAACAGTAACAAAGGAAGAAAGACAAAACTTTTGTCAGCGCCACGCACATCTTCCTCATCGCCAGCGATTAACAGACAGCGTCCCTCACAACAGAGTTCGTCGCGTAAGACAGTGAATGAGGCACCAGGGGGGCGTCTATCTACAGGCAGAGAGCCATGACCCGGGTTTCTACTGCTTCTAGGAACTGGTGTGGGGGGGAGTGGGAGGGGGGGAGGCTCCGGCGAGCGGGCGAATAAATACGATGCGGATAAATAGCGGGGGGGAAGGGGTTTGGCCGGATCATAGCTTGTTCCTACCTGAGAACAAGGTGGGGTGGATGAAGGCGCTGGGCACGCCGGCCGCCGCGCCCGGGTAGTAGCCGGGCAGGCCGGCCGCGTAAAGGTACGGCGCCAGGGAGTCGGGCGGCGGTGGCGGTGCGTCGTCCTTCTTGGGCTCGTCGCCCTTCTTGGCGTCCTCCTTGGGAGACGGCAGCGCGAAGCTGGGCGGGAGCCCCTGGCCCAGCATTTGCAGCTGCTGCACCAGGCTGGGTGCCTTGTCGGTGTCGGCGGAGCGTTCAGGAGCGCCGTCGTCGGTCATCTTCTTGATGTTGTCGATGTGGTTGCGCAGTGCGTCAATGTGCCGCTTGGAGAAAAGGTGGTCCTGCATCGAGGTGTTGCTGAACTGGTGGTTGTACTTGACCGAACACAGCTGGCACTCCTCCGGAGGCTTCGGAGGCTCGATTTCTTGGCCAAAGGTCTTGGCGAAGGCAAGCTTGGACTTTTTCTCTTTGGCGCGGGCGTTCTGGAACCACACTTGGACGACCCGCTTGGGCAGTCCGATTTCTCGGCCCAGCATTTCACATTCGGCCATGGAGGGTGTCTTGTAGTCGGCGAAGATGGACTTCATCACCTTCAGCTGGACGGTGGTCATCTGGGTGCGGAACCTCTTTCCAGAGCCCGAGACGGGGCGTGACGGTTGCTGCCCCCCTGCACCGTGAAGCCCTAGAGGCGACGTGGGGTTGGACTCGAAGAACGAATCGTCGCCGTCCATATTGTCTGTGGACTCGGAATGGGTCTCGGAGCGCGCGTCGTCGGAGACGCCGATCCGCAGGTCCATGCTCTTCTCGCTGACCGACAAGTGGTCACCGGACCTATCCGAGTCCAGGCGTAAAGGCTTGCTCAGGTCTAGGGGGGCCTCGCCGCCACTAACCTCTGCCTTATTCGCCTTGGGCTTGACACTGAGGTCCGTCGGCGCTCCGGTCATCTCGTCCAGGTACTTCTTGAGAGAGTCTTCATAGTATTTTTTCATCGTGCTGTGGACCAGATCCGGACCCGCAGAGGGCGAGATGGCTTTGCTTTCCTCGGAAGCGCTGCTGGTCGGTGTTCCTGGGTTGGAGTCCGCGTCGCCATCTGGGAACGAGTCAATGTTGAGCTCGCCTTTGCTGTACAGGTCTGCGTGCCGAGTCGCTAAGTGGGACTCCAGCGCCGACCTAGCCTTGAACAGAGCGCGGCAGAAAGGGCACCGCTTGTGGATCACTTGCTGGTGCGCCCTGAACTGGCCTTTACGTTCACGCGCCCGCGTATTTTGGAACCACACCTGCACGACACGCTTCTTGAGGCCCACATCACGCGCAATGTTCTCGAGCATTTTGCGGCTCGGATTACTTTCCATCTGGTACTTTTGGTAAAGGTAGTCAAGCTGCTCCGGCAAGATTGTGGTCCGAAGTCGCTTATCGCGTGGTGGGTCGCCCGTCGGGTCCTTGTTGTCTTGCTGCTGTATCTGCTGTGGTTGGTCTTCTTCCAGCTTACGCTTCCACGGCTGCTGCTGCTGCTGCGGCGGCGGTGACTGAAGAGCAAGCTGCTGCTGCTGCTGTCCCTCGAACTGCAGAATAGCGAACGAAGAGTTTGGAGGATAGTTCGGGAACAAATTAGGGTTCATTATGTGCACAATTTGATGTTCACGCCACAGGTCAAACCGCGGAAACACCAAACTACACTTGTCACATCGGTAAGAGCCGTTTTGCGGGCTTTTGCACGGCGGCTCTGGAGTCCTTGGGGATGAAGGGTTCGAGGCACTCACAATGCTTCGATCGTCACCACTGCCACCACCACCGCTGCTGCCGGTTCCAGTCCCACTGCCAGTCGCTGCAGATTTCAGTTGAGCTGCCAGTGGGTTTTCGTCCTTGAAGCAGGAAGTCTTCTGGTGCTTGATAAGCTCATAGTAGCGCTGAAACACTTGTAAGCACTTTTTGCATTGGTAGTTGAGTCCTGGCGTCCTTTGGAACCTCCCCGAGCCGTCGTCCTCCGGTGCTGAAGGCGGCTGGTTCTCGTACACTTTTCGGGCCTTCTGACGGGCATTCTGGAACCAGACGACGATGACGCGCGGACTCAAGTTCAAAAGCTTGGATAGGTACTCGAGGTCGTCGTCCTTGGGGTAGGCGTTCGTCTCAAAGAACTCCTGAAGCACCTTTATCTGATAGTCTGTGAACCTGGTCCGGTTGGCCCGCTTCCCGGAAGATCCGGCCGAAGGCGTCGACGTCATCGGCGTAGGCGTCGTACTCGAGGACCGCTCCAGCAGGGGTGGCGGCGGCGTGCCCAGCAAGAAGCCATGATGCACCGGCGACGCCAGGTCTAGTGGCGGATCTACGGACAGCCGAGACGTCAGGGAGCTCAGGAACTCGGACTTGCCACCGCTACTACTGCTGCTGCTGCTGCCGCCGCTGTTGTGCTGCGAAGGTTGCAAAGCAGGGGGCTCCACCTTAGGTGTTAAAAGGACGCCCTCCCCGTTTTGAGTCGCGTTAGAAGATGCGACACTGTCTTGCGTGTCTGTGCTGGCAACCTCAATGCGCGCCTCCTCTTTGATAGCATCCTTCTTGACGGGAGCCTCAGACGGTGTTGTCGTCGATGAAGTTGGTGCCTCCTTACTCGCAGTGGACGTAGGCACCGGCTTTACGGTGGAGATGCTGCCGTCGTCAGCGTTGTTGTTTTTCTCGGACAGCGGGATCACTTTGGCCTCGCCCGTCTTCTCGTACTCTTCGAGGTTAAGGTATGTAGACGGAGGGTTGTTGAAGTTGTACGGCGAGTCCTTGTTACGCTGGCGCTCCTTGAAGAGGGTATTGCGGAACCAGTGCTTGATGACCTTGAGAGGCAGGCCAGACTTCTCGGACATCTCCATCAGTTGCTCCTCAGTTGGAGAGTTGTTGATGTCGAAGTAGGCCCGCAAGATGCGCAGCTGTTCATCGCTGATACGAGTACGGGCCCGCTTTTGCTGTTGAGCTTGCTGCTGTGCCTGCGCCAGCTGCTGATGTTGCTGTTGAAGCAGCTTTTGTTGGGCAGCAAAAAAGCTAGGATCCATGGCTCCTGGCATCATAGGGTGGTTGAAGGCGGACGTTATGAGTGGATCCATATGAGGAGGCATGACAACAGGAATCAGCGGCGGATGCATGTTCATGGCCGCTGCAAAGGGCATGTTCATTCCCATCGGTAGCCCCATGCCTAAGCCCATGCTCATGAGCAGCTGATTAAATTGCAGTTGAGCTGCCATCTGGTTGGCCGTCACAGTGGACGCTTCGGACACTGGCTGCTGCTGGCTCGCTTGCGGGGTTACCGACAGTGACACCGGTGGTGTTGCCGAGGCAGGTGTTGGAAGCTGCGGGGAGTGGCCTGCCGCATTGGTTCCGCTGCTGTTGGTGTTACCGCTACCGCCGCCAGCACCATTGCTGCCACCGTTGCCTCCCACACCCACCGTCGAGACGCCCACGGCTGCACTCGGCGAAGCCCCATCGGCCTGGCCGCCTGCGGCCTGGCTGCTTGCAAGGTCCAGCATACCCTCCTCCGTGGGAACCTGCGACGCATTCTTCTTGTCGTACTCCGTCCGGAAGTCGTCTGCAAGCTTGGACACGAAGTCTAAGGGCACTATGTCATGATGGACTTCTTCCCTGTGAGCCTTCAGCACCCAGATACTGGAAAACTCCTTCTGGCAGAGATTGCATACCGAGCGGTTGATTTCTGGCATGGTGTTCTCTTTCTCCGGTTCAACTTCTTCAGCTTCTCTCTTCACTTGTACAGCTTCCATATTAGGAGATGTAGGCTTGTCCGTTTCTTCCTTAGGCTGCTGTTGTTGCTGTTGAAGGATTTGCTCGCGCTTCTCGGCGTCCCTTTTCATGCGCTTCTGGTTGAATTCATTGAACTGCATCACAACGTCAAAGCCGAAGCCTTCTAGAAGATGTTTATACATAGGAGGCTTGGACCGCGGGTACGGTGATCTCAAACGAAGCAATTGCTGTGTTGCCGTGGCGGCAGCCTGAAGCTGAGGGTTGTTCAACTGACTCTCTGGCAGCATTTGTTGGGATGTGTGGTGCTGATGATGGTGGCTGTGGACTGGATGCTTCTGCGTGACCACCAAAGGAGACGTTGACTGGGCTACTGAGGTCGCCACACAGTACAATTGTTGATGCTGAACGAGCGCTTCTTGTGACATTAGAATTGCACTGCAGCGGTTACACGTCACCATTCCCTGTGAAGATGTTATTTGCGATGAGAGTAACACGGGCTGTTGACCAACGTGTGATACAGTCGACGTGATGACGTGGTGCAGACAGCTACCATCTGAATGGTCTTGCGAGGTAGGTGTCGTTGATGTGCTAGCAGGCACCGGAGTTGAAGGCGCTGAATGCCCGTGGGAAAGATTTTGTGACGACGATTCGGGCTGCTTCTGCGGAAGTTCTTGAGCCTGTTGTGGTGGCTTAGTTACAGCTAACATATCCGACAAGCTTTTCTGTTGGGAAGGCTGTGGAGAATCAGACTGAATAGCGACTCCACTTTCAGGCTTCTCTATAAGGGGCGAGCTTAAATCGACTTGACCAGTTATTGCTAGTTCATGAAGCTTTGATGCTCTGGTTTGGTGAAGCACAGATCTCATGTGGATGTCCAAAGTGGAGCCTTGAGTATAAGCTACCTTGCAAATGTTGCACTTGAATGGCTTCTTCTCCGATTCGTTGTTATTGTTGTTGGTGGGAGAGTGTGCCATAACTTGAGACAACGTCGGTGACTGAGGTGGAGCGACGGCTGTTTGCGATGTCACGCTGTTACTGCAATTGGTTGGCGCAACGGTAAGTGGTGTAACGTTAGCTGAACTTGGCAGCAAAGTTGGCGCTGGACTACTGCCATCTTTCAAACTCAACTTCAGCTTATGCAAGTGAGAAACGGAATTATAATGCACTAAAAGGATGTTCTTCTGAGTAAAAGACTCTTTGCAGATATCGCATTTGTATGGTCGGTTGGGATCTAAATACTTTTCCATAGGATAGCTTAGCTTTTCCCCTTTTCGATGAAGCAATGTCTTGTTGTGACTTGTCAGATAACTTTGGCGAGTGAATGCAACTTTACAGCGGTGACATTTGTATTTCCTTGCAGGATCATTGTAGCTGTCTTCGGCGATGGCTTGACTGTTAATGTAATCTTCGAAAAATTGTTCCTTTAAGGTACCTCCTTCGCCAAGACCTGGTACACTAGTGTCCATAGGTTCAACGCTACCGTCATTTTCGTTGATTTGAACTCCATCATCAGTGTCCATTTCCTCGTCCAACGGAGCATCCTCTTCTCGGTTGCTTTCTTTCTTTAGTAGTTCGGTCGTTTGTGGGTCCAACACCGCACCACCGCCACTTGTGAGCAAGGGGTTGTTAACTAGGCTGGTCTTGTACTGCTCCAGTTCTTCCGGCGTCATATCTATGTGCGACGTCTCCACATGTTTCTGGAGCGCAGCGACAGAGCGGAAGCTTCTCCCGCACAGCACGCATTGCGTGGCCGCCCGAATGACATGGTACTGGGAGTGGAGCTGTAACTTCTCCAGCGTCTTAAAGGCCAGGCTACATTGATTACATCTGTACTTGTACACGTGCCGCTCAGAAACAGCCAGTTGATGCTGGAGCTGCTGCTGTTGTGATCGCCGTGAGTGGATTTCTTTGAAATGAACTTGCACTGCTTGCGGTGTCATGAAATACTGATTGCACGCTTTCTTCCAACACAGGTAGCCAGGACCTCGAGGAGTCTGCTTCAGTTCCAAGTGGCCTGTATCAGTCTGGTGGCTGAACAGCTCCTCCAGGATGCTGAAGCTTTTCCCGCAGGCACCGCACGTGAGGTCTTCAACCGATAAGCAGTCGTCAAGCCCCGTCTTCTCCTTGTTCTCCGAATCACTCGCTTGGCAGTCAGCATCAGCACTGTCAGAATCCTCATTGGCTGTGGGCAATGCGTTGTGCTTTGTAGTAGGGTGCTTGCTTTGTTTCGCTGTCGTTACTGTCGATGCCCAAACAGATGTGTCGACAAGAGCAAGAAGTCGTTGCATTCCTTCAGATGTTACGTTGTGTGTCTCCACGAGATGTGACTCAATTTTGTTCAGTGCTTTGAATTGCTCCTGGCAGAGCGGACACTGCACCGACTTAGGCTGTTGCTGAGCTTGCTGTTGGGAGGAATGCTGAGATGATACGTGCGCGTGTAGTAGCGTCTGGCTCTTGGCAGTGAAGTTGCACAATTTGCATTTGTGTCCCTCGCTGGCTTTCTCTTCCTCGGAGCGATGAGAACTCGCAGCAGCTTCGGCTTTGGCGGCGTTTTCGAGTAAGGCTTGCTTTAGCATTGAACCTGGACTTGACGGACCTCCTGACTTGTTAGCTGCTTCTCTATCTTCCGCAGGCAACACTGGGGGTGGTAGGTCCACTTCCATTGCTTCCGTACCTTTGTTCTCTGCAAAGAAATAACAAGAAAAAACAACATGCGGTAAGTTTCAAATGCTCCACTAATAGCCTGACTCACTTAAACTTCATGACAACAAAGACACAAAACAGGTGAATCTGTCTAGTGGTGGTTCATCTAGTATCAAAGTCGGGCTCGTAGACTAGCCTGCAGGGCGCGGGCGAACAAGCACACAAGGGACGAAATGGATTGAAGACCGGTCGAAATACTATTGTTTGCCTTTCATCCATGTTAGCGAGGCACAGCTATACTAATGGATGTCATCGCCCACTTAATCCAATGGGCATGTCACGCCAACTATCACGCTTACTTTCGGTACACCTGTTACGATAGCCGAAAGCCTTCGAGATGACGCGAGTGAAAATTAAGTTATACAAATTTCGTCAGGCGCAGTGTCCGTGTTTTTGTGAAACTGCGACGTCATAAGGTAGTGATCACTTCCACACAACAGACGTAGCCAACGTGAACAAGAGCCATGCTCCGCACGCAAACTGAACCACGAGCCAAGCAGCTAGCTTCACAAGACATCTTATGGAACTTTTAAAATGAAACTGGAGGTAATCCGAAGTTTGATTGATTGATTGATTTGTGGGGTTTAACGTCGCAAAACCAGCTGTGATTATGAGAGACGCCGTAGTGGAGGTTTCCGGAAACTTCGACCATCTGGGGTTCTTTAACGTGCACTGACATCGCACAGTACACGAGCCTCAACATTTCGCCTCCATCGAAATGCAGCCGCCGCGGCCGGGATTCGATCCCGCGACCTTTGGATCCGCAGCCGAGTGCCATAACCACTAGACCACCGTGGCGGGGCCATCCGAAGTTTGATAACATAGGCGTTTTCCGCACAATCTGCCTGTAGAGTAAACATTAATATGTCTTAAATTGAAATCCGGTTCTGCATTAAGAAATGCAATCGGCAAATGCTCATCTGGAAGTTGTACGACATTGATACCATAATAATCGATAGTACAGTCTCCTACGAAATAGAACGCTGGCGCGATTACCACCTCACTCTTAAAGAACTACAACATAGAACCGCAACGCACATTTTGCCACTTTCTGCAGGTCCTGATATAATGAAAGTTAGCAGCAGCTCTTGCCTACCAGTAACGTTGGTAGTGCCTGACTTCCCCAGATGGCAGATCGGCGCGGCTAGTAGCGTAAAAGCGTCGATACCTTGGGGATTTATGAAAACGTTGGATGTTGGCAGATTAGGTATTGTGCTGTAGTCCCTACGAACATCATATCCCAAGTGTTATATAGCAGTGGTGACTGACTTGTGCGCAAACTGGTAACGCATCACGTGTATGCGGCTTATCAGGACTGCCGGTCAAGAGGGAATAAAGACACGACGTTTTTTGCTTGATCTATCACATTGATTATTTGGCTCTGTTCTTTCATCCCGGCATGCCACCGACATGACATGCTATCAGAAGTGGAAACGAGTAGGATCATCTTATGCCCGTAGTGAAGTGTTTGTCGCGGCGCTCGACTGACAGTCGCCGGTGCGATGGACTCTCTATCGTCAGCACGTTACTGTATACCATGGAAGACAAATCAGGAAAATCTTCCAAATGTTTGATCCCTCGGAATAATAATAATAATAATAATAATAATAATAATAATAATAATAATAATAATAATAATAATAATAAAGGAGAGAATACAACAAATTTCTCAGCTCACTTAGTAAAAACAAGGAACGTGGTGTATGAAAGCGCCTGTTTCCACCTTGGGAAACAAAGGCCCGGTAAGACGACTGACCAGTTCGCAACCGCTCTACACGCCTGGCATACCATGCACTGCGACGTTCCTGCACTGACCACGCAGTGTATACGGGATGCATTCGTCGTGGGGCTCACAAATGTCGCGCTTTCAGGTCTGTCCAGATGGATTCGAGTCGTACTCTAGAAACAGCACCGGCGAGGGATCGGCCGAATGATACGGTTCAGCGACGGAAGAGGGAACTACAGTTCACCGCGGAGACGTCACAAGCCTGGGCCGTAATTCTACGGACGGCACCTAGGCCTCCTACCTATAGCAACGGCGACGTTCGCAAACCCCTCGGTTGCCCATGCGGAAAAATCGGCAGGGCTTTCCACAGAGCCGATTGGCCGACGTTCATATCATTTTAAGAGGTGCTTCGCCCAGGCTGCGTGTTGTAACAGCTCTAAAGGCAATAAATACTTCGCTGCTGTTTGCAAGATCAAGCCTCAAAACCATGAGGCAGAAAATTCTAGATCAGATTCAGAGAAAGAACGTCATTTCGTAGGAACGGTCAGTGGTTAAACGGTTCAGTTTGTGCAAATAGCCATGAATGAAGTAGAAGAAGTATTGCCTAAGATAGGTTCCGGAGCAGATCTGTTTCGCCAAATTTTCCGGGAGTTCATTCACAATTGGAGGCGAGACGCGCATTGTTATCCGGCACAGGAAAGCAACCCTTCGCGTTAATAAAGGGAACCGGCGAGCATTGATCCAGTAGAGGTCAGAGCCAGGGCGGAGCTACGGCCCCCTGTTATAAAATCTCTGATGTTCGGATAACGTTTTTAGTTCAGTAACCAGTGTACGCGAAAACTTTTGGGTGAGAACCCTTGGTTCCTTTACCCACAACCTCCACTTGAACTACATCTTCGACCACACCAGCGTATAGCAATACGCTCAATCTTTGTCGTCATCCGTTATGGCCGCGAAGAGGCCGATACGTCTAAGC
Organism: Hyalomma asiaticum; assembly: GCA_013339685.2. NCBI lineage: Eukaryota > Metazoa > Arthropoda > Arachnida > Ixodida > Ixodidae > Hyalomma > Hyalomma asiaticum. Next base: position 285,344,291 of record CM023481.1, on the reverse strand, counting down.
ATAGGTTAAGCCGCCACCATTGTTTCGTCTTCAAATTAGCTATATTGACAGTGAAGACTTAATTTTTTTTCTGTTTCTTCGCTTGCAAACTTTGTGAATTTGAACAGGCCAAATCGCACTGTATTTCTCATGAGCTTGTTGTCCGTATACCCGACTTATTGGAAATAAAAAACAATAAAAAGGGAAGACGCGGTGTTCATAACTTGCGCGCTAACGGGTATATGTGACTTATCAGAAGTGCCGGTATATAAGCAAGGCGGAATAAAGATATCGGGATTTTTGGTTGACTTGACAACTGGCGTGCCCCGGGTGTGCTCTGTTGAACTGTGTTTCTCATGAACTTGTTGTCCCGGCGTGTCGCCGCACGACAACAGCAATGCAAACAAAAGTGAGCACAGGCTCAGTCGCCGTTCTTAAGCAACGTGGCAAGTAGCAAACAAAAATAATAACGTAAGTGGCTATTTGAGCGATGTGTAACTTTGGCTGGTTACATACATGAATGCAGCGATCGCGCAGAGCGGTCGGTCTCCTTTGATTTCTGGAGTTTTACGTCCCAAAATCAGTTACGATTTTGAGAGACGCCGTAGTGGACGGCTCCGGACCTGGGGTTCTTTAACGTGCATTGACACCGCACATTAGAAGGGCCTCAATATTCGCCTCCATCGAAAATGCAGCCGCCGTGGCCGGGATTCGATCCCGCGACCCTCGGATCAGCAACCGTCAGCAACAGGAACATGTCACGTGATTTTTGCGGGAACATGTCACATCACATTGCGTTACGTGATTTTTGGATAATCACGCGACGCCAAAATCAAGTAAGAAAATGTCACATGACATATTCTCGCCAAAATAACGTAACGCAATGTCGTGTGTCATGTTCCCGCCAAAATATCACATGGCGGTCAAGTGGCCTGTTTCAGTAAACTATCGGCCAGCTTCGCCGTGATCTGGCCTTGCGCGACCTAGCGGAAGATGCATCCTTTTTCATCTAAGCTGCGAAATGATAACCTTTAACTTATACGCGAGTAAGAGCCTTTAAACGCGCTGTACAGAACTGCGATAGCTGTTTCATGGTGATGTCTACAGGTGCGTAAATATTACGAGTCTTTGTTTTGCAAGCTTACCAATTCCCTATTATGTGTTGGATTATCATAAGGATTCCGATGTCTAAAGCCAGTAGAATTTACCACTCTCTCGAATGCAGGAATCTTATTCAACTCGACCCACCAGTGCTATTCAAGTATTTCTACATTTTAGACGAGCTCGAATAACGTACGTTGAGTTCTCCCAGAGCTAAAGCTCCCTGCTAACAAAATTATGCCAACGCAGCGCAGCAATGCGTCATACATTAACTGACAAGCTTTACGCCGAGTATATAGTACGACAAACTGGTCAACAGTGACCTAATGTAACCTTCCCTAGTGAACAAAACTGACAGCTGGGCGAGTTGATGACTAATCATCGTAGCGCGTGCGTGTGTGTGTGTGTGCGTGCGCTGCTTCACATGCATGTGATGGTGGCCCGTTCGGATGGAAACACGGCAAAGGCAGAAGAAAAATAGCGTCGCCCAAGCTTCGACATGGCGACAACTTGCGTAGGTCCACCCGAGACCGACTCATCCCGATTTTCTTGGATTTCCGACTTCACTCCTCGCCTGATCATAATATTATCCCCTTAGCCCACGTCAGGTATGTGCACCGTCAGCGTTTTTTGAGCTGCCCAAGACCTATTTCCACTTGGTGTATTCAGCATCCGCCAATTCAAACCCCCGAGTACAGTGCTTCAGAGAGTGGCCCACTGAATACTTCCGCGTAAGTGCCACAGAACCTGTGGTTCTATTGAGTACTAGTCGCCTCGTGTCTCTATAAGTTCTTTGTGGTTATTGCTTGTATGCAGATAGCCGTAGCACGGGATATTGACGAGTAAATTCAAATGACTGCAGGTGAGTGTTGGCGACATACAACGCCCGTGTGGATGTAGTGCGTTTACGTTCGCGAGCCACGCTGCACAGCAATACGCACAGAACGGCTTACTGCTACAGACGCTGACAAGCGCCGGACACTCCACACGGAGTTAAGAGTCTGTCCCAGCTACTGCTGTAAGATCGTGAACACACTGGACGAGCACACGTATGACAATAGTAGTTCCTAGTGGCAGGGCCACCGTCACGTCGCACTCAACGACAACCAAGTTGTCGCGAAAGGGAGACCGCGCTTACTGAACGGCGTCGGCGTGAATCACTGTCTCAAATGTGAAGGTTCCTGACAAGCAACAGAACAATGCCTTAAAGGGGTCCTGCCACCCCTCGCGCTTGGTTTTGAAAACGGCTCGGTGTGTATGGAAGGCTTATCAGAAACACACTGCCGAAAGGATTTTTCAAAAAATATTTGCTGGGATCGAAGATATTGCGATCGGAAACTCTGCCTTGCCCGTTCTTCCTCAACTCGGCAGAACAGGGCTCTGGTGGGCGGCCCTGAGCGAGGTAACCTGCCCATCGCTTTACCTGACCAGGATTCAATGTCTCAGCAGCGTGGCTGATATGCGTGTGACTTGATGGGGTTGCCGGGTACATCCGCACTGAGGAAGGCCCGAACACAGGCGCGCGGGCGGCAGCGGGTGGGTTAATTTATGTCAGCTATCGTCCAATAGCAGCAAATCATCTGGCCTATGACGAAATGGAGCAGTTACAAAGGAAGTGAGGAGTAGCCTTTCTTTGAAAAGAGGTCTCCTGAGTGACAACTTTGTGCTTCGCTTGTGAACAATACGTGCCGCGCACTACAGAATTTCGCTGAGATGTTCATCGCAGGGTACGCTAGCCATAGAATGCGTTTTTTTTTTTCACCTAGCCCAAGGGGCATTCAGCACCCTTTTAAATCTGCGCAGTTTGTTTTCCTTGGGCCCCATGACGACAAGCTGACTAGTAGTTACCTAAAAGGACAATGGGTAAGGAACGGCGCATAGAGAAAGTATAACAGCCCAGGGCGAGTACTGACTGCTAACGGGAGTCTTTTTCTCGCACAGTTCCCTATATGGAAAACCATACAAACTAGCCCAGCCTTCCACTCTATACTGACAAAAGACTGAAGTTGAAAACTCACCGACGTCGACGTCGAAGCTGACATGCTCGTTGCCTGCGTACTCCTTGACAAGGAAAATGTCCTTCCAGGATTCGCCGGCCGAGCTCTCGTCCTTGGCACGCGTATGCTGCAGGTGGCGCAGCGAGTGCGCGTGCCCCAAGAGACCACTGCGGGTGCGTGAGTGAAAGCCGCAGGCCGTGCACTGGTAGTGACGCGCCACGTCGCCGCGCAAGTTCGTCTCGGCTGCCACGAGGAAGAGGAAGAGCCTGGCCACCAGGTCGTGCCTGGCGCTGGCCGCGTGCAGCTGGAGCTTGTGCACCGAGTTGGTGTAGTAGTCGCACGCATTGCAGCGCACCTGGACGGGGTTGCTGACGTTGACGTACTTGAGCTTCCAGTCGTTACGCGGGCCGCCCTCCTTTATATGGTTCACGTGCTGCAGCCTCTGCAGGTGCTTGTCCGTTTTGCAGTGGAGCTGGAAGTTAGCCCTCAGGTTGGTCTTGTAGGAACAGAGTTTGCAGACATAGCTGCCGGCCACCGCCATGAGGACTTCGTCTTCGCGCTGCCGCGTGCGGTCCTGTTGGAAGTGGGCCCCGAGGGCTTCCACCGAGTCCACTGAAAACAAACCGCAGACACAGCATTGGAACAGCTGCGACGTGTCGTCGGTCGAGAGCTCTAGGCGCAGCGTCGGGTCCGGATGCTCCATGTCCATTGTGGGCGAGGCGAGCGGCGAGCCCGCGGCGGCCGCGGCAAGGGCCTGCTGCTGCTGGTGCTGCTGGGAGGCCATCATGAGCAAGGCATGGTTGTAAGCCATGTCCGCGAGCGCCGCCTCCGGTTGCAGCTGGCCGTCGCAGGGCAGCAAGAGGCCCGGGTGGAACTGGAACAGCGGGTCCAGGGCCTGGGCCTGCTGCAGAGCGCTCAGCTGTTGCATGTGCTTAACGTTCTGCTGCAGGACCATCATGTTGTGCGTGTGCTTCTCGCTGGTCATGTGGATGCGCAGGTTTCGCGCCACGTTCGTCTCGTAATTGCACACGTCGCACCGCCACGTCGCCTTGGGTTTGGCCGCTGGCCCGGGCTTCTTGACGGCCTCCGGAAGCGCCGGAGGCTGCTGCTGCTGCGGCGGCTGCTGCTGCTGGAGGAGCTGCTCGGGTGTGGCCTGCAAGTTGCCATTCTGGAGCTCCTGAATGTTGTTGATGTGCTTGTCGGACTGCATGTGGATGCTCAGGTTGCCCTTGGTGGTCGTCGAGTAATTGCAGACCTCGCAGCGGTATGGCTTGTAGCCGCATGTGTATGTCTCGCCTCTTGCTAGCCGCGGGTGCGGTTGGCTGGTCAGGCAGTAGATGCAGTTCAGCTCGTTCTCGGGGTGTTTCTCTTTCATGTGGATCTCGAGTGTTTCTTGGTACTTGTAATGCCAGTTGCACTTGGGACACTTGAGTGTCTTGCAGGAATTGCGGGAGTGCATCATTGTCATGTGGCCACCAAGGGAGCGCGACGATCCCAGAACTGTGTCGCACTTCGGACATTCTACGCCGTTGGTCTTGCCATCAGGATGTTGTGGGCAGGCCATCACTGGCGAAGCACAGGCGTTCAGGAACGGTGGTTGCGGCAGAAGCTTGGGCGACACGCCAGGAGAGGACGAGCTGCCCGCGCTCATCGGTCGCTCAGCCGATGGCGGTGAAGTCCTTGTTGGAGGTTCAACGCTGGTCGGCAGAGTCACAGGCGTCGCTTTTTCTGCGGTTGCTGCCACTACAGGTGGATTCTCGACGACTGCAGCCGCAGCTGCCGCCGCCTTGGCTATCTTTTCAATATTCGCCAAGTCCTCAAGCTCTGGCGCCAACGTTTCGTCTGGTCGATGACTGGCGTTCGAAGAGCTGGGCGGCGTCAGCACAGGTGCTTGAGGACTTTCGCGAGCTTCTTGGGCCGACGGAGTTTCGGGACCATTTGTGTTCACGCTAAGAATCGGGCCGACGCCTGCCTCCGCTGGCGCCAATGAACTTGAAGACGAGCTACTGGCGATGGGATTCTTGGCTTGAAACTTTCCACTACCGCACGGGCCGCCGGCGCCTTGTGCGGGAAGGGGCTCGAGAAAGGACAGCAGGGGCTCTTTGTCCTTTCCCACCCCCTGAATGATGGCCGAAATATTTTTCTGGTTCATCATATGGCGCTCCTCGTCCGTCAACGTGATACCGTGCTCGCCAATCGCGTGGCCTACAAATGACTTAGTGAAACCGAAAGACAGCTTGCAGATAAAGCACATAAGAATAGGCTTGATGGGCACCGACGGATGTTCCATGAGCGGGAGGTTCGTGTTCAGAAGAGTACTCCAGCCCGGCGGCCTTGAAGCTTTCTTCTCGTCGGCGGTGCCGTCCGCACCATCGTCAGTGGATCCTTTTTCGTCCTTATTCTTCTGGTCCCGCACCGAAAAGACGCGATAACTGTGCATAATAGGGACTTCAGGAACCTTCTTCTTTTCTTGCAAGAGACTATATGCTTGGCCATAGAGAGCACTATAGAGGGCGGGGTTGCGCGAAATATGGAACGCGTTGACCACTTGCGGAATGATAGGAGGCGGCGTGACACCCGGCCCATCGACAATGCTGCCTTCTTGGTGGGGGAGGTCCAAGCTGCAGTCTTCGTCGCTAACACCGTCAGAGTCCCCCGCGGTCGCAGTTTCGATGATGAAAGCCGATCCGTCCGGGTTGTACACAATCTTGCCGTTGAAAGTTTCCACATCGCTGAGGGAAGAGCTCTGGTCCGACGCGTCGGCCGGATCTTCTTTAAACTGCTGGCTCGGGGGACTTCCACCGTCGGCCGACTTATCACCACGCTCAGCGCCGGACGCTGGACAGTCTTCGGGAGTCATGCTGGCCACTACAGCAGGCTGCTGGCCCGTGTCCATGCTACGCTGGGGGGCTTCCATGGCTCAGTTACGTCATGACGATGCAGCAGTTCTGCAGAAGAGAAGGAAAACAGCACTGCATGAGCGGCGCAATCGTAATACACGTTCTCATATCTCAAAAGGAATGCTCGAGTAATAGACAACAAGGTCACATTCAGCTATCAGAAATGCAGGAATTCGTAAAGTGAGCATTAACCTGGACGCTTCCCGAGGCACCGCACATAATATCACGATGTGCGGTGGTCGCGTATGGTGATCATCAAACGTTTTTATTCGCTCCGCACCTTGTAACATACAAAAACGCCCTCATATACACAAGATGGCGACTATTGCTTGTGTACTTGTAGTGTATTATTAACAGATGCAGAGTCATCAAAAAAAAAAAAACATCAAACGCAATACATATCGCCTTTACACAAGGTGAGCACCCTCTCACGGAAGCATTAAGCACTGAAAAGTAACATTCTGACAACTCTCCCAGTAAAAGCTAGGGTAAGAAAACTTGGCGCATTAGATTATTTTAGTTTCCCGTAGACACGGACAGCGGGTCACCGGAACAGTTAATGGCAAAAGCAGAACAAGTTGCGGCATCTTGCGGCGGTTAGGATAACTGCAACGCATTCGAAATTTTATTCTCAGTGGCGTCAGTTCTCGTCGAAATAAAATAATAAAACTACTGTGCGTCACTGATTATCTCTGTGGGAATGCTTGACACCAGCAGTCAAACAAAACGCACAAGTCGCAGCCGTATTGACGCTGTGTGCGTCTTCTTAGGCTCGGCATCATCAGGCGTCGCCAACAGCGCTGCCGATCACTTATTCTACGGTAACCCGGTATCCGTAAAAGTAAGGAAGTCTACGGAAAAACTAAATTCTCTACTATCAGGCTACGTGGCAGAAAAAGTCACAGCGGCTGCGAGCTGAACTCGTGCACTATTTGTTACGTTGGGCAACAAATAGACAGGGGAAAAAAAAATTGACGAAAGATAAAGTCCCACAGAGCCTCAAGGAAGGTGGCGATGTCGGCATTTCTATTCAAAACAAAAATTAAGCAAAGAAAGGAACTTCTGACGTTTAAAAGTTACCCCCTTTAATTATCAGGGGCGAATTCCTTAATTTCTCGCGAAAATGCCATGCTTGCGCGATCGAAAGCGAAACGAGCCCTGTAATGACACTCTAATCACCTAATTCCAAGATTCCCCACGAAACTGGCGAATTTCGCGTACATCCGAGAGCGGCTGTTTTTCTTTTATTTGCGAATGTCGTAGTAAGCGAGCGGGGACCGCACACAGGGTTCGCAAAGCCCATTCTCTCGATCGACCGCGCTCTGCGCGGACCACCTTTTGCGCCCATTCGCTGCCTCATTTCACATGGGCATCCGGTAAAAAGGGGAAAGGTGGAAAAGGAATAGAACCATAAAAAAAAAGAGGCCACCAGTGGAAGATGGAACAGCGCTTAATAGCGTCCGCAGGTAATTGCCGAGTATAAAATCGAATTTCTCTCGCTTTGGGCACAGTGCGGGTTCGGAGATTAATTGGTCGCGCGCAGGTCGTCACGTTCTCAATTCTGTTCTCATAGCGTCAGAAAAATAGAGCACCGAATTTATGGCGAATTCCATCAACGATGAACGCCACAGGCCTTCACGTTTCCAATTCTGTTCGCACACTATCAAGAAACGAAGCACCAAGTTCATGGAAGATATAATCAGGGATAGCCGCCACAAGTACCGATAGACGCGGCAAAGCCGAAAATCACGTGATACGGAAAAACAAAAACAAGGGCGGTTAACCGTTCTTGGAGGTGGTCGAGTTGATGCAGCACGTGAATCAAAGAAGCATTTATTTCATTGTACGCCCAATAAGCCACAGATCGTGATATACAGAACGAAGCGTCCCGAGTGCTGCGTGAAAAGAACAGAGGTGCTTTAAAATATGGAAAGAAAATCATTGGTAGGGCAACGCCCAAGCCAAGCAAATAACCCGACACTTCTCAAGCTACTTCTTCAAAATTTGCGCGCACGTGATTCCCTGAGACTGCATTCTTCGCCATTCGCTTTCCCCACTTTTCTCTTGACGTACCAAAAATCAACCATACCCGTTCATTTGCGCACGCTTATGGGAGCACCACCGTCCGTTCGGCGGTTCCCTACAAGCTTAACGGCTACAGTAAACAAAGAAAATAAGGCGACAAAAGAATTATGAGGAAACGTTTTTACAGGGAATGACAAACACACGGAGACCAAGGAGACAGTAAGAGACACGTAGCCCTGCATCCCACCATGGTAAGGTTTCTTTTTAAACGAGGATTAGGGATTATGTGTTTCCATCAGCCCCTCGAACAAAGTGCTGAATCACTCCTGCGAAACGCCATAAAAGTGGCGCATTGCGCAAGACATCGTTTGTGCACCGCTCCCCTTCCCGACCCCTTAAAGAAACAAATAAGAAAAAAAAGGGACCCCGATTCGAACAACGGCTTTTATGGCATGGTTGTGTGTTTTAGCCAGGGGTGATAGGTAGGAAGTGAAGGACAAAGCGCGATCAAAAAATAAGATAGACTGCCATCCAGCAGCAGCTGGGTCCAAACAAAGCAGAGAGCAGCGAACAGAGACAAAGGGACCAGTGAATTTTTCACCGCCTGATCACGTCCTTCACGTGGATCTCGTTTCCCGTGCACGGGTGGGGATCCCCTCCTTGAGGAGCAAACTCTCCTTGTGCCGGGCAAGGCATTCTTTCTGCACCAATTCTGAATCAACGGTGCCTTCCTTCTTTGTTTGATATTCTCTCTCTCTCTCTTTTTTTTTTATTCAGGGACAGCATCTAAGCATCTGCGCCCGCACCGCCAGCTTGGCTCCTTCCGCAACCCCGTAACTCCCTCCAAGGAGGAGACGGGAACACAAAACACTTATTTACACTCAGCATGATGTCTCCGAATGCATTCACGAGCCGAAACGTTCACACGCAGCTATAACCGGCCGACCGGCATTGTTCAGTTGCGCCGTGGCTTTCTTCTTCCGTGGCGCTCCCCTTATTTGCGGGAAAGTGACGCGGACGTTTGCAGTAGAAAAAATAAACAGAGAGAAAAAGAACAGATGCACCAGCCATGCTGCTGTCAAGCATGGCGCAACTCAACACGCAATGATCAGTAACACGACTGCAAGGATGCCGGTGTGGCCAGCGATGCGCCGGGAACCCCAACGACAGCGGCGAGTCGTACGCACATACAGGGTCGAAGCATGACCGACAAGCCCAGGAGGCCGATAAGTGCGCGAAAACGTTTACGAAAATTACACCATGTAATTGGCAGAATCAAGAATTCCTATCGGCAAGAAAAGTCACGTGATACCAGAACACGCCGTCCTTCACGTCGTCACATAGCCTGATCTACGACAAAAACACCAGGTATTTCGTTCATAATGTAGACAGAATTTGCAAGCGTTCGCGCTTATTTCACTACGTGTACACGTTCAAAACCAGTGCTGCATAGCAGCAAACAAAATGATCACAGCGGAACAAGCCTTTGTATGCGCGAGAGTGTGCGAATTTTCCTCAAAACGCGCACGTACTCACGAAACCTGAGCGCTGCCCCTCGCTTGCCCATGCCATGAGAGGAAGCTACATGGTGCCCAGTCGAAAACATATCTGTCAGAGGCCACAAGCAGCGAAGCATCCCTGTTTATAACAGCGAATTGCAGAAAAACTACACATGACCTGCCCCAATGATTCGATTTTATTTAGCTCTGACGAACGCGTAAAAAAGAAAAAAGAAACAATTAGCTTAGGTCGTCTTTTAATATCCACCGTGAGTGGCATAGAGCGACCAAGTACCTCAGAGAACAGGCAACGCAGTCCTGCCTTCACTGTGCAAACATGGTCAAGCTAGATTTATATTAATAGGACACGACCGCTCTCTCTGCACACGCATAAAATAAAAGCTGGGCGCCACTGGGGCGAAGCGTGCGCGCATACGACGCACATTCGGGCAGTCGCCGAGTGGTGATCTACGGACGGCAGCGAACGTCGCGGGCCCTCCAGATCACGCACCCGATTATGCGGAAAGCCACAAATGTCAAAAAAAAAAAAAAAAAAGGAAAGTAAAACAATCGGAAGCAAAGGATAAAACGCTGGTAAATGGAATCTGGCGGCGCTGCCTTGAGTCAGCGTAGAGCCTAATTCGTCCGGCACTTCCAGCCAAGAAGATGCCGGGGCGCATGAGCGCTTGTCTTTTATCGCCAAGGCCCGAGACGAGGAGCACAGAACACGGTACTCTTAGCGTCCCCTCGTTAAAAGTAATGGCGCCTCGTGCGCAATATCTATATTTATAGATGCCCCGTACGCCCCTGGCCAACTTGAAACAAACCAGCCCACACAAACACGTCGAGCCTAAATCACCGCCAACCCTCGGCTATATGTCTCGAGCTAAGGCAAGTAAGAAGAAGCAGAAGAAAATGAAACATACACAAGCCACGCCTCGCTGCTCCGATAGGCAGGTTGCGTGGCTTTAAACACGAACAAACGGTCTCGCAGCAGGACTAGCCGGCCCCATGATACACTTGTGTCACAAAACTATACTAAGTCCCCGACAGAGGTTGCCGTAGAGGAGAGGGATTCACGAAACCAACGGCAAGAATGCGACTCGACTCAAGTAACGTCCATATCGACTTGGCTTCAGTGAAACCAAAGTGGTTGTCACAGGCACCCATATAATTTCGAAGCATAAGAAGAAACGCAAACGCAGGTAAGCAATGAAAAGGTGCAGACAACCACGTTATTCACCACCGGTACGCAAAGTGAGGGGGGATTGCTTAGATTCGAGAGATTTGAAATGACAGCACACCCCCTTTTCGCGGTTATATTCTAATAGTTGGGCGCGAGAAGGCACACTTTGCCTTTTACATATTAAAAAGAAAAATACGTGCACACAGCGAACCCGCTGATCGGCTTGTCTGATAGTCGGTCACTCACTTTCATCGTCGCTTGAACTCGAGTTCGCCGCCGTTTTCGGTATGCCATAGCAGATAGCGAGGAACATAGGCAGGGTATCAAGCCACATAACATGGCCTCGGGGATTGGCGAGAATGCTTGGCATCGGCTACGCACTCTTCATCGAAAGAAAACTGGGTGCTCAGATTAGGAGGCATACTTTTTTATCCCCCAGTTTTTGCTTCGAAAATACACGGGGTGCCTAGAATCGCAAAAATACAGTATATACACTGCGATGTTTTAAATCATAGACCTTTTCTACAGGAGCCTGATTACTTGAAGAGACGAACTTTATTTGTAGCAGAATGCGAGCATTATGTTCCCTCATTATAAAACGCCATTTAATTAGCAATAATTAGCTACGCTGAAGCATTTGGCCTACCAGCGGAACTGAACCAGAACAGTAATAAATAAATGCCCAAACAAGAAATAAAGTAACAGCTGCGCAAAAAAAAAAAAAAACATCTACAAACTAAGCTACGAAATGCATTGTTATTCCAGTTAACATTTCTCAGCACTTAATTTAGTCACGCAGCGGGTAATTGTTAATGCGCTATCAATTCTCTTGAGAGACCTGTGCTAGCAAAGCGGTTCGGCGAACAACCCTCGACATACCTCATTTGAAGTGCACCGAACGACGTTATCCTGCGTCTTCATTACGCTATCTCTACATCCCCCCAATAACAGCACAGAGTGAAGAAATATAGCCCCGGGAAGACGACTTCGTTGAGAAGACGCGCTGGGCAGTGGGATTGGAAGCATTGTTCCGTTTGACAAGGCGCTATGAACCCAACTGGCCCGCCAGAACGTTCTACTGAGGCATACCATAAGAAGGGATGAACGAAAGGCCCGAAAGGAGTGTTGAAGACAAACGTTAGTTTTTCTTCTCTGTGTTTCCGTTTACTGTGCGCGCCACAAATTTCATCATGAAACGTTAGTTCCTTCTATTTGTCCGTGGTCAAGATAATCTTGTACGAAAATAACGTTACTCGGTGGCGCCGAGTAATTGAATGATTGATTTGTGGGGTTTAACGTCCCAAAACCAGCTGTGATTATGAGAGACGCCGTAGTGGAGGTCTCCGGAAATTTTGACCACCTGGGGCTCTTTAACGCGCACTGACATAGCACAGCACACGGGCCTCAACACTTCGCCTCCATCGAAATGCAGCCGCCGCGGCCGGGATTCGATCCCGCGACCTTCGGATCTGCAGCCGAGTGCCATAACCACTAGACCACCGTGGCGGAGCGCCGAGTAACGCTTTTGCAACTCGTTGCGATGACACTGCTATAGAATAAGTTTTGAAAAGTAACTGTATTGCTCGGGCGCTTCAAGTGCAATTAAGGGGGGACGGCACTCTAAGAGACAATGAGATTGGCAAATGAGTTCTGCGGAAACCCGCAACTTAGAGTACCGTTTTGAAAGGGAAAATTAGCATCTACGCATTTGTAGCACAAACCAGCCAGGAAATCCATACGGATTTCTCTCCACAAGGTTCGCATCCACCCGGCTGTAGGCTTGTGATACACACGGGTGGATGCTAATTTTTCCTTTAAATGAGATTGGTAGAACGTCCATCTACAAAATGCGGGATGCCGGACACTAACCGTGTTTAAAAAGGGGGAGATGTACCCCGACGTGGCGCTTTCTAATGTATGGATGCTATACTCCGTTTCACACATCAAATGCAACGCTGTCAAAAGGTAGTGCTCTTGTTTGCAATGTGCACCTCCTCGACCAAAAAAGTAGTGCATCGCTTGCGTTCAGCGAGAATCGATAGATACCTCGCTGGATGCCCGGTATCATAATACATTTCTCATCAGCTTGACAAAAAGCGCTCGCATTGCTGAGGGGGAAAAAAATTAAAACATGCTAGTCTCGGAGCGATACACTTCTCCTCTACTGTTTCTTCACGGACTACTTGCGTAGGCTTCACAGCGTTGCAGCGGATGTAAGAAACGGAGTATAAACGGATATAGGAAACGGAGTTTACCAAAGACTATTTCTGCAAGTCACAAGGCAGCTCGGTGCTATGAGACGTGAAGAGAGATTCTTCGGAAAGGGTAGGAAATTCGGTTCGGAGTGCACGGTAACGGTCTCTCGACTGAGGACACCTCAACCTGAAAACTGACGGGGGCCTTCCTAGGAACAGGAGATTATCCAGACCCACTGAGCGCCAGGTTAGGGCACCCCTTTCCCCATTAGAAAAAACCGTGGGCGCTCGCCGGCACTAGGAATCGAACTCGGTACCTCCCGCACCGGAGGCGGACGCTGGGAAGACAGAACAAAGTGGACAGCAGAGGTCACCTTGCAGGCATTCGCACCCGCACTACAAAACGCCATGCTCGGATACCCCTTTCCTCATTGACAAAACTGGTAGGCGCCAACATGCATTGGGAATCGAACCCAGTACTTCCTGCATTGGACACGAACACACGAGGTGGCCTTTTCTTTTTCGTGTTTATCTATCGGTTAGCCCCCCTCCTGACGCAGTGCCGTGCTCCCTTAGAGGTTGCAGAAGTAGCCGCATTTCCGGAAATAATGCTTTGACATTATCTCTAGCATCTGCAACCCGTAAGGGAGCGCGGCACACAAAATACACTTGAAGGACCAGAATCGGTCAGTGAAGAAGAGTTGTTGGCATTTAAGAAAGCTCCCTTGCAGAAAAGCCTACTTACAAGTGTTTTGATTGCCAAATGTAAAACTGCAGGGATAAAGTGGTCACAGATAGCACTGGACCGGGATATTTCGAGATCTATAGGAAAGGCCTTTGCCTTGCAGTGAGCGCAGACAGGCTGAAGATGAAACTGCAAAGCGCGAACCTCTAGCGGTTGGCAAGGGGTTCGCGCTTCGTTCAGAGCATCAAATCGAATTCGTGTTCAGTTGGCAATGAACGGTGCTACCTGTTGCTTTCACGAAAGCATCACCACTTATGTTTCCTTAGTTCCGTGCAACTGAGCCAAGGCTACGCGAGCGCAGATCCTTGAGAAGCAAGATGTAGTGCTAGTGTTGAGAGATTGATGATTCATTTGTGGGATTTAACGTCCCAAAACCAGCTCCGATTATGAGAGACGTCGTAGTGGAGGTCTCCGGAAATTTCGACCACCTGGGGTTCTTTAACGTGCACTGACATCGCACAGCACACGGGCCTCAACATTTCGCCTCCATCAAATCCCGCGACCTTCGGATCAGCAGCCGAGTGCCATAACCACTAGACCACCGTGGCGGGGCTAGTTTTGAGAGATGCTCCTGCCACTTCCGCAGCAGCGCCCGCCAATAGAAGACGACAGGGTGCGGAAGGACACATTTACGTAAGATGTGCTCGTCCTCCTGATCGGTCGGAAGGGCCCGTAGCTTTCACAGTGCTGCACGGAACTGAAGTGACGGAGCTACTGAAACAGTAACGGAGCTACTGAAACAACGAGGCCCTACCTTGGGTGAAGAAAGGACACTTGCTGGCAAACTTTACAAACTGAAGAAAAAGAGATGTTATGTTCCTCTTTCTCTCATTGCCTATTCGATTTTTCGAATAAAACCTCAAAAAATGTACGACTTGGGGACCCCTTCCTGCTAATTGGCATTTTGCAAAAAATCTATGGGTTGGCTTTGCTGTAGAAATCTTTCCCAACAAAAGAGCTCTAGTTCACAGAATGCCTTTCTCTCCCTCTCCCTTCTGCTTTATTTAGTGGAGACCGCCGTTCAGGTGTCGGCTGCTTAAGATAGACAGTAACTGGGACTGCCAGTAAAAGCTCTCCTTTTCTTACCGCCTTTTGCAGATGTGTCACAAATACACAACGACCTTACTACTACTCTAAATATCTTAACCTCACCAAATTCCAGCAATGTGCAGGAACACCACAAAGCATTTTAAAAAATTTACTGCCCATTGCCCAGTCTCATAGTAAGCACTGCACTGTATACAAAAAGAGATGGACAAAAGAAAGGAAACGAAGGGAAGAAGGAATAATTGCTTCTGCTAGCCTGTGGTCAAGGTTATTTGATTGCAAAATACTTTAGCAGGAAAGCCAACTTACACATTTTTGCAAACTGTCCACCAGCTGTCTGGGTAAAAAGTGTTCACAGCAGTTCGATGCTTATACTGGCATGAGACCGAGAAGTTTCAAACAATGCTATTAGGAACGCGCCTGCGTTGTCATAAACGTGCTCAGCTGAAAGAACGCATCGATGAACTTCACAATCTTGGGTCCTACCTTCGAGGAGCGCATTTAAAGCTGTTGCGGCGTGCACGAAACAGACGTGGTCCTCATTCAACGAAGTAAAAAAAAAAAAAAAAATGTGGCGTCCCGGTTAACATCCACCGATAAAGTGGTGCGAAAGAATAACCGCGAACAACGGGGATAGCAGGCCTGCCCCTTCTACAACGCAGCATTCACAGACAATGGACGCCGCCGAAGAAGAAAAAGAAAACAAAAAGAATACCGAGAAAACAAAGAAAGTGCGAGCAGAGGAGGTAGCAAAACAAAGAGGGGGGGATCCCCAACGAAGATGAGGAAGCCGTTTTATTTACACGGGGTCGGCAGTAATTAACTTGTTGACTCCCTTTCTTAAGAGACGGTGTTTAATTAATCGTTCGGAGGCGTTCCCCGCCGGGGCAGAGTTTCAGATAGCGGCGCGCAACAAAGCAAACCAGCCAGCGCGCGCGCGAGGCACCAGGCTGCTGCGATGGGATTCACGCTCGCTTCCGCACCGCACTCCCTCCCCTTGTGCGGGCATTCTCATAAACGCCTCCCTTCGTTCAGTGCTGCCGACAACGTGGTCAGAGGAAGAACGCCTCTTCGGCATGATACTTCTCTATACTCAGTTCCATACATCAGGTACAACGCTTTGAAGGCTACGCACGTAGTCCGTAAACAAGAAGAAAAAGGAGAGGTGTAACGCTCGGACAGACAATCAAACCAAAATGATAATAAAGAAGATTTAAAGCTGTCAGCGAGTCATTTATTATGTTTTGCTTACCGCAAGCAACGCACTACTTTTTGGTCGCCGAAGTACAAAACGTAAACACAAGAACTAGTTTTTACAGCATTGCACCTGATGAATGAAACGGAGGATAGAGAGAAACACCTGGGATAAAGCAGCAGAAGCTAGAAATAGTCGTCGCATAGTTTCCTTTTTTTTTTTTTTTTCCCAGGACGAACGCGTTGCTAATGTTGAAGAAGCTGTGAAGCAGTTCAACTGAGGCGAAAAAGTCGAAAAAGCTGAGGCATTAGTAGGACCGGTGGCTACAAAACAATAGCGCTAGCGCACAAAATGCAGCAAGTCTGCAGGCGACAGGTGGTACCGCTCGAACAGAGGAGCCATTTCAACATACAATAATGGGAGCCGTGTCGTATCGCAGCCGTGTCGAAATGCAAAATGCACGCGCGAACGAGAGAAACAGCTGCAAGGTCACAAGCTGAACACTTAATGGGCGAACAGCGAGGATATTGGGAAAAGAAGAAATAACTCGTTTCGCGGACCAACTTCAGCAGCTACTTTCACGAACGAAAAATGGCAGTGTCACTTGGCCGCGGTGAGAGAATTTCAATTTTTAACGGCCGCAGGCAGACGGAAAGAAGGGTTAAAGGTGCAGACTATTTTGAGCACGGAATAGCATGTTTTACTTAGCGGAAAGGATTTCGCCGAATTAGTTGAGCAGAACTTCGTTTGGGAACTAGTACTCGGAGGGATAAAAAATGCACAGCACACGAACTCGCGCCTTTTCTGCTGCCGCAGCCTCACTGCAGGGAAGTGGAGTTGCCTGAGCTATGAACTTGAAAAACAACACGATAGTTTTATGCTGTCCTTGCATGGTAATCGCAAAGGCGCTTCAATCAGTGACACCGTCACGCACATGTACACCGAAAACGACTATAAACCAAAAGGCAGCGGTATAATCAATATAAATCCCACATCACCAGTGATCACTCAATGAGTGCGTATAGACGTTCACAACAATGAACAAACAACCATAACGTAAACAAGATATATATATCGCTGTCAGCTATGAGAAAGCTAAAACCAATACGACTCTACTAAGTGCCAGGCATTAACAATTCTCAACACACGAACAAAACGCCTCTGATTAGAAGGGATCGTATCTTTGTCGGCGACCGACTGACACGGTGTGCCTTTTCGTGAGCGCGGCCGCATACAGTTGTAAAGGCTCCCTAGTTTCCCCACAATGATCCCCACGAGAAGACAGCGCAAGGCTCGTTCCGATAGCTACCAAACGCGGCAAACAACCAGCGTTGGGAAACTGACGAAACGTCTACGCAGGATCTCAAAGAGCATCACGTGCACTTTGACTTCGCATAGCGTTGACTGACCTTTCGTCGACATTTGTGAGCCGTTTGATATCCACAGAGGTAAAAACCGAAGCCAGTGAAGCCAATAAGCCTCGCGATCACAGAAACGTGGAGCCCGACGCTTCTAGGGAGGAGCAGGGCCGGTCGGGACAGCACGCGCACAAGGACGATACGAGAGAGCGGCCGCTGCAGCTTCGGCGACACTAAACAGAAGCGCACGCCAACAAAACGCGACAGCTCCGAAAGGAGAGCGCCGACACTTAGAGGAGGGAAACGGAATAAAGGCAAGCAGCGAGCATCCTTTCTCTCCCGCAGGTTTCCTCTTTCCCCGGTCTGAAAGCAATCGAGGTGCCCTCTCCACGTGAGGGGGAGCACCAATCAAAGCGTTCGACGCTTTGTCATTGAAATGAAGCAAACAGATGCAAGGTGGCCCCCCTCTTTGGTCCCTCAAATCATGGCCACGTACTCGCACTTCTCTCCCCCTCCCTTCCCCAGGAAACGCGGAACACAAGACGCTCTGGGAAAGAAAGCCATGAGCACACACCATGCGGTCCCGAGAAAAACGCCAGAACCACGAAAATACTTTCCTGAACAGGCGAGTAGGCAAAAACTGTACCTTGGATAATTCACAATTCCACGCTGCAGAGATTGCCGGCACTCTGAAGCATGAAGGAGTGCAGCCCGGATTTGCTAAACGTATGCAGTTGCGAATTGGAACCAGCACATACAACTCGCGTCTCCGCATGATTTGAGAAGCGACACTTCCCCTCGAATGAGGAAAGCCGCTTAAGTACTCCTAGGAACAGCCAAACCGTGTCCGCCGCGGTGGTGTAGTGGTTACGGTACTCGGCTGCCACCCAAAAAACGCGGGTTCGATCCCGGCCGCGGCGGTCGCATTTTCGATGGAGGCGAAAATGCCAGAGGCCCGTGTACTGTGCGTTGTCCGTGAACGTCAAAGAACCCCAGGTGGTCAAAATTTCCGAAGCCCTCCACTACGGGTTTTCTCTCCTTCATATCTCTTTCAGTTTCCCCTTCCCCTACGGACGCTTAGCCGTGCTCCCGACATGGGCTGCAGAAATTAGCGTCCTTTCCTAAACCGAACCACACTCATCATCATCAAATCGTCGCTTGCGGGCGCAACAGAATCGCCAGAAAGGCGACGTGCACGTGAGGATTCCGCGACCGGGGTCGTCTGACATCTTCGTAAACAAACGGAGCGAACCGCGCACTTTTAACCGCCGTTAAAAATCGCCGCCGCACGGGTAACAACACAAAGTACACAGGCAGTGAAAAATCAGTGCCTGGGGAATACGACAGACAGGGCAGCAAGTCCATAGGCGCATTCGTACCTTTTAACATTGCTCACGCCGAATTCGGGTCACCGGTGACCCGTTATCTATAACAGGGTAACGAAAGAGTTAATAGATTGCCAACGGCACAGGGGAAAGTGCAAGTTGGGTTCGTGAGGTCTCGAAGCGGGCACTTTTTTTTTTTTTCCACATGGAGAACTAATTATCGTTGTCTGTCTTGCGGGAGTTTTGGCTTCTTTACAGAAGCTGGTCAACATACCAAGAAGGGCCGTTTCAGCAAAGGACGAGTTTCGTAGGCAGTAAAAGCGAAAAAAAAAAAAAAAAAAGCTAGGCGACAAGAGCCACACTGGGTACACACGACCACACTTTCGGCAAAACCTAGCGAATTCTCAACGCGTATTTAAGCGCGAACTCTAGTTATACACCTCGCGTTGACATTATTAATGAATAGGGTCATGTCGCGACACCCGTTGAAACATAAAAGCTGGCGACCCAATCAAAGCGGGCACAGTACGGTATTAATTTTGTGCTAATTACATATTTCAGAAGAGGCGCCGCAGAGGGAGGTTCAGGAAAGATTTTGACCACCTTCGATTCTTCACCTCATGTTCAATAATAACTGGTGGGGTTTTACGTGCCAAAAACAACGATATGGATGGCTACAAGGCACGCCGCCCTGGAAGGCTCCGGAAATTTCAACCATGTGGGGATATTCGACGTGCGCTGGCATTGCACAGTACACGGGCCTCTAGCGCTACGCCCCCATCGAAATGAGAGACCGTCGCGGCCGGGATCGGACTCGCGTACTCCGGGTAACCAGCGGGGCACTGTAGCCACTGTACCACCACGCCGGCTCTCTAAAGCTTGGTGTATACCATGAGCGTTTTTGCGCTAAACTTAAATCGGCCGCATCTGCCAAGAGTATCACCGGAGAATTCGCGCTCGCCTTCGGACCGTAACAGCTACTTTAGGCGACATTAATGCAAAAGCATTATGCTGTCCAAATAAGCGAACAGCCACACTCCGATGTAGTACCGAAGGAAAAGTACAGGAAATTGGCCTAATGAAGGTGAAAATTTCGACGGGACGACTTGCTGCCACGCAGACGCCAGGTGACAGCTAATGGAACAGGTAGGAAACCATCTGGCTTTGCAAGTTAAACACATGTCTTCCTCTGAAGAAAAAGTACGGATTCAGAAAGGGCTGTTGGCTGGTTAATGTTAAGGTCAAATAACCTTCCTGCCTTTCTTGTTCCTCTTCTCTCTCTCTCTCTCTTTTAAGTGGTAGGGGCTCCGACCTCTGCGGTCTCTTTGTACGCTTCTCGCGTTCTTTTGTTCGCGAGCCTGTGAAAAGGGGGGCCCAAAACTACGAATTCCTACACTGCATTTCATACATTATGTGCAAGGCTGTCAATGCTAGTGCTCTTGTTTGCGCTGTGTACCTCCGCGAGCAAAAAGTAGTGCGTTCTTTGCGGTGAGCGAGAAAGAATAAATACCTTGCTGGAAGCCTGAAATCATAGGTAATACAATTCTCATCAGTTGGACAAGAAGCGCTAGTATTTCTGGGGAAGCAATCAAAATATGCGATTTTGTAATTAATGTTTGTCATGTGTTTGTCGGAGCGATACACCTCTCCTTTTCTTTTTCTTCGTGCATTACTTGCGTAGGCTTCACAGCGTTACACCTGATGTAGGAAACAGAGTATAGTAGCATTGCTAGTTAAGCTGCAGATTTATTCACGTGTTATGAAAAACCGAAATATCCGCACATGTTGGTCAGTCAATTAATTATCCGCACATGTTGGACACGGTGCTGCCTTTTCTCCTTTTGGTGTGTCTAATGTTCGGCTCAAAGAATTCCGAAAACCTCGGACCTCAAGAGAAGGAATTCGGCATGCCTATTATGGCCAGGCCCGCCGCACTGCGCAGCCAACTTATGACTGCCACTCCGGAGTCGGGGCGAGACAATTGTACGGACGTTCACCCCGGACCTGCGATGGGGGGGCTGTCAAAATCGGTCTGGGCCCTTTCGTTCCTTCTGACATCAAAAACGAGCTCTGTGACTGCAACCCAAAGGGCCACAAACACCTTACACTCGCTCTTCCGTGTCGGATTCTTTTTTCCCCCTATAGATCTAGTAGTCTTCACCCTCGCTGCACGTCTTAAGAGGCCAGCACGAAGAAAAGGAAAAAAAATAATAATAATAAGGAACGTAACCCGCCGGGGCAGGGGGAAATGCACAACCGCTCCCAGCATAAATGACACACTTATGTGAAAGATGTAACGCCTATTTCAGAAGTCAGCGAAGGAATGCGCACTTTTACCGATTGGTTTTAGCGAAACGACAGGCAAAGTGGCTGCAGTACCCGAGCCAAGTCACTTCTTTCTTTTTTTAAAGCAATGTGCGTCCATATAGACACATGCACGTGTCCTTTTGCAATATCTCTATCGCTTGCAATAAGCAGCAGGTGTTCAGAGTTCTTGTCGCACTCAGTTAGTGCAGATGGAAACTTAGCAACGTTCTGGAAGTTCACTAAAGGAAAGAGAGAAAACAAAACAAGGACAAAAATACTGGCGCTAGCATTATGGTGACAGCAGCAAAAAGTGCTGCGCATCTGACGCATAGGCCAGGCTTCTCGAAAGGACACGATTATAAAGAATGGACCCGATAGTTTCGTAGTTCGAACTGTACAGTGTGACGTCGGATTAAAATTCAGCGAACCAAGTGCACCATCGAGCCGGCTCCAACCGTCAGCCGCTTCCATTAATCTTGTGACACAAGGTCAGGCGTTCAACTGGCGTCTTCATTTAAACATAGGCGAAAACCTCGCAGCGACGGCAGCAGTTACCAAGCACCACTGTTCACGCGTTCTCCGAAAAAAGACCACGGACGGTTTGATTTATAAACTCTATACCTCGACAGTGCGGTTTCGGCTAGGGTGCGCAAAACCAGCAGGAGAAATTCTTTGGGAGGCACGGGTCAGAGGGCAGCACCGCGCGGCGTAAGAGGCCAAGTGCAGAAAAAAAATGTAGGCACCAGGATGTTGGCGAGTTCAGACTACACAAATGCGAACCGTAGGCACGTTGAGCCCGCGGGGTTCTGTTTTAGCCCAGCACAGTGCTTATAGTACATCCTGCCGTCTGTTTTGCTCGTGCCGAGTGTCATCAATTAACACACACACACACACACACACACACACACACACATACATACATACATATATATATATATATATATATATATATATATATATATATATATATGACGGACTCGTTGCTCGTTGCACCTGCTGCCATACAGCGCATGGGCAACAATTTCAGCAAACGGTGTGTGCAAGGGCGAACAGAAAAAAAACTTGGGTTGGCATCAAACACACACAGGTAAACTTAACGTTGAAACGAACAACAAAGGGCTCGAACACTGCCGTCGCCCACTGAAGCATTTGATCATTTCACAACGCATTCCGCACGTAGCGCGGCCATTGTCTGTCAGGAAAATGAATCCCGTGAATTACGGCGTTTTGCAACGCTGCGTTTTCCTTTTAAGATTGCGCAACTTCACTTCATCACACGTGCTCTTAGACGGGCGAGAAGGGCAGCGTATTCAGAAGCTATAAGGAAATTTACACGAGGCGACGCGCCCTCTGTCACGCGCTTCATCGTCAACTTGATGCGCATTAAGTAACCTCTTGCAGGAAGCTAATCAAAAAAGCTGCAGGCCACGCACAGCCACACACCTCAGGCCGTCGTGAGACAAAGTGGCAAGGGCAGTCGTAAGCATATTTTAATGTGGCCCCTGTATGACGACAGACATTAAAGACTTGCAGTAGGCGCAGGTGTTCCTTCCAAGTACTTGTATTGCACGGAGATAACGATTCCTGCTGCACGATATACATCTGTAAGCGAAATCTCTTTCCGGTTATGCAGCTTTTAATACCTCGACTGCCCTCTAACACAGTAACTGCGCGTATCTGAGATATTCAGGAATAAATTTGGTCGATATTACCAACACTTAAACAAGTTTAAATTTTGGGTCAAGCCACAGATGATGTCCCACATACATCCGCAACAGAAGCCGCCAAAGTCATATTGTCGGGCAACTGCTCGCTCCTGACACGAATCTAAACACAGACCTCCGAATGATTTGCGTACTGCGTAGCCCCCTCTGTGTATACATCGCACTCGCGCGCGTACGCATCTGCGTGTTTGTTAGCATAATGGCAGTTCGTGAACTACGTCTGACACCATCGTTAGCGCTCGGCGAAGAACAGCCCTCAAGCCATGTTCATAAAGGGGGAAGAAAAAAAAAAATCTTTATACTGCCGGCGAGAGCAAAAATGCCTCCCGCCGTGACAGCACGTACCCAACAGCCGTTGGCGGGCTCTTTTCTATGCTCCTTGGGCGCCATGGTATAAGAGCCATTGTGCGATCATCATGCCAATGTTTCTCGCGGAAAGGGCGCAGGCCACAAACAAAGCGTCACGCACCACACCGAGTGTTACCAGGTGCTGAATTTGATTTTTAATGGGCCTTTCTCCGACGCTCCCACCCCTGGCCTCCCGGCCGGTTTCTATCCCCCTTGTCCGTCAACCCCATCACGGAAATCAACCGTTCCTACCGGCTTCCCCGATCCCCACCTTCACCGCAGCAAGGGGAACAAAGTAGATTCTGCCCCCATTATGACATCCGCCTTTGTTTCCGCGCTGGGACGTCGAGGCACGACCGAGAATCCCAAACATTGTTCCACCACCGGTTGCTTTCTGGCCCCCTAGGCCTTTGATCGCCGCCTCTCATCCCCCCCCCCCCCCCCCCCTTCTTTTTTTCGCCGCAGTTTATAATCTCCTTGAAATTCGCTCAGGGCCGCTTGATCTCGCCTGCCCGTTTCCGTCTCACCTCCGGCTGCCCAGCGTGGAGCTTTCTCTAGCTCTTTTGTAATCCGCACCGCTAATAGCGTGGCTAACGCGCCAAATGCGAACGAAGAATGGAGTGCCGACAGTAGTTACATAGGCAAGCAAAGACAAAAAGAAGACAAGGGAGAGGAAGTGAGCGCCGTTCACATCGACAACGAGATTCGGCCATGCGCGGTTATAACGCATATAGCTCCGGGGTTATCCTCGTATGAGTCACGCGCGCCGTGCCAGCAGCTGGGGCCTAACGAAATTAAAAGAGCGAGAAGGGTCGTCTGCCGGGCTGAAAGACTAGCTGTGGCGCAGCGGACAGCGCCACCAGGGCTGCAGTTGCAATTCAGGGCCAAAGAACTGGTTCACGCTTCCGGCCCATTCCGCGACCGAATCGCCACATCCGCCGAGACTCGCGTTTTGTTCAAACCCTGGGCTTGATTGCGCGCAGAGGGGACAGCTCTGGGCATCTGGCAACAACAGCCCATGCCGAAATTGCACGTGCGAAGCGAATCGTCGCTCCCGTCACGAGCTCACAACACTGAACTGCCACTTGAGCACGCAGTTTTCTTGTGTTTTTTTTTCCTCAACGGAATTTTCATTTACTTCCAAAACGTGAGGCGCTGTGAGCTGTCGAAAGACTTCCTCAGCTTTTATCGATTCGAAGCGCTGCTTTCGGACTGGCTTGTTCATCTCCTAGTTGAGCAAACGTCACCGTTGCTCACACCGCATCCTGACAGGGAACAAGCACAGTACCGTAACTATAGAGCGCAGGTTCGTGTTAACGGTTCGTGTTACCAACGCTGCTTTCATATAGCATACAGCCAATAGCGCAAAACGTAGACAGGAGAACGGAGCATGGCGCCCTTTCTTTTTACAAAATATATTCATAAAAAAAAAAATCCCGCGCGCTCACCGGTATCATTATACCAGACGCCCACGAGGCATATAGAAAAGGCGGCAGAGTTTCCGCGCCAGGCGACGGAGTCAATTCGCTGAATTGGCGGCAAACCCGTAATGGCGCGAAGAAACACGGACACGGAGCAAGAAAAACCAGACCAGACGCCAACCTTAGGGGCCCCTTCTCGCATCGTGTCCGTGTTCTTTCACGCCGTTTCCCCTCTATTTGTCTTTGACTTTCTTTTTTTTTCTCTCTCTCTATTTGGTTTCAGCTATAGCCCAGTTAACGCAGAATGCTAATGCTGCCGTCATACTGTTATTCCTGCAGCAGGCCGAGGATCGGCGGTGGCGCGCAATCTCATCGTTCAATTCGCTGCTCAAGCACTCTTTCATGTCGCATTATGTAGCAAGTCCATTTTTCTTGCCGCCAAGCAGCGCAGGGGAAGCGCGAGGAGAGTGAAACAACTTCTATGGACGGTGATTTCGCCGCCAAGAGGAGGTTAAAAACCGGTCGGCTGGACGCGCATCTAGAGCGAAGACATTGCCCCCCCTCCTCCCTGCGACGACCGCGGCGCACGCCGGAAGAATAATAGTGCTCACGGCTGCCCAGAAGGTCGTCCCTGCGGTCAGTGCCTGTGTGACACTCGCTGATAGAGCCGTCCGGCCAGCTGGAAGGAAGCGCGCCGCACTATGAGAGAGAATCCTAGTCAACCTGCCACATTCGAGGGCGCAGATAGGGAGAAACATGAAAGCCATTACGCTCACTGCTATGGCCAACGACACGAGCCATGAGGGACGGCTGCCACCCTCGGGAGCGATGTGTTGAAGCAGAAAAAAAAAAAAAAAGAATGCAGCCGTATTCTTGAACTTCATCCTGTGAGACACGTGCTCGCAGTATGTCCGGCCAATATATAGGAGGCCATGGTATGGTTATCATGGTTATGATTATTGCTACACCTAGAAAAATGAAACGACACAAGGCTCGAAAATTCTCGACATGTCAGGTTTGGAATTATCACCGCCTTGCACTTGGACGTGTTGCAGGGAGCTTTTGTTTCCTTCGTCACTATGCGCATATAGGGCGACGGAGAGAAACTCTCTGCCGCACGACCGTCGGTGATTTCTCCACACGGATGAAGCTGAGTTCCTCAGTGTTCATGCGATAAGATAGTTCTTTACACATAGCCTATAACTTCCGTCGAATTCTAAAACTACAATGAACTTAGTCAAACAACGAGTGTCATTCCTACAAAACATGCGCTCTATTCGTGCTAGGACTCCACGTAAAATGGTAGCTATATTCACTTGCGTGCACGTCCGCCGGTTACATAGCTGACTACCATCTATAGTTCATCATAGTTTAATTTGCGGTACTGGTAAAATTAATACATTCGTGCGACAGCGCAGTCTCTGAGGAGAAATAACACAGCTCACACAGGTCTTAACAATTCTTTTTATGTCTGTCAGAAAAAGAAAAAAGAAACATGACTTTCCTTCTGTTAAAGCAAGTGCTGTTTTGATCAGGCTTAAAGTGTTATGCATACACCGATATTGGGGAGCAACAAATACAGACGCCGTCAAACCTTTGCTTGCGCAGCGTTCAAACTCTTTTTTAGCGGACGAATGACGTCTAACAACGCCGCCTGTAAAGTTGGCGACAGCAAAATCGCACACATAAGCTAAAATCTTAAGCATCCCTTACGCGGCTTCCAAAGACCGAGTAGACCCGTTAGGCTCGCTCGTCACAGAAAAGCGAAAGAAACGTAAGCATGCATTTGCTGGTGTTTCAGCGCGCCGTGGTATTAACATTAACGATTTTATTACTCCGTCTAGAGCGGCCCACGTATGCCGAGTAAAATGCGACAAGAAGCGCGTTCACCCTGGTTGCGATTCACATAAGCTACAAACGAGAAAGGGAAGCGACCCGTACGTGACTACACGAATGTAGAAGCCAGACGCCAACGCTTGTTGCGTGGAGAAAACAAAGTGGAATGGAGAAAGGGCAAGTTGCTCGTGCAAAAGGCAGCCATCGTCAGCGGAAACAAAAGCTGGAAATTGGCCAGATCAAGCAAAAAAAAAAAAAAAAAAGGAAGAAGGAAACAACTGCACGTCGGTAAGATGCACGCGAAGAAGGGGAAGTGAGGCTCGGAAACACAACAAGAAAGCAGAACGGGAACTAACTTATACGCAAAGAAAAAAAAAAAAGGCGCAGCAGACATATGACAGGGAACCTCCACAGATGAAGGAAAAGCCTCCTTAGACGTTGTCGGGTTTCTGCCTTAATTGTCGTCTTCAGCTTTCGCTCAAGCCTTACAAGCGGAGAAGCCACACACAAAGGGAACCGCGCCCTCTTCGGCAAGCCGCCCCTACGCCGCTAATTTTATTTGCCTAGCAGCATTCCCGATGCCCTTCGCCTTATTGGCGACTGGAAACAACAGACGCCGCTGCTTGCGCTGCTCGTCCCGACGCCCTTCAGCTCGTTCACGCGCAGAGAGGAAAAGCAGGCCCTGGCCCCGACGCCAGTGGAGAAAATGGGCGGCCCATTCTTTGCAACAACAAACACGGCGCATTTTAATTCAGTTCGTAGCCTTAATTAAGTTTGTTTTCATCGCCTTTTGTCTCTCCTCACATGTGCCGGCGCACGAGGGTCTTGTTTGCCCTGGGTACAACAATGGACAGACGGGCAGGTAGAGAGAGGGTAACGCACGACTGCCTCAACTCGTTGCAGAAACCTATTCCGCCCGTTTGCAAAGCCTTCTCACCAATACGGGTGCCAAATTCGATGATAGCGTGAAATGCGCCAGTACTGACCCGTTTCAATCATACCGAGCAGTGCACGGTTCACACGCTGAAGCCTGCCGCTACGACGCCACAAAACGCTGATTCACGCGCCGTGGTATCTTAGCAGGCTATGACGCGTCGCGCTGCTAAGCTCGACGATGCAGGTTCGATTCCCGGCCACGACGGCCGCATCTGGATAGCGGTGAAATGCGAAAATTAACACCCACGTACTTGGGATTTCGTGCGCGTCAAAGAGCCCGAGGCGTCCAAACCTAATTTGGAACCGCCTCACTAAGCGTCGTTCCTCTTAACTATATCATGTTTTTTTTTTTTTCACGTAAAAGACAAAATGCTGATTAGAGATTCGTCGTGAATGTGTGGTTCAGACGAATCGCGCGAAACTACTCTGGATTTAGTGGCTAGCGCTGCGATCCCGATGCCACATTAAGCGGCAATCAAAACGGCCAGCTATTTTGTCACAGCTCGCGATAGGCGAAATATTAGGCTTTAGCACGCCGCCGAGAACACCAACGAAAACCACAGAGAACGACCGAAGAGCCTCACAAATACACAAGCTGGGCACAAAAGCAACACCGACGACCGAGAAAAGCGGAACGCTGCAACGAACTCGCGCCGAGCGGTAGCGCAACACCGGAACGAGGGAAAGTGGGACATGTCGCAAAAGTGGCGGCATTCCAGGCGACAGCCTAGACGACGCGACGCCCGCAAGGGCCAGCACGGGGCTTTTCAGATGCACCTACTGTCGTCACCGCCGGCTAGCTCCAGCGAGGGAGAGCCAATCGATCGGCGAATTCGAGACGATGACCGGCGCGACCAAACCACGGGCGTCACAGAACGACAACAATGGCGCCAACAAGGTCCACTCTGTCTTTTCTCCCGCCGACCCACGCGGCGCAGTGTCCTGTTCCCCTCCGTGCGGCGCCCGGGGTGCGAGCCGCGCGCTCTAATTCCGCTTTCGGACCTTCTTTGTTGCAGACGCTCGGAATGCGCTCTTGCACAGCCCTATTCGGCCGGCGCGGGAGAGCCGTCCTTCCACGCACGCGATACTCATGAGTCACACAACAGCGGCCGCCCATTAACCAGATACAATGGGTCAGAGCCGTGGAAGTGCACGCCGAACGCAGACTTTGTGCGTGCGTGTGACTGCCACAGCAAAGGAGAGGAGGAGGGTGTATGGCTTAGGTTTCGGGAGCAAAGTGCCCCAGGGGAGAGAGCGCCGCTTGCCACCAGTAACTATGGCAACGAGCCCACCGCAGCGGCTACCGACGAGGACGAATATATTTACACGCTATTGGCATAAGAGGGGCCTGCCTGGATGAGCACACGAGCACTCGCCGACGTCCCCAGCTCCAGATTTCCATCCACGCCGGCAGCCCCCCCCCCCCCCCTCCTCGCCGACCCTCTTTACCAGCCTGCTCATGAGACCGGAACGAAAGCAGCAAGAAAGACAACGCAATTAACAGAAACAACCGCGCCGCAGCAGACGCGTGCGTAGAACGCCAAAGCGCGGCCCCACAGCGTGCAGCGCGGTGGCTTCCGTAATTACTAATTAGTGCGGCGTCACCGCAAGCTGGAAACAAACCAAGCGTCTATACGGCTGTGCTGCTGGCGGTCTCCAGTGGCCACGCCGGAGCCCCGAACAAACTCCATAACTACATTTGGAACACGTGGTCACATCCGCGAATGGCTACCAGAAAGAGGTAGACTAGAAAGAAAGAGATAGATAGAGGGGGAGGGTATGTGTGCTTATTTGTGCGGCTTGTGTCTGTGCTCGCAAAGCAACAGCTCAGAAAGCCATCGGGTGGTACACACAACTGGCCAGACAACGCTGTAAAAGGAGAGCACGGGCATATTCGCGCGAATTAAGCTAATTTACAGGAGAAAAACGTTCTCGGTGTACCATGTCGTTGTGGAAGCGATGCACACGTGACTGGCAGTTAACAAAATACCTATCAACTGCAGAACTAAATAAAACGGACAACTGCAAAATGTCAGTACCCAGAAATCGTGCGCAATTAATAGGCGATCAGTCAACTATAGAAATTGATTCCCATGCGCGCAAGCAAGAGGCATCGTATGCGACGGAGAAGCACTGCAAAAGGAGCACGCGTTTGCCAACCCGGTCGGGAGGAACGGACGCCACACGTCCTGTGTGGGTTCACAATGGCGGTGCCATCAAGTGCGACTCATCAGAGTAATTACTCATCGCCGTAATTGCCAGAGCGAGGGAGCTGGCGACGTCCACGTCTGAATGAGCGGCGCACACTGAGAAAGCACGTCTCGGACTGTCGATTGCGGCGCATTGCGCGAAACGAACCGGGCGGCCGCAAAAAAAGGAGTTGCCCACTGAGAATTACCATGGCCAAGTGAGCGAAGGCACATAACACACACAACGGCCGTCGCAACCGCACGTAAGACGGGCGAGACAGCCGCCGCGTGTCGCACTGTGGCCGCCCTGCTGGGCGCTTCACCGCGCCGGAACTGGCCGAGCGGCCAAGCGGCGCGCAAAAAGAGCGCCGCCCGAAAGACAAGCCGCGCGGGAGACGCCGGAAACTTTTGAATAATTCCCAAAGGCCCAACCGGTTGGGCGCGCGCGGGCCTACACGCGAGGCATTAATCACGCGCGGGTGCCAGTCGATGGGCAGCCGCAATTTGCCCGAGCCGTCATCAGCTGCGGCAGCAATGCGCGGCGCGTGCAGGCGACGCTATTGGCGAACAAATCAGGCCGCTCCACGAGCACCTGGCTGCTGGGAACCCAAATCACAACAGCGCCGGGAGTCAATACCCGTGTAGAGGAGGGCGCTTTGCTTTTTTTGGACAGTTTTACTTAGCGGCCGTGTACACCGATATATCGACCGCTTTTACTTGTGTCGCCGGCGCGGCTCGCATTCTCCTCCGGGCGTCCTTAGCGTCGCCGGCGCTGACCATTGGCCGGGAATCAATTCATTTATCGATTATGAAACAGCCGAACAGGCCGTGACGAAGAAACAAAGAGCGGTCAACCAGGGCTGGGTACCGAGTCCTGGTAATTGTGCGATGGTGTGCCGGCCAGAGCGCGCGCTAAGAGGGGCGACTCGCCGCCGGGTTGCGTGAGGTGGCATCGAGAGGCGGCGGAGCAGGCCCCGAGAAACGCTTTCTGGCGTGCACACGGGGAATACAGATTAAATAGCGGCCATCCGGGAACTAACGAGAAGAATATCGAGCGCGGCCGCACTAAAAGGGGAAAGAGGCCCAGCGGGGCAAAAACAAACGGAACATGCCATTATTCGCCAAGCCACGTCCCGATCGAGTAGATCTGTCAAGAGCGCGGCACGCTAAGAGTCTCGGAACGATCCAAATCTCGACTGCGCCGAACGGCATAGAAATGAAGAGTGCCCGCGCTGGGCCGACACAGAGGGACGCGCCAAAATGTCGAAAGGTTCCCGCCGATCGCTACAGGAGAGCGCCACAACAGGAAACGTGGATGAGGACAAAGTTCAAGCGAGATAACGCACCCCGAGGACGCGCGTCGCTTTCAGGAAGAAGATATACGTGGCCGGGCATCGTCCACTTCGACAATGGTATATGGCACCGGGATTACGAGTATACATATATGTGTGTCGCTTCTTGCTTCACTGTCACCTCACCGACAAAAAACCGCGGCCGCCTGGAGCTGCAATTGCGATTAGATCGGACGAAATTTGAAACTGTCTCTAAAAGCAGGCAAACTTCGGCGCAAGTAATCACCGAATGAGAGTGCCACTACTTGTAAGCACTTGGAGAGGCGTATGAAACAATACTCAGCTCCCACTGTACACAAATGGGAGTTTAGCGTTTTCAAGATTGCAGTACGAAAGAGCATTGACATGACATCCTTTTATTCCTCGCATCTAGTCTCAGATGAAGCCTTTCGATCTCGACACCATAAAATAAATAATAACGAAAGCCAGAATGTCAAACAATTTATTAACAGCCGTAGGACAGCGAACTCATTCATCGAGTGGACTCCCTCAGACGGATCCGTGAGTATGAGTTTTGAGTGAGTAAAATTTTAGTAAACCAGAGTCAGAATGAACCCGGCAGGGCTGAGTGTCGATTCAGAGCCTGAGCGAGCCCGGAGCAAAAAAATTCACCTTTGAAGCGAGTCTGAGTGGGTTCCATTTCTTTTGCCACCACATATAAGAGCATGTTTTCAGTGAAACACCAGCGGCTTTGTTTCCAAGGGGTGTACGAGCATGACACAAAAGGCGGTCAGATGAGAGTAAAGAGTATCGTCACGTTTTGACAGTCGCTGCCGCCATAGCCCAGTTGCCTGCGATGCTGCCACAACATGTGACGCAACGAATGGCGCCAATATAACCTAACTCGAAAGGAATCACTGAAGGCTACACAAGCGCACCACAACGGTCCTGTTCCATGTATACCTGCAGCTCCGTACATGCAGTGAAGCTTACGCGAAGTTCATCCATACACAGGTCATGTCAGCGTCGGCGGCGGCGGCACACACTAGCCTGTGCGTAAACACATATATATGTGCGATGGAGGAGCAACGGACAACGGGTGGGAAATATTGAATTACCGCGCATTCACAAGTGACGCGAAGACATGACAGCGTTGCGCGCAGCGCACCGTCGAGTCCACGTAGCGACATGAACTAACCGGAACATTTCCTCTCAAACACGACCGCAATTATATTATGCAAGAGCGCCACGCATGAAGTCGTAAGGCCGCGCGTGGCCATGCGAGACGAGTGAAAAAAAAAAATTATAATAAAGGAACCCGGAGCAAACAAAGAAGAAGGGGAAAAAAAGGCGCCTTAATAAACTCCAGCGGGGCCAGCCGGACTAAGTTTCAACATTTCCTAATGAGACTTTCGCATGTGCGGCTTCCCGTACGTATATTGCTTCGCGTGTCGTTCCGTCGTACGCCAAAAAGAAGCTGTCGGCGAACCATTGCGAGCTTTTGTAAGTCGCCGCCGACCAACGCGAACTTTTCCGACTAGCGGAATTTCCTCTCGGCGGTCACGTATGGGCGTAAAACGCACGGTTGATCAATAAAGCGCTAGAAACTCGTCGCGGGACCATTATAACCGCAGGCGGGCGCGCTGATGTAAGCAGCATATCCACCGCGAATGAAGGCGTTTCCGGAGCCCAGCTTGGGAACACTTTTGTGCTCGCTTTATTTTTTTCTTTCTTTTTTCTTTTGCCGCCGGTCTCGGCCAGGAAGGGCGCCCGGCCGAGGAGGAAGTAGCGCGCGCAACCGAAACCTCTCCACACCCGAAACTGATAAAAGGGTGGAAACCTCGAAGCATCTTTATTTCCTCGTTCTGCGTCCACTGTTGAGCCACACAACTCGGTTGCATATATAGGCGTGATTCGTGCTCGACCATACGCCACGCATGGCATTCTGAGACCGTATAGAGAACTCGCTCCAGACAAGGCCGAACGCTACGTTAATGGAAACGTTAATGGAAAGCGCTGCAGTAATATACAGATGCCACAATCAGGGCAAAAAAAAAAAAAAACACTAATTTATGACAGTACAGTCTGGGAACCACAAAGCGATGACGCTAAGTTTGCGGGCCGTTATGTATATGCGGTGTGCATATGCAGAAAGGCACTTTGTGCAAGAAGTTTCACGCTGACTTCATTTCACTGCACGCAATAGGGCAAGTTCTAGAATGATTTTCGGCTTTCGGTTCAGGGCCGCGTCGTGTCCTTCACGTATCGTGCCCCCGTCCGTGAGCGCTGACATCGGATATTTTCACACTAATAATGCCAGGAAAGTGCATTAGCAGCGGAACGCCGCAAATTATACTTGCCAAGTTACGAAAACCTTCAAGTGCTAGCAAGTGAACAACCTTTAATCGCTTATGGTACAATAAGTTCACACCGTAGACAATTGTCGTTCCCAACACACCGATACTGTGCCAATCAGTCAATAGATTGCCAGAAAGCGATAGTCGTACCCGCATTATAATAGCCATAAGAACTTGCGCTGGCGCGTTACGAAACGGCATTTCCTTTCATCCAGTCAGTCCACGAGGGCAACTTGCGACTGGTGTTAGCGCCCCCATCCTACTAAGACAGTAAATACGCCCTTAAAAAGACAACTAAATTAAACATCGCCACGACACTCTGCATCCCGGGCCCTATCCATTTAGCCCGACTAAAGCTATATTTCCAAAGGCACCAGTTACCGCCTTTATTCGGTGACCCTGTCCGGAGCAATCACCGAAAGTTCACACGCGCAAGAAATAAAAGGCCCAGATGCCGGCGGCCTTCATGCTTTTCGGCCTCCCCAACGCGCCGCAACTTTCAGCCCCGTCACCATTTCCCTGCCTTGTTTACTTGCCTCGCACAGGAAGGTTTTTTTTTCTTTTTTTTTCTCTCTCTCTCTTTCTTTTTTCCGTCTCCACAGTTTTCCTCTCCGTCTTCTCGGCCGCGCTTTTCCAAGTTGACAAAATGGATCTGGTTTTCCGCATACGGGCCTTTTGATCTCCGTCTCTGGCCCTTCTCTCCGCTTAGGCCTCAAGTAGCGCGCAGTCGAAACGTGAGCGCGAGAAAAGGAGGAAGAGGAGGAGGAAATGAATAAAGCAGCTCTCCTCAAAATTCATCAATCCTCGCAGAAACTGCCGGGGCCGCCGCATCTGCGACACACTGAACACCTTTTGTGAAGGATAGAGAGCACTGCGTGTGTTGTGTGCGTAAGCGCCGTTCGGAGGGAGAAAAAAATTAAAGAAAAATATAAAGAAGGCGGGGGGGGGGGGGGGGCGCGAAATTGGTGCGCCGAGGATACACACCGATGGGTTTATCGTGTTACCCAGTATCCGCCTGGGGGCGGAATACGGGAAAATAGTGAGTTCTAGGAATGAGGTCATGCGGACAAAGAGTACATAAAAATACATCAACGAGCGTCGCGTACACAGGGGGCCTCCCGAAACGTTGCTACGATTGCACGATTCCGCAAAGTCATTGCAATTTCTTGTTCTCTTGTAAAAGTTGGCTTTGACGACGACCAGCAGCATTTCACGGGACCTAGAACATCTCCGAGTACAACAACGGAAATATTTACGCTTATTTCGCACATCACTTGCAATAGAGGTTAGAGGGAAATAAATAAATAAAAAGAACATGTACAAAAATTGGCCACGTAGTGTTGGAGGCGTCAAGTTTATCGCACCGGAAATTGGAAAATGGAAAACGTAATGAAAGGTGAGGAATGAATCAACAACATTTTAGGAGTATAGGTGTACTTGACACGCGGATGTTGACCGGAGTTACACGCAAACTTCGCTGTAAGCAACCAAGGCCACGCGAACACATGGAAACATAAATGCGGAGTGTGACTCGAAAGGCTTGAGAGAAGCCCACGGCCGCGGCGGCTGCATTTCGATGGAGGCGAAATGTTGAGGCCCGTGTGCTGTGCGATGTCAGTGCACGTTACAGAACCCCAGGTGGTCGAAATTTCCGGAGCCCTCCACTACGGCGTCTCTCATAATCAGAGCTGGTTTTGGGACGTTAAACCCGACGAATCAATCAAATCAATCGATACGCCCAGATTGCTTACAAATCAATTTTTCACCGATTTCCTCAAACTGCCCACATGGCTTGCCCACGATGACGACACAATGTGGCCACATCGTGTGTTGACGTCACATTGTGTGGTGACGTCATCGTAGGCAAAGCGACGAAAGTGCACAGGTACGATATTGTGGCCTTCGAGGTATGTGCGCACCGCATGCCCCGGCGAGCACAACATTCAAAAACCATAAGAGCTTCGCGACCTACCACCAGGGGAAGGGTGCATGCGCGGTCGCACCGCAGCAAAGCGGATTGACTCATTTGATGTCAAGTGAGGGAGTACTACTTAGTTGGATTTCGATTTCCGTTTTGCGCCATTTCGCTTATTAACAATATTTTCGAATTTGTTGAGCACTTCTACTATCAGGTGCGTGGCAGGAACGTCTCAGGAACATGCAATCACCATTAACCTATCATGGTCAGAAAAATCGCCGAGAGTTGGCGTTTAACGCGCCTACATTACTTGCAGAGACAGTAAAAATGACGCCTCGTACGTCTGAGAGACTGTAATTGTCAGGGCATGTTTACACATGCCTTCGATCGGACAACAAGGAAATCACTTTCGAACACAGTACACAGGAAGGCCTACTACGATTGCATAGTCTCCGGAATCGAATTAATGTTGGCGACACGCAAGACGAAGACGCGAGTTTGGCCAGGAGAAACACGCACGGCTATTTTATTTCGATTTCTTTCTCGTCAATGACTAATATAACCACGCTTACCTACAGCTAATTATTTCGACGTCAATACAGTATCAATGATCTTAAGTCCAGCATTCCGAGAGAATCTTTGGCATCGAAGTAAAACGTTTGATAAGTATTTTTTTTTTTTTCACCGTTCCTTCTTACAGTATCTTACACGACAGAAACGGGTGTCGTAGAGTTCCGACA
This sequence comes from Hyalomma asiaticum, assembly GCA_013339685.2. Taxonomy (NCBI): domain Eukaryota; kingdom Metazoa; phylum Arthropoda; class Arachnida; order Ixodida; family Ixodidae; genus Hyalomma; species Hyalomma asiaticum. Next base: position 285,308,671 of record CM023481.1, on the reverse strand, counting down.
ACTTCGAAAATATGTGAAGCTAAACTCATCTACCCGAAATGATGCGTGTTTAGTATATATATGCTGGGTAAGAGTGTGCAGTAAGAGTGTGCTACACTCGCCGCCATGGCTACGAGTGGGGCTGCCTAACACTCCCAGGATTCCATATACATACATACCCAGTAAGGTGGACGGGGGGACGACCGCCTTCGCAGCTCAGTGGGTATAGCATCGGACGCGATATCCGAAGGTCGTGGGTTCGGTTCCCACCGAAGGCAGGTTTGTCTTTTCGCCCACTTTAATTCCTTTCTACTTACCCCAAAATTACAATATCATAATTACGAATTGGAATAACTTCCCCTATGCTTTCCTAGGCTTCAATGTTTGTTGTTTCATTAACTTGTTTCTAACAAATAAAGCGAGCCCTTGACCCCCTTCCCTTTCGATATATATATATATATATATATATATATATATATATACACACACACAATGCAACTTAAGTATCCATGCTCGGTCATACTCCTGGCGCGAGTAAACAAAAGAAAAGAGCAAAGAACTCGCGAGATATGGCCATGAAAAAAAAAAGTGCATACACAAGCTAGTCCACAGGTGGGCTGGACGATTTGCGCATTTAACGCCAGGTATACCACCCGTGTTGTGCTACCGCAGTCGTGTAACCAGATACTTGGGCGTAGGTCACGTGGCTTACACACCCACCAACAGCGGTAAGCAATAGAAGAAGCAAAAGTTACAAAATAAGAACAAGCAGCCCCCTGCCCCGAGACTCCCCAGCCATCTCCCTCCTCAGCACGCGCACACACACACACACACACACACACACACACACACACACACACACACACACACACACACACACACACACACTATCGCAGTAGTCGACTCGGTTACTTCTAAAAAGAAGCGAATCAAAGTGTCCGCCAGCCCAAAAAAGGCGAACAAGCGGCACGATAAGGCCTGGCAGACGCTCGGCGGAGAGGCGGCGGAAGGGGACCCGCTACATTTCCGCAAGGACCCAGCGGACCTCGGCGGGCCGCGGCCTGCATACCAAGCAGGCTGCGTTCCAGGACCGACGGGCACGCACACGACACCGGCAGACCGCCTACTCCCGGTGGCAAGAGTGCGCGCTCGGGAGTGCGCCGGCGTGTGGGCCGCTGACTCATGCGGCCCCGCGCAGACAACAGTGCGCGAACACCCATGGGTACAGCACCGACATGGGTAGGCGCACATGCATGAGGTGCACGGCAAAAGCCAATCGACGAGTGGGGGACGATCGGCCGGCTTTAGAGAAAACTGACTTGACGACCATATGCCGCTTTCTCGGTGAATGCTGCTCTATACGCTTCACAGAGGATGCGTGGCCGCATGTTTATAACTGATCAGATCAACAGGGCGCGGAAATCACGCATGCGGCACGCATTATTACCTTGTGTTATAGGCTATCACACGAGGAAAGTTACCTTCAACGGGCACAGGCAAACCGTAATTAGTTTGTATATTCCCATTCATATGTTACACAGTAGGAGTTGCGTTAGCGGACTGCACTGGACCTCCGGCGACAGGATGTGGAGGAAATCTCTGGAAATAGTAAATGAGGGGATTTAAAAAAAATCCTGTCTGTTTATATGAGTTAATGACAATTATGCAGCGATCATTGCGACCCTCTTCGAATGTCACTCGCTCGACAGGTACAAAACCAAAGAGTTAAGTTCTCTAAATAGATGCTTACAGCAATGGGTGAACGTCCGAGGACGTGCAGTGAAAGAGAAACGTGATTTTCCCGACATTCACGGTAAGATGTCTCAATGTACTCAAACCAACGCAAGCGCCCAATCCAATAACCTTCAACGTGATGAATCGAGAACTATTTACGGTGCTGCATTCCCAAGACCTACAGGGGCCCTTCCCTCAAAAACAAGTCTGACGCATGCCACTACCCTGCCGCAATGATTTTTTTTTCTCTCTCTCTCTCGCGCGCGCAACGACTTCCCGTAGCCCGACAACATTTAGATGACTGAAAGCCCAGCCGTCTCCGCATAAACGCTGCATAATGAACGAGCTTACGCGCAAGCAACACCGGCATAAAACCGGAAATCATCACGAAACGGCACTGGATATGTTGTGAGCAGACATCAAAAAACGAGCCCGCAATAAGCGAGTAAACAAACCACCAAAAAGTACGAATGGCAGGGAGAAAGAAGCGCGGCGGCGTCCAGCTCGTGATCTCGGCCGGGAAGCAGCCGGCAGAGTGCGGCGCGCGCAGAAACCGCAGGGGTCTCGGGAGACAGGCCAAGCCCAGCGCGGGGTCAGGGTGCGGTCTGCGCGTGACCGGCGGAGAGCGAGGCCGCGGACAGACGGAGAAGCCGGCCGACGATCAATCGAACCGTTGATGTTTAGTGCTCACTCAGGGCCGGCATTGTAACGGCCCATTGGTGCCCTGATTGCCGGACGGGGGATTACACAGGTGCGTGGGAGCTGCTTCCCCGCCACACTCGGACCCCGCAGCCGCCGGACACGGGAGGGCTGCAAACGGCATCTGTCGCGCTTCTCTGGACGACCATCAGATCCTTCCCCCCTTGGCGAAAAGGCGATGGACAGTGCGCGACCGCAGAACGCCGGCCTTATCGCGCCGCTAACAATTACGAGACAGACACGACAACCTGCGTGAAATTTTTTTTTCTTCACCTCTGTCTGTCTACCGGAAGCACATATACTCAGCGTTGCTAAGACTGCAAGAAAAGAAGAAAAAGAAAATGAACAGGGATCACCGCATCAACTAACGAAAGTAATAAACCCGTTGCTCTAACCGCATGGTCCTCTAAGCGACGAATGACGATTTTTCCTTGTCATTATTATTTCTTTTATCTTGCTGTTACGAACCCATGCAATAAAGAATCCTTATACATGCACGAACAATGTGACTGGACAGTCTGCGGTTTGGTACGATATTCGGTTCCACTAGAACTACGCGTGCCGTTTCCTGCACTATTCTAGCAGCGAAAAATGAATGGTGAAACTGTGAACAAATATAGCGCGAAATTAGAAACTCGTGCAGGGAATAAACACCCCTGAGCACAGAACATGCCGAAACGGACCCACTAAAGCAAATAGACACTCCATCACCACTACGGTACTTGCAGTTTCGTTCATCATTTTGCTTCCTCTCCAGAGGTGTGCGGTGAGACTGGAAAGACGTACGATGAAAGCTAAATAAAACAACGTCGTCTAAGCCTGCAATGTAGAGAAGAAGAAGAAGAAAAAAAAAAGAGAAGTGACAAATACAATGTCCTTCCGTTGGTCATTGTCTCACGTTAAGGCTTTTCTAATTACAATCACAATGAGATGAGCCTTTCGTGCTTGGCACCCTTCATTTGGCTTCTCGCGGCCGCACTCCCCCTCCTCTCTATATCTTCCTTTTTTTTTTTTCTTCTCGTCCTTCTGACTCGGGCCAAGTCGATGAAGGGCTCGGGCGAAAAGCGAAGCACTAGACTCTATCAGCGAAAGAAAGGCGCATAAAAGGTAAGCGAACCCTATCCCATCAAGAAAAAGAAGAAAGTCGCGGAGGCGTTAATGAAAGACTGTTCCACCGCGGGACATTCTTTTTCAATTGCCTCCCAAGGATTATTGCATAATTAGTTGTTGAAGACCAAGACATGCATTTGACTTTGTGTGTTTACTTTTCTCTACTTGCCTCTAAAGGAAGGGGAAAAATTAATTACAAAAATTAAGGGCATCGGTTTTAATAGTGTTGCGAACATAAAAAACGGACAAATGTATCCTAGACATAAAATCCAAGGGTAAAAAAAAAAGAAAAAGAAAAAGGTATATACAGAGAGGGGGCAGCTTTTGTGCTCACCTATACTCATTTGTGCCGTCGATCTAAGCGAACGTCGTCTAAAGAAAGCCCCTAAATAGCGCTCCAGCCTCGAAGAGTAAAAGAGAGCTTCGTAGAATACTATTTGCATATTTTAAAAGTCAAGAACACGCTTGCCTTCCTGACACCGAGTAGCTTCGTTGTCGCTTAATTAATATTAATAATGACTGACGAAACCTTCGCATGCTTGTCACGACGAAGTCTAACACAGGACGCTCCCACGCATGGCGCAGTGTCGAGAGAGTGAGAAATAGCGCGAAGATCGCGGCGCACATTGTGTCGAACGACTCCTACTATTCTTGCACAGTTACGACGCATCACGATAGCCTGCGGAAAAGCGCGTAACCTTCATGCGTGCACGATGAAGGAACATTGACGGGCGCTGGCACCGAGGTAGATGTGAAAAATGCAAAACGCAAGGCACAGATAAAGGAAAGATAATAATGGCCTTTCGCCGGCCGCTGTATCGCGTGATGGGTGCGACACCCCACGATGAGGCCAGTGTCACGCTGTCCCGTAGCGCAACCCCTTAACGCGCCGGCCTCGTAAGGTCAAGGCTCGCGCACTGCGGAAGGGCTCGTGCAGAAGACACAGGTGCGATAGAACTCCGGCCTCAAGACAAGCGGCGCAGCGGGAGGGCGCGCAGGGCGGGAAGCGAGTGCGGCGCTAATCGCCGCTCGCGGTTCCCGCGGCGCCACAGCTGGCTTCGGCCGGCGAGGAGAGGAGGCGCTGTCATAGGTTCGGCGGGCTATTCACCGGCGACCAGCATCCCCCCGAGTGTCACCTCAGCCCAGCTGGCAAGAGAAGAGCGTAAGTAATCTCCTTCCAGCATCTCGCCGATTCGAAAGTAGTGCCGCGCGGCCGGAAAAGCCGAAAACAAGAACCTGTTCCTCCCGCGCCGGAGAAACTCGCGGCATTCTTGTCGCAGCGGGAGGAGGAATACCGGCCGCGGCTTAATTCCCCCTCCCCATCCGAAACGCCCACACCCCCGTCCCGCTCCGGGCACACATGCGCTCCGGGTTTTTACTGTCGCACTTCTTTGGCCCGTGATTGATTATTACAGCAGACAATGCGGCGCATGCAAACAAAGGCCGACGCTCGGTGTTGGTGGACGACGACACGGGGCATCTCCTCCGCGGCGCGAAGCGATGGCCCCCGCAACAAAGGACGGCAGCAGCAAAAGAGCGCGCGCGGCCTGAATGGCTTCGGGTGGGGTTCCGAGGGCACAAAACTGGACGAACGGTCAAAAAACGCTGATGAGGAAGAAAAGGGAGGCCAGCCTGCCTCCTCGCCGATATGGGGAGGGAGAGGTGTGCCTTCTTTGTCAGTGTCTTAGCGCTTGTCCGCTCTTCCGCCCGGCGCCGAGACACGGTCGGGGGTCGAGCCCGCGAGTTGTTTGGGCCCCGCCGCAGGTCTTGTAAGTGACCACCCCGCCGTGGGTGACAAACAATGCGCACGCCGGGCCGCGGGGATAAGGCCGCGCGGTGCGCGCCGACAAAACCCGCGACACCTGGCTGTCGGCGGGCCGCGAGATGGGAAGCTTGTTTATGCAGCCCGTCTATGAACAGATAGACACGACCCCCGAAAAGATTTAAGGAGGCCGAGCGAAAATGTAGGCGCCGCGACACTCATGGGAACTGTCAACAATGGTCGGGCCATACCGAGCATTAAGAAGTGCGCGCGTCTCAAGGCGAGGCCGTCATGAATAATAATAGAAAAAAAGAAAGCTCTACAAATAATGAAAACGGTACCACCCCGTCCTCCCTTCGTAGCTGTTCCATTTCTTCTTTAAAAGTTCAAAAAGGAAGACCCGCCAGATACGAAAAAGGAAAAACAAATGCTTCTCTCAAACGTCGCGCATCAACGAATAGAGTTTTTTTGACGTATACCACGTTTCCGCTGACAAACGCAATAGATCAGCCAACCGAGGCGCTGGATCCGACATTCTTTCTACATATTGGCGTCTCTTGCGCTCCCAAAAGCGCAACTTCCATGTACCAGCGTTCGTGACAAATGATCGACCGCGACTGAAGAACTAGTCGTACCTTTGTAACTTTCACAGCATAAACGAACAGTTCTTTCGAGAGCACTGTAATGTACAAGTACAGTTGGACGGTGGCCGGATCCCTCCTATTCCCTTCATCCGCCTATCATACCGTCCAGTGAACGCACAAGTGTAAGAAAAGCGTGCCAATGCTCAGTGACCTAATTTCCTATTACGGTTGCTAATCCTCTCTGCAGATTGGGTGAAAAATGCAAATTCTTATCTCAATAAAAAAAAAAATAAGTGTCTCCGAGCTTCACAGAATATCAACTTCGTGCGGGGACGTCAGATATATAAAAACATCTAGTACTGCCGTCTGTGGCAAACATGCACTGCAAAAAGAGTAAAGGAAATGAATCCACTATGATGGCCGAGGCAGGCAGCTCCTTCTCACTCACTAATAAGAGTCAGCATCAAAAGCCTCCTTTTGAGCGGAAAGCGTTGTCCGTTTATTGCCCACCTTCGCTTGCAGAGCCGAGGTGGATAGTGGACATATAGATCTTCACGTGAAGAGGATTGTGATACAACAGTAGAACCACATAAGCAGTTCGTACTAACAAAAGTCACAGTTAATTCGAAATAAATGAATTTAATTAGACAATCTCGCTTGCACTTGAGAAATTGGTAAATAAGAGAGTGAGTGAGTATATAATAGATGTTGTTGTTTAACGTCCCAAAACCAGCTCTGATTATGAGAGACGCCGTAGTGGAGGGGCTCCGGTAATTTTGACCACCAGGGGTTCTTTAACGTGCACTGACATCGCACAGCACACGGGCCTCAACGTTTCGCCTCCATAGAAATGGCGCCGCCGCAGCCGGGATTCGAGCCCGCGACCCTCAGATCAGCAGGCGAGTACCATAGCCACTAGACCACCATGGCGGGGCACTATATATATATATATATATATATATATATATATATATATATATATATATACAGGTAGTACATTAGGTAATAGTAGTATTAGCAGTTGTTAATAGGGACGCCTAACCATGACAAGGAAACCCTCCGTAGAATAAGAATGGGATGAAGCGCATTCGGGAGACATTCCCAAATCATGACTGGAAACTTGTCACTGTCACTAAAGCGAAAAATATTTAATCACTGCATTCTCCCAGTATTAACGTAGGGTGCAGAAACGTGAGAAGGCAAACGTAACAGAGGCACACTAAAGGTTAGATCGAGCGATGAAATTAAGAAGTTCGCGGGCATTAAGTGGAACCAACTCACTCAGGATAGGCCAAATTGGAAATCGTTGGGAGAAGCCTTTGTCCTGCAGTGGACTTAACAACAGATTGATGATGATGATGAATTAGTGGCAGTTATAGTTACAATTAATTAGTAATCAAGAACAGCCTAGGAAAAGGACCAATCAATCCAAACCTAGGGATGAAAAATGCTAAATCGAATGTACAAAAGAAATGACGATAATGGCCGGTCATTAACAGTAACGATACGTATAGTCAACCAGAATGTAAATCTGATTAACAGAAAAACAATTGTTGGATGGGGTTATGCATTAAAGGAAAATGCAAATGAAGATAACGAATGCAGTGGCTCTCAATTAGCTAATGAATACTTCAAGGTTCGTTGGTTTAACTGGAATAATGAGTACAAACAATGAGGAATTATTAGGCAGAAGTGAGGAAGTGTAATAGTTACTCAGCAAATGTGAGAAAGCTAAGCGGAATAGAGTTCGACTAACAACGACGTGCCAACCATTAATAATCACTTAAGGCGGATTGAAGTGTGAAGGAATGGCGTTGCAAATATGAGAATAACGTAAACGAGTTCGCAACATTGGCCAAGTCACGTGAGTAGCATTTATGAAAACTTGGACACGACATAGGGTGAGTGGCCATTCGATAGCGCGGGTTATAGAATACGTACCATTAAATTTTGGCATAATTCCCGAGATATTCCAGGTCACACAAAACAGGTAGAACCCCGACATTTTACATAAGTACGATATACTATTAAAATTGGCAGCCGAGTTATAACCGGAAGTGTTTCAAGATATTGAAGGCAAGAAAAGGTGAACTGGCTTTCCCTTCGGTAACCCTTCCAACGCTCCTGCCCTCGATCTGTTTAGTTTGTCTCTCTCTCACACACACATACACACACGACCATACATAAAAAGGGAGAGGAGGGGCGGAGGGGGCTCGAACTCCTCGTGAATAAAATCCTGGCCACGACCCTGGCTAATGAAGCCAGGGACGCAGTAGCTATCATTACGCAATCTGACATCAAGCCATCAAAAGACGAAACGACGCAACCATTTAGAAAAAAAAAACAAACAACAATAACAACCATCAAATAGAATACGATCACTATTTAACTATAAATAATGATGACAGTAGAACAAATGGTGCGGCTCAAAAGTCCATAGCACGACACGAAATGACGGACAAACCAACCGCTTTGTTTTAAATGCGAAGCATTTCAAGCTCTCATGATTTGTGCGCCTGCATCACAAAATTATCATCATCATTAGCTCAGGTTCCCAAGAGTGCGCGCGCACTTCTCTTATGCAGTGTCCAATGGACATGCGAAAATAAATAAAGTAAAACGAATAAATAAAATCAGCGAGCAGATTAGCACACACAATGCACGCAACGGCTGCCATGTATTTTACCAAGCTCAATTATTGTGATGGCATAATGACTGGCGTTAATTATTGGCCCTTTTACATGGAGTCGCGGCGGCTGCATTTCTATGAGGGCCAGAATGCAGAAGCACTCTTGCGATTATCTGAGATTCGCGTTAGCGCACCCGCAGTGACGAAAATTCGATCTTGCCGAGCGTTTCCAGAACACCTACAGACTGATTGCACGAGGCAAGATTGGCACGCTAAAGGAGTACCGACACGATTTTCAGGCGGCGCGAAAGGGACATTTTGTCGTTCCCTTGGTACGCAGTGTTAAGGCTCTCAACTTACCGGAGACCACAAACACGTATAGAACATTTTAATTTGATCTGAATATCTTGGCCGTCTTGCACCGCGAGTCAGCCTTACCGCAATGGACAGTACCATGACGAGTGAACAGAGTCGCTGTCAAAGTTGTGACGTAATGCATGTAATGCATGTACTAGGCGCGTTGTCATGACGGCCCCAGCTGTAAAAAAAAAAAAAAAAAAAAAAAGAACCAATACAGACGGACACACTCATGCTCGCATTCTTGACTAGTACGTCTCGAGTTGCTGTCCCCACGTGACTTACGTCAGACTGTGTGTCGGCACGTTGATAGAATACCGGCCTGTCTATATGGAAACAAAAAGCTGGTTTTTAAAGTAGCAGTATTAAGGATATATTCAAAGCGTTCCGAGCCGCCACGGTACTTGGGGTTATCGATACCGGTGCTTTCACTTATGAAATTTTGTCAGTACTGAACCTTGATTGCTGTTAGGCTGAACAGGGAATACCATGAGCGCTAAACTGGACTTTCGCTTGGCGGTATCAGAAGATGGCAATTTTTAGAGCAGTTCAAGAGAGATATTAGAACAAATAAACAACCTCGCCTCGATTTCTCATACGGCATTTGTAACGCGATTCACAGTTCAAATACCGGCTGCTGCATCTGCACGTAACATTTCCTTTGTCCCGCCGAAATTGAAATAATGTATCGGACGACGATACATAGCTCAGCGATCGCATCGTAATAGAAGACCGCGCAGTCGAAGCCTTCTCGGTGCTTTTGCAGAAAGGCGCCCATTAGGGGGAAGAAAAAAAAAAAAAAAACCTTGCCTGTCCGGCTCCAAGACGACGGCTAGGTTTGACAGCAAAAATAATTAATAGGCTAGCGGTTGGAAACTAAGCGCAAGGGCTGTTTGCAAGACAGAACAGCGGCTACACATTGCGGCTGCGGTGCTGTGTGGCACTCACTTTAACCTTGAAATGTCACACACGGGTAAGCAATTTCACAATGTGAGCGCAATACTCCGTGCGACCGGCGGTATGCACCCAAGAAGACAAACCATTCAGTTTAAGAAAACTACTTCAAATTAACATCCATGTGCTAGAATAGAAGGAGGAAGGGAGGGGGGAGAAGAAAATGAGCCCACATGGCTACAACAAAGCAAGCCGCGAACAATATCCACTAAAGACATCCAACAAAAATTGGCGAAGCTCGCGCTAACTCTCGCATGGCTTACTACAGACAACCTGGACTAACGAGCGCACGCAGCGTCACGCATCGGCTGATACGCAGCTTATGCCATGGCTATTAAGTGTTAGCTCAATTATATTTAGCTTAATTAGACTTGTCTTCATTACTTAATTATGTGTTGACAATTTAATTATATTTGACTGAATTAGCCTTGACCAGCTTAATTAGGTTTGGCTTAATTACCCGTCGCTTAATTAGGTTCCACTTAATTAGACTTCTCTTTCCCGCCCCCTCATTATACTATACAGGCTATGCTACGACATGAAACGCCTCTGCCTTTACGTAGCAGCGCGCTGGGGGATATGAGCTCAAGAGATGAAAAGAAGTACGTGCGCAAATGCCGTGCATTCGACAGAAGTGCACGCGCACTTATTTCCTGACGACGACAGCTTTCCCGGACGTCCCACAAGTTTACCGATAACTTAACAGCTTGGCTGTTAAGGAGACAACAACAACAAAACTCGGGAAGATAAAAAAAAAATTTGAATTTTGCACCCTTTTACCTGAATTATTCTCAATCAGGCAAAATGCTCCCGAATGTTAACGTCCTAAAAAAAAAAGAAAAGTAAAAGGGGAAAAGAAACCGTGCAACTAAGATCCATGGATAATGCTGGGATTACTGGGATGTTTATATGTACATGTATTCGCGCTTTGGGGTACATAGAAAAGGTCAGTGCAGTGGAGCTGTTGGTAAACTACAAATTGAGAACGGTTAAGTTCAAGGCGTGATTGTAAGCGTGACATATATAGAGCAGTGCCGTACGGCGGTTCGCTCGGTAATAAAAAAGGAACCCCTCGATTTCTACCGTGGGTCAACTATACGCCGCATGCGCATAGCCGAATGCTAAGAAAGGCAGTACTTCGTCACCAATATTGGAGAGTGTTACCAGGATTATACCTCAGATGTATGGCACGGAAAAGTGCGGCGACATAAGGCAATGGTGCCGCAGACAAGTCCGGCGTTATGCCACATACATCCGGCCCCGTTCACGTACAGGCAGTGCCCGATAGGCTGCAGGTTCAATGGACTCGCGCCCCTTACACATATCGGATAGTTCTGTGCGCTTGATCGAGCGGCGTGAGCGAAGGGTCGCGTTCTCTAAAAAACGTAAAAGCGGCACTATAGCCGGGGGCGAGCGGGCACAGGGCGGCGAACAGGAGGCGACAGTCCACGTCGTAAAGAAGAACCCGTGCGCAGGAACAAAAGCCAAGCGCGAGGCACAAACGAAAAGACGAAAGGCTCGCGAAAGAAGAAGACGCGGCAGAGCCTGAAGGAAGAAGGCTGCGCTGTGAGCGGCAACGCCAAGAGAGCAGCGCCGCCGCCGGCAATTATAGGTTCCACGTTACGAGAAAAAAAAAAAGTGCAGGAAGGAAACGCAGCAGGCCACAACCCCGGACCTGGTAATCGTCGGGCAAAGGAGCCAAAACAGAGGACAAAAAGAAAGACGACGACTACATCCCTTCATTATATTATGCGTTTCTCTGGCGAGGAGGAAATATATATATATATGTGTGTGTAGGCAAATATTAACGCTCCCTCCCTCCGACCGCACGCCTTCCGGAACGCGTGGAGCCACGCTCTCGCCCTCTTCCCGGACATCAGAGGACGAGCCGGAAAGATAAAACCGGAGAAGCTTATATAAAGTATTATGACAGTTCACCGCCCAGTAGGTCCTTTGTAATTTATCCGCGCCCGCGTCGCCTCGTTTTCAGGGAATTGAGGAGTAACTCACGATTCTGACGTTTATGAAGGAAAAGTAAGGTCAAGAAACTGGCCCGGCCTGCAGTGCGGCTCGCAATCATGATTGCCGCCGCCACGAGTACAGGTCCGCCACAGAGAAACAGCACAGAAGAGAGCCGAGGCATTCCCTCGCAGACGCGCTTCTCTTTTCCTGTTTTGTTTCCCTTGTGCACAGCGGTACACGGGAGAGGCCGGGAATGGCCAAGAGAGCCGCTTGCAAGCCGGCACCGTATAGCGTTGATGGGCGCGCAAAGGACCATGCCACCGAGAGAATCCACGCCAGTTGGATCGCTAAGCCTTCGCATCACGCGAACATGTTAATTATAACATGAGCGACCGAGCTCTGCGCAGGAAAACAGCAGTTCTTCCATCTCCATATTAATGCGCGTAATCGCTCATCCTAGGCGTTTGTGTTGGCAGACGTGTGCGGGGGAATAGATAGAGCCATTAAGAATGGGCATCAAGGGAGATTCCGGTCACGAGAGCACGCCTTAAAAATAAACACGCCTCGAGCTTTTGCTGCTGGTGCGATGGTCACTAGCAAAGTTTTGAAAGGGTAAGCAGTGACCATATAATACTGGAAACGCGCGAGCGAGATTTGATCAAAAATCATTTCACCAAAAGAAACTAAAAGCACCACCAGACATTCGAGCCCACTACACTAATCTCCTCGCACGTAGACGTTTCGACGTACAAGAGCAGCAGTGAGTTGTCATTGGCCTGTCTTGATCCGCGACGCCACCAATCGAGACACGCATAATGTTCACTGACGACAAAAACAGCACGTGAGAACTGCTGTTGTGAGATAAACTTCACCATGGGGATACCAACATATCGAAAAACAGCGCCACAGCAACGAAGACGAAATAAGAATGGACATACACCAGCGCTGACTCGTCAATGATAATTTTGGTGACATGGGTGTGAGGTTGCTTGTATTTATTTGTGTTATACTTCGAACAAACTATCAGTTACGAGTCAGCTGCTGTGTGTCTGTTCTTCCTCTTTCGTCCTCGTTGCTATGACGCTGTTTTTTAAGATGCTCAATCGCCACCAACTATAGCTCAACTATCGGTTCTTCTATAGGGATGCCAATCGCATTTCCTCACTTAAGCGTCAACGTTGTAAGGGGGAACAGCGGCGCGGCCGCGGCGCCTCGTCGCTCAACGTTGCCCCATGGCGGCGACCGCAGTGAGCTTTGTTGAACACCGCAGCCATCAGCCAAGCTCGCAGTTGGTGCGCAGGGCGCGGCACGCGACCGCAGCTCCGTCAGGGAAACAGGACCGGACGCGTTAACAGGGGGGGGGGACCCGGGCGCAGCGAAGTCGCGTCAGCCCCGCGTCTCTCGCGAAGAGCATCGAGCGAAGATTGGGGCGCGATATATATAGGAGAAGCGGAGGCTCCGCAAGTGCGAGCGCGCCGACAACGGAGTGGCCGTCTGATGGATGACGACGGCAGACAGTCGGGCCCGCCTTCCGCGCAAATACGTCTCGCACTCCGGGGTCACGGCCGCCATTTGTAATGCGCCACGGGCCAGCTAATGGACGCAGCCGCACCGGCTACTGGAACCCGCCCCAGCCGCCTAATGGCAAGGGCTGCCACGTCGGCCCGCGATGCCTCTGGGCCCCGGCAAGGCACCGAGTTCGAATTAAAACGTAAACTGGTCGCGGCTGCACGCGCGCGAGCGAGAGGCGCCGCTGCTCGCGCCCAAGGCGCGCCCGCCTCTGGAGAGTGGGGGCGCCCTTGAACGCGCCCCGCCGCGCTCGAGTCCCGCGACCGGAGAGCATCACCCCCGCTCGGGGTCAAGCGTCGTTACGCAAGCGCGCCGTCGGTTGTGTAGGCCTCGTTGACGGGTGGCAAACTCTGCCGAACGTATCCTTTCCGGCGTAGTGCTTCTCCGAATGACTGGCAACCCGAACGTGTGCTCGAGTTCCGAGAATGCTTTGGCAAAGGCTGCCATCCGCGCCATTCGTCGAGGGATGCCTAAGCATGGAGTTGCTAGCTAAGCAGTATGCAACGATACAAGACATGCCGGTAACCGAAACCTTACGGCTTCAGGTACGTGGTGGACTACATAAAGCTGACAAGGTCACAGGAACGACGCGACGACTTCAGCGGGTGGAGGTGGGACCGGTACCGCTAAGTTGCCACTACAATGAAAGCTGCAGGTGCACTTGAATAGGATGCCCCTCTCCCAGACGCCACGCGCGCCTCTTTCCGAAAAATCTCGAGAATACAGCTCCACAAGTGAGTACCCACTGGCAAAGCTTGCAAAGAGCGGGGGGAATGGTACGAATTCGAATGCCTCATTTAGCAGAAAGAATGCGTGCAGCCGCCATCTCAAAGTATACACAACGTTAGCTCCTTCCTGCTTTTACGACTTCAAACACACTTCATCGGCCCGAGCTACTAGTCCAGTTTCGACTCGCCGGTCCCCGTTCGCTAGCTCGCGTTCTACACAACCTATAATTACAGGGCGCCAAACGCGGAGGAAGGCCTGAAATGCCCTTTCCTTTGTCCTCTTGTCATTTTCGGTCCATTGCGCGAGCACGGCGTTCAGAAGCAACAAAGAAGCGAGTTGAGCAGGAAGCGACAAGGAAATAAGGCGTTCCAACCATAGTCACGTAAGTATCGCCAACCCATGCACTGCGGCGTGAGAAGCGAGATGAAGGCAAGGTTTTTTTTTGGTTTTTGTTTTTTGACGACAACTTTCGGATACCGTCAGCCTTATTTCAGGAAATGCAAGCACTAAGGCGAACGAAAGAGCACGAGACTAGGCAGAACGCATGGCACGGCCGAGACCAATTTGCCTATTTGCCGAGGCACGTGAACTTGACTAGGGCGGAGCACTTCGCCTGCTCAACACACTCAACAGCCGCGAAAGCGCAACCTCCTGCTCGTTCTCGCTACGTCAGAAACAACGGGACAAAAGTATAGCGCACAGAACAAAACAGAGATAAATAAGAGTGCTGTACACCGCAAAAAATAAATAAAAAAAGAATGTGGGACGGTGGGGCGGGGAAGCTTAAACAACAAGAGAACGAGCTACAAACGAGACAAGATACAGCAAAAGAACAGTGCACGCACTCCAGGGCGCGGAGCCTAAGACGACGGGAGCAGGCAAGCGAAAGACTAAAGCGCAAAGCAGCGAAGGAGATGGAAGGAGGAGGACACGCCGAGACAAAATATCTTCATTAGCGAAGATTAATGCGCCGCAGAGGAAAGGATACTACGCGCAGCGATGCCCACTTCCGCCGCAGCCTTCTATTCGCACCCGGCTTTGTGTATCAGCGCTCGCTCCGCCTCCTCCACGCTACCGAAACTGAGGAGGAATGGGAGGGAGGGGGGGAGGTTGCAGCCTGCCTGCTTTCGTCTCGCAGCAGGTTTCGTGGTTTCTAAAGGTGCCGCCTCTGGTCACGCCGGTGATCTACAAACTTACCCTGGGTTAAGTAAACTTCCAAACTTGGGCATAAATATCAGTGCCCAGAGTTTTCCCGTGCTTTCTTTCACGCTAGACATACCGCTGAAATGAAGCCACAGCATATGGATGGCGCTTCCGTAATGCATCACGCAGTTCGGCGGCATTTTGCACTGCTGCAAAAAAGACGAGCCACTCTACGCCCTACCAAAGACAGCCCTCGTGCCAAAGTGAACGCGGATCATTTCGCCTGAAACGACTTACCATCAACGCAGATTATATTCATCAAATGCATGAATGTTCTTTATGAACACTTGTGGTATCCCGTGAGCAGCGCCTCAGATAGATTTGCAGATGTGCACGAAGAAATTTAAAAGAATTGAGCAATATGGAATCGTCGTGAAAGGTTAAGGTTCATTGTTCCGCTTTCGAACCGTACCTAGTTGCATTTTCACGCACCACTAATTTGATCGGATTAATCAAAAGCAGCGATAGTACAACAGAAAAAAGGGGAAGGTGGATAGGAACTGAGACATGGTGGTGGAGCGACATCATTGTTTCAGCCGTCATCACAAAGAAGGAAAGGTAGAAAAAGAGAGCAATCGCGAAACGTTTAAAACGCAAGACTATTTTTCATTCAAATACGCAGCAGGGGGCTACAAGTGAGCGGAATCTACTACAGTGGTCCTGGGTTGCGCGGCTTGTACACATACTTATGGACTACGATTTTGCGGCAAACATAACAAATTTCCCCTCAGCAAACAGAGGCACGCACTGCATCCTCGTGAACGATGGAAAAAAAAAATGCATGCTTCAGATAACTTTTTTTTTTTCTTTTCCTTACTGCGTTGCTGCCAAGTGTTTCATTTCCACGCCTACCGAATGGCGTTTGTCGGCAAAACGAATCACGAAAATCGATAATGAAGCGAGAGCTACACGCGCGTTGGCTGTCAAACAATATTAGCAAGAGGTTGTAGTCCTGTGCGTTCGTAGGCCTCGCGTTAAAAAAGAAATGCTGCCAGGGCGCGCACCTTCGACGACCGAAGCGCGAGCGACCCGCGAACCTCCCTCTCGAGTTCTGTGTGCGTCACCCAAAAGAACGTTCAGGAGAGGACCTTGGAAAGCTCACGCCGCGTCACGCAGAGTTCCGTCAGCGAGCGGCGGCAAGAGAGACTCGCAAATATGCCGCTAGGCGTCCAGCCTTTGCTGCGTTCCTGCTTCTGCCGCACGAAACTGAAGGCGGCGAAGTCGGGAGTCTGTTAAAAGCGAAGGTGAAGGCGGGGGATGCGGGCAAGGGACGAACGCGGAGGGGGCCAACGTGGAGAGGAGGTCGCTTTGCAGTGGCGGCCCAGGCACTCGCAGGGTGCCGGCGGCGGCGCCGCAGCCGCTATTTTTACCTGACACGTAACATGTGTTAAATAACAGCACATGACCGAGCGGAGCACACTCACAAAGGCCGGCCGCATTTGGAACAGCCGCGCTCCCGCCACTCCTCCTCCTTGCTCAGACTCGCTTCCTCGAGCTTGCCTTCGGTACGGTGAACACGCAGCGCAGGAAATTGGTAGCGCTAGATGGAGACTATGGCACGCCACAGCGTACCGGGACAATGGCCGTCCACGCCGCGGGAAGTCCAACGGAGTCGGAGAAAAGCGTGCGCGGTGTCCAGCAACATGCATGGGCCAAGGTGAGGGGCCGTAAACTGTGCCCACGACGAGCAGCCGCACTGCCCCGGGAGCAGTGGCTACGGAAATTTGTGACGTCGCACTGAATCGCACTCGATCAGCAATACATCAAAGAAATTAAATAGTAGGGCTTAATTAAGGTCTAAAAGCTGCGGAATGGGCTATCATTAATGCCGCAGAGGCAAACTCTGGTTTACGAACATTTGAACACCCGGGGTTCGTTAGCATGTGCCTACAGCAAACGATGCGGGTGACGTTGCATTCCGCGACATCGATATGAATCGACTATTGTTTGAATGAATCGACTTTGTGTCAGGCAGTACGCGCCGTCAAGATGGTCACCGCTAAAAGCGACGGATACAAAGAACGGGAACTACAAACAAGACATGCACACCACAAGCAGCTGTAGCAATTCCAAAGCAAGGCTGCAAAAACTAAGGAAACAAGAGTTTCGGCGTTGTGATGAGATTATTAGTGGCCGGTGCTGCAGGCACATTTAAACGGAAAACAACAATGAAGGGTTCACTTTTCTTTATTAAAGCCCCCAGAGCGTGGACCAGTGTCCAGAAGCCGACCAGGACTTCGATTATCGTAACGAGAGGGTGGGCACACTGAGTTCCACACGACACAAGCATTAGCGGATTTAAAGAGTATTCGCCGCTCATAACAAAATAACTGCTGATGTACAAGCAGCGAAAAAGCCTCATCTAACCACAAACTCAACAAACCAACCTTCTTTGCATCAGTCCTGAAGAACAGTTGCGAGACAAAACGAAACACGTTGCATATATCGCGTTTTGTTCTTTTTTCATCCCTTCGGAGCATATTTTCTGACGACTCGGGTATATTATTATTTTATACACAGCGCGTCTAATTCTCGGCTTCCGCTAGTGTAACCAGTCACACAATGTAACGAACAACACACGTGTTAACACGTCGCACAGAAAGACCAGACCCACGTGTCTTTTTTTTTTTTTTTTCGGCGATAAGTGCAATGGGAACGGTTGTACAGCGAGGAAACAACGCGGATACGTGCTTCCCGCCTTTCGCTCGCTTCGACACCAGAATCCGCATTCCCTTCAAACGCTCGACACTCGAGGCCCCGCACGAGGAAATTGCAGAAAGAAACGACAGGCAATTAACCACTCGACTAGGACGGGAGCGCGAGGTAATTAGCAGCCGTCTCATTAGTTCCGTTCTCAACTGACTCATAAAGGAAGATCCAAACAGTGTGCGTCATCTCTGACGAGTGAACAGACCGAGAGAGAGAGAGAGAGAGAGAGAGAGAGAGAGAGAGAGAGAGGCGACGTTAGAAAAAACAATAAAGAAGAAAACGACCTCGCGTGCACGACAAGAAGGTAGCCGCCGTCGCCAAGATCCTTCTCGAGAAAATAAAGCAGGCAATAATTACGAAATGGCATCACTATCGCCTGTTCCCTTCTCCACCAAGCGACCGCAGATTTCTGCATGCGCACGAACGCGGCGCCGAATAGAAGCACAAAGGCGCCGCACTTACCCCTTTCCTCTCAAAGTCGCTATACGCTTTTTTTTTTTTCTCTTAAGGTCGTTCAGATGCGTAGGCAATTAAAAGAGCGTGCACATACGGAGGGGAAATGAAACGCGCGATGAATTGGGCGGCGGCGATAATTGCCCGAGAAGAAAGCAACGAGATCATATTATTAGTCACCTGCCGCGCTATACGAATCGAAGGCTCGCGAAAAAACACACGACTACTCACCGCCGCCACCAGCCTCGAGTGCCGGGCCGATGTGGCAGCAAGACGCACTTGGAGAGGAGTCTACAGATCATTTGCGTAAGCTATGCATATTCAACCCTGTACGAGGGGGCGAAAAAGGAAAAAAAAAAGAAAATGAGTTCTCGTCATCGACTTTCAAAACAACGTAGCATCGTTCCAGTGGGCTGCAACTGTCATAAGGAACATCCTTTCCAGGATAACACAGATGAGTTATATGAATGGTTCGCAGTAGAAGTAGCCACCGTGAAGAAATAAGCTTGACACCGGCGAGGCCAACAGGAAGACACTTCATTACCCGATGGGTACTCGTTTAAACCACGGGGCTTCGGTTACTGTCAACCGCGCGGATGACGAATGCACATGCGTTGTGCTGACGCTCACGCTGAAAAAGCAATGAATTCAAGTATTGTGATGTTGAAAGAGGTTATAGCCGACAATTCCAGCGAGAAGCCTACCCGTCGAAGTGCAAATAGAACGCGACTCATCAATTTCTTTCCTCGTCCGGTTGGCGTATATACTGTGTTGCTTCACGATTCGAACGGCTGCTACGAAAGCCGCCGCCGGCACGCTCTCCGGAAACTTTTTCAATCTACAAACAAATTGAGCATGTTCAATGTACGTCGACTTAAGACCCTGCGACTCGGTCCGTCACCAATATATACACATGATAGAGCAGCAAGTACATATGTACGCCTATAGCATTACTGAGCGTGAAACATTAAACGTCACCAACAGCGTAGCTTCACTGGGCTCAGAATGCTTAGCGGACTTGTATAATCTAATCGGTTGTCAACTGTGCCTACACCGATACACATAAAGAGTCGTGACGGAAGCCTAATGAACGAGAGGTAGTGTGTACATTCATGCACGCTTGTGTCCAAACGGGCGCTGGGACGTGCTTCTTCAAATGGTACAAAAAATAGCGTCACCTTTTATCCCTTCCGAGGTACCACCATTAAACAGAAACGACATGTCTCACTGCGCGTCTGAAGTTGCAGAGACGTCATAAAGCGTCAAATAATTCGCCAAAGAACGGCGTATACAACCAAACAAGGCGCTACATTTTGCTTTATATATTTTGTTTCCTTGCTTACTAGCCGTCTGTAACGCGCTACTTCAAGTTAGCGCGCTGGAGAGAACGAAAAAAAAAGAAAAATCCACCTTCGATAAGAGTTAAGTGAGAAAACATGTCTCCGTCGTCGTGATGGCCCCATGACACCTTGCAACAGTATTTGCCCTTTGCTAAATGCATCCCATCGATCCTGCTTTCTGATGAGCTGGAGGAGCGATGTCCACTGAACGGGATAAACAAAGCGGATATTGCACGTCTGCACAGCTGCACTGTGTACATACACGTCGCTCTAACCACGCCCGTACAGCGTTTGTCACAAGGTATGTAAAGACCACATCCTGGCCTTCTAACCACAAACCGCGCAGTTATGTTTCCGGTAGAAAATGAGAACGTAATAGGCGTTGTTCTTCTTTCACGGGACAGCTTTTGTACGCGCGCTAAACAAGCGCTGCAGCGTGTACACTTACACAGAGACAACCACAGCCGCTCCTTCATTGAAGATCAATGAGTGTACTCTCGCCGAACCTACAAGATGGCGATAAAGCGGGAAAGAACAAAAACGCGCCATCCAAACACGGAGAAAGCATAACGGACCGCGGCGAAGGGCGCGGCGAAAAGAAAAGAAGCGAGAACGCTTGAGCCGGGGCGGAAGTGACGGAGTCGGAGACAGCGCAAGAAGAAAATTAAGCCAAGTTGACCATTACGGGGGGTCGGAAAGCGGCCGAAAAGGAAGAAGGAGCCCCCTAATGGCACGATGAAAAGCTACGTATGTTTGGTCCGAATCTCTGTTTGCCCGGGACCCTCCCCCACTTCCCCTACACTTCCCTAGTTTCATCACGCTTCCACGGGCCGCCCGTGTATGTCTAGTTTCCATTTTCACCATGTGGCGGCGCCCCTCGCCGAGCTCGGCGGCGCCAGCGGGGCCCGCTAGTGCGTGCGTGTGTGAGTGCGGGCAGACCGCGATGATCAATCACGCTAAAGAAGAGAAGCAGGTCCTGAGAGCGGGGAAGCGTCGGGTCCGAGCCGGAAGCGATGGACGCCGGTCATCGGTTCGAGCCCGACTTGGCCCGCTCGGACACCGCAAACAAACGCGCCCCACACGGACTGGGGGCTCAGAGGCCCCGGAGAACGGCCTGATTGCTTAAGCGCAGGGCCAGCGGCACACACAAAGAGCTCCCGCAACCACAGCCCGGACCACGTCACCGGCAAACGTTGCGATAACGGCCCGTCGGACGCGGAGATAGTGAAGCGGGCCCACAAAGGGGGCGGACAACAAAAGCACCTCGCCAAGCACACCTGTGACCAGAAAGTGGCAACGATGCCTCGGAGCTCTCCGCAACTCTTTGGAGCTGCTGACACATTAACTGATACAATCACGCCAACGGAAAGAGCGAGAAGCTTCCTGCCCACCCTCGCCATCCAAAGTCGGTCCCTCACATATGAACGCGCATCACCACCAATGCAACAAACGTCTTAGCAGTTCATGACACGGAAACAGCCTTCACGCGCGTCACAAGTCGGAAACGAGATCCGCGAGGACCCGCGTACAGCGCAGTCATTAAACGAACACCAAAGTGAAACGCTAAAGTGGTGTAGACTGGTAAATTATTCTAAAGGAACTCTACTGTCACTAATTTTGTAGTTTTATGGTCAATATTAGAACAGAAAATGGAGATCAGTTTCAGCTTTGAATTTCGCGCCGAATCTATAAATATATGACGTCACGAACACCCACTCTCTCTTTCTTTTCCGTATTCTCGCCACACCACCTCGTGAAATTGTCCGAAACACGCCATGTTAAGCCTTTGGCTTCCTTAGAACGCAATGTATATCCCTTTACCGATAAATAATTACTTGGGCCTTCGTAAACGCCGTAAAAGACGCGTGACGTCACGCGTATTAGCGCGGAAACTTCACTGCGGTGTTGGCACTTGTAATTTCTTATTGCGCACGCATTTTCTAGCTTACCAAGCGCTCACTCCGGGCGCGAGTGGTGCCATCGGCAATGTAGAAAGGTAATTTCACCTTCCACTTTTAGTGTCCCTTTAAATTCGTAAGTGGCACCTACCAAATACGTCTCGCTTACGAATTATTGCAATTAAGATCAGCATCCCGCTTCCATTGGCGCTAACGAGGCGCAATTCCTGCAACCGCGCAGTTACACAACTGGTCCAATTAAAGAGATCGTGCACGCACTTAATTTCGGGCGACAAGAGACGTGCCACGGCGGCCGCGACAAACCGGCCAGAAACGCCGAAGAAACGAAGCCCTTTTTTAGTTTCAACTCGCGAGAACATGGTCAGGCCGCGTCGAGCCAAAAGGAACGCGGCTGCCGCCGAACGAAAAAAGCTGAAGCAATCAGTGGCACATATATTTAGGGCGCCGTAAACTAGGCGGCTTGCGACACATTCTTCCTTTGTGGGGGCGACCCAGCGGGCCTGTTTAAATACACGTGCGCGCGGTTTCTGCATGCAGGCACATGCAAATAAAACTGGGCTGCCCCTCGGCACGCCGCAGACGATACGCGACGCCCCCGACGTGTGTCGCTTCCTTGTAAAAGCGAGACAGCGGCGCTACTTTATTTCGCTCCTCCGCGCATGCCTCGCGGCTCGCAGAAGAATGGACCCCGCGCAGGTGTACGGGGCATCAAAGCGACCCGCGCCGCGGCGGCGGAATCCGGCAAGGGGGCGACGCTGCGCCGTCCACGACACAGCAATTAGACGCCGATTACAAGCGGAATTAATGAGCCCGAATTTATGCCACCTCGCCTTTTCTTTGCGTGCAGCGGTCCGTTTCCGCGCGGCCCGAGACCACGGACGTCGCGGAAGCGAAGCGAGGGCGGCACAAAAGCCACCGTCAACTCGTCACCGCGAAGCGAATGGCCATGCCCGTGAAGGTCATGCGTTCGCCGCTAATTACCATTAATGCATTTCCTGTGGGCGCGCTCGACGGGCTCTCCCACGCGTTGCACGCCAGAAAGCGACATCCCGTTTCCTTTCCCAAAGCCTTCGAGCCAGGTCGCGGCCGCTTCCCGGCGGGGGCTCGAACACCGGTGACGGCGCACACTTCGATCAGGCGTCGACTCGTGTGTGTAGTGCCGATGGAAACAACACACCTCGTTCTACGGAACGCGGAACGTTCCGCTATGTATTGAACGAGGTGCAAAGGGGTCCCCGAATTAATGCTATCTGCTCACTAGCGATTTAATTTTTCACGGGCTACCATTTACTCGAGGCAGGTGAGAGTGAGAGTACTGGAAAAGAATGCCGAAACGCTGCTGCGTGTTTTCGAGCAGTAATGATCGGCACTGCACCAGCGGCACTGTCGGCATAGGTAAACCTTTGACAGCCCACAGGCACGTCTTTACCAATAAAGCCTGCTCTGATGCGTCATATGTGATCCTGATGCTTAATGTTTGTAAATATATTCCATCAGTTCTAATCCATATTCGAACTCAATAAATAATCACCGACGTGCTTAATTGCACCTGATCTCATCAGCGCGGGATAAGTCGAATAGCAGCCGACCACATGCAAACTACACGACCACATCAGATTTCGCAGTCTCATTAAGGCCCTCTCATAGGATTAATTAGCGTCGCGGTAAGCTTTATAGTGGTTCACGTCACGTGGCTTATTACATTTCCGCCTAGGTGCAAAAGTTAGTCTTCAAGCAGGTACGACATTGTTAGAGGCGCGAAAATGAACGCAAGAACAACAGCCTAAGGAAAACAACTAATTACAGCACAAAGTGAGCTATCCTTATCAGATTAGTCGTTTACGTCACGACCAGTGCCTACTACATTTCGGATTACGAAATCACGTTAACAACTGCAACATTTCGCACTCGCGTTGCGTCCAAAATGGTTGGCCCGCTTCGCTGGCTGACGTGCTCACGTCAGCCAGCGAAGAACTATGGTGCGAAAATAAATATCAAGGGCAAAGAAGGGCCGAATAAATAAAGTCATTGTTCGCACACATGCAGTGCGGGTAGCGGGCGTCTGGTGCCCTAGACTCCCATGCACGATCCACACGTTCGCAAAAAAGGACATCAAGCAGGCATGGGGTGTTGACCAACCTGCGATAATCACTTGTTTTAGCGATGTGCTCGAACTCCACGTCCGATATACACGTCCAATATCAGGCCCCCAGCTAGGAATTTTCTTTTCGGGAGGGGGCCACTTGCTGAATGGCTTGACTTTTTCAGAAAAACAACTACTTTGAGCATTTATATTCTGCAAGAATCGCAGTATGTGCATTGAGTGATAGTTTAAGTACAACGTTATTAATGAGTCTAAATTTTATGTTATTAGCACAATACACCACTGCCCCCAACCAAAATTTCGTGAGGGGCCCGGGCCCCTAGCCCCCCACCCCCTTGGTTATGGGCCTGTCCAATATACATGGCAGCTGGCACGTCTGAAAATGTGCACATTGACAGAGCGACTTCGAGGTGATTACTAAGCTTTTGCCAAGGCAGCTCAGCATCGCACGGAACTGAGTAAAATACACCACGGCCTGCATATGCACAACAGTTCCGACATATGGAGTAACTCGAAAAAAAAAAAAAAAAACGCTGGCTAGCCTATAACCTATAATAGCCAATGCGGCCTGTCGGTATAAGCGACAGTCCTTACAGACGAAAAGCTCTGTGAACTTAGCCTCAGGTTAGCTCGCTATTAGATGTTTATGAAGCAATCACCACAGAAAAACACCACAAAGCGTGCGCATATATTTAAAAGAAAACGAGAAAACCACGACTTCAACTTCTGTGATCCCAAGCTGTCACGTTCAAGGTCCACGCGTTAACGAAGCAACCTCGCTAGAGAGTGAACACTTCGTCAGCAACTGTATATAGCGGAAGGCCCTACAGCGGACTTCTAGTCATGGAGGTGCCTGAGCGCCTGCCGCTCCGAACGCGAATTTCGCAGTGAACTTTCGTTGTACCTGGAGAAAAAAATTCAGGTGCTGCGGCATTATTTTCATTTCATGCTTGGAATATATTTTGTTTCACACTAGGCAGCAGGTGCATTAAATCGGTGCAACCAAATGCCAACAGCTGTGTTGCAGTGTAATAAAAAATTGGACCTCTCTCTCTCTCTCGCGATGAAAACGAACGGGAACATCGCGAAAAGCCAGTCGCCCTCGCAAGCATATGCCCTGTTATGTTCGGTGGTAGATCGACGGGGAAGAGTAGGCGACGGCGGCCTAGCGCATGGCTTTTCTGTAGAAACGTCTTGGTATTCACTCAGTACGCAGTAAAAGCGGCGGCTTTGTTCCCGCGACGCCCACGGTCAGTAATTGCTGTGACGTACATAGCTGCACAGCAGAGGGGACATGACGGGTGACAGGTCTCTCCACTGTGGCACTGTAGAGCATTTTCGGAGGAAACGCGGCATTCGAGAAAGGAACAAAAGCGGGAGAGCCCCTTGCAAGAACAGCGGGGGCTCGATGTCCAAGTAATCCTTTGACCTTTCTGCGCGGTCGACCTGTCGCCAAGGGGGTGGCCTGCTCGGCGGAGATGGCCGAGACGTGGAAATGCACGGAAGTGCTTTCTATGACAATACACCTGTCAGGCAGTCCTTTTAAGTGGCGGCTTGGATGCATGCCGCCAGGTAAAAAGAGTGGCAAGTTGGCCATGCTGCAGAGTTCTGCTAAGTCTTTACAGGATTAGTGACCGATGCTATCTTTCGGAGAAGCTCGGTGCAGCGAGCGGGTCGAAGCGTGGGAACGGGAAGGCATAACCGCAGGCTTTGACAGAGAGAGTGAGCACGGGTTTTATTGAAGTGCTGCATATGGGTTGGTCCCAGAAGGCGGTCGCAGAAGCGATCGGAGGTATTTCACGGGAGAACAAAGAGGAGGAGGAGGAGGAGGAGGAGGAAAGGAGAGAGCTTCACGCTAACTCGGGTACCAGACCAGTCTAGGTGGTGTTGAGCAGACGCGGCAAGGTGGTCAGAGGTCGAGCTTGGCGCTGCCTCTAACGAGATATGATGACGTTTTAAAGCTTGGTGCTTATTCACGTTTGAGTGCAAACGTTAAGGGATCCGAACGAACCGCTTGGTGTGGTTTGAGCCCAGCTGTGTTGTTGCGATGTCTGCTGACAGTACTGACCGGCCCGGCCAAGTTTTATAAATAGTGCACCGTGTAAATAAACCTGCGTGTTTTGCTGCGAGGACATCTTGGCCCAGACTCCGTCCTTCAACGTGTCGCCGCGGTCTTCGGAACCATCAGAAGGAAGACCATTACGAAAATTAACCTGCCCCTCTGTATCAACTTCCGCCCCCTTTAAACGTCCTCCGCAACTTCACATTTCACATGCACAACGGAGCCACAACTCGACACTGTTGGGTTTAAATAAGCACCGCCACTCGCAAACCATCGAGTTCCGTTTGGGCGTGCTCGCGTCACCGAGTAATATCGAATTGATCAGTATATCGTTATATGATACAACTCCCACGTTATGCAGCTGCCCCTTTTTCGATACTTTAAGTTGCATAATAAGAAAATGCCGATCCAGCACACTACACAATCCATTCACGTTGCGCGTAGATAAAATTCGTTAAATACGTTGCACGTAAGCACAACACACTCATTATCATTGTCGTCTTAATTTTATAAAGACCGCGAAGCATAAGGAACGAACACACACACACACACACACACACACACACACACACACACACACACACACACACACACACACACACACACACACACACACACACACAAGCAGCCGGCCATTTTTGGCAAGTCGCGCGTGCACACATGGTCCAATGGACAGTTTATATGAAAGCCCACTTTCAGATATACAAGTTCATTTAAGCACATTTTAATTTATATTTATTGTACCTTTAACAGTCATACATAAGATATCCCGCGCGTAGTATAATAGGGCAAGGACGTTGCACCAGCACCCATGGCGTATATGTTTAGTAAACCTCTACGAACGCGACAACGCCACGCATGTTCGCTGTTACTCAGCCCATTCGTTGTGTTTCGTTCCTCTGCAATTCAGCCCATCTCCGCTCTTTAATCGTGGCAGGGCAGCGACTCCATTCGGGTTCCGGATTCATCGCTATCCCGTAGAGCGACGGGACGCGAGAGCGGCGGCAACTAATTGCTGCGTGCGCGATCTGCGCGAGCGCAGACATCGCCCGCGGGGCGGGACGCGGGCCCATAAGGCACGTCTTCCAAGGCGTACATAAAACATTTCTCTAACAGGAGAGTGGCCCCGGGCAGGAGGGCGCACGGAGACAAGCGTACAATCCTCTTCGATTTGGTTTTCATCCCTTGGCGGAGGAGGCGCGGTCCCGTGCCGCAGCGCCACCAAACAGCTGGCATAAATAAAACGCACCGAACCTGGCTCGGTCAAGGTGTGAATCAGCGTAAGCTGCTGCGCCCATGACAGATGAATGTGGGCTCCAGCGGCGGGACACGGGCCGGACGCCGCTGCCCCGGCGAGCGAAAACGAATGGCTGTGCCACCAACGGCGAACCGCATCCGGCACCACGTTGCGCCCGGCGCAGCACACTGCACTCTCGCGTGGAAATTAATTACGCCTGAAAAACGAGCGCCAACAAGGCACACCGCGAAGGGAGAGCAGCCGGGAAAGAAGGCTACAATCTTACGTGCGCGCGCGTGCGCTCGGTACGGCTCGTTGGCCCCTTCTTCCAAACCGCCCGGGACCCACACTCGCGCCAGCGCGAACGGCCCTGGATTCGGCATTCAGCGCCAGATTTGATGTACGGCTGAGTGCCAGCTCGAGACGCCTCCCCTGGAGGTCGCCCATACTCCGGGGCGAAAGATCCATCTCCGAACCGATTGGTACGACGCCTCCCACATCGCACTGCGCGCGCGCCGCAATTAATGCCTGGCGACAACAGCATAGCGCACAGGAAGGCCGCCACGAACTGGCGAGATAAAGAACGAGTAACCATCGGCGAAGCGGTGAGCGACGCGCCAAATGCGTCGCTGCGCTGCTGAGAGTTGCCGCAGGAATGCGCAAGTTCGAAGACACCATCAGTGAAGCCCTTGCAGCGGCGTCACCGATAAGGCGCAGCACGGCCCTCACACGCCCAGCACGCCTCGACTTCCGTATGCATATGCAGCTATGAGGAGCTCTCTCCGATCAGACGGAGTAAGCGCATACCTTTTTAAGTTACCACGATATGCCGCAAGAAGGCAGAAGGTGGCGCAAGCCTTTATTTTTTTTTCACTATTCTTTTCTTTTTTGTCTCGGCACTGCTGTTATCTTTGTTTACTTGATCCTGAGCGGAAAAAGGAGAAGGAGGGAAGGAAAGGAGGAAAACAGAACGGCAGGGAGGTTAACCAGAAAGGCATCCAGTTGGCAACCCTACGCTGGAAGAATGGGAAAGGGCGATAGAAAGATGGCAGAGGAAGGAGGAAAGGGAAGAACGAAAGAGACGTGTAGGATGGCTGCATCAGACAGGCGTTCGCTCAAAACCGTCGTCCTCAAGAAGCGCAAAAATGCTTTCAAAAAGAGAAAGAAATCATCCCTGTGACGTTGTAAAATAGAGAACAACGAAGTCCACTAAAGCCTAAGCGCGCGTCACACACGAACGTTATCACTTTTTACGGCGATGAGACACAGTTGACAAATTATGTTCTCAGAAATCGGTCGTCGCGAATAGTCTGTCCACGGTAATCGAGAATTGCTCTTGCAGAAGAACTGGGTCCAGAAATATTACCACTTATGTTGGAAAGTGTAGAGATGGAGTCCCGTTGGCCGGACCTCCCAGCGCCGCATGCTGCCTGGGTTCTGCTGGCAAGCCCAGACAACGTTATAAGGCGTAGCCTTTTTGTAGCAATCTTAAAAGTTTTGTTAATACCAGGATTTAATTATCATCATCATAACCAAACTATCATAGTAAATGGCGTAGCATCTTGTCGCTGCGTTAATGGATGTGTACAGCTGGAGGCACGAACGATCATACGGCGACAGAGCTATCTGCGCGCCCATTACAGCGAATGTCCGGTTGGGCTGTCTGAATTTCTGATAATGAGAATGGCTAGTCCACCGAGGACATCTGCGACGACGGGGCCAAGTAAGACGCTGGAGGCGTGACAGCGCGAAATAACAGAGGGGGAATGGAAACCGATAGAGTACCACGCTGGCTTTCGCGACTCTTAGGCGAAGAAAGCGAAAAACAAGAGTGGCGAAGAAAGAAGACGAGAGAAATGGAAGAGACGAAGAGGATGCGAGAATGCGCAGCGTAGGCTTGCTGGGAAGGAAGGAAGAAAAAGAAACGAGTTTCTGGAAAGAGCTCTGAAAGTAGCGACATGAAGTAAAGCGCGATGGAAACAACAAAAAAAAAAGAATGAAAAGAGAGAGAGAGAGAGAGTAACTGCGGTGGCAACAAATGTCGAGAGGCCCAAGCGTGACGAACAGTCATGTGAGCAAGACGGGATGCGGGGGAGGGCCTGCAAATGGCCGGGGAGAGGTCGGCAACTGAGCCCAGACGACACATGGGGCCAGCGACGCCGCCGTCGAAGCGACGGTCCCGGGACGGAGGGAGGTGTCGGGGTCGCTAATGGCAGGACGACCGGAACCGCAGCGGGGGCATTTCCCCTCGCGTTCCCGGGGCTCCGGGCCACGAGGCTCCCCCGCGCCCCCCTCTTTCTTCGCCCACACTCCGAAGAGGCCGCGGCGAAGAACTCGGGGCCTTCGCAGGCCAGCGTCATAAATCTCGGCGCCCACAGGCGCGCTGCCGAACAGAACCGCGCGCATGGGGCGCGAGACGAGAAATTTATTATTAGTGCCAGCGCCAAAACCTCCAATTCCATTTTCCGAGATGCGCATATCCGCGGCGGAGACACGACTCACTCGGCGCCGATCACGCGTTCCGAGGAAGTCACTCGTGTAGGAACTACACCACAATCGCTCAGCAGAAGAGGAGGGGGGTACCGCTGAGGAGAAGCGTCGGTTGGTGGGTTCAGACAAACGGGCGCGACTTTGTAAGCGCTTAGTCCGTGTTCAGGGACGTTGCAACAAACGTCATACAACTCTACATAAGAGAAAGCGCACCGGAGCAGTTACGATGATAACGAAGATGTCCAGGCGCGCACTGCGAACCAAGCACAAGAATGGCGTTCTCTTGAAACACGTCGCGTGTACCTTGTTCCTAAGCCACATACGCACGGCACTGCGCGGCTGGTAAAGGCGTATTCCCTTCTCGTCAGAGTGTCGTCGGCTGTGCAAATTCTCCCTCTGCGGACGATTCTTTGACAACCAACAACGAGAACGTCTTCGAGTGTCCCGACCAGTGGCGGAAAACGGATCGCCAGACCTAATTAGCTAACAGGCAAAATGACGCTTTGCTCACTGCACTCGAAAAGTGACAGCATCTGAGTGGCGAAATGGGGACTATGCGACAGAGAGGCGAGTTTGAATTGAAAGGCGTCTGTTCGCTGATGTGGCCCAAAAGTAGAGTTGAACCACAGGGACGAGAAGCGGACAACATGACGAGGTCTAGAGTTATCCTGTCTACTGCTCGTCCCGTGGTTCGTCTCTGCTCTTGGCTTCTACGTATATGCATCAACCGCACCATATAAACACATATGCGGTGACAGTATGGCGTAGCCACGGACACTTTTGCAAATGGCTGCGCACAGGATGTGCGGTGTAGCGTACAGAACGAAAGCAAATGCGCATGGTGACAATGAAGCAGTTTCACAGACTTGAGAAAACATACATGATTACAATCCGACTGCAAGAAGAAGACGAAATAAAATCAATGCCCTAAAAAAACATGGAACATGATCGTCCGGCTGGACGAGGTTATGCATTAACTTTTACATCTGCTTTCCTCTCTGCGTTTTGGACAGCAATATTCAATAGAATTAAAGTTTAGCGAACGCGCAGATCTAAGAACTCTGCTTAATATTGTCACGGGTATTGCATTTTACACGATATCTGAAGACGCCGCCGCGAGGTGCGAACTCCACGGACGATGATATTTCGACTGTGTCACACAAGTTGAGATTCTTACACATCGGCAAACGGTCCTCCTAATTTAACAAATACTGCGATTGGCGATCGCTTTAGAGACACAGAACATGGATTTATAGATTGTTTTAGCGAAATCTTTCCTTTCCTCCACCTGCCTCTTTTTACATTTCACACCACATGCTGAATGCGACTTTGTAAATGCATATACCAAACACGCGCCCATGACGGTCATGTTAAATTACGTATGGTCTGGATACCTGCAACCATTTCCGACGAATTCCGTCAGATCGAGGATAATGGAGGAGACTCAAACAATGGCTTCTTTGAAATAGCGCGTCAAAACTTCGCGATTTGAGAGCAATGACTTTTCCCGCAGTGCTCCAGTGTCCACCGACCCCTTGTCACACGAAAGCGACAGCAGTTGCCTCGAAGCCTAGGGAATTCCACATAGTAATCCGAAGGAGTACACTTGTAAGAGACTTGCATACAAGTGGAGCGCAAAGGGGCTTTTCTATGACAGCCTTGCCGACTCTCGGGAACACTTTATATAGAGCAGACCTTAAGATTAAGGAGTCGCTAAGTTTATAACCGTACATACATACTATATTGAAAATATGCGCGCGAAAGTATAGTCAACAAAAGCCCCCCGCCCCCTCCTCCCGGGCTAAATTCTTGTTGCGGATGACTGGCGTAAAAAAAAAAAAAAAAAAAGACCCTTATAGAGCCACGAGAAAGAGCATCTCGCTTTTGGCCCCTACGAAGTCTGCGACCAAAAATAACCTCGCAAAAGAACACAAGAGGCTCACCGGTTACTGATCAGGCCTGGAGACAAGTGTACGTTTGCAAATGCATGCTCCGTTGCTATCGCGCGTGGTGTCAGCGGAGACGCGATCCACGTGCGCATTCAAATAAAAAAAAAAAAAAAAGACGCGTCCACAACGCGTTACAAGTCCAGTTGCCTATCGCAGTGACAGAGAAATTACGCTTCAGATATCGACACGAACGGCAGTTAAAAAGAAAAAGCCGGCGATCGCCAAAGCCAGGGCAGACAGCGAGCAAACCTCGTCCCAGACTTCGGCCCGCCGTCGCAGTGTGAAACCGGTTCCATGGACGGTTTCGAGTGCGTTCGCGGGCTGTTTGACAGCAGAGCTCGGAAGGCTTAAAACGTTTGCTCAATCACGGCGGCCGAGGCAGAATGGACACGTCATAGTCTGGCCACGAACGCCTCGGCGCATTAAAAACGCCCATGACGCTACCGCACATCCCTAACCTTTCCGCCAAGTCATTAGCCGTGGAACAAAATGAAAACGAAAAGAGAGTGAACGTGGGCGCTTGGAGATAGGGCCCCAACTCCAAATTGTCCAATCAGCCATTTCATTCGCGCTCCGGCGCCGTTTCCCCCACTCAAACGTCCCTGTCATTAGCAAGTAAGCCACGTGTTCATACGTGCGCTCGTAAAATACGGCGCCTCGCCTCTCACTACCGGCCGTTGGTTGTTCAAGAGGGGGATCAAAGGAACGAAAGTTTCAAAAGCAACCGCTTCGAAGGCCGTGTCAGAGGATCTAACAGAAAAAAAAAGAAAAAAAAGAACAATAAAGAGAAGACACCCTCGACACGATATTGATACCGGGAGGGGGGGACCCAAGAAGTCGAATGGTCGCCGCGGGTTCTCGAAGCAGCAACCGTAGCTGCCATAATTATGAATCCCCAATACGCAGGGCGCCAATTAATCCGTCCACGAACGCACAGCCCTTCTTTCCCGCTATCGGCTATTGCACGCACTTTCCTGGGATCCATCATATGGAATGTTAATCGCCTCCGCGCTGTCTCTGCTGGAACAAAAGAGAGATAAACAGAGATGGGTTGATGTAAAGAACACAAAGAAAGGATCCACCGTCTGCTCGCTGCTCCCGGCCACGCTGCTCGGGGCCCGACCTCGCTCTACGCACACTCCTCACTTTCACGCTACCGTCTCTCTCGCCACGGCGCATTTACGCGGCAGCATGGCAGGGCGTGCTCTGACGCTTCGTAAACAGCCACTCCGCAGAGCCCGCGCGCAGCAGCGTTGCTGACAGTCGGCCGTCTCGTCAACCGATGACAACGGTGACGGTTCCCATCGGAGCAGCGATAACAGGCGTTTCGTTCTCGAAGCCCCATCGAGGAATTTCGCAATAGCGGTAAAACGTGCAACACCTGCGTTGACCGCGCTGTCGAAGGCGCGAGCTTTATTTCAGGCATTCGCTAGGCGAGAAGCGTTCCGAACGGCTATTACAACGAATAGGGCGCTGCCGAAGCAAGAGTGTGCTACAGCATATCCCGTGAAAACGGGCTGTCGTCCCCTGCGCAAACCTGCGTGGCGTAAGTGACGGTCCGAGGGAAAGGCCGAAGAAGAGTCGCGCTGACGACTGTCGCGTCACCGAGAGGACGGCATGCGGAGAAAAAAACAAACAAGAAAAAAAAATTGGAACGGACGTCCAAGGCGGCAGTAATTTAAGGCGGCAGAGGCCGCCGCATTCGCAGAAACAGGGCCCACCCAGCAGCGCGGCACAAGCCAGCCGTCGTCCATCGGACCCGGCGGCGGCACGAAGGGTCGAAGAGAAAGGAGGCGCCCGCTCCGAAAGGGAAGCGCGCCCGAGCACAGTCGCGCCCTTTCTCCGAGAGATCTCTTTTCGGAAGCCGTAAAAACAATAAAGCTCGCCGGAACCAAGAGAAAGGAAACGGCAAAATACACCGCCAGCCGTAAAATACTGGCAGGTCGAGCGCGAGTTAACCTTCCACCAGAAATTTATGGTTCGGTTCATGTGCAGTAGTATACGGGTGGGGGACCGTGCGGCGCTGCCAAAAAGCGGGGAACCACGGCAGCTCGGCCAGAAGACGCTCGGGCTAGGGACGATGAAGTGATTTGGTTGAAGGAAGGGACCCGTCCGGCCCTGGTGATACAGCCACGACAGTGCACGTGGGGCACTCGAATGGCGCGCCACATGGCGCAGCGAATCCGCTACTAGTATACTATGGCTCTTGGCAGCACTTGGGACACCATTCACTCATAAGCATAAGAAAAAAAAAACGATAAAAAAAAAGCTGTGGTGAGCCTCTGCCACCGAGCAGGCCGAGGGAGAAATATATGTGCAAAATCAAACAGCGAAATTGCAAACCATTAACTCATTGGTCAGAACGTGACGCTACTGGCTGTCACTTACACTGGCACTAAAGGCACCGCGAACTCCGTGCAGCATAAAATACAGGCAGGTATTCGATGAGAGGCTCGGGTTTAACCCGTTTTTCTTGAAACACGTTCGGGGATCGGTCGAAATCGGGTTTTATACGAAAACGAGCAACCCTATGCGCAAAATATATGGAACAGCGCCACAGCGCCAGATTACCTTACAAAGGATTGTAGGAAACTCTATGCGCTTATAGTAGCGAACTAACACGACTAACAATTCAGGAGTCTGAAATGGGAAATTTCTTTTCGCCCTAATCCACCTTCGCGTCAGACTTTGCTGTACACAGTGGAGTGAATGGGGGAGTTAAAACTAGAGACTAAAAGCCACATACTACTACTACTGCATATAATAGTAATGGTTCTTTATTCGTAAAACACGTAGAAATGGTCCGAAAGAAATGTTTTTACCGGAAACCGCAGCAACTGCTGCACTCAAGGAGCTGATACCTCAACGGCAGTCAACAAACAATAAATGGGGGACAGAATGAGAAGTCACATAGTTCGCTTTCGGAGCGGCCTCCTCCAAGAAGTTTGTCACCTGACCGTCGCCGCACAATATACTCTCAATTATATATGAGCTCGACCACATATCAGCAGAACAAACTATTGTTTCCAATCAACATTCCTGCCCGAATTTCTGCTGTTCCTCCCCTTCTCTCAGTACGCCGCAGAGCTCACTCAGTGACAGGTACCCGGGTATACATATGAGTAATTTAAGAGGTAACTATGCGGCGTGACGTTCTCGCAGTGTATTAGTGGAAAAAAATCACTTCTAGCGAGTAAAACAGGGAAGAAGTCTTGCAGCAAAGCCAACTTATCGATTCTTCGCAAATTATCAATTGAGAGATATGTGCGAGGTAGGAATGGCGCTAATTTCTGGCAGACAGCGTAGGCGAAGGGAACGACCGCCTTTCGGGATGAACCTGAGGCGTGCTCCCGTTGCCAAAAGCTCCCGCCGAAAACCTGAAAAACAGCTTTTCTGCAGGGCAGAGATTCATGCACAATGGCGGCGACACTCGCCGGGACTGCATTTGTTAGGTGCAGCGTATGAGTTGTGCTGGCACGCATGTACTTGGCCATACAAGACACCTGCATGCACCTGGCGACAACTTTCTGTGGCAGCACAGCCAAGGCTACGGAGCCGAAGCACGCTTGTCTTACTGCGCCACAGCATGTAGTCCACCAACGAAAACGTTTGTATACTGCCCTCGGTAACTAAGATTTTACCATTCAACACTTACATTTTTTCGCGGATTTATTTTTTTAATTAGTGAATAAAAACGTAGCGCAGTAGAAAAAATTTCGTTTCATGGTCTCTCAGGTTTTGTGGGTTTCTTTGGCTTCCGTCGCTTTTTTACCTCCCCGCATTCCTCACCGTCAAAGATGGCGTCCTCCGGTTGCAGCTCGTCAACGACGTCGCTTACGGAGGAAACACCGCCGCGTGTCCACCAGCTTCGCAGCCGTACCAGGCGTTATCAAACCAAAAGCTGTCCGTGCAGGTCAAGAAGGTGGTGCACAACGTTTACGCGCAAGCAAGGAAAAGCGACCTGCGCTGGTGAAATCGAAACCGAAACACCCGTCGAAGCGGTCGGACTACTTGGCGCAGTAGCACATGTGCATAGGCTCCGCCCACGTAGCCTTGGCCGTGCTGCCACAGAAAGTTGTCGCCGGGTGTAACCCCTCCATTGCTTCCTTCAGGCTCTTTAGGCTCTATTCTGTTGGGAGCCACTTGCAGCACAGGGTTTCGCAGAAGCTGAACCACCCACTCCTGCTGAACACGCGAGCGAAACTCTGCACTGCACGTAATAACAGTAGCGATGACGTGAATTTCTTCCCCATTCTGCAGTGCAGGAAAGCTGCCTTGTAGGTTTTGCAACCGGTCGATAGCGCGATTTTTCTCTTCTTTCAATGGACTACCTCAGATAAGCACCCATACGCTTGCGAGAGACAAGTTGAGCTACCTGTCTTTCCCTCAGAAAAACCGTGCGGGTAGACAGCTGCACTGGGTATCAACCCAGTACCTCCCGCATCCTCAACAACTAACCAAATGTTCTCACACGAGCACTGTATCCCTCTGACGTGTACCATGTCTCGGGTCAGCCAAACTGCTGGTCTCACCCGTCTTTCAAAACGACTCTTGTTCAGTGGTGCGACATTTCCCGTACACCACCTCATACCTTGCGTGGTCTTCGCAACAGCAGGGTTAAGCGTTTGGCTAGTTAGTGCTTCGGGCGAGTTCCTCGAATAATTGTTGAGAAGCATGGAAGATATATTGCATTAATTTTGGAACACGTGCGGTGGGAAAGAGAACTCTGCCACATTGTGCAAGGGCGTTCTACAAACGGCATTCCCTCTTCATGCTTTAAAATATATCCAGGTAAGCTGCTTTAAAGGAAGAAAGCTTTTATGGCCTGAAAAGTGTCGCAGAACAGCCAACTCGAGTTTTTGAAACACCTGTTCGGCAGAATATGCAGATAGTTTCTCGAGGCATTGAAGAGAAAGCTTCTTACGCACATTCGACAAACAGGCAGACTGTGCTACTATTGTAACAGGTCTAAATTTCTAACGAAAGCATGAGTGGCGACGCTTTATTATTATTATTATTATTATTACTACTACTACGCCATAAAGCATAGCTTCGACATGACGGAGGCGTTTGCCTGCGACCGGTAACTGTCCATCTCCGAAAGTGCCACGAGCTTTGCATGCAACCGGCGGCGGGTGGCAGGAGCCGTGCTCACGAAACCGGCCAGAAGAGCAAGAGCGCGCACGCAAGCGACCCAGGGGCGCGTTGCTCTCGCTGCGTGACCGGCCCTCGCCAGTTCCGAGCTTTTCTGGCTATCTGCTCGGCCCCCGGTTTCTTTTGTACAAACACGCCAGCGTGACGAGAGGCTCACGCGGCTGCCGGCACAGGAAGAGGGAGGGAGGTGGGGGGACGGAGGGATTCCAGTCATCTACCATCTCATCTACGTCTGTCCGTCACTAAGTAGACGTTATTAGCGTACGAAGAAAGGACGAAATAACAGGAAAGTCGGCAGTGAACAGTGAAAAGAAAGCTGGCTGCCGCTCGTGAAGAGGGGCGCCTCCAAACGACGCCACGAGACGACTGGAAAATGAGCGAGGGCTTTGTAATTATAAACGCTCTCAGTCATTTTCTGTCGGCCTCCTCGCGGGCGCCGCACGCAGGAGAGAGGGCGACGGCCAGACAGAAAGCGTGCAAAGTCCGCCGCACTCACGAAGGCGAGTACTGTAATTATATCTACGAAAAAACGCAAGCCGTATTATAACCAATTTGAGGCGCCAAATAGCAGAGGTACCGGCGCAAGAGAACAACGAAGGCAGCGGCGGAAGGAAAAGAAAGAAAGCAAAGGCTTTTTTTTTTTTCTCTCGCATCTCGCGAACGGGCACGACTCGCCGTCCAGCCTTCTCGCCCTCGTGGCGACGGACGGACGGATGGACGGGAGCACGCACCACAAAACACTCGCTCCCGATGCGCCAAATAATAACGCCGACCGGGGAGAGGGGGGAGGCGAAAGAAAAGCGCCACCAACAAAGGTGCTCCGAGGAAAAGGAGCAAATAAATTAAGCGCCGCTGATGATGATGAGGAGACACGGCGAGGGCCGCCCGAGACTATCCCGGATACACTACAGGATCGTTTTGACGGGACTCGTCACTGTCATTAAAGTGCGCGCCAGAGAAAAGGAGGAGGTGGCGGCGAGGAAACCACGTGAGCCCGGTAGAAACAAGTAATTAAACCGCGAGAGCCTTGAGACACCGGCGGCGCAACACGTCGACGCGACCCTGGGGAGCCGGCGCGCGGGAAACGCACCGGATCCGGCCCGCGCAAACCGTGGCTTCTGGATTTCGCGCGAGCAGCGATGACGCGAGCAAATCTGCGCGCTACCCGGACCGCCGAGAGCAGCTGTTTAAAATACTGCTCGACATACGGCGACCTCATATCAAACTGTCAAAAGCACAGATGCACCGCGGGCGCGAACTGGCGCGGTTAGAGAGATACAAAAAAAAAAAAAAGAGAAAGGAAGAGCGATGCAGGCGCAGGGAACTGCAAGTACCAGCAATTAGTTTCATCAATGGCGTTAAGGTCGCGTCACACGAAGCCAACTCGCGAAGCACGCTTCATTTCCGTGGCGAAGAGCTGCGGCGCAGGCACGCCCAAGACGCTCACCAAAATGTTAGCTCGCTATTTTTTCTTCCCTACATTTTTTTTTTTTCTTTCTCGCCGCTACCGGAAACGCTCGCGCTTACTCCGTCGTGCCGGTACTTTCGCGGAGGGGGTGAGCCAGAAAGAAAAGCATGCGTCAGCCAGCATCGAAGCTGCCTCCTGAGAAAGCAAACAGAAGGGGGGCCCTGCGTTCGGCAGCGGCGAATGCATTCGCAGATCTGCGGCACCAATCGGCGAGTCCGGTGGTGCGGAAACTGGGCAGCCAGCTGGCGCCTGACGCGGCCCCCGCCGCGCTGCAGCCGTGCGCTCAGAGAGAAGAGGGCGCGCGCGGGCCAGCCTCATTTGGGCGTAATTAGAGAGGCTCGCCCGGCTCACGACCGGACGAGCAGCGCAAAAGTACAGGTGGCCCCGATTTTTTCCCGGGAAACAATAAGCCTGCTGCTCTGGCGGCAGGAAGACACGGAGACTGTCCGCGACAGCGTGCACACTCGCCACCAAAGGGAGCCGCCGCGCACGAACGCGTCAAGGCGCCCATCCCGTCAACGTGCTACGCTGGAGCTGAGGAGTGCATGAGGGTCGACACTTAGGCGGTGCCTGTCGATCTGACCGAGAACAGCGGCTGTCAATGATAGCCGTTTCGAAAGACAGCACGCGCTCCGTGCGCGACGAAAACAAGCGCGATAAACGTTCCCCTGCTTGACGAGGTTACTGCGGCGCAAAAATACTGAACTCTGCCTAAACGTGGCGAGACGACTGCGAATCAATCCCTCGACGGCAGGATTCACTTCGTACAACGCAGACTCGGATTACGGGAAACACGTGGGATCCGTGGACTGTTTCCATGGGCCTTGACTTTCCCAAGACAGGATGCGGAATCTCATCGGAGCCTCCCGACATCCTGTACTAACGTGACATGATAGGCGGCACTCGCGATGCGTCAAAACATCGCGCCTGCCGGCGTGCGATAAAGACGGGATGTGATGCAACCAACACCGAGCCCACGAGCGCGGGAACGCGGCTGCAGCCACCACTGTGCTGCCAGCAGCCGATGCAAAACGATCGGCACAGAACGCGAACTCATACCAGGGAGAACGGGAGATGGGCCCGATCGCCGGAACGGCCCGTTCCCACACGACACTCAGGTGACGCTCCGTCAACGGCGGCATTCGGGCTTCCCCTCCTCCGCCACGCAGACGGCGTCCCCCTCGCCGCCGCGGCTAGACTTTCTCCGCGGGCAATGCGCTTAGTCAAACAAGCTCGTTTATCACTCGCTTGGCGCTCAAGCGCAATCCGCCGGCCCTGCCAGCAGACTAGCAATAACAGCAACTTCTTGATACATAACGCTTTGCCGGTAGACGCGCTTAGGGAGAACGACCAGTCGGCTTGCCAACTCGCGCACTTGCTGGAGCCACCAGAGCAAATAATACCGACAGCATGCAGCGCCTCTGAGGTATGACAGAGCAAGGGAACAGCGACGCGGCTGATCTTCGCGCAAGAAAATGCTCTTTCGAGCTCATACTTAATCCAGGCAGGTTGGAGCCCAGCGCATTCGTGCGAGATAGCAAGTTCTATTTCGGAAACGCTTCGCGACAACCACCGTGAGTATTTAAAGCGGGAATTGCCGTAGCAGAACAAAGAGCGCTGCACTTGCTTCATTTTTGCCTTACTAAAATATAGCAATCGTCCTGTCAGGTGCTTTTCCCCCGATACGGAACCACTACTGGTAATAGCTAGCAAAAACGTTGCCGGAGGTATTACGTCAAATTTCATTCGCGTTGTCTTGGGATCGCAAGGTGCATTAGCCTTTACCTCGACCTTCTCAAACGAAGCACCAATCCTCGCAAACTGACATACCTAGCCACCTGCGTGCATTGCGCCGGCAATAAACGGAAGCGCGTACTTACAGAACAATGGCCGTATCCGTTCCGAGCGATGATGTGCGTGCGGTACGCAGCCGTTTCGGCCAGCTAACTAATGAAGGTTTCACATATTCCGAGGCCGAGCTTTTCTTTGCTTTTTCTTGCTTTACTTTTTTTTTTTCGCGTGCCTTTCTTTCGTCCGACCTGACAACGGATATATGGGACTGCGAACCGAGCTCCTTCACAGCCGCTGATTGGCGCAGATGGCATGCATACAGACAAGCGTCCAGTCGGCCCGGGCCGGACTGTTAATAAAAATACCCCAGCCTCGCAGCGTTTGTCAGCGCGGAAAGGGAAAAAGGGTGTCAAAGACGACAAACGGCTCTGTCACAGCGACGCAATTTGTGTGACTTCGCGGTACGTTCTTTCCTTTCGTTTTTTCTTTTCTTTTACCGAAGCGAGGGACCCACAGCTGCGCCTCTGGGCGAGCGCGCGTCGATGACCAACTGGTCTCCAGGACACGTTTCGCAGAACGCAGCTGCGGCCGGCGACTGACCACGGCCACCCAGTGCCGGCGAAACACGACAGGCGACCACCGAGCAAAGCTCCAGAGTGCGACCACAGGGGACGACATTCGCGGGAGACGAGAGGGTCAAAAGAAAAGCAATCGAAGTGTCGACGTAGATCATCGTTCTCCTAAGGCCCGGCTATGATGACGCGTCGGTCATGAGAGAGTGGCGCTGAGACAAACGAGCAAAAGCAGTGAAAGCACGAATTCGCGTATGCTGAAAGTTTGCGAGCTCACATCAACAGTTGTACAGCCTTGGCCACGACGTAAAGGGTCATACTTTCACTTCATAACCTCGATATAAATGTTTTCACTCAGCTAGTGGCTATGTACAGCCTTAAGTCAAGCGAATAAATACTGTCATACTGCCTGTTGTGTTTACAGCCATGGGCTCCTCTATCGTCACACATTCTGTACGCACTCAACTGTGTCTGCCCAACGTGTTTAGAATCCTAAGACCGAAAACAGAGCCGTGCGATATGATGTGACCCTCTCAAACGCACGTGGTACTGTCTCACTACTGTCTTACACTGCATGACTTAATCTAGACTTGGCAACTAAATATCAGAGGGCGCCATCAAGGCGTCGAGGAGCGCTGTCCTTTCGTACTTAGTCGTTTTGCACGCTCCTAAGTACGAAAATGAGCACTGAGCACACACTGGTGACATACCATCGCGCTAAAGTGAAACGCGAACAAACTTTGGTAACTTGATTTTCGCTTCAGCTGTCTAGTGAAGTATGTTAAAAAAAACCGCTCATACAGCACAGTCAAAGCCCTGCAATAACATATGCGCCTACCTGCAGACCTCAAATTTTGTGGCGAATAAAAATAAAATGCAGAGAATAAGGAATAATTGCGAAATGGCTTAAAGCGATGTCCGTTTAGTTCGCGCTTCATTTTAGTGCGTTAGCAGAACAGATGCACATTTCTCCCAATAGTAGCTGGGTTTCAGCGAACATCTGTTTGCGACATAAAAAAAAATAAAGAAAAAAAAGGAATAATGTACTCACCTAGCATGTTGAGAAGGCTTCAAGAAACTGCACCTGCAGACAAAACCAGAGGGATAGAGCTTTTAGAACACTGAACAGCCCCTTTCAAGTTTCTGCTAATATTCACGCTCCACATCTGTTTCCATTCGCCGGTCATATCTAAAGACCCAGACCCTCATGACAACACTTATACGGCATTCACTCATACTTGCATTTTTAGGAACGTTGAACAAAACGCACACATTGCAAATCCTCCATGCGATGGCCTTGCTTGTACGCCACCATGGCTCTTACCCACTGAGAGGCAATTGGCATATCATTCTCGAATCACTTCGTTGTTTGTCTCATTATTATTATTATTATTATTATTATTATTAAGGGACGAGTACGAGGTCGATCCCAGAAGCCAGATCAACAACATGTGCTTAGCACCGAGCTCTCGGCGCCATCAGCTAGAGCATTGTTTCGCGCCGCGCCTGCGATCACATGACGCGACGTTTAAACACGCCCTGCCTTCTCACACTCGGCTAGCACATGACCTTTAAGGATTTTCGCGGTATTGCACAATAACGAACCAACGCCCAGCAAAGCGAAATACCACACAAAAGACGCCGCGCCGTGGTGTCCGGCTCCTTAACTCGGCAGAGAGGAGTTTCCGGTTCTTGTGGAAACTCTTTCGTGGTCCTCCTGTCCATTGCTAATCGCCTGCGCGCCCACAGACGAAGCCATAACGCAAATTGATAAAGAGGTTAATGACTGCTCAGACACAGTCTTGCGTATAAGTATGCAAGGCCACAACACAGGCATAGTCTGAATTTAATGTCAGGAAAGCGGGGGTTATGAAAATGGGGGGGGGGGGGGGGGGGGGGTGCTTGAACCACACCGCCTGGTATGTCAATGATAAATAAACTAGAAAGATTGCGCTATTTTAATTATGCCTGGCTACACTGCAACAGAGAAGCAGCTTTAAAGCTTAGGGTCTTCAAAAGTGATGATGATGATGATTGTGGTTCGGTTAGGACAGGACGCTAATTTCTGCAGCCCATTTAGGGAGCACGGCTAAGCGTCCATGTTGGTGGGGGAAAGGGAGTGAAAGAGGTAGAGAGAGAAAGGCCGTAGTGGAGGGCTCCGGAAATTTAGACCACCTGGGGTTCTTTAACGTGCACTGACAACGCACAGTACACGGGCCTCTGGCATTTTCGCCTCCATCGAAAATGCGACCGCCGCGGCCGGGATCTTTTTTCTTTTTTTTTTTTTTCGGGGGGGGGGGGTCTTAAAAAGTGACACTAAAGAATATATTAGGGTAGGGTTTATTGGTAGCTTTCGCTTCTGCAGCAGGAAAACGCATACTCCGAGTGCCGGCCGACAGCCACTCGCAGCGCTGAAAAAAGCTCCCAAAACAAAGAATTGAGTAATGATCCTAGGGCACATTTTCGCGTGCTGGTGTCAGAGGCCAACAAAGAAGCAGATGCAATGAAGCACTTTCAAGACAACCGACAATAAGAGCGTCTGTTCAACAGCAACTACACAAAAGAGACAATTCAATGCCATTGTCGCTCTTTATGGAGGTCACCACACAATCGCTGTGTAACAGGAGGATTTAGAACAGGATCTTCCTGCACTCCTGCATGATCGCTCAAAGTGAGGTATACTACTTCTCCTTAGCGCACAGAGTACAATTAAGTGGGAGATATTCACAATCACATCTGGTGCTGCAAGCGCTAACGCCCTGAAAAAGGGAGGCTCATGGACAACAACAAGGCGGAGGAGGAGGACCCTAACGTCAACCGAAGAATTCGTGTTTCCGGAAGGTGCGCAGGTGGTTCGCAAAAAAAGT
The DNA here is from genome assembly GCA_013339685.2 of Hyalomma asiaticum. Taxonomy (NCBI): domain Eukaryota; kingdom Metazoa; phylum Arthropoda; class Arachnida; order Ixodida; family Ixodidae; genus Hyalomma; species Hyalomma asiaticum. Next base: position 285,265,285 of record CM023481.1, on the reverse strand, counting down.
TTCTGTCATGCAGGAGGCTGACTGAAGTGGCGCATGATGATGCATACAACGTGGGCAGAGATTGCACGAAGGTCTGCCAGGCTAACACCGTCTGAGGGTACATTAACATCACTATGCATATGCCGCCACCGCCAGGATGATGGAAGGAGAAAAACACAGTAACTAAATACAGGTGACACCCCCGCACTCAGGTGTCAGCAGTAGCTCAATTTTCACACCTGATGATGGAGATACACATCTTAGAGCACAGCAGCCAGGCACGAGTTGAATGTGCCCGACCAACTTTTCAATGCGTCTACTCATGTCTAGTTGGTTGCGTGTAAATAAACGACTACACTGAATTATAAGCAAGCCACTGTCCCTACCTATACATAGCCTGTTGGGGCGACTTTTCTTTTGAAATTCTGAAACTCGTGAAAATAAACTTCCGAAACAACGCTTTACAAGTGGACTTAAAAAGACTCTAAACTGAATTAAGATTTTACTCGTATAAGTAAATCAATTACCTTTCACATTACCAAATGACCCACTCTTGATAGCAGAGGACGCATGGGTCAGAAAATGCACAAGAAGAAAATACAAGTGGCGACGGCTGCTCGGAGGCTCCCGCACTAATATGCATGACGCCACACATTTTTGACGGCATCTACAAAGTCACTGTATATTTATGCGGAAAATAGATATGAACTGCGTTCTAAGGGAGCTTAATATGGCGTGTTGCAGACAATTCGATTGAGGCAATGTGGCGAGAAAGTGCAAGAAGAAATAAAAAAAAAAAAAGGCGGGTGGGGCTTGTGACTGGCGCGGGACTCAAAGGTGGAATTAAGAGGAAAGATTGATCTTCATTTTCTCTTCTAAGATTGAAGATAAAATGGTGAAATTAACGACATTGGAGCTACAGAATAATAACCTATAAGCCAACCGATTCGGTGTTTCACCTTTTGTGTCCCTTTAAGCGGTCTGTTGCCTCGAAAATTATCCTACCACTATTTCGATGAAACCTGCAGCGCCTTAAAACGATTGCAACTATGAAAATTTCTCCGGTATGTGCTCCGCCAGTATGTGCTCCCTGCTCCGGGAATGTCGCCTTGATACGGCAAATAGTTCTGAACACTGCACTTGCTGAGAACTCGAAAGTTCAATCCGAATTATCTTGCAAGATTTCGCAAGGTGCACCGAACTCCCAGACGAACTTTAACCTTTCCACGTAAGTTACACTTGATACAAATCTTAATTGTGAAGCACGTAGCGACTCTCAGAAGAAATTATCACGCACATTTCGAGCTACACCCTCAAATGCAGGCGCTACTTCAATAACACTACACACAGGTTCTAATACTTGCAGTATCATCACATATATCGTGGCTGATTGGAATGGTTCACTCCTTAAACGGATCGCATGATGTTGGCGACAGGGTTCGTACAGGTCCATATTAGAAAAAAAAAAAAAAAAAGATCGACTTTTTTCAAGGACCATCCAAAAAATTTGTGGAATATTATGGTAGTTACGCTCTTTCTTAGGCTGTTTAATTACATGCGTAGTTGCGTCTGCACTTCCTGCATACCCATCTGCAAAGTCCGTTAAAATTCGATAAAGAAGTTTCAAACTTCTTTTTCTTTACTTCCATGACTTCATCTTTCCCCATGGTTCTGCGCCTTTTTATACGCTCTGAGTTACCTGGTTACCCTCTTTTTGATTCGAAGTGCGCATCGTAATGGTGCTTTGCTGCGGGCACATATATTCTGACTTCTTTTGTGACATGATATGATATGACTTCATTTATGATAGGGGCGTCACCTATCCTACCCACTGCGTCACAAATACCTCTCGTCACAGCCCACTTAAGGTTTGTCAATCCTCTTGCGCTGCGAGAGGTGTGACATACCTCAAGTGGGTTGCTAAGGGATTCCATTTCAAGACAAAGCCAAAGGAAAAGCGTTGAAATATTACTAAATACAACTGTGGTTTCGTGGGAGAAAAGCGCAGTGGAGCAACTGTTCGTTAAATTGAGCTGAAAACTCATGAGTTACGTTCGCTATGGCCAGGTGTAACTGAAGCAAGCTAGATGGAAAAAATCGCGCGCGGATTGCCGGGACCCCGTGCAACCACCACGAAATACGACTCGCACTGTTAGGCCCCATGAAAACACCAAAAACGTCAACGGTTTTCAAGGACGGAAAATAAATTCCACGAGTCTCCAAGGCTTTGAGTATGTGATATTCAAACTGAACGGTTCTCAAGGATTTCCAAGACCTGCGCGCACTCTGCCCGAGATGTATCGTTGGACCTGAAAATTACCAGGAGAATAGAATGAGGCAGTACTTGCGAGATCATCAATGCGCCCTGTGCGATAACCGAGCGACGTACTGCAAACGGAATTAAGAAAGATGCAAAAAGAAAAAGCGCTAGCAAATTGGCCGAGTCGAACCCCGACTTCCCAGGCGAGCCAGCAATGTCGTGTAAACAAGCAACAGTGGCTTATTTATTGACCCTTGGTGTAGTCGGCGAGGCCCTCAGTAGAGCACCGCAAGGGGGGGGGGGGGGGGGAGAAAAAAAAAGAAAATGTTACAGAGGTAAAAGAAAAAGATGCCCAGGAAATGAAAAAAAAAAAGCGCCACCTACGACTACTTCTCCCATTTTGAGGAAAACGGGAAAGACTTCGCGTGTGCAGCCAGTTGGTGGATGTGTTGGAGTAGCAGCTAGCACCTCTCTCTCTCTCTTTCAAGCTTTATCGCAAGACTGATGGCTTGATTACTTCTCCTGATTCGCGTCCCAATAAATGGTTTGGGCTCCGCGGACAGGGCACCGAGGAAAACCAACACGTCAAAAAGCAAAAAGAGGTGCCAAGCCGCATAAGCGTCACAGTTTCAGGCAGAACTGAAAAGTCAGCCCTCTCGTGCAGCTGTACAACTGCTATGCGAAGATATCGAAAGCCACTGATTATCCGAACATTCTCAATAGAACGCGTAAGAGCTTGCGCCAGTAATAGCTTTCTTTCGTGTGTTTATGTCGACCACCTCTTACACCTCTTACAATGTCACCGCGCAACACAGCGGTATCCTTTAATGATGCTAGCCGCATTATCTGTTTACATTTCATGGTACGTCTAATTCGGTGCAGTCTGATTGTCGCAATATAACAGCTGGTGGATCTCTAAAGTTGCTTTTGGCGCCATGTGAAGTAAAAAATGGCCAAGAATCTTGCAGCTTCAGGACAAGAAACCCCCCCCCCCCCGTACACGCGCGCACAAACAACAAGAAAATGTCGAACAGGGAACGCCATCGGAGCCAACGCTTGGACAAGGGTTTCTTAATCTTTTGTTTTTTTTTTCCTGACAATTTATTCGAACACGAAGGGTCCATCTTTGCCTGGGCTCCCTTGAACCAAGACAAACCACATGTCATGATGGGAGTACTTAGTGTTGTTCACAATCGGAAGCTCGATAAGCTACAAGGAATAACGGAATTCCATATACTAAATACATCGGTTTTTATAAGCCACATTTGGTGCACAGCCCTGGTGATTACAAATGAGTCACAGCCCATGTACAGACGCGCCAAGAGTTCCACTTGTTAATAATAATAATAATAATAATAATAATAATAATAATAATAATAATAATAATAATAATAATAGAAGGAGGAGGAGGAGGAAGGTAAGCAGCTTATTAACGTATATGTTACACTTCGTGGAAACAAAATAAACATCAGAATAAACAAGACTCAACAGGTAAGTGGCCACACTGAAGTGCCACACTTTGGCACGGTAACAAACTAACGGCGAATGTACAGTACCACAACTTCCCACACTGTATCGCTCTATCTACGCTGGCCGCGGAAAATTACCATATAAAATGAAGTGTCACCGACCGCAACTGAGTTCAAATCGTTGGTTCAAACCATGAAGCCATTGTAAACATGCTAAAAGCAGACGCCTAACGAGGAAGGCAAAGCCCGAACTCGCATATAATTCTCGTGGCGCCAGGAACTCAATACGGTACTGACCAGGAAGCAAGCACAAATACTGCCCGTAACTATAGTACAGTCTACCGTAGTTGCACCCTCTGACAACACTAAGGAGTAAGTGACGAAATAGTAAGCAACTTAGAGCAGATAACGTGCGCATATGCTTTCGCAGTTTGAGAACTACGTGCACGTGACGAGATTTAAGTTGAGAGGTGAAGGAACTGCACAAAGACGCAGCTGCGCTGGCTTCAAAGCACCTGCACTTTTCCTTACAAGTAATAAGAGAACATTGCCCAGGCTTACTCGAGGTCGTACAGTTTAATAGACGGTCGTTTTTCCACGCAGACATTGGGGCGAGCGACTGTTGTGTTTTTAGGGACAGTATGAGCTGACAGCAACTTCCTCGTCTATGTACTTTACATTTATTATTAGTGTGGGATACTCCTACAATAGAGGTTTGGTCATTGCACCAACGAATCAAGTGGGAATTTTCAGTGACTCGACAAGGGATTGCAGTAAGCCGTGCGCTTCTATCGTGGAAATGACCCTTGACGGCCGGTCCACGTGCAGTGACAGCCGCCTTAGTCAGGAAGAGTCCGGTAAGTAGTGAAACACTCGAGCGCTAGATATCCAGTAGTCCGTTGTATCCGTACATTTCTGTCGCACGTGGCGTTTCCTCCACTTGCTCATTTCATGCAGTCATTACCCGAGCGACCGCTTGTGCGACGAAAAAAGAAAGAGAGAGAGGGAGAGAAAGAAAAGAAGGGCAGGAACAGTTGTACATACCTCGTCGCCCCTGAGTTAAGCCATAGCGACGTTGTGGACGGATGACTGACTGCGAAAACTTGCAAGGTTTCCTGCAAGCTTCGTGTTCCACAAGCGAAACTACTCGTTCACAAACACCACGCGCATTCGCCTTGCCCAGTGAAGCTGCGCGAGCGCTACAGAGGTTGTCAAAATCTTCTTTTTCTTTTTTTCCTTCTTATTTCAATAACATCAGCCACAGCTTAGCAGAACGAGCTGTTGTTCCCTTCAGAGCTCTCCCTGTCTCGAATACGTGGCCTCTTCTCCCACTCCCCTTTCCCTGTGAGTGTTTCGGTTGAAGTATTCCTAACTGAGAGGCAGTGTGCACTCCAAACCGGATTACCTCCCCCCCCCCCCCCCCAAAAAAAAAAAATATATATATATATCTGGGCGTTTACTGGGGGGCTCTACCCCAAGCGAGAAAACCATTCTATGACTAAAGCATTCAGCTAAAAAATAAACCTCACAACAAGTCCTGCTAAAACAATTTCGGAATGAGCACGTTTAAGTGCTTCGGGCGAGGGTACCCTTACTCGATGTTTTCTTCATTTGCTAATCAAATATCCAAACATAATCTAATCGTATCTCTTCACCCGCCATTCACCTAAAAAGACATGCATAGAAAGATAACTCCGCTCTTCGAGCACGCACGCTCAGCCTCGTCGCGGACGTCTGCATGTCCGTTACGCTGCACTGCCGCCGCGCCACCTAATGTACATGGTGCATTCCGGTCAGTAGTGCCACGGCGACGGACGATGGCTACCGGCGGCAGCGTTGTCATCAGGAAAACCGCCACCATTTTTCACGACGCTTCACGAGCGCTCGTCGGAGCGCCCTCCTCGCCTCAGATGTAGACAGGGAGCGAGGGGCGAGAAAATGAGCTCCTCAAAGCGCGCCACCTTCACCGAATGGCAGTCGCGGAGACGAAAAGCGACGGCGCGGAAAGGGGCCGCCGCCAAGGTCATCCACGACCCGATCGGGGGGAAGGTACAGAAAGACGACCGTAATTATTGCTCGGGGAGCTAATTACAAAGCTTTAATCCCTGGAAGAAAAGGAGCCCGCAGTGAGGAGCCCCTGCAGCAGTGTTCGACTAGCTGGATACGTCCCAGTGACAGCCATCCTGGACGGCAGTCGCATTTTACGACGCCGCGGTTTCCCCCCCTCCTTTACCCGCCAGAATTTTCGCGAAGCGGGCGCTCTCCCGAGCCGTGTTTGTCTCGCATGCCGTAGAACCAGGCACAAAGAGAAAACGATCCCGAAAAGAGCGCGGAGCGGTGGCAGGGCGCCTCGGATTCACGCTGTCATGGCCTTGAGGTGGCTAAAGGACGCATGACAGCGATAAAAAGGAAAACGAGCTGGAGAAGACAAAAGATGGGACAGGCGGCCAGGCTGCAGTGAAAAGAAACAAAGCAGGGTCGGAGCATAGCGCCCAGTCCCTGGAAGAGATTTGCCATTGTTCCTTGCCTGTTTTACAGACGGAAGCGTTCAGGGGTGCACTCAAAGCACCGTCGACCACTGTGCCTCCTTTTCTTCTCTTTCCTCCCCATACGTTTCCCCCGCGGCTCTCGCATTCTGCGTACGCCATTAGGCTTTGCAGATGGGAGAGCATGCGTCGACGGGCTCACAACTCCGCGAGGCTAAAGACACGGAGACAATTTTGAAGACACCCACAGCTCGCAGTAATTGTTCTTCGAAGCCTGGCCAGGGCGAGGGAAGGGAGGCTTCTAGGAAGGAAAGAAAGGAGAGCTCAACCAGCAACACAACAGCTTCGACGTCGTCGGAAACGAACAGTGAGATGGCCTTTGTCACCTAAAACGAGGAGGACACACGGGTTTCCAGCTGCGGAATGCCTAGAAACACCCTTCCTAGGAAGAAAACGCATGGGACTTAACAAGAATGAAAAGCGTCTTTCCATAATGGGGAAAAAAGAATGGACTATCTGGTGGCATCTATGGTCGCCTCCGGGAACGAAGGCATTATGCGGTTGGCGAAGAAAACTACTGAAACACACACACACACACACACACACACACACACACACACACACACACACACACACACACACACACACACACACACACACACACACAAAGGTATTCGTCCTGCACGAACCTGTTCAAACTGACCAGAAAGCGATGCCCATCGTCGGAATGCAAGTGAAAGTTTAGGCCCGTGTACCGCCCAATGTTTAGTGCAAGTTAAAGAACTCCACGTGGTCGAAAATTTCAGGAGCCCTCCACTATGGTGCCTTTCATAATAATATCGTGATTTTGGGACGTGAAACACCAGATATCAAATCAATGTAGGCGTAAATGAAAGTCCACCGCGAAGGCGAACATAGGTGGCATGACAATCAACGACAATGTGCAGAACACTTACATATTATTAATGTCATGTTCAGACTAGCACAGACATTTATTTGCACAGCGGTGAACTATGGCAGGATGTGAAACAGTTCACTGCAACGGCTCCGCGTAGGTTATCTCTTCTCTTTTTTTTCCCCTTGAACGTGCAACCACTGCACGCTACGAAACAGTCTCTTTGCAGAAAAGAAAAATATTAATGGGATATTATTGAGAGATAACACATGATTCGTGTATCGTAAGTTCGAATGATGAATTATCGAAATTTGAGTTTCCGGACAAAAACCACCCAATCCACAAAAAGATCGATCGTATTATCACGGCGGCCAAACCAGCGTTGCATGAACACACAATGCGAAACTTCTCAATTCGGTGCAAGCATTTCGGGCTAATAAACTCACAATTCTAATCCCGACAATGACAAATTTATTTTGTCTACCTCACTCTCTAATCAACGCACACTTAATACACCACAATTCCACCACCATTCACCCCCCCCCCCCCCCATTAAAAAAAAAAATCTTGGGCAAAAATGAAAACTGCGCCTCCGATACAACAAAAGCGCGTACTTTGAAGCAGCAGCACATGCAGCAGCGCGTGCGAACAAATCTAACTTGCGTCGGTGACTCTTTTTAACACTAGGTAGCTTAAACACAAACAGTTAAAAAGATGCCTTCATAGTGCCTACATCTGACGATAATGAGCCTGTTCTAGTCCAGCACTCATGCATAAAGACAGCAGTGTTCACCAAATCCTCTCAGGCGTAACACCGACAAGCAAACATGCGCCTGCACAAATTTCGAGACACGGGAACACCACTCGCCATTGTTGCCAGCATGAGAAATCCAGCGGGCAAGAAGGGTGACGATGGCTGGGTTCTTGTTGAAACTGCATCGCGGAAAAATAACGGACGATGGTGGAGAGGACACGATACGTGCTGCGCGCGCATTCAGTCTTCTTTTTTTTTTTTTTTTTCGTTACAGTGCAATGTTTAGCTGGCTCGCGAGAACCAGGGGCCGTTCGTCGAGCGCCAAGAGATATCATCGCGGTCGCGCTAAGATCACAGGAACCGATAACAGGGCTAGCACTCGCACCAACCGGCGCCCTCACGACGCCGATATCGAAGACGGCAAAGAACAGCGTCTTAAACAAACGAAACGCCGGCACACAACGAAAATATAGATAACGGAGACAAGGGAGCAGTTGCCGAAGCACGACTGAGCGGGGGTGTTGCACGTATACGGAGCCGTACGAACTACTACTTCCTGCGGCGTCACCTGCGAACGCGGGGCGCATCAGACGTGACCACACATCCCCCCGCCCCCCCCCCCCCCTCCTCCCTTTTCCTTTAAAGCATGGTGCTTGTTTCGGCGCCCCTCACGAGAGAACATTCCCCCTCACTCCTTCCCTCGCCACTCTTGTTCACGTGTCGCTCCATCGCCTCCCGGTTGTCACTGTAGCGGTGCACGGCGCCCATATGGAAAGAAAAAAAAAAAAAACAAGCGATAAGCGCGAAAATGAGCCCCAATTACACCTCGAGCGTAGTCTTTACGCGCTGTCGGCGCGACAAAATGGTAATGAGCGCTGGGCGCGTTCCCAGTGTAGAAAATGGACGGAATGCCACTCGCGCTCACGACACGCGTTGCGCGTGTCGGTGGAATTGCAGCTGTCAACAACAAATGTGCGCCACGTTCCTGCCCTGCGCGCACCAGTGCGATCAGGCCCGATCTCACTTCGGCCGGATACATTGTTGAACGAAGCGTCTTTGCGGAGGGGCAAACAAGCGAAAGACCTTCGCTTACTGACGCACACGTAAGCGACCGAAGAAAGCCGGCCGTTACATGCGCATATGGCCCTGTGAGGTCGCAAGAACAGAATAGACGGCAAAGATAATAGACAGATTGAAAACAAAGCCAGCGAGAAACTTCACCTTGAGACAATGATCGATAAAGGGTTTCCTGAAGGAGATCACCTCAAAGAACGACCAGTGACTTTGTAAAACTCAATTTCATTGATGATCAGTACGTGGTTTTTACTCTGCTACATTTCGTAGTGGCAAGTGGCGACATGCAACGGCGATAAGTCAAATACTAATAGCGTGAATAATGAAATAAAGCGAAGACTCGCCTGAGGTGAAATGTACTTTAAAAAACTTCACGTTTTGAGGCCCGTATGGGTCCTTTCATCACAATAAAAGCAAACGCAGGGGCTCTTGCTCAAACGGGGAATAGTTGGCGAATGAATACTAATAAAGTATTCTGAAAGTAATTATGAATATTAATAAAGCGACAGCGCACGTATGTTCACAGTCTGCTTGGACGTCTAGGAAAGTGTACTACATTGGCATTAATGGCTGGCGCTTTGGATGAGCAACTTCTCTGCCTGAACGTCCCAAGCAGGACATGAAAAAAAAAACAAAAAAAAAAACGCGTCAGCTGCACGGCTCGAGAATGATAGCAAGAAAGTGGTGGACACAGTGGCTACTGTTCGACGAGGAGTGACTCATGAAGCGAACGACTATGTTGAAAGCCACGGAAACTTTATGGGTACATACACACGAACAATGAAACCTACGACTAATGCTTACTAGCACGTGTAAACACAAACATGTGGCCGAAATTTATCCTCGCGGTCGCGGAAGTGACAAATCTGTCCAGTAAAAGTGCCCTCACTATGACACGTAGAAGCTAAATACAATGGTTGTGTTCTCTTCATACCTGAAATGCGAACGTTTCCGCACCTTCCTGTTTGCGTAATGGCCAGCCAGCACCAGCCCAAAGAAATCACCATTGACTTCCCACTTCATTCAGCAGAAGAGGGGAGAGAGATCGTAAGGGTATGTGCATGGAGCTGCCGTGTGGAAGAGAGTACGCTAGCCCACCGCGTCTCCCGTTCACTCAAGGTCGGCTCCATCAGGTACACAAGCTTGTAAATATATACATGAAAACGAAATACAGGAACGAGACAAGACGAGGCGTTTACGCGCCCAGAGAAGCCAGCTCTCCGGGAGAGCAGGGTGTGCCTGGAAATGACTGCAGACTGAGCGAGGAAGAGACGGGCTAGGCTAGTCACGGGGCAGGAAGGCGACTGACCGCGTGTGCCTAGCGGGAGTCCGCAATCCAATGGAAAAGCGGAAGGGAGCGCTAACAGAGCGAAGGGGGCACTGCGGCCGCAACGAGGAGGTGGGGGGATCGGCCATCTGTCACTCGGCGTTGCTGCCCCGCCGCGGCAACCCAAGCCCGCACATGCAGACCGGAGCTCCCCGTGTGGGGAAATGGCGTGTAGTCCGGGAAACTAGCGGCGCCCCTACAACCCTGGCGGAAAGCGCCACGGTACTGATGGCAAAGACATGCACGCGACCGAAGTCAGCGTGCGTCACCCAGAAGGCAGCGGTGTTACGCGTACGTGCCACGGCGAATGCAGCACGCGTGAAACTATTCACAAGAACGCTCAGGCGCAGACGCCTTTTCACGCGGGGCAAAAACCAACGATATCGGCTAGACCACAGTGGGCTGGACGGTCTAGGCTTCGGGGCCACTCAATACGGTGGATCGTCTACAGGGCTTCTGGAAGCATCTCGGCGATTCGAAACGTCAAAAAAAAAAAAACACGGCGAAAATGGCAATATAGCGCACTGTTGAGGAGACAGACGAAGAAAGTGAAGACTAGACCTCACTTTCCTGGTCTCCAACAGAGCGCCACGATTTTTCAGCATGCATCAATACCAACACACCCACTCGTGCGTCCTTTCAAGAACACTAAGACAACTTGCAATAAGCATTTGCTTGAGAGTGTTGGAACTAATACGAAATCATGTCACTCAGTGAACGTCCACCCCCCAAGCTGACCTAAAGTACCTAAATATCTAGGGGCTCACGCGTGACATTACTCAACGTCTCCAGGGAGCTGCGTGCGAAGGGGTTTCTTCTGAGCTTCGACACAGGCGCTCTGTGCAGCTACTGCAGTGGCAGCGAACCTAGGTGACGTCAGAGTACTACCTGAGACCGGGCAGCAAATTACCAGGTCCTCAAATGACGTCGGAAACAACTGAGCAATACCCTCCTCATGCGAGATCCTCCGGACTTCAGACCACCAAGATACGCGGCGGTTTCACGTGACCGACCAGAGAACTGACATCGCACACCGAAAGGCGAGCTTCGTTCCAAGTACCTCGGGACACCGCTGACGCATATGCTCGTGAGCGCCGCTTCGAAACGTTTAATGCGTAGACTAATGCCATCGATCTGAGCTACTACGCAGAGCTGTTCAACCCTCGCTTCTAATATATCGGTGCTGTAGCTTTCCCTCCTATCAAAGCAATGTTCTTAGACGTGTGATTTCATAATCGACGTTTGCATGTTTAAGATTTGATCCAGGATGAATCATTAAGTGTCGCGAAGGCTGCTCTTTTATTTTATTTTAGTATTTCGCCATAACGGGGCCGTACCATTATTGCCGTCCTGGCCACGTGTCAGTTCTGCGTGCACTATAGTTCAATCACTTCGATTATTCGCTTCTGGGCGACGACGCGGATTATTTTACGTGCAAAGCCGGCAATGAGTGCGGCGCTGATAAATTACAGGTGACGCTGTGCAACACAATACCCTACTTGCTCTTCAGAGAGGAGCTGCTCGTTTACGTGAGACGAACATATCCGCCAGTACGCTGGCTCAACAACTTTTACAAAGGACAGCAATTTCTCTTTATTAATAGGGAAATTTCCTTATACACAGTGAAGCTCAGAAAGCCATGCAAAAATGGCACACTATTAAAGTTAGACGAGTGGTACTAGAGACTCAACATGGGAAGCTTACAGAACTCAATGCCAATGTGGCCAAAATACAAAAAGAGACGTCGAAATCAGTGACGTCATACGGATATTCAAGCGGCGAAATATCGGCGCGGAATTCAATGGCCATTCTTTATTATAACAATGGATTCACGATCGCCAAATAATGAGGTTTCTGAAAAGGTTAATTAAGCGGTCTAAATTGCCGACCACTATCACTCAAGCGGATACTATGTAACTACTGCATTCTTCCAGTACTGATATACGGGGCAGAAACCTGGAGAATTTCAAAGAAGCTCGTGAGGAACTTAACCACGCAGCGGGCGATGGAACGTTACATTAAGAGATAGGAAGACAGCCGAGAGGGTCAGAGAACAGACGGGACTCACCAACATAATGTTAAGAAGAAAAAATGACATGGGCAGGCCACGTGATGAGAAGGCTAGATAACCGATGGACAGTTAGAACGACGGAATGGATACCAAGAGAGTGTAAGCGTAGCCGTGCACGACAGAGGGTAAGATGGGAGGACGAAATTAAGAAATTTGCAGGCATCAAATGGAATCAGCTCGCGCAGGACAGGCAGTGATGGAGAGCATTGGGAGAGGCCTTCGCCCTGCAGTGCAGATATGGTGGTGGTGATGATGATGAAACTTAATGCTTCGCTTTAGTGCCTAAAAAAAAAAAAGAAGAGACAGTCACCGCGCTCAGGTAGAGGGAGGCCCTTTTGTAGTGTAACTCCTGCGCATGACTAAATAAAACGTGTCTGAAGATGGCGATAACACTAGTTTTTTGAAGTTTTACGTGCCAAAACAATAATGTGGTCATGAGGCACGCCGTGGTGGGGGGGGGACTGTCCCAAACACATCACACAGAGACAACGGTTACCCTTTGTTAGATTCAGCGCTAACCTTTTTGCTTGCATAAACATTAGGCCCGCAACCGCCAGGGGTCAATCAGAAGGCAATGAAAGCCCGTCCACACTTCCTTCAAGACTTATTTCTCGTTAATACTAGATGAACTCCACCTTGAGTGTGCATATTGCTTGTGTGCGCCCGATATAGCGGATTATTTTAGAACAACCGTTTCGAAGACACCGAGAAGAGCACTTGCACTAAAGACGCCAGCAATAGGAAACGACCAATCTTCTACACCCTGCAAGAAGCAAGGAAAAATTTGCCGAGATTAGCGTGCTTATCATGTTTATCATCCCCAAAAATTCCTATGCGCCTTTAATTTACCTCCGTCATAGCAGAGTGAATAAGTGACGGAGTATAAAAACGCCGTTTTTTGGCAATGACGTGTGTGTGTGTGTGTGTGTGTGTGTGTGTGTGTGTGTGTGTGTGTGTGTGTGTGTGTGTGTGTGTGTGTGTGTGTGTTTATTGCGTGCGAGTGAAGCTCCGGTATTTTTGTTGGACAATAAATCATCCGCGCACAGCACATGCCAGTGCCTTTCAGTGCTTCGTGTGATCCTGTCACGGATATCCTCAAGCCAGAAACCGAATGCCACATATCGAACAGACGACAACACTAATTTTCAAATCGAAAGTATTTTGCTGTGGCGGTGCTGGGGTTACGAAGGGGCTGGTACACCGCCGTCCAGCGAGTGTGGCCGCGGCTTGCACGGGCTTCAGAGATTAACCGAGATTTTATGCGGACAAACCAGCATTACCGGAAAACAAACAAAGTCATCAACCAGAAGAAGAAAGGGCGAAAGTATACCAAATTTACTGAGGTACACCTAATAATTATCAAATTATGAAGAAAATCAATTTCGCAGACCACGCCTAGGCGTTCCTCATTTAAGAAAAAAAGCTCCTCGATGGATGTGAACATATACTTTCATAGCCACACCAAAGGCTCCTCGATTGATGTAAGGGCATGCTCTCACACCTACCTGCAGAAGTTCCCCTTTAGGTGCGAACAAATACTGTCGCCGTGCCGCCACGGACGTCGAACCGACCACGCCCAAAGAACAGCTCGCAACCAAGAATCAGCCCCACAAGCGACGACGAAGAATCCCAAGTGAACCTGATATGATAATGACCATTTACAGATGACAAAGAAGATCCTAATAAATTCCCACAAGACTCCGATCAGTCCAGCCAAAAGCTCCGTGAAATAGGGGAGCAAACTTTTTACTCCACCTGACCGGAATATATGAAACTCTCGCTGATGAATGCGCTAGAGGGCAAGTCATTCAGTCCCATCGGGGTTTATTTTTGCTTACCGTGCACAGGAACGTAGCAAGCATTTACAAAAGGTGAGTGGCTACAAAGTATGAATAATACGCTTGCTAAAACAAAGCTCCCTTAAGTTGGCATTTGATACAAGTGGCACAGAACAAACGATACCTTTAGATAAACGCGCGCGCTTCCTTCCTTCAAACACGTTTGTCGTGTGGTAGCTAAACTCAGAGACGCTCCAGGCAGCGTGAGATCGAGGAAGTGCCCAGTCGGCGGAGTTTAATGTGACAGCACATGTGAACATGCACGACAACTTGTACCCGACATGAGAAAGCCTGCCTATGCCCATTGTTAAGCTGATGGCCAACCTATGTTCGAAATACGTGCACCGCGGAAGGAGGAGGGTAACAGGTAAAACAGAGGCTCTCTGTGGACACAGCCGACCGACAAACGAAAAACCATTCGCCACCTAGCGGCGGAGCGATTGTGAACATTTCTGCGCTCCAGACAAAGCTGGTCGTTACGATCGCTCTATTTGCTTCACAATGATTTGCAGCGACCAGGCTGCGAGGCGGCCCTGACACTAATGGTCCTGTCTCCAGCACTGGCGTCAAACACAGAAAACAGAACAGAAAAGAATCATAGGCGTCGTGAAACAACTGCAGGAGCTTAATTTAACCTGCCAACTTCCCGCCAGCCGCACGGTCTAAAGCGACGAGTGGTAACACTTTCTTTTTCGCCGTCCTGCCTGATTGCGGGCCAATTTAGAAAGTACGTGGCCTAAATGCACTTCCTAGAAAGTGAACCAACCCGCAAAAATGCAAAAGACCCGAGAATGGTAGCTCACGTGTACTATATAGTTACAAGCACGCGAGACAACACCTTAAAGGCGAAAAACGAAATTTAGTGGGAAATATGTCATGTCAAGTCACTAGACGAGATTATGGGAGCTTAATAGCTTCACACTTTACCCACTGTCCAACTTCGCACTTCGTACAGCAGCCACGTTCAAAAGCCTCAAGGAGTACAAATTCAGCGTTTTCTCCTACCATTATTTCGTAATTATATCGAAACCACATTAATGAAAACCTGCCAGTCGATCCATGCACGCGAGCGCGAGTACTACTAACACGTGCAGGGATTTTACGTGCCAAAACCAGGAGATAATTACGAGATACGCCGTATAAGTGGAGGGCTCCAGAAGTTTTGACGACCTAGGGTTCTTTAATGTGCACTGCTAACGCAAAGTACAGGTCCCTCTTGCACTTTCGCCTCCATTCAAAATGCGACCATAACGGCCGGCATCAAATCCGCGTCTTTTGGATTAGCACTATAAGTACTATGCCAAAGCGGTGGACCAGTGAGAATGAATACGATAAAAGAAATTCCACGTAGAACCATGCAAATTAGACAGAGTCTCGCTGTTAAAATCAGGCTTGCTTTGTTGACAACACATTGCATGAGCGTCCTACACAGTACCATGGCTCTACCGCAACATGCGCATATTACAACTCCAAAGGTATTCCTCGAAGTGCTGGTGCACGTGCGTTCCCGCAGACATTCGCTGTCTGATGGGGGTATTTTAGCAGAACGTTACACCCTTACCGTTACAGATATCGGCTCCCAAGAAGGCACACATGCTTACCAGACTCCATCGAGTTTACCGGAGCGCTCTTGCCGTATACTGTGCAGAGCCCAGGCTACAAGCTTTACCCTTAATTCGCACACACTACTTGCTCTCCTTCGTGACACCACGAAAGAAATGGTAAAATCGGCTACCGTTCAAATTCATCTCACGCCGCGTGCAAAGTCCTTTTTTGTCGTTATCATACAGATCAGTGAACAAAGTGCTAGCTCTAAGAAAAAATCAGCCACCGAGATGTCAGAAATTACGACATAGTGGCCATGTCGTCTTTCTGGCTCTTGCGTGTGCAGCGCACAAGAGCATAGCCTTACAGCGGTGCCATCGGCTGGCTGGAAATCGACACATAAACCCGCCTCGATGGCACCCTTTTTCACCTTGTTGTGAAACAACCTGTCTTAGCAGTAACGACAAAACAGCGCTTACACACGCTTGCCCTCAGCTCTTGTCCTCAGCGCGAGATTCGACTCGCGTGCGAGAAATTTCGTCATTCCTTCTCAAAAGTTTGCGTATGCGCGCTGGTTACAGTGTATCGGCCCGCTGTAACCCTAGTGCCAGACATGACTGGAAAAAAAAAAAAGTTTATTTCTCCATCCGATGACAACATGATTCACTAACGCAAAGGAAAACGCCAAGAACAAAAAAAAAATTAAAAAATAAAAAGACTTCGCCGTTATAATAGAGGGGGGCGTCCGCAAGATACGTAAACATTGAACTTCTAGACGCTACTGCAAATGTGTCTCGACCTTCAAAAGAGTATGTGTCAAGTTATTCACCTAAACAGAGTCACTGGCATTGCTTGCGTCAATGCCGCCATGACCGCGACACCTGCATGTAGCATGCTCCAGAGTTATGGGGATTGACGTACCGAAACGCGGAGCTAATTATGAGTAGAGGGGGATTCGAGACTAATTTTGAATACCTGGACCTCTCCCCCCCCCTCTCTCTCTCTCTCTCTCTCTATTCTTTACGCAAACCTAAAACAAAGTATAGACAAAGTCGTGCGAATGCGACTGACGCGGCGGGCGCGGCCGGTTTCGAACTCTCAAGCTTAGCAGACCAACAACACATTCGCTTTTATACTCTGGCGTTCTGTAACGTCGTGCACCCCTCTTAAAGAAGAGATTTCCTGAAAGGTTGCAACTGCTTCATCTGCAAACATCAAAGCCATGTGCTTCTCTTACCAGCGTTGAAGTCCTTCAATGGGTGTCGATCGCAACTACTCGGTCCATCCATGGTTCAGTGTGGTGGCAACTGTCGTTTCTTCGATATCGCGAAACGCAGAAATGCGTAATAGTACGCCAGCCACCCCAAAAATATTATAAACGGCCACTTGTGTTTGCGCGGAATACTTATGGAGTGTAGTGCTTCATTCGACGTCCTTGAGTGGGCGGCTATAAAAAGCAACATGCGGCACTCGCGCCATCCCGCGATGTTGCTACCTTGCTGTGACGCCTCTTGCTGTGATGGCGCGTTGCGATGACGTACGTCACGTAATTACCCTTGATTCAATCGACGGTGCTAGCAAGAGTTGCGCAAGCAGCACCGTATACTGGCGCTTGTACACATGTTGGCAGTTTACACGAACTATAGCAAGTATGAAATTCGACAGCGAGGCTCTCCAGTGCCCTAAGCATCTAATTCTCGGGAGGACCTAACACACGTACTACGCGATGCCCACCACTATACAGCTCAAAGCGAAAGATTCTGAAGGCAGCACTGAATTTGCAACGAGGCTGGAACTCGGAGCTGCGGCGCGTCCTCGGCCCATCGCGATGTACCGGCTGCACTCAATGCAACACGAAAGCGCTGCTGATGTTCCCAAGGACAAGCTTCTTGGTAAACTAGATGTAATTTTAAAAAATCCGCAATTGGTCGACTGGATAGCAAACTTTTTAAACTCGCGCTCTCAATTCGTTTCATTCAAGTCCGAATCATCCTCAGCAGTAAAAGTTACGTCTGGTGTCCCACAGGGCTCCGTTCTGGGTCCCTTGTTATTTTTGATTTTTATAAATGACCTTCCCAGCAATATTAAATCCCAAGTTCGTCTCTACGCCGACGACTGTGTGCTTTATCAGGTAATTACTTCTCCTCACGATCACGTCATACTTCAGGATTCTTTCTCGCATTTTTGTTCATGGTGCTCGGATTGGCAGATGCGCATTAACTTCCAAAAGACCGTAATTCTGTCATTCACGAACAGTCATGCTCCATCGCATTAGGCATACTCCTTCGACAACATTGTAGTTCCCCGAGCACAGACTTACAAATACCTTGGCGTTATGTTCACACACAACATGCAATGGTCGCATCACATAGATTACATTACATCTAGAGCATTAAAAAAATTAGGTTACTTAAGACGTACGTCATCTAAATCTCCGAAATCCACCAAACTTCTTATGTACAAAACACTGATTCGCCCTATATTAGAATACGCTTCGTGCGTGTGGAATCCATACAAAGTATGTGATGTGGAAAAAATCGAATCGGTCCAAAGGAAAACTGTTTGTTTCATTGCACATCGATATGACCATGACTTTTCGCCCTCATCTGCAATGAAATCTTTAAAATTATCACCATTGTGCACTAGGCGTGATATCGACTCTTTAAAACTGTTGCACTCTTTTGTTCACTCGTCATGCCGGCTATCTAATGACAATTATATCGTGTATGCTAGTGCTCTGCCAACTAGACGTGGTCACAATCTTAACATAAGGCCTTTTTTTGCACGTACTAACATGTTCAAATACAGTTTTTTTCCAAGGATTATTGCTTACTGGAATGGTCTACCTGGTTCTGTTCGTGAAATGAACATATCAGATTTTTTGGAGTCATTTGAATGACATTACTATCTTTCGTCTCATTCTGTACCCGGTTGTGCTTAGGAGGTGATGATATTGTTGTGATGTTGCTGTTATTCTTCCTGGTGTATTCATGTAACCCACTCCTGCAATAGCCCTGCATTGGGCTGCAGTATTTGGAAATAAATAAATAAAATAAATAAACAGGCCTTAACGAAACATTATGAATAACTCATTTGTGTATGTGTGACTGTATATGTGTTATTTGTGCGTATGATCGCACCTTAAGGATACACCATGGTGATCGTCATCACCCAACACTTGAAGAGGCAAGCCTCGATAAACCATGCTGAAATCTCCGGAATCATCATTAAGAATGTCCACTATCCGGAGAAGTCAACACTGCTTCTTGTAGTAAAGTAAGTTTGGCGAAAATACACACACAAAAAAAAAAAGACTAGCTCCACGCTGGTGACATCAAAGGAAAGTGCGTCAGTAAATTACAATGTTCGCGTTCGGTACTGAGTCCTGATTTTTTTTTTTTTTTTAAGAATGCAGGTGTCAAACGTAACGCACTTATTTTGGTGCTCATCACCGCTTCAGAGACCCATTCTTTTATGCTGGATGAATGCTTGCAAACGGGTGAGCACTCATCTTCCCTTCCCTCCACCCCTCCATCACCTTGCGAGATTCCGCAGAGCCGATGTGCCAGAACATTCCACGGTATGCATTTAGCGCAGATCAGATATTTTGCAACAGGCCAGAGTTATTCCATGCGTGCAATGTCTTACCTTCAACGCAACATCGAATGAAGCTGATTTTAAGTTAAGACTAAAATACCTGTCCAGTGATGCTATATTAGTACCTAAATGCTGCCAACAAAAGCCAAGACTTTACGATAAGTGTTGAAGCTTGAGTTGGCATTGTAACAGTTGGATTATGAAGTGCAGGTCGCTTTATTTCCTTAGCATGCTATCACTCTGGACAGCATCAAAAAAGCAAGGCGCAGGCTGGCGAGAAAATCAACAAATCGCATCACTGCTTGGCATGCACGAGTAAGGTTGCTATATACTTTCTGCAATGATTTCTTACATATCGAAAAAGTAAAACAACAGAAGAAACAAAATTAGAAATTTAAGAATGTTTGCTTAAGGAGTACCACTCAACAACTCAAAGAAGAAAGTATATTTTGCTACTCGTCTCAGTTTTGCTAGTTACAATCACAAGCTGTTCACGTGTTACTAAGATGAAAAGAAGTACGGTGTACCTGTGCGTGCTGTCATCACAATGTATGCGCCAACACATATTTGAGTGTAATAAATATATCTTGCGCAGCCGTAAAAGACGAAAGAAGAGAGAGAGAGAGAACGAAAGACATAAGGTACAGTTCCTATATCGCAGAAATGTTGCAAGGGCGAAAATTAAATACGCCGGTTTTCTGACCTGTTTGCCCACATGGCTTCCAGTCAGAGATGACAGGAACTGATCGTTCTCGATGCGAGTTGAACGAAGTATAGGAACGAAGTTGATTTAGCGAAAATAAAGCACACGCGAAGGGCAGCTGATAGGAGGTGTGTCATCAGTTGTCAAAGCCCCGTTTACACGGATGCCAGGGCAGCGCATATACCATTTCCAAGCGCATCTATGAAAGACGGTGCAACGCCGTTTGCTTGCAGCGGATTAACTCCCCGGAAAACGTAGTTCCATGCATGTCGTGGCGCATTAAGCAAGTGCAGCTATAACAGGATCAACGCTCAACACCTATCATGACAGGTTTCCCGCAGCACCAACAGCTAATACCTTCAAACCATTACTATATATAATGCGACGCAGTTGCACTTACATAAGTCGACCCTGAACCGTGAGGCTAGCCCCATCCTGGCGCATTAATGCGATGTGCTTCCCCGTGCATTATCGCTGTTTACGCGAGTGTGATGCGCTAGAAACGTGATACGATGAGACAATGTCGCATTCACGCAAACTCGGATATTGTTCCCTGAAAAGGTTTTTTTTTTTTTTTTTTTTGCATCTTGTATACATCCCTACGACGAGCAGCAGGGCGTTACTGGAATAGTTTTTAATTCATGATGATTTGTGGGGTTTAACGTCCCAAAACCAGTTCTGATTATGAGAGACGCCGTAGTGGAGGGCTGCGGAAATTTCGACCACCTGGGGTTCTTTAACGTGCATTGACATCGCACAGTACACGGGCCTCAACATTTCGCTAGTTTTTAATTCAAATCAATGCCATCTTTGTCTTTCGATGAAAGGAGCTGTCACAAAAAGCTACTCCAATAACTAGCTTCACTGGGCGACAGCCCCCTTCGGATGCCAGCAAAGGACAGCGCGGAGTATACAAAGGATAAAAATAATAATAATAATAAATATAAGGAAGACTGAACAAAAAGGACTACAGAAATAACGATACACAGGAAACCTTGACGTAAAACAATTTTAGCTATATGAAACAAATCATGGAAGAAAAGAAGGACAGCGGTGAAATAATGCAACGTACAGAAACAATAAAGCAGAAATAACAGAAAGCATGAATATAAAGAAAAAAAAACTGACACTGCATACAGTACCTACTTTGTTTCCGCAAAAGCGGTCAATATGGTAGTTAATAGAATTTT
The DNA here is from genome assembly GCA_013339685.2 of Hyalomma asiaticum. Classification (NCBI taxonomy): domain Eukaryota; kingdom Metazoa; phylum Arthropoda; class Arachnida; order Ixodida; family Ixodidae; genus Hyalomma; species Hyalomma asiaticum. Next base: position 285,244,097 of record CM023481.1, on the reverse strand, counting down.
AGTTCTCGCGAAGTGAACATGACCGTACGCGAAATATATATCGCACATGATAAGCATTTGCGTATCGAGCCAAATTCCCGGTGTTCTCACTTCCTTCACGGATCCTATAGTGTGCAGACGTTCTCAAACTGCAAGCTTGACACCGTCCCTTTCCCAGAACTTAACGCAAACATTTAGCACTCAGTCAAACTTGGGTGTCTCGCCCGCCTCACCTCCAGAGACGCACATCACGGGCATTTATTGATTCTCGAGAGCGCGCCCGCAAGGCTTGGCCCTGCGAACGAGAGGGAGGGCTCTGCTACGAACACACTTCCCATTCGCCCTAAACCTCTTAGCGCGAAAAAAATTATTTTTGGCTCTGATTTCCTGATTGTATAAACACACACACACACACACACACACACACACACACACACACACACACACACACACACACACACACACACACACACACACACACACTTTCCTGCTTTACCTCACTCCACGAATAGATTAATGTTCTACATATACTAAACAATATAGATTTCCGTCAATTTCCGATGGGTACGTTTGCTAAGTGTATAACGAGAACTAGACATCAAACATGCACGTATATCAACCGTTCTTCTTAAAGGCCAGCTTCAACGAAAACTTGGAAGGCGTAGAAATTCTAAATGGCTAGTTGAAATAACAAAGCAATAAAGAAGCCCCAATGATAGATATACGTCTAAAATAAGAGCGAATTTGCCAGGCAGACAGAGCGCAAAACAACATTTTGGATATCGACACTCAAGAGGAATGAAAAAGAAAAACACTGAAACGCCCCAATTACCGCTCGCCGTAACTCACGCAAAACCCACGGCCGGAAGTGATGCATAACCCACAACGTTCATTTCCTCGGCAGGAGCTGCAACGTTGAGCGCGAAGCGCTAGTTCGCTTTGATGTAACGGTCCCGCACTTGTTTCATATCCGCTAACCACAAGCGACGAGCATACTCTGCTCAGGTGACATATAAACGTTTTAATGACAAAAGTCGACAAATACCCACCCACGCAGCGTTCGCCAGGGTTGCGCCACTGCTAGGCGCTATTCACTTTATAACCGTTTTAGCCCACGATGATATCTCGTGGCGCTTGACCATGCCCTTCGGCAGCGCAATCCTTCGAAGCTGTTCTGAGCCACTTACACGCTGGATATGCGAGTGCGTTTCCTTATGCACTAAGTGGGCAACAAACAGTATCACGTCACCTGGGGCGTGTAATCACGTGTACGTGCCTGGTGCAGGACGCTTAAGGCGAGCAAGAAAACGAAATGTTAACCACGCTGTTCAAGTTCCGTGAGATAGGCGCACGTGAACGCGACGCCTCCTAACTTGCGCAGCACGTGCCCCTCATTGTCTTCAAAAAATACTGGAAATAAATACAACGGAAACGATACGAACACAACGGCAGGCGTGCATAGCTGGGATTGCGAACTATTGTATAATATTGTATAATGTGTGCAGGCGTGCCTTGCGCGGAACTAGTCGTGGAGCAGGCCGCAAAAGATAACAATAGTAATCTGTCGAATGCGTGGTTCGCACAGAACGAGAACCCGGTTCAGAACTGCAGGAAGCCACAACAGATGACTTATCCGTATCTTTTAAACATGCCACAACAGGGAAAGTCACAAAGTCAAGTTCGTTGTCTTCCGAGTCCGTTGATCCTATACTGCTTTGTTAAACGGAAGTTCGGCACGTCTCAACGAAGAAACATGGAAAGTACAAGCTGCGCAGACTTGAAGCCGACTTCACAAAGCTTTTCTTTGCTTAGCGCTATTCGTCATTGGCTAGCCGGCTTCGCTAATGAGGAGGAGGACGTGAACCGGCGCATTCAGCATGGTACGGCCGACGACCTCCGCTAATGATATGTCTCCAATACGGACGGGCTGAAAATTTCGCGTACGAACAATTAGTTCTACGGGCTCTGAACTCTGACAGGACTTGCGATGGTGCTTAATGGTAAAAAATGCAGTGCAAAATGCAGTACACAACAGACCTATTGTGCAGAAAACAACTAGGCATCTTGGAACCTCGAAATAATTAAACCCCGGGCATATATTACACGTTTAAAGAAGTGACAAGATGTAATAAGCCAACAAGCACCTTGTTTAGGTTGCCCAAACAAATCTTAAGGAACAAGTTTCTGTCTGAGCGGCAGCTTCAACGTCCTGTGGTGTGGTACAGTCCTTCCATACCTCGCTCTGATCACATAAAATAAACAAACAATAAAACAAACGTCTATTTCAGTTGAGCTGCCGTTAAATGCATTGGAGAACACGGTGGACCAGCAAATCTTTTTAGGTGGAACCCGAAACGGAAACAATAATAAATAAATAAAATAAAGAACGACCACAGAATAAGGTGCAACAGAGTTTTCAGCTAGGCTTGATTTACCCAGAATCAAAGATGTCAGAACAGCACTTATCCGAAATCGACTCCGACACGGATGTTAGGGAGCGCAGTAATAATAATAATAATAATAATAATAATAATAATAATAATAATAATAATAATAATAATAGAGATATTAATGAACTTCCTATGTAAACATGGCACATGTAAGTGCACTGCTTCCCTAAGGCGATAGGTTGCGCATGCGCTGATGAGTTTTTCCTCCACGGATACACCTCATTCACCATGGAGAATTTGCAAAACAGAACGTTACTGCGCATGCGCAAGCAAGTGTGTTGCCTACCAATAACATCGGCAACAGACTAGCAGAACACACTATTTGTTCCATTCAATCGTCGTATACTTTTTTTTTTTCGTTTCTCCCTTTATCGCTAACACGGAAGCGTGTGATATATATTCCTGCAGTATTATTTTTTTTTTAAGCCTCTCCGTCTACCCTTCACTGGAATGTGTAGGGGGTGAACGCACTCAGACAACACAACCTAGACAGGCTGGTGCTCCCTTAAAGCATTCGACGAACCTGAGTTTCCGGTTAGAAGACATCATTGCAGGCAAGCCTACTTACAGATTCGTGCAAATTCTCAAAGGAACGATTCCAAAAACCAGTAAGTAAGCTTTCCTGCACGGTTGGTTCTTGGTGGTAAAAACTCTGGTTCACAACAACGCTATTCCAGCGACTAGCGCGTTTTTCCTTTCGCAGCGTAGTCACACGAGCAACACAAAGGTTTCCTCTTTATGTTTCTTTTTTCCCAAGGAAATAACATCTGCAACAAACTAGCAGAACGCACAATTGCTCCCATTCAGCACGTCCGCCCCTCTCTGACCCATGTGTAAAGGAAGTGTCACGACATTTCTGCAGTAATTTTTGAATAGCTTGTGTTGTCTCCCTTTACTAGGGAGGGGGTGGGAAGTGGACTTTGAGGGGGAAAACAATAGTTGCATGATCTATTTTAAATTGCGTTTAACCTATATATATATATATATATATATATATATATATATATATATATATATATATATATTCTCAACAGCGCGTACGAAATGAGTTGGAGTGTGACCAAGCCGTACATTTCAGATTCCTCGAACACCCTAGAATAAGAGGTCCGTCTAAGCACCTATCCTGCCATGATCGTCCAAGTGTACCCTTTCCCCCCCTTCTACTACGTTGCTTATCAAAGCGCCAAGCAGGTGATCACGCCAAGTGTCTCTGTGAAAGCAGCACGGGAGAAGCGATATCGAGAGCACACACACTGGATGAAGAGTCCAGCCATTACCGGTGCGCGCATTTTAAATCGGACCATTAGGGAGACAAAGCTCGTCCCTTCGAGCGCGGACGAGACGCACACCGCGCATTTCAATGTCCCCAACGTAGGCGTTTAAACAGAATACAAGCCATAATGCGCGATATCGATGCCGGCGTTCGGTATATCCGCCGCGGCAAAAGAAAGAGCGCACACACAAGCGTGCCAGCGAAAGAGGTTATGGTACCTAATTAAAGACTACCGGAGCGCTCTGCCAAAGGTAACGACGAACGGCGCGCAGATATACGCGCACTCTTGAAGGACATCGCGAGGCTCTTCCAATGAATTCCCCGGCGGAACTCGGCTGGCGCAAGCGCTGTTACTAAGTAGATTAGCCGTACGTGCAAAGCGTCGCAAATTTAAACTTAATTGCAAGTGGGCTGGAAAAACGACGCGCGCTCTCCGCAGAGCCCCGTCCAAGACGTCTACGGCCGTTTAATTCCTAACAGGGGAGGTCCGCCAGACTCGGCGATAACTTGCCAAGGATTGAAACGAGAAACAACGGGTGTTCCCGTCCGCCGCGCGGCACCATAAAGATATGCCTGCGCTGGGAACGAACGCATATGCTGGCGAAGGCACGCGACGACGTTGGGGTTGTATTTCCCCGCCGTACTGGCAAAGATTAAAAAAAAAAAAATACAGAACTGATTAATCGATCTAGGATTTAAAGACTAGTACAAGTACTCTGCCGGAGTTTGTTAAGTTAATTATGGTGTCTATGGTGCTAGTTTCGCTCAAAACTATTTGTCAGTTGTAGAATGTGCACGTCATGTAGAGAAAATTGGGAGCCAGAGAGCGGTCCCGGAAACGTCAACATTAAGCAAACGTATTACGAACATGCAGAACTGTTACGCTTATATGATACACCGCACTTCAGAAAGTTATATATGTTAGTTCTAAAGAGTCCATACGATAGCACGTAAAAACTCTGATGTTCAGGCTATGGAGACGAAGCGCAAATGCAGGCAGAGGTCAGAATGCCTGAATTTGCACTTAAGTGCAAATGTAGCCCTCAGAGAACTTCCGTAAGCGTTGCGTCCCAATAACCATGAACTTAAATATTAAGGGTAGCTTTGGGTGACGTACTATACCTCCCCCCCCTTTTTTTTTCCCCCGTCTAATCCCCAGCAATGCGCACACACATACATAACGCCCTCACATACACTTACACAGACACTAATTGGATGAGCTCTACAACTTCGGCGACCGTTTTGGCGAAGTAGTTATTCATCCTTCAGTTCAATGACCTGCTCAACATGCAGTTAATGAACTGCTGAAGGTGCGGTTCACTGAACCACAACAAAGTGTTCAGTTACGTTTGCAAAAGCGTTCACTTCAGGGGCCTCACAGTCTTTCGCGTAACGACGAAGACGCCATTGGGGGTCTCAAAAACCTACATTTACCAAGAGCACCTAAAGGTCGTTGTGGATGACTGAGGTGTCGATGTGCCCACTCCCTCAGCCACACCTTGAGGCGAAGTGCTGCTTTCCCTCTTTACAATTCCCTTTCTTCTAATCCCTCTACCTAGACGCAAGTGTGGTGGGTTTCCACGCATTTTCCTTCTCTCGTCTTCCTTCCTACAAATCACGTATCACAACTTAGGTCTACAGTTTGGGCACTTAGGGATCATTCACACCGGCAAGCAGCAGCGGTCGTGCCACCGAGTTGGTCGCATACGTTCATTTTGGTCGCAAAACGACTGTCCTGGCCCAGTCGCTCACAGCTCGATTTCTCAGTCGCGCGACTGCAGTCGCGAAGCAAGTGAACCAATCAGATGCGGTTGATGGAACAGGATGTCTGCTTCACGAGGCGATGGCAGAGCGAGCAGCCATGAATTGCATCACAATTGCGACGTATTCGGGTGTAGCAACGGGCAAGTCGCACTAGCCGATGTGAACATAGGCCGCTTTGTGCAGGAAACACCTGCGTTAGTAACTTTGCGCGTATACAGTAACGTGATGAAAGGTTCTATGTGTCTGATACAGTTCTTTCATACGAAAATACTCATGTACCGATAACGAGGGAACGGTATTAGCGGGCTTACAGTATGGTAATGCTCCCCTGCTAAAACACTCCATTAAGACGTGAACCAAAATTTGGAATACATTTAGCGGGCATACATTGGATGGATCCGCATTTTTTATAGAGTCGGTGGCGTTGAATAATGCTTTCAACAAATAAATGTCAAGCACACAAGTCAAATTACAATGCGTTTTCCCAACTCGCACGCTGCTGTTCTGCACCAAACGGACACCAAGAGGGATTCAACAACGATTCCAGGCAACACGGTATCAGCCATTTTTTCCACAAGTTGCTTCTTTCTCATTAACAAGTTGACTAACACAGGAGTCATGGTGCGTGCACACGACTTACACATAAGTGACCGTAAGCGGGTATGAAAGGAATGAGCAGCATTAAAAGGTGAGAGAGAACAGTGTGAATGCAAGCGCGAGGCCCTTAACTATAACAGGCTTACACAACCGTGACTGCAGCGCAAAGTGGCCTAATTGCTGGCTATACACTCTCGCGGTGGACACGAAAAACGCTGTAATTGCGTGGCACGGGTCTCGATTCGCGGGTGCCGTATGTTAACCGGGTGGCGGTAGACCTGCAGCGAAAGCCGTGCCCGGGCGACCGGAGTCAAGAGCCCGGCACGTGTGGTTGCCAACGGGGGAAAGGGACGGGGAGAGAAGCCGGGCGCGACGCGTGTACTACAGCGCGTCGCAGACACAACAAACGGCGCTACGACAAGCGCCGTCGACGGCCGTTCCTCTCAGGACTCGGGCTCAACACTACTGCACGCCGCGGCGGGAACCACATCCGTGCCAGACCCGAGCGGCGCTCCGGTCGAGCCCCGCAAGGCGCATGCTCGCTGAGCGGGTCCCATCGAGCGGCGTCTACGGTCGGCCGGTGAGAGAGCGCGCGGCCTGCCGTCAACTCGTGCGCGCACTCGGACTCTCAGCGGAAACGACGACGGCACGGCAAAAGCGAGCTCCTGTCACGCGTCTTTTTTGGCCGCTCGGCCTTAGCGCGGTTCTGCACAGTGCACATGGCTCCTTCGTTCCCCAGAAGAACAAGTAAACGGCGCACGTGTTGCCACTCGCCAGATGCCGGGTCTCTTTTAGGTGCACAATGCGACGCCCGTTGATGGACGCTCGCTGACACCATCGTACGGGCCAAGTCCGCGGGAACCGCCCCAGGAGGAGGATGAAACGAACCACTCTCAGACTAGACGTGCAATGCGCGAGTGCTTGCACTTCGATGACGGTTGGCAAGTTTTGTGGGACGCTCTCGTTTCTGCCTATCACTTGGCAGAGTTCGTTTCGCAGACATATTTATATTGAGCTAGCATACAAACATTCTTGGATGCTCGTCTTTGAACACCGCGCTCATGAACGGTGGAAGCTTGCTGTAGGGACAGCAAAGCGCCCAGTGCGACACTTCGCGCTCTGGGTATTAAGATACAGGCATTGCTGACAACCTGCGCTTAGCCCCTTTAAGTAGCGTTTATTATATTTAACGCTGTAATGTTTAATCCACATGAATAGTAAGAACACAGCGAGACTCGAGTGCGTACATGTACTAGCGATTCACATGGGACGCCTGCGCGCATTGCTTGCGCCGCAGCGTCGGATTTTTGTTTGCGCGTGCGTCTCAATGCGTAAGATACATGCCACGCGGCTGTTTTATTCCTCAACGCTTTTTTCCGGGGGGCAGCCACATGGGCCGCCGCTCGTTGTGACAGCGACAAAGAAGAAAAGGTTTCCCGTGCACCCAGAGAGGACTGCAGTGCTGTTCACGTCACAACTGCGCTGTTGACGCGAAACATGCGTGTAATGTGTATGTGTAATGTGTACCGTAGCATTGTTCGCTTATCGCACACAGACGATGCGTTTTTGTTGGTTCTATATATACATATATACACCAGCAACCGGAAGTTAGCGGCGTCTCGTAACAGCTGGGTCGTGCAACCTCGCTTACAAATGACGCCGTACTTTTTCTTCTTTACTTTCCGATTGTTTCCCGTGCCTGACATCGTCAACATGCGTTTACAATGAGCGTACCGGGCCTGACATAAGCTCGAATCTGCTGCTAAAAGACACGGTTGCGTAACAGAGGCAAGAGGCGAACTAAGTTTGTCATTACGTCTGTGCAACAGCAACTGCGCGCACGGAGCTCGGGGGCAGTGAGGTAAGAAACGCATGTGCCAGTTACGGCAAGGAACCGCTCTATGTGCGCTTCAACGCTTGCTGTCCAATTGATCAACGTCGAGCAAACAATGCTAGTATTGTATAGTGGCGATTGCAAATTTTACTTCAGGAGAGGCGAGGCTGCCAGCAGGCGCCGTTTGCACTGACATCGCCGGACGATCATTGTTTAAATACGGCCGATATGCGGTGAGCCTGCATAAAAATAAATAAATATGGGAAGGGGGAGTGGGGGTGCAGCTGGTGTAAGAGGCGGTGTAGAACGGCAGGCCGACTGGGAAAGAAAAAAAAAAAGTGCCAGATAGGGAGACGAGCGTTTTCGTGTTTCTAGAGCTTCCGACGAGGGGGCGACCAGAGGCTGGGCCTCCATCCAGTGCGGCGCGCTTCCATAAGCGCCCTCGGGTGGACAGACAGATCGTAACCGGCGGCCAGGAAAGGCACCGCCACAGATGGTCAGGGCCCAGAAACTGCTCGTGTTTGTATTCCTCGGCGTGGCTTCCGTTTCGGTCGTTCCCTTTGAAATGCCAGCAGAAGACGATGCACAAAAGGAAGACAGCGGAGGAAAACAGGGTGCAGGGCGACACTACCCAGGAGTGGGGGTCGAAGAGAAAAGGGCATGCCTGCGCGGCGGGGCAAACAGCACGTGCAGCTGCCGGCCGGCTTTTGTCTCAGCAAGGCGCGTTTCCCTCGCCATCTGACAGGACCCCGCACTGCTTTTGTTCGGCGCAAATTACCGACCCTTTATTGGGCTTTCCAACAAAGGAGTGCGGAGCATATTTACAAAACCTCCGCGCGGAGATGCCGGCGGGGATGTGCTCAATCCCGCCCCCTTGTCCCCCAACCTTCTCCGGGAGCGGCACCGGCGGTGCGCGGCGTGCTGACGGGCTCGTACGGGCGTTTTGTAACGGCGTTACAAAACCCAGCCATGCCCGACACTGAAAGCACGACGACACCGCGGGCCAAAATGGGAAGCGACGAGCTTAATTTGAACGAGCCGGCGCCGCCGTCTTTAATGAGTCTAGCTCGAAGAGACCGCAGAAGGCGAAAATAAGGCGACCGAGGGATCCCCGCAGCGAAATGAAGGTGCTGCTGGCGAGGAGGCATTCGCTTCTCCGCTCGCCGGAGATGACGACTCTCCGGGCGCTCCTCGGGTATGGCGACAAACCTCACACCGGTTGACATTTAAGCACGCATTTCGTAATCGAAGGCGGATATAATTGGTGCTTCCGTAACTGGAGCGTATACGGGTGCCACCTAAGGAGGGACACTTTTTCGCCGCAGCAGGCGGTCTCTCGAGTTCCTTTCAGAGCCGTCTCGTGTTACGGGCGCCCGACTAACAAAAAGAAATGGTGCTTTGAGATGCCCCCCTTTTTTTTTTCGTTTCTTTTTCTCACGCGTTTGTGTGGTTTAATTGCAAGTTCTGACAGCTCTCCCTCGGCAGGACGACGAAGACGGTTCAAGCGTTGGCAGGCAAGCCCCTGCGCACAAATTAACCGCACCCTGAGCGCCTGTCACGGGAGACCTCCGCACCCTACGCGGCCCCTCACACAGCAAATCAACACATCCCTGTTATGGGACGGTATAACGCCGGCAATGCACGCCAGAACGACATAAAGGGTGGCCTTGGTTAAAGTTTTCGCAGCACCACCGACAGGCGCATGCACAGAAAGCGTGTAGAGAGGATTCCGGCAAGGTGAACTATGTCCACCGAGCGCTCAGATAGATGGTATGTTACGTATACCCTGTAGTACTATGAAAAGTCCGTTTAGAGTCAATCTATAAATCTTGAAATTGCGTCCTCCTGTCCTGGCTACCACAGCGACCTGGAAGGGTAATTATAGTTTGCGGAGACGATAGAGGCGCTAAAGACAGACTTTGAACGAGAGTTCCAGTAGGCGCCGTATACTAATACCAGATGCAGAGGCAAAACACAAGAGGTACGTATGCGCGGGCATCGTCGCGCCAGCTGCACGTCGAATAATTGCTGAACTGACTTTTCTAGTTGTCGCTAACATGAATTTTGCGACACAGATGACGAATACTAAGAAAGCCGCGAATTAAAAAAAAAAGAACTTTCAGCTTAATGAGTAATTAAGGCATGCACGAAGAGAACGGCCACAACAACCTGCAGTAAAACATGCATGAGAAGAACGATAAGGAGTAAGTTTTCGGTACATAGTAAAGCACCAAACCGATATTCGATTGTCTTATCCGACATTTGCTTAGCGGCTTTCTCTGGGATGACAGACCGCAGTGATTCGTTGCCTGTATCTAACTTAGTACCTGCTCGATGGTTCTGCATACTTCAAGATAAACGACAAGGTCAAGCGTTGGTTTTCAACTCTTCTTTCAAAGTGTAGTTTCCCCTCGATGACACCACAACGTTTTTAGCTGTCGCACGACGCAACTTTGTTGCACAATATCGGCTACTGGTGACAATATATAGCATGTGTAAGAGTACATTTCTTATGTTACCCGACTAATAAGCGCAAATAGCAACGAGAAAACGGGCGTCATTACAAGTACTAATGGAGCTCGTAAACGTTCATAAATGATGTTCCCAGCATCGCAGGAAAATAAATAATCACGAGTTGAGATCTCACACTTCTATAAACACAATCCTGGCCAGACACACTGTGTTACAGGATCATATCATAACACGTCTACGTTAAAGACCGAGAGAGCTCTCAGGATCAGAACCGAAACAGAAATTAAACTGCGTTAGCATCTTATAGCAATGGAGTTCACAGCCTGATATCACTGGTATGGTGCACTTGGAAGTGAGAAGGAAAGGCCCTGACGGTGACGAGTGAAAAGTCTAGTGACAATCATTGGACCAGCAGTAGTTAAGTTATCCGAACGACACTGGCCATCCAAAGGACCTTTTGTGTGCTGCGCGGACGTTGTTAGCGTGTGCGTTTTACAGTTGCACCGCGCCCAAGTGGGCTTCATGTGAGGTACCCTTAGCGTTTATGTTCTATTCCAGAAAGAAATGTGATCACAGGCAACGCCTTCCAGCGCGACAATCGCTAAAAGCACAAGAGCGCGTTTCTTGGGCCACAACCTACATGTTGACATTAACTATAAAGTGTTCTGAATCGAGCAAGCTACGTTCTTGTCAAGCGCCGGATCTTCCATTTCTAATATCCTAGTCGAAAGCCATCAGTTACGCTACAAAGCGAGGAACTCTAACGTCTTTACTCCGTTCTTCAAAATGACACCAGTAAGGGAGTACCTGCGGGAGAAATTGATGCTCCGCTAAACTACCGAAGATCCTAAATTACGCAATGAAGGTAACCGAAGCACACAAAAACGTGGGGGTAAGCGCCGCGAGAATGCAGCATGTGACCGTGTTACGGTAAAATATGAGCACTTACACGGCTGTCTCTCATTTCGTCTAAGTGAACTGCCTGTGTTTTGATTTTCTGCAGGATTCGATCTGTTTGACGTGCGTGGCTTACACAGATTCGCAAGTTTTCAACAGCGAGAGCGAACGAAAGAATATCCTGGCGTCCCTACTAGGGAAACTTAACTCTCCCGATGTCCCTATGAGGCGCCGGCCTGCTCCCTAAAGTCCCTAAAACGAAACCACGCGGTCGCATCACCAGCTGCTTTGAGCACGTGGATTGAGAAACGGAAAGTATGACGGGAGGCCACAGCCAAGCTTCACGAAACATCAATCCACAAGCTCAGAGCTATAAAGCACGCAACTGCTTCCGCATATAGTAAACGACCTATCCTCGTCCACTGAGCGACTAACGAACTATAACGATAAACCACTTGAATTGAGGAGCAACTGAAGCGCAGTATCGCACGATAAAACGATTAGAAGATAGGTCAAACGTAACTAGGCGCAAGAGGTCACTAAAAGCAATGTTGCTCAAAGGTCAGTGAGAGCGTCAACAAAGAGGCAGACGTCAGGAGTTTATTTGGACGGCAGCCCCAGGCCGAGCCGAGGTCAAAAGTCCCCGCTCTCGGCATGCAGCCGGCGACCAAAAAGAAAGAAGTCGGTACGTTACCGTCGACTGGACGTCGTTGGCCAGCTAGGAACTGCAACACCAGCGTAACACCGTAGTACAATCCCAGACGGATCTTGGCTGCCGGCCATACACACAGCGACGCGAGGCCAGTCACGCCAAGACGCGGCTCGAGCACCACCTCACAGGTTCACAACGAGGCGTCGGCGACGACATCGAGGAACGTTAATCCAAGCGCGGCGCGCAGCGTGCATCGACTGGCAGCGGGTGGCCGACACCTTGCACAGCGCCTGCGCTACGGCAGGAACACGGAGCGGCGCCGAGACAGCGCGCGCGAGAGCTCTCCGACGACGACTGAGGCCACACACGCCAAGGTTGAGCGGGCGAGGAGGACGAGGGCCGGCGTAATTAATTCCTCGCGAGCGCCGCGAGGGGGAGGGCGACGCGCGCGGCGCGAGCCAATGGCGACGCGCGGCGCGGCTCCGGCGCGCTGGCGCTCATTGGTCGCAATTATTTTCGGGGACGCGCCGCGAGCGCCGCGCCGCAGCTCTGCTTTTGTTTGCCGCCGCCGTCATTATGCGCTACCGCGCGCGCGCTTTTGTCTCGCCCGTGGGGCGAGTTTCGGACGCGCAAGAGGCGCCGTGGCCTCGCACACTTTTTACAGCGCGTGACAAACGCCGTCCGTCCGAGCGGACAGGCCAATGACTCCCGGGACCTCGAACGGAGGCGAAAAAAGCAGGAAAGAAAGTTGCATAAAGAACCGGACAGTCCCCAGAAAAGTCCCTACGGGGAAGGCGCGGACAGACTTCCGCGAGCGGTAACGTGCTTCCGGCTCGTACGGCGGCTTACCTCCTCGCCGCAGCATGCCGGCGCGTCGACGGCAGCTCCCAGGGCGACGGGCGACTCCCACGCGGAGCGCCGCCGGAGCACGTGGAGCAGCAGCGAGACCGAGCAATCCAGCGTGGCGGCTGCGGGTTATCCCGAACGGGCCAAAAATCCGCGCGCCGCAGCTGGCTGCTTTAAATGCGCCGACGGAGCCCCCCCGCTCTCCCAGGGTCTCTCGCGAATGTGCGCCGGGACCCTGCGCTCCGGGCTGGTTATGAGACGCCTTCCGACACCTAGGCCGGCGCCCGGGCTCGCGCCGCCATCTATTGTCTCTTGCGGGCAACAAAGACGGCGGCGCGCGCACGCGCACATGTGCAAAAACATGCAAGTTTGACAGATACCGCCGCCGCCGTCGCCATATTTAATTCCCCTCCTCCGACGACTCTCACCATTCCCTCTCCTCCGTTTTAAGCCGAGGAGAAGGCGTCCCGAGGGCGAGCGCATTATTGATCGGGAATCGATCAGTTCGGTTGAGGTCGCTCCTGTTTTTGTCTGTTATTAAGCGGCGGTATTCTCTCGTCCTCGGTGGCCGCCGGAGACGCACCCCTCTCCCCTCATATATGAGCATTACGTCACTTCGTTACCGAAACCGGCGCGTGGTCTGAACACCGCACCTCTTGGCGCTGACACACGCTGCCTTCATAGACGGTTCTTTTGACGCCGACAGCTCGTGAGTGAATCGCCCGAAACTCGAGTGCAATCTTGTACGGTTTCAGCAGCACTTCCTTCTTTTATGCACTAGGAGTGTCATACATTTACTGCAAGAAGAGTACTGCAGCTGAACAACAGTGTAGCATGGCACGATAAAACGACATCTGTTAGTTAATGCCTTCGGTTCTTGAATGGATTTTTTTTTTTTTTTGCTTCGGCGGAGTTACCATACGTCGAAATTTAACGAAATTTACCCGACGATGTCACTTACAGCGCTCTCACGACCAAACGTTGTCTATGGATTCCCGCGAAAAAACAACCACTTCTACATTCCTTGCTCGTGAGAGGCACGTCTCTTTCTCCCTCTCTCTCCGTTACAGCGCCTTCTGAAATGAACTTTTTATGTAATTTCTGAAATATGCATGCATTCAAAGTTTATTCTGCATTCAAGACTAGTGCGATGCCGAAATACGCATACCATATATGGTGCCGTTAGTTTTCGTTGAATGCTATATATGTTTTACGACGTTGCGACGGGCCATAACATATTTTGGTCAAGTTGGCATGGGATCCGAATCTCTGAAGCAACATGTCATGTCGAAGCTGTTGCGACGCCAGCGTGGTGTTCGACAATTCTTGATGCTAGTACTGTGGCTGAAGATAATATATTATTGTTTATTTAACCTAGTAGGCACTACTTCAAAGGTTCAAATACATTGCACCATGCGAGCTATGGCTTCCAGAGCACGCATTTCGCAGTCAATAAATCAAGTAGCAATGATACTAAGGCGTACGACATTAAGTTTAATTTCCAGATAGCATTGCGCAAATATGGCGTTAAACATGAGACGCAAGGACGTTACTACCACTTTCTGGGCGCATGATGCATGGGTATAAGTGGGTATAAGTCGTGGAATTCAAAGGGCCTACATAATCACACAATCGATTACAGCCTGCTCGAATGGGTCCTTTAATTACACCGGGACAACCGCTGTCTTTGCCTTGTCAGTTGTCTTGTCCATGTTTCACGGCGATACCAAAACCTTTCATATCAAGCAATGTTGACAGCTGACAGTGAGAAAAGTATAGTAAGTGGATGCATATAAAGCGACACTCCTTATTCTGCCAACTCTGCTATTGGTTGAGGCCAATGTTCATGCAGCTTTGACACAACAGCTCCAGTATATCGGCATATACTTGGTGTCCTTGTCCCAAGCACTTGAGTACTATCGCAAGATTTGGCGTCGCCGATAAGGACCTCAAAATCCTTGGGACGATAAGGAGATACCTCGAGCTGAGAAAAATAAAAGAGCTCCATGGTAATTGGCGAAACATGCATGAATGTCTCGCGATATTATTAATGATATTTGTAAGAAGTGCTTACAAATACTGGCACTATTAATGACACAGGCATTCCATCATCACTTGATAAGAAAAACTTCTTTAACGATTTGAGTATAAGTTTATTAGTAAACATTTATCGAGAGCGGAGGGGAGGACTGACAGTCCCGCGAAGCTGCTTGCTTCTGCAAGTTTACATTGCAACGGCGGAGGATGCTCAAAGATGTGCACAAAGAATCCCGTCGGTGCTTTCTATAGATTTCGCTGCTGGCTACGTCGACAGAAGCAGGATGCGAAGGAAACTGAATGTAGTATGCCCCCTCTTAACGCAGCTCCACTGTCCTCGTGCAAGTCAATGGCGCAAGCGGGCACAGGAGCCGGACAATGCAGTTGAGGTTTTAAGAAAAAAAAATGTATGTGAGCTGATCGAACGGGTTTGAAAGGACACCCGGTTAAAACAAACAGCTCTGTCGATGAGAAGTGTCGAGAAGGCCCAGCTACTCTGGCATTTAAGCTATGCCTAAATTATTGGTATCGAGGAATCTTTGATCGCTGAGCAGCGGTAGCGTGGAGCATACGCATCCACCTCGAGTGAACGCTCATGAAACTACAGGCATGCACAGGGCAGTCGAAAGCTATACGTTTTGACCGCGCACAATGCACCCAGCCGATCCGTCGGACGACGCATGGAAAAGATACTGCACGATCGGTTCGAACCGGTTGAAAGTCTGCTGGAAACCTGCTGCATGTCCCGTTCGTGCATACACAGCCTAAGCTATTGTAGACAACTACTCGCAGGTTTTCCCCGAGCTTTTTTTGACAAATGTGCCTTAACCAGACCGCCGCATAAACATGAGAAGGCTGCTGGGCTCGTGCTGCGCTGGCGTAATGCTAGTCGCTCGGGTCAAGGCAAAGACCCAGCAAACTTTGGGGCACTTGGGTTGCTGCAGTGGGTTGAGTAAGGAAGGGATGAGGGGAGGCCTGATGTAGGAAAAACGCTGATCAAGGTGAAGAAGTAATAAGCCAACGTTGACGTTGGCTTATTACTTCACGTAGGGAACGGCGAGAGGTGAGTACAGCGGGCTGCGGAAGTATTGCGTGTGGCCGACCGCGGAGCTCGAAGCAAACCACAGCACGATCACCTATGCCCGACAGCGCGCGGGCCAGGTCCAACAGGAGAGTACGTCAGCAGGACGCCACTCAGAGGTCTCACACACCCCCTTCGTTTGAGAAGAACCACGAGGATACGAAGGGAGGGAGAAAAATAAATAACAATGAGGCGAGAAAAAAATATGGGGGAGGAAAGATGGTTTTTGACTGTCACGTTGCATCCCATACAACGCCCTTTTCTGCGCTAAGGTTGCACCCTTAACAAGAGCTGCGGCGGCGATCCATCATTCTCTTTTTGCGCTCCTCTCGCAAAGTCCCCGGTGTCTCGTAAAAAGAAAGAAAGAAAGAAAAGCTAGCATACACCGTCGCGCCGCGAAGCAAACATCAAGAACAAGCAAACGGACAGAGTCCGTAGACCAAAGGCGTCAAAGAACAGGACAGGAGAGCAGAAAGGAAGAGGCGAGAAAGAAAGAAGAAGAAAAAAAAAAAGGAAACTGGGAAGACGTCGCGGCAGCTAGCGCCATCTCTCGAACAAAGTCCGCACTCTTGCTCCGCTCTCCTCATCCGCCTTTTTCTAAATTCGATTTTTGCTTCGGGCGCCCTCTCGAAAAAATTTTTTTTTCTTAGCTTGGTTTGCGGAACTTCGAGCTGTATTTTTTTCTAGCTCGTCGTCTTTATAGTTGCGCGTTTGCGCTCGTTCGCTTGCCGTTCGCCACGAATCGATACGCCGCGCGCTTCCCACCCCGGCGCGCAGTTTTATGCGGTGGGCCTCTATTTTAAAGAGCGGGAAAGGGGAGGGACGAGAAAAATTTGTTCACAAATGTAAACGAAAGGCAACACTTTCAGAGGCAAAGCTAAACGGCGCGAGCAGCGGAGAGCCGTTTTTGGAACCTCAATGGAGATGGCGACACCAGCTCCGCATACAACCCAGTTGTGTGAATTGTGAATGGCGCGTGATGAGTGCGTATTGTGCCTGCGCTGCTCAGGAGGCACTGTGCGCGGTGCACACGACGACTACGGCCGCGGTGCTCCCCAGAAAAAACAAGGATGCGCTAATTAGGGGAAAATAGAGAGAACTGACAAGGAGAAGAAACTTGTATGACATTGGTGTTTTTGATCTTCAACCTAAACACAAAGAACGAAGAAAGAAAAAGAAGACCTAGTCTGACACAAGAGAATGAATGGATAGCCATGTCAACTAGCCGATTGGATCATTAAAGGACATTATTGTCACGTCGTTTCGCGTGGAGACCGTCAGTGAATTTGCCTATAGTTAAAGCTTTCCAAGCGGTGCCAAACCATATGGAGAGCTCTTTCACTAGTGACGCCATCTAGCCAGCACAACCAGTACAGTGCGAGAGCGTTCTGGTTGAGCAGCGGACGTTAACGTACAATGTTTCGTTGCATGATGATTAGCTGTTGAAAGAGCACACTGGCGCATGTTCGCCGTGGTCCTCCGCCATCTGGTTCTCCCACATTCTCGTATGCAGAGGCGAATTCGGAACTATATTTCCGCAGGATATACGAATAAAAGTTCTGAGGAGCACCTTTGCACGAACCCAGTAGGTCTTGTGCGATTACTCTTGCATGCACTAAACTATGGTCAAATGGAAAAGTGGAGAAATACTATGCGAGTGTTTTGCAATTCGCTAAGCAAAACTTTCAGACGATCGCCACACGCACTTTGCAAATGTATCCGTTCGAAATTTTAATCATGTCTGGTGCACTGTCTGCGTCATAGTCTTCTGTCCCTTTCACCCGTGAAGCTTGCAATTGAATCTGACTGTATTCAACAATTCAAGTGTAATTAATTATTTCTTTCAATTAACGCAACTACCATGTTGAGTGTTCATCGGGTACTGCAAGATCGCCGCCCGAACTTGAGCACAGTATCGACGAAAGATGAGAAAGGATAATGGTAGACATGGGTCTGCCTGTTAGCAGTCGCTGTGTTAGGGAAATCTATACTGCAATAGTTTGTTGTTGTTGTAGTTGACGATGATGATGATGATGTGCTGGAGACCGGCGCGCCATCTGCAGAGGCGGAAAAGCAGCTCTGACCGAGATATCATGCTCTGTAGTCCTTAGCGAAACTGAGCCGGCGGCGTAGAAACCATCTGCGGGCGCGCTATATCATGTGTAGTAACAAACTTAATAGCGTGCTCTGCCTTCGTGCGCAGTGTTTGCATTCACTAGTGGCAAATGCGAAAGACAGCGAGAACATTTCAAGAAGGAAAGCGAGGGTGCGGTGCGGCTGCTGCTTCAAGCACTTACAGCTGCGAAGGACGGATTGCGATTTCCGCATCGGTGGTGGGAAGAGCAGCTCCAAAAGCAATGGACTGCTGGTGTGTGTAGAGTAAATGTGCGGTACGGTAGTTCTAAACTGGAATTTATGTTGAGAATATGCGAATGCGTTTACGCTGTCAGTCGCGGAAAAACAACCCTAATGATATCACTCTACCAAGGCATGTTAGCATCGCGCTCATTAAATGCATGCTGTACATGTAGCCAAGTATTCTATGGCTCTTAAATAAAATGCTTGAAATATCAACTCCTAACGAAACCGACATATCAGTACATTTCAACAGGAAAACAATACGAAAATTTTGTGCTAGAGCAGAACACTTGATAGCACGCAGTAGATTGCGTAAGGGAGTGAAAAAATTATAAAAAAATATGCATCACAATCATCTATACGTATACAATAGAAGTGGCAGGATATCAGTGGGAAACCGATAAATAACGCAGTACAACAGCATAACATTTGAGTAGGAGTACACTGAACTCTACAATGAAACGAGGTTACGTAATGAAAAAAAAGAAAAAAAAAACTGGCAGTCGCAGCGTGCGCTGCGACTGCCTGAAATTTACACAACATGCAAATTCAACAGCAGTCAAGGCACTCGCTTCGTTCACATATATACACCTGTTCAAAATTAGCACAGCGTCTACACACTGAGTTAAAAGGAGGTCCTTCGAGATTTACTTAAGCTACACACAGCACAATGACAAGATATCTGTGCGATCTGATTGTTCTCAAGTGAGCGCGGGCATGCGCCGCGTTGAAAGATCCACGCGGGCTTCCTCAGCGGCGGCATACGCGTGACATAGCCTCCGAGATATGGCGCGCCGGCTTAGCGTTTCGGGAAGAAGCCGCGGTGACCCTGAAACTCGCTCGCTCCGCAGTGCCGCCCGGGCAGTGTAAGGAGCCTATAGCTACAGTGTACTAGAATGGTACACTGCACTATAGCCGTGGCTCTATTCTAGTACAATGTACTGTAGCCGTGGCTTCCGCGATCGGCTGCGCCAACCGATCGCGGAGGCCACGCTATAGCTCGTGCAAACAGATTTGCTCGGTTGCCTTTATTTAATGTTGTCTCATGCTTCCTCGTGGCTAAATAGATTCAATCTGCCCAAGTGCAATTTGCCCATGAGAGTTATAGCGTGGGCTCTAGCTATCGCATCATCATGAAACACAGCAACGACAACAACAAAACTAATTAACGTCCCACGGAAAGTGGTGAGAGGCGAAACAATTTCTTTTATTCTTTAATGCGCACTCAGGTAATCAATGTCTGCTTTTTCCGTGCCATAACAACGATATGATTATGAGGCACGCCGCAGTAGAGCACTCTGCATTATTTCCTACTCCACAAGCTTCTTAAACCAAAGTACACGAATGTTATTCCATTCCGCCCTAATCAAGATGCGGCGGCCGTGCACGGCCGGGACATGATAGCGCGTCCTCGACGTTAGCAGTGCGTCGCCTTATGCGCTAAGCTAACAGCGTGTGCGCAGCGAGGTAAACGAAGAATACATTTGATCCATTATCATAAGACAATACATCAACTACATGAAGGTGACAAAGCGTTTCTTCCAAAGGCGATTATCGTTAGTTTCGCGGATATATGATTAAAAAGGCGAGAAAACAAAATAACTGCAGAGCTCTGTCACCTTCTTGAACATATATTTTGATCTTACTGTACAGTACATAAGTTTCTTACAGTACATAACTTATTCTTTTCTTTTTAATCAATCAGCACAGATTTTTACATGGTGATCCTTGCGAAACGCAACTGTTCGAATTACTTAATGACTTGCATCACTCTATTCACGCTTTGCATCATATTGATGCTATATTTGCAGTCTCCGTCAAGGCATTTCTTTCACAAGGTTTCTCACTTGCGGCTTATTCATAAACTTATTTATAAGTCTTAACATAAACACAAAAGCTTATGTGGATTACCAACTTCTCAAATAACCGGTCCGAATCCGTTTTCGTTGATGACCATTCGTCTCCGTTAATTCAGGAAAAATATGGAGTATCGCAGGATTCCGTGCTCGTGTCTACCTTGTTCTTATAGTTTATATCAACGATATTGCCATGTATTTGGTGTATTTCCATGTATTTATTGCATTTCTTTGTACTTGTATGCATTTATTTGCTCCGTAGCTCAATATACCCCTGTTAAAGAATGGACCCCTGCAACAGCCCTTGAATGGGCCCTGGGGTTCCACCTGTATAATAATAACCGGCCATCACAGGTATGATACAAAATAAAAAGCTGATTGATTGACTAATATTACTAATGGTATTCGCTCGACGATAGGCTTATATGCGGACGACTGAGTAATTTACAGCAAATTGCTAAGCCTCAGGATAACTGCTACCTTTACTCTGGCCTACAAAAATCTCAGTAAATGGCGTAATGAGTGGCAAATGCAAATTATCGTAAATAACATAGTAGTTATCAGATACTGAAGTACGCCTAACCCCGCGTTATGCGATTACATATTGGCCAACGTGCCCATGCATCCACAATAAAAAAAAAAAAAATTAAAGCAGCTTCACTGACCTAACGTCGCGAAGACTGGTCAAACAGCTGAGCTGGTGGCATCACCAGGCAACCAGCTCCTTCGTACTCTAGCTGCACGACCACTATCACTCATGGTATCATTATCATGATATCACGATGCCATTATCACGCATGCACTGGGCTGAGGGCAACGATGTGGGTAGTGGGTCGAGGGCCAAGCGCGGGTCCGCCTTTTCCCTTCTGCAACACCCAGGACCTTTCTTTATCTTTATCTTTCTTTCTTTTAGTGGGTCGAGGGCAAGCACGAGCCCTTTCCGCGCAACCCGAGAGTGCCGTTTCTTTCTTTACCTCTCTTTCTCTCTCCATGTCTCCTTTCCTGTCTCTCCCACGCTCTAATTTTCTCTTTAGGAAAGTGAAGAGCTGGGCTGCTTGGTTCGTGATTAAATTCAACGAAAAGCCAGCAATGCAGGACACGGACATAGAAAGGTGTGTCTGCGTGTGTTCCTTTCTATGTCCGTGTCCTGCATTACGGCTTTTCATTGAAGTTAATTTTCTCTTTCTCTCGCTCGTAGCAAGTTGGCGGGCTACAATCCTCGGCACAACGGTGATGATGATGATTGTGGTTCGGTTAGGAAAGGACGCTAATTTCTGCAGCCCGTGTAGGGAGCACGGCTAAGCAATCGTGGGGGTAGCGGAAAGGGAGTGAAAGAGATAGAGAGGGAGGAAAGGCCGTAGTGGAGGGCTCCGGGAATTTCGACCACCTGGGGTTCTTTAACGTTCACTGACAACGCACAGTACACGGGCCTCTGGCATTTTCGCCTCCATAGAAAATGCAACCACCGCAGCCGGGATCGAACCTCGGCACAACGCAACCATATGGTTCCTGTAAATCCATGTTCTGCAGACACACCCGTATAGCCAGTGGTTATTACGCTCGCCTTCGGGCCGTGAGTACCAGGGTTTGAATCCCGGCTCGCGAAGAAAGTTTCTTTTATGCTCAAAACTGCGAACGAAACCGCTAATACTACGGAAGAACCTCGACCCTAAACAGCTCTGTTGTTAAAGAGCAACTCCGGCGGTTTTCCATTGCCCAATGATCTCAATAAAATTTCCAACATATATCATATATGGTGCTGTAATAATTTGTGCCAAGTCACGCGGTTGTAAGTCATTTAGTTTTCGTCTAAATGAATTTAAAAAATTTTTAGCGGATTCTCACGTGGGCCACCCTATGTTTTTGACGTCATCACCTTTAACGCTGCCTACCCGAGCTAGCGGGCTGTCAGAAATGAAACGGCTATACTTCAGCGCTCAAATTGTCGCTGTCAAGTTGAGAAAAGCTCGCATTACTCAATATATCGTCGGATGAGGCCGCCACTGGCATTTTTCTGGCGCCAGCTCCATATTTCTGATGAACTGGGCGAAGCGTCTAATGATACAATTTTGAATACAAGAACCCCCGCCGCGGTGGTCTAGTGGTTATGGCACTCGGCTGCTGATCCGAAGGTCGCGGGATCGAATCCTGGCCGCGGCGGCTGCATTTCGATGGAGGCGAAATGTTGAGGCCCGTGTGCTGTGCGATGTCAGTGCACGTTAAAGAACCCCAGGTGGTCGAAATTTCCGGAGCCCTCCACTACGGCGTCTCTCATGATCAGAGCTGGTTTTGGGACGTTAAACCCCACAAATCAATCAAATCAATGAATACAAGAACGACCAAATTCGTCACGGTTTAATAAGCTTAGCTGGGAAGGTAGCTTGGACAGAGATTGTTCATCATAAAGAGTTGTAGGGGTGGGTACAGTCACATTCCGATGTGCCTGGTTAAACGAACAGTTGTGTTTGCTTTTAACTAAGCAAGATTCATCATAGTATCGGCGCTGTACTTAACATAAGCTTATAGCACAGCATCAGCCTAAAATTATCATTGCCCCCCCCCCCCCCCCTTCCTCTCTCTTCCCGGCGACGCCAATTGCCCATGCCGACAAGGTAGTATGAATCCTCACTGCTACTTTGTCAGTAAAATGTTGTCCCACTTAAAGAACAGTGATGTGCACTGCAAAGAGTAACAACCCTTCCTGTGAAAGGCTCTGGATACGCTCCCGCCCTCTCCCCCTCCAAGCAGAATACAGAATCGCGCTGTTCGTTTCATCTCGCATTAACAAACTGTTCTCACCAGTGTAACTCCAGCGTCATGAAACAGATGTGAAATCTGATGGCTGACGTTTTACAATGGCGGAAATGGTCAAACAGCAGCCTACACGATACCTTTTCGTGTCCACCTTGCGCACGGTTAGTTCGGAGTCGCAATGTTGCGTTAAAAAGTACTATTTGCTACATGATAATCTGTACAGTGACTCTTCTGGTTCACGCACCGACGCCGAAGAAAATAATCTCACTTCCATCTTGTCATTGTTACCCCGATGACAAGTAATTTTAAGAGCGCCTGACAAGATGCCGCGATAGGCTTTATTCTGCGAATTACCATTTACTGGATTCATGCATTTTAGAGCACGAGTCCTTTCTGCGGCCTTTGAAATACACTTTAAGTGTTGAATAGAGATAGGGATAGAGAGTAAGGCGTGGAAACGTAGAGCAGGCCAAGGAGGAGACAAGCAGCCGGGGGGGTTAATAACATGCCTTAGTGCTAATAATAAAAAATTTAACCCCATTGACAACGTTGCATTTAAAAAGTCACTTATTGTACATATTGCGATTTTTACCGAAAACACGTAGTGAAAATAGATGTTTTTTCAAATATTCAAGGCCTTCAGCAAGTGGGCCCCTCCCGAAAACAAATGTGAGCCTACGGGCCTGCCCTATACATTGGGGACGGGCAATCGGGGCAAGAAAGCGAAAAATAAGTGAATGCTGCTCGCGCAGAGAAGTTAAAGGGGGCATGAAAAGAACATTGAAACTAGCCGGTTGTAATTTTCACTGCTTCAGTACGCATTCCACATGCTGGCTCCGAAATATTTCGGCGCGATATTAAGTCTACATTTAATAACACCCATTTGAAATCCTACATTTCTTGTGCTTCCAAAACGACTACACGATACCACAGGCCGGTATAGGAACTATTCAGTGGCGTCACCTTAAGACGTTTTAAAACGTAAACATATTCCTTACCTTCGTTTGCTGTAAAATAACAGATTGATATGAAAGCTAGAAATTAAGGAAATATTTGGAAACCGTGTGATGCCCCCGTACGGCAGCAAGGCTGGAGCCCGGTTTGTTTTTCTATGGCCTCTGAGAAAGCTCGAATCTCGGAGCCTGTGGTGGCGACTAACATGACGTCAGCTGCGGAGTTGAGGGGAGCCCGCGCTGGTGAAACCAAAACCGCGTTTATATCGCTGTAAATCGACGCAGATGGTGCAACGAAGCAATGTGTATTTTAGTTTAGGGGGCTAGGATTCCGATTATACAGTTGGTAAAAAATTTTCAAGAAACGTTTCACGACCCCTTTAAATGGTTAATAAAATTACACGCTTGGCTATCTATATTGGTTAGAAATACGTCCCCCCAGCCTCTCTCTCACACACACAGATTATATATATATATATATATATATATATATATATATATATATATATATATATATATATATATATATATATATATATATATAGCACAGTAATATTTATGAGCATTAAAGGGACTGTCTACCGCTTGAAAAACTTTTTTTCGCTTGTGCCGAAAGTGAAAAGACTGATTCCTACTGACGGAAACGAGCGCGGCTGTGCCTCATAAAAAAGGAACAATATTTTTAGCTTGGCCCTAAGTACTGTGAAAAAAAAAAAGGAATGACCGATGGCGCCATCCTTGGTGATGTGTGTCAAACCTCAAGTTTAAAGAAAAACCACGAAATACATAGTCAGGTTCACTTATCTTGCTTAAAAGGAAAAAAAAAAAAAAGATTACTTTGTATTTTACAGACATCTGGTAGCGTTCTCTCAATGGAGAGTAATACTGATTTTTAAACAAATACTGTGAAAACCCAGTAACCGCCAGCGTTGCCGCTAGAAATGCGCAAGAGGTGATCACGAAGGTCGAAAAATGCTGTTCTAAGAATTTCTACTCACTTTTCAGTGAAACCACTGCAAGTCTGCATACTTCGAAATGGTACGCTTTCTATTGTAACAATAAAAAGAAAAATCGATGATGGATTGTAGACAGTCCTTTCGAACGTTTGCTGCGGGGGACTTTTGCAAGAACGCAAAGCCTTAATCGCTTCCATGCGGGATGTCAACAGCCACCCAATTGGCCTTTGCGCCATAAGACATAAAACATCATTATCATCACCGTAATGAAGATGGTTTCAAAGGCTTACTTAATCTCGCTGACCTCCCTGCCTCCAGTGGCCCAAGTGCGCAGCCTGTGTGTGTATACATGGCGGGAGGCACTACGGCCAGCTCAGTGCTCGCAATTGTTAGCCATAGACATTCTCATTGCCGGCTGAGTCTTTGCGATACTGCGCGACATAAGCGATTGGCTGTTTGTTATATCATTTAGCTATCCTGCTAGCCCTCTCCCCGGCTGAGTTAAAGTCAGGTCTGGTTTGATCTTTTCTTAGGTCCGACCACAACAAGAGAACAGACAATGTAAACAATGACATTTTGTCTGGCTTGTTTCATGGTATATTTGCTTAAAATAACGATATCTATACAATAAAAAAAAAAAAGAAAAAGAAAGGAAGAAGTTCGAGCCCCTCAATTTGTTTTATACTTATCGGTATCCTATTGCTTTTATCCACTCCAGTAGGATGCGGATAATGTAAGTGAAGTGATAATGCGAGAGCACTTATTTAGAAAGCTGTGGGTGCACGGAAGAGTTCCGTGATTCGGGGCGACGACGGTGGCTCACCGAGCATGATGCCAGCGCCCTTCCACTGTGAAGGTTCGCCCGCTATTCTGACAGAAAACTGCAGGAGGCAGACTGGATATGGCCGAGCCGCCCATAGACCGCACTGTTCCACGGCGAGAGCGAGAAAACGGCCGCGCGGCGGGCAAGAAAGCGCAGCGCTAGCCGCCAGGCGAAGAAACCAGGAGAGCGGTGCGGTGGCGAGAGGGTGGGCGGCCGGCGCGATAGCTCCCTATCCGAGACAGATCTCAAAGGCTAGTGACCCCTTTTAATGAAAAGTCCGAGCGCGAGCGCAGTGCTTGCGCGTACAACTGCGCAGCCTGTGTGTGTATACATGGCGAGAGGCACTAATGGAATCGTGAAAATATACTTAGCGGCGCCGCTTGAAGGCCTGCCCATTAGGGGCCAGTGCAAGGCACAGGACACGTTCATACGTCACAGACGCGCGGCAGGAGGGGCCTGCAGCACACGGAGCAAGAGAGACAAAAGCAGCCGTCCTTTGTTCTTGCGTTCCCTGCGCGATTGCGGGGCCTAGCGCGGCGGGCAGCAAGTCGAAAGGGGGGGGGTGCGCGTGTCTGCGCGCAAATAGGGGACTGCGGACAGTCGCGAAACCCATTGGTGCTTCTCATTGGGCGGAACATGACCAGTCATTAGGCCATAAGAAAGTTGCAGTCCGCGCTTGCTATAATCCCTTCTTTCCACCGTCCCGATGCGGCCGTCGGCGTCGAACTCAATAGCGCGCGCATTCTCTCCCTCCGTCTCGAAGTCGCTTTCCGTGGAGCGGCTTCTTGTGTGCCTTTCCTGCCGCCCCACGACGCTTTCACCGCTCCGGCTCAGACGGACTCGGGCAGCAGGAATGTTCTCCGCCGTGCAGTGGTACTATGGTCGGTGCCCGCGCGCGGTCATCGCTACATTTTATAGGATTTTCGGTTCCGCTCGGCGGGGCTCCGAACCTTTTTCGGAGGCCGCGCGACGAGATCTGAAATGGGCGCCGCTGATTACGCAAGGCGCACAATCGCGTTTTCGTATATATAGCGCCGAGCCGAGCCGCCGCCTGGACCGCATCGCCAGAGCGGAGGCGCTGGCCGAATGGTGCCGCGCGGAAGGTAATCGAAGAGCTTACCAGCGGCGGCCGCGGGCCCGGAGGGACATTTCGGTCACACGACGTTGCGATAGAACTGCGGAAGTACAGATGTCAGATGCCACCTTAGATGTGAGCAAAGAGACCACGAAGTAGACTTGTCAATCACACGTGGCTTGAACATTCGTATAATACACAGGCTAAGAAAGGGAAAAAAAAAAAAAAAGAAGAAGCAAAGGAGGAAGGACAGTCAAGATCACCTATAGTTTACAAACAAGAAATAAATAGACGATGTTTCCAGCGCCTCATCGATGTCGTTGAGAACGAACGTGTAGGAAATGATAAGGTGTGATTGATGGCTTACGTTAGTTACTTGTACAATGGAAGGTGCGGTTAACTGCTAATGTTAGCTTATTTATAGTTCAGTATAACGTCGGCACTCATGTTCGAGCGCAGACGTCCGTTTCACTGAGGAGATATGCACGCTACAACACGCTCACGCGCAAAGCATAATCCGCATTCGATGACGCATTCCTGCGGGGTTGAGCAATTAACACTACGCTATGATTGTCAAACTCATACTACTTCACAGGTAATATTTGTTACATTGCTGTTGGAGTGGATGGGAAAAACTTTGCGACTATTCGCCAACATTAGTGCGCAAGCACTAGCTGATGCTGACAGGAGACAGCATTATTCCATGCTATGGGGAACATTAGCCGACAGACTGTCACAAAACATAACGAGTGCTAGCCAGGAATCCGCGTCACATAGCGAAACTTAGCACGCACTAACCAAGACAACGTTAATGATCGGTTAGCCGTCAACAGCCAATGTTGGCAGGCACGAGCCAACAATTGCCGATAGTTAACAATCAGCCAGCATTATAAGTAAACACTTAGTGACACTTGGGGAACACTGTCCAGTGCTATAGGCAGCAGTCAGTAAACACCAGCAAGCACTGGGCAACGCCAGCCGACAGTTAGCCAACATTAGCCACCGCTGTGAGCATGAACTATAGACAGCAATATGCCCGACAGCGAGTCAACATTACCCAGAACTGAGCCATCATTATCCATATTAGAAAGCATTAGCCAACACATGCCACAAAATTAGCCTTTGCTAAACAACAGTACTCATGATTATCAAGCCCTAGCCACCACTCAAGCACCATGGCGAAGAGCATTCAGAGTAAGCGATTTCGAGCAGTTCACCGCCGTCGGACTCGAGGACGTCTCATTTGTCCAACACCTCGGCGAAGCCAGGTGACGTTAAATTTCTGCAAGAACATAATTACGCCTCTTTAGTTTTCACCGACAGCGCAAACTCACGTAGTATAAGTCCAACCTTGTAATGAACGCAAGTCAGGAATTAACGAACGCGGTGGAGATGGGCACATGAAAGGGGAGCTGTTGGCGACAGTGGCATATCTGTGGCCCTGCATGCTGTTGAGCACAAACCCATGGGCTAGAGTTCACCATCGGTGTTGGGGTGCAGCTACATTCTGATGGGAGCGACATCACGGAGGTCGCATAAAGTAACGATTTGTTTTTATGTTTCCTTTCTTTTCCGCGTCGTCATTAAGTGACGGGAAACCAGCTTGTATCTTCGGGAAGTAAATCCTGTCCGTTTAAGATAGAAAAAGAAATCTATCATTTAGTTTGTTATCATTACATTAAAATACGCAACTTAACTGCCTTCTCGAGGAAAACATTCCGATTTATTATCATTCGCTCCACTGTCAACGCAAGCTGGACGCTGCTACATGCATCGCTAAGAACTATACAAGCCGCTAAGAACTATACGGCAAGTTGATTGCCGGTAAAATATGCGCAGCGGCATCGTTCGGAGCAGCGTGGATGATGCACCGCAGTAGTACGCACACTGTCCGAGAGAACTGGCCGGAATGTCCAAGAAGGAGCAAAACAGAGAAGAGCAAACAATAGGAAGAAGAAAAGAAAGGAAAATAACAAAAAACAGATGGAAGTGATAGCTCTCCGCGGAGTTTACGACATGTTCATCAAACAGGTTTCCCATCAGCGGAGCAGTGTATCAAAGACTGCAGCGCACGCAGTCGTATAACTCACGCCATGTCAAGTGGCTGCGTGATGCCGAAGCTCTATGGCGGAGATCGTATAAGGGGAAAAGGTAAGAAATAAAGAAAACGAGTGAAAAACGTAACACCCAGGAACGCAAAACACACACACACACACACACACACACACACACACACACACACACACACACACACACACACACACACACACACACACACACACACACACACACACAAAAACGCTTTACTAGCGCCATTCATAGCAAAATATATGATTATATATGTACTTATGAGACTTTACAAACCCGACCGGAATGACGAGCTTTTAATCGTCAAAGCAAGCTGGCCTCATTAAAAAAAGAGATAATAAGAGGTGCCATATGCGCGATGAAACAAAACATAGGGCACGTACGCACGCCAGAAGAACGCCAAAACGTTATTAACGGGTAGTTGTTTGAAATAAATGCCCGTATAAGGATGACGTCAATGCCGATAGTAGAACCGCGGCTGTTGTGATGCAAACAAACGACGCACCTACGACATGCATCTGCCACTATCACAACATCAACAACGACATTCTTTCCGAGCCAAATGGCACTTCTGCAGTTGACCTGGTGGAGGAAAACTATGGGGCAGACCACAAAGGCAAATGAACCATGGATGCGTCACATCGAGAAGGGCTTGGTCAGCCTCTCGAAACGTAAAGCGCCAGTCCCCTGCCCATAGCATATATGCGTTTCCTAAAGGAGTAGGCAAGTGAGCGCGGTCACTGTGATTGCGCCTGTTGAAAAGCCGGGTTCTGTATAGAACAGACAGACAGACAGACAGACAGACAGACAGACAGACAGACAGACAGACAGACAGACAGACAGCAGAAGAAGTATCGCGCGTAAAGCGAGAGGCCGGGCAAGCCGAACGAATCTTGAGTCTTCCTCCCCTAGGCGTGCGGACGGCGCTTGTTTGCTTGCTTTATTTATTTTATTTTATTTATTTATTTTGTCCTCAGGGTACGGAGTGCGCCTTGGAGGAGAAGGGCAAGAAAAAAGAACATGAAAACAGATTACAAAGAAGAAAATCAAGGTCATAATTAATTATTTTTAAATTCCTTTCCAGCAAGCTAATAAAATTCAATGAACAATAATATTAGGCGACGAATTAAACCATAATAATATATCACGAGTTCCAAAAACGTAGAAGCGGTAATTAGCTAATGACCTTTAATTGAATTGATTCATGAACACTTACGATGCCATAGGGAGTTCCATTATTTATTGTTGTTTTGTGGGGTTTAACGTCCCAAAACCAGCTCTCATTATGAGAGACGCCGTAGTGGAAATGTCCGGAAATTTCGACCACCTGGGGTTCTTTAACGTGCACTGACATCGCAAGCACACGGGCCTCAACATTTCGCCTCCATCGAAATGAAGCCGCCGCGAGTTCCATTCTTTAAAGCGGAAAGTATCATTGGACATAAGTTTCTGTATTGCAGAGGCGGACAGCGACCTGTTGTTGGTGATTACGGTGATGAGAAATGAAGGGCCGGCGCTCGCTGAATCATCCCGGAGTGAAGTTGAGGGTTATGGTAGGTAATCTTACGGAGCCGATAAATGCGCGAGTGCTTTCGGCGAGCATGCGAGTGGGATGAGGCTCAAAGATGATTTCACTTGACTGACGCAGCCTGAACGATCGTAATTAGCCCCAAAATGAAGCAAGCCGCGCGATTCTGCAAGCTTCCAACAAGTACAATCAAGCGAGTTCAACAAGCGCAATTAAGCGAGTCCCGCACAGATGAAGCATATTAGATTTGTGAACTTACATAGGTTGCACATAAGAATGATTTTAGTGACGATGGAGCAAAAAAGAAGCAAAAAAAAAAAAGTGTCCCAGCGCTTCATTTTCTATGGGGGCCAAGTCCTGTAATACGTATATTCCGGGAATGAGTGTTACATTTATGGACGCGAAAATGTCGGTTGGATGTTTCACTTTCAATGAAGGGGGATGAATATGAATAACGCCATTTGCACGAGTGGCGATCGAGCTACAAATCCCTGCAGACTTACATTCCTCCCCTCCCCACTTTTTTTATTTAAGTGCCTAGCTGTGTTTCCTATACGACGCAGAACACGTGTTATCAAGATCAACCCGGTGAAAGGGAATATCAGAGTTCTTATTTTACGGTAAACGAGACAGTCGTCAGTAAATAAACAGACTTGGAGGTAACAGCAGTATATAAGTTATTCTTATAAATAAATAACAGCATGGGGCCAAGTACAGATTATCGAGGAACCCTAGCACCAGCTGGTTCAGTACATGAGCGTATGTCATTAGTATATTGACGCATTGCACACGAGAAATAGGAATGCACAAATACAGTTAGGAACTGCAACATGAACTTTTAGAGCGATTAATTTACGTAAAGGAAGTGAGTAATTAATTAACGAATGGAGTCAGATGAAAAAATCCACGCATATCCACGGAGTGAATGATGATGAGTGGGCGAAGCTCCGGATGTTCATCGGTCGCGCATCGAACGATCTGGAACGATCGTTCCATCCAATGAGAATCGAGCTGAGATGCGCCTCTAGCGATATCCGATTAAACGAGAGCAATGGACCTCCATCCAATCAGATTCGAACACAAAACGCCGCCATCTAGCGCTCTCCTATCACAATAGAGCACGCAGCGAGCGCCTCCGCGCCATCTATTGATCAATTCACGTACTAGCTAAGCAGCACCGCAGCGCTCGGACACACAGACAGACAGACAGACAGACAGACAGACAGACAGACAGACAGACGGACGGACGGACGGAAGCTTCGCCCCACTCATCATCATTCACTTCGTGGATATGCTGTGAATCCGCAGCCGCCATCTAGCGCTCTCCTATCACACTACAGCACGCAGCGAGCGCCTCCGCGCCATCTATTGATCAATTCAAGTACTTGCTAAGCAGCACCGCAGCGCCATCTCGAGATCATTCTGAGACCTAGAGGTGGCTACTACGACAACGACGCCAGACTAGCCTATGCCCTAAGGAGCTTCGCCCCTATAAGCGAGGTCCACGTAAATTGCACGTAAAGCACGTTTGTGGATTAGCCTTGTGAATGTTCGGGAAGGTAACGAGGAGGATTTAAAAGACGTTACAGTGCTCGCGAATATGCGAAAGCAGCTGCCTTTATGTTATCCAGTGAGCTGATTTTATTAGTGAATAAGTTCTCCCCAGATTTTTTTTTATCAGAAAAAAACAACATTTAATTATTTATTCTGCCACAGAACTTGGTTGTTGGAACTCTAGATAATCTAGTTAGAAAATACAACAAAGGAGCTAATTTCGTTATTAACGCCTTTAGGTAATTGCCACCGAACGTCAAACCGAACGTCAAATTCAAGATATCCAGGTCGTTTTGGCAAGGCACATAAAAAAAGGGGTGGCGTGAGATCTCCTGACGACGTTAGTATCTGAAAACGGACGAAATCTCTATAAAACTCGCGGGTGAAGTAACGAACCATGTTCAAGTGAAATAAATAATAATTAATTTATTAATTGATTGATTTCTGAGGTTTTACGCCCCAAAACCACGGTATCATATGAGAGGCGCCGTAGTGGAGGTATCCGGAAATCTCGACCACCAGGTCTTCTTTAACGCGCACTGACATCGCACAGTACACGGGCCTCAATATTTCGCCTCCATTGAAAGGCAGACGCCGCGGCCGGCATTCGATCCCGGCGGCGCGACCTTCGGATCAGCAGCCGAGTACCATAGCCACTAGACCACCATGACAAGGCGTGAATCTGTGCAGGTGGGTTGTAAACTGGTTAGCTTCAGCGGTCAGTGGGTTTGAAAAGGTCATCCGAACAACATTCAGATAATCAGGCCCCCATGAGTATGAGGCGCACATTGCAATAAAGAACATTGATTCGAAATAAGCAGTCATTACAAGCTATCGCAGAATGACATATATTGGAAGGCGAGCGATACAACAGATGTCAACAATCACCTTCTTGAAATTTACGATCGGACAACGCCATACAGGCTCAGTATTCGAAATGATAGAAATCCCAGAGCAATAAAGTCGTTCATCGATTGCGGGCACAACTCCATCCTACATTCCGTCAGAGTGGTAACTGCCGTGGACAGCACACCTTTTCTCACAAATGAAACGATCCGTTATAATTCATTGTGATGATCCGCAGCTGCATCTCCTGTAGAGCGAATGCAAAAACGCCAAAATTATGTAAGTTATAAAGACATCATTTATGGATATCACACACACACACACACACACACACATACATACATACATACATACATACATACATACATACATACATACATACATACATACATACATACATACATACATTCGCTCGCTCACTTACTCACTCACTATTAGTACTGTCGCACTCTACTGGAATAAATTTCAGTTTACAAATTTTTTCCCAACACCACCAGACATGCCCCCGTTGCCATGACTTTGGTTTCCAAATATTCGTTCAGTAGGGTGTACGACGAAGAAAAGCTTTACCGGCCTAATCAAACTTCCATCTTCTTGATTAACGTGACATATAGCTCCTTTATGTAAACAAAGGCACGTCGAAAAAAGAAAATCTCCTCAAGAGTTCACACTGTGTTGTCTATAGAGGTACCATAATTTACATTTCTGTCATATAAAGAGGACTGTCCACCAGAGGAACCCGAGCATGCATACTCGACCACACACATAATCCAGAAACGCCTATAAGAAACGAAAGAAATATCGATGCGCAGCGACGACCCAGTGTGTATAGAAGGTGCTCATATTGAATCAAGTAGAGGAGTTCTCCCAGTGTGCAATAGTATAACAAATGGCCGCGCAGACGACCGCGGCCTCACCAGGCCTGATTCACCGTCTGCAGGCTTTCCCGGAAAGTCTGCGCGAGGCCATTGCGAGGCGCGTTTCGGTCGCCTAATGAGATCTACCTTTTCTACAGCTACAAATGCGTAGAAGCTGGCCTGCCTGTCCGGGCGCACGGCCGCAGCTGCGCTAATGCGCCCGAACAGCACAAACAGGTATGCGAGCCACAGACGCTGCTTTACCCGCCCCAGAAAAATCGACACTGCCCTGTTAGATCGGGAGGCTATCTACGCCACAACTCACCATGATGAAATTTCCTTCCGGAGCTCTCCGAAAGCAAGGTAGATCACCAGACGGCTACGCATAGAACAGCCAATCACGGCTGACTCTGCAAGAACGAGAAAAAGAAAAAGAAACATCACGACTTTGTACAAAATACAAACAGACGTGGCGAAAACAAACAAGTCAGTCACTATTTCGGCATTCGGAGCTCCCGCTGTGTTTATTTTCGAAACCAATGTCATCAGTTCGATTTTTCGGTTCGCGAAGCTGAAAGAAAAAGAAAAGTGCAGGCGTTCTTAATATTCCTTTATAAGTGAAGTTTCTGCGAAGGCTTGTCATACTTAAGGATACGTGCAAACATGTGGTCTGTCTGAATCCCTAACGCCGCCTTTGTATCTCTGCTTATGGCGGAGCTGCGGCCACTCAAAAGGTACCCCGCCTCCCGCTCTCATAACGTGATGGACTCGTCCATAATATTATGAGTTTGAATGTGGAGACGTAAGATTTTCCTGTGTCCCGGACGCCATCTCGCTGATGACTCTCTTTACAGCGGAGCTAGAGCTCCTTTTCGTAGTAGTGTTCAGCTATCTATCAGGAAACGCAATGGTGAAAGCCAAGAACATTGATAATCGAACCGGCCCTTTGTCAGTCGAAGACCACTTCAAATTAATATCGTATAGGCTGTAAAGGCTAGCAGTCAATCCTGTGTGGCTCCTACACGCGAACCCCGGCGCATACCCTCATATCCAGTGCGGGTATGACCCAATTCTAATATCGTTAATTTTAACGCAACTCATGAACATGTAATGTTACTGATGTCATGACCAACAAGTTATGTTAGCCATCCAGTCGTCCCCGTCCATGCTATCTTGGTTATACCGAGCAAACAAGACGAGAGTTCCCAATGGTTTTTTTTTTTTTTTTTTTGCTTTCCAGAATATGCGATGGGCCTTTTCTCAAGGTTTCACAACGTCTCGAAGGACAAGCGCTCCGCCATAACTTTATGTCGCTAGCAGCTCACGCCATGGAAAAAAAAAAAAAAACAGTAGGATAATAATATAGAGGAATTTACTTGAGCATATACGACGTGGAACAAAACAGAAAAGTTCTTTGGAAGCGGATAAAAGAGAGGAAGTAATTATTACCATTATTATGCATGGTATGATAATTTGACCCACCGATTAACTGATGCTGTCGATTGCGCGCCTTCGTGCGAGCCAGTCACGAAAGGCGAAAAGCATATTTAAAATAAAATATTGAGCCCCGATTAAAAATTTTCTGCACCTGCAATATAAGGAACGTAGATCTATAATGACACGCGTCCTCTTTCACTAAACACACACACACACACACACACCACACACATACACACACACACACACACACGCACACACACACACACACACACAGAGAGAGAGAGAGAGAGAGAGAGAGAGAGAGAGAGAGAGAGAGAGAGAGAGGAAAGAAATTACTGAGCGGCTCCCGAGCAAAAATTACAAGCAGCCACTCTCAGATACATCGGGCATCACATCTTCCTTCGACATTTAGCGAAGTTAAATGATCACAGGATTTTATTACTTTTCAAGGTAGCGTTGCGGAGTGAGAATACTTCTGACAGTCTGGAGTATTTTCTTGTTCGTTTATTAAGTAATTAAACAGCGGCCCTTTAGCATGTTAGCCGCATCGAAATGGTGTTGCTGTGGAATGAAACTAAACTCGTCACCTATAGTTCAGGAGTAGTTATTAAGCATCATTTTATGCCATCAGGTGAGCATACCCGAATGCCCAGAAGATTGCTATGAAACTGACAAAATTTTAAAGCCATGTGAAAGAAGGGTATTCGAATAGAGCAAATTTCCGATTCGTACAAAAGACGAATATTTGAGAAAACAGCCTCCACATATTCGATGCTGCAAATGTCCACTAATTCGCCAGCAACGCGAAAAATAGAGAAAAAAGATACGACGAGTTAATTTAGGAAAATAAGGTTTACTTGTGCTATCTTCGACAAACTTAGGCGTTTAAAATTAAAAGATTGAAAGTGATTGCCTCTCGGGAACACCATCAAAATAATAGCAATTAAACAAAAGAGACAGCACGAGGACATATATTCAAACAGCATGCGCGATACTAGCCACCGCGCATCGCTATAAAAGCAATGAGAACAACGGAATATTAACGCGACAGCGTTAGGGAGCTTGTATCGCAGAATATCCGGCATCGGCGTGCAACGTAGACGCCCGGCGCACGTGGCGGAAAAAGAAAAAAAAAATCATCCAGAAACACCCTGACCACGCAGGCCGTCCACCATAGCGCAGACGCGTTAGTGAACATGAGTGAATTTCTCCAAGTAAAACCTACGAGAAAAATTGTAATTGACAGTGATTTGAAGGTTGCGATTTGAATGCACGAGATAGCATAATTTTGTTACGAGGAAACTCGAATACAAACCCCTTTCCCGGCGTTTCTACCATGCCAATTTTCGGTAGCTCTATTGTGGCTAATTTCGTCATCTTATGTTCAATATTAGACGAGAAAGTCGAGGTCATAGTTTAATCTTGGAATCCAGGGCCGAAATACTGAGGAGATGACATTCACAAACTCCATTACTTTCTTTTTTTTTCGTGCTCTCAGCAGATTGTGCAATTCAAATTGTTTAAAAGACGTTATGTTAACTTTCTGCGTTCTTTAGAACGAAAATGTATATCTCTTTTAGGCATTTACCCATAAATAATTGCGTAGGCTTTCGTAGACGCGATGAAGGGTTATTACGTCACGCGTATTAGTGCGGAAACCTTCTCGCAAGCACCGCAACTATACTCAGGTGGAGGTCAAGAAAAAAGCAGCGTCAGCCCGTCAAAGGTCTCCCTTCCAGCCACTGGTGCTGATCTGTCAACGTGACGTCGCGGTATACCCTCTCCAAACCGCGCGCTGATTTCTCTCTTGGGCGCGGCGCGGAGGTGGTCTGCCGCGGCGTCACGTCGACAGAGCGGTACCAGTGGCTCAAGGGGAGTCATTTGACGGGTTGATGCCGCTTTTTTTTTTTTTTTACTTGTACCGTAGTATTTTTTGTTGTTTTTCAGCATTTTCTGGCTTATCAAGGGTCTTCTCCGAGCGAGAGTAGTGCCGTTGATAATGTTAAAATGTGATTTACTAACACAACAAAAACTGTTTTTCTCGTGTTAGCAAATAAGCTTTACACGTTACCAACGGCTGAGGAAGCGGCTGAGGCAGTTTAAAACCTTTAAAGTGCCCCTTTAAAGGGGAACTGCGGCGGTTTTTTCACCATAGCCTGATATAGCTGTTTTCCTATCGTACTGACAGTCTAACAGAGAGGGCGGTTCAGTTTGCCCAGAATTCCATCGCCCGCTGTGTGGTCCACAACTTCCTCTCGAGCTTCTTTGTAATTCTCCAAATTTCTGCCTCGTATGTCAGTATTGACAAAATACAGTAGTTATGTAACTTCTGATTGAGTGATAGTGGTGGGTTTCCGTTCATGAATTGGGAATGTCCCCAGCATGCGCACCATACCGTGCTTATTCTACGGTGAATTTCTTTTACATGGGTGGGTTCTCCTGTCAGTAGCTCAGTGTCCTAGATATGAGTATTCTTGTACGACTTCTAATGTCTGGTTTTCAATCGTGAAGAGACGTTTTTTCGCCGTGCCACTTAGCATTATCGTTGTTTTGTGCATGTTCATCTTTAATCTTACCTTAGCGGTTTCTCGGCTTAAGCCACACAATTAATGGTATCTCCGAGCAGCAATCGCGGCTCCCCTGCTGCAACTCTCTCTCTCTCTCTCCACACACACACACACACACACACACACACACACACACACACACACACACACACACACACACACAACTTTTGGAGCAGTGGTCTTTGTGGTCAGAGCATCTGCCTCCAATGATGGGGGTACTGGGTTCGATCTCTAGTGTCAACGGGCAGGTACGGATTGGCGCTCGGTAGTGTGGGCTATCTTCTTTCTAAAGAAGGTGCCCTCTCCTTTCCACTCTCTTCTCCTTACGTCCATTCCCTTCCATCTATCCCCTTTACTCCCCCTTCCCCTGGAGTGTTTCGGTAGAGGTGACCTCAGTCGGGAGACAGTAATCGTGCACTCTTGATTGCTCTCGTTTCCCAAGAATATCTCTTTTTCAGAACAGTGACTTCAACATTTTCTCCGTAGACTTCAATACATATTGTTAGCTCTTTCATTTGAACATCCAACGGTCAAAATTATTCGCTTCCCACCATGTGGAGTGCCTGAATCAATTACCAATCGTATATACAAAAATATTAAATTGGTATTTGGAACGACATTTGGAATTTTAAACATTGGTAAGCATCTACTGAATTCCGAGTCAATACCGGACATCCCCATGGAGAACAGTGTCCCTTTTCCCCTTCAAGTCACCGTTCGGTTAAACAATGGCGTTGACACAAATTGCAGTGGTGGTGCCGCCTCAACAAGGTTTTTATAAAACACGTTAAATAAAAACGAAATGAGTATTTCAGCTCCGCTTTCAACACTAGCAGCGGGGCTGGCCTATACGCTCGAAATTGCGAGAGGCGACATCATCGACGAGCCGGCCATGAGATTGCACGTGCACGCTATAGCACTGGCTGTGGTTGTGGGCTGGCAGCCTAAATGAGCGCCGCGGCGGGTACGGGGCTCCGGTCATCGGCTCAGGGAGTTCGTCCCTTATTCAGTGACCCCGGGGCCATAAACACGTTTGGGGTGAGCAGCCCTTCGCTGCTCCGACAGACCACCAGCAGCAATGGCGTCCAATCAATCGAGCCAGAATCAAAGACAGAAGCCGGGCTTCACGAAGAAGAACAAAAGCAAGCTTTTAGTACCGCCCTGTGGAGCTGTGGGCGCAAGCGCACATCATCTGCGGCTTTCCACAAAACGCGCAGATCACAGTGAGAAGTGAATGTAAGAATCGCGGTAATCGCAGAGTTAAATGTAATTAACTTTCGGGACGCAGCGTAGTGGGTTTGAAAGAAAGAAAAGAAGGCCAGTGAAGTGCGTTCAACTCGATTGTTTTATTAGTGATCTTATACTCCATCCTTTTCGCCTTCGTTCACTGGCTACCAGTCGACAAAATTCGCCGATCAAAATTCACAAAACTTCGAGTCTCGGTTCCTGAGTTCCTTTGCACAGAGAGATTAAAAACAAAATGGCTGCAGAAAGTTTCGAAAGAGTTAAGACCTTTTAAACCACTATATATCGAATAGGGCCTAGAGGGGATTCACAGAACTACGGAGGAGATCAAAATCGCAAAACGCCATACAACTGCGAGGTCACTGCTCACGCAAGGAGCGCAGACTTAGAGCCACGCAAGGAGGTCGATAATGTACAGTCCTACTGAAGACTCAACCACTCCTTCCTCCCGCCCGCAAATCTCAAAGCAAATTTTCGAGTAATTCATTTAACATTGGCGGAAACGTCGAAATACGATGCGCGATATTGAACCAAACGGCCTAATAAAGCACTATTCCGAAATGCTAAAAGAATGTTTGCATTCTGCTAACGATATTAAACGCCCTAATGTGCGCTCGTGCAAGATCCGCTTTTTTGTAGAGGCGTGGAAGCTCTTTGTTTTTGCCGCCAGTTTTCGGTGGAAGAATGGAAAGCGTTTGTTGGAGATTGGTATTTCGCAAAATAGTGTGCTTTAGTCGACAAAAATATGAACGTGAGCGCCTTGCTCATCACGAAATACAAAATATGCTCCGTGGAATACAAACGTGTTAACTTTTACCACTAGGAGATGAGTGTAGAGTGTGCTGCTTCATTTTCAATAACGTGCCAAAATAAAAAATAAATAAATAAATAAATAAAAAGTAACCAAAGATGCAGCTAGATCCACTACGCGTGATTTCGAAGCAGTGTACTAAGCCTGAGCAGTCAACTAACTGGCACAGAGGTATGCTATAGGCGCAAGAAAAAGAAAGCAAGACAGAACGGATATGGCCATAGTATACGTAAACGGAAGAATAAGGAATTTTGACCAGTAGCGCACCCAGGATCTCTGCCAGGGGGGGTTCAATTTTTCACGAAGGGCCGGGCATGAAATTACGCAGTTGTTGCGTGTGTAAAAAAGTAAATAAAAAGCCAAATAATAGTAACATCAATGATGATGGTTATTTTTATTATTTTTTCGCCGTTTTGCGGAGACATTAGCCCCACATTTTTCTAGGACATAGGGGCAGTTATGGTGTGGGAGGGGGGTTAGGTCGGCCTCAGGGGGTGTTACAACCCCCGACCCCCCCCCCCCCCCCGTCGGTGCGCCACTGATTTTGACCACCTACGTCATCAAGTGCACAGACAGCACGTCAAAATAACATAAAAAGAACATGCCGCACATGTCTACTTCCTAATCATGAGATCTCCTAGAGATAAGTACCTTATATCAGAAGCACGCGAATGTATGTGAGGCAAGCGGAAATGCTCATCAAAGGTGGATATGTTTGTCGGCTTCGGCTCAAGAAAACCTGGACATAGGCGTCATCCAACATCACCGCATATGCTGCATGGAATGTGCAGGAGGTTATCTGTAGGCCTCACTAAACTCTCGTAATTAAAGAGAATAACAGAATGCCGAGAAAATTGCAGAGGCTCTTCTACAACATGAAAAACGAAAGGTGTTCACCTTTACTAGAAAAGCAACAAACAAGCACCCCTAAATGTGCGAATATACGCTTTCACCTGTAACCACTACTTACCGCTATGAATACGCACGGTCAGCTTCTAAAATGTTCTTTGGCGTGCCATGCAGAGCTTATTACACTTAAGCGCAGCCCTAAATTGTTTAGCTCCTTGCAAATACTATTTCAGTACATCAGCCAATCGGCAAGGCCACTGCACACACCCACGTTACCCGAGTTTCATTTCCGAGCGCCGGTCAGAGGGCGTGAATAGTGCTGCGATTTCATTTTCAGCGCCTTTTCGCGTTGTTTTCACACCTCCATCTATATATGACACATTGCGGTACGCAACAGTGCTTGTCCGAAGCTCATCAATGTATTCGACGACTCCGAAACCGGCGCTAGCCGAACAATCGTTGCTGTTGACACAAACGGGACTTCACGCCACCATTCGACTGAGAGACTCCTCGCTGCTACATCGATCAGCGAGTGCCTAACTGAACGAGCAATGGTGTGTCGAAGCGTGTCGTAACTTTTCCGAGGCCCCGCGGCTGACAGTGCAGGGTATATCACTTTGTTTTAGTTATCGACAGCGCCTGCGTCACGTGAAGGGGACGTTTGACGCCGGAAAAGATTGGCGGCCACTGTCGAGCGCGTACACACGTGGTAACGACAACGAACGCGCCGGCAGTACACAGCCTCTCAGACGGCCGCTGCATAAAGAGGCCTGGCAGAAAAGCCCGTCGAGGACACTTGTACGCGCTCGCCTTCACCAAGCTGCCGCCGGTGGCATAAAAAGCAGCGCCGGAAACAAAACGAACCAAGCATAAAAAACCTCCTGCAGCATGGCGGGCTTCCCTTGGGCAGCTCCCCCTTCAGGGTTCTCGTTTCTTCCTTCCCCTTGACGCCCCTCTCAGCTTTCCGGACCAGTATCCATAAACTGAGCAGATCTTATCAGTTCCCAGGGCAGGAGCCCGAGTCCACAATTCAGACAACACGCAGCCACGCCGCCCTGGTGGCGAGTTTATGCATTGTATACATTAGCGGAAACCGCAACGGCACCGGGGTTCGCTTTAAGACGCTCTCCGAGGATTTTACGATAAGGGCCGCGCAGCCGTATACCACCGCGAATAGACCCACGGCGCATAAACATGCACACATGCGCGCGGGCCATATCGCGCTCCGGATGGGACTCCGCGCCGCAACACAGCGCGTCACGCGCCCTCTACTCGCGCTGATGAAAGTGGGAGATCGCCCGACCTCCTCCTCCTCCTCCTCCTCATTTCCAGCTCCGGGCACAAGTGCGCGCACCGACGCCCATGCTCATCTCTCTGGACGTATATGGACACACGCACAGCCCTCCCTCGCACAAGCTTGTGGTTTGCATCACTAACACGTCACGGGGAAGGTGAAAGCACCGAGAAAGAGGGAGAGCGAGAAACACGGAGTGAACGATGCCAGACGAACGGGAACGAAGGCGGGGAAGACCGACATTTGAGCGCGCTGAGACCTCGAATTGCGTATATGTCAACTCTGTGCGCGTATATATACCGAAAGTTGATGCTATGTCTGCGCTGCCGTAGTGTACACATAAGCAGAATGCGGCTCTGGCCCCCAAGGTAGATTGCTTTATCATAGCTTTCTCAACTTCTGGCCCAAGGATGCCAACTCTAGTGATGCTTCTCAGGGTTCCCAGTGAGCATGAGAATTTCAAGGCAAGTTCCGGGGATACAGGTGCGCAGAACGCAAAAGCAAAAAGAAAAAAGGAAGGGAAGCAAATAAATAAATAAATAAATAAATAAATAAATAAATAAAGAACTGTGCAGCCGACCTTGGAACAAGTAAACAAA
This sequence comes from Hyalomma asiaticum, assembly GCA_013339685.2. Classification (NCBI taxonomy): domain Eukaryota; kingdom Metazoa; phylum Arthropoda; class Arachnida; order Ixodida; family Ixodidae; genus Hyalomma; species Hyalomma asiaticum. Next base: position 285,201,762 of record CM023481.1, on the reverse strand, counting down.
ATAAAGTAGCAATAAATGAACAAAACTAGTAAACGTATAACAGTCTGTACCGAGCAGAACAATACGAAATTTGCGAGAGGATTCGGGAGAATTTCCTTCTCTATAGTGTGCCTGAAGGCGGCCTGCGGAACATCGCCATAATGGATGCACCCACGGCCAGGTAAGGCGCAAGCTTGCCCGATCACTTCCCTTGTGAACGCATTGTTGCTGCGCAGAGCTGCGCTGTTTATGTAAATAGCGTTCATCAGCGTCTAGGGATATCTGCACCTGACGTAGGAAGCAAACAAGCTTACCTAATCAACGTGGTCATTTATAGAGGAAGGAAGAAGCTATGCGACGTGCCGACGTCGACGCGTCGTGCCTGCAAGAAGCATTTCATAAGCTTCGTTATCTCGGTATGGCGCAGTTCGCGTCGGGTTAAAGGCAAGTATACAAAAACAGCCAATGAGAACAGTGCTTGAGAGATTACAACATGCGGTTTAACCCACTTGGCAGGCTGATTACAAAAGAAAATCATTAACCCAGTGGCGTTACCGCTGCTCACAACACTGTCTGAAGGTAGCAATTTGAAATGGCACGTAATCAATGGAAGCAAAGAAATAATGGAATTGAAGGTTCCATTAAAAGAAGCCATAAGAATCTAACCTACAATGAAAGTGAGAAAAGAGAATTAAGGCAAACTGCTCCAATTAAAAAAAAAAAGCGGATTGGGGATGACAGTTAAACCTGCTATATAACCCCCCCCCCTCTTTTTTTTTTTTTTTGGTGCAATTAGAGAAACAAAATTGCTCAAACAACGGGTATTTTCGCGGCAATGTAAAGCACTAGTGCGGCTAATTAAGTGTTATAAAACAATTCAAGATCTGCAACACGTTTCGTAGCATTGCGACTATGTGTGACAGAGCAGCTGTTCAGGTGTTTCCAAATCGCGATGTGTTGAAGCAAATAATTTGACAGAGGCATGTACGAATGTGCGGTTACAGACATTTTCTTTTCCACGCCTATACGCCTACTCTTTATTCAATGCAAACTGCTCTCCCAGTCCTTCGTGGCCATGAAGAAAGCTTTGAAGTCGGAGAAATAGACTGATATATGTTAGACTGTCAGCGCCAGAGCTTGATTCTCAAAGACGAGATATATGCAAGTGCTTCGCGAGGTCGTCACAACAGTGGGAGATATTACGAGAGAGAGAGAGAGAGAGAATGTTCTCGCCCAGAAGTGCCAAGGGTGCTCCGGTTCGTCTTTATACCACTGGTAAAGTCTCTGACTGCTGCCACTGTTGTTGATCGATCGACATGGCTGGCTGACGTGAAGCGCAGGAAGTGCACGAGTCTTCGGTGAGGGCGCTAGACGACAAACAGACAAATGAACTTCCAGCAAGCCGTTGTGCGACTTAGCGGTACGCAGTTCATCGACTTCATACGGCGTGCTAAAAAAATGTTTTCGGTGGGTGCTGCTCTTCGAGGAGGAGGAAAAAGTTAATTAAGTAGTTAATTTAATTTCAGTTCTGGGTGGGGCCCTCAGTCCAGGGCTCCACTGGCTTTTGCGGCTCGATGAGCTTGGTTCGAGAGGGCCAACTACCTCTCCTGGTGCTCGCTTTCTAGCAGTGCCTCCCACTGCCGAACGAAGTTCGCTACCTTTAGAAACGGTGAGTTGATGTGTCCTCGCCTAGCTGTACATTCGCACGTTACTGCAGACAGGCCCATACGCAAGTAGGTATCAACTCCCGGCGCTCTGCTGCAGTATCTGCAAGGGCAATAGCAATAGTGCCGCTTAGCTCCTGCTGCGGCGGTGCGCACCTCTGCATCCAGGTGTCGGTGCCGCTGAGTCTCTGCTCGGGCAGCTCGCTTAGCAGCCCTAACAGAGGCATTAATTAATTTCAGCATTAATTATATTTCAGCCTACTTTTGAGAGGCCATAGTAGTCAGCGGGTTTCCGGAATAATACCCACCTCGCCAAGTCACACGAAATGATTTCTCCCCAGCCGTAATCATATAAACAGAAACAAAATGTAAATAAATAATAAGTAAAAATAGAAGAAAACTGAATACTGTCGTGATGGCATGAGCTGAGAATTGAACGTTAATGCATCATTTACCCTCACAGTATTTTCGAAGGCGAGCGAAAGCTCGGGGAAACGAAGTACTACTTCTTGTCGCACAGGGCAATTAATGTATACGCACGACAGAGGGCGAGTTTACGACAGCAAGGAGCCTAAGTTTGGACCGCAAGTCATTCAATATATACTTGCTTGCGTGGTGTTCCGGCGGTGATAATACGTCTGTTCGCGATGATAGCAATCACATAATGTAGAAGTGGAGCAATGGTCGAAGTAATCGAACGAGGAAAGGATAAAGTAAGCCGCGTGACTATAATTCAACAAATCCAGCGACGCTTGAAGTTCATCGTCTCTCAGGCATGCCTACACCTGCGAGAGGCGACCGCATTTTTCATGCTTAATAGCGTATCAGAACCTCGCATTACCACACAGAACCCTAAGAAAAACGGTAGCGTGAGGCGAGGACGGTGGAACAATGCGGGCGCCGAAACATCAGGGCTGTATACACTGAACCTAAGTCGTGCTGGAAACGGGCGATGAAATAAGCATGCCTCTTGAGCAGACCACGTGTGCAGCGCCGGGCGTTCCAGCCACACTGGCTGCTCGTTACTCAACACCTGCGGCTAGCTGCCTTCAAACATAAACAAACAGACGTGGCGGAAACGTCACTACCGCATGACACGACGTAAGAAGCATGCACACACGAAACGTTGTAGTAATGTAATAGCGAGGTAAAAGGAGAAAGATACCGCGAAAGAGACTTTCCCACACGGGTTTACGCAACAAAAGGAGAGCAAGGTTGCGAAGCGGGGGGCCGCCGTTGGTCCGTATACACACGGCACCGGACAGTGCTGGTCGCCAAGGTTGCAAAGTACTATAAGGATAGATGTCTCTTTGGTTACACTGTCACCGATGGGGATCCGCGCTTTTTCTGTTCCACACTGACGTTCATATATACATGAACAGATACAAACATTGCAGATTGCAGTTTGTAACGGCTATCTAATCGACTTGTTGCGCAGATGAAAATCTTACTGAAGAGAAAAAGTTAACCTAGAAGATTAATACAACGAACGACGCTCGCGCATAATAAGACATTTAGCAGTCCCCCCCCCCCCCCCCTCCCTTTTTTTTTTTACTTTGGCAGCCTGTAATCTACGGACCTGCATTGCCTCTGACGTAAATTAAATGCGAAGAATGACGACGCAAATTATTGTGTTATATCTCCGCTTTTCAAACCACTGACGCTAAAAATAAGTCGAAAAACTAAGACGTGAGAACAGACAACGTACAGTGCGATATAGGACCGCATAGCATACATATTTAAAAGAAATAAAAGAAAAAGGAAGACAAGGAATTCTCAGCAGCGATTGGGTGGTTTTTGTTATGCGATCACGTCACATAAATCGCATACGCTTCGGGATCAGCTTACAAGTACTCAGCTAATTTTGTTCTATGACTATAGAAATTTTTAATCGACTGCCCGCATATGCAAACCTCTGCTTAGGTTTGAAAAAGTGCAAGTTTATAACTTGTTTTACAAATACACGTGGTCCTTGGTGTGCGTAGGTACACAACGCCAAAATGCTTATTTCATTGCAGTCTCCCTCTCTCACCAAACGACCCGCAGACTATCCAGTTTGGGAGACCGGTCCCCTTTTGGCGCACTGTTAAAACGTCAACGTTGCCTCTGCACCAACAACGCACAAGAAAACGGCAAAGCAGCGTGAAAATACGTGCACGCGCGAAATGGAGGCTGAAGAAACGTGCTAGCACGCATAGCATCAAACCTCAAAACAACCAGCCCAAATTTCGCACCCTTGAGCGGACCCCACTGATTACTGCCTGAGAAAGAATCACGGTTCCCGCAGATCGAGTAAACGGCCGGGTTTAGCGATTAAAGGTCGCCACAGATAGAAACAAAAACGATATTTGAAAGATGACAACGACTCAATAGACTTTCAAGATAACGGTGTCGGAATATCTGCGCGACTCAACAAACGCACGTGGTTAGCGCTTACAAATGTTTGACACGTCTGACAGGCAGTTCTCAAAAAGTAAATATGTCAGTCACGTGTGTAGGTGGAGGAACGGCGTTATCTTTGCAAGCTACCTTGCAGAAATCACTAATCGATTCGATAGATAGATAGATAGATAGATAGATAGATAGATAGATAGATAGATAGATAGATAGATAGATAGATAGATAGATAGATAGATAGATAGATAGATAGATAGATAGATAGATAGATAACCTTTGTGAAACATCGAGAGCGATGACTAGATATATAACACACTACAAAAAAAATTTGTGCGTTTCGCTCAACTGCTGGGATTTATTAACACAGGTAATTGAACTATCGAAGTAGTATATCGCGATTGATTTCGCCAAGTGCTTTGGCGACCCTAATACTTCAATTAAGTGCCTCATAGTGGAACTTACAACTCGGCTTTGGTGCGTCGTAGCCCACAATGTGCGCCACACGATTTTCTTTCTTTCGTTGTTTCTTAGGCATGCCACAACAAACCGCCGTTTCCAAAGCGGGTATAAGCTACACGTGACAGTAATTTAAACCGGAAGTGGATTAACTGTTTTCATCAATGCATCGATATATATATATATATATATATATATATATATATATATATATATATATATATAATATATATATATATATGTGTGTGTGTGTGTGTGTGTGTGTGTGTGAGAGGACACGTCTCCGTGCAGCGGCACAAGAAGACTTCTGGTGGCCGAGCCGGTGCACGCGATATTCTTCCATGTATACACCACGTAAAGCAACTCCCAATTTTTAATAAGTATACCAAAGGGGGCGCCCAATCCAGGTGTAGCGCAGAGAAGCAAGAAGCACGCGCTGAAGACGGCTCACGATACTGGACCGCCAGTGAGGTTCACTCTTAGTGCTTGCCTTTCTCCAGGGAGAGCTCCGCAAGGTAGAAAGAAGCCAAACAAGACAATAACACGAGAGAGTTTGGGCGCAGGGATTGAGCTGCCGCAAGCTTGGTTAATTATTTAAGGGCATCCCGATGGTGCACCGCGAGGAAAACCTCGACCCTGTTGCTCGGGGCGGCGCTCTCGCTTCTGACCGTTACTATAATTAGGCATCTGCGCGCGCGCCCACAAAGTGTGGCTCATTTGATAAGTCGTGGGCGGCGCATCCCCCCCCTCTTACAGAGCCGCCTTATCGAAGTGCGGCGCGCTATGGTGCACCGCTTTTATGACTCCCGCTTTGAGCGGAACTATGGGAAGGTTTTGGGGCCCACGGTTCACGCCACTTCCCTCCCCCTCCTTCCCCATTTCCCATCTCCACTCGCCCTGGTACGTAACAGGTGCAGCAGTGTGGAGGAGCGCGCGCACCGCTTGATGGCGGCCGAGCCTCGCCGCTGAGCCGACGTGCTCCCTCGTCGGGCTAATGAAGGCCTCATAAAAACGTAGCCCCACCCCCCCCCCCCCCCACCTCCAAGCTCAGTACCATTGCTCAGGTATGACCCTGGCACTTGCATTGTTCCCCCCCCCCCCCCCCCAACTCCCGCCTAACAAAAAAAGGAGTGGTGAGAGAGGGAGGGGGGGGGGGGGGGGGGAAGGTGGACAACCCGCGAAACTGCGCACACCTTGACGACACAGAAACAAGGCAAGTCAGGGGTATGTGGCAGTGTCGTATACACATATAGCATGCCTCGTTTCACGCGCACAAAGATGCAGCGTGCACTGTAAAAACGTTCTCGCAATAGCCTGCTTCATCTCCTGAGGCATACACAGTGGTACGCGAATAATGAAGGACGTGTTCGAAAATCGACAATGTGAACAAGGGGAAGCATATGGCGTTTGGTTTACTCAAGAATCTGCACCGAGCCCTTTATAGCATTTCTCATTTACTTCGCATACGAAGTAGGTAATAATTCACTATGGGCATGCGCTAAGCGATGCGCGGGAACCAATAAGTGTGAAGATCGAAAAAAAAAATTGCGAAGAGAAACAACCGACTCCGACGACGCCACGAGCATGACTAAGTGCATACGTAGGCGTTCTAGAAACAAAAGAAGGAAAAAAGAACGAAATAAAGATGGCTAAGCGCAAGGCGCAGCCGCGTGATTCTCGCGAACGCTATACTAGAGCACTCTTTACAACCAGGGAATATATTGAAAACGCCTTTTAAATAACCTCTCTCCCAAACCATGGCTGCACAACACTGTCAACAAACCTTCTCTGAATTTATGAAAACGCCAGCCAGAAGTGAGCAGCGAAACAGGCAATGCTGTTAGATGAGCGCACGCTGCAGAGCATGCCAAAATATTTGACGTTCTGACTGAGTCACGCGGAGAGGAAAAGTTACATCCAGCACATCGCGAGGCCTCTGCCGAGGCAGCCCACATATTATTCTGGGCGAATCACGCAGTTACTCGAGAGAGCGCGCACCTGCAGCCCTTCGTCATAGAGGGCTATATGTAGAACGAGGTCTTCTCAAGGCTTCGACTGCTGCTTAATTAGTGGACATTGCTGCTATTCCAAGTTAGGGCTATCAGTGTAGTAAATAGCTATGACCGTGGCTGAATAGATAAACGAGTGCGCACTTTTCACTTTCGCCTCTAACAAATGGAAACGAGAAGCTCTCGTGACACGTATATGTAAGATAGGAGTTCATATATGCGAGGCCATCGCACTTCTGGCGCTATTAGCTTCCAACGTGTCCTCATTGCATGCGTCAAACGTCTCCAATTAACGCGTGTGGCAGTGTTAATTATCATTTGCGCCATTTGCGTGACGATTCGAAGCGTACGTACTGTTCGCTTGTCATTCCGAATGCGAACGTCAAGTTTGTTCGCCGCCTCCTTGCCTGTATTTAATATAGGCGAAAATAAAGTTGATCGACTGAACCCTTTAAAAAATGCCATATATGGCGGTATCAGGAATTGGGCATATCTGGCTATGTATGGCTCGTGTCCGTACGTGGCCGTATTTGCCCAATACGCAACAGAGTCTTACATGGCATTCCGTGTGTGTCTTTCATTGCCACATATGTTTCTACCACGATTTAGGTAAATACGACCACATACGGACATATCGCCATATATGGCATTTTTGTAAGGGAAGTTAAGGAAACGAGCAAATTCCTGAGCCTCTCCACACCTCCCCGCTCTCTCTCTCTCTCTCTCACACACACACACACACACACACACACACACACACACACACACACAAATAGACAAGTAACCCGCCAATACATTCAGGGCTGACGCTCGAAAAAGCAAGACTGAGGGGCTGGAAAACATGGAAAAAAACGTGGCCACTCCTCGAGTATCCGCGGCTGCGATGATCTGTCCTGTTACCCGAAGTTTCGCGAGCCACGATTGCTGCGTTACCACTTCCTGCTTGACGTTTTCAAGTGCGATGAGGCAGTACAGTAGGCTGGACCTGTAGACTGCATTAGAACGACGCTGGAAGTAACACTCTTGGAACCCAGCTGGCGCACAGGGTACAAACAGCAAACGGCCAACGCCCTGGCGCGTGCAGCCGGCGCTAACGTACTGGCGTCGTGTTTCCGGGCCCATCGCCACGGCCGCAACCTGCGCAGGCGCACCAACCTTTCTCTCCAGACCGTATCTAATTATCGCACCGTAAAGGTTTATTGCGTTCTGACCCTCGCACCGAGGCACATTTTCCGCGTACCGTACCGTTTCAGCCCGGCACTGATAATAACGAAGGGAGTGTGCGGGAAACAGCGAAGGTGGGCCATAAATAATATGCTCTTCTTTCGGGCCGCACCAAAGGCTGGGCCGTGTAACGGCTCTGGCGCAGGGCCGCCGTGTGACATTTAAAATGTCGCTGCGTGTCTTAGGAATTATAACCGCAGATAAGGGGCGCGGAGAGCCCGAACAAAGCGAAAGGCCGCAGAAATTACAGACACCGGGATATGTTTATGAGCGCGGCCGACACACGCTGGGAAGTGCGTCACAACGCTGGCCGTCGTACGCGTATATGGAAACATGGCTTCCTTTTCTATCGTTTCCCTCTCACCTGCGTGCCTCGGCACGGCCGGATATTTCGCCGTTCGCTCACGCGCGAGGGATGCTGGCCGCCCGCTATACCACATATTACAGCACGCAGCAAGATGCAGTGCGAGACGGATTTGCATTCAAGCACATGACTGCAGTGAGCCTTCTTCTGTGCATCTGCAAAAGTTTCATTGTTGTCTTATATATATATATATATATATATATACAGAGAGAGAGAGAGAGTTTCCCCATAAATATGCGACAGAAATAACTAGCGGTAGCAGGCTGTGGTTTTCCTTGCACTCACTGCCGCTGACGCACATGTTCATGACTAATTGCTTTAGGGATGCATCGGCAAATTTACGCCAGTAAGACCGCAGATGCTGCATGTACAGTTGATGAAGCTTGACAAAAGCAGTATTTTGCGCGGAGCGGTATTGTTACGCCATCTATTAGGCAGTCGGCGATTGGCTATTGTAGGGGATTCCACCGCATACTACACATACATGACTTTTTTTGGGGGGGAGGGGGGGGGGGGTGAGACAGACATAAGCTTCAGTCAAGATTACAGAATCCAATCCAGGGTGTGCGCTAAGGTCGACTACAATAGCGGCACCGTTAGGCGCACTGGACTCGCCACAGGGCGCTGCAGTACTCTCAGTCGAAAAGAAGCGAGCAATTGAGATGCATCTGGCAGGAAAGAGTGCAATAAAAAAAGAGTACGAAGCTTCCGCTAGGCCGCGCAAGACCACATCACAGCGAAGCCGGCCGACAGTTTACTGAAACAGGTCCGCACGTGATAGTCATGTGATCTTTTGGCGGGAACATGTCACGCAGAATTGCGCTACGTGACGTTGGCGGAACCTGTCATGTGACGTTTCGTTACGTGATTTTTGCGGGGGCATATCACGTGACATGATCGCCATCTTTGTCTTCTTGGTCTACATCATCATCTTATTCATCTTCTTCCGGTCACGTGTCGTTGTGACGTCATGTTACGCGATATACGTACAATGATGTCGAAGCCATACAAGGTTATGTTGGTAGATGGAGCGCCGCTTGGTTGCTACGCAAGGTCATTTCAAGATATTTAGTGAAAGGACAAAGTCTGGCTAGCTTAGACAGCTTGCGCTGTTAAAAAGAGAAATCGCTGATGACAATTCAAAGACCAGTTCCATGCTCTTTGATGCCACACAAAGGTGCCTGAAAACACGAATCTATAGAAAGCAGCATTGTAACGAGGACGAAGCACGCTTAACATGCCTAATATGTAGAAAAAGTGGGGAAACCATGGAGTATGTTCTGGTTGACTGCGACAGTATAAAACCGAAAAACAAGGATGGAGTAGCCTACCCGAGGTATTAGGTTTCAAGCACAGTAATTGGAACCAGGGTTGTTGGAGCACAAATAGAGCTGTCGTAGAGACCAAGACTGGTGGCAGGAAACTATGGAGGAGAAGGTCAGTATTGACAAATTGCTAGTATAAGCAGAAGTGCCTAGAGAGGACTAATAAGGAGCTTGATCGCAGTAGTCGCCACGCCGATTCAAAGAAGATGCGCCTAACACCCCTCCGTCCGTTCATTCCTCCATATGTCCATCCATCCATCAATCATCATTTGATGATGCGTTGTCATCTGTACAGCCGCCAAGGACGTAAGAAAATAAAAGAGGCTTTAGAAACGACGGCCATTACGCTTTATCGTTTGCCTGCATGGCACACATTGAGTGACCTTTGCTTGGATGAGGCTTGGGGACGTTCGCGTTTCTAATGTAGATCGCTAGCAAGTTGAGTCATGCGGAGCAGGCACACTTCGACGTTTTGATATCACGGATATTTCTGCCTCCGGATAAGCGGTCGAAGACGTAACGGGCAAATGTTCATGCGTCCCTTTCGTATTGATTCCATGATACGATAGGTTATGGGTAATGACGCTGCATGCATTCCATGCATCGAAAGAGACTATCAATATAGTTAGAGCGTCATAGATGAAAATATTTTTTTTTTCCACTTCGAACAACAATGCACATCGCCTATATTTTGACATAAAAAGCGCCACTCAATACTTCGAAAACAGAAGAAAACCAAGAGTACCAAGAAAAGATGTCCTTTCGCTTGTCTTTTCTTGGTCCTGTAGGTTTCCTTCTGTTTTCGAAGTTTTAGTGGCGCCCTGTCTTTCAAAATCATGTACCAACTAGCCCAGCAGCTCTCATTGACGTCGACTAGAGCCTATAGATGCACAGATAACCTGTAAGAACACACACTAGTTTGGGAAACATTGGCTCTGAGTGTTCCATTACGAAGCGCTCCAAGTGACACTCATGTGGATAATATTTACAGAGCATACTCGCCATTCCTGCATTCGGTACAATCGTATACCCTCTTCATATAACGTGATTTCCATGCTCTCAGCGTAGTGGAATCATGCGCAGTGCGTACTTTAATTCCTAAACCCGTAAAATTACAAATGAGTGGAACGACAGCGCGGGAATTCTGCAGCATAGCGCCGTCACAACGTAGTGGCTATGGCATTCGGCTGCTGATCCGGATCCCAGCAGCGGCGGCTGCATTTCGATGGAAGCGAAATGTTGAGGCCCATGTGTTGTGCGCTGTCAGTGCGCGTTAAAGAACCCCAGGTGGTCGAAATTTCTGGAGCCCTTCGCTACGGCGCCTCTCATAATCATGTCGTGGTTTTGGGACGTTAAACCCCACAACTCAATCAATCAAATGTGCAGCACAGAACTGAACCAGTGACTCGAGATATGACACGAGTGCTAGAAAACGTAGACAAATGCCGGTCAGTGGCGGTTTGCCCCCGGCACAAAGTCTTCGCAGAATCGATTGACAGAGAGAATTACTATACTGCCTGAATGCTGAAGAATTGCACGAATGTTGCTCCGAAGGCCGCATTGCGCAAGATGCGAAGTTCCGTCGCTGGCTTTCAGACGTGTGCCTCATCTATCGGTGCGCGTCAGAGTGCAAAAAGAAAAAAAAAAAGAAGCTGAAGGGGTTGCTCTTCGGCTGTGCGACGCCTGTGTGTATCGTGCGCATGTGTGGTGCCTCTTATTTAAGGCCATCATCGGCGAGTAAGAAGTGGCCAGCACGAAACGAGACCAACGGCGCGCCGCGGTCGCCTTTGTCCATTAGCGGGCACGGCCAAGCGCCAACGTCGTCAGCCGCCCGGCGACGACGGCACAACGCCGGGGACAGCCAGTGTCTTACTCGGAATTATTTTCTGCAACATCCTCTTTTCAGCCTTCTCGAAAACTCACGATTCATTTCTCCCCGTTCTTGTGCCACCAACTAAACAAAAGCAGCAACGGCGAAGCAAGACGAAAGGGAGGGGCAGCTGCTGTAACTGACTTGTTTCCTACTGTTTTCATCAAGACGGGCACCGCCTTCCGTTCCGAACGGCCAATCATTCTTGCGACATGGTCGAAACACACACGCGGACACAATACGGGAGACAAAAAAAAAAAAGGAAAAATGTCCGTAAGATCTGAGAAATGAAACCCAGAGCAAGAGAGAGAGAGAGAGAGAGAGAGTGCTACGGACCAGAAAGAGGAGTAGAGAAATCATTGCTGCGACCAACTCATTAAAACTTCGCCAAAGTGGTCATCGGAAGCCGACTTCTCTCCTCTAGAAAGCTCCCCTTCAAAGTTGCGCCGCTCGCTCCCCCGACGAAGCTATTCCGCTCTGAAAAATCTCTCGGCTCGTCGTCGTTGCCACTGCCGCCGAACACGGATACACGCTGAATGTCTCGGGCTTTCCGCTCCCAACTCCCTCTTTCTTTCCCGGCAACGACTTCCGAGATGTCGCTGTGAGGTGAAGCAACAAAGGGAACCAAAACGCAACGTATACAAGTTGGTTAAGCGAAATGTAGCGCCAGCCAAGTGACTGGACATCTGGTACCACGGTGGGCGAATCGAAGCCGGCCTATAGGAGCCGCAAACATTCTGTCTACTCCACACTCTTTCCTATTTCCATTCAGCGTCGAATCCCCCCCCCCCCCCCTCTTATTTTGACTTTCTTTTTTTCACAACCACACAGACACCTATCGTTACATCCAGGAGCGCGCCAGCAACCGACAGTAATGCCCACGCCGCCACAGCATTGCCCACGAAAAACAATAAATAAAATTATATATATATAAATATATTTTATTTATTTATACATACTGCCAGTCCCAATGGGGACTATTGCAGGAGGGCAACCAAAATACACAAGAGATATACATACATTGAGTAGTGAAAAATGCATGACTAAAGAAATACTATATTACATGGAGTGTAGGCAACATAAGGTTTGTGGCAAATGTCATTTAGTAGACATAATAGTACAAAGTGACCATCTTCAAAAAAGTGTCGCTAATGAACATGAGAGACATTGTTTACAAATTGCACTAACAAATTAACAAATTCAAAAGGCACTCAAATGGTGAAAGTTAGAAAAGAGCAGGAAGAGGATCATCAATTCAAGTTTGGGTGGCGTGAATATGTTTATCAAGTAAAGTTAAAAATGTATTCAAGTCTTTACTGTTGGATATACAGACGGGCAATCTATTCCATTCTCTAATTGACTGTGGGAAAAAAGAATTCTTGAAGCAATTGGTGTTGAAACGGTATTCCTGTAATGTTAATGGATGTTTGTGGCGTGACTGTCTGGTTTCTGAAATAGATATGAATCTAGAACTGTCGATGTTCAGCTGTTTATGAATAAGTTGGAAGAGCATTTTTAGGCGTGCAAGTTTGGCTCGATTTCGTAATGTTAGTAGCCCAGCTCTTGCTATTAGATGAGAGGGTGAATGAAGGTAACTGTACTTGTTGTAGACGAATCTAACCGCTTTCCTTTGTACACCTTCTAGCTTTTTAATTAGATTATTTGTGGCCGGGAACCAGACTAAGTTGGCGTATTCTATTAAAGGACGAATTAAGGTCTTATAAGCTAAGAGTTTTGTTTGAGGTGGTGCGTACCGTAGTCGTCTTTTAAGGAAAAATAATCTTTTTAAGGCTGAAGATGTAACGTAGTTAACATGCGCCTCCCATCTAAGGTCACTAGAAATTACCAGTCCAAGATACTTATGTTGATTGAGGGAAGTTAGCGGCGTGTCATCAATAGTGTAAGCAAAATGTGATATGTTTTGTTTACGCGATATTCTTAACAAGGCTGATTTTTTAACGTTTAGGGTCATCTGCCATTTCGTGCACCAATCTGACACTGATTCTAGGGCATTGCTGAGGACAATATGATCTAAAGGCGAGTTAATTTCTTTATAAATGATGCAATCATCGGCGAAAAGCTTGATGTTGGTTCGAATGGATTGGGGCAGATCATTAATAAAAATAAGGAATAGAATAGGAGCTAAGACGCTGCCCTGTGGTACACCTGACGTAACTTCCGTTAGTTCTGATGTTTGCTGATTTATTTTTACAAATTGCGTCCGCTTGGTTAGATATGCCTTAATCCAGTTTGTGATTGGTCCATTACCTATTGTCGCCTGCAATTTCTTTATTAACTTTTGATGTGAAACCCGGTCAGATGCTTTTGAAAAGTCAAGTGAGATAAGGTCAATCTGTTTTTGATGATCGATGGCCGAAGACAGTTCGTGTATTAATTCGGTAAGTTGCGTAACGGTGGATAGACCTTTACGAAACCCGTGTTGAGATGGTGACAAAATGTGTTCGTTTTCAAGATATGTTGTTATATGCTTAAGAATAATGTGCTCTAGTATTTTGCAAGTGGTGCTTGTCAAGGATATCGGGCGATAATTAGCGACGTCAACTTCACTACCAGATTTGTGGATTGGTATGACCTGTGCCGTTCTCCAGTCATTGGGCAGTGAGCACTTTGATAAAGACATGTTAAAGATAATGAACAGATATTTCGTTATCCGTTCGGCGTAACGGGTGAGAAACTCGTTCGGTATATTATCAGGTCCTGGTTGTTTCTTTATCTTTGTTTTTAGAAAAAGATCAAATATACCTGCTATATATATATATATATATATATATATATATATATATATATATATATTACTCAGAAAGTAAGGGCCGTTCGCTCGCAAAGAGCACTATATCTGATAAGCAAATGTTTTTTTGTGGCAGATTTAGTTTCGTACAGCCATCCTTCACAGTCCTGAAAAATTTCGTTAAGTTCTGAGCGCCCCTTATGACGCTGAGCAAGCTTCTTTGGTCCATCTGTACAGAACGTCGCCGCCTACGAATCGCCAGTTCTCGACAACGCCAATTCACAGCGGCGGTCTTCATTTCGGGGAGTTTCGGTGCAGTTAACAATGATGTCAGTGTATTTACTGCTGTTTTGTTATTGCCTTAGTGCGGAATATGCACTTCTTGATGGCCCCTACATATAGTGACAGCAACCCATGTGTTTACGTCTTTTCGATATAGTTGTTCGAAAAGGCTCGTTCACTTGATATTTTTTTCTTGGCCGGTGAGCATTTTCGGCACCCACTTTTCATTAGTACCATCTCGGCGTTTCCTTTATAATGGTATAAGTAGAGCAGTGCCACAAACAAGTGAATTTATCCGTCCGAATACTATGTCTCCTATTGTCGATGAACTAGAAGTTCTTGGTTCACTTCAACAATCTCGTCGCTCCTGTTCACCAGATGCACTTGTTCCGCCATTTTTTTAAATCCTCACGTCATACTCTACTCCGTCCTTGACACAATACTGAGGCAATATAAACCAGACACAACTATCCGTGAATTCCGGCGGATCATGACGCTTGTGCGCGCTAAAATGAAATCTCACCACATACATCCCGAGTGGCGGGAGTGACGACTCTCGTGGACATTGTTACCTGCATTTTCCTTTAAGCGAACACCTACTGGATCAAACCAACGACATCAAACCGACACGTACACACACGCACACGCACACGCACACAAGAATCCGCCCACACAGACAACGCATCTGTAAGTCCACCGCTGTCTTAACATTAAGGCTAACAAAAAAAAAAAAAGAACATTTAAAATGTAGTGTGTATAGAATGTAGTCGGATTTCAACTAATCAAAAAGAAATACGGTAATTTTCTTAAGTGTGGAGGGTAATCGAACGATTGATATGAAACGCCAAAGGCATGCTTTGACTGTCATCTGAGACGCAGTCAGCCGACGTATGATACTGGTAAAATTAGAGACCGAAACACCCCGTAGTCGTGTGTTTCTATTCGTTAAAGAAATAACGCAAAATAGCATCACACCCAATGCACGAACAACTTGGTCAGTTTGCTCGCACGTAGATGGCCGAAGTGCGATGCTGAATGCGTAAGGCGATATATAACTGGCTTAGTTTGGTTAGTTATGAGGTTACAATCGAGCCACGAATTCTACAAGGCTACAAGGCTCTGTCAGGAAAAGCAAACTTCCAGAGTATTTTGCAGTACCGCATGCCTTATGCAAATTTTCCATACTTGGACATCTTTTAGCGGTAGTTTTCCCGCAACTGATGCAACCTCATCAGGCTAGATGTGAATCACATAGTATTTCCTGTTTTTGTTTTGTTTTGTTTTTTTAGAAGGTGTTTCTGTCTATATTTTCTCAAACTTTTCGTCCCCTTCCGCAGTGGGCAGGGTAGCCTACTGGGCTCAGTTCAGGTTGACCTAACCTCCCCGCCTTTCCTCTGTACCTTTCTCCTCCTTGAAAACTGTGAGCCCGCGTCAAGCAAAACAAAACAAGAAAAAGTACCATGCTGCATTCTCTACAACAAACCCAAGCGGAAAAGGGAACTTTATATAGTCCGGAAAAATGAGGAAAAAACGTGAAAATAAACACACAATTTAAGGGATATTGCGCAGATTTGGCAGTAATAGTAGTACAATAACGAAAGCACAGTAGTTAGAAAGCTTTTCTGCTGCCATGAGTAAAGTAATGAATTATTTTGAGGACTCGTAATTTAGCCGCACGAAACCGTCTTCGATATCAAAACTATAAGCGAATCTATTTCGCCTAATCTGATGGTTCCCAAATGGCTAAACGATTTGTTTATGAAGAAGGGAACCGGCTATGGAAGCCTTAGCGATATATCATCACCATTTCCTATACTGAGTCGACCCATATCTCAAACAAAAACTACAATCCAACATTCCTCGACATCTCGAAACTTTGTATCATCGACTTCGGCTGAGCATTGCATATTAAAACGACTTACGATACCGTTTCGATCAAGAAAGCCCACACTGCAGCAACTGTGGCTCTACTGAAACCATACAGCATATTTTGTTTGAGTGCCGAGCGTACGACGATGAACGTGTGCTCTATGAACACTGCATGCAGTCACTCACACAGATCCCTTTATCACTTCAGTGTGTTTTAGGCACTCTAGCTTGCCCCACGCAACAGAGACGTGCCATGGACTTCGTAGTTACATATTTATAAAGTATAGGCCAACTCAATAGACTTTAATTTTATCTCCATCGTCACCATCACTCACCTATCATGCAACGCATACTATCACCTCACTGCAGGATGATGCAAACTTGAAATAATATCGTTGGACGTAATTAGTCATTATAGTCAGAAACACAAAGCCCCAATTTTTTTTCCTTTTCACTGTCTATTTTTTTTTTTTGCACTTCTTTCTCTACTCGTCTTTCTGCCCAAACTCCCTTCCCCACGCAGAGTAGCATGTCTGCGATGCTTCAACGCCGAGTAAGCTCTCTGCCTTTCGATAAAGAGCGCTCTCTCTCTCTCTCGTAATTTAATAATAAAATGAATTCGTTTAAGCGAGTAACTTCGTTGAAATCACTCATTACATTCCCAATTACTTCTCACTGCGACATAGCATTCCCCTTCCCTTATAGGAAAAAAAAATTAGCGCAAAAAAAAAAGTGCTTAGAGGCAAATTGATATGGTTCTGAGCGTCAAACATCAAGTGTGACAACAAGGCAAGCTCACAGACAACCCGTAAATATGTGGTGTAAGCAAAGTGTATACAAGTATAGTGCGTGAATGATCTTTCGCGGACGTAATTACAAAGTAATTCATTACTTAAAAACAACAGTAGTGTACTTTATATTTAAGAAAATCCTACAAAAGGAATTAGTAATGTAACCACTTTTTAGAAGGAATTTTGCCATCTCTGATAGTGCGGAAGAATAACTTCAAGCACTATGTCATGAAATAAAGAGCGAGAGAGAATAAAATTCTTACTTTCATCACAAAGAGGAAATATCAAAAACATACATAAAGCGTCTGGTGCGCGATAGTCAAGGTCGTAATTCATAAATGTCCAAAAAAAATTAACAAAAAAAAATGCCCCATTCTTTTGCAAGTCTCTTTGGCAAAAGCGACCCATTTGCGAAAATATGCATCCAGTTTCAGGATAGGAAAATGATAGCTAGAGGTATCGCCGCTCCGTAATCAAGTTTCAGTTCCCAGCTTTTGCAACAAAACCATATTTTCGAAAGTGTCGGCCGCTCGGACCATACAGAGAACATACATATATTTTTATGTACGGGGGTTCCGTAAGAGACTTCAAGAGAACATATACTTCATTGGTGGGCATCGTTGCCAATGAAATCCACCGGTCCCGTTTTAGTTCATGGCCAGATCACCTCTCCAACGCTAACGAGAAGGGGCCAAGATGAGGCAAGCTACCTTGCGCCTGGCGGCCGCGCTTGCCAACTGCGGAGAAATCGGCCGCGTTGATGAGCTATACCGCGGAAACAGTGGATCTTGCTTAAGGCGCGCACGGACCACTCGGCGCGACACCTCGCGGCGGCGCCCCGAGTCCTGGCGACCCAGCGAAATGAGGATTAAACACGCCGCGCACCTACGCCCGCATCAATCCATTACGCGCGCATTATGTACCTAGGCGGCCGGCGCGGACCCGGAGTGACCGACGCATTAGGAGTTCCTATTAGGATGGCAACGACAATTCCGATGAGGAGTTATGGTCCGGTGGCGGCGTGTTCCTGTTTGCTTTGGTCGCCGTCGGTCCGTTTTGGCCTCTCTAAACGTCTCGGCCGTGATAAAACTTCCGGCTCGCGGCGAGCCGGCCCAGCGAGCGGCGATGCCGCGGCCACTGACGGCCCGTAGAACAATCAGGGGCATCATCAGAGCGCACTGCCGGCCGCTTCCTATGCCCTCCCCCGCGCACCCTCAGGGACGTCTTTGTGCGCTTCCGAATAACGGTCCGGCCGGCAATCACCGGTGGCCAAGAAGCTCCGCGGGGCCGACCCGCTGATAGCATCCGCCAACAGGGCCGGCCAGAGACGAACAATTCGCCCTTTCTTATTTTTGCAAACGCTGGCATAATCACCCACCACCTCCGCGCCCCGCAGACACCGAGAGCCCGGCATCGGGCTGATATCTCTCAGCCGCTTCTTAAAGAGCCTGGTCCGTCATTATACATCAGTGCGCGCCTCAGCGCCGTTGTATTTCGTAGCAGTGCAGCCGCCTTGCAGCATATGCATGACCGTTGGACTGCAAAACGCGATGAGGTCAACGCGCGCTTTATTTTTGTGCGTTGAATTAACACCTGTTCCCTTTGTCTAAACAGAAAGCTGCTAATACGTTTAGACATAGCTAAACGCTTGTGCCTTCAGTGTCGCACACAACGAACCAACTCGGATATCGGTGTAATGTAGCTGCGGTTTTATGCACGCACTTAAGCGAAGCGGTTACGTGAATTCAACTAAGGGAGCCCAACAGTACTGGTATACGGTTACAACTTGAATAGAAGACAGGAACTGCCTTTGTTTCTTCTCTCGGTTTATTTTTACGAACGTCTTCCCCTCTACGTACTTGCGCGAAAGCTCTCTCCATCTTTCAGCTCGCACGCCGAAAACGTAAGTATCGCTATAGTATATGACCAAAGCGCACGCACGCACGCACGCACGCACGCACGCACGCACACACACACACACACACACACACACACACACACACACACATAGAAAGCGACCAAAGCGACACCTATAAAGCGAACCAACGGGACACGTCAACTGAGCGAGCGAGGCAAAGGCGAGCAGGAAAACGACCACTGCGCCTCCCTCGTGCAGGAGTGAACCATTCCGTCTGGAAAGGCAATATGACAGCGTTGAAGCACTTACCACGAGATCCCGCCCTCGCCAGCGCTGAAGATCTCTCGCGAGACGTCGAGCAGGGCGCCAGATGACCGCAGGGCATTAATTATAATCTCAAGTCTCGCGCACGCCCCGTAACGCCGCGCCAGCGCTGCAAGCGCCTCGCGATCCCCCCCCCCACCTCCTTTTTTTTTTTTCACCCAGCATCGCCCCGGGATGCCCGGGCAAAGGAAGCGCTCCCGAGCTTCCCTTAATTATAATTGTCTCATTAATATGCAAGCGCGTGCGAGACGAGCTGCGCACGCGCGTTCGAGCTTTAATTAAGCGCTAGCGCCGCCCTTCGGCGGGAAATAGAATTGGGGAGCGACGGTGGCGCCGGCCGCACGGGATGGCTATCAGGCGCTACCGAAGGTGGAATCCCCGGGAAAGAGGGCTAATGAAGCAGCACCCGCGGAACCCGAGCGTATTTGCCTTTGGCGGCCCTAATAGCCTGCGTGCGCGCCCGAAGAGCGCGCCTTTCTCTCCAGCCGCCCTCCTTGCTCTGCGCCTTCCCGCCGACAGCCCCCGCCGCTTCGGGTTTCGCCAAATAACTTGCAGCGCTGCTTGCACACAAAGACAAGCAGCGCGAGGAACGGCGAGTGCCGATGCTTATACCGTGACGATGAATCTTCAGCGTTACGACAGCGTTGAAGTGGCCCCCTGCTTAAGTGCCATGCAGCCGAGTCGCTTAAGAGAGCAGGCAAACTAGCCAAGCTGCAGCCGGACGATAAGGTGAAATGGATTAATCGAATAAGCGGCAATCGGCCACGTTTGAAATATGCGTAATTGGTTGCCGTGAAACGGTTACACATGCACGTAAACATGCGCAAAGAATTGTGAACTTTAAAAGAAACGAAACAAGCAAACGTAGGAGCGTCAGTGGGTTTCTGCGAAAGTGCTAACAGTACGAACAGAATTGAGAAACTGCGCGAAAATCGCGCTAGAGCAAACAGGAGCTGTATGTACGCGGCGCATACACAAGATAGCGTCGGGCCTGGGGGCAAACGAGCTTTTCGCAAACACTAATACTAATGTTCTCAAAGACATATTCCCGTTAGCTCCAACAGTTCGCCCAAAAAGGGACGGAGTTCGAGCGTCAGTCATGACGCTGTAGACAAGCACATATATAGCGCATCTGCGATGGCCAAGATCCGAGCAATCACTCAGTGTCACAGGAAAGCGCAAAATACGAAAGCATTCGAGGAGCATGCGCTTTTGCGAGGAGTGAATCCGGTGCAGGCTATGAGCGATGTCTCACTATACAAGCTCCAGAGACAATAGCGGTCTGGAGATGATATCCGCAACACCTGCGCGGCATTCGAGACCATAGCAGGTGTAGTCAGCGAGCATGCTACAATAATCCTTTATTAACGAATTCACCCCTGAGTCACAACTACCATTTCGCTGTCTGGTCACTTCGCCTTGCGATTTCAGTAGAGACGCACGCGAATGGGTAATAAAAAAAAAGGGGCATTTTACATCGTCATCGTTATCATCCCCACTATTATCTTCCACTGCAGGACGAAGGCCTCTCCCAATGATATCCTATCAAAGCTGTCTTGCGCCGCCGTGGTGGTATACGGTGGTTACGGTGCTCGACTGCTAACCAGAATGATTGATGTTCGATATCGGATGCGGTGGCCGCATTTCAATAGAGGCGAAGTGTTAGAAGCCCGTGTACTTAGCTGCACGTTAAAGAACACCAGGTGGTCTAAATTTCGGAAGCCCTCCATTACTGAGAGCCTCATATCAAATCATGGTTTTGAGACGTAAAACCTCGGTAATTATTATTACTTCTCTACTGCGCTGTCTGATTGCACCTTATTCCTGAAAGCTTCGCAGTTTCGTCACACCACCTTTATTCGCTATAAAATGTCATTTTTCTGCGGTATGACGATATTTGTTATTGCTTTTTTTTATACATAGAAAGGGACAGTTAGCTGACAGGCGCAGGCATTGCGTAAACGTGGGGAAAACGTAGTTGTTGCATTTTATAATCGTACTACTAAGTTATGACGTTAGGAAAGTTAAGTTGCACGTTCCCTAACAACATACCCATTTCTCCACTTACGTGCTCTGGGACACGACTCATTTTTCTGTAGCAAAGCGTAATACACATCGACATTTCTAAATGAACTATTTTGGATTCGCTGCCATTTACGGATAGAATAGCTGTGCACAGCAGGCAATCAGTACGCCTACAGTTGAGAGGTAATTATTATTAATTTGGCAGGAAAGCATCTTTTGTAAACTGAGCCCCCAAACTTGAAAAAAGAAAATAAACGTATTTCATTCTTTTTGGAGGTGATCTGTGTGCGCTAATACGCCATCGCAATGCCACCTGAAACTGAAGGCCCATGCGCTGGGAAATTAAACGGTACGGTACGAAGACCATCTGATGCTATAGGAGGGAGGTTCGGAACAAAATGCGCGCTTTCGAAACTGTCACTTAGCAAATTGATTTTTTGGAGCCGTTCGGACAACTTGTAACCATCTAGAAAATAAATATCCATTACACTCTAGGATCAGGTGATTAATACCCGTGCGAGGCCATCCCCGTTACGATGTCCCCTTGAGAAGCTAGGGATATTGAAGAATAACAAGAACAATGGCAATCTCACTCAATGCCAACCTGTGGCGAGCATTGAATTAGAAATAAGCCGGGGTTCATTAATCGCCGCCCGAACAAAGCACACCACTGCTGCGCAGGCCTGAGATATCTTGTTTTTATTTACGCGCGCAAGGGAGCACGCACAAAAGGAAAAAAAGAAAAACTGTCCGTTTCAACGTCCACCCCGTGGCGCGGCCAACGGCAGCTGCGGGCCCAGTCTTGGCGCCTGGAAGCGTTTCACTTTTGCATCGCCTTTGTCTTTCGAGGCCCAAGAATGCCCGGCTGCCGTCGCCCTAAAGTGACTCTTTATGTGTCGCATTTCAGCGCCACCCTCGCCGTTCGCCCTCGCCGCGTACGGCGATGGCTCCGATAGCGGCCGCAGCGCAGCTACGGCGTGCCTCAGCGACGGACCCCCCTTCGCGCATGCGTGCCGAACGTCCACTTTAATTAACGACGAAACGCTTCGCCCCTCGACATCTGCACCTCTCGCCCTCTCTGCTTCGTCTGCCCAATTCTCCTCGCGTCGCCATCTTGACTTTCGAATTACGTGCCCTTGTTTTTGCTTTTATCTCCTGCCAGTCTTCATCCCCCCCCCTTCATCCAGCTACCTCACCCCCCGAGACCCTTCCTTTGATTCTCGGGGTTTGCGCCTCCTCCCTCGGCACGCGCTTCCTTTTCGTCGTTCTTTATCGCACCGCTTTCCCCAACATAGGTAATACAAAACCATAGCACAAAAGCGAGGAGAGTGCCGACACAAAAAGGAGGCACCGAAGACAAGAAGAGTAAAAGCGCACGCACAGCGAGGCCGAGGCAAGAAATCGGGGAGAAGGCAAAGAGCGGCAAAGAAAACAGGGAAAGGCACAAGAATAATAGCGCCAAAAGAAAGGGGGGGGGGGGGGGGGCGAACAGAGCTCAGTCGCGGGGAATCGAGAGAGGGAAAAATACTCGGGGGCTGTTCTTTTTAGGATCTGACGTTTCGCCAGAGTAAAGAAATTTTCCCTGTTTCTAGGCTCCCAAGATTAGAAAATTTGCGCCGGACTGCGCTGAGGGGGAGGAAGGAAGGCTGCTGCTGCTGCTGCCGCGCACCGGCGCAAAACGCAGCAGCAGCAGCTCTCGAGCCTCTTGTCTCGCCGGGAGAGACTCCTCCTAATGCCCGCCATCGCAGCGGCGTTAATCAAGGCACAGATTCTTTACATTCTCACGGGCCAACCTAGAGGGCGCACACGCGCCGGCAGAAAGCGCGCGGGCAAGAAAAAAAGGTGCGCAGCCTCTGCGCCCAACGAATTTATTATCCTAAGGGAATAACAAGCGCGCAGCAGCTCCTTCAGCCATCATATAATCTACATAGCAGACGACAGCAAACACAGATAACACAACGCTGCTGAGGAAAGCATGACGCAGGCGTAACTTGCAACGAAATCTGTTCGAAGAGTTCGGGCGCTCCGAATGCATGTTGACCCAACTGCTATTAACTTATATTTCAGCAGCGACCATTCTACGGGCGAATATTATCCGGCCAATATCTCCCCTCCAAGCCACGAATTGAGATCCAGTTGTACCAAATTAACACACAGCAATCCTATGGTTACACTGCTAACATGTTCCATTCTTGCAAAACTGGTCTTCCGCGCCTGTAACGAAATGACATTGCACTTCGCACAGAGAGCCATCGCCTCGGTCGGTCTCCTTTCCTTGATTTCATAAATTAAAACTCTTCCTCATGCATAGGGTAGCAAACCGGTGGACGTCTGGTCGATCTCCTTCAGTTCCCTTCTTTTTATCCCGCTCTTTTCACAAGCATTCCATTTCCGCCTTACTGACACGTATTAAAAGGAATATCAACGCATTTCTCCACAGGTTCTAAAACGTTCTTCGGAGAACTAGTGCAATACACAAAAAAAAAAAACAAAGAAAAATAGAAATGAAGGAGAGACGTACGCAACGTTTTAATCCTTTATCAGGGCGACGGGGACACCGGCTCGAAGACTCCCGAGTTTACACAGGAAAGAACGTCTTCATTCAATTCCAAGATCTTAAGGGCACCAATGATCAAAGGAAACATCAGCGGCTGGAGCTCCACTATACAAACAATCATATAACGAAAAGGATGTAAAATGTAAGATTTACTTCGCGGAAATGCTGTTATCCTCACACGGGCAAAGAAGTATATAATCGCATATTTTATTTTCCTGGCATAGCCTCGTGATAATCTCACCTGCAAGTAAAAATTTCGCTGATACGAGCGTAGAATCACGGCATGGTGTTTTGGCTTCATAAGCGAGTCAGCAAGAGACAAAAACGAATATAAAGCTATGCATGCTAGAAAACGAACGTGTGGTACGGCCCACGTGTATTCACGTTGTGTTTTATTATTTGGCTGTTCTTCAGTTACGCGTGTGCCACCGCCTTGCCTTTCTTACACGCTTACGTTCACGTGTCACGCGCGAGCTCCTCTGACGTCAGATTTCGATAGTCATCAAAGGCTGTTGTCATTTGCTTTATAAATATTCAAGCGCGCCCGTAACTAACATCATGGTGGCTCGACTTCGGAGAAGACACCAAGATAAACCATGCACTCTAGCAGTTAGCACTAGTCGAGAGCTAGAAGATTGGCCGATCGTACACGTTCATTCGTTCACTTAACTCATAACGCTTTGGTTCAGACACTGCACGATATTAACGAAAAAAAAGAAGGAGAAAGTGATATCCCGATAGGTGTAGCTTGAAACAAATCGTGACTACGAGTTTTCAGTCCTTGCGTTGCAACCCACTTGCCGCAGGCAGAAACACAGGCGAAAACAGGGAGATATTCCCGGACTGTGCGATGGGCGGATCAGTCAGATCGCCAAACTGTCAGATCTGACTGAAGTTGGATTGATTGGCGCAAATACTAAGACAAGGACAAGGAACACAAGATGCAGACAAGCGCACTTATTTTTTGTTTTGTTTGCTTGTTTGTTCCGAAGAAGAGAAGCACAACAGAAAGGGCTCGTTGTAGAATAAAGATAAGTTTGTAGCAGCACCCGCTGTCGGGCTAGTAGTCCGACACTGTCTGAGTACATGGGCCAATAAATTCAGCTATGTACCAGCTATGTACCAACTAGCCCGACAGCAGACGCTACTAATCAGATCTATACCTCTCGTTGTGCGACCCCTCATCAAGGCGGATGTGCTCTCTCCGCACCACTTCTTGTGCTGTTGTTTGACGGTGCATGAACCTTCGCGAATAAAACAAAACTAAACAAAAAAAAAACACCAACGCTGAAAGCACACGAGAATGCTATCAGCGTTTCAGAACGAAAAGATGCAAAACGGGTTGGTTGGTTCAAGAGTGTTAAGTGTTACGCAGACGTTGGGAGCGAAAGTTCGAGCTTTTCCTATTTAAATAATCTTAAGCAATCTTTCCGTGCCTCGTTTGTGCATAGATGGCACCGCACATAGCCCATGTCTGCTATAGTCAGGTAGACGACTTAGTATGCACTCAAGCCCCTCCCACGTCCTCATATCCACTGTTTCTCAGAGAGGATGCGAACAGTTCTTACTTCGAACATTCCCGTTACCAAAATGAAGTAATAACGGCATAAATAAAGTTATAAGTGAATATGTCGATATGTTTTCACTCGCTTGTTCAAGTGGAACACAGAGAGCGCAATTCTTTATTGAGCTGACGCCAACATGACCCACGACGCCATTTAGAAAAGGATTGCATGACGCTGATTTTGCTTCACTCTGCAAATGGCTGGCAGCGTGACACCGACCTGAGCGATTCATCTGGCCTTGTTGCCAACTGTTACTTATTGTACCCTACGTCACATTCAAGTTGCGCACGCATTTCATTTGCGAGGGAGGTTCACAGCCTTGTCCGCTATCCTCCCAATATTTCTTGAGGAGGCAGTTTCACCATAGTTTGTAGTAGCATCAGTGGCTTTTTATCAAATTGAAGTGGAAGCCCGCCAACGTGGTGGCGAGTGGGGGGTTCATAACTTCGACTTAATTAAATAATTAATGAAATAAATAGAGTTACAGGAAAGCGCGGTTTTTTCATGTTACCTGTGGCAAAATTAGGCTAATTCAACGCCTGAACATTTCAGTAACAAGTGTGATTGCTGTAGCAAATTGTGCAAGTCATATATTGAAGATAATTCAGAATAGACAGCTCCAAGTCGCGCGGACAGTCGAAGAGAAAGAGAAACATGCGAGAGAGCGAAAGATTGAGCAGAGAAGTTAACAAGACGTGACCTATTTTCTTTCTTTTTTTCTTACCATTGACGGGGTCGCGGAAAAGTATGTACGGGAATATGCAACAAAGTAAGTAAGTTAGAATACTGCCAGACTCTGATTCTTCAATTTCCGCTATTATGAACTACAGTTAAGGGTTACATCGAATGCTGAACACCACTAAAGAATTATTATTTGCGGTAACGAACACTACGGAACCCCTTAATGCAAGTATTAGCTGTTTAGTCGAGCAATTCAGTCGTGGCGCGTAATTGTTACAGTACCTCCATTCAAAAAGGAAGGTTTACTGGACAGCATTTTAAATAAAGCACGACGCCTAGACGAGTGAGTGCGATTGGAAAGAGAGGCCATCACTGACACCACAGAAACCCGGCCATGGTGCCTTATTTATAGGCATCGCATTTCAACTGGTGCAAAGGTTTTGATGAGGTATTTTCGAGAAGTTTCGAGAGCTTTGGCTAAAGAAGAACTTCCACACCGACATCTCTTACTTCTCTGCTTTCTTTCCCCACCCTCTCTCTCTTTCTCTCTTTTTTTTTTTCTGCGATCGCTTAAGGTCCGCGGGACCTGAAATCCATAGAAAAGGAACAGCCAAGCCTCAGAACGATGTTAGCAGTTTCACATCCTTTCTATACACAGCCATTTTCGGTTTCGCTTAATAGTTCGTACTCTCTGCTGCATGACGTCATGACCCAGAAGATAATCACGTGGCACCTCACATCGTGGTTGTAGTGTTTTCGCACTTTCTCCAACCCTCCTGGAGGTAATCCTAGAGTGACACTCGTAGCGAGGACGGATGCAGAGGAGCAGACTACGGAGCCAAGTCGAGGGAGTGTCGAAATACTGCAATGCGTTGGCCCACCTGATCACCTTCAGGGTCATGACGTAAAGACAGTGTACCTGTGCGAACAAAATCAGAAATGGCTGCATATTGAAAAGGCATTAACTTATGTACGCCGTTCTGAGGCATGGATGTTCCTTCTATAACGTTTTCAGGTCCTGCAGACGTTAATTTAACTCTAAAAGGAAATAGCCGAAGAGACACATCAGTGGTCCTTGAACGCAGGGGACGATAAAAAAATAAGTAAACGGAAGAGTTTAAATAAATGTAAAGCATTGTGGATCATTCGTACAGGCTTGTTTTGTATGCCGCTGTTAATCTGCTCGTTCTTCGACATAAAGCGGAGAAAGAACGGCTTATAAAATAGAGACAGCGATCGCGGACACCAGACAAATAAAATAAAATAACATGAAATAAAATAAAAAAGAAACCAAATAAAAATGTAAAGATGAGATGACAGATACCTGTCAACCACCTTTTCATGTATGACACATGGGCTCTCCGAGAGGTCTGAATCAGCACATTGTGTGTCGTGCCATACAAGGTATCATTTGCACATTGATTGATAGACTCAAGTAAGCGGCGTAACTGCGCCTAAATGCCACAGCTGGACACTTGTTACAAAATATCCTAAAACCAACGAGTGTAAACCGTCACCTGAGTCGCAGACTTTCCAAGCATGCACAGGCGTGTCACGTCGGATGACAAACAACATGAACTCCTAATTCAAACGCCCTCGGGATGTGTACAGCACACTAACCAGTGCGAGGTTGAGCATCATGTGGGGCTCAACATAGCTTTCAGTTGAAGGATACCGCGGCAGGTGTAGCGCTAAACATTAGGAACACGCTCGGTGTCGGTGCTGACAAGGAATCATCGTACGTCGAGGTAGCTCTTCATTCATGAAAACACCAGAGTTCCGAGAACAGTGCAAGCTAGGGAACGGGCAAAATTATACCTGCACGCGTAATTCTGTAGCTCGTCATGCTGACGACCCGCAGTGGCTCAATGAGGTCAGTACACTTCGGTGATTCAAGGCACATTTCCAGATAAGCCCCGCCACGGTGGTCTAGTGGTTATGGCACTCGGCTGCAGATCCGAAGGTCGCGGGATCGAATCCCGGCCGCGGCGGCTGCATTTCGATGGAGGCGAAATGTTGAGGCCCGTGTGCTGTGCGGTGTCAGTGCACGTTAAAGAACCCCAGGTGGTCGAAATTTCCGGAGCCCTCCACTACGGCGTCTCTCATAATCAGAACTGGTTTTGGGACGTTAAACCCCACAAATCAATCAATCAACATTTCCGGATAAGCGACGTGAACCTTTTCTTGCATGCGCGTGGTGCGTATTTAGGTCGCATTTAGATATTTCGCGCCGACATATGTGCATCCAGTAGGCCACGTGGCAGAGCGCCTGAAGAGACACTGAAGCACTTTTTTAATTCAAGCCTCATTGCTGCCCATGACTAGTAGAAGAGCTTCATGACGTCATCGTGAGTGCTTCGCAGCACGCGACTCTGCCTTGGCTGGGCTAGGGCGCGCGCGCAAACAAACGCCGCGAACGAACGCTCCAATGCGGCTACCATGCTCGCCCTCAATATGACGTCACTTCTCTGCGTTTCACTCTCTGTCATCCTCCTCACGTGCACTCCGCGCGCGCCGTGGGGCGTTCCGTCGGACCAAGTTTAGGCGCTTATATCGCCGTTTAATGAAATATCACACAAAAAAAAAAAACATCGTAGGCAGCTTATACGACTCCGAATTTCCATTAAATTCGAGAATTTAAAACCACTTCAGCGTCTCGGTGAGAACTTGCGCCAATTTCGAAGACCACGAGGAGGTGTGAGCAGTGTTTGTACTTAACTCTCACTTATTGGTTTACGATATACCTGATGTCGACATCAGCCTTCCATGACAAGTGTCAAACGGCACAATCTCCGCCCCCCCCTCCTTTCTCCATCGCTTTTTTCATACGCCCATACCACCGCATGCGCGCAAAAGTGATAGTACAGCTGGATAGTACAGACCACTTCTTAGACACTATGTAAGTATACACCGGACAATGGTCGGTCATTTATGTTTAAACTCTCACTTGATAAACTCGTACTACTTTCATTTATCGCAGCCCATAGGCTTAGTCATAGTAACAGAACGTTTTCTAGCAGGCCGGCTGATCACTCAAAACGTTCGCCGATTTTAATTTGATCCAAGAAAAGTTCGAAAGTTGGAATAGCATTTTAGAAAATTTTGTATCAGAACGAATTAAACTTTCGCAATCATCACAGCCAGCAATGGGCCTGCAGTCCCTTTTCCTCTAATGCCAGCCCTCCCGTGGTCGCCGGAAGTCGCAAAGACGAGCAACGCGCAACCAATCATCGCTGCAATAAGGATGCGCCTACGCAGATGCGCTCGAGGAGCTCACGAAAAGCCACTCTACGGCGAAATTAACGCGCGCCCAGAATGGAAGGCTTATTCGAA
Organism: Hyalomma asiaticum; assembly: GCA_013339685.2. Taxonomy (NCBI): domain Eukaryota; kingdom Metazoa; phylum Arthropoda; class Arachnida; order Ixodida; family Ixodidae; genus Hyalomma; species Hyalomma asiaticum. Next base: position 285,172,440 of record CM023481.1, on the reverse strand, counting down.
ACGCGTCTCTTCGAAGCTGAGAACGGCGCTGAGTGCTTGCGCGCAAACTGGGCAGAAAAACATCATTTTTAAAGGAGAGAAAAAAAGGTTTTCTTGCCGTTCGCATTCTCGGTAATCTTTTTTCCTACCACGTGGCGTCATTAGGAAAACGGCGGACGGCACGCTTAAGCCGATGGGGCACCGGAAAATAACAGGAGGCGGAGGGGGAGGCAGGCGGCGACGTGCAGTTTTCACTCATTGCGACATTCTCGTCTTCAATGCTCGCGCAGGAGAAAACGCCGAACGCGTTGCGAGAATCCATTAACGCCCAGAGAACGCCGGCAAAAGTTGTGGGAGGCTGAATGCGTTTCGATTAAATCACCCTCATGTGATTTACACGTGTTCAGCGCACACAGCATACGAAAGCAGCAACACAGAGACGCGCACACACATATAGTCTGGGAGCATTAAAGAAGGCAGGTAGAGCAAAGCAAGGACGGGTCGTTTTTCTACCCACGGTCGCACTCCGTGAGCGGCGCTGCACGACGCAGCCATTTTACATATACCGGCCGGTGAAATAAGAAAAAAAAAACAAAAAAAAAGAACAGCGGTAGTACTAATGACAATGGCAGCCTTCACTGAGATTGGAAGTTGTGGCAGGCAGCATGGAGAATGAACAAGGACAACTACGGATATGTGGTCAACAGGACGCAAACGGAGAACACACACACACACACACACACACACACACACACACACACACACACACACACACACACACACATAGACGCGCGCGCGCGCGGAATTAGGCCCTGTTGCGCGGACGTTACAAGTGCGGCTGTACTGTGTTCCCCACAGCAGTGGAACAAAGTACACAGTTTCCGGGGCTAGATACAAGCCGTGCGATTCCAACATGTTGCGACTACACATGTTATATGGAGTATTCATATGACGCCATGTACACCATATTGTAGTCCTGTTCAATTTCCACTCTGAGGTCTGCTGCAGGTTTCTAGATAACGCTCGGCGTTTCATCGTGCATGGAGAGAGCGAGCGGTAAAGGGAAGACAGGAACGTTAACCAGAGGAGATCTCCACCCTGTACTGGGGAAGGTCAAAGGGGGAATGAAAGAGGGAAAGAGGAGAATAGACCTTGGCGACACGGTGATATCGATGCCACTTCTCAGAGCACTGTCACAATCTGTCGCCAAGTTCGGTTCATTGTACAGACTCAATGGCAAAATTGTGACCATAATAACACCAGAGTATAGCCTATATACATTGTTGAACAGAAGGCCGCCACTTTTTCGCGAGTAGTAATCCTTCGAATAGGTAAGTAAGGACGTCCACGTATACGTTCTTATATTATTGCACGAAAAGTAGGCCCAAAAACAGATACGGCACAGAAGACAACCATCGTTTCCCCACCCCTCAACACAACAACAACAACAAAAAAAATCTATCCAACAATGCCATGGATATTGCTGAAATGGCACGATTTTGCTCGCTACGGTTACATTTACGTAAAAGGAGTATAGGAGTGTGGTGAACTGGGCTGTCTGGTACGTGACTGTGACGGAAATAAAGAGCGCTTGTAACAAAAACAAAAAAAAAGTGTAAGAAACGCCGTGTCTGTTTCTTGCACCATCCGGTCCCAAGCGCTGTTCGGTCTTGTCAGAATGTAAAAGGATGGTTGTCTCTGCGAATTCGTGCAGAGTTGATAAAAATTCCACTGCAATGACATCTGACGATAGCGTAGTTTGGCGGGCAACTACCGAAGAATATGCACACATAGCATGCGCTTTTAAGCTGCCACAAACATTCGCACTTCGCCTTTCGAAGTCGGCTAGTCTATGTATGAAGACCATCGCGCCCGTAGTATTGAAGCTTCTGAGAATGCAGATGCCTAAGATAAACACCTGTCGCTTAAAACAGTCTGAACATTTTCTTTCCCTTCTAGGTAGCAGACGTTAACTTCACCGTTTCCTATTTTTCTTTAGTTAAATGTGGAACCCCATAATCCTAGACACAACTGAATATGTTGAATTGGCTTGTCTCTTTTGTTATATATAAAATGCTAGTACTATATGGCACTAATTTAATAAGCAGACAAAAGTAATCAAAATACCGGTACAAGCACATCATTTCCAAATCGCCTCTAACAGCAGAACACGGCACAGTATGCTTTGCTACTCAACTCTTCTACGTCAGAGCTTATCGATTGTTCGCCGCTATCATGCAATCTAAGAAAAAAAAGGGGGTGGGATTTGTTTCGGCTGCACTTTCGTTTTGTTTCGCGCGAATGACCTCAAGGGATACACGTTTCTCTGGTTGTTTCTTTCTCCGTGCCTCTTACAGGCGCAGCTGCATTGTTATGTCGAACACCGCGCCGTTCTATCGCGTCACTCTGAACGCGAAAGTCTGCTTTGCGATCCCGCCTCGGCGGCCTGCGAAGGTCCAAAGCACGTAGCTGCGTGTCCGGCCAGGCGCGGCTTGGACGCACCCGCTCTGCGAGTATTTTGGGGCGGGGGAAGGCAGCGGGCGACGCGCATCGGACGCGTTTGATGCTGTCCAGGCAAGGCTGCCACCGCGGGGGCCCGCGGTCGGAGGTGCGCGCAGAGACCCTAAATTTGTTTACCCCTCGCTAAGTGCGAAGACACCCCCCCCCCCCCCCCCACACCCCCGCCAGAGTCCCCCCAAGGCAGCACGGCCGCCGAGAAAGCGCCGTCCGACGCCCAGGATGCCTCCTCCGAGTGCGCCTCGCCGCATCCGGGAGCCCCCGTGACTTATTGGGGCTCGCGCGCAGTGCCCCGCTCGCAGTGTATGTCTCTCTTTTAAGCGGCTCGACCGCAAGGCTCTGGGACGCTTTTGCGAGCCACGCCGTGCCTGTCTGCGTGTGTCTGTTGCGCGCGTTTCTCTGGGCGTCTTCGGCTATGTGCTGACCCGCTCTAAGGCCTTTTCTTTGTGTCAAATAAGTTACGATTTCTCTCTCTCTCTCGCACTCCACATGACATATTTATTAGTGCAAATTGGTTGCTTCTCACCAGGGCCTCACTTTTCATTTTGTTTTTTTGTTCGCGAAATGTACTGTCCTCATTGTGGAGACTGAGGTTGACGATGTAGTAAACTAACTAAAGTGATTTATTGTTTTACTTAACTGAACGGGGTGCTTTGCTGCGAGCAGAACACGATGCTAGAGCGCTTTCAACACGATTAGCGAAGGCATTATTCCAAAAAAGAGAGAGAACTTACGAAAAAGTTGCCTCTTCAAGTCATGACGGCCTTCACGTATTTTCAAAGGACATCATAAGTGTGCCTTGCCTTGGAATCAAGGCAATCTAATACGTAAAATAGAAGGGAGAGAGAGACGTATAACCACTGTTACGGAATATCTGCTTTCGAGCAACAATTCCTGATCCATCTTCAGCATTGTTTGCTTCTCTCGTCGTCCAAGCTAAAGAAATTGCCAGATTGGGAACGAACTTGCTCGCACCATGGAAGTCCTTTGTAGATGGAAAGCGCTTTTTTTTTCGCCTATGGTCATTAGGTAAACGGTATCCTTATTTCGCGCGCTTGTAGCGTAGTCGGTATATACCCTGTCCCGCATCGCAACGACGACTCGCGGCGGCTTTCCCGGCAGGCTCATCTCGCGATGGCGATGACAGCAACGACGGCGTCGCTGATGCAGCGCGGAGCACCGGCACACCTGAGCCATTAGCCGCCATTCCCCGCGGACCTCACGTAACCGCGCTGTCAGTCGACGCTGATAAGTGTGCGCGCGCCACAGAGCAGGGGCGCGTCCTTTTCTCTCGCCGTTCGAGTCCTGTTTTTCGGCCCGCATTATCTCGCAGATGGCGCGATATACGCTTGTTTTTGCGTCCGACGCTCGCTATTTATGCGCCCTTTTTGGGATGCACGGCGATGCCTGTCTCGGGGCAGCGCGGAGGCGTCGTGCCCCGTTTGGGGCTCCGCGGGAAGCGCGGGCCGGCCTCGGCGGATGACAGCGCGAGGGCGGCGGTGGGAAAGGAGAGGACGACGCAGAATGCGAAATCGGCAGTGCCACGTGTGAAATATACGGCTGATAAGGCGCCGGTTTCCGTTAGGTGCTCCATAACGGGGGATGCACGCTGCCTATGCGGCTTCTCGCCACGTCCGGTTCACAGGTTTGAGGTCACACAAAGAAAATGAGCGGAAGGAGGCCGAAGCTAAACGCGCGCGCAGAAAGTGATCGCCACGCGCACGCGCTCAGCTCCTGGGCTCGCTTCTTTCCCCTACACTTGGCGCCTCGGCAACGGCGACCAGCCCCGTTGTGTGAAGAAGGCGAGCGGGACTTAGGCGAGAGCTGGGGTTTCTTGGGGCTCCGAGCTGAGATCTTACTACGTACACAGTACGCGCGAACGACGTATACGCCGCCACGCGTCTGAAATGTAGGGGTGCGTATACCGTCTGTGCAGCAGATGCCGGAGTTTCGCCTCACTCTAATCGTGAGCCTGGGAGTGCAACGGTCGAGCCACAGGTTCAGTGTCAGTAACCGGGAAAGGCTTCGGGAATATCCAGCCCTTGACAAAATGGTCATCGTATTGGCTAATATTTTTGCGAAGAAACTGACGCGTACGTCAATATACCAAATGCAATAAAACGCAACGTCGTGGCAATTCGGAAACCTATATGCGAACGACTTTTGCCCTTATAAGCCAGTTCGTTAAGAGACGCTCGCAATGGGGCGGGGCCCACAGTAAACAAAAGATATTACGCTAGGACTTTTCATAAGTACATACTTTATCCAATCCGAATGCTGAGTATGGCATTAGAGAACTTCCCGGCGAAAATGCGAAATCGAATGTTTGTGGACTCGTCGACAGATTTTATAGAGTGCCTGATGTCTAAGCACCCTTTGAATAGGCTGGAGCAAGAGTGGCAGTCAGTCATGATAGCGAACGGAAATTGAGCATTGATAGCAGCCAATAACGAGCCACTCTGACGACGAATAGCTTTACAAATGTGAACACATTTTCAGCGTTTATAAAAGTACACCATTAAGAAGAGCGAAGAGGGAAATGAGGAATGTGGAGACTGGCAGTGGAGCAGTGGAGAGAGGCACGCTGGTTGCCTATTCTTTTTAAGGAAGAGGCTCCACCCTCCACATACACAATATATTAGTTATTCGTGGCATGTCTCGTAGTGCTGCCACCGCCACCGTTTCTTTTTTCCTCTCTCTCTCTCTCTTCGCAATTCGTCGTTGGTATACATCGTAAGAATTATTATTATTATTATTATTATTATTATTATTATTATTATTATTATTATTATTATTATTGTCGTCGTCGTCGTTGTTGTTGTTGTGGTGGTGGTTGTTCAGGTGACGTCGTGGCGATGACGTTGTGCTGCTGAGCGCAGCGTGAATTTGATTCCAGACTACGGCTTTCAAGAGAGACGAAAAAAAAAAAAATAGCGCCGTTTTTTTTTTAAAAGAAAGTCAATGTGTCCAGGTTAATCCGAAGTTCTTCAAAGCGCTGTCTCAGAATTTACGGTTTCAATCGATTTATATAAATATCGCTCGCTCGCCTATTCATTCATTCATTCATTCATTCATTCATTCATTCATTCATTCATTCATTCATCAGCCAGACTACGCCCACTGCACGCAAATAAAGATCTCCAATTAACCCGGTCCTTTGCTAAATGCGCCCAAATTATCCCCACAATCTTCTTGGTCTAATCTGCCCACCTAACTTTCTTCCGGCCCCTACCACGCTAGTTTTCTATATATAGGGATCCACTCTATTACCTTTAATGACCAACGGATGTCTTGCCTTCGCATTACATACCCCGCCCATGTTAATTTCTTCTTAATTTCTATTAATATGTCTTTAACGCGCGTTCGTTCCCTAACCCACACCGCTCTCTTCTTGTCCCTTAAGGTTACACCTACCATTCTTCGTTCCATTGCTCGCTACGTAGTCCTCAATTTAAGCTGAACCCTTTTAGTGAGCCTCCCAGTTTCTGCCCCGTAAGCGAGTGCCGGTAAGATGCAGCAGTTATACACTTTCCCCTTCAGAGACAATGGTAAGCTACTATTCATTATGTGACAATGCTTTCCGAATGCCCTCCACCCCATTCTTATCCCCTTAATTATCTCAGCCTCATGGCTCTGATCAGGAGGAGTCACTACCTGGCCTAAGTAGACATATTCGCTTACCACTTCCAATGCCTCGCCACCTATCTCAAACCGCTGAGCTCGCCCAAGGCCTATTGAACATTAGTTTTCTGCATATTATTTTTCAGGCTCACCTTTTTACTTTGCCTATATCAGTAATCATGCTTTGCAATTCGCCTCCCCAGTTTCTTAGAAAAGCAATGTCATCAGCAAATAGGGGTTACTGGGGTATTCACCATCAACCCTTACACGCACCTGTTCCCAGTCCAATGCTCGAAATACCTCTTTTAAACATACTATGAATAACATTGGAGATATTGTGCCCCCTTGTCTTATGCCCTTATTTATAGGTATTTTGCTGCTCTCCTTATGGAGGATGGAGCCGTTGTAGGTGTCTTCCAGTATTTTCATGTAATGCTCGTCTACGCCCTGATTCCGCAATGTCCGCATGCCTGCTCCGGTATCGACGGAGTCAAATGCTTCCTCGTAATCTATAAATGCTACATATAGAGGTTGGTTATACTCCGCACATTTTCTATCACCTGATTGATAGTGTGAATATGGTATACTGTTGAATAGCGTTTACGAAACGGCGCTTGTTCGTTACGTTGACTAAAATATAAGCTGGCACGAATTCTGTTATCGATTACCTATGTAAATACCTTGTAGACGACTGAAAGGAAGCTAATCGGCCAATAATTTTCAAAGTACTTTGTGCCGCCTTTCTTATGGATCAGGATGACGTTCGCATTCTTCCAAGATTCCGGTATACTCGCAGTCATTAGGCATCGCGTATACAGGACAGCTTTTCTAGTATAAGCTACCCACAATCAATCAGTGAAGTCTTATTTTTTTTCCCACTGAGTGTCCAAAGATCAGCCTGGTGTTTTACGCAGAGAAGTCTTCGTAAGAGAGCAGAGAGAAATACGCTCTATTTATGCGGAGCTAGGGCGCAACAAGCGCAGCCGCTCACGAGGCACGCGCAATTCCGCACTAGAGCTGACGCTGTTGGGGCCGTTCCAGTTGTACCCACATGCAGCGACTCCGGGAGCGCGTCGCTTCCAGGCGGCCCAGCCCGTGCACGCCTTGTTTCAGCCGTGGAGATCATTTACCTCTCCGATCTCTGCAGGCGTGCGCCGCGCTGTACGCCGGCCATTCTCTCGAAAAACACATGTGGGGCATCAATCTCGCCCAGCGCAGCCGTTGATACGCTTTGTTGATGGCGCTATTTTCAGCCTTGTTCTTTGTTTTTCTTGCGGCTTTATTTTCAGGCCCGCGCGGGTGTGTTGTTGTGCGCGACAGGAGCTGGACACTGGCTGCGCTTGAGATGAGCGCAAGCTAAAAGCAAGTGGTCTGTTTGCCACCTGTGGATCGAGAAATGAAGCGGGAGGGGGGCATTGCTGCTCTGCTGCGACGATATGCGCTTCAGCCTCGCGGCGGGTGCCATGCTTAAACAGGCCACAGAAATTTTCATATCAGGGAATGATGGCTCGCATTATCTTACAACTGAGTCATGCGGCAGAAGAAACTTTTCGACAGGAATCGTCATCGCAACGGCTCACGGAACGCAGAAAAGTTGCCTCTTTTAGGGGCGAAGCTCATTCATTCATCATTTGTGGGGTTTAACGTCCCAAAACCAGCTCTGATTATGAGAGACGCCGTAGTGGAGGTCTCCGGAAATTTCGACCACCTGGGGTTCTTTAACGTGCACTGACATCGCACAGCACACGGGCCTCAACATTTCGCCTCCACCGAAATGCAGCCGCCGCGGCCGGGATTCGATCCCGCGACCTTCGGATCTGCAGCCGAGTACCGTAGCCACTAGACCACCGTGGCGGGGCCTTTAGGGGCGAAGCTCCTTAAGGCGTAGGCTTGTCTGCCGTAGTTGTCCGTCGTAGCCACCTCGTCTAGTTCGTGAAGTGATCACTAGATGGCGTTGGTGGCGCTCGTTCCGCTTCCGTTTTTTCTATGGTATGATCGATTTGATTGAAGTAAATTTAAAAGGCATGAGGAAAATTTAATGAGAGAGAAAAAAGTTCTTAAATCTTCTTACGAGCCTGGTGGCGCACATGTCACCGCCCCGTTACAAAGGGGAAGCTCATAGCATCCATCCATCCATCCATCCATAGAGATACTTGGAAAAAGGCTAGTGTGAAAGGATATCAGTAGATGGCGCTAGCGCAGCATAGTTGACGAATAAGAATACGAGATGGCGCTGCGGCGCTCGCTCCATTCAAATGTATGGGAGCGCATAGTGTGATGAGCGATCACTAGATGGCGCGCGTGAGCACGCCTCTCTAAAATTAGGTACGAACAGAGATTAAGGAATATGAAAGAAAGTAGATGGGCAGCGAAAGTATTCAGGTATTTGTATAGGAAGAACGTTGATTCACAATGGAGGAAGAGAACTAGGAAGCTTACCAGTAAGTATACATCCAGTAACGAAACGGATGGGACGAAAAAGAGCGTTAAGAGCATGGTCAGAGCGGCGGAGAACTCGGATTGGATAGCTAGAATGGAGAAGAAACCGGCATTGAACAACTACCGAAAAGGGAAAGACGAAATCAAGAGAGAAAAATTTTACGATAATTCAAAGGGAAGCGCTTTACTGTTTGAGGCAAGGTCCGGTTGCCTGAGAACCCGAAGTTACAGAGCAAAATTCAATAAAGAAGGGGATACATGTACGTGCCGTGGAAAAGCTAGGGAAACGACAGACCATATTTTGATTGAATGTACAGAGGTCCACCCAGGTGTAGCTGTGGACACTACCCTACAGGAGGCCATGGTTTCAGGAGTAACAGGGGAAAGCTGAACATGCCGGCGATAGATATAAGTAAAAGGCGCTTAGAGCATTGGTGGCGCAAAAGTATGGAGCAAACAAAAGCGAAAGGTAGTTCGGGTAAGATTGTTTCATCACAGAGGAACGATAATAGATAAAATAAATAGACGAAGTAAAAAATTAGTTGTGAAAATATGTGTGATTCGGGAAAAGAAATGGTTGTAAACGAAAAAGAAATAAAGCTAGAGCTTGGTGGCCCGGCCACCGCCCCGTTATAAAGGGGACGCTCCTAATATCCATCCATCCATCCATCTCATTGGATGGAGGCGATCGTTCGAGATGTTTCGATGCAGTGCGATGGGAGACCGCTAGGGGTGAGAGCTATAAAATGCGCTCGCTCTTGAATGATCTCAGAATGATCACGAGATGGCGCTGCGGTGCTGCTTAGCTAGTACGTAAATTGATCAATAGATGGCACTGCGGCGCTCGCTGTTTCGTTGTCGCGTCATAGCCACGCTCGTGCTCGCCCTCGGCGCGTGCCTCCCGGCGCGCGAGCTCTCTCACTCTTTCATCTGCTGTCTTGTGAGAGAGAGCGCAAGGCGCGCGTTGACTATGGAAACGCTCTTTCTTCGATGAACGCTCTACCAGCTCGCAAAGAAGGAGAACGCGCCCTCATCCGCGAGAGACAACGTTGACGCAGGCAGCGTCTTCTAGCGAGTTTCTTGATTGAAAAATGCCGACTGCTCGCGCTGGAGAACCGTTCACCGGCCACCCATATATATATATATATATATATATATATATATATATATATATATATATATATATATATATATATATATATATATGCACTGGATCTTGACTTGCAATGAAGTGCCGGTGGGAGATTTCACTTGTGCGTAGTTCAACCATAAGGATTCGTAGCGTGCGCGTTAACTAAATTAATCCGGAACTCGGCACGATCTACGATGAACCTCCGGAGCTTCGCCCACTCATCATCATTCACTCCGTGGATATGCGTGGATTTTTTTATGACTCAGTGTTCAGCTTGATGATGACATGTGGTCTTTGGCGACGCCAAGACCTGAAGCTGCTAAAAGTGTAAAGCAAATGGCCACGGGTTTTCGACAAATCCGACGATACATGTACTACGGCTGCATTGTCGACTTTGAAAGTAGGTAAACTAGCTGCTCCCAGCACCGCCACGGTGGTCTAGCGGATATATGGCACTCGGCTGCTGATCCGAGGGTCGCGGGATCGAATCCCGGCCACGGCTGCCGTCTCCCTACGGAGGCGAAATGTTAAGGCCCGTGTACTGTGCGATGGCAGTGCATGTGAAAGAACGCCCGAAATTCCGGAACCTTCCCTTACAGCGTCTCTCATAATCATATCGCGGTTTTGGGATGTAAACCCCTAGAAATCAGACTGGCTGCTCTTTTGCAGCGTAATTCAAATATCTCGCCCGTAAGAGCTATTAGCCCTTGCCCGGCCGAGTTCGGTAATCGTGCGGCAAACGTTAAGATTGGGTGGCATCTGTTGTTGCGTGGAAACATGCTGGTTGATACTGGCCCAGAGTACTTTGCGGCAATTATTTAACCTTGAAGCACTTGAACGGTATACAGTGCTCAGTCTGTGGATTTTTGGGGGTATGATTTTGTAAAGTAGTTCGATAAAATATGCGCAAATGACGCTGATTCTGAATCTTGTAAAAGAATACACGTGTGCGACTAGGACACTTTTTTTTTTTTACTATTTAAAGAACACATAACGTCAGCAACACCATGCAGTCTTCGATCGCAGTGGGTGATTCACTTCGCATGTTGGATTGACAGCCAGAAGGCTGAAACAAACCAGTGCACAAGCGCCTCACTGAAAGAGCGACCTATGAAGCCAGTTTCAACATTTAGAATGTTTTCAATAGTTTTCGCATGAATAATTTCTGCGCGAATGCAAATCGGTCTCATTTCTGCGCAGGCATATGCGGAACAAATGTTTCTCGATAAGTATTAATGCCGTGATCATCATGATAACATTCTTCTTATTCATCATTTTTTTTAATGTCCACTTCAAGCTTTCCATCATTCTCCGTCCTACGTCGTTCTTGTACCTGGTCCACTTGCCTTGATGTTGCTAACATTTTGGGCCGGCATAATTGTTAGCAAACAATTTTCACAAGCAGACCTGTGTTCTATAAAGAGAAACGACGAAGATAATTCTGTCGGCGTAAACTCAACGCCTACAAGCCCCTCTAGACTGGGAGGCGCAGTGCAGGCAAGCTGTCCCAGGAGCCGAAGGCTGACTAAGCAAATAAGTGTATGATCATGGCATCAATGCAAATAGCATCATTTGGCGCGCCCGCTTTGTCTTCATCGCCTATTGAGCAATTTCCGCTGCTTCTAATTGGAAGTACTCCGTCGTCCGCAGCAACTCTTGTTTCAACGCCACAACAGCGCTATCCTCTCCGCGCCTGCCACGGCAGAAGCATATAGAAATGCGGGTGCCACGTTTACTGAACGGCGTACGCCCGCGGTTGACGTGTACACATTTCCATCTTGTATGCTTAAGGTTGTTCGGTTTCCGGTTTAATTTTTTTTTTTCCGATTCGGGTGTTAAAAATCGCGTGCTATTTTTCAAGATGATATTCAGCGAGAAATCGGGCTCTCTGTTCAACCATTCCGGAATGCGGTTTTTTTTTTTTGTTACATTTACGTGTTCAAATTTACGGATTACAGCCGTAGAGCAATCACAGTGCTGCATGCAGCCGGTAAAACTTCAAAAAGGCGTTTGATTCCATAAAGCATTTCATTTTGTTTCACAAGCTCCCTTACAACGGTATTAGAGGTATCGTATTAAACTTGATACGCAGTTATTTATCTGACAGGGTACAATTCACTAGTCTAAATGGCTACTGTTCTCAATCTCAACCAATAAAATATGGCGTTCCGCAAGGTTCCATTCTGGGACCTTTATTCTTTATTCTTTACATAAATGACATTGTGAACATACCGCGAACTCCCGACATAATTCTCTATGCAGACGACACGAGTACTTTTTTTTCAGGTAAACATCTACTTGAACTTCAAAATGTAGCTAATAGATGGCTGACTGAACTGTCACACTGGTTGCATCTAAACCAACTTCAACTTAATGTAAAAAACAAAAAGAACTAAATATATTATTTTCAAAAGCCGTAATAAGCTTGACGACCATAATGCCTGTATAATATTTGAAAACTGCGCTATGGAACGGATTCCTAGTTATAAATTTATAGGTGTTGTTCTTGAAGAGAATATGAGCTAGACACCTCACGTAAACAAGATCCATGCAAATATGTGCAGGTCAATCTCAATACTGTATAATATTAGCTCCTTGGTCCCTAAATGGTGGAAACTGCAGTTAGATTATGCCCTCGTTCACTCTCATTTGCAATACTGTCTCCTAATCTGGGGTACCACTACCCAAACAAATTTTGATAGATTATTAATTTTACAAAAAAGAGCTGTGCGTTGCATCGAAAATCTTAAACGAAATGACCACACAGCGCCATCCTTTTCTAAGCTTCATATACTCAGAATAGATCAACTATTCCAACTAAGACTTGCTATGCATACGCATAGGCAAATTTCGCATGACCCCCAAATCCTGTCCTCATCATCGTTATCCGACCATTTACAATATCATCTGAGGCAAAATCGACTCAGAACGCCTATGTTCCGAACTAAATATGGTACTCAGACACTCGCCTATTTAATGCCACATTTTCTAAATAATAATCGAGAAATCGCCAATATGATTCAGGACAACTATTCGACATACAGCCTCCGGAAAAAAGTTAAAGATTACCTTTTGTTTAGCTCCTAGTATTCCCTTTATATTGTGCATTTGCCGTCTCTTGATTTTTTTCCTGTTATTTTGTTTTATACTGCTTTGTAACATTGATCATCATCAGGGCTCGTATAAACATTTCCATGTCACGCATTATTATTAGTGTGTACCGAAGGTAACTATTTTACTCATTGTGTTTGATCTCCTGTATGCCTTTGCTTTGACCTTTTCTTGTTACCTGTATTTGAACATGTACCGCGGCTTTCCACCCCTGAGCAACGTATGGGTAGGGGGGGCCTTTGTCAGGCAGTTGCATCTGCCTTTAGCCCCCTCATCCCAGTCAATGATTGTCTGAATAAAGTTCAAATTCAAAAAATTCAAAATGAACTTTACATCACTGGAGCTCACCTAAACAAACAGGATGTAACATTGTTGTCCCGTGGTCGGGTAGCTAATAGCGCGTGCGCACCGCCAACCCCGTGCATCATAAAAAAAAAAAAAGAAAACGGTTAGCATCGGACATTCGAATTCGAGCGGAAATCGGGTTTAACCCGATATTTCTGAAAGACATTGCGGGTGTAAGCATCGGCTAAAACCTGAAAACGCTCAACCCTAACTATACAAGACAGAAGCTCCAGCGGTCAACTTCACAATCACACAGTAACACACACGAAAAGGTGCATGTACAAAGTGCGTACAGCAAAGATATGCTATCAAAAGCAGAATTTATCTAATAAAGCAAGCCTCTCTGGATTTTTTTTTTTTTTTTGCTGGCGTTTCACATTTGATACTCCTGATTGGTCGGCCTCGTCAGTAAAGAGTCAGTTTAGTATTGCACTGTCTCCAGGATCAGCCCGCTACATAGTCGGCGCGCCCACCCTGCAGCCACTGTTGTAGCATAGTAAGCCGGTCCCGGAGACAGTACGAGAGATTTATTTATTCGGTAGCCGCACATCCTGACGCAGGTTTCGAGGCGCGTTCATCGCCGAACGCAAACTGTCACAGGTGTTCGAGACGCACATGCTGTTCTTCTATACTAACGCCACAGATGTGCTGGCTATCACTTCTTTTCTCTACGAAATTGCACAATAAAACAGCGACCGTTACCTAACTGCCCTAACCACGACGCCTTTATACAACGTCATTCCCATCATTAATTTAATACACCGCATGGTTTTCGACAAGAAATTAACGTGCACTGACACTCATCATAGGTGGCTTCTCTGAACACGCACAACCATATACTGTATTGGTTGTGTGTGTGTGTGTGTGTGTGTGTGTGTGTGTGTGTGTGTGTGTGTGTGTGTGTGTGTGTGTGTGTGCACGCACTCAATGGGAAGATTCAGTGGGTTAGAAGAGACGCCGGTACACGTACGAAAAAGCAATTGTTTAGGCATAAAAAATTGCTTATATATATATATATATATATATATATATATATATATATATATATATATATATATATATATATATATATATATATATACACGATGAGACAAATGTGATTATTGTGATGATAGGCAGGCTACAGATTACCAATTAAGCGAATGTTCTTCAAGGAAACTGAAAAATATTAAAGCTACTTAGATCGGACATTAACCCTTCCTTAAACAACACCCTTCCACGGTGTATAATTGTCCTTAGTAGTTAGTAGTAGATGAAGGATTTCTCATCAATCGATACGCATCTCATTGCAGGGGGGTAGTAACAGTAGAACACATATTTACCCTGAAATGTGAAGCCAAAGCTGCGCATCGGTATTCATATTATATCAATTCACCGATAGCTACTGATGGGATGGCGCAATGTTCTGACTTGTGCTATGAGAGAGAAACATACTGGTGTGCTCCGAAAGCATTTGTTCAGTTCACAGACTACAAGACAAGGCGCTTTTCTGGTTGACCTCCCTGCATTCTGTCTGCATGGTTCCTTCCTACTACATAGAACGACTGCACTTTCTTCCTAGAGAACTTTGTTGTTGTTTTTAGACAGATCTTACAGCAGTACCAAATCCAAATTATTCAGAGTCCTGCTGCGAGCTCTAAGTCATCTGCCATAGAATCATCATCACCACCATCACCATAATATTCTACGTGAACTCCAATTTACCCTGCCTTGCGCGAGCTGATTCCATTTCCATGACTACAAGATTCTTAATTTCATCATCGCATCTAACTAACCCCCTTTGCTGCTCGGGTGAAATGCAAAGAGGGAGAAATGAAAAAGAGACACCCGTGTACTAAGATTTAGAGAGAGAGAGAGAGAGAGAGAGAGAGAGAGAGAGAGAGAGAGAGAGAGAGAGAGAGAGAGAGAGAGATGATGGGCGGAAGGCAGGGAGGTTAACCGGAAGGAAAATATACAGTTTGCTACCCTGCACTGGGGAAGGGGTGAAGGGAGACAGAAAGGGATGGAAGAAAAGAATAAAGGGAGAAAGAGAGAGGTCAAATAGCGCATATACACAAGCACGGCATGTGTTAGAGACGGCCCGTTGCGCGCAAGATCTTGAGCACAGCCTTCGTGGCTTTCTGCTGCGAGACACTATCGTTCTGGCATTCCAATATGGTTTGCTCACACAGCGGTCGACCATCAAGAAGTGAGAATTTTGCGGCGAGAGACTGTCGCTGGGAGCAGTACCCAGGGCAATCGCAGACCGTGCACAATCGTTTCCTCGCTGCCGCAGTGAACACAGGCAGCACTGTCTTCCAGTCCAATGCGATAGCCAAAACTTCTTGTGAATGATGTACCTAGCCACAGGCGGCAAAGTACGGTCGTTTCACAGCGGGTAAGCCCCCGCGGAACTCGAAGTTGTAGTGATGGGTCGAGGCGGTGTAGACGGGTATGTAGAAGACCAGGAGTGTTCCACTGCGCTATAGCCATATCACGCGCAAGCGAGCGAAGTTTTCTTCCTGCATCCGATCTTGACAGTGGGATGGCTTGCAGCGCTCCAATTTCGTGAGCATGTTTCGCAGCATTATCTGCGTGCTCGTTGCCGATTATTCCAGAGTGGCCTGGTAGCCACTGGAACGTGATGTCATGGCCTTTGTCGGTTAATTGATGATAGAGCTGTCGTGTTTGAAGTACTAATTGGTCTTGCGGCCCGCTACGTAAGGCCGATAAAAGGCACTGATGGGCTGACTTAGAATCTGTAAAGATGGCCCATTTCTGTGGTGGCTCTCCATCGATCACGCAAAGTGCGGTGCGTAGTGCCTCAAGCTCCACGACAGTCGATGTAGTGCCATGAGACGTCTTGAACAGTACATCTACTGCTTTGGCAGGGAAGGTCACAGCTCCTGCAGATCTGCCTGCTGCTGTTGAGCCATCAGTGTAAAGCTGAAGATGATTCCTGTAGTCCTCATGTAGCATTAGCAGAGACAGCTGCTTTAAAGCCAGCGGTGAGAGTTCCGCTTTCGTCCGAATCCCTGGCACTGTCAGCCGGACCTTTGGACGGGCCAAACACCAAGGAGGCATCGGAAGTCTCTCAGCAGGAGTGTAATTCGTTGAGAGGCACTCGCGGTATGCCGATAGCCTCTTACAAAAAGAGGCACCGGGCCGGTCTTCTGGAAGCGAGGCGAGGTGGTGGGCGGGAGCACGAGCAAGGTGTCGAATGTGTGTCCTAAGCACCTCCAAAGTGATGTGAGTGGTGGCAGGGAGGTCTTTGGCAATCGCTATAGTATCCGCTGTTGAGGTGCAGCGTGGCAATCCGAGGCAGATTTTGAGTGCCTGGCCCTGAGGCGCAGCATGTTGCACCTATACAGGACGCTATTTCTCGGATACTTGAGATACAGCTTACCGGTGCTGACTGACACCTGTAAAGGTAACCTCCGCACACTCGAGAGTACTAAGATTTAGGTGCACGTTAAAGAACCCCAGGTGGCCACTACGGGGCATGCCTCATAAACATAGCTGCTTTTGGCACGTAAAACACCATCAATTATTATTATTACTCGACTGTGTTTTGCATCCTTCAGTATCAATCCAGTCGCTCTAACTGACGCCGGTTATCTGTCCTACGCATTAGGTGACCTGACAAAGTCATTACGATGAATTCTTCTTCATGTGAACTAGGATATCCGCTACGCCTGTATGTTCTCTGACCCACCTTAGCGCCTTCCTGACGCTGCAGCCTATCATTCTTCGGCGAATTTCATTTTCATCGGTGAGCACCCCTGCAAGCACTTGACCTACAAGTGCGTAAGTATGCACAGATTAGAGGGACTGAATATCAGCCGTGAATTTTTCAACTCTCGCCAAGCCATTAACGCTAGCTTTGTCTTTCAGATACAAACCTTCAATCATACTTTTAATACTTTTTCAATTTAGGTCTTCAGTTATTTTTATTATTACTATTAGGCGATTCAATTTTTTTTTTGCAATTCGTCGCCGTCATTACTGAAGAGCACAATCTCATCTTGAAACCGTGAGTTGATGAGGTATCTGTTGATGTTTATTCGTCATGCTTCCCAATCAATTTTTTCAATACTTCTAAGCATGCCATGGACAAGATTGGAGTGAGTGTATGTTCTTACGTGACCCATTTCTCAATTGTAATCATTTTGCTTTTATTCTGGAGCAAAGCCCCCTGAAGGCACGGTGCTCTACTGGCCAAACGCCTTCTCGTGGTCTATGAAAGCCATATAAAGGTGCTTGTCGTTAGTAGATTTATCCAGTACCTGACCAGCCACATGAATGCGATTAATGGTACACTGTGCCTTTCTGAAGCCAGCTTACTAAGTAATATCGGTTGATACACCGGTACACCGGTAGTTACCGGTGAATTTGCGGTATTAAGAGGCTGATTATAAAAGAACTGCAAACTTCTTAAAATTAACATCGCTTTTATCACTGAGCAAATTGGCGGTTACGACGTCTTCTCTGGTTGGTTTCTGCGGGACATGTCTTGTAGGGCCCTGCCAATCCCATCAATGGCTACACGTGGAACTTCAGTGTCCTGTTCGACTGTGACATTGAATGCCGAATGACTTATCTTCGGATCACACAGTTCAGAATGTAAGACTTCTGCCTCCTCCGATGTACCATTGAAATTGCAAATAACACTGCGCTGCTTGTATTGTATTACATGCGTTTTGGACCTTACTATAGAGAGTTTCCATTTACCTAGCTTATTGCTGCTGCCTCTATTTCTTCGACGTTATACTTCAGTATGTTACTCAGTATCGTCTAGTTTATCAGCCTTGACATTTCAACGCGTTCCATTTCATCTCGAGAAAATGTCGCTTCCATCGTTTCTCATATCTTTATTAAGATGTTTATGGTTTGGGAGAGCTCGCTTATTTCTTGCCCGAAAAGATTTACCCCAAAACATCCAATGCTGGTTCGAAATCAGTCTCTACGTCATTGCCATCTTCCAGGACACGTCTAGCTTAAAAAACGTAATGCACAATCAAGTTAACAGCATGCAGGATCTATGAAAATGTGCTCGAATGTCCGCGGAATCTTAGGAATCTTGCCTGCAAATGGAATCTGGAGGCTGCAGTGGTCATCGAGACCAAGCCAGAGTTGCAACAGCCTTTGGTTACGTAGTATACCTGAATGAGGAAAAGAGAAGCTCCCGCCACGCAGCTCACATTCCGTAAATTTCTGACGGTGACTGCACGTATCTTCTATGGGCCATCGAATCGAAACCAGGAATTCATCTAACTTTGAAAAGTACGACATTTAAGGACATGACTTCAGCGCGCATAATTGTGTGAGAGCGAGTAAAGGATCCGCGCTTTTGCTTTTTTTTTTTTTTTTTTTGGTCACGCCATGCTGAGCCATGTCAGGTTACATTTCTGTTACTTCAAGGAGCTTGAGGAAGCAGTATGGCAAATGCGGCTTGAATATGACGTCGTGGCGGGCAGACGGACAGAGCACGCAGTCACTTTCAAGCCCTTGCTTGCTGTCACAGTAAAACCACTTCGCACCAACTTTTTGGAGAGATTGTAGCATAGTCGTGACTATAGTTTCATTCATTCGTTATGGCTGCAGATATGTCTCTACATATATCGACTTTTGACATCAGTCAAACAGCAAGAAGAGAAAGAGGAGCCGAGTTGATACTATACTTCGCTAATCGTATGTACTATATAGTCTCAGCCCGACTCGATCGGCGCGAAGTGCAGGTTCTGCTGGACCATGAAAGGGTGCCATCTTCTTGACGGAGCCCGCTGAAGAAGTGGTACAGATGGGAGTGCTGTTCTGGAGACGACCGCTGCAGTGATACCCCGATTGCCTCAAGATTTTACCGGTGCGGGGCTGTTCTTAAAAGAAACGAAGCCAGTAAGCCTTAGCGCTGGCGAAGAGGTCTGCCACGCGGCGGATCAGTGCACACGCTGGTCGTCTTCACAAGAAAAGGGAGTTAATGGCGCGGTGGAATTGAAAACTGCAGCGGCAAAGGAAAGAAAGAGGAATGGACGGGTGATTATTGGACTAATGGCAAACCACACGAGGCTGTGCCCGGGCGCCGTCTCGCGCCGCACAGAAGCAGCGAGCGCGCACGCTTGCTCGCGCACAGACATCGGGGAGACGCACAAACAGACGGAACCAAGCACACAAGAAGGGCTAATGTCCTTAATGGCGCGGCAGCGAGCGAGCCAATCGTTTGCACTGGCAGGCGCATTTTGGCTGAGAAGGGGAGCCCCGTGCGCTTATGATTGGAGTCTTCTCCGCCATTATTATTAATTCCCGCATCATTCCTGCTTTATTTTGTTCCTTTTTCTTGCTCCATCGTCTCGCCAAGGCTGTTGTTCCAACGCCGTCCCGGCGGCTCGCTCTCTCGTCGACCATTTGTCCGTGCGCCTTTGCTTTTCGCTTCTCTTGTTTGCGGAGCCCGAGATATCGCGCCGACTTCTGCGCCTTCATTCCGCGCGGCCATACTTCATCTGCCGACCTGCGCTTGCGCGCCCTGCCAGACTTGCACGCGACCGTCGCAAGGATGTCGTTTCCTGCTTGGCGTAACTGCATAGACGCCCCTACGTCGAGGGTTTCTGATCTCCTCCATTGAGGCTCCCGGCGCGAGCACCCGGCGATTCCTGCGAATGTCTCGCTGCCTCGCGCGTCTGGTGGCACCCGGACGAGGCGTCATCCCGTCTTTCTGAACTGACCCCATCGAGCTTTGTTCTCAAAATGGTTTCGGGCTAACATGCGTACACTTGACGGATCGGTTCTCGCAATTCCGAAACATGCGACGATGAGATTACGAGTACACGGCTTCATCCCTTTCGACGTCGGCGAAATTTGGAGAAAACGACAGCATCCTTTCCAAACCTTGGAGAGAATGTTATCACGCACATAGTGAAAACGTGATAAATATAAATGACAACGGTGTCGCACGCCTTCGATGGTCCTTCGGTAAGTAACGTATGCCTCGCTGACGGAGAAGGCACGGGAAGAAAATATGTTGAGCCGCGGAATATGATTGTCAGCGTTTATACCACTGCCAGAGACACTCAAGGAAAGTTTTCAGCAATATTGAAGGCACGGAGCGTGAATATGAGGAATTTATGGAGACAGGAGTCAAGGCGGGTCGGCGTCGTGCGATGAGACCATTAAAGGGCAAGGACACGAGTGTGTTTGCGACGTATACATTTAGTGTGCCGAAGACGCGACTGTTTATTGTCGGGCAATACCAAATCGGTAATTTTCGCTGAATTATGTGCTCCGCGTTGTAACTAAACACGACAACCATTCGGAACCCATTCCAGCCATGGTTTAGCCGTAAGCGCATCTCGACGTCGTAAAAAATGCACCGACGTTAGCTTTAAAACACGTTCTGTACGCTGTTACCGCTTAAGTATGCGAGACTTCTTATATGCGTGCTCAATCAGATTCACATTGCAACCAAGTGTGCACATATACCGGCGAACGAATCGAAAGCGTTCACGTGAGAGCTCTGAAAATGTGATAAACGTGATATGCCATCGTGGCTAAGACACGGCAAGGGTATACGCGCGTCAGGGCTGCACCGTATGTTTTATCCAGTCAACCAAACAAAACAGGAAAAAGTTGAGGAGCCCTTACCCTATTTCGGGAAAATCGGGGCAAGCGAAGTTCGGCATGGGCGTGCCCCATTTTTCTTTCTTTCTTTCTTTCTTTCTTTCTTTCTTTCTTTCTTTCTTTCTTTCTTTCTTACTCGCTTTCTTTCTCTAGTTGTCCTTTTCTTTCTATATGTCCCTGTCTTTGTTTCTTTCTTTCTTTGATGTCCCCATTCCTTCTTTTTTCTTTCTTGCTTGTTTTCGTTCCTTCTTTCCTTGCTTCCTACTATATTTTTTATTTCCAGCTTTCTTTGTTTCTTTTCCTTTTCTTTTTCTTTGGTGGACATGGAATACTCGAAGCGCCAGAAAGGAAAGAAGTGCACGCACACTGCTTACATGATGATTATTTTACCAAAAGCAACACTGATGTCAAATTGTGACGCACAACAAGCTTCCCTTGAAAAACAAACAACGAGAACGTCCTTGACATAAGTGAAGACGCTGGTAGAGATACTGCCTCACAACAGTTGTGACCGCAGAAAGAGTGAACGTGATTCTCATTTTGCATTAATGAGAGACGCATATATATATATTTTCAAGAAAATTGTCTTGAAAAAGGTCAGGCTCTGACCGAAACGTCGACGAATAAATTAAATATTATAGAAGTGCTACGTCTCCCTACTTCGCCAAACTATATATATATATATATATATATATATATATATATATATATATATATATATATATATATATATATATATATATATACACACACACTGTATATGCAAAAATTACTTGGGTTGCCGCTAGTTTATAACAGAATTGACGATGCGCCTCTTAAAGAACGACGGTTTATTAAGTCAACGTTTCGGTCGGAGCCCAACCTTTATATATATATATATATATATATATATATATATATATATATATATATATATATATATATATAATCATAAAACTGTGCGCGCGCAACAACACTGGGCCGGGCGTACTGCCAAGAGTACACAAAAGAGCGCCTGAACAGGTGGCATTGTGGTCTGAAAGCGTACGCCAGTTGAGCTGAAATTTTCAAATGCTTAAGCGGAATATCTCCCACTGCCCCTTCTTGCTTGTTGCGGAATACCCACCGCTTAAACATATTTGGGGGCACCATTTTTATACATATGATCGATATACGGGCAGCATCATTTAACCTCACTTAAATTCTGAGCTTATTTCACAATGTTATTCCGACAACTCATATTCAACGAACTGTTTCGTAGCCGATAGCTCGGCATTTCATATTTATGCTACGCTACATAGTATACAGTGTGTTTTTGGCACAAATACAACTCATATTAGAAGATACACCAGCCTGTGTCTTGCTTTCGCTCTGCTTACTGTATTACGGCGTACACACTTCCAACCAGTGACCGTAAACAGTGTATATGAAATAAGAACATATGAAGCTATTCCTTCCGCTTACGCACAGACACGCACCCTGCTGAAGTATAGGCGTTTCCTTCCTTTTATCTCTCCTCCGGACTCTGCTCTGAACGAACAATGCACTAAAGGACAAACAACCTTTAATCCTACTCTGCCCGGTCACCTCGGGAGCATTTCCGAAGCCTGCGGCGCACTGCTTCTCCTTTCTGTACGGTCCACCTTGTTTGTCGTACAGACACCGCATAAATAACCTCTTAGCTTTTATTCTGCACTGGTCATGTTCCTTTGAATCGGTGAGTCTGCTCTGTCTATTCTTATAATGTTAAAGCATGACATCTGCAAAACAAAGTCGGATGAATCGGAAGTGTCACCGGCACAGTGTTGCTAACTTCGCAGCTCACCATAAAAGTAGAAAAAAAAAAACAAAGCGGCAGTACCCCGCCGCGGCACAATACTAATTGTAAAGGTCCAGGGTTCGCATTTCTTACGGTAAGGGAACTTCCATAGTTTCTTTGTTGAAAAGTTTACGCTTGGCTGATGCCTGAGTTGCTTGCCTACCGATAATGTGTTCCAAGTCGCAATTTCACCGCGGCTCCGCGCTCATAATCTTTAAAGAAAGGCCTCGACGAACTGTTTCGGAAACGCTCAAAAGCACCTGCTACAGGAATAAAGACTGGTGTTGCAACCAGACCAACAAGAGCAGAGAAGACAATGCTAAAGCTAAGACATACGCAATAACATTGCCTATGGGAAGAATGAATGGCATACTAGCTACCTACAGCGGGAGCTGGCCCTCTCCTTAGTACTTGTGACGTGTCCTGTGCACCAAAGAGACACCCAGAAGATGGTGGCACGTGTACACGTATTTAGAACGTCACAGATGACAATGCGCGCTGTAGCAGGCGAAGACGGCGTTGTGTGTATCGAAAGTTATCTTGAGATTTAGCCGCACTGAGGAGCTACTGATCTGAAATGAGTTCACAGTATCGCAGGAATCGTATTGTCGAATTCGTTTTTAGGCTTTAAGAGTTTATCAGTGTTTTTTTATTGCGACCCATGCCTTTCGCATTCGAAAATACGAAGTGTACAGCGGGAACCCTTTGCCGCTTTTATGAAGGTGTCTTTTCTTTTTCCCTTTTCTTTTCTATACTAACACATTCATTGCAAAAAGGGGGAAAACGTCGTCATGTATAGTACTAAAACTGCAGGCGGTTCTAAAGTTAATTGCGTCGGAGTTTTACTTTACTGTCAGCATTTCTAGTGGCCTTTATCCAGGTTCAGAAAGCGCGCTCCGCGAAGTTTCCTAGTCGATCGTGCCTTTCATTGCTGAAACCATTGCCAAAGCCCACCTTTCAAAAAAAAAATAATAAAAAAATTAAACCTGTTTGGATTGTTCTAATCCATTTATATGACATTTTGAATAAGTATTCATTTCTTCAAGAGTTTGTAGTTTTAGAGGACGACATAGTCGCACACGTTTTCTAGCACATAAATATAAATAAACCAGCAATGAGCAAATGAAACATGGAAAAAGTAAACCTAAGCAAATGGGCATATTAAAAGAAATGTAGAACATTTTTTTTTTTTTTTGTATGGAGCGAAGCGGCGTAGAACTGGGCTTCTGCGCATTTTTGTCGTCCGTAAGCAAGAAATTGCGGGCCGATCTTATGGAGACAGCACAACCCAGAGTAAGGTGCAGGAAGCCTCAAACATTCAGCCAATAATAATAATAATAATAATAATAATAATAATAATAATAATAATAATAATAATAATAATAATAAACCAGATAATTTGTTCCATAGTTTGTGCTAGAAGAGCTTAGTTTAATGTACCACACTAACAGCGGCTCAGCCAATCAACAACAGTCGTTCATATACTCAAATTTGACGAGGTATCTAAGTACCCAAAACTAGTCAATGTACATCTCGCTAACTGCAAAGCTATCATCAAAACCATTACGACATAACACAGGGACCCGGATTCGATATCTGCCCAGACCGCAACATTTTCTTTCAAAAAAACCACGGTTTGCCTCTGTTTGCAAGAGACTCTCTGAAAAATACGACACCAACCGGCGTATTCTTGTACCATAAGACGTCATCATACAGGTGTACGACGTCAAGATGACCATCGTGCGATAGTGCCATCGTGACGTCATCAAGTAATCTTACGCTGCACCGTCATAATGACACCACTATGACTTCATGTGGTCACGTCAACACTTGATCACACGACTTTCGGTATCATTCGCGTTTACGCTGGACTGCCTGGCTGTCTGTCTCACTGCCTGTGATCAACGCACAACTTCTACAGCAGTGGAATTCAGCCGAATATTGACCATTCACAGTACGATGTTCTGTCATAGATGCTTCTCCTAAAGGCAGATCAAGGCAGACTCGGCGATCAATAAAGGCAATGCACTTTCGGATCTAAGATTTCAGCTTCGAGGAAGGGTACGATAGATGCGTGCGCTTCGTCGCTATACAACCGACAGCAATAACGACCTTTTGAAAATTTCAAATTTAGTACAAATAATACGTATGTGCAGTGTGTATACGAAGCCTCACAAGCGCCTTCGTTCTAAAACGGACGGCGGGAAATGATACCGATGATTCATAGGCGTCTTTCTATCCGCTCATTTCAATGCCAGAAAAGCGGTATACGAATCGTTTGCTTAGCAGCCCATTTTCGCGTCATTTCGAGCGCGTCTTCATATCCCATATTGAGCGCGTCAAGTGGCCATTATCAACCTTAGTTATTTGTTTTGTCTTGTAACTTCACGTTTGATCTTTCTTGTTTTTAGTTTATTTTATTTTATATTTTTGGCATTTCGGGTTCTTATTTTTGCCGCGACGAGAACGATAAACCAAAATAAAGGCAACGAAGAGGCATCAGAAAGTTTCGTATCAGAAAGACTCGTGCCGGGGAAGGAGCAAATACGCTGGTTCTACACTGCAACCAAGAGGACTCGGTGTGTTTGGCACCTTCCCTTTTCCCTAGTCGCTTCCCGTATTTCTATACACGCTTCTGTTAGTCGTCTAAACGACTACTGTATTGCACGAAAAAAAAAAAGAAACAACAACAACAAAAAAAGAAACACGCAACTTATCGTAAACACTTGCGGGAAACGCAACGCTCACACATAAAAAGAAGTCGTCATATGAATACAAAATTAAGTGATAAGGTAAAATGATTTAGGCTCAGCGACATACTCGCTGGCTGCTCGGTGAGAGAATCGAAAGAGGTACTTAAAAAAGGAAAACGAAAGGAAGAACTCATGCCTGAACACAAGAAATGGAAATACGCAATATGCTCACAATATGTCAGGCAACTCCACAATGGATAAAATGCTGGGTATGCGCGGAAAGGATGCACGAATGCAGACGCGGGAAAGCGAAATGTTAACTATCGCATACAGCCATTTGAAGGCGCTGCTAAACGAACTGGTGGCGCGAGGTGATGGAAAGGCAGCGAGAGGCATTGCCAGAGTCTATCACTTAACTTAAAAGCCCGTTGATCTCTGGGATTAATGCGGCGCATCAATAGCCTTCAGCAGCAAGCCTTTCCGTAAGAACTGACCAAAAGGTTTCTGCGCGAATGCTTTTTATTTTTCATTTCATTTTATTTTATGATTATTATATCTTTGTTAAGCACACGCGGTGAATGCCGATTGGGACGAAGAGTCTTGATAAGCTCTCTGATATGGAAGGGAAGCGTTGTCAGAACTGCTGAGACCGCAAGGCAGCGATGCACTGATTAGGCATACCGGTAGCATAAGCACAACTTTCAAGTCGAAGCCGAAACAAAAGCATTCAATCAGACTGTAAGATTCCAGTGCACGTGAAACAGAGAGATACAGGAAAAAGAAAATGACATTCCAATCAACATTCCAGCTTTCACATAAACTCAGTTTTCTTGAAAACTGGAAGGTTTCATGGATAACGCGAATGACCATACAAAACGTTAATGGTAATAATGAACGAGAGACAAACAAATGCGATGAGAAAGCAGGCAAAAAGGAACCTAAATACTACAAAACATGGTTGAATTACGGAGCTATACAATCAAGATGCGCTATCACTCCCTTCATGCCTCTGGAGAACCGATCAGCTCAAGCAGGCGTTCTGTAATTGTGGATGGAAAGAGCGCTCACCATTTAGGCACCGAAGAAGTACTTGCTGTCACGAGGTCGAAGACATCTGGCTCGATCCGACGCCGTAGCCTTGTGAAGGGCTGCAGGAATGAAGAAAACAAATGGTGATACATTTGCCACCTGAACTGTACCTAACAAATTTTGCAACACTCAGGGAGTATGTGTGTGTGCGTGTATATATATATATTGCCTATATCGAACTCTCCACATATCACCTCAAACACCACATGCATTTTTAATCTTTTATTTCGAACGAGGTCGGATGTAAAATGTATAAATCGAACGCCACTCGCACAGAACACGTGCGCCCTGATGACAGGCAGCAAGCTTTCCCGCAACTTAGCCTCGCTAAGGCTTATTCTTCTGGCGCACTTCATGCTTATTTTTTTGCGGTGGTATCCATCCTTATTTTTTCGTACTTTTGCGATGGCGCCTACCTTTTTTTATTATTGCTATCATTTTTTTTTGGGGGGGGGGGGGGGGATTACGTCATCGCGTGTGCATATAGCAAGCTTTTTTCGCTCCGTCCTATGTCTGCGTGAGTGGACGCAGCCGAAACCGCAGTTTCCAAACGGAGCAGGCTACACCTGCTTACTTCAAACTAACGCGATAAATACTTTGTTTTGTGTTCTACATGGGTATTTACTGCGCCACTAGTGGTTAATGGATTGATTTTGCGTGAGTTCGACGCGTTTTTCTATATATAGAATTCTAGCTATATATCGAACAATTTGAAATCCCCGCGCTGTTCGATATGTCGAGGTTTGATCGCGCATGTATCTGACGGCTCTCCCCACGGTGACCGGCAGTGGAAATGCCCCCTACCGCTTTCGATAGGGCGCCCACTGCTACAATTGGCCACTTTTACACCTTAAATGTGCGTCTGAAGAACCAAAAATAGCCCTTGTGCGCGCATCAAAGCTCTCCAAAGTGCACACAATTGACTGATTTGATTTCTGAGCTTTTACGTACCAAAACAACGATATCATTATGAGAGACGCCGTAGAGAAGGCTCCAGGAATTTCGACCATCTGGATTTCTTTAACATGCATTGACATCGGACAGTACACGGGCTTCAACATCTCGCCCTCATAGAAATGCTGCCGCCGCGGCCGGGATGAGATTTCGCGACCTTCTGATCAGCAGCCGAGGGCCATAGCCACTAGACCACCGTGGCGGGGCTAGAAGTGGACACTACTCCAATAATACTCACGTTTATCAACGTTTTATTTTTTTGTAGGAACGTCTTTCCTTTTTTAATAATTGTTCTATAAGGGTGACGAAAAAAAAAATCAGTTGAAAGACAGGCCAACAAAGTTTCAATTTCTATGCGATCACTACTCATATATTCAGGCCGAGAATATTATAACAAAAGGAGAAAACAGAAATGCAGGCTGGTTGAATGGAAAGGCTTCCCGGCCACATTTATGTGTTTTTAAGTGCCGGAGCGCTTTAGGAGCTCGGGCACTCGCTCCTCGTTAGGCATCAAGCAATCCAAAACACGTCTACGTAAGGCACAGAGTGATGAAAAATGTCACACAGCGATGAAAAATAAACTATATGGGCTTATATGCACCGATGAATTTCAACAGAACCGATCAATAACGGTTAAAAATAAACTAAGAGAATGAAGATTAAAACAATGATGAATAGCGAATAACAGCATTGATTTGACAATGAAGTCAAATTAGGTGAAAACAATTTGGAAACGCCGACAATAAATGCAACATCAACACAAGGGAAACACAGGCGAACCGCTGCTCCGCGGTTTATACAGCTTTCACTGCAACGGGACAGGTTTAGATTTTTTTTTTTCGTGTGTTATGATGTTAGTGTCCTAAGCCCACCCCACCTTCTTTGCCTTGACACAGACTCATTGATGATGATGATGATGATTGTGGTTCGGTTAGGAAAGGACGCTAATTTCTGCAGCCCATGTAGGGAGCACGGCTAAGCGTCCGTGGGGGTGGGAGGAAAGGGAGGGAAAGAGATAGAGAAGAAAGAAAGCCCGTAGTGGAGGGCTCCGGAAATTTAGACCACCTGGGGTTCTTTAACGTGCACTCACAACGCACAGTACACGGGCCTCTGGCATTAAGTATAATCCATAACATACGGACGCGGATGTGCCTTCCCCCCCCCCCCCCCCCCCCCCGTTCCCCTTGATTCGTTGTTTATACCTACACTACACATTCGCCAGCAGAAATATTTCATAGCATAGTATAGTATGGCACGGGGATGAGAAAGGGAAGCGAGGAGGAAACATGATAGGGTGAGGAGAAAATGAGAAGGGGAGAGGGTAAAGCATTGCACAGCTTTGTGAAGTATAGTTTATGCGCCACAGAAGGTGGATATGTGCCGAGCAGCTCTTAGCATAACATAGCTATGCATAGTATAGCATCACAGCAAAGTGGTGGGAAAGAGAAGTCAGAGTGACGAGGCGTGATGTGATGGTGAGGAGGAGGGAAGCGGGTAAAGCACGGCATTGCCTTTTATAATATAGATTAGCGAG
Source organism: Hyalomma asiaticum (assembly GCA_013339685.2). Taxonomy (NCBI): domain Eukaryota; kingdom Metazoa; phylum Arthropoda; class Arachnida; order Ixodida; family Ixodidae; genus Hyalomma; species Hyalomma asiaticum. The sequence goes on along the minus strand of CM023481.1, from coordinate 285,143,638 downwards.
GGGAAGCGAAAGGGAAATTAGGGAAAGGAGGACTGATGTAAGTATGAAGAGGAAGTAAAGGAGTAAGTGAGAGGGTAAACCATAACATAGCCATATACAATCAAGTATAACAAGGGGCGGGAAAAAGTGATGGTGAGAAGGAAGGAAAGGAGAGAATGCAATATGTAAACAGATAAATAAAGTTGACAGAGAGAAGAAAGATGATGTAGAAAGAGATAAAGAAAGAAAGGGACATGAAGAAACATAAAGGAAGAACTCAATCTGCGTTCGCGAGGTATTATGGCGCTTGCCTATCAGCTACGCTGTTCAGATCGCACAGGCATGGAACTGACTTCAATTTCTTCAACTTGGCGATATATAGACTAAATGCGGTGGTTCTTAGTATTGCGCACTTCAGCGCAGAATTCGTCGGTTTCTTTTTTGAATCGCTGACTTGCTTTGGCATCGCCCATTAGTTACACAGTTTCCACCGATCTTCCTTGACTAATTTTTATTACTTACTAAAGCTTCTCAAGGTTGTAATTTCGAATGATAACTAACGTCTGTTGATCAATATCTACAGTTCAGCCGAAGAGAGCTGGTGGCAAGGGTTCCAAGTTTCCGTGTTGTGCTGTTGCTGTGTGAAATTTCTGTCATGTTGCTTGGGAGAACTTTCTTGTTACCTCATACTACCTTTCGCCCAAATTTTGTTGCTGTAACTGATGGAGGTTGCTTTCCCTGAAAATCGAATCGAGTTTTCAAGCGCTCCTACTCCGTCCTCGCCTTCTAACGCCTAATACACGGTAACTTTCTTTTTTTTTCTTCCGAAATGCAAGCATGTTAGTCAGCTTTTACCCCCGACTACATTTCCCTTTTATATCAGGATGAAAACATTTGCTCGCTTCTCCGCGGCTGCGCGGGCTGCAGCTCACGCGGCCTTTCAAGCTAACGAATGCAAAGTAGACAAGGTCGGAGCTGTCGCCGGAGGCTTAAGCTCGATTTTGTCGAAAACGAAAACGAGCGATACAAATATAAGGTGCAAAAGCGCGCGGTCCACAGTCAACAACTCCCGTGCGGCGCGCATGTCAGAAAAATCTGCCCACTGGATCGACAATACCAGCAAAGAGAAGTAAAAGAAGGAAAGAAAACTGTCCTTCCTGGCCATTTTAATTAAAGGGACGTCTGGCACGTTCCCTGTTCATTTAAATTGTACTCCCGGGAAAAGAGGAATAGCGGAGAAAACAAGCGCAGTCGGGCATCGACAGGGAAGCAAAGAGCGAGCGAGTGCGTAATTACGGCGGCGAAATAAGACGGCTAAGTCATTTCATCGCAGATACTCGCCCAATATCGTTCCTTCAGACACGAAGGCGCGACGGTTCCTTCCATTTAATTCGAACGAAAGTGCGTCGCGTACAGCGGAAAAGGAAAAGCGGCCGGATGTGCGCGAAAAGAACAAGAAACTGTGCGGCGCTTCGGTCGGAAAAGCTTTCGCACTGTTTACGAGACAGGGACGGCTAATTCCTGCCACCTATAGCGACCCTTTGCGCTGCCGAGGGGCGGTGGCTTTCGCCTCGCGACTTCTTTTTTTCTTTTTTTAGTTGTCTTTTGCCAGTTGGAAATAGTGCAATAACAAGCAGACCGGGAATTAAACGAGAAAACTAATTTTGCACCCGAGTGCCTTTCACCAATGCCGCCGGATCGGTGCTCCCTCTCTAGGTTTCCAACTGGAGCTCGTTGGAGTTTTCTCTCCCCCTGGTTTCTCCTTCCTCCCCCGACCTCCCTTACACATCCTCTCTTAATTAATTCCAGGCAAAGTGTGAGGACAAAGGGGGGCGGTGCTTTCCTAACGAGTTCCCTGGCGCCGCTCGTCCAATGAAAAGTCAGCTCATTAGTCTCCCCCCTCCTTGCCTGCCGTGGCCCCCTTCTCGCAGGGGCGCGATAAAAGCGGACGAAAGAAAATCATCGCCCGACAAAATGGCCGCCCCATTTCTATCTAAACTGAGCGCGCGCTGCAAAATGGAACAAGTAAAACGAGGAAAAGTCCGGCGAACGAAGCCAGTCCACCACGCGGGAGCTTCGGCGCACTGCGCAACATTCTTGGGCCGCATTATTTTAATAACGGCGCGAAGCTACGGCAAAGAAAAGACACAGGCACAAAGTGTGGATATATCATTAGCGCTGGCCTCTCCCCTTATTCCGGTGCCTCCTCCCGGGCGTCATTTATAATCAGAAGCGATCTCTGCAAACGACAATGAAGGCCTCATTTGGCGAGGCGCTGTATTTGGAAGACAACGGCTGAGCCAACACGCCGCGGCCCGAGCACCGAGCCGCTTCGTCCTAATGGGCCAATTACAAATTACCCTCCATCTCCCTGCGCCACACAAATGTCCCCCTCGTTACGAGAGACGTCGAAAGAGCGGCTGCCATCACCGGGATGGAGAAAAATAAAGGAAACCTCAGCGATGAAGCGTCCAAATCCGGCCGCCGAGACGGCAGATCGCGGGACGTGATCTCCCTGCAGTGAAGCCAGCCCTGGCGGCGACAGCAGCCGTGGCTGCTTCTTCTCGGGCCGGCGGAATGGCGGCCGCCACCTTCTGGAGACTGGCGACCATACCGACGACCCTTTCCCGAACCGGCGACACTAAGCTCGCGCACGGCCCGGTCTTGCGCATAGGGGACAGATATCCGGGCACCACGCATTTCTACGCGAAGACATCTGGGGCTGGGAGGACAATGACAGCCGCGCAGCCCGCCACACAGTTTGAAACCAAGCCGCTTCCCCACTGAAAATGACGCAGTATCTTTTGCAGCTGCGCAGCCCAGGGGCTTTGATAAAGTATAGCGAAGAACAACGCATATACGTTTAAAAGGTGCGAGTCACATTCAATCGAGAAAGCGACGTCAGAGGAAGGTCGGTTAATCGATAGACGTGGAAGAAGCTCTTAGGATTGAAGTTTTGTCTTCAATAGGCCCCCTGGGACACTGTTTGAACATAGTCAGGGAAAGGTTCATCTCAGTCGCTGTGGCTCCCATGAACGCGTTGACCAAAAGTTATTACACTGCACGCACCAGCGAATTAGCAATATCGTTTCAAAGACAGCTGCAAGCCGCATGCCCTTCTTTCGACAAATGATGTCACCAGTAGCACCGACAACTTCGCTTGAGGCAAAGCCAGCATTGGTGACTTCAAGATCGCTGAAACATCCTCAATAATGCTTTATTCCTCAATTTTGAGGTCAACAAATCGAGCAACAGCAAGAAAACTTAAGCGACGCAGCCGGTGCCACCTGTGTCATTTGTCGAAAACAGGGCAGGCGACATTCAGCTGTATTTGAAGAAGAAATAATATTTGGCTGTCGTGTTCATAAGAACCAACCACTAGGACTGATTGAAACCTTTTTCTGACTACGCTCAAAAAGTGTTGTAGGCGCCCTGTAAAGGCAGCTCTTCCCAGAGGAACATTTTATAGCAAAGATGTTAAGGAACCTCTCTGTAATGACGACTCAAGAAGCCTTCGATAACTTGCGACTTAGTGATAATGCCACTTCCACATCGCTACACGGAGAGGAGTATACACACGCTTTCATAGGAAGACGCGCGTCCAGAGTCGGAGTCCAGTTAAATTTCAACGTTTTTTTTTTTTTTTTGACGGCAAAAGCCCTATGTGCCACACCAAACGCGAGGTGGAACTGGCGTTGGCGTCAACCCGAATAGCACCAAAAAAATGTGGTTGATCCCTCTGTCATAGGAATCGGTATAACAAGAAAGTGAAACCTGTCTTCGCGAAGTTGTGGAATGCATAAGCGGAAATCTGGCAAATCGAGGGGCAGGAGATGGGTTGGGTACTGTGAACATGCGAACATGTAGACATCAGCCGCGCCTCGACACGGCACAAGGAGTTGTACACCCGGTAAAGTTCTCGAACGACTCACATTGCTCCGGAGACACTGAATTGCACGCGCCAGAGCCCTGCGCAAATCCTCCATAAACAAGGAGCGTCCGCAAACGGTGATACGTTGCAAGCGAAACCGAACGGGTTGTCAGCGGATCGTTTTGTGAACACACAGCCAAATGCAGCGAAAGACCGATCATTTGCTAGTCGACGGCCGTCGTTGCGTTCCTGGAACAGTGCGCGTCGCAACTCACCACACCTGGCCATGCAAGACGAATTTTGTAGCGGCCGTGTTCGTACTTTGTCCGAGGAACGCACCGTCATGACGCCGCCATGCCCCAAACCCACGGCGGTCGAGACGCGAAGACTGCAAAAGCGCTGACAGCCGGCGCAAATTAGCACGACAATCTGCTTCGCTCTATCCATCGTTGATAGCGAACCTAAGCAAAGTAATTGATTTGTGGGGTTTAACGTCCCAAAACCAGCTTTGATAATGAGAGACGCCGTAGTGGAGGTCTCTGGAAATTTCGACCTCCTGGGGTTCTTTAACGTGCACTGACATCGCACAGCAGATGGGCCTCGACATTTCGCCTCCATCGAAATGCAGCCGCCGCGGCCGGGATTCGATCCCGCGACCTTCGGATCTGCAGCCGAGTGCCATAGCCACTAGACCACCGTGGCGGGGCAACCTAAGCAAAGAGTGCAGTATAAGGGAGGCGATGCTAATTTAAGAGCAATTTTGCTTGTTAATATAGTTCGCTGTACTAAACGCCTTTACTTTAACTGGACGACATTTAGATGCAACTTGTAAAGCGATATAGTGAAGATATAAAGCCCATCTGTTCACTGCATAAGCAATGTTGCTGCGGCGTACCGGTAAAGCTTCCAGCTCCTCTCGTCGGATCCCAGGTGAATGTGGGTTCGAGTCCGAGAGGGTGGAATGTTATCATTCTAAATGTATATTCATTTTTTCAGAGATCCGCTTCCGTTATGGATGTAAGTCATAGATTTCTTGGTGGACCCCGGCATAAAACACTTTCGTGTTAAAATCAGACATCAAACAACGACGTCTCGTCCATTTGGCATGTACCAAAATTGGCACGGCAGGGTAAGACTGTATGACCAACGTTACTGATAGGGCATGACATCGATAACGTTACAGTATTGAAGTTAGCGGGATCGAATCCCGGCCGCGGCGGCTGCATCTCGAAAGGGGCGAAATGTTGACGCCCGTGTACCGTGCGACGTCAGTGCAGGTTAAAGAACTCCAGGAGGTCTAAATTTCTGGAGCCCTCCACTACGGCGTCTGTCATAACCATACTGTGGTTTTGGGACGTAAAACTCCAGAAGTTATTATTAACATTACATCACTGTCATTAGCGCCACGATTAATGATAATACGACATCATCTGTAGCGCATACATGAATTCCTCGGACAGGGATATGCGTGAATGCGCAACACCTGCATGCATGTTAACATTTACAGCCTACGTCACGTTATGTCAAGTAATGTCACATGAATTTAGAGATAACTTGTAGCATCCCACTTTCTGGACACGCTGAGTGGCTTTCGACGTCAAATGGTCTTTGCATGCGATAAGGAACCGGTGAATTGTTTTTCCTTCTTGTTATTTATGAGAAAGCTTATACGTATTGTGTTTCCACCGGTATCCACAACACGCGCACGGCAAGAATAAGATGTGTGTTCCAAAGGCGTAGTTCCATCAGATAGTTCAGCTAAGCTAGTCGCAGTCATTGGTACATAGTTTAGCGTCACTATTCTTGACACAGCTGGTCAGAGGATATGCAAGATACAAGCACTGCAAACGCGTGAGCTTTTCGCCGCACGCCAATGGCATACACATTCACGAGCAGCTGATTTGCACCCTACGTTTCTTCACTCGAAACATCAAACCTTGGTAGAGGCTCTTTCTCGTTTCCCATGCCCCACACAAACAAGAAACTCGTCGCTCTTGCTCCCTGTTGTTTTAAAGAAGAAAGAAAATAGCGACTTACACGGTCCACGCTTTTCAAATCCTATCATCCATGCCTTCTAAATATCGCGTGACTCTAAATCTAGCCCAATAAACCAACATAACATTCATTACGAAGAAACAAAGAGTGACATTCCTTTTCATTATCTTTATTTCTTTATTATTTTTCCTTAAGAACAAAATTTTGTTCGCCGATTGCTTACACCTTATAAAACCCACACTAACGTTTCCAACTATTTCTTTCCAGGCATCGTAACATTTGGGGGATAGCCTACCTCTGTCACGTTTTTGTTGAGCGTATTATAACATTAACGGTACTGCTAGAATGTGAATGTTTGTTTTTCTTGCGCTTACTTTACAGAAGCGCATTTCTATTTATTATGAATATTTCCTTCTCTGCCTTCAAAACTTCCTTGTTATGAACTTCGAACAAGTCCCTCCCCCCCATCCTTTTTTTTTTGTTGTTGTTGCTGTTGTCGTCGTCCCATAAACTGATAAGGCACGCTTGTGTCAATCGAAGTGCGCTTCATTTTTCTATGCATTAAAGCTGCCTGTGTTCTATTGTAAAATGCATATTACGTGTTTTTTTTTTTTAGGAGGTCTTGCTTCCGTGAGATTAAATATATATTGCGCATGACATGGGTTTGCTGCTTATTTTTCCGTGCACTGAATGATGTCTGTATTTTAAAAAATTACGTCACTACCGTTGTGTTTTTCAAATACCACAGCAGGGCTTTATTCAGTAGTTGCAGGCAGACACTGTGCTGCTTTCTTCTACAAAAAATTTGAATCGCCCCCACCCGCCAAATCTAGGGCCCTAATTTAGGCGTGCAGTAATAAATAAATAAATAAATAAATAAATAAATAAATAGATAGATAGATAGATAGATAGATAGATAGATAGATAGATAGATAGATAGATAGATAGATAGATAGATAGATAGATAGATAGATAGATAGATAGATAGACTAGTCGAAGAACAACAAAACCTCACAAAACTGCCCGTGCCTCTTCACAGCTAGATACAGCAAGTGGTATACTCAAAGTGGTTCCTCAAAAGCCCTGCTCTATAAACTCCGTCAAATCACACTATTCATAATCGTCATGTCTGTTGACCAGCACAATACGTCGCTCACAGTGGCGTTTCATCCTTCTTAGTTGGGCCTGTTCACACTCATCTCTGCGTCCTAAACACCATGACGCATGACATTTACAAGGTTTAGGACAGGGCCTATACGCTATGACCATTAATCTTCGGTTCCTGAAGGTATAGTATACTGTTTACACGCTGCTCGCAGTGGTCTTCTTGCGGCCGTAATATATGGCGCTCCCATAGCGTCTGAACATCCAGCAGATCACGCCACAAGTGGTTCCGATGCGTCGAGCCCGTAATAACTACACCTGCGCGAAAACTGGTTCGACAACGACGCAACAAGTTAAGGAGAAAAAAAACCGAAACGGAAACATGTTCTCAGATTACTCTGTACTACCAAACGTGCGTACACCGTAGGCAGAGTGTACCCAGAAGACTAAACGGATAGGTTTCCTGTTCACCGGCGCGCCACGCCCTCCGAAGCCCGGTGCACTGGCACAGGAGCCCGTCGGTGCAGGCGCGCCACCATGGGCGTCGTGACATGCAGCGCGACAAAGCCGAGTGGGACGACAGACCGACCGGAATTCGCCCCGGCTGCAGCTACGGCAGTGCGGCGCTCGCAAGCGCTGGAGGAAGCGCACACGACGACGAAGCGTTTCCACAGCGCATGCAATTTCCATGCCGGATACATATCGACGGAGGTTGCTCGATGTAGGTGAGAAGAAAAACATCGAAAAGAGCAGCGAATCACGAAAAAAAAGTGTCCCATTTCGCCGAGCGCTGCGCATTAAGAGTTTACAAGCCTGGCTGACGCGGATCAACACAGACGCCCCGGCATCCAGCAAGTATAAATCTTGTCTCCGGGCTTTTTACATAATCGTTTACGCAGTCTGGGCTTTCCGCAATAAAGTCTCCACCCCGTGGCGAGGGCGTATTAAGAGCAGTGCTGCAGCAAACGCCACAGAGAGTAAAGAAAGAAGCGAGGAGCGCCGCTCTGGCGCGCAGAAACTTGAAACATTTTCCACACACTTGCTTAGCGAGCATTCATAACTCACCCCTTTTTGTTTGTTTGGTCATTCAGGCTCGTAGCTGAGCAGCTTTCTTTATCTTTTATTGTTATTTTTGTTTGTGCGCGTGTGTGTGTGGTATGCTGTGGCATACCACTTCGGAAAGGTGGCACATTTGTTAAGGCAAGAAGCAAAGTAATTCCTGCTCCCGAAAAAAAAAAAAAAAAAAGAAACACCTGCACATTCATGGACGGTCACAAATACTTCGTAAGAAATTCGCGCGTTCGCGGAACAGCATAATCTCAAAACTAGGCACATTGAAATGCGAGCTTACGGAGGCAGACCGGGCTCATAAAATATCTGAGGTACTCTGAATTGGACCCTTTTCCACACTCTAAAATGCCTGAAATAAATAAATAAAAGCTAGCCAGCTATAAGCAACGTGATGATGAAATTTGGAAATGTGACAGACGGTATGCGGGCGATTTAATTTGGAAGGTTCCCCTACATAGAGCCGAAACACAAATTAAAAAACTAAAAATAAAAGGGGGGCGGGGAGACTGCAAGCATAGAAAAATCGCAATTAAAAGACGGTCAAAAGTGTCTGAAAGGTAAATTCTGCACCACACAAACTTCGCACGCATTACATGCTGTTGAAAATTTCTAGTTCGCCAGCCGCAAATATCGCTATTATATCGACGTATGGGGCATGATTCGAGCGGTGATTGCTGCACAATTTTCGATATAACTATGAAACAGTGAGCGGAGCGTGGCTCTATAGCAAAACCAACCATGCGTCATTTGATTAGGATTTCAAGCAAGAACCTCATATGAGGAAGCAACATATACGCTATAATCTATAATAATTAGCTTTGGACATAAGCGCAAAAGTGACACTATACGTAAGGTACATTATGCCCTGTATTTATACCCTGAGGGTACTTTAAATAAATAAATAAATAAATAAATAAATAAATAAATAAATAAATAAAACAAAGTTTCGCCGCCGCTGAATAAAAACGCCCATCGATTGAGATCTACAGCGCGTCTAGCAGCAACAGTTTGGCGCATCCGTTTAAACTTGTTTCCTATATAAAAAAATAAAGAAAGAAAACACTGTTGCTCGGCACCACTCAAGAGGCAAATGCGTACGTAATAATAATTCGGGAAAAAGTCATACTTTTCCTTCTGAAGAATGACTGCAACACTTTTCAGCACTCCCGATTTATTATCCATGACTCATCAAAGGGGTTCACGCCCATGAACTCATACGCAATAACTGCCTGTAAACGTATTCACTCATACGCACGATATTACGCCTTTAAAAGACGTTCTTGCGGATCAGCAGACCGCGCCATTATTGGTTCATCCACATATAACCGTGCAATGTACAGTGAAGGTATTATCGCCCGAAGGTCACGGGTTCGATCCCGGCGTGGAGGTCGCATTTTCGGTAGAGGCGAAGATGTTATAGAGGCCCGTGTACTGTGCGATGCCAGAGTAAGTTAAGGTGAAAATCTCCGGTTCCCTCCACTTCGGCGGGCCTCATGATCGTGTCGTGGTTTTGACACGTAAAATTGCAGCAATTATTGCGCTCATAACTAGTGAAAGTGCACCACCATCGAGGTACAGTGAACGGGCTGCGACTCCAGAGCCCCTGACGGAAAATTACGAGCCAAGTAGGCGAGGACACGCGCGTGGTTTGCTCGACTCCCACTCCCAGTTTCTTCTCCCAAGCACCCCGCCCCGAGAAGAAATAGAGGAGCGGGAACGAAGACGCCAAGTGGAGGAGGCCGTATTCGAAGGAGGCGAGAAGACGACGGGCCGAGGTGCGCGCCCGTTGACACTTGATGCGTCGCTGAGGCCGCATCGTGCGTTTTCCCATGAGCGTTTCTAATGAATATGCCGGCTCGGCTTGGGCTGTCGCAACGTGAAGCGTGCGCGCGCGCGTGCGCGCGGACAAGTACACGCCCGGTTCCCAGATTTAAAATTCAAAAGTCACTCAGGCTTGGATAAGCCTTGGTAATTGGTTCCCTGTGTCTGCAACACGACATTCATATTCAGAGGAGAGGGCATGACGCATGTCATCCGTGTCTGTTACCAGGGCCCCCAAACTCGAAGTGTTTGGCGAAGCTAAAAGACGAAGCGAGGAAAATACGAGCAAACAACTAGAAAAAGAAAGAAAGAAAATTAGCTAAAACGAAATGTAGACCGCAACAACGAGGAAGATGCACATTTTCTTTTTTTTTTTTCTTTTTACGTATTTTGATCGCATCTAGGAGGAGCTTACACGAATGTAGTCGAGGTGGCAGGAACGCCACCATTTGCCCAATGTATCCGGAGCCATCCCCAGGTCACAGTTCTGAGCGGACGTTCCTGCATATCATGAGAATGGTCTTTATAACCTCGAAATAGAAAGTATAGTTCAACTGTACAATCGGGCTTTCGGTGCAAGCTTTAATTTTACGCACCAGTGCATCTCGCTACTCTTTTATCTGCCTTCTTCATACAGGCATGTTGCACCCTCAACGGCCGAAAGCAACACAAAGCTCGCGAAAGGCACCGTATGGTAAAGCGCTCCGGATAATATTTGACTATACACAAGCGTTTTTACTTTTCGCCATATTGGAAAGCGACCGCCGCAGCCGGTAAACGAACCCGCAACTTCGCGTTGAACAGCATGCCGTTGCAACCACTGAGCCACCCAAGGGGTGGATAGGGGATTTTCTTCAAAATTGTAGGCTTACTGTAAGCCTCAAGCCCTAAAATGAGTATGGTGTGTCGACACCGAAAATCACGTTTGTATTATTCGCCATAACTTGATTATACCTGATTATTACGACCTAATAAATCCTTTTGTTCGAGATATATAATCAAAACCTATGGGCGGATGTGGAGGGAGATAGGGGAGGGCTCAGGACACCAGGGCGCCCTCACTGCATCCAACAATGGAGTCACCGCAGTAGGTCAGTACAAGCAGAGACGACAGGCCTAAGTAGCGCAGCTTCCAAAGACTTTCTCGATTAATCATACATGTGCTCGCATAAAGGACAACACAACAGCTCTGTCGGTGTTGTCACAACGCCGATGTGGACATTCTCGTCTCAGCAGCTGTGTCACTCACTCGTCGACCCACATGCAGACGATCGGCGCACGGTCATGCTGCCTGTCGCACATGCTCCGCAGACAGCGCCCTTTTCGCAAACAATGCCAAGCGCGCTTTCGCGTGTGACGCAAATACGAGCGAAGGGTTCTTAGCCGGGAATAACATTTGGAACTTTAAAAATAATCACAAAAGCAAGTACACAAGTGAGTCCTTAAGGCACAACAAAAGAGGTTCAGTGTGAAACGGAAGCTCGAAGCGATAAACATTGGTATGAAGAGGAATGCCGCTCAAGTCAAAGCGTTCAAATTCGACAAGGGTACATCGCGCCTTCTGCATTAGCAAGTCCCGCTGGCGAAACGTTGGCATCAGCAACAGTTCATGCACCAACGCTAATTGACAGCATCCTTAACTAGATCTACCTTAGTAATAGGAAAACTATACGCAAAACGCAAGATTTTTAACTTATAATCGATACAAAGGTGAAGGGGGAGGGGGGGCGAGACAACAACCAAAATAATTTTTACTCTAAACGTTAACAAACGTAAAAATTTCCACGTTTCGGGATCAGCTCGATCCCTTCTTCAAGGTTGATAGGGAGTACCACAGAGCTGAACTGATATACGAAGGCTTTTTTTTTTTTTTGGGTGGGGGGGGGGGGGGTCAGCAGGCGGTGGCGCCAACAACGCGAACATAAAAGCCTGAAGAACTAAAATACGGATGATTACTGCACTAGTTAATTACTTTCCTTGCAAAATACGTGCACTTGTATCGAAATCAGAGATCATAAGTGTGTTCTCAGTTGATTAAAACGCACATCGGAACAGGAACAATGATGTAAAAAAAAAAAGGTCACCTTGACAAACTTATTACAGCAGAAAATGATTTGTTTCAATTATCATTGTCAGTGCGAATACAGCATAACGTCGACGCCATAGGCGCTGTGAAAACGCGCCAAGCGTCTTAACACGTTGGCTCGCACGAAGGAAATCTCCCAGGAACCGTCAGCGTTGTGGAAGTCGCGCGAAGCATCTGAACGCGCTTCCTAGCACACGGGGCACTCCTAAACGCGCTTAATTGCTGCTGATGAAAGCACGCAGCTGTGACGTAGTAATTAGACAATCAGGCCTTCAAGTACAAGAGTTCTTGTGCTCAAATTCGGCCGTATAGATACAGCATGAACGTGTTTAGTTGTGTTTATACTTGTCCGGTATACAGATGCGCCATGCTGACATTATTCGCGTGCATGCGTGTGCTGGTCAGTCGCGTCAGCGGACGGGTGCATGCATGGCTCTTCCAAAACCTGTCGCTCTAGCTGAAGAAATGCTGTTCACACACCAGACACGAAGAATAAAAAACGTGAACGATGAAATAACGACGCCGAATGCGGCCTACTGAAACCAAACTCCAGCCGTGTCTGGGTTCTACAGAGAAAAGCTAAAACAACATGGTGTGAATAAATAACCACCATTGTTAGATAAAAATTTCAGCCGATGGACACCAGGAAAATCGCAAAGCATGGCTAACCTCGTGTTAGTGCAACTGTCGAAGGAATAAAAAGAGATATAACAGTCTAGATCCAATAAAAATTATTACTCGTATTATTATTATTATATAGCTAGCAGGTACTTTTGATCACATGCTTCTTGCATTTCCGTGTTTATGTGTTTTGATGTGTTACGCGGTTTGCACTTCGCACGAGGGCTTCGAATGACGTCAAACGGCCCTTTCGAAAGCAGCTACAACCTAATCCTTACCAGGAACGCTTGAGAGGGTGTTCCCATTGTTCACAGGCGCCTTACCCTCCATCATGTGGTGGTGTGTTGGTCATGGTGCTCGGCCGCAACCCAAAAAACGTAGCTTCGATGCCGGCCGAGGAGGTCGCATTTTCGATGTAGGCGAAAATGTCAGGAGCCCGTGTACTGCGCGTTGCCAGTACACGTTAAAGAACGACAGGTGGCCGAAATTTCTGGAGCCCTTTACTACGGTCTTTTCCCTCGATCTCTTTCATTTCCTTTCCCCTTCCCCCAAGGACGCTGAGCCGTGCTGCCGAGATGGGCTCCAGAAAGTAGCGTCCTTTTATTAACCGAACCACAATAATCGTCATGATGCGGTCTTGATCCCTATTTTGCGGTTTTCCTTGTTTGTGGTTTTGGGCTATTTGTTTTCGGGCACAGAAGTGGCACAAGGATTCTAAGATCTTCCTGGTCTAGTCATGTCTAGTCATGTGCGAATATATTTATATTCTTTCAACCAATAATACTAGTTTCCACAACTAACACATGAGCTTTTACCGAAAAGACCTCGTTGGCGCAGAATTACTTCCCGTGAATACTGAGATGCTGTATGCTTAATGGCAAAAATACGACGTTCTCCTTCAATTGTTAACCTGGCGTTTTGTGTTTACGCCACGAAATTTTCCGACCTATAACTATAAAGCTTCTCTGTCATGATACATAACACACAATGCGCGTAAATAATTACTCGCTCAGTAAAAAACTTTTTTAGCCGTTTCACCGCCTTTGTGTCACGTTTTAACCCACGGAAATTCCCAAATTTAAAACAATTCCACCGTTATACAACAGCACTTACGGAACTAAGCTTTTGGCAGCATGTAGCCGGTTAAAGAGAGCAACAACATCAACACTAACATAGCGGTAGTGATCATGGCGTACACTGATACACAGCTCCCAAAGTTTCAGCGAGCAGGCTCCTCTTCCTTCTGGCGCATCACTACCTAAAAAAAAACTGCATTTTTTTTTTATCCGCACGAAATATTCAAAGAATCGCGAAATTTTCTGTCAACAATATTTCTGTCAGAATGTTAACCTTTACAGACTATGCCAGATCATATTCACATGATGTTCGACGGCCAATGGTTGCGCTCTTAAATCCTTAGGTCATGGGTTCGACTACCATCAAAGGTCGCGGCTCATCGTCTTACCGCTTACAAAAGTAAAAGCTCCGAGGAACGTCGTTGCCACGGCACTCGGCAAACGGCATAAAAAAATTAGCAGTTTGTATATGGAAATTGCAATTGCATTAATTGATGCTCGCTTAGTTTTGCGTAGCTACCTTATATTGAAATCAGTTGCCAAGCTGTTGCTATGAGCATTTTGTTGCACTGCTCAAAATAATAGGCGGCAAAACACCAATGAAAGCAGTCTTTCCTTAAGCTGAACGTGTTTGCTCGTTCCGCAGGATGAAATCCTTGTCCCGTTGAGATCATCGTTAAACCGCTACAAGTGCTCGATCTTAAGAGAACGGCAGTTGTACACAACACATTTCTGAAAAATGCGCTTTGGAGTTTGGCAAAAACATTTCAAACATAGCGTACATCCGGACATTGCTAATTTTTCAAAATTATGGGAGCCAGAAATGTTATTTGTTTGCGAAAATATCCTTCGTGTTATCGACGAGAAACCGTATGATCCCGGGATTACATGTTCAGATACCGCTTCCATGTTACGTATTTTCGTGCCTGAACCAAAGCAAGAGGAGCTAATTTCTCAGCTCATAATTTTTTGTGAAAGTGCACGAAAATCACAAGATTACAATTTCGTTCCACGAGAAAAGAAGCTCACTAGAATATGGGGGCCTGGAGTGATGAAAATATCCTTCAAAACGACGAAAAGCAGGGAATATTGCCAGAATCGGCGTTTCGAAAAATAGACCTGCCTTTGACAGGATAACTTCGTTCCTGAATTGGACATGCTTGAGACAGCATTACGCTGTAGTTGAATCGAAACAAGAAAGACTTCCAATACATCACTGAGAATAACGAGAAATAAATGTAATTTCATCACAAAATTCACCCTTAATCATCATCATCGTCTTGTTTCTCACAATACTATTTCATGTTCACTGCGGGACAAATCCATCTCCGAGCAATTTAAGATGACCCGTGTCCCGAGTAAGCCAATCCAGGGCAATCCGATATTTACGAAAGAGCGCACCAAGCGATGGCAGCGAAGCCAACTGCTCTCGCGAAATAACAATTTCCCTTTCTGATATTTTCGAATAAACTTGACCGTCAAACGCGCAATAGTGTCTTTCTTCATCCTGCCCAAATATTTATTCATATATTGCGGCAAAGCCCTCTATGGCTATGATCCGGGACTCTATGGCGTCAGCGCGAAGAAATAATGGGTCGATCCCAAGTGCTGTATAAAAACCGCGTGAGGTACACAAAGCTTCAAGCATTCGAACAGCAACAAACAACATTAGTTTGTGTTAGAAGAGTGGTTGGAAGACCACCGGTCAAAATATAAAGTGTGCGTGTGTTTCGACCACTCCCTCTGTTCACAACAATAAAATGTGTTCATGCCTTTCATATGTGAGACGTAGCACCTCAGTAATAGTTCATTTATTGGTCGACGTTTCGGTCAGAGCCGGACCTTTCAGGCTCTGACCGAAACGTCGACCAATAAATGCAATACTACTGAAGTGCTACGTCTCATACTTATATTCATGCGGCAGCCGAAGCTACCTACTTCGCCGATTCGATTTTTTTGAAACAATAACGTATTATCGAGTGACAGTTCTCCTGACAAAAAGAAGAAAAGCTCTCCTAAGCAAAGTTGAGAAACGTCACAGTCTGCAAGACTTCACATGAATATTGCATATGCCCGCAAAGACGAGCGTCAGCAGTGGTTTGCGCACTTAAATCGCTTACCGCATAAGGCCGCACTTCACCGCTCTTTGTGTCACCGTTCGATAAACGACTTGGGTGTATCTGAGCATCGTTATCAGCGTCTTTTGCGCTGCTGCGCCGTGGATATGCACCCACCTTCCAAGGAAATAACCGCGTTCAGAGTGTCGGCTCCTTGACCCACGCCACTATCTTGCGCGTCCGACTACTGGGCTAGGCGATCCGACCCGTTTTGACTGCGTTCGTTCGTGTATATTACAGATACAAGATGGCAAAATTTCGGGCGACCTCCCCGTCCCTCGTCTACCGTTCTTCTACGTCTTTGTTATCTTTGTATAATACATTAGAGCTGCGACGGCTGTTCAGAAAACGGCTTATCCCTGCGATGGAAGTAGCGCTGGGGTCTCCTAAATAAATTTGATTTATTTCATATGAAATGTTTCTTGCAGTCGTAATTCCGCGTGGTAATTACTATATTAATCTGGCCTTACAGCAAACGAAGGACATATTTCGCATCTAATTCGCTAAGGCTGTCGGCGTCTTCTATCGTCCGTCACGGCGGGCCGATACTGGAGGCAGTGAAGTCAAGTACTATGCGTAGTGTTGCCGTGTCAGAAGCGATTATACCGAATTTCTGTTATTCAGCTCGAGCTGTCGGCTTCCAATGTCGTTGTTGTGGCGGCCACCGTAAAGCAAGCCCATCAGCAGCGACTGACGTGTCCCTGTGAGAGACACCGGCGCATCACCGCACGTTTCGCACCTCCCCAGGTTTTACGTTAGTGGAGCTGTCGTGATTTCTTTTTCTTTCTCATATTTGCAGACTACACAGATTGAAAGATTGCCCGAAAAAAAAAAAAAAACAGTTCACTTGACGAAGGTACGAGTCGTTAAACAAAGCAAAGCAGTGAGAAACATAAGCTCGAAACTTATGAAACATGTAATATTTCATAATCGGCAAAGAACTCCAAATCGTTAGGTAAGCCGACATGGAGAGGCCGTAAGAGCTTTCAGCAGAGAAACAATACGCCGAAAAACAATACAATAAAACCAAAGTGCCGAAGCAGCAGATAAATTGGACTATCCTGTTCAACACAGGAGCCGACAGTATTCTTTTCTGTAAAACATGCAGTCTGTTGAAGCGACGCAAGGCATTGTTCTGCCAGAAGGGCCAGTGATAACTTAAGCGAGACAGGTATAACGCACTATATATCAGCAGGCTTAATGCCCATTAGGGCCAAAAGAAAAAAAAAAGGCTATATTGTACTGGTGCACCTAAATCCTAGATGAGCGAGTCACTGCGAGCTGTTGTATCCACGGACGATGAACACCAAGCCAAAGCGCTTAGTAAGGTCTACAATTTGTATTTTCAATTTCCCGTAAAAGCTATTGTTTTAACGCGATGGCGTTACGGAGCTAGTGTCGCTGAAAATTCGGTGTCGCCGTCGGCCTAGGTGTCAGGTGGAAACAATATCTCATCGGGAAATAACCCCTCCACCCCTCCGCTATGTCACAGGTGCGTTAGTGAACAAAATTAAAATTTATCGAAGTAAAATTCATCAGAAAAATAGTAAACTATGACTTAACTAACGGCTATCCACACGATAGCTCCGACTGTAATTTGAATGTACGAGAAAACATAATTTCGCTGCAGGGAGGCGATATTCCGGACGCAGCGGCTGCATTCCGACGGCAACACGATGACTGAGCGACAGCTTTTATATTTTATCACTTTTTCAAAAAATAGCAAAACGTCTTCAAGTTTCCCATATTTTGGCGCAGAAACCGAGGCTGACACTTCGGTGAAGCTTTTGTAAAAATCTAAATATGATGCCCTCTTCACTTTCTTTATCTGTGTGTTATCAATTTTAGGCGGCTGGATTTTACAAAGAAAATAGCACATAGAAATATTCAAGTGTTTAATTCATCAGAACTACGATCCAATTGTGAACCACAGCGGCTGTCGTGACCTCACCAGGAGTTTCCAACGAGTAGACGGCACTTACAACACAACAGCAACGTAATGCATTGTTCCAGAGCGTTAATAATTGCTGAGGTATTACGTTCCAAAGCATTTGGAGCTGTAGGATTAGGGTATAGGTACTATGTTATTTCGGAGGAATAACGTCGGAAGGCATACGCGTATCTCTCGCTTAATACAACCTTAGGAAGAAATTGTTTAAAAATCAGTTGAATGCCTAAATTCATTTTGATATTTTGAGCCCATGAACACCTGTGCCTTCTATATTTCGTCTTATTGGTCTTTCAACCAGTCAAACCAATCGAGCCAATTAAACTACGAATCACTCTTCTACTTAGAAGACAATGTACGAGTCACTCTTCCACTTAGAAGAGAGGCTCGTAGTTGATTAGCTTTCTTCTGTTTTGTTCAAATGGCAGTTTAGATGAAAAAAAAAAAATCCCACAGGCCCCACGCATTATCGGAATCGCTGTCATGCGAAGCAGTCAGGGAGGAAATTGCCTATGACGAATAGCGTGGCATTCAGCGTAGTGTTACGAACAGCATGAACGTCTTTGTGAAAAGTATATGACTGGGTATATGCTTAACGTGGGCTAATCAGGAACGTCGACATCACGATGGTGACTTAACGGTGGCTCGTGGTACGACCTAACGTCGGCACTCGCGTTTGTGGGCAGAGCAGACGTCTACTTCGTCGAAGACAAATGATGAACGCCGTTGTGCGCTGATGTGCGTATTGTAAGAGTCGTTCTTCGACTATTCCTGCGGGATCGAACAAATTTGAACAAAAGCGTGCGGAGTGATATAGCAGAACATATGTATTTTTATTACATTGCTACAACAGCGCTTAACAAATATTAGAAGCGCAGTTTACGTTACACAAGCACAGCAATCACAATTACTGGTGCACTGGGTTTACTTATAATATATACCGTGTGGGGATAGGCCCCGCAGCCTAGCGGTAGCGTGCTTCCTTGGCACCTCCGGGTTCGATGCCCACGTATCGCTTGGTATGACGCCTTCGGAGGTTAGAGCGTAATTGTGCGTTTCAGTGTGTTTGCTGTTTCTACGTTTAGATCGCAGGCTACGTCAAAGGGTGTGCACTTCTTGTTTTTAAAAGCGTGTTGTAAATTGCAATATATGTTAAATGTCTACTTCAGTTGGCCTTTGAGATGGGCTGCATAAAATACAAACACCGGTGGCGCCTACACCTCGGGGCAAGTACTACAGGTATGACCCACATGCACTTGATTGCAGTATCGTAAATCTTAACACTTACGTGACGAGCATATCGTGTTAGGGGTGAAAAGGTCAATAGCTGATGTTCGTCATACATTCGTACCCTACCATCCAAATTATGTAGTATACCAGGACAGCACCAACACGTAGGCGGCTACATAGATAGGTAGGGTTAAAGTGACTTAAGTTCGCCGAGAAATGTTTTCCATTTAAGATGTTTTTAAAAGTATAATTAAGCTTAGTGTTACGCGGTACAGCAATAGTCAGTTTCTCCGTTTCTATGAAGGTCACAGCCTTCTTGAGCATGCGCGTGGTCACAACCTCATCGAGCAGCTTGCCTTTCCTCTTTGCTACACAGAACGTCAACGCATTTCGCATATTTGCATTATCAAGGGGGGATGCATGGGCATAGACACTTCTAAAAACAAACACGAGAAATTGTCAGAAGGCTCATTAATTAACTCCCGAGAATACACAATGCAGTCATGATGCGTTCTGTGCCCAAACGAATAATTTTGGGCCAACGATGTGCCATGAGGCCCGCTCTTTTTTTTTTCTTGTATGGATGGATAAGCATTATTATTATTATTATTATTATTATTATTATTATTATTATTATTATTATTATTATTATTATATCGAACGTTTTTCTTACCAGATATGCATTCTGGGTGTCAGAATATGTGTACAGAATATATGTAACTTCATTAGATACTTGCGTGATACCCGATGATTGGCGCTCAGCGAGGATAGTCCCAATTCATAAATATGGCTCGCCATTAGAATTAAACAACTACAGGCCAGTTTCCCTAACATCCACAGCTTGTAAGCTCCTAGAACACATAATATTTAAGGCAATTATGATACATCTGGACGATAATAAATTGCTTCACGACAACCAACATGGATTTAGGTCTGGACTATACACTTCAACTCAACTTGCCGAGATAATTCATGATTTTGTAAATTCACTAAATTTTAAGGGCCAGATTGATGCAGTGTTTTTAGATTTTTCTAAAGCGTTCGATGTGGTACCACATGATGATTTAGTTACGAAACTGTACGCTATTGGTATTGACCACAACATTGTCCGCTGGATTACATGCTATTTGTCTTCAAGGAAACAATATGTGATGGTTGATGACGGCGTTTCTGACACATTAGATGTACACTCAGGAGTGCCGGAAGGGTCAGTGCTTGCACCATTATTGTTTTTGGTATATATAAACGACATTTATTTTTCAGTTCAATCACCTGTAAAAATCCGACTTTTCGCGGACGATTGTGTTGTCTATGCCGACATTAATCAGCATTCGGACCAAGCCAGACTTAACGATGCATTGCACTCCATCTGCTCCTGGTGTGATAAATGGGGTTTGAAGCTCAACGCATCTAAAACGGCATCCATTACAGTCACGAACAAACAAAATCCGTTAGCATTCAACTATGCCATTAAGAACGATTATGTTAAAAAAAACTACGCAAGTCAAATATCTGGGTGTCACGCTCACAAGTAATTTAAATTGGGAGCTCCATATTGACAACATCTGCAAGAATGCGATCAAGAAGTTAGCATTTTTAAAACGTAAGCTACGTCATACTTCACCCTTTGTAAAACTAACAGCTTACAAAACGCTTATCAGGCCTAAGTTAGAATATGCAGACCTGGTCTGGGCTCCATAGCAAAAATATTTAATTAAGAAGATCGAGAGGGTGCAAAACCTGGCTCTGAGGTTCATTTACTCGAGCTATTCTCGTTTCGCGAGCGTATCTGCCCTTCGCGAGAGGGCAAAGCTAAAGTCACTCGCTCATCGTAGAATAGTCTCTCGATTAAAATTAATTTATCAACTGTACCATGGTCACTTTAAAATACCAACTGAACGTTACATAACCGACCCGCCCATGCGCTTTGATCGTACTCATCATAATAAGACAGTTAGGCAACCATTCAGTCACCTTAACGTACATCAATATTCATTATTCCCTCATGCTCTCTCATTATGGAACAGGTTACCGGAGAATGTGGTTAATGCTGGCACTACACAATCGTTAGCCCATCTCGTCAATGACATATCTTTTGATTTTTAAAAGTCTGCTATATATTATTTGTTTCTGATTGGTGCTATGAATTTTTTGTATTGTACTTTGTATTCTGTTACTGCTATAATTGCTATATATTATCTACGCTCCTTATTAATGTTGAGAATATTTGTAAATTTTATACCTTGTATTTCATTTTTTATATTCTGTTTGATATTGTCACTGACGTTTATGTACCCACTCCTGCTTGGGCCCGAATAGGGCCTGCAGTATTTGCAAATAAAAATAAAAATTATTATTATTATTATTTGCGTTAACTGTAACATTGAGGTTTCCGGCCAAGTGGGTGAGGTTGTCGCTCCCGGGCTCCACTGCACTGACAGCCTCATACACCTGCCCAGAAAGAGGAAGAGACAACACAAACGCCGCGTTTGTGCTATGCGGTTCCATATTCCTGCGCCTACACGCATTAGGTTTTTCATGGCGAAGATGCTTCGTGGACACAATACGCCAGGTTCACCGGCGCCATGAAGTGCACTGAACAGCAAGTAGACCTGTGCACTCGTGAACACGCGTATTCGCGCATACGGTTCACGCTCTCTTAAAGGGCTCCCTGTATACACGCCGTGGTAGCTCGTGAAGTTCGAGGACAGCGGTTAGATTTCCGAATAAAGCCGCCGCCTTTCTATGGGGAAGAAATGCAAAAAGTTTCACTTGCTCGTTAAAGAACCCGTGATGGACGAAACAAGGGGTCGCCCTCTACGGCGGGCGCATCATAATCATACATTAAATGTGCACATAAAACCGTAAATATTATTGAGTTCTATTTTTTTTAACCTTTCCCTGATAAGCTATATATCAGATGCTGACGTTCTGTTTCAACAAAAAGAAAAAGAAAAGGAAGGAAGGACACTATACGATTCCATCTGGTTGCTCTTTTTTTTTTTTTTATACGGCCTTGTAGATAGCATATGTCAATAATTCTGGGATTACAACCGTTCCAGAAAAAAAAAAAAAAACTACTGTTACGGTTTGTAGTAAATCATTGGCGCGGCAGTTCCTTTTTATTTTTATAGTGTGTGCGTGTATCGAAGCTTCATACCCGCTGTCGCCACCTTAGTGTCTTCAGCTCGTGCTTGCAGCTATCCGACGTTCCGAACGCTAGGTCGCCATCTGTCAGGAGCAAAGGGAAAGCCGGCGCCGTCTGAAGAAGTCAAGATAATAATAATAATAATAATAATAATAATAATAATAATAATAATAATAATAATAATAATAATAATCGCTCCGCCACATTTCCTGTCTTCATCAATGGCACAATCAGTTAAAAAGCTAAATCAAGCACATGCAAATGGCTTTGCTCCCTGGAGCTGTCCGTAGTATTACCTTTGCTCGTGGCCTGCTAGAGCGTACAGAGACCTTAAGTCACCGCACAGTGCTTTGCATGAGGTGAAATATCTTGCGAAGTGCACGCAACGTAACCGCTCACGGATGACAGATTGGAACAGCGGGACACGGCAGACAAAGAAGAGAAATGGATGAATGCTCTGGGCGTCCAACAAACGCAAGTGCGATGACAAAGCACTGGAAAACTGGCCAGCAAGAAAAGCATTCAGGGTTGCATTCTAATTTCCACGCTTTCTTGAAAAGTGAGAAAGGAAGCCTCGGATCGCAAAGGTGTAACACGGTGCGGTATTACAGTAGGGCGTGAGTCATTTGTACTTCAAGCCTTCTCCAGTTCCCGCTGGGAGATCTGGAGGCCTGTACCGTACCATGGAATCCGGAATACTGTTCCGTGTTGGTCCTCTACCTGTCTTGACAGGCGGGACTGACCACTGAGGGAGGACCAAAACGGAGTAATAGCCCGCATTCTGTGGTACAGTATATGCTGCTTGAATACGCAGCTGAACCACTGGAAGAGAACAAAGTTATTGATTTTGCAAAACGGATGTTGGTGAGTCCCCACGGGGCGAACATTGGAGCAAAAAAGCAATAGTTATATAGAAGCGAAAACACTGATATTCATCTGATGCATCTCATTGTGTACACGTATAGCACCTATGGCAATAAACAAAAGCTTTAGGTCGCAGTGCCCACACAGCAATATGATTTACTCCTTCCGATTTCTACCATGAATTTGTCAACGCAATCTGAAAAAAAAAAATGAAAACAACTATACGTGCTTGCGCGTTTGCGTGTTTGTGTGCCGAGTGCGTGATAAACATTGTTCCGCGTGTAAAAATTGTTCCACTCATGAAAGCCACCCGTAGCCCTTGAGTGTGAGACAATTGCCACCTTTAGCATTTATGTGTGAGATAATCCCACGGATGCGGGTTGTTATGCTAAAATCACACTGTTGCAGCACATGTGAACATGTGAAATATTCGCAGTATCTCGGAAACTAGCTGGCGATTTCACTTTTGCGCGTTAATCTCTGCCTGTGACTCCCAGGTTATGTCTCTACGGATACAGGGTTACTTTTCTTCAATACGTTTAGAATCATGGATGGATGTGCATCGATGTGATTTTACGCTCAAGTAGATAAATGCAACAATGATTTCAGTTTGCGACAACATACAACCACCCTTCAAATGTTATATTAATTAAAAACCTCGTGGCTAGATGGCGCTGGCACGTTATAGTTGCGAAATTGAGTCTATACAAACACACTCTCTCAGAGCTAAACTTTTCAGACTAACATTCAGAGGGCTTTCTATTATTATTATTATTGTATATGCCAAGAAAATCACGTGAACGAGCATGTGTAACATTAACGAACCTGAGCTGACGTGTTTCACAGTCGAATCGTTACAAGCAGAGACCGGGTCTCGCTATTTTTATTTTTCTATTTAGCCTCTTTCGCATCTCAATGTAGAATAAATCGATCATTCCTTTACTAGAATGCCCGTGTTTCTTCGTTAAGGGAGGGGAAATAAACGTGGAAGTTTGCGCCAAGTCGCGCAAAGCTTAAGGTACATCAAAGCTGGCTGATTCTTATGTCTAGCAATCATGCGATAGCATAGTCAACCAAAATTCGACCAAGATCAGACACCAAGTCATTGAGGCAATTCCCAAGTATTACCGATTATTGATCGATTAGCTATCGGTCGGCCATCACATGGTATCGACATGCTCCAGGGCCAACCGAGGCATGGCTACGTCAGGTCCGGTATTTTCCAAGGTTTATCAGTTATTGATGATTATCGATTACCCATAAATCGGCGATCGATCGACTATCACATGTTATCGACATTTTCCGGGGCTAACGTAGCACCGGCGGTCACTCCAGATATTTTCCGAGATTTATCAATTATTGATCGTTATTGATTACCTATCGATCAACTATCATTTAGCAATCACATGATATATACACGCCTGTAGGGCTAACCTAGGCACTGTCATGTCACTCCCGACATTTCCCAAAATTAATCGATTATTGGTCGATTATCGATTTGCGGTCGATCAGCTATCACACGCTATCCACGACGATCTTGGGTCATCTTAACTTATCTAGTATCTTAACAGCGGTGGCTTGTCTGTACAACCTGTAACGGCGCGTTCATGAAACGGCGCGGAGTATTCTGCAACGACGGCCGTTTTTCCTTCTTTAACAGCAAAGCTTTAACAGCTTTGCTGTTAAAGAAGGGGCCTTGAAATCTCCCTAGTGACAGTTTCGTTTGTCCCCGTGAACAATCTTGTTTTGCTCTCCTTTGCAGCGCTTGTGACTGGCCACATTCTCCGCAATACGCGGAGTGTCATCCATATATAGGACTTTCTTGGGAAAGCGCACTGCCTTTGTTCTTAAGCACATCGTTCATTTCTTTCGCCACTCCTTCCTTCTGTTCCTTTTCTTGGTTACGTTCCAACATCTTTGCTTACTCATGAGGTGTGTATACAGCTGTTGTTGTTGTAAAGTTTATGAACACTCCATTCCTAGCCAGCCCACCTCAAACGGGCAAATGACACTGCGTTTGCAGTCGGCATCCCCGAACTCAGTTTAAGCCTCGCAGCGAAGCCTGCCTTCAAGCTTGACACAAATGTGGACATCAGCAGCGAAACCGCTAACAGCGCGACGCTCCATTTTGCACGCAGGTTCACATAAGTTTCCCGTTTTACAGCGTAAGCTGTTATGAGAGCACAACAAGGGCCGTTTTTGGCGCCGTAGTTGTCCACCGCCGCCAGTGTCCGTAACCACTATCGCGCTAATTTTAGAAAGAAATAATCAAGACCGAGGAGGATTTGAACCCACGTCGAGCATTTGAACCAACGTCGAGCATGGCACTCGAGTATTCTACCACTGAGCTACGCCTGCGGTTGAAAAATCACCGCTAAAAGACATATACAGGTATAAAGCCTACCGAGGAATCGAATTACGCGTCGCGGAAAGTGGATTGCATAACGAGTGCGAGGAATCATTTGAAAGAACACAGGGGTGCATGCTTTGCAGCTCTGCACCCATTACAGAGGCATCACCAACATCATCATTGTGAAACGATCTTCTCAACTTTTCCGTCTTCATTACTACGTCGTGAAGCAGTTTTGTCGTATCGTACCATGCGTCAGGCGACAGGCGACGTGCGCAGCCCCGAAAACAACCTGACTTGGCTCTTCGATATACCTCTTGGCCCGACCACTTGGCCAGATCCCCAAGCGTTCACAATGGCCTCTAAGAAGGCTGTCACTGTCCTGCGATTCCGCGCAGGCCTGTTTTTTTTTTTTTCCAATGCACAGCATATGCTGCTTACAACATCGCACTTCCGTTGCAGTTGTGAACTCCAAACTTTGAACACTGACACCTCGAGAAATCAACACTACTTTTGTATT
Organism: Hyalomma asiaticum; assembly: GCA_013339685.2. Classification (NCBI taxonomy): domain Eukaryota; kingdom Metazoa; phylum Arthropoda; class Arachnida; order Ixodida; family Ixodidae; genus Hyalomma; species Hyalomma asiaticum. The sequence goes on along the minus strand of CM023481.1, from coordinate 285,117,837 downwards.
ACTTTTGACTTTTGTATGACCTTTGTATTATAACAAGGAATACGTCATATCCCAGTCGTAACAATATCACAAATACTATTTATTTTTGCACGTCATTTCCCCCTAAAGCATGCATTTCACTCATGCTGTAAAAATGCCAATGCCTTCATAAAGAGCATTCAGAATTTGGAATAATTCGGAATTCAAGTGGTAATGCAAACATTCTCGTTTCTGTACGCTATTGTAAGTGTTGTCTTTCCTGTTTAAATGGAGCGGATGTGTGTACTTATTGACAATCTTTTGCATTATCATGTCATCTGCTTGGTGAATGTGTTTATGAACGATGCTGTAATTTTATCCATTCCTGTAGGGACCTGCAGTATATATATATATATATATATATATATATATATATATATATATATATATATATATATATATATATATATCATGTGTGTGTGACAGCACGACAGTTCGCTATCATGCAGGAGCGAACACTTCGCTATTCGTTCATCACTTCGTATTCCAGGCAATAGATGTATACGTTTCTCATGTTGCCTCCAGCCAGAGCCACTGTGCACGATTTTTCCTCGCAGTCGAAACGCATTCGTAAGGATGGAAAGGCACAGTGGGTTCACAAATCCCGGCACCGCGACGCGCTGAAATTCGAACGACGGACTTCCTTCGTGACTGCATGCAGCGTTTCGAGAACTTCTTGTGGTCGGATGTACGGTACAGATGCAGACCCGCGGAACCGATGGCGCTAGTCCCGACGAGCGCGGTGCTTTCCTGAAAAATCGCCCCGGAGGAGAAAGCACGCGCCGATAACTCGCGTCAGCGGGCGCGCGCCATCGCTTCTTCGGTGTCGGCCGAGGAGCGTCGAGGCAGGGGAGTGCGCCGTGGGGCCCCTATCTGGCGCGCCGAATTAACGAGGTTCGGCCGCGTATTTATTTCCAGGGACGCAATAATTTCTGCAGCGTCGCTCATATTAGCAGCGGCCGGCGGAGCAACAACGGTATAGGAAATAAAAACGGCAGCCGTGACGATCATCATTCTCCGGCGGCGGACGACGAAGGGAGGCGCGCGAGAACCAGGAGCACGGCCGCCCCGGCGCCGAAGACGCGGTTGCAGCCGAAAGGAACAGTTCTGGCGCTTCGGGGGTAGACAACGAACGCCATCATTGTCCCGGTTGCCTTTGTTCTGGGGCCCTTGTGTGCGCTTTATTGTTTCGCAATAATGATAATAATATTAATGACGCCAGATCGAAACGGGCCTCAGAGGTGTCGATGAAAAGAAAGAAAACGACCGAACGCGAGGGCCTCGAGATGAAGGCGCCAGAATCGCTCTGCTGCTTCTAATGGGACAGGGGCGCCCGAGACGCTGGTCGGTATATACACAGCAGGAAAAGGAGAGTGTTGATCTGAAATACCGCTCCTTCCTAGGGCTAATAACTTCGGCTCCTGATTGGAGCGAGCGAACTAAATTTTAATTAACCCGGCCTCTCGAAACAGGGAGAATTTAAAAAAGAAAGACGAGAATAGAAAGGTCAGTATTATGTACGTCTCAGCTCACGTGCACGGAAATGGGAGCCACTTGCATTCTTTCTTTCGTGTTCTTTTTATCAAAAACCATTATTATTATCCTCTTGGAAATTTTCTAAATTTTCTCCGTTCGCATAGAGGTCCTTTAGCATCGCACCCATTATCGTTGAGGAAAGCCTTTGCGCAGCTTTCGCGTTGCCACGTATAACGACAGGAGGGAGAGAATATTTCGCTTCTTGTCTAATCATACTTCGGCCCTCTTTCAGGCGTGGCAAAAAAATTTTGCCCCCTATTTTTTTACTCCGTCCCCACTTAGGCAGACCATAATGCAATGGACCGCGTTGTCGTACAAAATAGTAAGAGAACGCCGTGAGAAGTACTCAGTGAAGCGCGAGCCGCCAGTTTTCCGTGCGCGCTTTTAGCGGAGAAGCCCCGGCGCTCTTTGCACGGGCCTAGGAAGGCAAAAAACAAGCTTATTCGAGCCGTGCTCTTCGCGGCAATTTAATATACACACATATGTTTGAGGGGAAAAAAATAGTTGTACAGCTTTATGGCATCTATGAATTAGTCGTATCACATATATGGTAGGTTCACTGGCGGCGTCGTTGATTTGAGATTTCGATCTCTTAAACATCCGACAGGGACTCGAATCCTAACCATATCCGGGACGCCCAATCGCAAATGCCAAGCCAAAACACCTTTGCGGTCTGGTTTTATTTATTTATTTATTTATTTATTTATTTCTTTCTTTCTATCTTTCTTTCTTTATTTCTACACGAACGCTAACCTCATTCGTGGAAACTACCCGGATGGTGTAGACCAAGACGTGTTTTTATGCAACCTCCGCATTCGCAAGGAGCGCTGCGTCGTAGAGGTGAAAGTCTTGAGCCTGCATGGGGCGCCACCAGTAGCAGTGGCCTGCACAACCACCGACTAGACCAGAAGGTCCACAAGGGACCAAACCAACGACCAACAAATGAAAATACACATGACATGTATTAACCCCGGCTAACATTGTAATGATCCACTGGGTGGACGCAGAAATCTCTCTACGGTTACGAACAATTAATCGCTCTTTCAGTGCGCTTCTGCGTCGACCCACAATTCATAGCTTTCGCGGTGAATTATGTCTAAGTTACACTTAAGCTAGTGCGAGTGCGTAGCCTAGACGCGGAGGTTCCCGACACGACAAGAATTTTTACCACCAGGCTATAGCGAAAGGACGCAATATTATATTTCAAAGGATACCAGGACATACCGGTATTATTGCTAATGAATTAGCCGACGACGCCGCCGATCTGCTCATAAGGAGACTCGAGTGATTCCGATCCCACTTTCAAGGACGGACGCTGAAAGATAACTTTGTTAACTGGCTCGCTCTATTACGCGCGCTCACTGGTCTTCTAGTTATCAAAGGGGGCGCCTACATTAACTGGATCCTAACTTGAAGCTGCACCTGCCATCAAGAATTTCTCGCTCCGAAACAACGTTATTATGCTGCCTGTGGATGAGGGTGGCGTTTACAAAGGCATACTCGTGTCGAACGGGACGGCTGACACATCTATACCTACGATGGTTGCGGAACTGAAGAAACAATATAAACCCGTGCTGTGCATCTGCAATCATTATGATACCCAGCATTACCAACTTCAAATAATACTCAACAGACTGGTGGTGGCGGTGGTGGAAAAATTTTATTTAAAAAAAAAAAAAGGGGGGGGGGGGGGGGGAGTCCTGAAGACACCTGACTGTTCGTCAAGGTGTAGGGGACACCTTCCACGTCAGGACGGAGAGTCCTAAGGTCGCCGCCGCTTCTCGAGCGTTCTGGACAGCCCAGGATTGGTCTTTTAAGCCACTGTTCCTAAGAGCTGCGTCCCACTTGTTCTTCTCCCCCAGATTGGAGGCCTGTGTCTCGCATCCCCTCAGCATGTGTGCCAGACTCACATGTGCATCGCACTTTGCACAATTGAATGAGCCGTTATAGTCCTGGTCGATTCGGCTCATACGGCGAGGATTCGGGTACGAGTTCGTCTGTAGCAAGCGAAGAGTGACAGACTGTGCCCTGTTATATCCCTTGCGTGGAAGTTAGAATTCTCTACGTCTTAAATAAAAGTACTTGACAAGCTCATTATATGTCTGCAGTAGATCTTTAAAGGTCTTAGGGAGAGACAAGGGAGTCTGCAGCGTAGCGTGGCTGGCAAGCCCTCGCGAGGTCCTATGAGCGGATTCGTTAAGGTTCCGCTGTCCTCTCCTGAAAACACCCATATGGGCTGGGAACCAGGCTATAGAGTGGAGACCAATGGACCGACCTTCGGGTAACTTGGAAACCTTGGCATCTGCCACTCCTCTAGCAAAGGCGCGAGTGGCCGCTCTAGAATCGCTGTAGATTACATACTGCTGTGGATCTAGCAGGGCAAGTGCAATGGCCACCTCCGGATTGTCGGTGTAAACAGACAGTGCGTTGGAGACTCATCCGTCGGCGTCTCTGGACACGAGGCCGTTTTCAGCAACTAAAGTTCATGGACCCTGGTCATATGCTTCGATGGCTCAGAAGGCAACGAAGGCGTTGATGACGCACTTGAAGTCGACAGGTCTATGCGACCACCTCTAGACAATGTACTCGTACGCGTGACTGGTGAATCACGCGCACACTTGCACATATCCAGTAAAGGTTATGATTAAAGTGATGCTAACGCTACCTATAACCAACTGTTTCGTGCAAGTACATCATTCGCAGCTTTCATAAATATTTCATAAAATTAATATAAAGAGACACAGACAGCTTTCTGCAGGGGAGCTGCGAACAGTCCAAGAAAAATAAAAAAGAACAGCAGTTCGTTGCTGTAGCCCACAACTTGCGTCTTAAATGTAATAGCCATACGTGCTCTTTTCTCTCTCTCTCTCTCTCTCCCTCTATCTCTCTCTCTTGTTATGCAAGGTTTAACGTCCCAAAACCAGCTCTGGTTATGAGAGACGCCGTAGTGGAGGGCTCCGGAAATTTCGACCACCTGGTGTTCTTTAACGTGCAATGACATCGCACAGCACACGGGCCTCAACATTTCGCCTCCATCGAAATGCAGCCGCCGCAGCCGGGATTCGATCCCGCGGCCCTCGGATCAGCAGCCGAGTACCATAGCCACTAGACCACCGTGGCAGGGCCTCTCTCTTTCTCGTTGAACTTCCACTCTACTGTCTCCTGCAAAATTCGCGAGGAAACGCATCCATTTGGTGCATAAACGTACTGGTCATCGTGATGGTACGCGCGGTTGAGGTCTGGTCTCACGGTAGCGGGGGGCATATATGAATGCGGCTAGTAAGAAACGTATCATTCTTGAAGTTCGTTGCAGCAGCTCTAACCATTATTGTGATTACCACATTCGTTAGCTAGAAGGACACAAAGACATGCTACCATCTGAGAAAACGACAGAGAATCAGTTAGGTTGGCTTCTCCTTGCAAAGGTTCTTGTTGTGGAGAAGCCAGATTTGGCGAAAGAAACGTTTGCTGACGTCATGTCACACACCTCCTCCATGCAGCCAGTTTCGACTTAACCGATCACGCCAGTTCGGAGTGCTGCGTGATTATGTAAAACACGTGCAACTGCATTCTGAGGAAAAAATGTCTAATGTAAAAACCGAACAGAAAATCAACGTCAAGTTTCTTGTGGATCTTAAAGGGCAACTCCGGCGATATTTCAGTGTCCACTGATCTAAAAAAAGTTTTCAACATATATTCTCCACCCTACCGTAATATATGCCAAGTTAGTCGGATGTAGGTAAATTTAGTTTTCCTGTAAATGATTTTTAAAAATTTTTAGCGTATTCACACGCGGGGCCATCCTGTGTTTTTGACGTCATCACTTCCGCGCTGCCTACCCGAGCCAGTGGGACTTCAAAAGCAAAACGGCGATACTTCAGCGCTCAAATCGTCGCTGTCGAGACCAGAAAAGCTGGCATAAATCAATATATCGTCGGATGACCTCTCCACTGCCATTTCTTTGGCACCAGTTCCATATTTGGTGGCGGTAAGGTTGTGACGCCACCGCACACGCCCCACGAAGCATCTACTCGTTTTGGTTTCAGTTTGAAGACGACCTTTCAGTTGCTTATTTAAAATTATTGGAGCGTTTCTGAGCAAGCTGAACCACCCTGGCGGCTACAGGACTATCAATACCATAGGAAAACAGTGATATCAGAACATAGTGAAAAAAACACCGGAGTTTCCCTTTAAGAAAGGAACCACGGAAACATTTCAAATGTTAGCCGAGGCTTATGAAGATGAAACTTTGCCTCGTGCACGTGTCTTTGAGTGGCATAAGCGGTTCTCAGGGGGAAGGGGCAGAATGGAAGATTAACGTGCCGGGCGCCCGAGGTCAGCGATTACAGACCAAAACACTGCCAAACTTCGTGATGTGAATTGTGGTGACCGAAGAGTAAGTGCTCGTGCACTGGAGTTGCTTAACTCTTTGTTAATTAACAATAATACGATGACGTACTAAAGAGACTTCGTGAAAAAATTAAGGGAGAAAAGGCCACAGTACTACGATGGACGGCTGTTGCACCAGGACAGTGCACCCGCTCACACGGCCCTATCTGTCAAGCAGTTTCTGACCAGCGAGAACATTACTGTGATGGGGCATCCTCCTTATTCCCCTGATTTGGCACCGTGCGACTTTCTTTCTCATTTCCTGAACGTAATTATATATATATATATATATATATATATATATATATATATATATATATATATATATATATATAGTCCCCTTCAGCACTCACACACATCTGCATTTGGTGTTGCGATTGCTGGTAACATACAGTCCCGGAACGAGGGTTTCGGAAGGCGCTTCAGGGGATTCTCCGTTTTGGCCTGAACCTCTTCAACTGAGGTAAAATGGATTCCACTTAAGCAATATTTAAGTTTAGGAAATGAAAAAGAAAGTCGCATGGTGTGTGCCACGCATGTATGCATTGCAGATTTACTGACCAAAAAATTTACTACAGAACATGCAGCATCAGAGATAACAGCAATTTAGCGTACTGCACTGATAAGATGGTATATTAGCACGAATTTTTCGTAAACAAAAGTACACTGAGAACATGCAGAAGGCAGGGCGTTGCTGCGCACATGCAACGTTCCCAACGATGACCCGAATGCAAGATCACACAGTGACGCCTGTTTCTGCATCGAAAAGCTTTTGGTATCTCGAAAAAGAAAAAAAAAAGAACGAATGGACAGTTATGAAACTACGATTAGTGTCAAACGATTGCCATCCGCAGTGAGTGGACACATTCCCGTGGGCGCGTGGTCACGCCTCAACGACGCAAATAAAGCTCATGCAACTGTATTAGTCAGCCGTCTTTGAAAATCCAGCACGAACCTTCAAATTTTGGAATGAAGAGATAAAAGAAAAAAATGCGTTCCTCCAAGCGTAATACTTCCACTCGCTACAGAAAAACAGCCTTACACGCTCACGGCAGCAGTTCCCCATAAGAAATAGTGGCGTCTTTTCGATTCCATAGGTTCATTCGCATATGTAGTTTCTCACAAGAGATCGAGAAGCAATGCTGACGTTTGGGCAAGGTAGTACGGTTGCGCAATAATGGGATAGAAGCGCGGAACAATCTCAGTGGAGTTCTTTGGTCGGTTGGTCCCTTAGCGATCAGGCACAACGCACCCCGGGACATAGGCCATGCATAAGGCAATCAAATAACCTTAAGAAATAACGATTAGAATAAATAAAAGAAAAGAACTGAATTCTAAATTGTGAGGAAAGCGTTAAGTGTATAAGTGAGTATAAGTATAAGTGAGTATAAGTGGGTATAAGTGATTCTGGTGTCCGCTTTTCTTCTCCGTTCTTGTTTCACGCTACTTTCTTCCTTTTTTTTAACATCGAAAGAGAATATGCATTGTTGACACAAGGCGGTAAAACATACATCAATTTTTTTTTCTTGTTTTGAATAATTTTCTTGTAGAGGAAGATCTTTTCCTGGCACGCACCTGTCCCGCACGCGCCACTCTTGCGCGTGAGGGATTCGGGGGGCGGTGCGCAGAACACACTCGTCTCCTCGCTTGGTCTGCCAGACATATCAAGTGCCGCTGCTCGCCTCTCTCCAACACAGAAACCGCAAAACTGTGAGAGGAGTCCTCCACCCTTCACCCTACTTCTCATGTGGGCCGATACACAGAGCCTCCTCTCGCTACGTGAGCACGAACTTGTAATTTTGTGTTTTTTTTTTTCCGATCGCCCCCTCCCTTCTACAACCCCAACCCCGTCCGGAACACACCCCTCCGCCCTTTCCATCACCTAACTACATCTCTCCCTCTTCCTCGTTTTTTTTTTTTTTTTTTCATCGGGGCTACAGCAGCTCCCCTTCTACTACGTGGCCTCGTCCCAATCCAAGAAAGGTGTGTCCCCACACGCAGCATCACGGAGCGCAGCATGCCTAGGGAGTAGACCAGAACCCCCTTTCATTTTGTGCCTGAGTACCCGCTTTCATCACTCCTCCTAACAGGGGTTTCATGACGCGTTATTAAAGAAAGAAAAAAAGAAAGAAAGTTGCAGAGGAGGGGAGGTTGTTGGAGCGGGCACGCAACATCGCCTCGTATTAATAAGAGCCGTTCGACGCCGCCAAGCAGTACTCACACCTTTGTTATGGAAATGTTTTCTCAAGTACCTACTTTAGATGAGTACCAAACAGGCTCGGTTGCGCTTACTATGCATGTCATGTTCCTTAAAAAGGAACAAGAAACAGACAATAGTTCTCCGCAGAAAAATAATAAAAGAGAAGGTACAAGTAAGTTCAAGGGAGAAAAGAAAAACTGCTTTCAGTAAAATACGATCCTGTGGTTTTCGCTAGCGGTGAACGGGAAATCCGTGAAGCACAGAAGCTCCCGACGTGTAAAGCTAACAAAACAGAAGCGCTCAAAATTGGCACCGCCGCGCAACCCTTGCCGAGTGGAAGGCAAATAACACGCGCAATCAGTCCGTGAGTGCGAATGAAACGCGCGAAAAAATTTTGAGGCGGCCGTGAAGGCGGCGCAGTGCTGGGGGAAACGAAGAGAGCAAGAGGTGAACGACTGGGCGCGAAATCGCTGCGAGGCCGCATCCTGCGTATATCAATGCGGGAACACGTGCAGGACAGCAGCCCCGAGGGTGTGGGCCACGAAAAAAGGGGCCACAGATGGCATAACTCGCTGCACGCCGACAGCGCAACGAGATTGCAAAGGAAGCCGGGCGAACAGAATAAGAAGGGTTCAAAGGTTCGGCAGCAAACCTCCAGCTGCCTTTAACGCGAGATTTACGGCGCGACGACCGTTCCCGCTGCGAGCTACATTCGCGCGACTGAATTGTGTCCTCAGGACGTTCACCTCTTTGAGCGAATTCTTTACTGCTTATCTGTTAACATTGTAAACGTTTTGATGCCCGCGCCAGACAACACGGGCGCGTCTCGCTTCTTGAAGCCGGCGACGAAGCACTGCACGCAGCCGGCCAAGAACTCTGGCCAGTCACCGCCAATGCACAAGACCTGCGTGCACGTTCACACTGGTGCCGTAGGAAAATGCGGAGACGACGTCGGCGCATTACAGCGCTCGACGTAGTCACTGACTCATACATATAGGCACCGGTCCTTTTACGTTTTCTTTTTCTTTTATTTTTTTGGTCACAAGGGCAAAATGCGATAGCACGAAACCATTTTCAATGCCACCTACTCCTACCATGAAGGCCCATAAACCTGTTTTATACTACTTGACTGCCGCTCTTGATTCATAGCTGTCTTTCCCACGATCACTATGCTGTCATGAAGCAATGGATGTTTGGCTATATATAGTGGAATAGAAGAGCCTAACCAAACAGAGTTATGCCGAATAGGTGCCCCTCACAACCACTTTACCCGTGCGCTGCAGGACAGCGCAAAGGAGAGCGCAAGTTTTGGTTAACACCGATAGACACGAAAACGTGGCTCGAAATAAGCCGGACGGCAACATGGAGAAAGATACGCGTAGGTTGAGAAGATTAAATGTTACCATTGCGCTACGTTTATTCCAAGGATGCTAATTTTTGGCGATTTATACAAGGAATACTGTAAAGTCAAATTTAAATTCAGAAGGATTGCATGAGGTAACAGGAATAATCCACGTGGATACGCATCTCGCTTACTTGCACAATTGAGGCGCAGCAGCCTGACGAGAACATGAGCACTCGAATACGTCTTTTTCTGCAGACTTGGCTTGTGTTTACTGCACACATTCCCTCTAACATGCATGTAGGATCAACCAGCCCCCATGAAAGCAGCCGCTTGTGCTTTGTAGCCAATAAAGAGCACTCGCTTTATCCACTGCCTGAGCAATAAAAGGACGGGCTCTTCAACTACCCTCCTCCCTACTACTACTACTACTACTACTACTACTACTACTACTACTACTACTATATGCCAAGTGTCAGTAATAAGGAAACCTTCAACACACCTTCAACCAGCTACTTTATATTTGCCATTCCTTAGACTTCTCCGGTCGCTTTAGTTAGACATAACTATGTCACGTGCTCTCAGAGCAAGTGAACGTATTCTTGACTTCGGTTGTCGCCTATATAGGCGCAGTCAGCACAGGGACTACGGCTATTGCGACGTAAAACCTGATGGCAAGCGAACACTGGCGACAAGCATGCGATAAGGACAGGCCCGACGCTATCATGGCCGCTACACTTCCACCTGGGCCGCAGCTCCCCGCCAAAGATGGCCGTCTCTCCCGAGAGATCCTGCAATATTACCGGCTGAAAACTTTTAATGCGATCAATTCTAGCATAATATGCTTTTGTGAATAGATGCATTGGTCTACACGTAAGGAAGACACCTTCGACTAGGGTCACGAAATATCAGCAAGGGAGCCTGGTTCAACTGGAAATCACGAAATGGTTTACCGGTTACCGTTCTGGGCTGTTCGTGCACTCCGGCTGGTTCCTGGGTCAGCGATGGGGGCTAAAGTCTATCGCTTCCATAAAAACGAACGTATTCGTAGTATCGCTGAAACAGAAGCCTGCAACAGTAGCACGTCAGTTATCTGCCCCGCCACGGTGGTCTAGTGGCTAAGGTACTCGGCTGCAGATCCGAGGGTCGCGGGATCGAATCCCGGCCGCGGCGGCTGCATTTCGATGGAGGCGAAATGTTGAGGCCCGTGTGCTGTGCGATGTCAGTGCACGTTAAAGAACCCCAGGTGGTCAAAATTTCCGGAGACCTCCACTACGGCGTCTCTCATAATCAGAGCTGGTTTTGGGACGTTAAACCCCACAAATCAATCAATCAATCAATCACGTCAGTTATCTAACAGGAGCAGGCTGCTGTTTTAATGATACTATAAGAAGACGTTAGACTTTGTAAGAGTAAAATCGAAACTGACGTTATTCCCCTGCCTCCTTTGTGTAAAATATATTTTTGACACAAAGGAGGAAGAGGTGGGCTTCAAAGTTGCGATTTTTACTTTATCGCAATGGTCAAGACCATTCCTTTAACATATCTTCCCGATCCCTACATGAAGAAAGAAAACGAATAAAAAAATTCAAGTTGCACGCCGTCAAAACTACCGGAACAGCGAAGCTGTTCCTTTATCGGTAATCGTGACGTAACTGTCAGAGGTATCAAGTTGTTGATCTCGCAACTTATCAGTTATGTCAGTAATACATTCGTGCTTCACCAAAACGTTCTGACCTTTATCAACTGGCGGTGTCTGATACTCTCACTTCATCATTATGTACTGATCGTACCTGATCCTTCACATTGCACTCATGCACTTTATTTATTTATTTATTTATTTATTTATTTATTTATTTATTTATTTATTTATTTATTTCCATTTCGCGCAATATAGAAACAGCCGCGGGTAAGGGAATCGAATCAGCAATTTCGAGATAAACCTCTTGCACACTCTGTCGCACACTGACCTCGGCATAATCGCTATAACGTAGCAGTTGGCTGACGGAAAGAGTGAGTTCGAGCGCGGTAGTAGCAGCCGTGCGTCGAGGGCAAAAGCGGGTCCTTTCTTCCCTCCTGCGTGACGCCGGACAGACGCCTAAAGGTCGACTTAGAACAGCTCCTTTCTTAAAGACTGCTAATCAGTGCTACAGATAAGTTGTTTATTCAAATACAAAGTTCATCCACGCATCGTGGTATGTACTGAGGTAAGGAGTGCGTAGCCAGAAAACGTTAAGCGACGCGCCATCACACTCAGAGTGCATTACTGCATCCAACCAAGTCACGGTCGTTCATATTTCGGGCGAAGGTGTATACGCCGCTAGTGTTTGCGCCACGTGTCCCCCCACTGCCTGGCTTACCCAGCGCGATGTGAAAAGAAAGCACAGAACACAAAGGCAAAAAGAAAAAATGAATCAGCGCGACAGTCGTCGCTGCATGGATCCCAAGAATCCGCAAAAAAGGGATCCCTGGCCGGAGGAAAAACAAGAAGAAAGGAAAAGAGTCCGGAGGAGAGCCGTGGAATCGGAAATCCAGCCAGGCGACCACGAAACCGAATCTCCGCAAGACAACCGGCAGGGCCGGGTCCGTATCGGTGTTGGATAAAAGTACGTGCCGTCCATACCACATCGTCGTCGCCTCCATTGATGCAAGGCATAATTGACGTTTCCTCCGCGTCTCCCTGATGCCCGCGCTGGGCGTTGTGGTGGCGCGCTACGGCCGCGCACGCGCGTGACCCCTGCAGGGGGCGCCGGCGGACGCATCCCGAGTCAGGGAAACAAAAGACGGCATTCATAAACGGAACACGGAGGTCGCGCAGGCCACCGCGGCGGCGGCGGCGTGTTTGCCCGTGCCGACGGCGTACGTCTCGGCGCGATAAGAAGCTCACTCTATCGCGCACAAAGGAACCCCGCGTCGCGCCGCGCCAGATTACGGCCGACTTTTCTTGTCTTGCGCGCTCCACTCTACACCGAGCTCCCTCCCTTCCTTCGCTCGCCGCAGCTGGCCCACAGGGCAAGAACCATAAAGGTAACGACTGCGCCCGCGCTGTCGTCAGCGCCTCTCGACTCAAAGGTGCTTTACTCGCGCCGCGCGGCCTCCCTGCAGCCGCCCGACACGCGGACGAGATCCGCGCGCGCCAGGGTGGACGGGCGCCGCCCTTTCTCGTGATCACCGAGCACCGGGCTTCACACGGGAGTGCCACAGCAAATTGGAACCCGAAAGATTGACAAACGGGCAACACTTGCATTCGACTGATTGGGTTACGGAGCGCCTATGTAAGAGCGACACGGGTGTTCGCGTCCATCTCGCGCGCAACTTTCACTATCGCCAATAACGTGTCGCACGAAGAGACTTCGGTATATCTGGCACGCTAGTGATTTTGGCGACCAAAATTACAGGCCAGTCTTAATGACGCTCACGGTGCTACAGTAATACGTCAGCGTGATCATTGATTTTGGTATGCTTACAGAGCCTTAGAGAGCAAAATAAAATGTTAGAACGCGCCCCTTCCCTTTTTTCTTTAACATAAGCCCTGTCCGTGCCTGAATTTCTTTCTTTTTTCTTTTTCCTAAGCAGATCGTTTTTCGAAAAATCTACGCAGCTTTCGCTGGGTCGTGCAAGGCCAGATAACTGCGAAGCTGGGCGATAGTTTACTGAACCAGGTCGTTTGACAGTCATGTGATATCTTGGCAGGAGCATGTCACTCGACATTGCGTTAAGTGATATCAGCGGGAACATGTCACGTGAAATTTGTGACGTGGTTTGGGCGGAAACATATCACGTGATCACCCAAAATCACGTAACGCAATGTCACCTTAACATGTTTCTAACAAAATCACGTGACGCAATGTCACGTGACATGTTTCCGCCAAAATCACGTAACGCAATGTCACTAACATGTTTCTGCCAAAATCACGTAACGAACTGTCACGTGGCATGTTTCCGTCAACACCACGCAACGCAATGTCAAGTGACAGGCTTGCGCCAAGATCACGTAACGCAATGTCATGTGATATTGCATGACAACTGATTACGGCTAGCTTAAACAGCTTCGCTGTTAAATATGGCACGACAGAGATTGTACCAGTTAGCTGAAGCAGCTTCGCTGCTAAAACAATTATCCGAACGGAGGAAATGCCTATAAGCGGAAAGTAGTACGTAAGTTTAAAGGCACCTTCAAAGAAACAAACGACGTCCAGGAAATTAAGCGTTGCGTTTCGTAGGACAGGAAATTGTACGTACTAATGGCGACGGGTATATTTTTTTCCATTTAACAGATCCTGAGGCAATGTCGAGAACACTCGTCATCGTCTAACGCGAGCCGTGAAAGTAGTGCCACAGGAGGACCTTATACCGAGTCAGCGTAAGGCCAGTTCCTCTCAGGTACTCGAAGTTCATACTTAGTCGTTGCCTGTCGTGCAGACGCTGCGACGAGCAGCAACCTCGGCTTCAAATGACACTACGCCATGTCTGATAATGCCGTCTATTTCTTGCTGTCGCGGTGGAGAGTTGGCAAAATGGGTGAAATATATGATGGGAAGCGGGCAGCCAGGGTGTCACTGTTGGTTGTGCAATCGGTGGTACACTGTGGATAGGTGCCAGTAAATTAAAGTGCCGGCACCCTGCAATCTCTGCGCGTGCGCAGTAGACGGAATCTGCAACGGTAAGACGGTAAAGCTCTGATAAAACATTCTAATGTCACGCGGCACCTGCCGGTGAGTTCAAGTGCACCGATGAACCGTATCGGTTCAAGATAGTACTCGGTGTCCATTGAAACTCCCATAAAAAAGAACGGCAAGGTACGGTTGCAGCGCTTTCGTTCAGCGCTTTCGTTCAGAGAAGCTAGCAGCTTTCTGGAACGCAGGAGAAACCACATACGGATGAGGACGCTGCCACCTCGATGTAGGTTATTGCATTTCATGCGCCCAAAAGAGCAGCAATAGATGGCAAGCCTAACAGTGGAAGTATTGCCAAAAACAAACTTTATAAGCTCTTGCATTGTAAAATGCTTCCTGCGTGTGTAAACAGGTGAAATCTTTCCATTTACGCGCATTTCCGAGTTTTTTTTTTTTTTATTTGCCGCAACTTAAAAATCACTCTGCTAAACTACGCCATACAAGTAAGTGTCGGGCGAAAACTTAAATTTCTTTGATAACTAGCCGGCACTAAAAAATCCCCATCGGAACTCTTCTCCACAACAAGGAAGTTCGATGAATTCCCTGTAAAATTAAAAACAACGCCCTTTCCACTCAGTGAATACTGTAGCCAACAGCGAAACTGTGTTAGTTACCCCTGACACATTCGTCCCAAAGAGTCCATCCGTTTTTCTCCTATCTTTCCTTCCTATGTTTCTGCTTTTCTTTCTTCCCCTCCTTGTCTTAGAATGGCTGATCTACTACGGCAATGGAGCACTTCGCACTGATGTTGAGTTGTGTTTTATTAATGCGAACCTCAAGGTATAGCCACTCATGCACTTCTTTCTTTCTTTCTTTCTTTCTTTCTTTCTTTCTTTCTTTCTTTCTTTCTTTCTTTCTTTCTTTCTTTCTCGCTATAAAAATGCGGATGCGGCCATCGAACCCGCAACTTTGAGCCAAACACGCAAACACACGCACACACTATATACAGGCGCCTGAAGTTTTCTGCACCTCACACGGTGCACTCGGGATCAGCCCACTATAATTTAGCAGTGGGGAACAGTGGGTCGAGTGTGAGACGAAAGAAGTGCGCGCGCAAATGGCGCATATCGGGCTTCGCATAACCACCGCCACGTAAAGCAGTGGGCGGAGGAAAAGCGTGCCACCATGTAATGGTGGGTCGAAGGCAAGATAGGGCTGTATTTTCCCTCCTGTGTGACATCGGTCATCAGACGTCGGACGGTGCAGGCTCGACCTATATATAGATTTACTGTTAACACTAATAGGGGGAGGCTTGTGTAAGTTCGTATTGAAATCGAAACAAGTGTGGAAAGAACAAAACATGCAAGGCGCATATTCCTGCTCCTTCCTATCCTTGTTTTGTTACTGTGACAGCAGTTCTGCTTTCAGGGCACTTTATAGAACAGCCGGCAGTCATTAATAATAAAGAAAAGAAGCTCGTACAGAAGATGCTGTCAGGTTCGAAATGTCGAGTCCACAGGGAATTCTGAGAAAGGTTTGTCACCGTCATCTCGTGGGGCCGCATGAAAAACAATAGCTGACTTTTAGACTGAAACCAGTGATATACCGTGGGACGACATACTGAAGTTCAGGCTGAAAATAAACGGTTTTTGTGCTATTCCCGAGGACATCCCTGCGTCTTAGCAGCTATGCTCGAAAATACGTTCAACAGTATCACACTAAATGTTTCAATTGTCTCTCACTTTAAGTAACTGCTACACGGCGTTTTAATAAATGAACGTTGTGTGTGTGTGTGTGTGTGTGTGTGTGTGTGTGTGTGTGTGTGTGTGTGTGTGTGTGTGTGTGTGTGTGTGTGTGTGTGTGTGTTTCGTTCGTCAGCACAAAAAAAAAGGACATTCGGCTGCTGAGGGTGGTTTCGCAAAACCGTGCGAGGTGCAAAAAGCGTCAAGCGTGCCGGCGCCGAAGTTCCACTGGTCACCCTTTCTGAAAGTGAATGCCTCGTACTTTCAAATGCAAATGCGAAGCATTTCCTGTCGATCTTGGCCAACTTTAACCGTATCTGTCTAGCCGCCTACATTTCAGCGCTCTCCTTGTCTCCTCCACTTCGTGCTTATCAAGATTGCGATGGTAGGCTCTCAATGTATGGTGAATATGAATGATTAATCTATAGATCGCCAAAATGATATGCTCGTCGCGTGCACCCTTGCATTTTTTTAAGAGCATCGCGCGAGCAGTGAGCGCTGGATATGGTATAGCGTCTAACATGCTCGAGAGGTAACGAGATCTGCAGACGATGCGAAAATGCACAAAGCACACTGAACTGCGAGTGCCACCTGCTCCACTGTTTACTTCTGCACATCTTTAAGTAATATTTAAGTAAACAGCGCCTTACAAAGGAGCACATCAGAGAAATAGTCAATAGTATGCGCATGCGCGCTCTGCGCAGCCAAATGCAGCTGTTAGGCGTATTCACTTTTCAGTGTTATCCTTTTTTTTTTTTCATTTCTTATGAACTCCATTGACAGATAATTGCCTAAACCCATGTGCAGCCTCGAGGTGTCGACAGGCGCCCACAGCTAAAGAGCTGTGGGCGCGCTTTCTTTTTCATTAGCACTGACATGAATATGTATACAAGGAAGCACAGGCACTAAGGCCTGTCACAGCAGGAAAACGAACATATGACACTACTGTATGGGATACCAACCATGTAAGCACTGATGACCATAACACGATAATAAAAAGAAGCGGACGAATAATTCCCTCCTGAAGTGGACACTCCCCTCGCAAGCCAGAAGGGGAGAGACAAAAGAAAGAGAGAGAGAAAGAAACGTAAGGAAAATCCATTAAGTCAGGTAAATTTGCAAAGTGTGACGCTACAAATCAGAGCCGATATCCGTAGTTCACAACGACTCCGGTGCGTCTTTTTTAGCGTCCTATTGAGTTCGCTGCACAGCTTTTAAGAAGTAAGCACCCATGTGAGTAATTTTTAAAGACGACAGTCTTTCTTGGGATACTTGAACGCAGAAATTTTGGTCTGTCTGTTTGTCTGTGTCACACGATTCAGCCACCCGGCCAAAGTTTAAGCACCTGCCTATCGCCCAGCCATCTTGAACTGGTAGCTGCGTTCATACTTGTGAACATTGTCGATCAAAAAGCAAATATTACGCATATCTGAGGCGCAACATCAATACGTAAGTATTAGGTGATGTGTTCTCAACTAGAAAATACATAGATACGTAATTCTAAAGACCCTAGTGTTTCTCAGGCTGCGCCAAAAATGCGACGCTATGCACGAAAAACGCCTCTGGCAACGATTTGGTGCTTCCACCTGGCAGGTGCCCAGGGATTCTGCACAAGCTCATGTTTCCCGACGGCGCTGCCAGATAGCGTCCATATCTCATCCAGCGGCCGGCAGAAGACTATCGTCTTTCGACGACATTTGCAGTGAAGCACGCAGATACGCGGCCAATTATTTTGAGAGCTTGAACTTGTTTAGAAGCACAGAGCGACAGCTGTTGCAAGTTAGCCACTCCCAAGAATGCTTCTGCTAACTTGCGCCACCCCTTAAAAACATTCACGTGCGCGTTACGGGCATGCACCCAACTTGATGTTATTCACGGTCGTCTAGACCACCTGATATTATTTCTTAAAATGACCTGACATAAGTAATCAGTGTTAATTACTTCGCCAACCTTTAAACGGTTGCTTTAAGCGCGACATGTTAAATGGTTTGTAAAGCACGTTATTTAGCGTACAAACAATGTATTTTCATGCTAATAAGTGCAATGGCTTTAATTTTTCCGGGTTTCAAGCTAAACAAGGTACAGGCGGTTGCCTGGAGACAACTACAGTGAAACACGTATCCAAACCCGGTGATCCTTCGCCTCTGCTACCCAGACATTTATTCATCTGACACGTGTAAAGTGTGCAGAGCCAGAGCGACGCTGCAGCACATGTGAGCATGCACAGGTAGCGGACAGCAGAAGTCCCTTACGAATGGCGTAGGCATGGCAGTCTCTGACCGCGGGGCGCGATAGAAGGCACCCTGCTCAGCCACAACCTCGCCAATCAACTATGAATTGTCGTCCGGCCCGCCGAGGAATCAGCCCGTGTGCAAGGACTCGAGGGCATCACCTATAGGCTGGGGTGTCTGTGGCCTTACCCCGACCAATCGCCGGATCTATTGATTTAAGAAAGCTTTCTCTCCCTTCAAAGAAAGTGCGCGACATTTGAAAAAGTACCACGTGACTAGCGCTTGTACGCAGTGCGATTAGCACCCTCCAACTTGCTAAAAACGAATCGCGAACCGTCGATGATATACGCGGACAGACCGTGCTCAATAGGTCACAAGAGAAATTGCTAAGGGGCGCCCACAGCTCTCGCTCTTTTGTCCTGTCCATGTCTGCGGTCTGTATGCATCATCGATGGTTAGTTCTTACCGCGTTTGACGGCGCTAATCGCAATGCGCGCAATAAGCGCTAGTCAAGTGGTACGTTTTGAAATTTCGCGCATTTTCTTTGAAGCCCGGAAAATTTACCGCAGTTATCAGCACGGAGATACGTTATTCGGACACTAAATAACATGCTTTACAACTTAATACATCGCGCTTAGAGCAACCGCTTAAAAGTTGCCTAAGTAAATAATATTGGTTAATTACCTGAGGTAACCTTAGAAATGGGCTCAGGTTGTCTGGACAACTAAGTTGGTTGCATCCCTGCAAGGCCCACGTAGATTTTACTCTTATTTTTTTTAAGGATGACGCAAGTAAGCTAAACCACCATGTACAAAAGTAAACGCTGAAGCGTGTTGCTGGTGAGCAAATGCGGCGCGAATGGCTCGGAGCACGTCAACTACACACACACGCACGCACGCACGCGCGGCCCATTTTAGCATGGTAGGTTCCCTGTATCGGCTGTCAAAAAAAGAAAAATTACGAAAGAACCCGCTATCAAATAAATGACCTTATAATAATATTAACCCAGTTATCAAATATATGACCTCACTTGTTCGTAAGATAAATCAGCTACGCACATTTGATGACCATTTGCCGTGCGTCCACAGGTGATAAGGAATTGAGTCTAGCAGGAAGTATTGAGATCGTGAGTAGACTCAAGAAAAAGTGAACGGGAGAGAGAGGGAAAAGAGAGGGAGAGAGAGGATTTTAACGTGCGCACCCGCACCTTGAAAGCGTATATCACAGGTACGTAAAAGAAACCACCTCTTTTGTTTTTTTTTTTTTTGCCAGCTGCCGGTGATGGCGTCTGCAATAGCTTCCAGGCTGCAGCCTACGCCAATACGACTTTTGCCAAAAGACCTTCACATTAGAATCCGCCCTCAAGTCTTGCGGCACCTCCGTCTTGGGGGCGAGAAGGGAAAATTAATTTTGAGCCCGGAAATAAAAAAAAGAGCTACAAATTAAAAATTAAACCGCCAGAAGAGCGTTTGTTAAACGGTACGAACAGAGAAGAAGAAAGAAGAGCTACAGCGACAGGTCACACTTGGTTCGAGGACACGCTTCTCTTGATGTATATCGCTGAAACGAACGCCTGTGAAGCACGCGATTTGCAACAAGGTATTTAAAACGCAGCCGATCGGCTATTAGCATGCACAGACACGCGCCCGTTCCTGAAGTCGAGCCCACGCGAAGCAGGAGGCCGATCCAACCACCACGCCAGACAAAGCGTAAAGCAACACGAAGGCTTTTAAGAATGACTCCGTCGCCTCCGTAAGAAATATAACGCTCTTCCTCGTAAAGGTATATGGTTTCCGCGTGTAAGTTCCGAGAAGAAAATGCGCGGTGGTCTCCGAGCCAACAGCATCAGTTAAAAACAGGCCTGAATGCAAAGTAAAGCAGCAATGGCAAAATAAAAGGAACATGTTTAGTACGACACCCTAATCAGTAAACGACAAACTATAATGCCCAGGTTCCTTGTTTTAGGTACAAGTATTTACAGCAAAATGACATACAGGTACAAGCAACGGAAACGTCAAACTCGTTTCTATCCAGTAAAACCTCGCGCAGTGACACTGCGAAACAATTGATAATATATGGTCAGCGCGTTATGACAGGCTCACTTCAGTGGCGATCGAAAACCACAGTAGCGCTTTTGCGGCCCCTGCACTTGTGTGAGATTCGACATCGCCAGATCGGTACAAAAGGCGCGTCTTTCATAATAAATATAGGCGAAGCAAACGCCATGATAAGTGTTCGCTTGAGAAGCTCCACATCGTTCGATCAAATCCCGGCCACGCCGGCCGCATTTCGATGGGGGCAAAACGTAAAATTTAGGTTTACGTCAAAGAACACTAGGTGGTCACAATTAATCTGGAGCCCTCCACTATGGGGCGTTTCTCATAATCATAGCTGGTCTTGGCACGTCAAATTCCCATCACTTAATTAACCACAGGCGAAATAGAACAGAAAATGTTCTAAAATTTCACTGGCCCAATGGTCCTGCACTCGGTGATACCAACCGTTCCAACCAAGAATGAGTAAACGCTTACTGATTACTGCAAAATGAACTTGGTTCCTCCAAAGCCATTTACGTTCCAGTCAGCAGAATATTAAACGTAGAGGAAGGAAGCATATACATTTGAACCATGCTGCAGCTATAGGCCCTGAAATATCTCTATTCCTCCTCCTCAACTTCGGCCTTGAGTCGAGATACCGACACGCTGTCCAGCATCTTCGTATATACTAACACTAACTTCGTATGACTAACACGTAAGAGCGCCACATGTAGACTGTGTCCATCCACTACGAGTGCACATACGCTTTATCCGTTACAGGTTCATATATGTTCACAGAGAGATTGGCACTGAAGTGTATCGTTCATTTTACGAAGTAATTAGTTCTTTCTTGCGACTTTTCCATAGTCGGTTCTGAGAACATACGCTCAAAATGCAGTGCAGTCCCATTCTTGTATATATTGACGCGTGCGTTCTATGTAGGCACAAAGACGACGACGACGACTTATGTGTTTCCATGAACTCCGGCTAGCGGGGTTAAGGGAAAATTCGAGTCCGAAGAAGACGAAGAAGAGCTTTCTGTTCTAGTGGCGTCAACACGCTGTTTTCCTTGTCTCCTTCAACGTGTTGTCACTTGTTCGCGTTGAACCGCGACAATATAATTCTGTCCTGTATAAAATTGCACGTTTCGTCCGAAAAAGCTGGCTAAGAGTTTCAGTGACGTTTATGAGCGGCGAAAAGGTTCTCTTTTCTTTAATTTCTTTTTTCAGGTTATCAAGCTACACCGTATCGATAAAAACGCTATGAATTGTTGCGATTCACCTCCAGCTACGTCATCCACGGCTTTATGAAAAAGAAAAAAAAAAGAGCATAGGAAGAAGCAACCAGCACGCACGCCACGCGAGGGCTACCAGGCCGCACTTACCATTGAAGAAATACTAACACAACAGGAAACACGAAACAGTGTACCCTCTAACCTGCTACGCTATACGTGAGAGCAATCTCTTATACGAGGATAAGCAAAGGCGATTTTTAAGCCCAGCATGTAATATTAAGAGGTAACCTCAGCCTCAACAGTAACACGCTCAGCGTAACCCAAGACAAATAGTCGAGCATTTCAGTTTGACAAATCAATGCATTACAAACCACGCGTGCATGTCAAAGCGGAACGGGAGCGCGGGGTGAAAGAGGAAAACGCGTGAACACTGGCAGTCGATCCTGCTGCAGATTCAGGGCACGTGTTCTTGAGAAACGGGAACGCCTTATCGGTCGCATCTAAACGTGCATGGAGGAAAAAAAGAAAGATAAAGCTTAGTTTAATCGAACTGGTCGAACCGACGGCTTCAAGGAACAGACTGCAGTCTCCAACGTAACGCATGCCCAGGATTATTTGTCGCTTTTATTACCTCTTAAGCCGCCCCTTTTGGCCCGAGTCACCGTATTAACTCCTGCTTTTCTTAACGTCGCTGTCCTTCGTAGTTAAACTGAACCCGGTGTAGCCGGAAAGGTGCTGTACCGTGTATAGCAAGCATTCTCAATGGGCGGCCGCCGTTCTTCCCCTTATACAATCTAAGTTTCGGCGTGTTCTAAGCGCGAGGGAAAGCCGAAGGGAAACTGCGAGTGTTCGTCAAAAAGGGCGACCGAGTCGCAGACGGGTGACAAAGTGCAGTCGGTCGAAGTTCGAGGAAAGCGCGGCTCCACAAGAATGAGCAGTTCCTCAACGGCCTGCACACTGGCGGGCGACTTACATGCACGTATCCTATAAGGCACGTCCGCTTGACGTATGCTATACTTATCGAGGAGTCGTCCTAATCCATCTTGTGCTAACGTCTGCACTACACTGAAACAACGAGTATTGCACCCACTTGAGACTTCATCGACTGTAAAAGTGGCGTGGCAAAACCCATTTCGTGACTGAGAGGAAGTTGTACAGCTTTCCCACCTTTCCTAAAACGAAGCCTTGACTGAAGCAAACGGTGCACTTGCTTTTCTCCTTAACTACTAGATGGCCCAATGCATCGCTTCTCGAGTGTATTATATAAGGTCAGTTTTAAGCGTGAAGGTTACGCAAGTCATTATAAAAGCCAGGTCAGAGCGTGAAAAGTTGCCGATATAAATATAAGCGCAAAATTTCAAAATTGAGGTTTTTTGTTCTTGACAGAGCGTTAACACTCAGGCATGCTACAGGATGAATAAGAAAAAGACGCTCAAAAGAGCGGCACATACAAAAACGACAACACAATTGTTCATTCTGACTCAGAAGCTATACACGGTACATTGAACCGAAAATATCCCTTGAGAACTGCGGAAACATTAGCGAAATGTTTTTGTTGTTGTAAGTGCGTGTTCAGCTGCTGACTAGCTCGTTGGTCATTACTTAACCTTAACGCAGTTAAGCACGTTGCACTTCCAAATGGGATGGCGCAACATTCTTAATGTCATTAGGCCTTCGTATTTACAGGTTCATCCATTTGACAATCAGCCTATATATAAAACTTAGCAGAATGTTTCCAGGGCCAGCTGGTAAGAGAAATTATACCAAATATGTGCAGACCCAACACAATTTTCGAATCAAAATAACACGGTGCTTGTTCCAGCTAGTGAGTTGGTAAGTAACTGATGAGTATAACGCCTGTGTGTTTTTGCGAGCGGGGACACATGGATTTCAGATTTTCTTTTTACGAGCACAACTAGACATTTTATTATAATAATAAATCAAGCTGCAGAGGCTTACTGTTGCTTTTAAAGAAGTCCTGCAACACTTCTTTAACATAGCCAGAAAACAGTGCCAATCAGTCCTTGAGCCTCCTGTGAACATGTGAGCCAAACAATTGCGCTGCGTGTACCAGGGAATTTGCAATTTCGTTTCAAATGTAGCTGAAAATGGCCTGCTCTTGTTTCAACGAATCACGTCACTGGCAACACCGACCCAGCCGTTTGACTTTTCACGGTCAAGATCGATACATACGTTGTCTTTATTTGTTGAAGTCAAAACGAACAAATAAAGCATTGCAGAAGATCTTTCCACAATCATGAGATCAACCAATGGTATTTTTGCCTTATGTGGCGTAGTCGGTGCCCCCAGTGACATCATTTGTTGAAAGAAGAAGCACTTCCCAGACGTATTTGAAACCAAATTGCACATTCTGTGCTGCATCCAGTGCAATATTTGGTTCACATGTTCACTGGAGCCTCCACAACTGATGGTCATCGTTTTCTGACTAGGTCCAAAAAGTGTTGCACGGTTACTCTAAGGGAAGTCGACGCAGGCGCAAGGAATGTCGGAGCAACGTAGAAGAGGCGCTGATATCACAAGTCACATATACTATAGGTAGCGTTAAGGGGCCGTTTGGTAGGTATAGACCTTTCCAATAGAGCCCTCCTGGGCGCCGCCATGAAAAGCCGCTAGCGACGTCTAGCGGCGGCGCCATCTTGGGCTGTTTGCTCGCCGGGCTCTCCGTGCCGGCGCGTGCATTCGTTGTATGTGTTTCAGCAAGAGCTTGCTTTCGCTCTTTGTAAACATCGCGGAATCGTTAGGTAGGTTCATTTGTGAGTGTGTAGGATCTGATTGATTAGCAGGACAGTTGCCATCGGCATTGTTTTGCGTGTTATTGCGCGGGCAGAGGCGGGATCAGCGGGGCCGGTTGGTAGCAGTACAACTGGGAAACTGGGAACCGTGTCGCGGCTTCTTTGTTTGAGTTACTGTTGTAAGATGACTCGCCTCATAATAAAAATTCTGTTGCTTTTGCTAACAATGGTGTCGCTCATTAAGGCGAGAGCCTTAATGTCTCAATTAGGGCAACCTTAATGTTTCAGTCAGTGTCCTCAAAAGAGGGTGGTTCCAAAATTATGGAAAATTATCGCAAGAAACGATACCTTGAGAAATAAATGACTAATCACGTAACACGTATATCAAACGAACCCTTAATTTAACGCGGACATGACTTAGGCATAATCAGCATAATAGCAAGGCTTTAAGTCATGTTCATGACTAACTATGAAAGTGAGTGTGTCCAGAAATCAATGATTAAAAATCGCTAACTAATGTTTGTAAGTCACACATGTTAGGTTAGTGGTTGCGATAATGAGTGTACCGTGATAATTACCAGATCACAATTAAAGAATTACCTGATTTTGCAAAGCATGTAATTTAATGACACATAATACAAGGAAAAGCTTGAAACTGTAAGAAGCCGGTCGAGATGGGTTTCAAACCAAAGGTGCATCTCGAAGGATGTGATATTCGTCATAGTCGCGTTCATGACATGATATGATGTTCTGATGTCATGCTATGACATGAGCATGACTCTTGGAACATATACTATTGGAAGGGGATCGATATGGGTGTCAAACAAAAGGTGCATGCCGAAGAATGTAATATTGGTCGTAGTTACGTTCATGACATGACATGATATGCTCAGGTCATGCTATGACATGAGCATGACTCTGCAAACATAAGACCACTGGAAGGGAATTGATATGGGTGTCAAACAAAAGGTGCATGTCGAAGAATGTAATATTGGTCATAGTCACGTTCATGACATGACATGATGTGCTTATGTCATGAGCATGACTCTGCAAAAACAAATGTAACGGAAGGAGGTCAAGATGGGTGTCAAACGAAAGATATAGGTCGAGAGACGCGAGTTAGTCACGTTCATGACATGAAATGCATGATATGACATGAGGATGCCGAAGCAAAAATTAACAGAAAGGGGTCAAGATCGGTGCCAAACGAAAGATATAGATCGAGAACGGCGATACGAGTTAGTCATGATTATGACATGAAATACATGATATGACATGAGCATGACAGAGCGAAAGTTAACGGAAGGGGTTGAAGATGGGTGTCAAAGAAAAAGTAAAGCTCGCGGGATGTGATATAAGATATAACCATGTTCATGACATCACTTACATGCTATGACATGAGCATCATTATGGGGGTCGATACCGACTTGCAAAACGAAAGGCACATGTGGAGATGTGATATGAGTTATAGTCATTTTCATGGCACGACATGGTTATAACTCAACATGGAAGCTTTAAGGGGGTTGAAATGGGTACCAAACTAAAGGTACAGCTCGAGGGATGTTATATTTTATAATAATGCTCATGACACGACGTGATCGTGGCACGAGATGATCATTACTCAACATGAAGAAAAACTCAAGAAGTAGTGCAACGGCGTTCGGACACTGATAATAAAGCAAGTAAACTTTAACAAGGTGTGATAGTCAGTAAATGCCACGCGTATATCTGTGCGTAACATCGTAAAAATGTTGTGGCATGATGTATAAGCCATGGCATATGTGCGGCACTTACTCATTAAAACCAGCGCTAGATAGCTGTTCTTGGCTACAGTTCCTTCAACTGTCGGCTATTGTGTGCTGACTTTCTCTGTAATGAATAACGTTGGCTAATACATACAAACCACGCTGGCATCTTGGCGTAACTTCGGCTTCCACGGTGCGTGAGACCTGGACTTTCTTGTTCCAATCAGGTTTCCCATTTATCGCACTCATGGTTAAGAAGCAATGATTCGGGTCCGTTTTTGCAGTTCATTATCGACTTCGGTCGAGCTCTCCACTTTATTTTTTTTCTTTGAAGGAAGCGTTTTGAAGGAAGTACCAGCACACACTAGAACGAAATAGGGACTGCTGAGAAAGAAGCGTAGAGCCTCCCTCCAACAAACGACAAAGGTTCCGGGAATGTGCGTACAGCAGCTCACGTAAGAGAGACAGACAGTTTCTTGGCTGCTGCGACAGACTGAAAGTCAGTGAGGAAGTGAAAAGCTCGTCGCACAGGCCGGAGGCATACAGCAGCAAGGACAAGAGCAACAAAAAAAAACAAAGAAAAAGAAATGCCCGTACTAAAACCCCTTGCTTTGGTAGTACCATGAAACGCGTTTAGCTCTCGTGGTTCAAGCTAATCGATTAGGGAGAGAGAATGAAAGAAGAAATCTGGGAATTTCGTGCCATATGCTAAGAACGGCACTGACTAGAGTTCAGGAGGTGTTGGCGACATGAGCGTTAGACCGCGTGGAAACATGAGCGGTGCGGCGTTTTGGCACGAGCACGTCAGTGAGTGCGCAGCCGCACTCCTTCTGCGCAACGTTGTGCTTTACGAGCAGCATTTCTCTTCTTCTGGTTGTTGGTGCAACCGTAAACAATGCAGTGATGCCCTGTCGATAGGCTGTTCTTAAAGGACATTTTAAAGCGCTCCAGTGAGCGAAAAACAGCGCGCGCACCCTGCAAGCATGGCAAAACGTATGGGCGGCTCGGCGCAACAAACAGCCCAACGAAGGGGGGCGTGGCGCGGAGAGCTCTCTCCGAGCGCTAGCAGACGACAAAAACAGGTTCCGGCTCGCCGATGCGAGAGTGCCGATGGAAAGGTCTATATAAGGGAAGTGTGAATGTCAGCCGCAAAAACTGCACACACACACACACACACACACACACACACACACACATACACAGCCCCGCCACGGTGGTCTACTGGTTATGGCACTCGGCTGCTGACCCGAAGGTCGCGGGATCGAATCCCGGCCGCGGCGGCTGCATTTCGATGGAGGCGAAATGTTGAGGCCCGTGTACACTGTGCGATGTCAGTGCACGTTAAAGAACCCCAGGTGGTCGATATTTCCGGAGACCTCCGGCGTCTCTCATAATCAGAGCTGGTTTTGGGACGTTAACCCCCACAAATCAATCAAACAGTCACACCTTTTGTGCTGGCTTTTTAAACCTATAGGATTGACATCTGCCTATCTACAATGCCGCCGCGCAGACATATATATAACACTGGTTTATGTTAAGAAAATGTAGCACAGTGAGGGCGCGTTAGTTTGTAACTTATTACATCACGCCTATTTCGTCGCATGCAGAGGGGAATGTCAGGCTAATATTTTGCGGCGAATATTTCGTCAGTGGATGGTGGAAACAACGGAATAACAAAAGCGAAATAAAAAAGCCTAAAAAGGCGGTGTGAGAAAGACGTGGCGATGGCGATCGGTAATTTATGCGGGCAACTTCGTATAAAAGAAAATGTACTTCCTCGTCCAGAGCGCCCCGCCACGGTGGTCTATAGTGGCTATGGCACTCGGCTGCTGATCCGGAGGTCGCGGGATCGAATCCCGGGTACGGCGGCTGCATTTTGATGGAGCTGAAATGTTGAGGCCCGTGCACTGTGCGATGTCATTTCACCTTAAAAAACCCCAGGCGGCCGAACGAAATTTCTGTAGCCCTCCACTACGGCGTCTCTCATAACCATACTGTGGTTTTGGGGACGTAAAACCTCAGAAGCTATTATTATCCTCGTCCAGGAAACAAATCTTCTCGAGCATCCTGGCCAGGGATTTATGCACCTCCCGCAACACCCCCCTAACACCCCCCCCCCCCCTCTCCCGTACTGGTTACACCATGGGTAACACACTCCTAAAATCAAAATTCGGAAAAAATCCCTGATCCTGACAATTTTCCTTTGTCTTTAACCCACATACACTGACGCTCATTGGCGTGTGAGTGAATGCAGGGCGGGAAGTTGAAGGCGACGCTGCAGGGAAACCAACTTCAGCGTCCTTCACACAGTGCGAAACTACGACGCCGTTGCCGGATATTGGCGCGGAGAAGCGCTTATCAACCTCGCTCGTCTTCGGACGACGGCAACAAGCGGCAGAGCACCTGTGCTCTGCAGGTATACCTGCGCTGGCAGCAGGGATGACCCTTCCCGGCGCGCCCATCTACAGCGTCGCTGGAAAGGGCGCACGCGCGCGCGCGCCAGGCACGTGGGCGCCCCAAACGAGAGCGCGAAAAGGAGGCGCGCCATCGTTCGTCTCCGGCGGGAGGCACCATCGACGATTGAGAGTGACGCCGGCCGCAGAGCAGCAGCTGCCACGCAGACAACGGAAGCGAGAGGAAATGAAAGCGCCCCGTCGGAGGGGGGGCTCGAAGACGCCAAGAAATTGCGAATTGCTCTGATTGCTGGCAATGAGCAGCTCGAGAAGAGACGATTTCCTTAGCGATATCGTGCGCCTCTGGCCTTGGGGCCAATTAGGGGCGCAAAGCAAGCTTGGCTTTCATTTCGGCCCGTCGCTCCTCCTGCCGCCGGCGGTGCCTGTGTGTGCCGGGCGAAATCCCTCGCAGCAGCGCTCCTTTATGACACGCTTCCTCAGAGCGCCGGCTCGTCGTCCGGCCTCTCAAGTGGCGACACATTACGCGCCCACAGAGGGCGAATGATGCCGGACGGAAGGAGCCGCGTGTGCGTCGCAGAAGGAGCACAAGAAAGCCCGAGAGACAAAAAAAAAATAATAAAAAATCTGGCGGCACGCGGCGGGCTGCAAATGCGCGCACAGAAGCCGGATATTTATCTTTCGCTCGCGAGATGACGCGGAGGACCCAATCAGAGACGCGGGAATTAATCATTTTTCCTCCTCCGTGACAGATAGCGAGAGAGACAGATCGGAAATGTGCGGACATTCAAAGGAGAGCCTGCGAATGCTCGCCAAGGATGGAAGATCCCTGCTGCAGCGTGCCGAGTTGTCGTCGAAGAGGTTAAGCTATTTGCACTTTCTCCTCCGACGTGGAATCGCGATCTTCAAGTTCAGTGCGAGAAACAGAAATATAAACGGCGATAAAGGACGAGAAGAAGAAAAAAATACAGTAGCCAGCGCTGACAACTCAACAAGACCAAAACGCTGAAAAGCCGCCTCAGCAGCTGGATATATTGATTTCGCTCGTTCCGTCCGCCTGTATTTTTTTTTCCTTCTTCGCTATAGACGTCACCTACTCGATCCCTCTCCCTGTTCACACAAATAGCACGCTTTCGTTCTTTTCTGCGCTCCGATGTTTGAACCACTGGACCCTTCCGTTTCCCTCGTTGTCGCCCCGACAGTGCACGGTATAGGAACAAAAATAAAGATGCGCCAGAACTGCAGCCTCTTTCCATCGTTCCCACTTTTCTTTTAAAACAAAAGGAACGCCAGAATACGGTCAGGACGATAGAAGAATGAAAAAAAAAAGGATTAAAAAAAAACCAGCACGTAACAAGGAAGGGAGACGCAGCAAATGCTGAAGCGCAGAGGAAGGAAGCGCTCAAATTTTGACGGTAGGCGGAGCAGAGCGCAGCGAGTGCATGTGCCCGTCGTCGGTTCTCCCCTGTTCACTTGAGAGAGTCCGACCAATCCTGCATTCTAGAGTGCCAATGGCGTACATCTTTGGTTCCTTTCAGCTCTCATGCTCCGCACTTTCCCCGTCCACCGATCCTCTTTGGGATACCGCTTAGAGCTGCTGGCTAGCGGGAAAAAATTAGTCATCGATCTTTTAATTTTTCTCGTGCCACCGCGCGCGCGCGAGCGCCTCGCCTGTATTTTTTCCGGCTTTACTTCTCCTATTCTTCGCATTCCACTCTCGTTCGCCTCTGGGTGCTTTAAGGGACGCTCCTTTTGGACCCCCTCGCCGCCGCCACCCTCATTGCTCCGCTTGATTCTGTGCGCCCACCGCTCGCTGGCCCTTCCTTCTCGACGTCGAAGCGCGGCAGCCGGCAATACAGCGCCGTCTCCGTTCGCGAAAACCATACAGCCATCACCCACATAAGCGTACATATGCGACGCACGCACGGGCCTACACATATATGTGCCCAATGCCGAAAAAGCCCGGCAGCCCACGCACACACACAAAAGACGAATGCGCAGAGACAGAAAAAAAAAAAAAAAGGCCGAGGGCGCACGCATAAAACCAGCGCCCGCAGCGTCTCCCTTCTAATATACGGTCCCTATAGACACCCTCCACCTCTTCTTGCACTCGCATCTCTACGTACGCGATTCTTTATTGTTTTTTTTTTTCCCCATCTCGACTAAGTCGCGTAGCTCCGCTTGTCGTTCTAGCGCTAGATTATTCTGCGTATGTTTATTTCGTCTCCACCCCTGCTAGAGCCCGTGTTTTCTTCTTTTTGGGGCGAAAAATGTGGAAAATGGAGAGCCGCCTTTCTGCTCATCTTTATTACGCGTTTCTCCTTTTTCTGTATTATTTTTTTCCTCTCCCTTTTCCTTTTTCTCGCGCGTTTGTCGATGGCCGGGGACCGCGCGCGCCAGCCCCCGCCCGGCGTCTCTCCTCCGGCTAGCACGGCTGCAGACTGTCCCGACTCTCGCCTCCCTCATCCGCTCTCCTCTTTCTTCACCACAGGTGACGTCATTCGGCCCCCGCCGCATCTTTCCCAATATTTCTCCTCCGGCGTCTCCTCCCGACAGACAAGAAAAGAGCAAAAGAAGCATAAATGTTTTCTTCCTGCCCGAGCGAGGGAAAACGAGTGAAAAAAAAAAATAAAATGAATGAAGAGGAAGACAGAAGGGAGAACACGCAGCCGTCGAGGAAACGGGCTCCGCCGACCCGTCTGCCGGGTTCGAACATCGAGGAAAAGCCGCCACGTGTTTTTGTAAACACAGACCGTCACGTGGAAGCGAGAGGTCGCGAAGCTCGTAATTCCGTTTACTAGCATTCGGCAGCATGCTGCGCAAACAAAAACAAAACATATCACAGAAATGTGGAGAAGAAAAATAACGGAAAGAAGACTGAGGGAACAAAAGAAAAAAAAAAGAATGACATTGGTGTTTCCATCTTTTCTTTTTTTTTTTGTCTTTTTTCTAGATATATTCGTCGCGTTCCTTTAAATAACCCACAATGTGTGTTTCTCTGTTTCTGGTGATAAACACCGGAGACTAAAATTCACCAGGCCTTGTTCTTCTTCCTCGTCTCCATCTTTTTTTTTTTTTTGAAGGTGATCTTTGTTGTTGGCTAACCGGCTTCGCTAATGATATCTCAAGCATCAAGGGTGATCCCGGCCGCGGCGGTTGCATTTCGATGGAGGCGGGCGAAATATTGAGGCCCGTGTGCTGTGCGATGTCAGTGCACGTTAAAGAACCCGGGGTGGTCGGAATTTCCGGGCACCTCCACTACGGCGTCTCTCACAGTCAAAGCTGGTTTTGGGACGTTAAACCCCACAAATCAATCAAATAACGCGTAGTGCCTTCCAGCGTTCAGGAACATTAATTATTATTATTATTATTATTATTATTATTATTATTATTATTATTATTATTATTATTATTATTATTATTATTATTATTCGAGAATCGGGGCATTGAATAATTACGTATATTGAACGTGATGAATGCAGATTACTAAATTACCACCATTCTCTGACCGCGTATATCGATAAGGCCCAACCTCGTGCAGGGCTTCAGCAAACCTTAAACAGCGTCGTACGTGTTGTGTTCTCCCCTTTGTTCGAAGCGGCCAGAACATTAACGCTCGCTTTACTCGAAGGTGTCTGGAACGAGCCCCTTCGTTGCGCTGGCACCACGTAATTGGAAAGCAGAGCGGCGTTAAGAGTCGACGAAGGAGGTTGCTGGTGTGAGGCGAGTAGCAAGCAGGGCGACAACAGAAGTGCGTACACATATGACGGTGGGCGAAAGTCGCGGACAAACCGTTGCGGTGCCACGCTCAGCGAAGGGCGGGCATAGGCGGCGCCGAGGCGGAAAGCCCCCTGGGCGACATGTCGCGGTCAAACAGTCAATTTGGAGCCGCGAAACAGCTGCGTTTACGCCCATTGCCAGCGTGGCCGGGGAAAGGAGCACCAGGCCGGGCGGCAATAACAGTTCCAGGAGCGGGCCATCGCGGCCGACCACGCCGAGGCCGCCGCACAGCCGGGATGGAGAAATTCCCCAAGCGGGGAAACGATCCAGACCAAACCGCCGCGCGGTCGGCGAACTCATAGCGTCGCAGATTGTCGCATCGCAAATACCGGCCGATGGCAGCAGAACCCGTGGCCTGCAGCAGCAATCGGTGGCACGGCAGCAGAGAGAAAAAAAGAGTGTACTATAGTGCACCAGCAACCCCTGCCCCATTTTCCTTCCGGGAAAAAAAATAAGAAAAAAAGATGGAGCGGCGAGAAGCTGGCGTGCGCCGCCAAGACGGCACCGCGGTTCAGGGCAGCGTTTGCGACAGGGTCACCAAGTTTTCTGCGGCTGCACATCCAGTGGGAGGGAAGAAACAAGGAAGACAAACTTTCTTTTTGACACTTTTCCTTTTCTGCGCAAAAAAAAAAAAGAAACAAAAAAGAAACCGTAGAGGCCCGAATAACGAATCCGCACAGTTCACGTATATATATAGTCGAGATGTGGAGTGACTTGATAAATAGAATACCAGCGCAAACAACTCGAACAGCAGAAAACCCCGAGCCGCGTGAAATTTAGCAGGCGGACTGAAAGAGTGACGTCACTGCGTGTACAGTCAAATACTTGAAGGCGCGCGAGCAATGTGCCGTTCCGGGGATCTCGCACGTCACCACACGCGACGGCCACTGACTTTCCGGCGGCATAACGCTTGTGTGCCTCAAGAGCTGCCCTCTTATCGGCGTCCGCGTAAAGCCAGGCGTGGTCGTCGATAAGCGACGGCCGTCAGCGCCCCCGCATGTGTGTGCACTCCGTGTGGTCGCAGTCAACATTTTCGCCCGTTCAAACACGCCACTTCCTTGACGCTTTACGCACTTCCACGTACGCCGCCTCAAAGTATCCACCGGTGCACCCTATCGTTTCGCAGCGAACATGCATCCGTCTTCACACCATCATTGCTTTCGCTGATGCGCAAGGGATACACATCGAACCAAACGCCAGCCCTTTCTTCTTCAGCGCGGGCTTCGCTTGCTCAGTTGATAGACGCGTTCCTGTCGTCTCAGAAGCGCGCAGGGGCTTTCTTCAGCTGCTAATTCACCGCTCCTTTTATTCTCCGCAGCCAGCACTGCAGCGGCCGAAACCATTACGACAGGCTGATGATGAAACTACGGAGCAACTTGCAATGGAGGAGCCGTTTGTGCCCGGGCCAGCGAGGCAGCTAAACAAAAGCAGTCTTTCACGCAGGGCCGAGCGATTCGCATCGGATCCTGAAAACGCGGCGTCGTTTAAACACGTGCCCACGTGGGATCCGCGACGAAAGAACGAGAATCGAGACGACGACGACGAGACGCATCCGAAGCAACGCTGGAAGAATACAATCTGGCGACGCATCTTGCAACGCGCGGCACGGCCGTTTCCTTTCTGTCCTTGCGCGAGGTTTTCATTAGCCGCAGCGGCGCTCACCCAGACTACCTATAATTTGGAAATCAGATTCGTGCCGCTCTTAATGGCCTGAGTTCGCATCGTCCGGGCGACGGGAGATCAAAAGCCAAAAGAGAAGGAGCCAGCGACAAACTGAGAAAAATAATAAGGACAAGACGCAGATAAAAGGCGCATAAAAGAGGATGGCAGCCAAAGCGCAGATAGCGTGCGCAGTCAACGCCATAACGGACGGAGGAAGTCGACGAGAGAGGCAAGAAAGCGAAGAGGAAAAAAAAAAAAAAAAAGCAGGCAGCGCGTCTGATAAAGTTGTTACTTCGCGCCAGGCATGTTGAGCGCTACATCGTCGTTCTGTACGCGCTTATTCGGAGGACGCCACACGCTGAAGCTCGCGCGCACGTGCTAGCGGATGCATTCTGATCGTACTGCAGGCTTGCCCTTTGTAGCAGTCAGAAAGGCCGTTGTCTAAAGCAAGGAATTATTTGGCAAAAAAAAAGAAAAGAACGAAAAGTGAAGCGATCGCGTACTCACCCCCATCAGTTGTTGACAAGCTGTTTCACACGTGTGTATCTCGCACTGCATCTTATATTTCTATACAGCCAAATCGAAAAGCCCGTTATGCTGGAACGAGTGTCAAGTGCTTGCGTCAACAGCAACACACCTTCGTTCACTACACTTTCGCTCAGTTGAATCAAAAACGTGCGTTATTTATATAGGGTGTCCCAGCTGAGTTTAGCCGAGCTGTTTGTTTAGCTATAAGTTCTTGTTCTAAACAGCCAAGTAATTCCCGCACCAGAATTGTGTTGGCGGCCGACGAGGACAGATGAGTGAGTATTGAGGGGGAGCTCACAGCGTACTTTGTACAAGTGTTTCTTTCATTCTTTCTTTTTTATTTTATTTCGGCTTTGCTAACGTTAGCTAGCATTCACTCTGTTTGCGCAGTTCATGAATGTTCGTGGACAACTAGTTTTGTTCTTTTTCTTCTTTTACCAAAGATAACGCCTAACAATAAATGCGCAAATCGAGCCTGCCATCTGTGACCTATAGGAAGCAGGCTTGAGCTACACAAGGGGGCATAAATCGCCTCCACGTAGAAGAAGCAAAAATAACCTTGAAAAGAACGTTAAAATGTATACGCATACATACAAGCGTGGGACGGTTAACACATACAATCGCTGTTTCCCACGGCTGAGAAACATGCAGGCCGCGAGTGAAAATTTCCACACACACTATATAAACGGTTGACACGGAGAAACAATGTGTAGGTGGAAGGAGACAGAAAATGCAGAAAAGAAAAAAGTTCTTGCACGCGTTCAAGGCATTGCGTAACATCGTCCCATTGGTATGTATCACTCGACGCCCTCGGCACAAGACGCCACCACGCGCCATACGTACGTGCCTGCTGGCCACATCGGTAAGAAAGATGCGAAACTGGGAGTGTGCGCGATGAGTCAGCAGGGAGAGGTGAAAATATATCTTGGACCACAAGACAACGGAGTTGTGAAGTTTTACTCGCGCCGAGTTTGCCAAAATGA
Source organism: Hyalomma asiaticum (assembly GCA_013339685.2). Classification (NCBI taxonomy): domain Eukaryota; kingdom Metazoa; phylum Arthropoda; class Arachnida; order Ixodida; family Ixodidae; genus Hyalomma; species Hyalomma asiaticum. Next base: position 285,082,631 of record CM023481.1, on the reverse strand, counting down.
TATTGAACCAGCACAGATGTTTGCGAAACTGTGGCATTTTTGCGCGTTTCCAGATCCCCTAGGAAATGTAAGTTGTCCTTTACGCTCAAGAAAAGTCGTGCAAGTTCTTTCCTCGTTTTGTTTCACCTCCTTTTTGTTAACAAATAAACCACGGCCGCTTGACGGGGAAACAATAGGAAACGTAAAATGCGGAAAGTCTCGTTCTGTGAGATTTCGGCAGCACGCGTTCAGGTATGCTTCTCTCTCTCTCTCATTATATATATATATATATATATATATATATATATGTGTGTGTGTGTGTGTGTGTGTGTGTGTGTGTGTGTGAATCCTGTTTTTAGATACGTAAAACCCAAACCTTAAATCACTACCTAACACACGTTTCCTTTTTTAAAATGAGGATCATTCTGCAGTACTAAATTCATCACAATCGCAGTGTTCATTTCGGCCCAGAAATTTCTCGTTCGACACGGTGCAGTACGCGACAGACGAGAACGCGCTGTGTGAGCTTACGCAATACGAGGGCGCGAAGAGGAGGGGGGGGGGGGGGGGGGTTCCTTGCTATATCGCCGGCCGCGGCGCTTGCTTGCATAAGCGTAACGCGCTGTCCACGCAAATCCGTTTTGGTACGCTCCCCAACGCCGCGTGGAAGAATAATCTCGCAAATTTCATTCTTGTTAATCGACGGAATCAACACCGCACGGATAAGGAGCAATCGTAATCTGATCGGAACTGTAAGGGACACGTGTGCGAACGCTGCGCCACAAGCGGTGCTAACGAGTATAGCAAATTACGCGCAAATATTAACTTTCTTTTTATTTCGAAAGCTTGCCCTTAGGCATAACGGTGTAGGCGTCGAAAATACACGAAAAATTTGATTCGTGCATGAAATCAAAGAGTGAAAGATGAAATGGTATACGGATTCGGCGACCTATAGGTCGGGTGGTCGGCCAATCCTGAGCCTTATTGCACGGAGGTGACGAAGGCGGCTTAAACGTAGACAAGTCACAAACCCACAGCAACTGCCTCGCTGTTACGCTGCGGGTAGCACCACCACGAAATGGGAATGATGCAACATGGGGACACCGCGACACCGTTGCGGCCAGAGAGCGGTCACAGACTGGGTGGTCGTATATATAGCTACGACACGAATCCTTCGTACTCGACGGGGCAGATTTAATTGTCATCAGCCGTTTCGCTGCTAACTTTTGCGTTATCAAGTTTAGTGGCGTAAACTTGAAACATTTGCCAAGAAGAAAAGTACTACGCAGCTGAAAGCGGCCGTGGGAGAAACGAAACACGATTCGCACAAACAACCATTTTGACAGCGACAGTCGCTGGGACTGACGTTAATTGGGGACCCCATCTTAGATTACGCAGCGCAATCAGGAAAAAAAAAAAAAAAAACTATGGTGTCCTTCACGGAGCCGCCCCCTGTGCACATGTTTTGGGAAGGCATTGGTAAATGTGGAATCATACCGGGAGAGAAAGGTCCCGCTGGCAATAGTATGTAGATGCCTTGAGAAGATGAAAATACTGTCATCCCAACTACAACAAGCGGCAACATTGCGATAAAGCAAATGCGGGAAAGAAAAAAGAAAAGAAAAGAAAGCAAGCGACCGCGCGGAAAAGAGGCAGATTACAACAAAAATAACCATGTGACTTTAAAGGAGCTGGGTCATGTGGACAAAGTACTAGTTTATCGAGAACATCGTCGCACAATGTCTCACGGAGTAGTCCACAGCCTTCTGGAGTGTGACAACATGGACCCCTAGCGAGGAGCGGCAAGCGTATGTGGCAAAGCGCTGCAGCGTTCAATATTCAACAGGTGTACACACACACTCGATTTATGTGTCGCCTATCGACGTTTCGGTGAAATGCGGCGCTTAAACGGTTCGCAACGGCACGCTTGAAGCTTGTTACTGGCTCGACAATGAGCAACAAAAAGCCGGCGTGCTCGTGCAGTTCGAACCCTTGGTGCCACAGACGTCGAGCGCGTATACGTAAGTGCAGCTCACCGTGTGCGCAGAGAGGCAGCCGGGTGAACACGTCAGAGTAGCCGTTCCGGAAAACTTGACGCCTCGGCCGTCCGAAGAAGCGGGCAAGGAAACGGGATCGCACTGCTGCCTTAATTAGGCGAGCGGCAACTGCGCATCCCAGGCATCCGAGAACATGCAGACCGGCTTAAGTCTGAAACAAGGCAACAAGAGCGGCAGAACGCGATAAGCGACCGAGTGGCAAAGCCTCGCATTAAGACGAGAAAAAAGAAATAGAACGAACGAGAGAAAGAGAGGAAACGAAAAGATCGATAAGGGATTTAGAGGTGCTTTCGTCTGCCCGTCAATTTATCAGGCTCATTATCACAAAGGAAATGGCGATACCTAAGAGGCACTCAAGAAAAGAAGCAAATACAGAAGCAAAACAGTAAAATGTGACAGATGGCAGGCAGCGAACGAGGAAAGTTCCAAGTTTCGGGGTCGCGGACCCCCCGTCCCCCTCTCCAGCTGCAGACCCAGCCGTATTTAATTAGAGTGATTAGCGCGACTGCGTTATCTATAAGATTACGATAACGAAAAGAGGCACTGCGAGAGACGCACAAGAGGAAATAAAAAGAAACAAAGAGGGAAGGGCGGACGTAGCTGTTTTTAAGAGGGCACGACAGCCGCAGAGCTAGCGCTCGAGACGTGCCCTGCAAGGAGTGCCGTTGTTGAAACACCGAATCCGTGAGGAAAGCAGCCGAGATACCATTCGAACGCTGAATAAACAAAGGTCGTCTTGTAAGATAGCCAGTAAGGTGGACTTGAGTCAAGTGGCACAAAGGGCTGGTTGGACAGCCAATCTCAATGCTGCACACTCAGACAGCAGCTGCCCCGTCGGCTGCCTCTTGTAACTTTAGCTCGTCAGCGGCATCGCTGGACGCGTGTACAAAGGTTAGGACGAATAACAGCTGAGAAGACAGCGGATTACGCCTCGAACAATAACGATGAAATTTCTGTGGTGTCAGGTGAATGTGTTTCAAAAATAAAGCACTTAAGTTCACTCGAGAAACGGCAGGGTGCGCAGAAGTTCTCAGGGTGTTTGCTAATAAAATCTCCTAGAGTAGCTCCTTAAGTGGCGTTTATGAGCTGACTACAAACGCTAGCGAAATAAGAGAATATAAGTAAGGAATGAAAGTGAGTGAACATCATTACATTAACGAGCACTGATCGCACGGGGAAACTTAACACGAAAGCTTGATTACAGTGACTGATGAGAGACAGCTTGGTTAGAATTGGAAATGTTATACCATATTTCTTGGCACGTCGCATGATGCAGTAGACTCCCGCTAAGAGGAGCTCGAAGGGACCGCAAAAATATGTTTGCCCTAGCAGGAGTTCGTCTTAATCGGACCGATACACAATATGAAATATCTCCTATTCCTCGTGTGCCTAAATAGTAAATGACGGCTGGCGTTTGGACACAAAGTACAGCGGACGGTGACAGCTCACCCAGGTGCATGTGTCTCTCTCGTCACTTATCACCATTCCTCCAGTTCGAGAGCAAATATCTGCCGTCAAGGAATTCTGCTATCTGGCACCTACCAATCGTCACCACCATCATCAGCAGCATGTTCCACGTCCACTGCAGGACGAAGCCCTCTCCCAGTGATCTCCAATTCCCCATGTCTTGTGTGTGCCCTACCTAAATATTCACGACAGGAAACAATAGGTAAAACAGTTCTAAAACGAAAACGCAGAAGAATGCATATCTGTTTCAATTGAATGACACAAAGTATGAACATATTATTCTTAGCCAGTGCGCGCTTATCCGACACTTCGCAATCCTAACACTTCGCATGCCCAGAAGAGTGTCTCGATGTCGCAAAAGCTGCGCCAGAGTGTTCAGGGGAATATCATCACGAGGGCATACCACCGGCTGCCTATCCTGGATAGTCTCCTCGCCACCATTAGCAGCTAGTAGAGAAACTTGGAAGACTTCCTCAATTATTGTTTCTACGGTGTCAGCGCCGCAGCTTTCCGCGTGGTTGTTTATGTCCCCCGAGAGACGCAGTTTGCCTCTCGTATGGCTGTAAGCAGAGTCACCAGTTCCAAGTTTGTCGAGACGGACCTCCCTTTGCACCAAGTATAGCATGCGCGCGTAAGTGGCGGTCACTCAGCATAAGCAAAATCGAGGTTTGGTGTTAAGCGTTTTCTTTTCTCGTCTGTTTCGTCAGGAGCTTGGGGTAACCAACCAAACGTCCACATATACTTCCTCCCATCCGAAATCTCGGCGGCTGAATATATCTCTTAAGAAGGGGATGGGAGAGAGGCAATGATTCATTATAATGATACATTTCCAGTTAATTCTTCCATTTGAACGTATTTCTTGCACGATACGCAAAGATGCCGTCACGTGGCTCATTAAAATTCCTCCTTAAGTCATCAGATATAACGAAACTGACCAAGCAAAGAAGGAACATTTGGCGAAGGTGAAGAAGGGCGCATCATCATGATGTAGACACAAGGAACTTATCATAAGAGCAGCCAACAAGCATCGTTCCTATTGTCCGTCATCGCGTTTCTCGTGTCGATTACGTTTGCGTTATAACGTTGTCACAAAGTCTATTTACCAACTAGCCCAAGAACAAATTATCTTGAGGGAAAGTTCGGTGGCATCACCCGATGTTTACAAACAGAAAGCGCCTAAATTTCAGTGGGTATCTGACGGCTAATATTGGAGCAGGCAGCAAGTACAGATTTTCTTTATTCTAGAAATGTTGTTCTGCTAGGCTCTGAATATGTAGCCAATGCGCACAAACCCACGCTCCCACGCACACACGCGTGCTCACGCCTGGAAGACGGATGACATGACTAAGAACGTAGCAACGTGTAAAAGATATTAAGTGGCTTTGTTCCTGAGCAAGGAAATACGGAAAAATAAACGCCCTGTTGCGTCGCGCGTGGGCCGTTCGTGTCGGTGATCAAGTTTGGCTTGCTGATGGAGGCACGACTCCGAGTAGTTGAAAATGAAAACTTAACATTTATTTACATTTCAACTATCGGCACAGCGAACTCGGGCACTGAGACCCTGGCTGTCCGATCTCCGTCCTTCGTCTCCTTTCATCCGTCGCAGCCTTCTACTCAATCTCCCAGGGCCATTCCAAGACAGGAGGGGCGGCCGGGCGGAGGCGAGGCTCCCTCGGAGCCGCAGCACAGCAGGGGTCGAAGCGTGCGTGCCAGGTTGTCCTCCCCCAAGTCGACAACAGGTATCTTTTCGGTGGGCCAGAAAGTCGACTCGTCCTCGTTACGCGCCGTCTCCTAACGACACCAAGGTGGTTTCGGGGCCAGAGAGTCGACTCATCCTCGTTACGCGCCGTCTCCTAACGACACCAAGGTGGTTTCGGGCTGGGTGGTCGCGACCTTGGGCGAGAAAGGAACACGTGCTCCCCATAAGGTCATCTCGCAGCCCCGATGCCCGCGGCTATGGCGCGCTTCACCGACGCCCTATCTTGAAACGCAACAAACTCCTCCGCCGCCGGTAGATCCGACCTAAGGGTGGCCAGCTGTCTGGTCGCCCGAAGCGTCGAGGTGCTTTCTTGGTGCGATGAATGAGAACACTGCAGCTGGAAGCTGTCTCAGCACAAAACACAAGCACAACACATTCACCGCGGTAGGTGTGCCCAAGTGACACGTCCGCCGGACACTAAATTTCCTACAAGGCTTTACACAATTCTACCTCTTTCTCTGCTACTTTTCTTATCTCTGTCGTGGCCAGCTCTCGCAAGGTTGGAAAACAAATACCAGGTGACGCTTTCCTGGAAAGCGGACCAAATAGAACAAGGTTTCTTAAAGCAGCAAGAAAAAAAGTGGAAACCTCTGTTCGGTTACTGAAACCCCCGACTAAGTCCGTCGGCGTTTTTATTCTGGCTCCCTTTTCGATACTTCACCTCAAATTTATATTCCTGCAAAATGAGGCTCCATCTTAGAAGCCTCCCGTTTTTGCTCGACATTCGGTTCAGCCATGAAAGAGGGCAATGGTCACTCTCGACCGTGAATTTCGTGCCTTGAATATAACATCCTAATTTTTGGATTGCCCACACTATACACAAACACTCCTTTTCAGATGTGCTGAAGGCTTCTTCCCGTGTTGTCAGTTTCCTGCTGAGATAGAGCACGGGATGCTCTTCACCACTCTCGTCTATTTGGGCCAGAACTACACCAAGACCACGGTTGCTAGCGTCGCACTGGAGGATAAATTCTCTCCCATAGTCTGGCGCGACAAGCACCGGCCGGGAAGACAAAGCCTGCTTCAGTTTATGGAAGGCCTCTTCCCTGTCGGGGCTCCAAGTAACCACTTCTGGTTCATGCTTTCGGAGGCTGTCAGTCAGCGGACTAGCAATCTCCGAGTAATTTGGGATATAGCGCTGATAATACCCGGTCATTCCCAGAAATGACCTCACATCCCTTTTCTTTACGGGTCGGGGGAAGTTAGATATTGCGGCTACTTTGGCTTGCATCGGTTCGCGCTTTCCGTGTCCGATTTCGTGCCCTAAATATGTGACACGCGCCTGGCCGAACTGACACTTCTCGGCTTTGATAGTCAAGCCCGCGCTTCTAATTCTCTCCAGTACCGTCCGCATGTGTTCCAAATGCGACTCCCAATCATTCGAAAACACGGCCACATCGTCCAGATAGGGGACCGCAAACTCTTCTAAGCCCTCCAGAACCCGATCCATCAGCCTTGAAAAACAGAACGGCGCGTTCTTCAAGCCAAAGCTCATGGTAACTGGCTGATAAACCCCGAAAGGTGTTACAAACGCCGCGTAGCGACTAGCTCGTTCGGTTAATGGCACTTGCCAATACCCTCTCACTAAGTCTAAGGTTGAAATGAAGGTAGCCTTGCTTACCAGTTCAACCCTCTCCTCTATATTAGGCAAGGGGTACACTTGGTCCTTCGTTATGGCATTTAGTTTTCGATAGTCCACGCACGGCCGTGGATCTTTCCCGGGCACTTCAACTAGCATTAAAGGGGAGCAATACTCACTATATCCTTCCTTAATTACCCCCAGGCGAAGCATCCTTTTAACTTCTGCCTTCATAATGTCTAGCTGCCTTGGTGACATGCGGTACGCTTTTGAACTAAAAGGAACCTCCGTCGTCAGCTCGATGTCATGTTGTATGAAATGAGTCCTTCCGAGCTTCTCCCCAAAACAATCGAGATACTCTTGAATAAGGCTCCTCAGATCTTCCACTTTTTCATTCCCTAGTTCCTCCGTGTTAACCGCATGCTTCATTACCTCGTCCACGCTCGGTCCCGTCCTGTTCCGAAAACACGGTAACTCTAGGGGAACTTCATCGGGCACATTCATGGCTATACTCACAATAGCTGCTCGCTCGAAAAACGGCTTCATTAAGTTTACGTGGTAGACTCTGTCCTCCCGTTTACGTCCTGGCAGCCTTACTGTGTAATTCACCTCTGAAATACGATTAATTACCTCGGCGGGTCCATGCCAGTGAACTTCCAGTTTATTTTGGCGATTTGGCCGCAAGATCATTACCTTGTCTCCCTTGTCAAATGATCTCGTCCTCGCATTTCTGTCATAATATCTCTTTGAAGCGTCTTGCGCTGCTTCCAGGTTACATTTAACGAGTTCGCGAGACTTGTGTAACCTTTGCATGAGGTCTAGCACATACTCTACCACACTCTTAGGCACCCGTGCGTCCTCCCATAGTTCGCGAACTAGCCTCAGGGGACCTCGAAGATTTCGGCCATAGACCAGCTCCGCTGGCGCAAATCCTGTCCCTTCATGCGGCACGGTGCGTAACGCAAACAGTGTGCCAGGTAGACAGCTGTCCCAGTCACACTTCCTTTCGTGACAAACCGCTCTCAAAACTTTCTTGAGTGCGGCGTGCCACCTCTCCACGCTGTTACTTTGAGGGTGATATACTGAGCTATGCAAAATCCTGGCCCCGCACTTCTCGAGAAACGTTGTCGTGAGTGCGCTCGTGAACACCGTTCCTTGATCGGATTGCATTTCTGCTGGGAAACCAAGGCGCGAAAAAATGGAAAGCAGTGCATCGACTACCTCTACCGAAGTTGCCTCCTTCAATGGTACCGCCTCAGGAAATTTGGTCGCCGGACACAACAACGTTAGAATGTACCTGTTTCCCGCCGTTGTTTTCGGCAGCGGTCCCACCAAATCTACAACCACTCTGCGAAAGGGCTCAGAAATAATTGGCACTTTTACCATCGGTGCTTTCCATCGGTCGTTAGACTTGCCTGCTCTCTGACAAGTATCACAAGTGCGCACGAAATTCTCCACCTCTCTGAAGCACCCTGGCCAATAAAATTCCTGCAGCAGCCTTTTCTTCGTTTTATTTGTCCCTAGGTGTCCTGCCCACGCGTGATCATGGCAAAGGCTCAGTATGTCACTGCGATACGGTGCCGGCACCACCAGTTGATCGTAAGATCGCCCTCGCCTATCTCGGTACTTACGGTACAGGACGCCCTTTCTCACTTCGAAAGAAATGTTTTTCGACGACACCCCCTCACTGCTTCCGCTGTTCAGAACTCCTAACGTCGGATCGTTCTTTTGTGCCTCTCGTAGTGTTTTTCGATCAACACCCAGCAAGCGCTCGTAGCTAGGCGCAGTCGGTGCTAACACCGTTCCCTGAAAACTGTTATCTTTTCCTTTAGATTTCCTTTTCTTTTTCTCAACTGGTCGCTCCTTATCGCGAGAATCCTCCAGATTTTCGGGGTTCTCCTCCTCCGGCGCAACTACGTTTTCGGAGCTGGCTACTTCATCTTTCGATTGGACGCTTTCACTATCGTCGTAACGCAGCTGTTGAGCGAGTGCGCGCGCTTTTGACCTTGTCAAAGCCATAACCTGAGCTTCAGCAAATGTGCATCCCCTTTTATTTAGCAGCGACTCTGAGTTGTTCGAGAAAAGGTAAGGGTAGCCCTCGGGTAGCCCTTTGGACACTGCTGCCACTGTCTCGATCGCTCCGAAAGGTCCCTCAATCTGTACCTTTGCCGTAGGTAAGCACACTGAGTCTTCGCTGACGGCCTGCCTTATCCACGCGCATTCGGATAAGTAGTCGTCAGTTTTTACATAGCTCGGATGAATGACATCCATGGTCGCCGCCGAGTCCCTCAGCACTTTACATTCTTTGCCATTTACCATGAGGTCTGTCATGTATGGCTTCAGCAGATCAATGTTACTTGGATGATCGCTTATGCAAGCGAATACGGGCCTTTTCTTTGAACAGTTTCGAGCGAAATGACCTGTTTCCTTGCAGTTAAAACACGTCACCTGAACTCTGGCTTCGAGCTCTTCCGAGTGATTTGCGGGTTTATTACTACCCCTTTCAGGTGCTTTCACTATGCCCTCAGAGCGAGCTGAACTCTGATTAGCGTCGTCTCGTTTAGCTGCGGTTTGCTGTCCTCGAGGGTACGCTTGTGGCCGTGGGGAAGGCTTTTGATAATTGTGCACGCCATAGACCTGAGTCCTAAGGCCTCGACTTACGACATACTCATCAGCAAGCTGTGCGGCACGCTTTACAGACACACCTTCCTGTCGATCCCTAACCCAAAGGCGCACGTTATCGGGCAAAGTCTCATAGAACTGCTCTAAGCAGATTAGATCTCCTAATTTAGTGAAGTTATCCGCCCCTGTTCCTTTCACCCACTCCGAAAAATTGTCCCTCAGGCTACACGCAAACTCCACAAAGCTCTCGTTAGACTTTTTCCTTTCCTGGCGAAATCTCCTCCGAAATTCCTCCGTTGAAAGCCTGTATTTTGCGAGCAAGCTCGATTTCACTGAGCTGTATTCGCCTGCCTCGGCTGCGCTAAGTCGGGCCACGACTTGCGAGGCTTCTCCCGGCAACAACGCAAGCAACCGCTCTGGCCATGTGTCTCGGTGAAATGAGTACTTCTCACAAATCCGTTCAAAATTAACCAGGTAGAGACCGATGTCATCGCCTGTCTTGTACGGCTGAAGCAAGTTTGTCATTTTCACACTTTCCGCTGGACGCGGTGGCGCCGTATCCGCACTGCGCGCCAATCTCGCCTGCTCTAGCTTTATTCTTTCGAGCTCAATTTCTGCCTGCCTTTGTTCCCTCTTTTCCTGCTTCTCTTTCTCTTCCGCCCTTTCATTCCGCTCGCGACATATCTTTTCCCAAGCATCTGTGAGCTCGTCCTCCTCGAAACCCACTTCTTCGATTGCAGCGCGAATTTCGGGCTTCCTCAACCTACTGTTTATATCCATTCCGAGCTCTGCTGCCAACAGCAGAAGCTCTTCCTTTCTTAACACGGTGATATCCATGCCTTCGAGAGCCGGCTACGAGTTTCCCTGAATTAACCACGCACCCAGTGGCGGTTAGTCAGACCTAATTGCCCGATACAGAACCCTGTCCTTATCGTCCAGCAAAACGTAGTCGCTCAAGCACTCACCGAACTGCGAGCTTGCGAAGGTCGTGTCTCCCGGAGCCACGTTGCCAGGTCCGCCGATCCCAGATCGTGTGGACTGCGCCTTCTGCTGCTCTTCCTCCGAGTCGTTCCAGCCTCCACGCCGTTACTGCGACGGTTGTGTCTCCCGGAGCCACGAAGAGGAGCTCTGCTGATCCCGGATCCACAGATGTCGCTCTTCCGTCGACAGTCTTCCGCCAGCCTCTTCTTGATCTCGCCGCTGCCTACCAGTTTGTAGCGTCGCGCGTGGGCCGTTCGTGTCGGTGATCAAGTTTGGCTTGCTGATGGAGGCACGACTCCGAGTAGTTGAAAATGAAAACTTAACATTTATTTACATTTCAACTATCGGCACAGCGAACTCGGGCACTGAGACCCTGGCTGTCCGATCTCCGTCTCTCGTCCCTCCTTTCATCCGTCGCAGCCTTCTACTCAATCTCCCAGGGCCATTCCAAGACAGGAGGGGCGGCCGGGCGGAGGCGAGGCTCCCTCGGAGCCGCAGCACAGCAGGGGTCGAAGCGTGCGTGCCAGGTTGTCCTCCCCCAAGTCGACAACAGGTATCTTTTCGGTGGGCCAGAAAGTCGACTCGTCCTCGTTACGCGCCGTCTCCTAACGACACCAAGGTGGTTTCGGGGCCAGAGAGTCGACTCATCCTCGTTACGCGCCGTCTCCTAACGACACCAAGGTGGTTTCGGGCTGGGTGGTCGCGACCTTGGGCGAGAAAGGAACACGTGCTCCCCATAAGGTCATCTCGCAGCCCCGATGCCCGCGGCTATGGCGCGCTTCACCGACGCCCTATCTTGAAACGCAACAGCCCTACGAGATTAGCCATTCAAAAATTAGATTGTACTTTTTCTTTTTTCTTGGTTGCCGATTTGGTGCAGATTCGACGCCTTCCTTTAGCACATCATTACAAAATTGACAAGCCAAAAATTTACAAAACTGCCCTTACAGACTGTATTAAAAATCATGAAAATTGTCACTGCCTGTCTTTTTTTTTTTTCGAGAGGCTGGCCTTCCATGAAGAGTATGCAATTTATTTATTTATTTATTTATTTATTTATTTATTTATTTATTTACTGAAATGTGTGCGACTCTACGTGAACGCGTGAATAAGCGAAAAAAAAAAAAAAACTGGCGATATGTGACACAAGTCAAGGTACAAAAAAGTGCCTGCACGCAACATCCGTAAGCGAGCTAGAAATAAAGCAAACGCCCCACGGAGCCGACGGAGGTTGCATGGGGGCCAGCGTGGAATGACGCTCTTCTTACGGCGCGGGCATTGTTTGAAACGGGAGGGAAAGGAAGTATATGATAGGGCAGCTCTCTAATACCATCACCGGGGGAGAAGGGAGGGAAAAAGAAACGAAGACACCGCAAGTCAGCTATACGTCGCGGCGAGCACGGTAAAACGCCAGAGCGCACGGCTGCGCGGCCAACACACGACGCCACAGCGGCGGGAAGAGAAGCAAAAAAAGCCACGAAGAGACGATGAGGGTCGAAGAACAAGAAGAGCGCTGAGGGGCAAAGCAAGGACAAAGAGCAAAGCCAGGAATTACTGCAGTTCCACCATAACGCCGAAAAGGAAAATGCGCGATTCGTGCCGCCGGGGACGCGGGCAGAGCACACAAATGGCCGCCCAGATCCGTGAGAAAAGCGATAGGCGAGAGAGGAGACAACAGCGAGAGAGGGACCCGGGCAGAGCGCTGGGCAGTGACAGCGAAGTCATTGTTTCGGCTTCATCTTGTTCAGTCATTCTCGTTTTTGATCCTGCAGCAGCAGCGACCTGTCATGATCGAGCGCCAGGTAGGTACCATTTTGCCTGCTCCCCCACTACCTTCCCGTTAACTGGCGGGCACTGGTGTTCTTTGAACCCTTACTGCCGTGAGACCCCCCCCCCCTTCCCTTCAAGCATGCTTGCCTCGCTTCCCTCCGGTCTTTTATTCATTCTTTCTTCGATGATGGGAGCTCGCTAGATGAGTCGAACAAGCGCCGCGCGGTGAGAGCGGACTCACGGTTCCGTTTCGGCTACAATTGGGCGCCGCGAAGGTACACTCTGGCCGAAACGAGTTTCCCTCCTTGTCACAAAAGAGCAGCTAATGGACCTAGAGGTGTGCGCGTTGCCTCACGGAGGCCCCCGGCTTGTCACATCTCGCGCAGCTGGTCCTCTCCGAAACGCCCTCGCGCCGAGTGTGCCCCCCATTAGGCTACACACGCCGCTGCCCGTGTGCGCAGGATGCGCAGTCCGCGCATTATGGCTCCGCGATTGTCCACATTATTTCGGCTCCCTGAGCCGCACGAGGCGTCCCTCGCCCATTTCGGCCCTCTCAAGCCACCGCACGAATGGCATGCGGCATTAAAGGTCTTCGGGAGAAGCGCGCGTTAGGGCAGCACCGAGGAAGGAAACGTCCCAGACAAAACATAAATGACCGCCTTCTTTCTATCCGCACAGCGCGCGCCCAATGGCGCAGACAGCATGGAAATCATAACGCGAGCCAACTTCAGGTGTTCGGACGCGTGTCCCGGAAGATCACACTGGATGTCTTCTACATCTTCTGACGCGTGCTCGAAGGTGCTTTTCCGAATCTCTTGTTTAGTCCCGTGGGGCTTTCAGGCACGAATTCAGCTGTAGGACCGAGCGGATCAAGTGTCCGCCTGCTGAATCCAAGGTGCTTAAGGTCATGGTGTAGCGCGACTAGACACAAAACACACAGACAGGAGGTACACAACACGGGCGCTGGTAGCAAGTAGCAAGTTGCTAGTAGCGCCCGTGATGTGTGCCTCCTGCCAGTGTGTTTTGTGTCTAGTCGCGCTACACCATGACCTTAAGCAAACACCAGCCCAAGAACAAGTCCTTCTGCAGCATCCAAGGTGGCCGCTGGCGCTAGTCGGCAATACATCTCTGGCAAGGAAAACCGTATATTAGTTCGCGGGATGTAAGAAGGAGCAAGGGAGCCGTTTTTGAAAGTTTTGCACATTAAAAAGGTTCTGTCTTGTCAAACAAAACTTTTCCTTGTCAAAATCAAATGATTAATTCATCATGCGCAAGTGCTCTTTCTTTCGAACTCCTGCATGTGAACAGCAACCGTTTATCTTGCTTCCCTTTATTACTTGTGCGCATTTTGATACCGACAGCTATACGTAATAACTTGAGCAATGTTTAAGTCGCGAATGTACTTGCACTCAGACTCTAAGATTGTGAAGCACTGCGTATAAGACCAATCCGGTTCTTGGTGCTCGTCGAAGTACCAAGGAACGATTTCCGCCCCGCATTAACGGCTCACCTTCTCCGGAGGTCCGTGCTCTTTTGCACAACGCCCGATTTTTCTTATAAATGTTAATCTTTTTCCTTCACCGGAGAAGAGGGAAACGATTTCGGACGTGGCGGCGAAGAAGGAGCCCCGGGCGAATACCCCAGGCACGCCACAGCGACTGCGCCGATCCTTTCCCCTCCTTCTCCAAAAGTTCATTATAACCTCAAAACGGGCTGGATCTACCTCCTCGCCTGTTGGGCTCGGAGACCGAGCGTAGTCCCCGCCATCTTCAGCTTCCTCTTCTGCGCTAAGTGCAATATGCCTCCCTAATCACGGAGGCCCCGACCATGATTCCACTCCGCGAGACGGCGGCGCTGCTGCTGCTGCTGCTGCTGCAAGCGCCTTGTCCGAGCCCGTGCGGCTGCTGTTCAGCGCGCGCGCTTCTCTTTTATCAATCGTCGAGCCTTGTTTGGCGGGGGTGTTCGCCTCGGCGGCCGGCGCCTTCAAGGGGTCGCCCTCTGCCGGCCGACTTCCGCCTTACGCCCGCGTGAACGACCGCCGCCCGTAGGCGCTCGTGCCAACGAGTCTCGGCCCCGACGCTGGGAAACAACAAAGCGCAGCCGTGATTGCAGGAACGCGACCGCTGCGCAAAGCGGCACTCGCACGTGCACACTGGTCGCGGAGCCATGACGTGTGGCCACTCTTCTTCAATATGCACGGATACATCGCCTCTGTCTCCTTTTTATTGGGTTTACTTTTTTTTTTTCGCCAACTATCTCACGGAATGTCGAAGTCATGCAGGCCTTCTCCAAGCGACCGGATGAATCGACAATCACTACACCAGGGCGAGAAACGTACCGTGAGGTTCAAAGGCAGGGCATCCTTTTCCAGACGAGGTCGTACGCCGAACCAAGAATGGACAAACAGTGCAGAAGAGCAGGGAGATTCGCCCAACCCAAGGGCGTACCTCTCCGGGAAGACCACCTAGGCGCCCATGTCGTCGGCGCTTCGCTTGAGCGGCCGAGGTGCATGCGAGAAGCCCGACTGCCTCTGGGCTCCCGGAGGGTACTCGTCGCCTTTACGCTACTTGTGAACGCCCTCGAAAAACGCAGCCTGTCAAGCCAAGGGGCCGTCATTATCCGTCGTTTAGCGAGACGGCTCCGAATGCAGCTTGCGCAGTGTACACGAATTCCAAAAAAATAAAAAACGACAATCACGTGAACAAGCACAAAGACAGCGCATCGAGAGAAATTTGTCAACACGCGATTATTATTATTATTATTATTATTATTATTATTATTATTATTATTATTATTATTATTATTGACAGGAATAAGAATACATAGAGAAGGCGGACGAAAACAAATTATATCAAATAGTGTTCTATCTTCACTTGGCTATGAACGTTCACGTGCCAATGTACATAGCTCTGCTCCATTCCTAATATTACACAGTAAGAATTTTGTAAATGGCAGTGAAGCAAATCTCTACGGTGTTTCATCGGTTATTACGGTGTCATTCTAAGCTCGAAGCCATATGCTGTTTGGATCCCGAAGACTGCGTGAAACTGCGGCCGCATGGCGGCGGTGAAAAGCACAAAGAAAGAAAGAAAGAAAGAAAGAAAGAAAGAAAGAAAGAAAGAAAGAAAGAAAGAAAGAAAGAAAGAAAGAAAGAAAGAAAGAAAATGTTCGTGTCAGGCAATTCAATTTAGGCGCATGTTAAACACAACCTGCAGGTGATACAAACAAGGTGTGGAGTAAGGAGATCAGAAGATAATTTAACTTGGTGGCAGAACTTCAGAGGATTGATCCATCATCCGTATACGGCATCCCATTGGACGTATGTCATTATAAAGCTTTAGCCAGTTAGCACGCCCTAGACTTATGAATTACCTTCGCTGGACGGCCTCACCTATACATCGCAACTTCTGGTCCAAACGAAAGGGTACCGTTTTGACAAAGGCGATTCAATTTACCCGGTGTCGAGGCACAAAGTCTTTCTCTCAGGCTAGTTCTTTAGACCAGCACTGCAGACGACATCCACATACTGCTAAGAGGGGCAGCCGGAGAATCGCACATGCCCGAGGCGGACCGAGCGTCGAGGGCACTCCGCTTCCCAGGGACACGCAAAATGAAAGAAAGGCCGGCAATGGCGACTGGGCGAAGTGCCGGCTGGCGTGTTTAATTATGTCATCGGCGCGAAGAGCGACAGCCTAAGACCACCGCGCGCACCAGGCCGCCAATTAAGCGGCCTCCCGGAATTAACGGCGCCGCTTTCCCGGCCGCGGCCAGCCTCTTTCCCCGCTGAGTGCGAGCGTGCGGGGCTCCATATTGGCCCCCTGTGACCGCTCGCCGAAACCCTCAGATTATGGACTTACTTCTTCCAGCGCTGGATTTGTACCCGGGCTCCCAGGGGTGCGACTGGACGCGGCTCATGTTTGTGCGCGCCTCATTGCCGGCTCCTCGCAATGGCTCCCCCTTCCTTCGGACCGCTTCTCTTTCCGCGGCCGGCGCACATTTTGTGTCTGCGTCGGTTAATGCCGGCCTTTGCGCAAATGGCGCCCACAGTTACGCCGCGGTCCAGACCCGTCGACTGCCGCTGAGGTCACGTCTGCGCTGCCGAAGGACTCCGCGGCGCTGTCAAGGCTTCGTCACGGCAGCTAACGAGCCGACGCGCAGCTATATACTCGTCGAAGAAGACGGGAAGGCTCCGCTGCTGCTCAAGCCGCTTCCCACAGGCCTAATTTTGGAGACCCGACGAGGCCGACAAGTGCTCGCACGTAAAATACGGTGTCGAGTGCAGTTTAAAACCGTCAGCGAAACTATACGACGCCCTGGCCGTTGTTCTCCTCGTGGCGGTTCGGTTTCAGCGTCGGGAGCCCGCCTTCATTCGAGCCTGTCATTCACGCTGACAGGCTGCGCCCTCAAAGACAGACTGCGAGAACAAAATGACTCTCCTCGAGCGACACGGTCCGCGCGACTGTAGTTCGAGCACACCAAGTGCCGACGGACAAAGAAAACTCGACGAAGAAAACTGCTTATATAGCCAGAGCTCATAAAAGTGTCTCCTGGCCGGCGTACGTTCTTATTTTTTTCGCCCAATTCCTCAGCGCGCGCTCATTACTTTGGAATGGGCCGACGATGAGTGTGCAGCGCACAAAGCACGCTGCGTACACGGTCGGCCAGCAGTGAGCGCCAGCCGAGCGCGGCGAGCCGAAGGGGCGCGCCCGCGGCGCCGTTTTCCCTCCACGCTCAATTTTTCGCCGAGTGAAGTGACACACTTCTCGCGACAACCTTCCTCCCGACACTCGCCCAGCGCCCGCCTTCCGACTTGCACAATGAGCGCCGGATATAAACGAAACGTCAATACAGTGCAGCGCGCAGAGCGCTCGCAGCTTGATTCTCTGGCGATTCGCGAAACGTTACATTCGACACAGTGAGGGGAAAAAAAGAAAAAAGGCGGGTATGAAGACTAACTGCTCATGTCAGAGGGTAACAAATAGATACCAGAAAGCAAGAAGAAGAAAATAAATAAAGGGTAGGGTAAAGCATGGAGAATCACTGTGATAAGAATAAGCCATGATGTAGCGGGAGGAGGGAGGGGGAGTAAGAAAGAAAACTGAACGAGTGCATGAAAAGTAAGGAACGAAGAAAGAAAAACTACCCTACAGAGAAGCAGTGCCAACCTTCGGTGAATGAGGGAGTGCGCGTTCGCGAGGCACGAAGGGATACCAATCGCGATGGGAGAACCGAATTGTGGCGGCCATTGTGCCGGTGCACCCGCCTCACCCTGTGGCACGGCGGCGACGCACGCGGTGGATAAGGGAGGAAGCACGAGGTTTCATCTGCTTCCGCATTTCCAGGCAGACCGCATCTCTCGGGGCCAAAAGGGAACGGAGGTGGGGGGGATGCGGCGGATAACCTTGCCGCCGCCGGCAAACTCGTGCAGGGAACGCGCGCAGCACGCGCGACGCGCACGCGCGGCCTTGGCCGAGTCCCGCGTGTTCCCGTTCTAGGCGGGATGGACAAAAAAAAAAAAAAAAAAAAGAGAGAGAGACGAAAGAGCGCGGAGCCAAAAGTCCGGGATTCAGCACGCGGGCCGGAAAGCAAGGGGTGGAGTTGTGCCTCAAGGGGTTCGGACCCCCACCGCGACGCCCTCGATGCACGCTGTACCCCCGCGGAGGCCGGAGCACCCCTCTACGCACCCCTCGAAAAAATTGGGTCACGAGTATTTCCCCCCACGCGCAGCACGCGCACCCTCGTGCGCGTCGACAGGGGGGGAGCCTTCCCGAAAAAACGAGCGGCGCCCACAAAGGAACGCGAACAACGACGACAAACTTTTTGCGTGTCTGCGTCCCGTGTGAGCTGTGCTCTTGCATGTCCCCCTTTCACCGACTCCGGCCCGCGCCCCACCTTATTTAATCCGCTAGGGTGAGCCGGCATTTGTTGGAGGCAGCCGCCACTCACACCGTAACTCTATTTTCCTCCAAAGTCTGGCAGTTACCGAAGAACTAGAACACAGGGGCCGTGCGACTCACTTCGACTAGGGATGAGAGTGAAGTAGTGGGCTTCACCTGCCTGCACCGGCGCGTCGTGTCAGAGCTAGCAGCTCTGGGGGTTTTGGAAGGAAATAAACGTGGCAAGGGTACTAAGGAAGTAGTGAGATGATCGCTGCGAATGCTGAGTGGTGAACAAGGATACACTATTCTTCGGGCTTGTGGGCATATCTCTGAGCAACCGTAGGCGAACGAAATTAAAATGGAAAGACGTGCTGCTGGAACCTCTCAAGACTGCGTGAACATTACATGTGTGTAAGCGATTTGCTTTAAGGGCGCTAAAGCGTTAGATTTACGTTTAAGCTTTGCTTCTGCAGTATCGAACAAGCACCTTAAAAGGGCACTTAGGAGCAACGTCCACTCTATAATTATTCTTTCAAATCACTATCGCGCTTACCAGAATAGCCACTTGATAAATTTCATTCTTCAATTAGGCTTGAGCGTCTACCTGCTTTGGTTTACATGTTAATTACTCTAATTTTTTTAATTACAGTTCAAGCTATAGTGTACTCATTTTACATTGCGTGCCACTATGAAAAAAGCACTTGCACAAAAAGTGCACAAATATTCAGTATTTGTAAGAATTTTCGACAGGACACGTATTCTGAAACACCCTGAATACATACCGTAGTCGGCTCTTGGGCGCAAGGTCCATGTGGCGTAATACGCTGCTATGCAAGCTGCGGCACGTTTCTATGTGTAAGCCAGTCGATATGAGTCAAGGTTATGTCAGAAACGACTTTTCTAGTGCGAGTAGGCAAAGAAATGCGTGGCACGTGGAACCACAAAAAAAAAAAAAAAATGACGTAAATGTAACTGGATTATTATTAGCATAACTTTAGTCATTCGTCATTCACTTTCGCGAGGCAGTAATTAGTACATGATGTCAATTATTTTTTGCTTCAACATCTGAAAATGTTATCAGTAGCTCTTTTTCTTTTTTTTCGTAGCGTGTACAAGTCTTATTAAATGCGTGTCTTCAAGTTGTGCTTATGTGCGATTGACCCGCCGCAGAAACAACAGGGCAGGACTAATATAACATGACGCTCATGACGTATCACCGTGCCAAAACTGGCGAGTAGCGACCAAATACCACGAGAGATTGTCCATCGACGCGACGCTTGTAGTCATTTCGACTTTAGATTCAGATGGCTTCGATCTTCAGTTATACCGCCTAAAGGGCACTGATAGAAAATGTTATATTGGCGCTCCTGTAATGTTTTATAATGAACTAAACTGTCCTTGGAATGGTCGGCAATCTTCTGGCACATGAGAGTCACTTGCGTTTATTACATTCTTTCTTAGACAAACTCGCATTCACTCAAAGAGAATTATAGATTCAAGACAGTAACGATACAACAAGAAAAAAAGATGTTTTGCGCTAATGCTAACGAGATATTTTTTTAATATCCAAAGGTTTTCCGTGCGCTCAACCACGTCAAAGGCGAATCTTTAAACCACGCGAATATTGCAGTTGTTTCATGCTGGGAGTGTTCAAGTCCCTACTCAATCGCATCGAGGAATTGTCATAAAAACGAAGGCAAAAATGAAGGACAGCTCGCTCACACACGTTTATTACTGAAAATTGTCAAAATGAATGTTGACCATGTGCTTTAAGTACTCTCAAGTGATACCACTGCGTAACTCACAAATACGCATAAAAAGAACGTGTCGGGTGTCTGTCGAATACAAAAGCGAGGTAAACTAGCAACTTTTGAAAAATCGCTGTGCAAGACTACGCAAACTCGGTGATCCACGTAGGCGCACCACTGATTTTCGAATGAGAACTGCAGTGAAGAGAGTGAGGCTACGACACGGGCGTTGCAGCGTTGTAAGTGGAAGTGGCTGCATGCAGTCAACATCCTATTGTGTATGAGTCGTTCAAGAGGGACAACTTTCACGCTCACCTTCTTTTGTAGTGTGTTGTGGCCTGCCAGAGACTACACCATTCAGACTGAAGTCAGTCGCAATTTACAAGCCCGTCAAGTAGTGCGCGTGTTCAAAATAATGAGAACAAGATGAGGCTCGTATTGAGGCATAACTTCAGTGCTACGTGTGCCCATTATTTAGCGAGCCGAGCTAGCACGGAGTTTTGTGATTTCTTTTCGCGCCTTCAGCGGTCGGACTACATGGGAGCTCGGGAGACATCCAAGAGCAAAAAACGGCAACAGAACAACAGAACATGCTCGAAAGAATAATAAAAATAAAGTGAAACAACATATATATATATATATATATATATATATATATATATATATATATATATATATATATATATATATATATATATACACTACTGAGAAGGCGCTATTATAAGAGGGCGGCGTATCGCAACAGCAAGGGCGACAAACGGCGGGTGCGGGCTGGCTAGGCCAGCGCCCAGGTCCAATAACTTGTTCGCCGCGTTAATTAAAGCACCTGTCAGGGCACGGGCCCCCGCTAATATTTGGAGCCGCCCCTAAATCAGGACTGCAAAGTGGGCCGCCACGGCGCCATTGGACGGTCGCTGGTCACATGGTACTCGGACCGCGGCCGCCTCGTTCACCCGCCTAGCCACCCTCCCTGGCGCGGCGAGCGCCTCAGAACGGCGAGAATCGAAATTAAAATTAATTAAACGGGCGCGCACGTTCCTCCTCGCTCGGCTTAAATCGGTGGCGAGGGTGAGACCAGGTCCACGGGCGAATCGCCACGCGCCTCTGAGCGGCATTAATTTATGTGGATGAAAATGGGGAGCCGACGCCCGGGCGCAGATAAATACACACGCATTTGGAGAGCGCGGGGCGAAGAGCGGAGGAGGAACGCGAGGAAGCTGGCGGCGGCCATGACGTCGTCTTCCTCCCCGCCAGGGAATCGGGCGGCCCTCGCAAAACAAGGCGCCCGATCGAAGCTATAATTAAGAGCAGAGCAGCGGCATTATGAAGCCGGCCCGGCTGGAGGAGAACGCTTTGGGGAACCGCTCGCAGCGCCTCCCGCGACTCCGGGGAAGTCTCGCGCGCACCCACAGCAGCAGCCGTGGGGGGTGCACAAACAGCCAGCTGCACGAGGGTCGGCGGCGCGCCCACCAGACCGCGTCACTCTTTTCGCACCCCCGCACACGCTTCTGCGGCAAGGGCATGTGTCCCGCACGTTCTCCTCCTGCGAGGAGAACGTCTTGCAGCCACGATTCGGATGGGGAGAGAACACACATGCCGTTAATGACGGCCATAGTAGGAACGTGACGTCACAGTCGCTATGGCCATTGCGATGCCGGTTGATGAGAGGCCGCGAGAACTATGAGCGGCCTCTCATATATGCGTTCGACAACACCTGGCCCACGTCATCTTAGGCAGAACTGCGTCGTGATGACGTCCCGTAAGCACAGTTGCCGGTCAGCGGCGAGGAACTGTTAGTGCGACCGATCGAATCGCTATAGGTAAAGCGGGGGGGAAGCCGGGCATTAACGAACCGTGTGGTGCATATTCCTATTTCCCGAAAGCGCGTGCTCGCTTTGACCCCACGTGTATAAATATCTGTCGAGACGGTTCCCGGAGGGAACAGGTGCATTGACTGAACATTTCTATTCGAAGAGCGCCGATATGGCAGAGCGCCAGTTCACTCGGAAGCCCCTCGGAGACGCCGCGGTCGGGTGGAGACGAGCCGTCGAGGACGCGTCTTCGAGCACGGCCTAGACAGTGATGGCAGTTCCTCGCTGGTCTCATTGCGCTCTTTACTTCGGCATTCACGAGGCAACTTGGAGAAATACATATAGAAGTCACGGTGGACGTGGCCAAGGCTTGCCGAAGCAAACATGCACCATCTTGAGGCGACCATGCTTCTTTCCGCGTATTTCAATCTGTATGTTGATCATTTATATTGGCGGACGCAAATCTGGTCGAAAGTGATTGTTTGTTTCATTGGCGATATCATGACCCTTAAGCTTCCCACCAATACATATCGGTAAGACGGCGCGCAGTCCGCGTAGGCACTTGCTTGGTCCAGACGCAATAGCTCCTGCAGCAAGCAAACGTTAAAGACGTCGCCTAACCAGCATATTGCAGTCGATATACCAGTGGCATTTCCCCCCCTTTTTTTTCTGCAAAATACAATAACGGTTCACATCGTTGGGCAGATGCACTGAGCACTGCATCCTTAGCCAAGAAAACTGCTTGCGCCTTCTTGAGCGAGACCCATTCACTTTTTTTTTTTTTTGAACTATCCTACACAACAGCGCCACGTTGAGCAAAACAAAATACGCAGTTCAAAAAAAAATCTTTTCTTTTTTCTTCTTCCAACAAGCTTTCATTTCTGCTGACTTTTCTCACGGCAATACAGGCGTAAATGAGCTAGCGGTATGTCATATTCAACCATTCCCAGAAGTAGATCTTACATCGCTGACACAAGGGCCCGCTCGGCCCACGCGGTTAACCTCAAAGCCATCGGACCGTTCTTCCCCCCCACCCCTCCGAACAACCGACCCAGGCGTTCGAGCAGCAAGCACCGTGCTGACCGCGCGAGCGCCCAGTGGTGCGTGCATATAGAGCAGCTCTGGGACGGAGGAGCTCCGGGGCTTTCGAAGGGAGACGCCATCTTCCTGTTCCCTACCTCCCTCAGACCGTGTTCGTAGCACTAATCCCGCGCTCCCGTAATCCCCAACGCCGCGCCGACAACCATCTTCAGCTGCATAGTTAGAGCCGCTGCGCGAGCGTCCGCTGCCGGGGACAACGGAAAATCTCCACAGGAAAGAGACGGCTTTGTCGAATTAATGAGGCGATAATAGCTGGAGACATTAGGCGACGCAGCAGTGGGCAGAGCTCCTCCACGGACGAAAATTTGCGCGAGCGCCGAGCGAGCGCATAGTGGCGCACAAAAACCAAAGCATCGGGATGGTCGTCACCAAAAAAAAAAAAAAAGAAAGAAGAGAGCCACGAGCGCTATCCCCCGCTCACCCTCCTCTTTTTTTTTTTTACTTCCTTTTAGAGCGAGTCGAAGAAACACTCGCTGAGCGCCGACTCGAACACAAAGACAGAGCAAGACAGCGATGGCGCCCTGCGGGAAACGGCAAAGCCAAGCGAAGTACCGCGCTCATTGTCTCAAGCCGTTTTCTTGCTGGCGCCGCTCGGGCCGGCGTGTACGCGTGCCGCCCGTTCCTTCCGTGCTTGCGCTGCCGCTCGGAGCTGCACATCTCATTAGGGACGCCAAGAAAACCCTGCAAACACTTCGCTCTCGAAAGGAAAATTCTCCCCTGCATTCTCTCCGCTGCACTAATAACCAAACGGGAAGGAGCAAGAAAAGATTTTCATAAACGTGAGACGACTGGTGGAAACTGCGCGGGGCGTGCGCAGATGGGAGGGTGGGATACTCGCGGTCGCCGAGAGCGACACCGTGCAGCGCCCCCGCGTCCAATTTTATGTCTCGCGTGCACTACACGCAGCTTTCGCCCAGCCGTTCCGTACCATTAATCGCCACGTTCTCGACTAATTTCTCCTGCAGCGCCGAACTCGACTACGAGCCCGGAGCGCCGGTTTCGCGCTCGCTTCTTCTTCTTTCTCGGCACGTGCCATTATGTCGGCGCCACTTCCGCGCTCGCAATTTGTTCTCCCTGTGAAGAGCCGGAGGCGCCAGTGTTGATCGTCGGGATAATGAAAGTGTCGAACTCATCCCGCCACGGCCCGTGGGCCCTGTGCGCTCATTAGGAGCCTCGTCCGTTTCGCTGGGCTCACTCCGTCATTTTCCCCTGCCGCGTGTAACCTTCGACCGACCGGCGATGGCCGCCTCGCTCGCGGCACGCTGCGCTGCACTGCAACAAACCGAAGGGTCTGTGACGGGCTGGAAGCGTGGGCGTCAGAATGACTGCGAACCTTGAGGAACTGCCGGCTGTCTTCGTGCGGCTGGAAAAAAAAAAAAGGAAGAGAGAAAGAACCAGGAGGGAAACAATTCTGACGGCGCATGGAGGACAAGCTCAGTGGTGGTGCACCAGGAAAAAAAAAAAGAAGAGCCTGGCCCATTGCCGCCCAATTTGGCAACGCTACTAAAGCACGTTCCCAAAGGGTCGCTGAAAAAGCGAACGATCTTTTATGGAGTTCCAGAATGACAAGGAAGTGAAGCTACGCATGCAATGTCTCTGTCTGTCTGTCTGTCTGTCTGTCTGTCTGTCTGTCTGTTCTAAGGACGTTGCAGTACCGCGACGTTTGGCAATTTCGCGTGGACCGCGCATGCACCTCTCTCTCTCTCTCTCTCTCTCTCTCTCTCTGTGTGTGTGTGTGTGTGTGTGTGTGTGTGTGTGTGTGTGTGTGTGTGTGTGTGTGTGTGTGTGTTTAATTAACGGTCGGTGAACGTTTCAACAAAACACTGCCACACAGCATTTTTTTTTTCCTCGACGCGCATGTGTGACTTCTGCCCTGATGTCCTCGATGTTGAAAACTAAATGACATTTCATCGTTGTCATAGCGATAACGCTTGCGAGTTTCGCGTCCTGAGTGAGTTGCTAACTATGGTGGTCGACACCATGCAGATCTGCAGCTCTCACGAGGTTTTGCGAGAACTCGATGTTCATACATGGCGGCATTTAAGCAAGTCACATGCGATACCGTGCCCTACAGGTACTCGACAATTATGCAATACCGAAGAAAAAGCGTTGCAATGACCCTAATTACCTTATATACAAAAACGAACAAAAGAAAAACTCGCACTCTTTATACGAAAATCGTCAAGCCCATTTTTGTGTCTAGCCTCAAGTTCTCAAGTTTCATACGTAGTTATGCTTATTCGACAGGCTTTGTGTAATGAACCGAGTTATTGCGGCTTCTACGAATCAGAATTCTGTTCAACTAAGCAACTCATACTTCCTAGCTAATGGATGTGCCACCGGCGCAACTGAAAAAAAAAAAAGAAAAAAAGAAAGAAAAGGAGATCGGGAAGATCGACAAGGACGTCGTCAAATGAAGTCGATATACATTTTGCAAAGTCATAGTAACTCTAAAATAGGACACATCACTTTTCTTTGTAAATCTTGTAAGACCCCCCCCCCCTCCCCTCTCTCTCTCTCTCCCTCTCTCTCGCTTTCTGTTACACCCCCGCTGCTATTTTCACTGGGAGTCCAACGTATACCTTCAAAGGGCCCTGTTAAAGATGTTGAAATTCAAGAGGTGGTTTTCGGATCTGTCGTTTGGCGAGACTCACAGGAAGCATAACATGTTCTGCTCCAACAATTCAGGACGTCATCATCATCATCATCAGCCTGTTTAGGTCCACTGAAAGACGAAGGCCTTTCCCAACGATTTCCAATCCACCCTATCCTGAGCGAGTTGGTTCCACTTTATGCCCGCAAACTTTTTAATTTCATCGCTCCATCTAACCTTTTGCCTGCCTCTGCTGCGTTTTCCCTCTCTTGGTATCCATTCCGTCGCTCTTACTGTCCATCTGTTATCTTTCCTCCTCATGACATGTCCTGCCCAGGTCCACCTTTTTCTTTTAATTGATAAAATAATATCGGCTACTCCTGTATGTTCTCTGATCCATTCCGCTCGTTTTTTATCTCTTAGCGTTAACCCTATCATCTTTCTTTCCATTGCACGTTGCGTGCTCCTTAGTTTCATCTCTAGTTTTTTCGTTATCCTCCACGTTTCTGCACCGTACGTTAGTACTGGGAGAATTGCAAAATTTTATACCAGCGGCTTTGCGCGACCGCAAGATGGCCGGCATGTCAGCACTACACGGGACGGTAAAATTGGATAAGAGTGTCGATGAACTTCGTCGAGAACCTTATAAAGCGTTAAGTTAAATTATGGTTTAATCGCTAGGTGCACTGCTTTGCAGAACGGTTTCTTGGCCCTGTAAGGCTCCGCCAAGAACTTTGGGTAACATGCTGGAGACATAATCATCATCATGGAGCTATTATTATTATTTGGATTTTTATTAGTTGTTGGAATCCTGCAGATGAAGCAAGGAAATGGCATATAGCAAGATGTGCCTGTTCTCCCCTCCCCCCGTCCCCTTGCCCCATTTCCCCCGCTCCCTATTGCGGAGAAATCCTGCGTGCGCCGCTGTTCTGTGCGGACGTCCTTCAAGAACTCCTCGGCTCCAGTTCGTAAGTTCCAGCTTGTGCTCAACATTGTTATAATTACAGAGTAAAATATGGGTATATATTTCCCATTTTCGTGCAAGTAATGCCAACCTAATCTTCAAAAATAGCTCAAGCTATACAATTGTTCCATTTGACACCAGCTTCTTTTGAAATTTCCGCCATAATTTAAAAGTCATGGTTGATCCCTTTGTCATGGGAATCGGTATTACACGAAAGTGAAACGTGCATTGACTGAAGCTGTTGAACGCATAAGCGGAAATCTAGGAAATTGAGGGGCGGGAGGTGGGTTGGGTACTCCGGACATGTGAACCCGTTGGAAGTACGACATAGGCGGCACCACGACACTGCATAGGGCACACAAGCGAAAGTTGTCGAGCGGCTCACATCTCTCCGGAGACAATGCATAGCATGCGCCGGAGCTTTGCCCAAACCTGCCATAAACCAGAGGCGTTCGCAAACGGTGAAACCGCACTAGCAAAACCGAACGGGTTGTCAGCGGATCGCTTTTGTGGACTCGCAGTCCGGTGCAGCGAAAGGAGCATGATTTGCTTTTCGGCGGCTGTCTATTGGGTGGGTGTCGCTGCTCGCAGCGTCCTGCCGGCGTGTTGCTTAGGCAGGGTACAAGTATTTGCCCGGTTGTGTGGCGTGTATGGTAGCCTGTCGTCTTGCTACGCGCTCCGCGCCAGGAACGTGAGAGTCAGTGTTCGTAGTTTGAGCTGTGAACGCGCGAATGCGTTCCGCTTTTCGCTGGAGTATCTGCTGCTGCATCAAAACATTTATGCAAGCGAAATTCGGTCGTTACCTCTTTGTGGCGTTTCGTGCAGACGTTTTCTATTCGATGCTGCCATACACGAAGCAGGAGGCGGTGTATAAACATTGCTGATGTACGTGGAAGCTGCTATACAGGCGAAGAGGCATCACAGGCGAATCCAATGCGAAAGAGAAAGCACATAATAAAACTCCGTGAACAGCAGTAACCGCCGCTGCGCTGAGGCGAACTAAGCGCTCACTGTCGGCGTGCTTTAGCGTCACGGTGTAGTACTTCGCACTTCTCTCCACCTCTCCCATATGGCGGTAAAACCCCTGCGAGGCAAGATTGCAGTGAAATGGCTATGTCAATTCAAGTGTAACTTTGCTTGCTAACCACCTTTGCTCTAACCGAACATCCGTTAGATGCAAATTGTAAAGCGGTGTTGTGAAGCTAAAAAGCCCGTTTATTGCACCTCTCATATGTCTTAGTGGTGTAGTCGAGAAAGTGCCGAGCACTTGCCATCGCACCACCGCAAGTCGTGCGTTCGAATCTATAGCCGCGGCGGCACTTTTTATATGTCCTTTGTTCACGTCATTTTTTCCACGACGGAAATTACGTTTGCGAAGTGTTCGTGTTCAAAAGCAAAAAGAAACAAGTTTTACATAATCGCGTTAACTGTAAGTTAGTACAACTAATCATAGCGAGAAATATTATTTGCAGCAGTCTTCTTCTTCATCATCATCATCAGCCTGTTGATACCCACTGCAGGGCAAAAACTTCTCCTATAGATCTCTAATTATCATGGTCCTGAACTAGCTGAGGCCACGTTATCCCCGCAAACTTCTTGTGCTCACCTGCCCACCTAACCTTCTGTCGTCCCCTGCCATGCTAGCCTTCTCTAGGGAGCCACCCTGTTACACTTAATGACCAGCAGTTATCTTGCATTCGCATTCAATGCCCTTGTCACTCTCATATCTTCTTCTTGATTTTTACTAGGATGTCAGTAAAGGGCAACACCAGCGGCATTTCCACCATATTCTGATATCACTGTTTTCCAATAATACTGGTAGCCCTCAAGCAGCCAGGGTCACTCAGTTTGCTCAGAAACTCACCAATAATTTTAAATAACCGAATGAACGATGTGTTCAAACCGAAACCGAAACGCTTCGTGCAGTGTATGTGATGACGTCACAGTCTCCCCGCCATGAGAAATATGGAGGTGCCAAAAAATGAAAGTGGCGATGTTATCGAACCATGTATCGAGCTCTTCTGAACTTGACAGCGACAACTGTAGCGCAGAAGTGTCCCCGTTTTGCTTTAGACGGCCCGCCTGCTCGGGTATGCAGCGTTGCAGGTAATGACGTCAAAAACACAGGGTGGCTCGCGCGGGAATCCGCTAAGACTTCTTAAAATTCATATTCAGGAAAACTAAAGGACTTGCAACCGCCTGGCTTGACATAAATTATTGCAGCACCGAGGAGTATGGAGACTGAAAACTTGATTGAGATCAGTGGACAATGAGAAATCGCTGGAGTGGCCCTTCAACACGCGTTTGTTCCCTAACCCACTCCGCTCTTTAAGGTTACCCCGATAATTTTCCATTCTACTCCTCGCTGCGTCGTCCTCAATTTAAATTGAACCCTCTTAGTGAGCCTCCACGTTTCTGCCCCGCAGTTAAGTACCAGTAAGATGCAGCAGTTACACACTTTATCCTCTTGAGGCACAATGGTAAGATCATATGCCATTCATTATTTGTGAATGCCTGCCGAATGCACCCTAGCCCATCCTTATCCTTCTAATTATCTCAGCCTCATGGTTCGGGTCAGTGGTCGCCACCCCTGATACGAACCATGAGCATTATTAGCTTATAAATAGGCGCCCATACGCAGCGACATTTAATATTGCTCTCAAAAGCAAGTGCGGCAGTGCTTCGTCTATCTGCTGGTTGTGATAACCGGTGTTCCCTGCATCTGAACACTGGTTAAGTTCCGCCGCGCCGCGTGTCCCTTTGCGAAAGGACCGCGAGAAAAAAAAAAAAAAAAGAAAAGAAAGCCTACACCGAACAAGATGGTATACAAGGATACCAGAGCCTCATGGGCGTCGAGTTTGGCGCCGCATACAACAGCGGTCACGCGACTGCGGGCCACGCGTGGCTGCCGTAAAGCGGCAACAAGATTGCCGTTTCACGCAAGCCGCGACGGCCTCCTGCACGGGGCGCGGCCTCGGCGGGCGCTGGCGTTCGGAGCGTCAATTTATGCGCAGGCACGGCCGCGCTGTCGCGTCTGCTCAGCAGCGAACGACGCCGCTTGAGTGATCGGCTTCTGTTCCCGCGACCGCAGCTCGCCGCCCGCGCCGCGGTCTCTTGCAAGTGCATCCGACCGAGCTGCGGGCCAAAGATCGTTGCTTCCCTTCCACCCCGAGCTTGAAACGATCGACTGGCCCAGCCGACCCCAGCCAAGCTGGCTCGCTTTCTTCCCCTTATTTATATATTTTTTTTGCCTCTCCGTCCACCCCATTTTCCTCGTTTCTCAACAGCAATGTGCCGTCAAAAACAATGGGAAGCAGCGTTTGACTAGGAAAGCGTACAGACGCAACCTGGACGCAGCCGAATAGCGATGAAGACGTATATAGTCGGTTCATGAATGCAAACACGCGAGCCACGAGCATCTCACAGGGATGCACCGATGTCGATCCGGGCGGCGCGAAGAAACGCGCTTTACGAAACTGGGCCTCCAAGACAGACAGACAGACAGACACAGACAGACAGACAGACAGAGGAACACAAATATGTGGCTCTATTTTTTAGATATTTTTCGGTGTTTCAGAAGACGAACTGACGTTAATTCGCAGTAGAAGCAAGAGAGACAATGATTATGCCTCCGCAATCTCTCGCTGCATCTCTCTCCCCCTTCACAAGCACATGCGCAAACACGTACACGCACGCACGCACTATTTTCTAACGATCCCTTTCATTTTTCATTATCGTCTTTAATTATCGTAATCAGTAGCGACAGACGGCCGATGCCATCGATAGGGCGTCGCTGTGACGTCAATCAATGAAAACAAAGTGGGAAAAAAAAGGAGAAGGTAAATACAATGGATGGCTACAAAGTATGCTAGCCTTGTCTTGCACTCAGTCGCGGCTGCCTTGGCTTTGTGATAACGGACTACGCAACTGTAACTCTGATCGACGCTAAGATGCGCACCACAGCAGAGTGACGACGAAGCTTTCATTACCCGACAGACTGGTATTTTCCGTTAATATCGCTTATTTCTTACGCAAATGGCTTATTACTTTACCGCACATATCAAATGATGACAATGAACTTGCTCAGTAATATTTCCACAAATGAAAAGCCTCTGAAGACAGTTGTGTTTTGCGCTAGGTTACCACACCTAACAAGCCTGGTTGCCTGCACTTTCCGTCAGACTGTGGAAAATTAGTCATCTAATGTCAACAAAAGAAACGGCTTATACAGCCAGAAGAGTTCAGCGACTCCTACGACATTGAATCACCTAAAGTGACCACAGCAGACCCTCAAAGAGGACACCGCCATTCTCATCAAAAACTACATTCTAATATCAATGACATAGAGACATGGCGCCAGGCGAATGTTCGCCGTCGCCGTGATGTTCTGTTAGTGTACAAGTGTGATAATATGGTGCCCTGTATTCCGTGGGCTGCAGTGCACGAGAAAGCGTTGGAGGGTGAGCCGAGAAGGTGATCGCTTGATGGGCGCCGTCTTTCTGCGTGTCCCATGTCCAGTATACTGCACGGTCAAGGATAGCACGCGGTTCCTCTACCCCACAGCCCCGGCCGCGCATGGCTGTACGCGTGTGGCTGATAGCATAAACGGCCCGCATTCAGGATATTGGTGGTGACCTGCGGTGGGTGTAAACGCTAAAGGCAAGTGACATAGCTAGCGGCTTCATTCACGCTCAATTCCCGCTCACTGCCGCTTAATTTCACCTTTTTGTATAGGAGCAACACAGAGTACAAGCATTCACTCACCCGCGCTCTTCGCCACGTTGAGACAGCAAGCGTTTGTAGCCATTAATGGAGATGTGTTCATGTTCGCATGTTGCACTATGAATGTCGATTTAATTAGCAAACGTAATATCTACAGCAGTTTACAGCAGGGAAACCATAGCAAACGTCCTCTGTGGGTGTCCTCGGCACAGCGATAGTACATCGGAGCAGATTTAACGCGCCTAGACGACCGCCCGCTCTCCGAACAATGTCTTAGAACGGCGGATCAATCGAACTCCAATTCGGAAAGCCACGACGGCGCTACTGAAGTTCCTGTATGGTGTGTGTGTGTGTGTGTGTGTGTGTGTGTGTGTGTGTGTGTGTGTGTGTGTGTGTGTGTGTGTGTGTGTGTGTGTGTGTGTGTGTGTTTACCGTACTCTCTCTCTCTCTCTCTCATCTTTCATTCTTAGTGTTCTATCTCCCCTTACCCTTCCTTCAGTGCAGGGTAGCAAATTGTATATTCTAGTTAACCTCCCTTCCTTCACAACTGTTATCTCTCTCTCTCCCTCTCTGCAACAGGTCACATGGCCGAGAGAACTACGAACCATACTCAGTCTGTTGTTAATGGTCCGCCCTTCGGGAAATACGACGACATTTTTCTTTTTTTTTTCTTTGCTAATTGTGCAATGTCGCCTTTCTCAGCAAGGGTATACGCCAGCTGACGCCTCCAAAATGCATAAAAGGCACTGGTCTCAGAGTTTGCGCGTCAACCGCTGAAGTTACGCACTGCCTATGTCGCCAGTGCGTCTAGTTGTGGAACGTGGAAGTTTATTTCCTCCTCGCCTTATGGTTAATGTAAGGAGGAAGGGATGGCCTGGGCCGACAGCACCATGATGATGACACGACATAGAAAACGTTGCCACGAAATGGAGTGGACAGAGGAAACATATAATCTTCAAGCTTTAAAATGCTCTCGCTGTGCAGCCAAACAGTGAAATCTCGATGGAAACGAGCTGCGAAAATGTTGCATTATTACTAAGTATACTTGAAACGTGCTTTATAACGATGTCCAGAAGCATTATATTTTGCCTGCCTGGACATTTCATTCCTTAGTTAACTCTGTTTCGACCCAAGGAACTTATCGCACTCTCCACTGCTTTGTAAACGGATATATTAGTATTTCTAGAAAACGAAAACCCTTGTAACAAACGCCTTCAAACGAACAATAGCGAAGAAGCTCTGGCAAGCTAACGCAAGGTCAGGGTCTTCTGAAGTTGACATCGCAGTGTTGTTTCGTGAACCACTTGCTTATTATTTAGGCTACTGTCTACTATAGGTCAACAACAGGACAGCACTGCTCTCCTGATGTTCACGATTGCTGGTACTTCCGCAATATCCGGTGGTCGCTGCTTGCCAGCCAAACGAACTTCCTTGCGTAAGAGGGCGATGCCGCAGCCAGTCGAGTTCGACACTTACTGGAAGCTGCAAAGTCGCTGCCGTTGATAGCCCGGCACGCCACTTGCTAATGAAATCGTCTGAGAAAATCTACAAGCTTAATGCCACGTGCAACAAGGTTTTCTTCGAGGCTAACACGAATCAATCAGACGTCGCCTGTTTAGTCTAAATAATTCGCTACGAAGCCATCGACCATGTATTTAAATGGACACTAAAGCGAAACACTAAAGTGGTTTCGACTGATAAATTATTCTTCGGGAACAATATTTCAGTTAAAATCATCATTTTATGTTCCATATTAGAATAGAAAATCAAGGTTCATCTCTGAATTCCGCGCCAAGACATTAAGGAGATGACATAATGGAACCGCACTCTTTCTCTTTCTTTTTTTTTTAATATCGCTACATACAGACGACTCAGTAAAACTAACCCAAACACGCCGTGATGAGTCTTTGGCTTCCTTACAACGCAATATATATATATATATATATATATATATATATATATATATATATATATATATATATCTTTACCCGTAAATAATTATGTAGGACTTAGTAGACGCCGTGTAAGATGCATGACGTCAAGGGTATTAGTGCGGGAGCCTCCCACCGGTGTCGCCACGTGTATTTTCTTCTGCGCATTTTCTAGATCACCAAGCTTTTTTCCTGCGCGAGAGTGGTGCCTTCGGTAATGTAAAAATGTTATTTACTAATACTAGATAAGTAATGTTTTACTTTATTTAGTGTCCCTTCATGTATTATATAGGTATCAACAGAGAGTCCTAGTATATTTCCGCAAAAGTTTTATCGCTTGCGCATACTTGGCTACCGGAGCAGTTCACGGCGGTAGCTAGTCTGGTAACGAAATCGCGTGATGGTTTGTCGAACTGCAATGCACTTGAACCATACTTTAGTGGCATTAGTGTTCTCGACGAGAGAAATAACGAAGCTATATATTGCGAGTTAACAACTACCCCTCGAAGCCTCTAAACATTATACACTTCTAGTTAAACAGAACAAGAAGCCACTTGAAGATTATAGAGCGTGGCGTAGCTCTACTTAGGCTCTGCATCATAATGTGTCGCTATACGAGCTTTGTTTCCCTTGTATACTTTTTGGGTCACCCGTAATGCGCAAACAGTACATAAAAGCCGGCTATGACGTAGCCTACGCTCCCTATTTTTTTTTTGTCACATCTAAATAAAAAGAAAGTATATAAAAGTCTCCGCACAGAACAAATCTGTCTAATATTTCTTGCGGTGACGTTTGCTGTAATATGCATTTCTCTCAAAAAAGAAAAAAAAAAACTGGTACCCCAAATATTCGAAAGCGCTTCTCATTCCTTCCGTCATGTAGAAGAAGAACGCACTTGTAGAGTGAAATACTTCTTTTTATTTATTTATTTTTTCCTCGGCCACAGACCTTGAACTCGAAGCCCTTTCTTGCTACCAGCAACAGCTGGCTACAAGCACAGTGAAAGCGTCAACACTTGCATTTATACTCCCTCCCGTTTTCGTCGGCCCCGTGTTTCTGCTCCCTCGCTGATCGTGGCGGATGCCGCGGATCTCATGAATAGGGCTGCGCGACCAACGTCCCGATCAATGACCATGCAAGTGCATTACAAATCCAACTGCGTGCTGGGCTTAGAGGAGTCAGTGTTCTTGCGGAGATACTACAGGCTGCCTTTGAGTATGGCACAGTAACCCGAAACCAACAAGCGCGACACCGGCCAGCCGAGCGAAACAAATCCTGCGCTCATAACTGCGGTCCGAGTTATACAGACACGGCATTTTTAGAGCTCCTCCAGACGGCACGCTCAGCGGTATACTTTTGTTTCTTCAACCTTCGCCTTATCTTGCCGCAGTCCAGTGGCCCTCGACTCAGTCGGCATCCAAAGCGCTAAGGTTGCTCGCACCAGCGGCGTCTGTCTGTCTCTCTGCCGGAGTCTTCTCCTCCGGGTTCTCTTTTTTTCCTCTTACCGTCGGGAGCTCTTATGCTCTTCGTTCTCTTCACAGCCGGACAAAATCAAAAGCACCGGGATGTGCAAAACGTGCCCCGAGCATCGATTACCATATGTGGAGGAAAGCGAGAGGGAAAATTAAGAGCGCGAGAGGGCAGTGGGAGAGGAGGGGTCCGCGTCGGCGCAGGAGCGCGAGGACACAGCGCTCCGGCGGCAGCAGCGACGGCGGCGCCAGAGAGTGGCGGGTGGGGGTGCGCGGCCGAGCCGAGGGCGCCGCTCTCTCGGGCGCTCTTAATTTAAAGAAGGCGACGCCTCCTCGCCACTGGCACCCCTCAGCCTCTTCCTGCAGTGGCTTGATCACCTTTTTGCCTTGATTGCGTTTCCTCATCAAGGCTCGCGATTGGCTCAGCGCGGACCGAGAAGGAGGCGGGGCCTGAGGTGTGACTCGTCACGCTTTCGCGGACAATGGGGCGGCCAGGTGGCGAGGAGAAGGGTGGTCGAGGGCCGCTGCTGCTCCCTAGAAGGGGGGGAAGGGGAACGCGAGCGAAAGGGGGGGGGGAGGTGTAACCCCCCCATGCCCCCCTTCCTGCGAAAGGCGAAACAAAAAAGCGCTCAAATGCCTCACAGGAAAGCCTGTTTATGAAAATGAATACACGTCACGCTCGGCGGATTACGGCGTGTACCCGATCACTGCTTCGCATTGCGGTTTGCGAAACACGCAACAATGGCCGGCCGCAGCGGTGTTGCCTCGTTCGCTGTTGCTATGAGTCGGAGAAGCACGAAAAGCTCCCAGAATGCGCGAGCTGAATCACTTTTGCGATATTCCAATGCCCGTCGTTGACATGGCAATTGGAATATCCTTGACTGGCAGCTATCAGCAGCGTTTGAGGGACCAGTACCTGCTTGCAGGAATTTAATCGCATATGGAACCTATGGTGACGAGCAACACAACGCCGTTCCTATTGGTTGTATTAGCCTTCGCACTTTTGAAGTGAGAAGAATCGCATGAGACACGTGCTTTATTATATGGTGCTTCCTCTAGTCATTTATTTTTTCCACGACACTGTCGAAGTACCCTTAAAAATCTAACACTGAACTGAGTTCAGAGAATATCTCGAGATAAAGAGCACCCTTAAACTTTCCATAAAGCCCATCCCAACAAATTCGCGCGGATGCCCTTTCTGTGAACCATATGCCGGAAGATGCAAAAAGCGAGAGACAGAGCGCGCGCGAGAGAGAAAGAGCAATCGCTGGTGGACCTACTCCTTATTTCTTAAAAGCGCCCAGGCGCGAGCCAGTTTGCTACGAGTAAGTCCGCGAAAACAAAGAAAGAAAGAAAGAAAGAAAGAAAGAAAGAAAGAAAGAAAGAAAGAAAGAAAGAAAGAAGAAAAATCGCAGCGCCGAAAGCGCACAAGAGACAACACAGGATGAGCGCTGATTGTCAACGAAATTGGTCTATTGTGTGCTAATTGCTACCACAATAGTCTTGCTTGAAAGTTGACCATGCTCTAAGCACTGGATATCCCCAAAGCTTGCGTACCCTTAGCTTTAGGAGCAGATGCTTTTTTTTTTTTTTTTTTCCCTTTTACGCTAGGGGTGCACTTTTAAAATGACGTAGGCACAGGTCTTATGGTAACTAATTCAGAAAAAAACGCAAACGGGTGCTACTTAGCAATCTGGGCAATATAAAAGTTAAAGGGAAGATGGAGGCCTCAAGCGATGAGAAACAGGTGACAAAAAACCATCGTTTCGACGAGGGACCACGTTTCGACGAGAGGACTTGTCTTCGTTCCTGCTCCGAAGGGGGCGAGGACTACACTCTTAGCACAGTAACCTTTAGTTTATTTTATGGGCACACAAAAATGTGAAAATATGCTCCTTTATAACGGTTAAAGTGCTTTAACTTTTAGTAAAGGAGCATATTTTCACATTTTTGTGCACCTAAAAAATAAACTAAAGGTTACCGTGCTAAGAGTGTATCCGTCGAATGACGGCTGTCTAACGGCTATTAACTTTGATTTCTCGTTTAATTTCTCCGCTATCGAAACGGAAACATTTACGAATCCCTTTAACAGAACGCACTTTCATCAGCCAAACTATAGTCATGGGCTACCTCTAATTAATCATTTGCCAAGAAAACCAAGTGTGACTCGGTATAGTCGTCGCTGCTGCTCTCAGCGGAATCCCCAAACGCGATATTTGACGTCACGCAATTTACATGATCCCTTTTATATTGTTCATTTCACTAGAGGCAGTTATTGACGCTAGTGGCCACGTGATATATACGCGAAGACAAGTACTACGCAAGATGGCCGCGAGGAAAGATCCGTGTGGAATCACACTACAGCAAAGGGCGCTTTGCAACACTGTATGGCGAGGGAATAATAAAAGAGGCAGTGCCGTGTATATATATATATATATATATATATATATATATATATATATATATATATATATATATATATATATATACACTGAGGGAGAGCATGCACACGTGCCGCCGAGCAAACATATCCGATGACGGCTTCAGCTGCTCGCACGCGCTCGCGATAGATGCACTACGACAACCTCAATTTTAAAAGGTCAAGCCAGATTGATGATGCACAGAGAGCGTACGTGTGAGTTGCGACGTGGGACCACTCGAAGAGGAAACCATACGGCGGTTCCCGGGAATGACAACTTACGAAACTGATACTATATATATATATATATATATATATATATATATATATATATATATATATATATATATATATATATATATATATATATATATACCTTGCGCGGTAATCCGCTGTGATGCTCGACGCAAATGTGAGTGCTTTTAGAAAGCGCCGAAGACGAGGAAACAACCGAAAACAAAGGCAAAGCAGCAGCAAGAAAGGAAATCCCGGCAGAGTAAACATTCGTCGCGTCGGACGACGCTCGCTGACTCCAAGGAGGTCCACGCGACTCCGGCGCCTCCTTACGCAACCTCAATGACTGAAACCAAGAAAAGAAAAGAAAGTACGAAAAAAACACCAAGGGCCAAGGAAGAGAAGTGAGGAAGCATCAGAAATCGCGGTTGCCAAAAAAAGAAATACTATCAGGCGCGTACAACAGGGTGCGCACAAAGGAAGAGGGAAGACGTCAGTGGGAATAAACTCCCCGCTGCCTCCCCCAGAGCGACAGTTCGCTTTCATAACCCATTCTGCTCCATTTACACGAAAGACGCTCGCCAGACACTCAAACAGCACACACAAAACGGCTCCTCGCTCCCGAGACGAGCGAGGGGCCAAGAGAGGAAAAACGGGATGAGGGAAGGAAGAAAAAAGAAAAAAAAAAAGGGAGTACCCGACGCCGCCGCCACTGGCGGCTCGGGGAATCGTGGCAAAATAAGCCGCCGCGAGAGAAGCAAAAGACACGCAAAGCGCGGCCAGCAAGCAGTGAGCGAGCGACGGGGAAACCCAAGGAGCGCGCGGGCCGAAAGGAGACGCAAAAACCATAAAGGACAGCATTTTCAAATCTTATAACAAGGATCTTGGATTCGTCGGCATCGTCGGCGGCGCGAGGTGCAAGCGCCGGGACTCGAAGGCCGAAAGGAGCTCGTGCGCCGAGAGCAGCAAATAAAGAGCCGCTACTGTGAATAGATATTTAACGGGCTGAAAGAAACCGCAGAAGAAAACGGGCGATATAAGGAACGGGGGCTCGAAGGGGGTGAAACTTGAGAGAGCGCGCGGCAATGGAGGCGCATATATAACGCTCCACTTTCCGTATGCAAATAGCCAGAAAGATGGAGGAGAGAGGACAGTTTGAGAAATAAAGCCCCGGCTCGCCAGAGAAACACGCGCGCGAGCACACAAAGCGGACTCTCGAACGGAGGACGAGAGCATTTTGGGCCGATTTGTTTTCTATTCTGGCAGCGGCGCGGCATGTCTTTTGAATCCTGATTTTTGCGCCGCGGCTCTCAGCTGACGATCGCGGTATCAAAGGCATGAGCTACGCTGATTCCTCGCGGAGGCACTTCTCGTTCAAGCGGAATATATCAATGGCCGCTTATTGGCCGGAATGTGCCTCACTATATAGTGGCCGGCGCTTTTTTCGGCGGCGACGAAGTGTTTAACACTGCCCGCGTCACGTGTAAACGTTTGTGCTATACTATAAGCAAGCACATCATGGCGCCTTGAGTATATCTCGAGAGCAGCGACTAAATCACTGGCAGCCACATTCTAGCCTAATTTCAACAAGTGAAAATTCTCTGATTTGCAAGAAAGGAAGTGATGCTTTGCTACAGTAGTCAAATTACAGCTGACAACTGATTGATTCTATGATTGATTGATTGATTTTGATTGATTGAGTTTGTAAAACTGCTTTTTATGCCTCCACTGCAAACAAATATTCATATCAACGACCGCTACTGAGAGCAACAAGCACAGTATTGCAAGTTTCATAAGAGTTTTTTGGAAAGCCGCGAGCTGCGCGCATTAGGTGTAAAAAAAAAAAGAAAGGAGAACATTTCATTCACTTCAAAGCTCCAAATTAAGGCAAGCTGTCGCTATACTGCTGTCGGTTATATGCGAAACAAGGCTACATACATACATACATACATACATACATACATACATACATACATACATACATACATACATACATACATACATACATACATACATACATACATACATACATAAAAGCCCCAAAATGATATAGGCGTTGAACGCTTTGAAACTATATTTATCGGCAGGCGACAGATAATTCGCAAATTATATGACTGCTGCGCTTCGACATAAATCGAACTAATGTGCAGCTCGAAGAAAGCTGCACATTAGTAATAACCACCTTAGCTGGTAGTTATTTGCTCATTAAGTTTGAATAATAATTTCGTACGACGTCATTACACGAATATAAGCAAAAAGTAAGCCATCAGAATCTGTACTGAGAATCTTCAATACAGACTTCTCTAAATTCATGACTGCTCATTGGTACAGCGTGCGCTACCCTAAATTATAGGGTCTCAATCAAATATATCATTGAGGTTGCTGCTAGACTAGATGTTACGTAGAAGGATTGGTGTTTTGGGTATGTCTGCCTGTTCTCATCTATCGTTTGTTGACGTCTCTATGTGTATTCTTACTTTGATGTGCATTTAGAATAGTAATTTCATCAAGTAATTAGCGAGTGCTAATTAGTGTAATGGGTCCCTGTCGTCTGACCCACCCTTTTGCAATAGAAGCGGTATGCTTGACAGTGACAAACAACACGTGCAAACCAGGTTGCTGAAACAGGGTAACGAATATTGCTACGAACGCTTACTGACATGTAGTTAGCACCCCTCAACTAACTGTTTTACTAATACACTGAGCTTGAGTTAGTACTTTTTACTAACATCACCAGCTAGCGAATTTCACTACCCGCAAGTACTAAGAATGTAGTGGTCTTTGGGAGTAGTACATGCTTAGTAATTTCTTAGTGACTATGCCTACCTCTTTTTTAGGAGCGCATCTCGTCTGCAAAGTCATATATAGACTTCAAACTTGTTACACACTTTCTTAAACGCCAGGTATGAATAGACTGGCTATATACTGTAACCAAACAGCGAAGTTTGTTTTCATTTGTGCAGCACTAGCCAATTTTATATACCCTGTGCCATGCCTCAACGACACCAATCTATATGCGGAACCAATTCCTGCGTTACAGACAAGTCAAAGAACGTGGTGCAGGGCGTATGCGCGCGTTACTATCACACCGAGCATACATGGAAGTTTTGTACACTCGAAACTGCGCAGTGCAGAAAGTGCGAATGAGTTCGAAGGTAAATGGATAAGATTTCATGATTTGACGTCAAATGCCGTGTCAGCTATACGATTCAATGATGGCGTGAAGTTCATTATGTCATTTTGGTGATTACTGCTTCAGCCCCCTCCATATTTTTCTATTCTCCTTCCCTTATTCAACACACGCAATAACGATTCACTCCACTGTACCAATACGC
This sequence comes from Hyalomma asiaticum, assembly GCA_013339685.2. Taxonomy (NCBI): domain Eukaryota; kingdom Metazoa; phylum Arthropoda; class Arachnida; order Ixodida; family Ixodidae; genus Hyalomma; species Hyalomma asiaticum. The sequence continues at coordinate 285,042,211 of CM023481.1, read as the reverse complement.
ATGTTGCTGTGATAATCACAATTCCATAGCAGGGTAAATGCATGGCTGTCATGCTAGCGAGGATATTGTCTATTTCGTAACGAAGGAAGTGGAAGGGCGTCAGTTACGTGTGATTACAAAAGCGTGCGAGTGTATATGGTGCAGCCGCCGACCTTGGTGCAACTGCCCTTTTCTCCAACAAATGGATCTATAGAGATTTCCGATAACGGCGCCTTGGTCATACTATAGTCTGTTTCAGCAGTTCCGTACAGCACTGTGGAAGCTACAGCCCTCTTCGGCCAATCCGGAGGGCGCACACATGTTAAACGTGTCCTTCCGCGACTTGTCATCTGCCAATGGCGGGCGCTGCAGTGGCAGCTGCAGCCCTGGATGGAGGAAGATGAAGCGGGGTGTGCGTGTCCGAACAATGGCATTTCGTGAAAGGAAAAATTAGCATCCACCCGTTTTGTAGCACAAGGCTGTTGTCGATGGACTCGCCCTCGCGCTGTCAATCGCTAGCCTCCTGGTTAGCTCAATTGTCAGAGCGAGCGCCCCGGACAGGCGTTGGTCCCGGGTTGGAACACCGGACCAGGACGAATTTTTCGGCAACTAGGAAGCTTTCATTTCTGGGAAATCCGTATGGATTTCCTTGTAGCCTTGTGCTACAAAACGGGTGGATGCTAATTTTCCCTTTCATAAACGTTACTCCACCTTGCGGGGTTTCCGCAAAACTCATTTGCCATAAGGGCATTTCGTCTCGCTTCGGAAGAATTCTGCGCTCGATGGCCTCGTAGCCTTGGCTCTGCTGCACGCATCTCTTGAAATAGGCTATATAAACGGTATACAAAACATTTCGAGAAACTGTCCTTTCGTGTTGCTCTACCTCATGACGTACGTTCGGAAGAATAACCTTCCTAATATGAGAACTTTTCTTTGTTCTAGCAGTTGTGCAAAATATAACTTTTAAGCTGAACCCATTCGGCGAACAGATAAGACAAAGTCGAGCTAATATATCGCGTCCGAGCTTAGTGCGCTGTCGGAAGCAGGAAAGTCTACAATTAAAGTCGTGGAAAAGGGTAAAACTGAGACGCGGTACATAAGTAAAGACATAAGAAAAAGCGACTTCTTTTAGAAGTGCACTTTATCCAACGTTGCACGCAACGTCCGATTTTGACCTGCTTGAATGATTCCCGCTCATTGTTTTCCTACGACAACAGCAGCAACAGCAGTGCAAGAGAGAGGGAGAGAGAGAAGGGGGGACGGGGGAGAGAGAGAGACGAGTGTTTCATCAGAATGCCACAATATGAATAGCTTCGGCGCTGCTAAAGAAGGTAAGGCGACCCAGATTAGGACAGTAACAGGCTACAGAGCGGGGGCAAAAAAGGAAAAAAAAAAAAGATTGTAACAAAAGCATCTTAAGTGTGCACTACCTTTGCATTCACGTTACGGCATGTGTTTGCACAACAACGTGCTCTACGGAGCGCCGACCCCCAAGTTCTCGCAGAACGCCGAATGCAGGCTCCTTAGACAGCTCGAACGCTCCTGGGAGCATGCGCTCTCTGGACGTGTCGATGACGATGAGACTGGAGCACGTCGGTCGAGGCCGACAGAAGCTGTGCCGTGGCCGCCACCCTCGAAAAGGTTACATAATTATCTGGCGTGCGTGGAAATTATGGCGGCTGAGGAAACCGCGGGGCTTCGCATCGATCGGCCTCACAGCATGGCCAAATGAATTTCCCTCTTGGAGGGAAGCTTCTCCTTTGCCGCTGTGCCGAGCTGCGCAGAGAAATCTCTTTCCCTTATATATATATATATATATATATATATATATATATATATATATATATATATATATATATATATATATATATGTGTGTGTGTGTGTGTGTGTGTGTGTGTGTGTGTGTGTGTGTGTGTGTGTGTGTGTGTGTGTGTGTGTGTGTGTCAACCGGCCAAGGGCGTTGTTCCGGCGCGCCGTTGACCGGCCTATTTGTGCGGCGCGCTGCGAGTGCCCTTTCTCTAGTGGACGCCTCGCTCGCTATTGATGGATGGCCGGAGGCGGCAACGCCAGCAGCATTGTTCCCCCGGCGGCAGCTTCGGCAGCTGCGACTCATCCCTGCGCGCTGCTCAGAGAGAGTGCCCCGTCGCGCCCCCCTTCGCGGCCCTGAACTTGTATGCCACAGCCGCAGGTCAGTGGGACGCCGAGCCTCGACGCCTGCCTCAGCGCTGGTCCGGTCTATCCTTCACACTTATCGCTAAAGGATGCGTCTTACGCGCGAACCGCGCAATGCGAAACCCGCCACGTGCGGCAGCTGTCTATATACGCTGTATCACATGGACTTTGGCGGATAAAATACACAGGACCGCAACACAACCTATATAAAATTGCCTGAGCCTCAGAGGGTTTCCTCACTGTTGCATTATAGTACACGGATAATCCTTTTGTACATGGGTAGGATCAGTCACTTGAAGGGATAAGTGAGCATGACAACAAAGCAAGAAATGCGCAGACGTCCGCGATTCTTGGCGCTCCAAAGTCGTATATGTATACTGTGTCAGTGTTTTTTTTTCTCCCTTGAATCTATTGAATTCCCTCCGCAGTGTACAGAGGTCCCGCTATTCAGTGTTAAGTCCCATAACACATGTGACGACCACAACGTGATGACATCTGAGGAGAGGGCGCGACAGCAAAAAGGACGAAAAAGATTGCGAGAACAAGTTCTGCAACCGACGACTCGCTGAGTAGCACAACCTGCTTGCTACGTCATTGTATTTTCGTTTGAAACGCAAAACGGAAGTAATTATTCGAAGGTACGAAGCTTTCTCCTTACGCAACACGTCCAGGAAGCTTCGGGAAAACAGCACAACTTGAGAATAAGCGAAGCATAAATACTGCTATATATCACAGAGCATGCAGCCTGGCACGAAGAGCCAAACGTGTACTGCAGAACGTACAGCAACACAAAGCCTACACGCGTGAGCACAACGTGAGGACTCTGCTGGGCAGTCAAAGCGGCTCCTTCTTCCTGCTGCTAAACATGACAAAGCGCGCGCGAGCGCCTGAAGGGGAAACCGCGCGAAGCAGGGATGGCAAGAAGCAACCACTCAAAAGCATAATTCCAGCTGAGACCTTCGGCACCTTGTCCAGCGGAACAAGGTGCCGCTGCCGGTAATTACGCGAATGTCAAGTCGGTCGCGTCCGCTGACGTCTCCGGAGTGGGCGCCGGCGGGAGGAAAACAAAGCACCGAAGGGCGCGCCCCGCTCTCTGCGTTTCCCTGACTAATTCAAAATTGCCGTCGCTCGGATCCCCCCTCCACCGCATGCGCACTGCTATCGCAATCAAGTACTCCGGCATGTCTCCCGCCATTCGAGTTCCGCGAGGAGGAATTGTTTATTGTATCCAGAGTAATCGCCACACACACAAAGAGGCCGTGTCTGGCAGCCGGCCAGCGTTAATCAAATTGGCCGCCGGTTCTGTCGTTTCCTTCCAGCGCCGCCTGAGCAATCCCGAATGCCTCACCGCCCTCCCCCTCCTCGGCGCGCCACACGCTGTAGCCAGCCGCCTGGCGCACTTCACGCCCTTCGAAGGTTTATCGATGAAATACCTGCTACGCAGGGGCCTTTCACCGCGTTCCGAGAACGCTAACAGCGCCGCTTCTTTCACGTTGCGGTCGCAAAGAAAGGCCCCGAGTCGTAATTACGTGGCCGCATCAGTGGAGCAAACGCGCTCTGGCTGCATAGGTGAACGCACCGAGGGCACGTCATAGCTCGCCGCTGGCAGGCGCGGTGCTCAAGCTGCTGGGGCCGCGCGCCACAAGGCCAAGGTAGTCACCGAGCGGCCACGTGCAAGCCGCGTCCGCACGGACATCGTCCTCTGGAGAGGGAAAGAAAAATACAGCGTCGTTCGACCGGAGGACTTTTGTAGTAATCGAAATCGGGGGGAAAGAAAAAATCTGCGCCTTCGTCCCAGTTCGGCGGCTTTATCTCTTTGCCTCAGAGGATGTTTTCTTTGAAAACGATCCTTGCGAGAAATTTCGGGAGGAGATGTACATCGGTGGGCGAAGGTCCTTTTTTTTTCCCCTCCACTTTGAGGAGCCGCGCACGGCGCTTTTGCTCCTGCTCGCCCCTTTTCTCGGCTACCGCCATTCCTTTCTATCTGCGGCCTGTTTGTGACAGTATCAACGCCCAAGAAGTCGGCCTTAAAAGCCAAAACTAAATCTGCAGCGCCGTCGACCAGAGGGACGACGAGAAGGAAGAGCGCCGGCCGCGTTACGCGGAAACAGGCGTCGCGCGGAATTAATCCAATCAGGAGCTGCCGGGGATTTTAAATTATTCCGGGGAACGCTAGCGACATCGAAAGGAAGATGACAGGAAACTCCAATAAGCGCGCGCCGTTTAAGAAGCAGAAAAAGAGAAAATGACTCGGTAGAACAAACACCACAGAAAATGACAAGCTCGGATATAGCCGCTCGATAAGGGAGGGAAGAAGAAAGAGGGGGAAGGAGGAGTCTCTACCCTGAAGCTAACACAATAAAATAGGCCAGAAGGGACGCAGCTCACCCTGCTGCCAGGCTGATGAAAAGCGAGGCGACTGTCGGTGCATCTGCTGTTGTCAGGGCAAGGTGTGCGGGATTCGGGAACTTTGTCTAGCGCAGCTTTAACATTTTATTTTTGATGTCCTGGACAGTGCGTCGACGTTACAAGGCTCCGTAAGGTGCGGATACGCGATATATAATGCGACTGTCCTCGACATAACGTGCAGGAGACAATCAGTTGTACCCTCTGTATAGCTCACACCAATGCCACTCGAAACAACTCCGGAATGTGGTCATGCCAGCTGAGCGCGACGGAGGCAGTGCTGAAGTTTTGAAAAAACAATAGACTGGGACAAGCGATTGCGACAGTGTACGATGTCGCATACCACACAAGGAAGACTGACTGTGATGTTGTGCTATATTCTCTTTCTATCTTAACTTTCAATCTTGCTATCCCTTCCCCTTCATGTAGGTATAACATAGTAGTAGTTTTGAACTGGTTCAACTTCCGGCCTTTCCCCATCTCCGCTGTTTGCAGGATAGCCTCCGCCGCCATTAGTAGGGCAAGCTGCATTGCAGGGAAGCTAGCTTTACAATTATGAAAAGGGTCTATTACGCCTCAGTAACACCTCATGTTTGACATGAACAGCGGCGTTTCCCTTTCCTTTTTCTTTTTTTCAGTTGTCTGGTAGTTTTATAAGTGTACATACGAATGCACAATTAACGAACTCGCCCAGCAACACATTCTACAAATGCACAAACAACCACGCCTCTGGCACTGATCCAGATCAAAGGCACCTGAGGCATTCGACTCATTGATGCTATGATTAGCCGCTATTTTCGTGGATTATAAGTCGCCGCCTATAATGGACCGGATGCACTGCCTCGATTTCGTCCTTTCTTTCAATCTCTGAGGGGCATTTCAAACATAGTATAGATAAGACCCTGCTTGTTTGCCGACTGCGCGCCCAAATGCACCTATCCTTCGCCTCGGCACAGCTTCCAGCTGAACACAAAGGTGAGCCAGTAATAAACAAACCAAGCGGGAAGAAAAAAAAAGAGCGGGCGAGCGAGCGAGCCGTTCAATACCAAAAACAAACGGAGTCGCGTCCGAACGGGAAGAGAGGAAAATAGAGCTGTTCTTGTTATTTCGACATCTGGCGACAGGAACCGCGGGGGTTAAGTACGATTTGTTTTGATTCGCTAATGAAGAAGTCGCTCTATTTCGGGGACCTTCTATTTTCTTTTCGCCTTCGCCCGGTGGCTTCCGCTGCTTTGCAGCAGCCGCCACCGCCGCAACGCCATCTCGTTTTCGGCGGCGTTTTTCTTGCCTCGCGCTCGCTCAAAACAGACGGCGCCGCTATAACGCGAGGGAATTCTCGCCAGCGTTGGCGACAGCGGTTATTTTGGGCCGGTGTTCATTTGTACTGGCAGCCGCTGCGTGCTTGGGCGTGAAAGGTTGCACGTCGTTGCAACGCACTCGTCTCGCCGCTAACTGATCTCGAGAACCAGCCAGACGGCGCAGGGACCGCGGCGCGAGCTCCGGCTTGCCGCCAGGCCGGAAAGGCATCAATGCGGGGGCGCACACCGCGCACAGGAGGCTCGCGCGGCCGTGTGTGCGGCATGGGTCGCCGATGAGGAGTTCGCGGCCATTAACCGACAACCATCGTTCTGGCCCCAACTTGGTCAGCGGACGACGCACCACCAAAGGGCGACAAACACTGCATCGCGTTGTCCTCAACATAAAACATCCTGGCCGTGCCCATCTAATTTAGGACTGGGCAAGAATTTCCGAGCACGCTTTAGTAAATGTCTTAATGTCACCGTTCTAGTATCGCTACTACACTTGTGATCGAGATGTACATACTTCGCTCTTCCTTTATAAATCGCACTGCTGTAGCAGTGCGATTTAAAGTTTTCTTTAACTGCAGTAACACATGCGCAAGATCTCTTGGTGGCATTTGAAAAGCGGCATGTGCTGCTATTTGAGAAGTTGGCACTTGCATGGGGCGCACCAGACGGTTTAAACAGTGCCAACTTCGAGAATGAATGACACCATCCATTCCTTTTACGGTCATTATTTAAAGCTTTATCACCGGTCGGAAGGGTAGACATTGCATACTGTTAAGAATTCCAACGAAGGCACCATCTTGTTTCTTTTAGCGATGAAGTGCAAAGGTGAGCGTTAATGTCATTGACTTTACCACTTCACCCTTCCCGATTGATTTTTGGGGTTTTACGTCCCAAAATCACGATATGATTATGAGAGACGCGGTAGTGCAGGGCTCCGGAATTTTCGATCACTTTGGGTTCTTTAACGTGCACTGACATAGCACAGTACACGGGGTACACGATTTCGCCTCCATCGAACCCCGCAGCAGCCGGGTACGTGATTCGTTCCCCGGCCTTCAGTAAGCAGCCGAGTGCCATGTAGCCCAGTGAGGCGGGGCATTTAACCCTCTCCGCATAAATTCATTCAGTAGCACGAAATTATACTGTATAAAGAAATGTGTGCACGTATGTAAAAGGAAAACGCCATTTGCAGTAAACTATGACTTCTAAGCACGGAAGAAAAAAGCGTGATACATCTTTCTTTTTACAAGACTCTGATTGTTGTGAACAGAGGGAGTGTCCCACACTGCCTCAAACGAAACACTAAAACAAAAAAGAAAGAAATGCCAGGTGGCGGCACTACAAATGAATGCCCGAAACTTAACTGACTCCGATTAACGCGTTCGCTTGCTGAAGAAAGGAGGCTGCCAAGCCGCGAAATTCGAAAAGTTCCCAGCGCTCGCTCGAGGCGCGCCAAACGAGAGTAAGCGAAGCGAGAACGAGGTAGCACGGGGTGAGATGAAAAGCGTCTTTGGAGCCATCCCGGGAGGCGTGCTATCGTGTCCTGAAAACGAGGCGCGTCCAAAGTCGAGGGAAGGGCAATATTGAGCGTGAGCGCTTGTTCTTGCCGCTTTCTTTCCGCCGCTCGCGTCCACCGGCGGCGGGCTCTCGGTAGGGTTCTCGCCTCCTTGCCCTCACCGCGGGGCTTTCGGCGGCGCACAAAACAGCGAGCCCGGCACAAGAGCCCAGCAGATCATATCCCGCGCGGAAAGAGCCGCGGGGGAAGCCCCATTGTCGGGCCTGCAGCGCGAGCGTCACCTGTCCAAGGATCGAAGAATGAAGCAAATTTCCTAAGAGACTTATGACGGCAGTACACTCACTCAGTGGCAGGTCAGGTCGCGTCCCCTCATCAGGAGGGGATCGCAGGGTCAAGAAGGAAAGGGGAGGGGGGGGGGGGGCGACGAACCAGAGGTCGGTGTACGGAAACCACACCTTCGGGCTCTTTTCTTCTTCCTCGGTTGGGAGCGCGCAGGGCTGCCTTCTTCGCACCGCAGTGCCGAAGCAAGGAGGAGGGGGGCGTATTGGGGTCAGCGCGAAGAGTACGATTCCCAGGCCAGCGCAAAAAAGCGAGACAAGGCCCCACATCTGTCGATGGGAGCGGTTGCTTGCCGAGTCGGGCTGGCCGCACAGTCGACCAGGTGATTTCTGCCCCTGTTTTCTTCCCTGCTCGGTCGGCCTTTTGTAGCCCCGGTCTCTCCGAGAGTTGGACAAACAAAAGTCCCGCCTCGCAAAGGAGTTACAGGGGAGAGCGGCCCGAGGAGCGGCCCCGGGAGCAAGTGTGTGTTGTCGGCTTTCCTCCCGAGGAATGCGAGACGCCAAAAGACGCTCGGCCCTTTGAAAATTCGGCCGCCTCGGTTTGCCTCGTTTTCTTCGCGATTAAAGAAAAGGGCGACGGGGCCCCTGGACGGCGCCAAGTGAAGCCAGTCGGCGCTACACGGCGAGGAATTCGAATGTGTTCACTCAGTAGAGCGATACTTCGTGAGCCGCAGTGAACATATTGCGGAGCATATCGCACGTCATGTTATCGCCGCTCTTTAACTGCGTGCTACATTACACGATTCCGAACGCGTTTAAAATTATCCGGTGCTATGGCAGTTGAAAGGGATTTCGAATCCTATCCAGCCATTTAGCGCTTGTCGCTGCTTACGAAGGTAACATTTGAGCAAAGCGCGAAGGAAGAAAGGTATGCGCGGGTTTTTAGCGCCAGCAGCTGCCACCATCGAGGAAGCGCAAAACAAAAAGAAAAAAGAGGCTTGGGTTCGTGGAATTGAGTGACACCGTTGTTTGATCGATCAGGCTTGTCACCAAGTAGAAACATTAGAGTGAATTTCCTACGCAAAGTAAGGAGCCAGGTGGTCGCTAGCGTATGCACGATGAGCCTCGCTGCTTCACACTTCAGCATGACTCGTTTTCAAATGATCGATCATGCGGGCTTGTAAAGAGAGAAAGGCTACAAAAATCTGCAAGTAAATCGAACCAAACCACAAGAATGCTCATCTATCGCTTTGCCGCGTTTCGCTTTTCTTCGATTGGTTGATGCGAATGAACGAGGTAAAAGGCGTGCCGCTACGGGGCGCTCATTGCTCCTGTATTATAAGGCTTAGCGTATTAGTCGACCTCTGCTGACTGGATGCTTCGCCTAGAATGCGCGGCATAAGGTGCTGCTATATGCCTTGCACCGCGGTGCGCACACTTCGCCGCCTGTAAACAGTTCACTCGGTGTTGACGTGTTCTGCCCAACTGTATACCAATTCTTGCTTAATTACAAGCTCCCGCTTGCTTCATTAACCGCTATAAAAGTTCGATGTCCACGATGATTTCATGTCCAAGGGGAAAAAGCTTCGTCGTCCAATATAAATTATAGAGAGAGCGCGTTCCCACAAGTAACTCGTTCTTTTACATACGCGACATAAAAAGCGGTTGGTATGCAATAATAATAATAATAATAATAATAATAATAATAATAATAATAATAATAATAATAATAATAATCCATTCGCTCTTCAAGAGGAAATTATGGATACGCAAGCTTGCGATACTAATACTCAGCCGCAACTCCTTCACGTGCACGCTTTCGTGAATTGAGTAGAAACCGAAGCCGGCTGACACACACACGCTACATAAGGCAACACAATAAGCCTAACGATGCACTTAATGTGTCATCAGCAGATATGCGGTGTTAAGAAGAAAGTGTATTGAAAACAACCGTGCGCGCGCCGCTCAGCGGGTGGAGGCATGAAGAGGAACGTATACATGTATTGCTTGGAATACGAAGTCGATGAGCGAATGGTGAACTGTTCGCTCCTGCATGGTAGCGAACTGTCGTGCTGTCACATGTGTGTGTGTGTGTGTGTGTGTGTGTGTGTGTGTGTGTGTGTGTGTGTGTGTGTGTGTGTGTGTGTGTGTGTGTGTGTGTGTGTGTGTGTGTGTGTGTGTGCAAATCGAAATATCAGCTAGCCCCTTACTTTGTGGACATGAGGATAAATAGAATCCTTATGAAGTTCGACAAGTTGTCTAAATCCTTGTTATCCTTGTTTTTTCTGCTCCAAGCAATCGTTATGCGAACTAACCACGGCAGCCTGTTGCGATGGTAAGTTATTTTTTAATCACTTACGAAATCTTTCTAAGCGTGCGTATACTGGCACACTTAGAAAGCCTTTCCTTGGACCTTCCTGTAGTACGTGCGCACCGGAATGCGTGACAAGACCAGAGGCGTCCTTATTTTGCACATGCTGTCTGCGTCAGAGATGCGGAGGCAAGTCGTTGGGGAAATAAAGTAGTTTAGCTTATATACACAACCAATGACATCAACGTGGTTTAACAGGAAAAGTTATGCCGCACAGGCGAACTGTCCATTACGCCCATAATGTCGTCTTTCTTTTTTTTTTTTCCTTCCGCCACTGCCACACAACATAAATAGAGCTTCAAAGGGAGGGCACCGGCGCTGACAACACATATTATCAAAGCAAACGGAGCTTCGTGAAATTGTGCGACGTCAGTGCACCTAACAGAAACCCATATGGGTGATCTGAAATTCCGGAGCCCTCCCTACGGCGTGCTTAATAAAGGTATCGTGAGTAAAGCCCCTGCAACTATAACTAACGGAGCTTTTTTGAAAACACAACGAGCAGCATTTGAGCACGATGAGGGAGCGCCTTAACATGAAAAAATGGTGCTGCCGGAGCGAACTGAATCGGAGTAGGGCAGGGTGTCTTGCACATCTGGTATTTCTGCAGACCCTCACAGTAAAACGAAACATAATGCACCTCACAGTGAAACGAAACTGAACAGTGCCACGCTACGCTTTTTACTGTCCTACGCGCGACATCCCTGTGCAGCATCATTGTGGCGTCGCTGCGCCTTTGGATATTTCAATGTCTATATTTACTTCCAGATTACTACGATGTTCTTCAATTTGCGACCTTAGACATCGATCGCTATGGGGTTATAGTCTTCTCTTCAGAATGGTGACCAGCTGAACACCCAAAGGAACCCAGCAACCGGCTTCGAGACAGAACCAGTAATCGCTTATGCTTAAAGGCAGATAAAGACACAATGAAATCATCCGCTAATAACTACAGTAAAATGATATTTCGAATGAAGGCATCATGGTACACGCTTCTAAACTGAGAACGAAAATTGTGGTGCATGCCGAAGAACCAAGACCGGACACGTGTATTTTTTTTCCTCGTTGGTCTCGCGGGGAGAGGTGGGGGGGGATATGCTTTAGTGTTAACAAAGCGCCTCCTTGGCAGAGACCCTTAGCAACACAAGACGGGTAACGATCTATCACATCGGATGAGCCCACGCTTAAGGTGCAATCCAATACAGTGTCCCAGGATGAACGGGAATAGACATACGCGCGGCGCGCACTGCTGTCGGCGTGAGCGCGAGGAGCAAGAGGGATCAGTCTTTGGCTCCGTGTAGAGCCAGCAGCACCGCCGCGCGCAAGCGACCCCGTATCAAGCAACGGCAGCACCTCATTCGACATGCTACCGAGATAAAGTGATAGGAGCCGCGTCGACGGCCGCGAACAGGCTGATTTCACGGAAAGAACAGCGCGGCCATGTCGACCGACCCTCTGCTCAGCCTTGTCGAGCGCGGCATCCTGCCCTTCTCTTTACGTCCAGCGTTTCTTGGGAGCAAGGAATGTCACAATCTTGGGCCGCTGTTATCTCGCAAGAGGGGGGCCGACCTCCGCGGTAGCTAAAGCGCCAGGTGTTCTTTGCCCGCCTTGTTTGTTGCTTCCTTCCCCCACTGTGTGCGCAGGGGAGCCGAGCGGCGGCCGCGCTTTTTGCCTCCCGCCCCCGCGCACTCGGGGACCGGGAGAATGGGCCGCTCCTTCGCGGACATAGGTGGCAATATTTTATGCGCGTCTTCTTTCGCCGCAATGTACGAACGCTGCTGCGGACTGTGAGAGCAGCGTCCTCCACGGCACCCCGCGACTGCATGTTGCCGCCCTCGATGCCACGACACACGGCGAGAGATGCGTGCGACAGTGCGGCAGGACGGAATACACGTTTCGCCTTGTGCCAGAAACCTTCCACAACATTGCTGCTGCAGCTTAAATAACTAAATATAGAAGCGGAATGCGAAGCTCGGATATGTATAAGCGTAAACATTATACGATAAGGGCCCATGCAGTAGCTGCGCCAAGTTGCCCTGCGAAACCACTTATTTGGCTTGTGCCTGGGCGCTGCCTTTTCAAATGCTCACTGAACCTTACATAGATTGACTGACAGTACCATGTGCAACGCTTGCCTTGCCATGAAAACACAGAGCAAGATTGATGTCAGCACGTCTACTTTGACACCTAAAAACATGGAGCAAGATTTCCGACCCCACATCTTTGACGCTTAACGGATATCTCTACCTTTCCGCACGAAGCTAGTTACACTAACTGCAATTCACGGAGTGAGATCTGCGCGACTCTAACCTCATGCGTCATCCCCGTACGTCACTAAGCAGCTAGAAGAACACCCGATGAGGTTTCTATAGAAAAAAAAAAACAACAAAAAATGCCCTTCCACTCGCAATCACCCTTCGATGCATGAACACTCGAGTGTGTGTGTGTGTGAGCTCGCACTGTGCCGTTCTCCTTTCATCTTTCATTGGGCAAAATTCTAGTTCAAGTTTCCTGTCGACTCATGATTCTCTTTTCGGCCACACAGTTTGCTCATAAGGAGGAAACATTTCCATGGATTGGAGGGTTAAGCTCCGTTCGTACTCAAGAACACAAGCCTTTCGAGATACAATACACGAGAGAGAGAGAAAAAAAATCAATTTTTACCATGATTTGTATGAGGGGTGAGTAAGGGACTTCGGATCAATTTTGACCACTTGAGGTTCTCTAACGTACACTGTTAAAATATAGCGTGGCGTGACGAACCTTCAGCAGCGTTCGCATGAAGCTCGAACCAGGTGTGACCACCGCAGAAGGCGAGCAGGGAAGACGAAACGACGTAGAGATCAAACAAACGTTTAAGCACAGAGGAAGCACAGAGTTTTCAAAGCCAATAAACGGAGAGGCAATCGGTCGAAGTACGCCCGTGTGTTGGCAAGAAGCCGTGTGGCCGATATATATATGATGTTACCGATGAAAACATGACGAAGTGCATCAGTCTGTAATACAAACGTATATGAGCGAATTTCTGACCCCGCCGACAGCAAATGAGCGCCTTTTGCTTTTCGTGCTAGTGAAGATGACACTTTCATGGCGCGTGCTTGCGAATGTGCTGAGTTGGGAGCTCTGCGCCTTTCAAGGCGTTCGACTTGTCGAACAAAACTGCGCAGTAATCGTCGGCATAACATAATACAGGCTGCGATATGCGATATCGGTTTCAGCTTTTCGTCAGTAGCAACTAACATTATGAAATCATGACTGGAAACTTACCGCTCTCACTAAAACGAAAAGTATTCAATCACTGCATTCTCCCAGTACTAACGTACGGCGCAGAAACGTGGAGGATAACGAAAAAACTAGAGATAAAACTAAGGAGCACGCAACGTGCAATGGAAAGAAAAATGTTGGGGGTAACGCTAAGAGATAAAAAACGAGCGGAATGGATCAGAGAACAGACAGGAATAGCCGATATTATTATATCAATTAAAAGAAAGAAGTGGACCTGGGCAGGACATGGAGGAAAGATAACAGATGGACAGTAAGAGCAACGGAATGGATACCAAGAGAGGGAAAACGTAACAGAGGCAGGCAAAAGATTAGATGGAGCGATGAAATTAAAAAGTTTGCAGGCATAAAGTGGAACCAACTCGCTCAGGATAGGGTGGATTGGAAATCGTTGGGAGAGGCCTTCGTCCTGCAGTGGACCTAAACAGGCTGATGATGATGATGATGAACTAACAATTACTACTACTACTACTGCTACTACTACTACCAATAATAATAATAATAATAATAATAATAATAATAATAATAATAATAATAAAACTAGGAGATCAATGGCGACGAGGATGACGAATGGAGAACAAGGACACGGAACCAATGAACTTCCTGTAATTGAAGTTATTGCTTCTCCTCGTCATACTGTCTTGCTAACGTAATCTCTCTGCTATTTCTTATGCACGTATGCAGAGACTATTGCAACTTCAATTTTATAAGGACTATATCAGCTGCAATGTGTATGACCTCTCTATGTGTATTGCATTCTGACCTTAGAGGTATTCTTTTTACGCCAGCCATCATACGCGTAACGCAGTGCTTCTACTTTTTTTCTCTAAATTTATTTTTTTTTCCGTGCCTTGCTTTTGTGTGGCGACGTCTGTTTTGCTTTTGTTTTTCTTTTTCATTATCAGTGTAATGGACGTTGGGATAGCCGGTTCTAACGTAACCTACGTCCCCATGTTTTCTCACCTAATGAAAATAATAATAATAAACACGATGAAAGGAGAAGAAGACGAAAACGTGTTTGCCAGGGGGTGTTCCTGCTGTGTGCCGGCAACTGTTCCACCTGAGTGCCTTTCTGAACGGCGCAGTTGCAACAGCACTGAGTCACGCGGAATGCAAACAAAAGGCTCGAAACTTGCTCCCGACACAACGTCCTAAAAGACGCGAAAATAACGACGCCGTAGTGAGGCAAAACAACCTCGGCATGCCACTGCAAGTACGGACGTATACGGAAATTAGTTCCAAGTATAACCCACGATACGGCTGTCAAATAGAACCTGCGGTATATACCTTTTGTGTATGCCACTGTGCCGCAACTTTCACAGCAACAGTGACAACAAGCATAGTGAAGTTGTGTGTACCTTCCTGCCTTTTTATATATTCCCCATTGGGATGTTGCATATAATGAGTGGAAAAAGAGAGTACTGAAGAAGTCTGGACTGAGGTTCTTAAAAGGCATTACTTAGAAAGTCAACAGCAGCGCTCTCATGACATTGCGAATAATGTTAGCGATTGATCTGCCAGTCGCATCCCGCGATATGTGCCAGAGACAGAACACTCAATGAATGTAAATGCAGATGAGCTGGAACCGAGTCTGTGTCAAAAACCAAACACGAAGTGTATGTTTATTAGCCAAGGGTTATCACGGCAAGAAAAAAAAAAACAGCGATATATTTAACGTTATTATAATCTCGCTGAGCTCACCGCTCACTGTTCACATGCAAGTGCCTCATAACGAACGAACGAATCATAAAGCTCTTGTAAGTAGGACCTGAAAAATCGCGTTCTGAAATATCCGATGCCCTCGCTCAAACAGTGTCCTTTGCGTGTGTCTATGATACGCTGCCGCTCAACGCGTTTATCAATTTAAACACCTTCGCGCTGTGTGAGTGCACCAAGGGAGTGCCATTTCAAAAACCAACTAAGCATTTCACTATATACCATTTCGAATTTGCAGTTTTCCTAACATTTCCTAAGTGTAGTTTCTCATTTCTCTTATTCCGGGATCTACCCGGAATAATTCTGCTACACTGTTGTGATAGCCTGCGTCGTGAAAGGGACGCTAAAGTGAAAAGCAATTTTTCTCGTGCCAGGAGGTTAGCTTTTCACAATACCAAAACACCAAACTTGCGAGAAGGCTCTTGGTAAGCTAGAAAAAGCTCAAAAAGAAAATACCGGTGGCGAAGCTGCATACTTCGAAATTCCGCCCCGCCACGGTGGTCTAGTGGCCATGGTACTCGGCTGCTGATCCGAGGGTCGCGGGATCGAATCCCGGCCGCGGCGGCTGCATTTCGATGGAGGCGAAATGTTGAGGCCCGTGTACACTGTGCGATGTCGGTGCACGTTAAAGAACCCCAGGTGGTAGAAATTCGGAGCACCTCCACTGCGGCGTCTCTCATAATCATATCGTGGTCTTGGGACGTTAAACCACAGAAGTCAATCAATCAAATCAATGTTTGATATTCCAACACTAATATGCGTGGCGTCACAAGTACTTGACGGCGTCTGCGAAGGCCCACATAAATATTTATCGGCAATGAAGACATACATTGCGTACTAAGGAAGCGAGAGACTTGTTACAGGAAGTCTCAAAGCATCTGAAAGAGCAAATTTGGAGAGAATACGAAAAAAAAAATGACCTTTTGACGTCACGCGGCCGAAGTTCCGGCGCGAATTTCAAAACTAAAACATTGTCATTCATTTTCTCTTTTAACATTTAACGCTACTTGGCGAAATTAGGAACAGTCGAGTTCTCGAAATACAAGTCATCATTCTAAACCACTTCACCTATTCACTTAAAGTGTTCCTTTAACACATTTGTAGCAACAGGAGAACACGTTCAAAGTATTATTCGTTACAATATTCAGCCACTATGCAGTCCTGTTCACTGAAGTGTATATACAAGGTAAGTGAAATGAATGAATGAATGATGTACGACGGCCATCCACAACTCCACGGCATGAAGTGGCATGGAGTTGACGGTCGTCGGAGGATTTTGGCTGCAGACATGCAGACACAAGGGGTGTTGGGCAGTAGACATGCAAAACAAAACAGGTCCCCTGTCAGCCATGAGCTATGGAACCTCCTGCGGCATATGTAACGCAACGTGCATACGAATTTGAATGTGAATAAAGAATTCGAATAATTATAAACATTTAAAAGAAATTGAGGAGCCATTCCCCTATCGGGGAAATGGGGGCAAGCGAAGCTTGATGCGTGCGTGCTTTTTCCTTTCTTTCTTTCTTGCTTGCTTCTTTCTTTCTTTATATTCTGTCTACCTTTTACGTCGGTCATGTCTTTCTGTCTGTAGTTCTTCCTCTGTTTGTTTCATACTTTCTTTCTTTATTTCTTGTCATTTTTTCCCCTCATTACTTGGCGGAGAATCGGAGGTGTTTACATTGCTCACACATGTTCACAGCTTTTTCATTTGCCGAGCAAGCACTAAAGAGCGTGCACGCGTTACGGGCGCGCGCCTGACGCTGCGTCTACATCTTCATGCATAAGAAACTCCACTTTAAAGCGAGCATGCGTCGAACCGATAGTGGTTGAATCGGTTAGCGTACTGGTCTCGCAACCCGGCGGTTAACCGGCAGCCCGACGACGAATATTTATTTTCGCACGACTTGCAAATAGCGTGTCGACCAAGACAATATTAAAATTGGGATGGAGGGTATAAATGTATGACAAATACGAATGACTCATGCTGACATCAACAGCATGATGTACTTGTCATGCACATCCGGATTAAGAATAATGCGATCACGTGTGGTAATAACACAAGGATTGTGCTAGTCTTTGTGTACTTCTTTGTTGTGGCTTCGTGTTGTGTGCGCAAAAGTTTCATTAGGTAATAACACGTAGTGATCGCCATGGGATACGCGGGTATGTGCCACAGGCGATTAAAGAAAGGGAGGAAGTAAATAGTAGAGGGAAAGGCAGAGAGGTTAATCAGTATAGGACAATGATCGTTATGCTACCCTGCAAAAGGGGAAGGGGATGGGTGAGATTGAAAGTTAGAGAGAAATGTTAACATTACAGCCTCTGCCAATGACGGACAAGACAAAATAGACATTGGAAATTTGATGAAAATACACTTTGCGTGGTTTAAACAAGGGAAAGTCGTAACGCTCGTTCGAGCTTAGACTAAAATGCAATCACAATAAAACAGACAGACACAGTCGTACGTGCTGTTATGACCTAAGGCAACCTAAAACGCGACGAGGGGAGTAGGAATCGAAGCCGGGTATACCCAAGGTACCACGCAAGCACGCTACCAGTCGTCCACGGTGGCTCTTGTCACGCGGTACGTACTGTAACTAAAGCTACTGCATCATCACTTGTGGCAGTGGTGCTTGTCTAATGTCGTCTTCGGCTCCAGTGTGTATTAACCGCTGGTATAGCAATGCGATAAACAACACATATGTGGTACTATCACTCAGCTGGACTTGGTCCAGCATTGCGCGACTCTGTGGGAATACTCCGGCAAGCGACGTTCATAATGTTCACACCAACGCACCGTACAGCGCGCATTTCTCTTCGACAAGACAGAAGCCTGTGCACTGACGTGGGTGCCGACGTTACGTTTTACCATAAAATACCCTTCAGCCGCCACACTGCTGTCGACGTGCCTAATAAACCCACCTTAAGCACACAGCTACCCAATATGCCCAACAACGTTGATGGTACTCGTAACACTTGGCTTAATGCCAAACATTTCAGCATAGGCAATTTCCTCCATACATGCTTCGCACAGCGTCGAATCCTACAATGCATGGGATCTGCCGAATTTTCCCCTTCTTTTCAATATACGCTGTCGCCTTCACAGGCTAGCTCTATAGTGTAGGAAATTCAATGTATGCGTGAGCTTAGTACTGGCTGCGGAATGACTAAGAAGTGCCTTATATACAGGTAAGCTTGGTACATGCTGGATATTAAACTCGCATCAACAACAGGATACGAATTTCTTTCGCGTAAAACTATATGCATGCCGGACCCAAGATCGTGCCTTTCCTACACGCTTTTCTTGATAGCGAAGAAATACTGTGCGCACCGTAGGACCGCGAAGTCACCCAACGTTTTCGAGACATTTCGCACTGGCCGAGACACTTTGCAAATGGGCTTATCGGCGGCTGCAGTACTGCAGAGTTGTCAAACACGCCGTGCAGTTTCGTGTGATGAGGACTGCAGTGTCAACAGCGATGCATAGTGAATAGATGAAATGAGCAGTGTGATTAAAGCTAACCACACATGATGGTCAGCCTTATAATACTGCGGCAAGATTTATGCATATTCAAATGCCAAGTAGATGACGCATATAGGCGTTCGGTCCAGATAACCATTGATTCTAGCGTCATACCTAAATATATCGATACGGAAATTAGGCTCACAAAACAAAATGCACTGAGAGATAGAGCGAGAGAGAAGCTAAAGGCGTCGAACAATGGGGGACTTATAGCATGTTTCACCACCACCACCACCACCACCACCACCATCATCATCATCATCATCATCATCATCATCATCACGACTCTGTTTTGAGTCCATTGCAGGACGAAGGCCTCTCCCAACTATTTCCATTTTGCCATATCCTGAGCGCGAGTTGGTTCCACTTTATGCCCGTGAACTTCTTAATTTCATCGCTCCACCTAACAATGTAGCCAAAATAATTGCGAGATCGGCGCGCGATATGCGCTACGTTGAGTGACACGTAACTCCTTATATGGCCGGCAGAACGCACGCACACACACACACACACACACACACACACACACACACACACACACACACACACACACACACACACACACACACACACACCTGTGGGACCTGAAGCGTCGTAAGGACAGCGGGGCCAGTAGTTAATCATAACGCACAAACTGTAGAGTAGCTGAAGGTAAAGAATGAGTGAGCAATGCTTGCAGAAGTGCTACACGCGTAACATATTAAGCTCTTGCGTTGCACAGGCTTATTTCCGACCTTAAACTTAGGAGTGGCCATTGTTCTTCGGCAAAAATCAACACCCCCGTCGACAAAAGGGCGTCACGATTCCCACAGAAGACACAGGGCCAATTCTTTTCTATAATTCTAAGCTACCACACGTCCTTTCCAGGGCTTTTGTTATATCTGCGTCTAAGTTAGACGGTGAGAAATTATCAAGCACTGAAGTTCAACAACGAAGCGGTCGTCAATATGATGTTGGACGGCTGCCAACGCATGGACTTACTGAAAACTCAGAGTGGTGTAGCTTACCATACTTTCCTCCTTTCCCTTCTCATACGTTCTTCTCTCTATCTTCTCTCTCACTCTCTGTTATATAAAGTCTTGAAATATGTGAAGAGAGATTGTAAAACAGTTTTCTTGGTACGACTGCTAGACACGTCTTCTCACAAACTGCCCCATCAGTCGTGATTTTCACCTGCAAACCAGGAGGCAATTACCTTTCATTTCTTTCTTCCTTAAAAGAGAAAAGTTATGCACCAGTGAAAGCTTCCCTATATGCATCCTTCACGATCATTATCACAGCCATCATAACCGCGAATGCGCAGCTTACGTGATGGGATGCAGCAAAAGCACAAATGACCCAAGTGCGGGCAGCGCAACGCGCTACCGCCGAGGAATCATGGTTACGGCGTGGTTTTCTGCATCCCCGAGAATTCGATTGGCTCTTTCCTCCTCTGCGGCGTCAATTAGCGATTCCCATAGATGACGCACGGACTGCAACAAGGCCGCTGCTCGCCCCCGTCCGAGTCGGCGGCAGCAACCGCAGCCCATTAGGCCCCGCGCGCTGGCCAGTTTCCCGGGGACAGCCCCTCGCCAGGCGCGCTTGTCCAGGCCAGCGTAAACGGGTCCGGCAGACCGCAAGCCAGAAATCAGAGTCGCACACCAGCCCCGGCGTGGCGGTTGCCTCCCAGAGGGAATTAAGCGAGATCCCCCCACCGACCACAAAAGCTGGCGTCCAGCGAGGGAGCCAGCGTGGAGGGCGCTGACCACTGGTCGGGTCCCGTGGATATCTGGCCGGAAGCGACGCCATCGCTCTCTCCCCTGCCACCACCCCTTCGGCTGCTCGCACACGAGAGGCGCGGATATGCGTCCCCGCCAGATCAAAGGAGGGAAGGGGGGGGGGGGGGGGCGCATTTATTGAAAGGCTCCGCTTATAGCGGCACCGCGTACAGGGCGCATCGCGAGAGAGCATCGACTGGCCGCCGCTATCGGGGAGGCCCGCTGATTGAACGGCCCTTCGACACCTCGCTGGACCACGTTTGTACACATCGTGCCGGGATGACATGCAGACGCGACGCCGGCCCCATCGGCGCTAAGCCGGGCGAGCGTCGCTTTGCGTCGCTGCCGGAAGCTGGCGCCTCCGCCTTGATTGCTCGCCGCGACCAAGTCGCGGGCTTTTCCCCCGCATTACGGTGCCGCTGTCATTTCTCTTCTTCCTCGCAGCGCTTAAAGGCATCGGCGAAGGAGCATTGTCGTTTCTTATCTCAGTGCAGGCGGTAGTGCACGACAGCTTCGCGCACTCCAGTCTAATTAACGAGATGACAAAAGGAGCCACGGGCAACAAGCCAAACGACGTGTCCTGCATAAACCATTGTTTGATGTCTGACGACTCGCACCAGGTTGCCGCGATTACACGACCTAACTTTCGTTGCCTAAGTAATAGAATAACAAGCCATCGGTTCAGTAACTGCACTTTAATTGGTTTTAAATGATCCAGGGCGCTCAGCAAACTTCCTCGTGCATGACGAAAATCTCGACGATGTTCGCGTCACACCTGTCTATATATGGTAAATTTAATGAGCAGTCTGGGGGAACTTTCGTGGCCAGCTATTGCTTAAATTCAACAAAAGTCAGCTATAATCTTGATGTGCAGTGGGACTGAAAAGTCCGAGACGAGGCGTATGCGTGGTTAAATGCGCCATACTGTCCACAACATGCTATGGAACGGCGAAAAGCGCAAAAAAAAAAAGAGGGAAGGAAGGGCGGGGGGAGTGAAATATAACGCTATTCTGGTATTTGGAAAGGTATACTGAACACTCAGCCATAGAAAATACATCAAGTTGATTGTCATAAGGAGGCTCAGCAACAACACCGAAGGACGCTTAAACTTTGCCTTTAAAGGAGCGCAACACGCCATGTCATGACTACACATCACCAGTATGCGTGAACCTAGACGGAAGGTGCCTGTTGGTGTTGCTGCTCCTACGGATGATGGTGAAAAAAGGCACCTCCCTTTGGCGTTTTATTACCCAACTGTAAGGCAACACATGCAACAACGAAGCTGCAAATTTGTTAATGCTGTGGCTAATGACAACGATTAAGAATCATGACTACGTCTTTTGTAACGGGCGGCTTGCTTTAAAGCACCCTATCGCTATGGAATACACATGACGTGACGCCTGGTGCATTACTACAGGAAACGCTTGCATTGCTGCACACGTGACTCATTACCCGTGAATACTACTACGTTCCCTGTATGCATATATATGCTTTTCTTCCGAAGCAATTTCGAGCACTGGCATGACTCAGTGCTAGAAGTTAGCACGCGTTTGTTCGTTTAACCCACACCGCACGTTTCTTGTCCCTTAATGTTACGCCAATCATTTTCGGTTCCACTGCTCGCTGCGTCCACCTCAATTTAACTTGAACTCTTTTACTGAGCCTGTAAGTTTCTGCACCGTGTGTGAGAACAACCCGTAAGATGAAGCTGTTAAAAAGTTTCATTTTGAGGGAAAAAGGTAAGCTGCCATTCATTATTTGAGAATGCTTGCCGAATGCATCCGGGATAGCGTGGTAGCAGTTAGCACAGAACCGGTACAACTGGAGATCGGACCTTTCCATGCAGTCGGCGTAGACAGACTTGCTATTATTATTATTATTATTATTATTATTATTATTATTATTATTATTATTATTATTATTATTTTATTCAAAATACCCCTAAAGGCCCTCGACGAGGGTATTACATAGGGGGACATTTAACAATAAATTGGGAAAATAACAGAGTGAGAGAAACGGCAAAAATCAATTGGCTGGTAAGCATTGACAATTGGCTGGTATACATTCAGTATACTTCAGTATACATTCAGTACAGTAATAATAATAATAATAATAATAATAATAATAATAATAATAATAATAATAATAATTATATTATTATTATTATTATTATTATTATTATTATTATTATTATTATTATTATTAGCCTGATGGTTAAATGCCGCTTTTCTTTACATAAAAGATCCATGCTCTGGTGTTACATTTATCAGATATAACTGTTACCATGTCCTTTATTTTCTGATTGTTGTGCGTTTATTACTCTCATATTCATGATCTTTATATCATCATCATGACATTATGCTGATTATTTTTACACTTAATTGCGTTCCCTGCCGTTCCAGGGAGTGAATCGAAAGTGCTGCTCAAGAAACAATAGTGTCTGTCACCCGGTACTCGTGCTACTAAAAATGAACGGTTAGTTGTTCCCGGACAGTGATAGGATTCGATTCATGAGATGAGCGACTGGAGAAAAAGCTGAAAACGGGGAAACCAATCGCACGCATACGGTGGCGTTTGATGAAGCCTGTGGCTCAATATTCAGTTTTGGACTAGCACTAAAAGTAGTTTGTCAATGCTTCACTGCTGCCATTTACTTTTGTCCAGCATATACTTAAAAAAAAAAAACAAATTGGGGCTGTTTAGAAAAAGAAGGAGGGGGGGGGGGCGATGTTATGCTTCGTGATTTCGTTTTATGTATGCCTGAGATAGCGTTAACAACAACAACAACAAAATCCTGCAGATCCCCACATACTTTGGGAACAGGTGTCATGCGAAGCAGTGAACGAGGTAATCGCCTATGACGAATGTAATTCTTTGGCATTCAGTCAACTGTTACGAGTAGGAGCAAGGACTTTGTGCAACGTACATGTACCCAATCTTGAGTATTTTTAACATGGGCCAACCAGGAACGTGAGCACGACCGTGGCTTCAGAATGGCACCTCATGGTACGATGTAGCGTTCGAACTCATGTTAGTCCAAAGCAGTGACACCTGTTTTATCACAGAAAAATGCACTATACGGCGCCATGATGTGCTGTCATAGGCGTCGTTCATTGAAAAATTCCTACCGAATGGAGCAAAGTTGCACAAAAGCATACCGAATGGTAGCAGGACATATGTATTGCTACGATAGTGCTTATCACACATTAGAAGCGGGATTCATGTTCCGCATGTACCATCGTTACGACTGCTCGTGCAATAGGTTTATTTACTATATATAGCAACCGGGGGAAGTAACCGCAGCCTACTGGTAGCGTGCTTGCTTGGCACCTAGAGGGCCCGCGTTCGATACCACCCTAAAGCTTGGTAGGTTGCACGTGTGTCTATGTGCTTGTTATGTCTACATTTCAATCGCAACATGCCACAAACGACGTTTCTTGTCTTAAAAGCCGAGCACTTTGAGCCCGCTGTCGTGTGTCAACCGCGAACTGAGAAAAGTGGGCCGGTCCTGGAGGCAGTGCACCAGAGTGAGGTGCAGAAAACTTGAAGCGCCGGTCAAAGCTGCGGGTTCGATCCCTGCAGTCGCGGCGTCGGCGTTTCGTACATGTTTATTTACCGCAGCCCCGGTATTTCGCATGTGTATCTTAGTTGATCCTTGGTTGGCATCGGTTCTATAAGGTTCAAACACCTGTGGCGCATAACTTCGCTTCCGTGGGCCGAGCACTACTGGTACGAGCCACTAGAGATTGCACTGTCGTTAACCGTGACGCATATGTCGAGTATGTCATTTTAGTGATGTAAAAATCAGTCCTTCATGCTCTTCATGTATTTATACCTTACCTCCAAGATATCGGGGTTTGCCAGCTGAACGAGGCGACAAGAAGAGCACCGAGACGTAGGCGGATACATACATACATACATACATACATACATACATACATACATACATACATACATACATACATACATACATACATACATACATACATACATACATACATACATACATACATACATACATACATACATACGGTCAAAGTGACTTACGTTCGCCAAGAAATGCTTCGCATTTAAAACTTATTCGATTTGTCGCTATCTCAACGAGGACTGCAACCGATGAATCAAAATAAACATCATTGTCGGAACTGTACCTTCTGCTTTCTACCTTAATAAGCACGTAACCTTTGAAATCATCATATGTGCGTGTATATTATGCACGCATGATGTATGTTTTGCTCTTTTTGTGATGCGCCCCCTTACCCAATGCCTCACATGAGGCCTGTAAGGAGTTCTTAAATAAATAAATAAATAAATAAATAAATAAATAAATAAATAAATAAATAAATAAATAAATACCAGTAAGTTCCACAACCTGGTATTACAAAAAGCTTCGCATCTCGCCCAGAGAAGAAATAGCATGCCAAAGCAGTTAATTGCGTCTGTTTGAAGAAGCAGGGTAAATGAACGTCATAACAGCTGTGTCATGTTGCAGAAATCAACATGACCGCACCAGCTTCCGCTGACACTACAGATACGGCCTTGGCTTGCGAACCTGAAAATACTACTGACCGAATAAACCAAGTACGTCCTTTTGTAGGACTGATATGCTCTACTACAGTACTGATTCTGTTTTCCTGACCCATTCGTGCATCATTCGCTTTTATGGCTCACGCCGAGATAAAGTTACGCATACCTTTAACGCCAATGCACCATACATAAGCTGAAACGATCGCGCGTAGTTCAGGCGTAACGAACTATATTTGTGCATCCGACATTATAGGAGGCTATCCAGAAAAGATACGACCCTTTTGTGCAGGCTATATGGTTAGGCATGGCGTTCACCAAAGCATTCATGTGCATCCGTGAAAAGATGACTGACTTCGCAGCTGTGTGACGACTATGCGGTGGAAAAGAAACCAAGCGTCACGTTCCGTGCGGGCGTCTGCAGCACATCACGCAGAAAGGCTCACCAACTCTTCCTAAACCTTACTGGCGTCATTGCAACAGATTTTATTTAGGGTATCAAGCTCAAAGCTCTCATCTGGTTAAGCTCCTTGAACTCAATATACATATGTCTGGCCTGAGCACGGAAGGCCTGTATCCAGGAATATTGAACCCAAAGCATGTACCGACCAGTCGCCTTTCTGCAAGACTGCATTGTGTCGACGCTCCTCTTTAATTAGTGGAGTCAGATACCGTGTATGAAAAAGACGTTTGGTATGGGTTATTCCAGGGAACGGAATAAAAGCGAAATATTGCACGAAACGTGTGCATCGAGCCGCTTATATTGTGTGAGGACTACAAAAGCAAAGTATAACCGGGCTCCTTGTGATCCGAAGTAACCAATGAAGTATAGCAAAAACGGAAGAATATATTATTGAATAATTTTCACCACCTACCAGTGTTGTTTCTCACTATACGGATACACCCATGATGAGTGTTGTGGTGTTGAAAATTGTTTAGCGCGTTGCTAAGCTGTCTGCATTCATAGTGCAACGTCGCAGGTGAAGCGTCACTCAAACGAACACGGCTATACGCTTATTTCTACTATATAGTACCATAACATGTACTTGCCGCAAATTGTCTATCGTTCGGAGCTTCGTGTAGAGGCAGAGCGAACTTCAGTGAACTACATCATGCCTTTAACTTGGTTTGACGATCCCTACAAGATATCTATACTGGTCAAGAGCTGCGCCCGTTCTTCATAGATATACCAGTTGCACAGACGTTGTCGGAAGCAGTGATAAATGGAAGCGGTGCGTTCAGGTTCGCCTTAACTTCGCGTCAAACAAGACCCGTCGCTTCCGTACGTTCGAATTTTTACTCCTACGCATCTTGTTATACGTTTACTGCACTCAAAGTGTTCGCGTGAAATTTACTGCAGTAGGTAACCCAATTTTCGGCTCGGCTTGCAAACACCCATTACTCGAAGGTACGCATAGAGTGAAACTGCGGCCTCAGAAGCGTTAAGACCTATTGCCACTATTGCTTAAACATGATCATAAACCTCACGCAACGTACAATAAATTCCGGCCTCTCACTTGCAGATTTTGAATATCAAAGCACTTTTAAAAAAAGCAAATAAAGAATTGAAAGCAGCTTCTCAAATTTCAAGTCGCTAGAGTCGGCCACATTGTTCTTTCACGTCACTAAGGAAAAGTGGCCGGCTGCTAAAACAAAATTCTGCTGCTAGAAACACATAAAAGTCGATAGATCTGGCGATAATATCGCTAAAATGGCGACGCTGTCAATGACTTGTTCTTGCTATTTCTAACGAGTGGTATTTCCGATAATGAACGCATGAGCTATAAATGCCCAGGTGGCTTTTGCTCTAAAGTTGAGAGCGTAGGACTCATAAACATTAGCATTCACAATTGGACTTTAAAAGCACAGAGTTTCTCGCTTTAAACATCAAGCCAATCGGGATGTCATCGTCAGCGCAGAGGGGTGCGTTTTGCAACGTGAGGCAGAGGAGCCGATTACTCCTAGCGGGCTCTGTATGCATGACACATGCGATCAATAGTTTCTGCCAAGGCCGCTTACTTGGACGACTCGAACAGCTCCCAGAAATTCTTGCTTTGTTAAATACCCCATGGCAATTTGCCGTTTATGAATTTTCTTTCTTGTCTTTGGTTGAAGGTCTAGAAGAATTATAAATAAACTGACACATCCAAACAAGCTCGATGGCTGGCATTTCGCTCCTGCTCAGCAGTACTAAAGCAACGCCACTTTTCGTAACTTCTCGCCTTACTAACTGCCCCCCGTCCCCCCTCGTCCACCCCCTGGCGTAAGATTTATGAAAACCTCGGATTTTGCACGACAAAACGAAGACGTAATAATGAGGAACGCAATGTAGTGGCAATCTCCTGGTGAATATTTATAACGTGAGTTCATTTAATGTGCCACCTAAACTTAATTACAGGAGCATCTTTAGGTGTCGCCTCTATCGGAACGCGGTGTCGACGGCCGGCGGCCTGGATCGAACCCGTGACCTTGAGGTCAGCAGCGCAACGCCATGGCCACTGGTATACTCGCGCATCGCACATGCTTATGTCTCGTGATGTTCGAACTTCAGTCAGCGACCAACTTGACCACTCTGTTACATGA
The DNA here is from genome assembly GCA_013339685.2 of Hyalomma asiaticum. Lineage (NCBI taxonomy): Eukaryota > Metazoa > Arthropoda > Arachnida > Ixodida > Ixodidae > Hyalomma > Hyalomma asiaticum. The sequence goes on along the minus strand of CM023481.1, from coordinate 285,014,793 downwards.
GAAAGTAATTTAAACATGCGTGACAAGAACCATTACACACACACACACACACACACACACACACACACACACACACACACACACACACACACACACACAAACAAACAAACAAACAAACAAACAAACTCACTCACACGCGCGCGCGCGCGCGCGTGCAATATCGACGCTAGAGAGAGAGAGAGAGAGGTAAGGAAAGGCAGGGAGCTGGAAACGTGCATAAAACCAGAGAGAAGCGAAACCGCCTAGCTTTCATAGAATGCCTACGTAAAGTAAATGTGCGAATTCATCGCAACCTCAGCCGGTGATGTGGGAATAACGGGTGTAAGCAGACTGCGGGCGCGACAGCGACTCCGGCGTCAAAAAATCTGTTAGCCGCGGTGCTTGTTATCAACGCATCCTCCTATAGAGACGCGGTGAATAGCTTCCTTTGTTGGCGGTCCAAGCATGTCCAAAATACAAGAAGGAGAACCAAAGGAGAGCCCCTAAAAGGAAAGAGAGAGAGAGAGAGCAAGAATAAAGAACAGGGGGCCGAGAGGGAAGCGTTGGAGGAGGAGGAAGGTGCTACAAGGGCTCCCAAAATAAACTGAGCCAAAGGCTGCGGCTGGCGGCGCGCATGGCACGACGACGAACGGTGGGGGGGAACTCGAAACCGCATCCGTCGTTCATTCTAACGCGCCCAGTGTCTGCACGAGCCGCGTGCGATAACGGAAGTAGGCGATCAAAGAATGAAAGAAAGCAATGCACGTTGTCTGCATGTGCGGTCACAATTAAGTGCACATGAACGTAGTTTTCGGCCTTATCACGGCGCGGGTAAACCGAATTGCTGGCTGCGCTTGATTCTCATGACATGTGTCCTTTGCTAAATATAATGTGAACCGCATTACGAAGCGCCGAACACAATGTTAAAGGAAGGAATGTATGTTCCTTGATACAGATTGCTCTAAAACCACCTATATTTACAAGGTAACGAAAGGGAAGAGGTCAAGGGCGCATTTATTTGTTAGAAACAACTTAATGAACCAACAAACATTGAAGCCTAGGAAAGCATAGGGGAAGTTACTGAAGTTCCTAGTTGTGGTATTGTAATTTTGGAGTAAGTAGAAAGGAATTAAAGTGGGCGAGAAGACAAACCCGCCTTCGGTGGGGACCGAACCCACGACCTACTTACTTACTTACCTGCTTACAAGGTGGTCATTTTTTTTCTCTTTTTCTTTATTTTTCCTGGTAGCGCAGTATATGCAAAGCATTTTTAGATATCTGGTAGACTGATAAAAGCGAATTGACATGACCGCTCCGTAGGAGGCATCCGAGCGGTTGTTCTTTACATTCACCGGCCATTCGCAACAGCTGGTGCATGGCGGAGAATAGAAAATGTATGTGGAGAGTACGACTCAATTCAAAGAATTAGCCGAACATGAACCGCGACTTTCGTAGGTAAGAAAGAAAGAAAGAAAGAAAGAAAGAAAGAAAGAAAGAAAGAAAGAAAGAAAGAAGAAGAGGAAAAAGTAGATATAGGTCTGGGTAAGTGCAGATTTTGCTCACGTACTTGTATTCACTACAAATGCGGTTAACCTAGACGTTTGATTGTAACATAAAGCAATGCCAGTTAGATGCCAAGACACTTGAGAGCGGTGGTTTTGGGGTGGGGGTGGGACGCAAGGGGTAGCAATCTGTACATGCATTGCGTTCATGAGGTTGGTGGAAGAATCAGCGGGATTTAGCGTATATCAATATTGGAAGCGAAGTCGCTGCAAAATGGAGTCATGACCACCTCGCAGTGCACTGATTGATTTCTGGGGTTTTACGTCCCAAAACCACGATATGATCATGAGAGACGCCGTAGTGGAAGGCTTCGGGAATTTCGACCACCTGGGGTTCTTTAACGTGCACTGACATCGCACAGCACACGGGCCTCAACATTTCGCCTTCCTCGAAATGCCGCCGCAGCGGCCGGGATTTGATCCCGCGACCCTCGGATCAGCAACCCAGTATCATAGCCACTAGACTACCGTGACGGGCACCTCACAGTGTAAAACAATTGCAGTAAGCTGACTTCGCTTTTTCGCTGAAGAATACGATGGAGGCACAACAGAAGGACTCATCTAAAGGAAGGCTTTGACAAAATTGGCCTGTCATAATTACATGACAGTGCACGTATTTTGAGTGAGGAGGGCTCGATAAGCGCATCTTTAAGTAGTGCTGAGAATTTATGAGCCAAAAAGAGGCGATATGCAACCGGTGTCATCCAAATGCAGGTCACTGGCGAACGCAAAGGATGAGCGAATTTTATAGCCGCGAAAATTGTCGCATTGCTGAATATTAGGGAGTGACACTTTCATACATTACGAACAGTTACTTGCTATAACGATTACTGCGAACTGAACCAGCGCGCGTATTTCCTTCTCTTCAGGCTTCTTTAAAAGGATCTCAAGAAACCGTGAAGACATGGTCACGTCAACATAATAAGGAACCTTGGCTTCGTTCCGTCACCAGGGGCGCCGCAAAACGACATTATGGCCTAACCACGCATGTTACACAAAGCATGAAACGCTGATCAACTGAAATCGTTAGAAAAAAAAATACCCCAAGCGCCCGCGGAAAAGGTGCAAATGCATCGGAAAAGCAGAGCTATACGTGGTGATCAAATGCATCTCTCTTGCGGACATTGCAGCGACCTAATTCTTCAATAATGCTCAAAGGACCGCCCCAGCGGATGTTGCCATCAATGCACAACACGTTATAGCTTGACGGTAAAAATTAGTAGCTCATCAGTTGTACAGTTCTTGTGTAGTGCACAGAGAGAAAAAGAAGCTACAAAAAGCTGCAAGAACAAAAGGGAACAGAACAACAAATTTAATCAAAGGGAGCCAGAGAGTGCAGATGTAACATCAAAGAAATGACCACCATTCCCGGTGTATTCTGTTTAAAAAGACGCAAATTGATTCAATTTCATGAGTTTAGCCTCAACGACATTTTTTGGGGACCGAAGACCGTGCAACATACATTACTGTACGTGACGTCATGTCGCTACATAATTTAACTAAAACTTAAGTTCATTACTGATATGGGATTAAAAAGATATTTAGGGTCTCTGAGCAAAATCGCAACGATGTTATGGAAATCAACAAAAACAAATACAAAGGAGAGCCAGCGAGGTTATAGTAAGATCGCACTTGGTCAACCACCCTGCAGTGAGGAAGGAGGAAGGAAGCGGGAAATGAATAAGCAAGAAGAAAATAATGAACATGCAATTAATGAACGCATTTTATCATGCGATACACGTGCTTTCTGCGCTCTTTCTGCGTCCTATGCAGACAATATGATTATGGCAGATGAGATTAAGTGGACCACTGCATATAAATGCCAGTGCTAATACTACTACTAATAATAATAGTAATAATATGCGAGGAAAGACACGTGACTGTATCGATAGTTAATGACAGCGCACGGTCGCGCTTTAGCATGCGTAAATGCTGCGTGCACTAACCAGTGACCACTACAGATTTACCTTAATTATGCTACTGCTGTGTCATGTTCTATGCCTGGGTCCTCGCATACTACAAGAGCTAGTTCCACGTTCGCGAAATCTCAGTAAACAGCTGAGCTGGGGTTCTCCTGTGTTTTCCCTTTCTTCTTTATCGTGTGTTTATTTGTTCTTGTGATTATTTGTTCTAACAGGTAGCACTGGATGAGAGCATTGGGATGAGAGTAATGGGTCGAGGGCAAGAGCAGGTTCTTTCTTTCTTTCTTTCTTTCTTTCTTTCTTTCTTTCTTTCTATCTATCTATCTATCTATCTATCTATCTATCTATCTATCTATCTATCTATCTATCTATCTATCTATCTATCTATCTATCTATCTATCTATCTATCTATCTATCTATCTATCTATCTATCTATCTTGCCCTAGGCATAATCACTATAGTGAAGCAGTGGGCTAAGGCTATGGCCATGTAGTAGGTACATGGTCGAGGGAAGTAGCTTTTTCTTGCGTGACGGCGGATGTCAATGAATGGAAACGGACATGACGGGGCCCTGAACAGCTCAGCTGTTAAAATTTATTTCGTTCCTTTCCCTTTATTTTTTTTTTTAATTCTCCTCGAGGGCTTTTTTCATGTGCACTTCCTATTTCAATGCTTTCTGAAGGTAATTATAGGGGGTCGGTTTATTTTCTGCAAACCCGACTATCGTTTTTCCTCTGCCATTTCTAGAGTCGGTACCATGGTTACCCAATGCAATGCCTGTTCTTCTCCCTGTTTGCTTCCTACTTTTGCATAAGTAGCCTCCGACTATGATGTACTGGATTCCCACTTTTCGCGTTCCTACTTCAGAATCCTCGTAGAACGTTTCTATGAACGTCCTCGTCATCGAGGCTGGAAGTTCGAGCATAGCCTTCTACTACTTTCAGTTTATATCTCCTATTTAGTTTGATGACGACCCTTGTTGCCCTTCCATGCATACGGTAGTATTCATCAATATAATTCGGGCTGTATCTATGGATTGGAAAAAAAAAAAACTACGCCATGTTCTTTTCTCTCGGGCGGGCAGCCTTCTGTAGCAAATGATATGTCCATTAGTCAATATTGTTATATGCTTCCCAGGTAATCCTAAGCTTGCAAAGGCCAGTGATATCCCAGTGAACGCCTTCTAACTCTAGGTCAGAAAGCTCCGCTAGTCCAGCTTCACTTGTGAGGGCTCACTTCCGCATTCCTTCAAAAGCATATTGCGTCCTTTGTTGTGAACGCGCTAGGACAGTTGTAGCGGCACTTACATGTGTGTGGTGTCCTGCTTGTGCGAACCTTTATGCCACGAGATAATCCCAATCTCTGCTGTCATAAGAAGCTACTTCAGTGAAATTGCGCACTATTTCTTCTTCACAAGCTGCTGCCGCCGTGTAGCCCAGTCGTGCACTGTGAGTATGCATCCGTGCACCAGTATATACATAAGTGTGCATCAGTTGGTTATCCAATAATCCCTGAATGCGTACTTAGTAGATATTTGATATTGAAACATTTACTGATTGCATGAACTGTGTAACAGCTAAGTTTCTCGCTGCTCACCGCTTACACGACAATGTACTTATAAAGCTATGTTCTGGGGCGATTAGCATTCTTAGCCAGTTTGACGGTGCTGCAACTGTTCGGTATCTAGCCTCTGAAACTTTGCTGAAACAGAAGAAAGCCAATTATAGTCAGACGGTCAGTTTCGAAACCACTTTTTCCAGCACATCATGTCGGTGCTCCACCTTGTAGATCACGGGCGCTCTAGAAATTCCAGATAGCACACTTATCAGCTTCAATCGTGCGAACAGCGCTTCGCGATGCATGGCACGCGAGTCACGTCGCATGGCAACAATTTGGTGGTAAAAGTGAGAACGCGCACTCGCCTAGCTGGCAATGAAAATTAAATGTTTTACAACGGAAAAAGAAGCTTAGATGCAATTATGTGTTGCACTGCTGAGCTCGATCACGCGGGATCGATTCTCGGCCACGGCGGAGGGATGTCGATGGGGGTCAAATGCAAGAATACCTGTGTACTTTGTTTTAGCTGCACGGTAAAAAAACCCCAGGCGGTCAAAATTCAACCGGAGTCGCGCACTAGGGTGTGATCCACGACCATCGAGATTTTTGGCATGTGAAACCCCAAAATTTGACTCTCTATATAGTATTACGCTGCAGTTCACATGATACATGCAAATTTTACAGCACCAGCGGGAGAAGACTATAGCTGCGGTTATGAAGGCGGTTCGTCTCTTTTCCTTTGAGACGACATAATCTCGAAAGTTCCGCTAAAAATATTATAGGCGAATGTCGCCGTCAATATGGACCATTGCTTTCAAAGATCAGGCATGGCGAAAAGACGCTCGCTTATCGTTTACCGGTGCTCTCCAAGAATCGCGCGGAGCATGTATAGTTTCGACATGCATATATAGTTTCGAAGCAAAGTCCCTTATCCACTCTACGGGCGTTGTATTTGGAAAGTTTTTTTTTTTTTCGTTGATGTCTGCAATATTATCGTAGAGGAAAATGGCAATTATAGAAATACGAACATTACAGAAGGACAAACCAGCAAAGAACAGTAGGGCTACTCGAATAACCTAAACCAGCGGTCTCAAACTAACCTCAGCTAGAGTGCGCACTCACGAAATTTAGTCTTGCAAGGGCTGAGACTGTGAAGAAGGCTGAAGCGGAAAGGGAGGGGACCGAGAGGGGAGATTAATGAAAATGTGACCTAATGTTGAACGAAGGCATTTCCCATATCTGGAGGGGATTTGTTGTCAGGGTTCAAAAAACATATCGACGCCGATGTCCAGAATGGCTGTAATCATGCCGATTCTAAGATGTTTTTTATTCCATGGTTATTTTGACCACATAGGATCGGGCCGAGTGCTTGAGACGCCTGATCTAAACTTACGAGTAAAACGCTAATATCTCTACATAAACGCTACCATTACTTAAAAATTGGCGCAGAAAATTCCGGTGCTTGATAACAGTGGGGGATGCGCAGATGCTATCGTCGTGCTCACATAAAATAATATGCGGTCTTGTACGTGCGTTGTTTTGGAAAGTTAAGTAGTCCTCCTCCACTAGTACTAGCAGGTAATAGCGGCACCGCGGCGGCCGCGTTACGACGGGGGCGAAATGCCAGAGGCCCGTGTGCTGTGCGATGTCAGTGCGCGGTAAAAAAAAAAAAAAAAGAAAACAGGTGGTCGAAATTTCCGGAGCCCTCCACTACGGCGTCTCTCATAATCATATCGTGGTTTCGGAACGTAAAATCACACAAATTATTATTAGGTAACAGCGGCACATTTCCCACAAGAATTACTGAGCGTCAATACTCGTACGCCATAGTTGAGGTGCCTAAAATGTTTGTCCGCACGTTGGAATCACATATATGAATGTAAAAGTTACATTAACAGAGTAAAAAGAGAAGTGTTATTTGTACTATGAAAAATAAAGATGCGAATCATTGGCACAAAAGTGCGTAGAGCCAGCGCATCCCTCCTACACTAACGTAGATAAGTTAAGCAAGCTTGCAAGACGCATCACGCTATCGATAACAGGCACCTTTTTTCGGAGGTCCATACTGATGCACCCAAAAGATTGAGACAGACAGTTTGTGCCCGACTTGTGGCACGAGGGTTCTCTCTACGTGAGCCGTGCCGCATCTAATTCCTATGCGTTCTAATCTTCGTCTTCACAGCGCTGGGCCATACATGCACAACTCTATATGGGCAGACATTGGTCATAACACATGGATGGGCATTGATAAAAGAGAATGCAAACGAAGGGCGACAAGTATGACTAAGCACAAATAGCACGTATTTTGCTCAAGTTTCTCTACCATATACGAAAGAAGGCAACGATATTAAGAAAGCAACAGTGTTCGACAGCGCATGCACAATGGTGCAGAAAGCGAACGACCAGCGGTGCCTGTCACAGTGCTGGGCATTCCTTTTCTGCGTCATCACAATCCAAACAATGTATGCAGATGTCATGACGCAATTATTCAGAAGACGACAAATATACTACAAAGCCGTTCTGTGCAGGAAATATTCTTGTAAGAAAAGCAGAATAACACCCACGAGTAAAAAATTATAAAAAAGCAGTGGGGTCCAGAAACAGATAGCACGACAATAAGTCTGCAAATTATGAGAAAAAAAAAATTTTGGAGTACACTGAAAAAGTGCCAATACATCCATCTCAAAATCAAGCCACAGAGTGGAAGTGCCTGCTCTGCATTTAAGGAATATACATATAATTGATTACGTACACATTAAACACAGAGGGAGAGATATTACCAGCACAATATATGCTTTATAATTCAAAGGACAGTTTAAAAGCTTTTCAGAGTCAGGGAAATGGTGCCACCATATTACAATATTGTAAGCCCTCTTTGTATTCACATGGAAAGCACCTGTGTCCTACATGATTTATGACTTAGGCAAACCCAACGTAACGAATGACTGTATTGTACAATAGTTTCTCTCTGGTTTCATCCCGGAACCCTTCTATAGTTCGCAGAGATTAACTCGCACTACAAAACAATCACATCGTTTAGCACTGCGATTGCAATGAATGGCCCAGCGCTGTTTCCAGCGTAGCGACTAAATTCCAACCAAATATACTGCAAACGAAACTAAACGTATTTTGCATTATAGGCTTGCACAGAACGAGTGCGTGTGAAATGCGGATGTTTCCTGTCAATTCATCTCCAGGCCACAAGTAATTTGGACAGATTCGCCGAAGCATCCGGCGTCATTTAGTTTTGTGACGGCTGTTGTTTTTTACACATTTATTTGCGCACGGGCACGTGTCCTCACAGAACGTAGCGCCGAAAAAAAAATTATTTCAAGGTTAACCAACATTTCAAGCTAACAAGTGTACGTTGCCGAAGAACATGTTGTCATCGACACATGTTTGCTCAAATAATACAGTCCTTTGACGTTAGACCACTGGGGCCGCGGACAACTACGTCCCACCCACGGAATTTAAGAGTGATAACTGACACTTATGACAATTTCACGAACAACGCGCGGTAGAAGTTCCTATCCAAGAATCAGACGATACTTGGTAATCCAGGGACTGGGAAGTTACGCCAAAGCGATTGCGAATTGACAGTCTATTAACGTTTCTGCCGTTTCTTGTCATTTAAATTTGGTATATGAGTCGCTCCGTACAAAAATTTATTACGCACATTCGTTGCCTAGCACTTCGCATACGGCGAGTACCACTCATAGAAGAGACATAAGGCTGGAAAAAAAAAAAAAAAAAAACGGAATACATGACCTGTGCGTCACTGGCCGTTCTATCGATGTATGCTTGAATGGCGAAGGCTTCAGTCATGATCCATAAAGAAATCAGTACTGGCTGCCTTAGCGGTAATATTCCAAGCTTCCTTACAGGAGTGCTGAGTGGTGTGAACCAGCAAACGTATAGGCGTGAATAAACATTGGAAAAGGACAAAAGGATAAATCATTCCCTAGAGGCAAGGCACATGCAAACACATTCGCGAGGTATTGCTGGGCCGTCGGTCTGTACCATTGACGACAGCGCTCTTAACTGATTGATTTCTAGGATTGTACGTCCCAAAACCAACACTGATTACGAGAGACGCGTTGTGAAGGGCTCCAGAAATTTCGACCACTTGGGGCTCTTTAACGTGCACTGACATCGCACACTACACGGGCCTTAACGTTGACAGCGCTCTTGTTGAGACAAAGATGAAAACGAAGCTTCGGAGCTTGGGTGCATTCGCGTATATAGCATTGTCTCAACGTGAGCGCTGTCGTAAAAGTGGAAATACACGCGCCATCACAAAATTGTTTTGATACAGTGCCTGCGTCCAAGCTAAATTTAGTTCTGTTAAGCCGTCCTGCATTCTACACAGACATCGGCCACTGAAGCGGCACAGAAGAGTTGTGTGAGCCGTCGTCATTCAGTTACGCTGTTCTATTAGAAACTTAAGAAATATGCGTAGTTAACTGGACAGTCCCAGTGCAGGAGACTTGACAAACCATCAAGGAATACAAAATGAAAAGCTGGATGGCGAAGCCTCTTCCAGATTTTCGTACAAGCTTCCCATGACGTCGCAGATCATGAGAGAGCCTAGTTGAGCCTATAGCGTATAGCAGTCGGAGGAAAGCGGAAAGCATTACATTCGAAAGAAAGCAGATATTCAACGTTCCATGATTGTAGGGATTCTTGCGCCACAGCTGCCGAGAACCGTGGAAGGGAGGATGGAGGGAAGTATACACCACCACTCCGGCCCCCTTCGAAATCCTGGCTACGCTCCCGGCGCTGAAGAGTTCAAAAATATGTTGCACATGTTTCATTTTACCTCTATAGTAACCCTTTACATTATCTGGAAAACTGCGCTAGAAACGTGTACAGAGGGAGGAGCGAACAGCAGAAGCGCATTTGTTCTCTCCTCACTCTGTGCACGTTTTTCGCGCAGTTTTACAGATAATGAAATACCAACTCGCCCAACAGTCTATTCTTCTAGCCCTTTAGAGAAGATTTTGCCAGTCCGCAACGGCTCATCGTGGCCAATCAGTGCTAACAATGAGCGTTATTGTGTCCAAGACACTCAGAAAGAGGACAAAGACACTGGTGTCAGATGTGGTTACCTTTGGATTCTTCAGTGGTTATTGAACGCCGTCTCGTACCACGTTAACATCTATTGCAATCGCGACTTGCCGGATCCCGAAGTACGAATACAGGAGGTGTGTGAGAGAGAAAGAGACGGGAATAAAGCACATGCACGGCGGTTAACTATAGCTTGTCCACTTTGCTAAGCTACACGTGGCAAAAGAAAGAAGGCAATATATAGAGATAAAAAGCATAAGTACAGATGATGATTCACAATTCATATGCACACTGCAGCGTGGCTACAGTAGAACACTTTAATCTCTTGCCTTCGCGTACAGCAGAAGGGCTCGTATGAATTTCTGGGCTGTTCCCGAGATATTTTTTTCGTAAAAGGCCTATAATCAAGTTCCCACAAGACACACAGTGCAGAAGCAGTGAACTTGCAAGAGAAAGTGAGCTCATACAGAAGCCCTGCGCGCAGGCTGCACTAAACTGAACTACGTATTACTCGCGCAGGCGATGTCCCATTTCGCATGTGCACAATTAGCACTGCCCACCGTGCTCCCACGCTCTATAGGTCAACGCCCTTGTGTCACACACGGCCGAGTGCCCTGCCCTACACCTCAAAGCTTCTCGATCAGGAAATTCGAAAGCAAGTAGAAATTATCTTTACGCACCGCAACATGAGCCTAAGGCGTTCGGTTCCATCTTCGCTAATCGAGGCATTTCACAACGACGTTAGCTGCCGCCTCGCATGTTCCGGATATTATTTATAAGAAAGACGTCACGCTGTACATTTTGTCATTAAAACACTTGACATCCGACATGGCAAATGCTAGTTCAGCATATATCTCTTTCTTTTCTGCCTGCGTTCGACGCAACGCATTAAAGTCGACGATGACATTTGTTAAAAAGTAATGAAAAATTAGACAGCCGTCGGGATTTCGAATGTGAGCGTGCTTGCGAAAACGAGGGGTGCACGTGATTTATCGTCCTTCAGCGCGATTCTAATACCACAAGCATCAAGCTATCCCTATACACTTGCGTTCGCAAGCTGCATGTAGCTGCATCTGAACACGGCACAATACATGCTGCAGGCTCTGTTTTACAGGCGCCGCATTTATCGACGGAAGGTCGTCGGCCATGTAACTTTACACTGCGAGGATTTCACCTTTTTTATCAAAACTAACTTCCCTCTATGTGAGCAAAAATATGGAGCTCGTCATTAATGAAGCCAATCAATAAAATACGGAGAGCTCGAAGAAAACAGCGAATTCTGCTTCCCAGCATGTCTGTCGCGCCAATCTTGTACCCGGGCCTACACTAGTAAAATTGCCTCTAACAGTAAAATATTCGTACAAAGAACCAGTGGAAAGTTACCACGAATATCTCATTAGCGAAGGCAGCCAGCTACAAGTTATTTGGAATTGGTTGTGTATGCTCGTTTTAGTTACGATGGAGGTTCGTTCGGCGTGGTTGAGCTTTTCTAACGCATCTGTAAAATGCTTTGCGACGTTTCTTTGTAGTTCGTCATTATCTATCATATATGCAAATATGTCTTGGTATGTACTGAGCAATTAAGCGAAAAGCCGGTGTCACACATGATATCAACATTTCCTATGCAAAATATACGCGCGCCAAGGAAATTCGTACGTGGCACGATGGCTAAGCTTAATTACGAAATATTACTTGAGTATATTCGTATAAAGAGAAGCACGAAATATGCGAATCGAAACTTGACCCAAACTAATCAGCAAGGTAAAACTACAACTACGACGAAAGCCTTTGAGCCAAGCATAGCTCGCCAATATTAAAACGCGGATGAAAACAGGTCGCCGAAAGCGTGAGGTCACTATGATGGAAAAGTCGCACGTGCGCACAGAAACAAAGGACAGCAAAACGGGTGATACATGCGCAGCGCAGGCTGGCAGGCACACATGTTTGAACAGCGCCTCTGGGCAATGGGAATGCAGAGGAAACGCTGCATCGGAATAAAGCACGCGAAGTCAGCGTCCATTCCTTTCGTGGCTTCAACGAACATCAGCCCCGTCAATAGTCGCAGTCTGCTGACTGACGCTCCGCCTTCCTCTCACCCCCCCCCCCCCCCCCCCTTTCCTGTTCTTTTTACAATGTTGACGCGGAAAGCCAACACGTTGGCATTGCGTCGTTGGTACACGCCGACTTTCAATGACTCCGTACCACGGTATAACCTCCGCATTTCGCGAATTATTTCAATTTATGTTAACAAAAAGTAAACGTGGTATTGCGAGTGAAAGTGGCGGCACAGGCAGGACTCTGCGACTACAACACTGGCAGAACTGGAGGGAACACGAAAGAAACAATAAAAATGAAACAAGCAAACCAAAGAGCGACGATGAAGACGGCTTGTTTTCTACGTGTTCTGACATGTGGGAACCCACTGGATGGAACATACTACGCCTTGCCTACTTTCAAGAATCGTTGCTCTCTTCTTAGGCGATGCAACTCGCGAAAACAAACGACGAGCTTGCACACACACGACCTATATTTTCGCCTGACGTGAGCAGTGCTGAAGGTCTAAGCTCCGCACAGCTGTCGTCTTTTTTTGTTTTTTCCTTGTGCGCGTGCAATGTAACACGGATGGCGTAAGCCATTGTAGAAAGCGAAATCTGATAACACAAGGAGCAGATGCGGAACTGTCCACGGTGGCGAACAGGCTTTTGCTGACATTTCATTCAGATGAGACTACGGTTACCTTGGGACCTTCCTTGTACGAAAAGGGAGAAAACTGACAGGTAACGCTGTACAGTATGTTCAGTAAGGGCGAGTTGGCCAGAGTTCGCCAGTTCCCAGCGAATGCTTCGTCAGACGCGGGAAGCTACAAGAGTAGGCCCTGAAGCCGTCGGGAAAAAAAACGAGCTCTGCCCACATTCTCGCATCACAACCCTTCTGTGTGTTTCAGAAACAAACAAGCAAAAAAATCGATAGAAGAAATGAAAAACAGAAAGAAATTCTACATAACATAGGCTTGGCCAGTTTTTCGGCAGTATTACAATGTGTAAACTCGGGCAACGATCTACGGTTGAAGGCGTTATCCGCCAAGAATGCTTGCGAAAGCAAAGATGCAACTTCGCGAGATTTAATTTTATTGGCACCGAATACGTTATTTCCAATACCTGGCGTGCTTAATGACAACAGAAAAAAAAAAGGAAAAAGAAGGTCTATGACACCAGCATCATGATATCAATAACGCGGTTGACACATGAAAGTAACAAGAAAGCGACAGCTGTGTAGTTTTCGTCTACGAAAAAGAATGGGAAAAAAAAGAGTACTCCGATAAAACTACAGCCTGTCGACATGAGAGCGTCGGTCAAAACAGCCAGATTAGGAAAGTAATGGCGACAAAGAAGCATCGTTGCAGCACCTTCTGAACAAAACAGCGCTGCCTCTCTGCTGTCCCTGAGCATAATACTGGATGGGTCACGTAGTTCATAACCGCTCTCAGATGGAAAGTACCGCTAATTGCACCCCGTTAAGGGTGTCTTCGCAGTACATTTTGTTCTTTTTACAGTGTGCTGACATTGCGTTGGTCTTGCTCGAACTCAGTACGGTTGGGGAAGCTAGCTAGCTCTTTGAAAGGACTATGCAAAATTAATGCGAAAAGGAAACTAAAAGACAGACGAAAGTTGATTTTACTATTAATAATTTACTATTAATAATTTTACTATTAATTTAGCAATAATTTAGAGCGCAGCACTGCTCCTGCCCAGGATTGCCCACCGCCCATAAAATGACATCAAGTTTACCTAGCGGCGCGCGTTTTAAGGTATTCAGCGTTCCGATGTTGAACATCTTCAGCTGTCGATTTCTTTTGGATAACGATGAACTAAACCAGAGTGTTTGCTTAGTAAACCTTCTGAAATGACTCTATGTTAGAACGAGTTTCTGAAGAAGGCGCGATGTAAACTATCCTACAGACACGACGAGCGTGCAAATGCAGGGGGAGCCTTGTGGTGCACGTTGCACTGAGCTCGCAGGAATTATTAAAAGCAAATTGTAAAATCACCCTTTTTTGCTAGCACGACCACGATCAAAGCCGCACTGTCAGGCGAACAGGAACTATAGCAGAACAGGCTGCTTTCGTCGTTTAGGCGCGTCACTGCACATAGAGAACAAAAACAGCCTGTTCCGGCGCTATACTAGCAGCAGTTTCAATGCTGCAGTCAAACAAAACAGGTGAATGTTTTGCTTTTGATGCGATACGGCGGGGTCGCACTGCGCGCGCCACACACCTGAGTCGCACTCTCTCCGCGAGGGAACTACGACCGCTGTGACAAGTGTTCAGATCATTCATGGGCAAACGAAAAAAAAAAAAGTACGAAGGAGAAAAAGGGGGGAGAAGAGAGAGAGAGAAAAAAAAGAAAGATACGTTGTTGCGGTTTGGAAGGTGGGAGCTCTACAGCTGATCGGCTTACTTACGCCTCGTGGACCGAACCAGCGTGGGCTGGCTGTCAGAAGAAGCGTGGTAGACGTTAGTCCGGCCGAGGATCCGGCACGCCGGGTCAATGCACACGTGGCAGACAAAAACACGCTCTGTTTGGGTCACAATCCGTCGTCCGACGGCCAGGAGAGCACGCGCGCCGAGACCAAAACCAGAACTGCACAGCGTCGACGGGGAGGACGGCCTTGCGAAGCGCCGTACGACGGAGGAGTGGCTGCTGCTGCTCCTGCACGAGCGCGTGGCGTCGTCGCCGCGTGCCGCAGTTGTGGCGCGCGCGCACGCCGTGTCTTCGGAGGCCGGCCGAAGAGCGTGTGCGCGGGGCCCGGGGCGTGCAGCCGGCGATAGGAGTCCGGAGGCACAGCTGCTGCTGCTGTGAGCCCGTGACAGGCCTCGGTGTCACTGAGAGCGGCAGACTCCTCGGGAGCAGCGGGCGACACGTGCGCGCGATCGAGGGAAGTTGGCCGCTCGCAGGCGCGACTCTTCACGTCGATCGCCGGGGGGTGAGTGTGTGCGGCGCGCGGCGTAGCGTCGCGGTGGCGCTCCGGTCCGCACGCGCTGCGCAGGCGCGCTGCGCTCGCCCGCGCATTTCATTAACACGGAACGGGGTGGGCGGGCTGCTCTGCATAATCACCGCTGGCCGGATTTAATTAGGACCCGCCGCGTTGTCTGTCGGACGGGAAATTTTGTCACAACCCGCGAACGTCGTCACCCGACCGCGAGCGCCGCCGGTCAAGCGCGAACGGGGCCCCGACAACGCTGCCCGTTGCGTTTCGTGGTTTCCCAAGGGGGAAAAAATAAGAAAACATACAAACGCAGACAAGTCTTTCGCAATAATTTGTGTTGCCACTGCCTTCCTTTAAGATTCGGGATCCATTCTATGTTGTTTAGACAACAGTTTACTACAGTGGAGATGAGCGAGTTCACAAATAAAAAAAAAGAAAGAAAGAATACAACAAAGAACAAAAAAGATAAATAAGGATAACAGGAAATTGCATACCCTTGCAACGAAAGAATTTCATTTGTTTGCTTGCTGTCCGTTTGATTATTCGAGCAAACCATGACAGCCCCCGTAACCAAATCATTAGGTTTCAGAGAGAGAGAGAGAAGGTCACCAAGAAAAGTACGCATATTCATTTGAACACAATACAAGTCACCGTAATGAAAGAGTACACTGCGGTACGTGCTATGGCCATTGTTTTCATTTTGATAGTCGGTATAGAACCTTTCACAGTAGGGAGGGAGAACCGCCATGGTTGGGCTGTGGCATTAAAAAAAAAAAAATGAGATATCAGTATAAGTCACTATGCACAAAGTACAAGAGAAGTATCAGGTTAACTTGACACAAAGGGTGACCTCACGGCTTCGGCACTTCTTATTGGGGGGTCACGGAGATTCGGCGCAGCCGAGAGGCGGTTATGGCGGCGCCCAGGGAGCCTTCTGTGAAAACGTACATACTGAGTTTTTATCTTTTTCGGAAGTTTGTTTAATCTGTTGACCTCTCATTATCATTAAAAAAAGTCAGCGCACGAGACTTATTCAAACAGAGCCGGTTCCTTGCACGCACGTAGCGAATTTCGCGGCCCATAGAGATGTGCACCACGCTGCATCCTCATCCGTGTTTGGCGTGCTTTCTGAATTTAAACAGACTTGTCCTAACTTCCTCTCACTGCATTTGCGTATAACTACGCGTAAGCACGCAAAAGCCTTAAACAGGAACAAAACTCCTCCTTTAGCGGTTGAAATTGAAATCGCAATGAACCTTTCAACAAGACGATGTAATGGTAATAAGTGTCAAGGAACTGAATGAGATCCGTTATTCGTTGCCTTCAGCAGCAGGAGCATAAAGTAGAGCTGTGTAACGACACGCCTTGTGATGATACGACTAAGCCGCTGTGAAGGGCGACAGTAGTATCGTAGAAGCGTTGAAGAAAAACGACACCACTTTGAACTGTTTCGATTTGCTCCACAGCAATCTAATAGTGCTCGTCCAGTCTTTGCAGAATACGCTTTGCTCTATCGGGAGCGAAGTAGGTTGCTGCGAAGTAGGGTGCATGCTGACATTCGGCACATGCGGTCGACACTACGCGCTTCGCAAACTTCTGCCCTTAGATGAGGATAGCTGGACGACCGCGAACTGCATCATAAAAAGAAGAAAGCAACTTATATGCATTGAGTGCTGAGTACTCGAGGTTGCTGGTGTACTGTTACCGGGGAGTAATTTGATAAGCACCATTGCCTATGTGGAAATGCCGGCACAATTTCCTTACTAGTACTCGTTTAATGACACCAAAGAAGCATTTATCTTCGTGACACCTAAGCGCACAGTAAGGGGCGAAGGTTTAACATAATACGCGCGAAGACACTGGAACACAATAATAGGTCGGCGATAAATGATTGACTAATGAGTTCATTGATGTGCGGGCAAAGCGTCGTCGCATTTAGAAACAATACATTTACTGATATGTTCTTTATTTTATTACCGTGTACGTCGAGTAAAACGATGACGGTGGCTATATATAGGCAGCGCGAAAGACAGTGGGTGACAAGAAGCGTGAATGAGATGACGCGGCACAAAATGCGGCCTCTGTGGTATAGGGCGAAGGAGTCTCCATTGAGCTCTTATCCGCTTGTCTCGCGTTAACGTTATCAGAAGCGATTAACATCTAACATTACTCGGTAGCAGCCGATAGAAACGCTCAGCAGCTGAAGCATTACCCCGGACAAAGGAAGCAACCGCGGACACACACATGGTCATCAGAATAGACATCATCCTCATTGCAGGTACGTCTTTTCGTGGCGCTAGCAATGTTCCTCGCGGAGCATGCCAGATAACACCAGCGACTGGGGTTGTCCATGAATTCCTCCCCCACCCCCCAACCCTCCGGGGAGGGGGATAATTACCGTTCGATTGATTTGATTTATTTGTGGGGTTTAACGTCCCAAAACCAGCTCTGATTATGAGAGACGTCGTAGTGGAGGGCTCCGGAAATTTCCACCACCTGGGGTTCTTTAACGTGCGCTGACATCGCACAGCACACGGGCCTCAACATTTCGCCTGCATCGAAATGCAGCCGCCGCAGCCGGGATTCGATCCCGCGACCCTCGGATCAGCAGCCGAGTACCATAGCCACTAAAACACCGTGGCGGGGCGGATCTGCAGGATTTTCGTTTTGTGGACTAGTACAGGCATGTATTAAGCTACATGACCCTTATCTACTGAATTACTGCAGAAAACTGTTACCTGCAAAGAAAACATTGCTAAGGAACCAGGTAGGACCGATGCAACAGAAATGAAAACCTATTACCTATATAACTGCAGCTGGTCACATCAATTTCGTCAATTAAAAGTAAAGTCATGATAATCGATTTAGGTATAAAAGCCTTTTTTACACATTTGTCGTACACATAGTTTTCGGCTATATTGCATGTAAACTCGAGGCGGAAATAGCCGTAGGCGGGCAAACTCACTCATGAGTCCTCTCTGTCGGACGCAGGGCCGACCTGTGGACCTGAGTCCAGCGCATGCGCAATTTTCGTGAGTTTGGGCGCGAGTGAATTTTGTCGAGGGAATTTTTCGTGTGTGCAAGTCTGATTGGGCCTGCTTGGGCTGGAACCTGGCCCCTGTCGTCGATGAAGAGGCCGGACTGGCTTCGAAACGTCGGATCTCCTCAGCTCGGATCTTGGTTGGTGTTTCTACTTATGTATTAGCGGCATATTCGACATTCGTGAGTCTGAACCCGAATGAGTCCAACCGCTGAATATATCGCCGAATCTGAGTACGAGTTAGCCCGGCTGCGTACAATATTGGGGAATTGAGGAGGCTTTGGCGAAGCAACGGAGAAAAGGAGCCGACGACCCGTCTAACGGGCGCGGAGGCACCCGAGTACCTGTCGCCTAGTTGGAGCACAACATCCTCGAGGTCTAGGCTCTGAGATTATCGGACTCTAATAGCCGTAGTCTTAAGATAGGGAACATCCGCGCCCTGCGAGGCCGGGGACTTCCCACACGCCGGATGTGTAAATAAATGTTATTTCTCTCTCTCTCTGGGTGCGACTGGGCTCTACAAAAAAAAAAAAAAATGCTTCGACTGAGTCTAATCAACTTACATTGATTATGCCGAATTACGCGCAACGACACTCAATTTAAGTTTTTGTTCTTTGGCGAGTGACTCCGCGATACAACTAGATTTATTCGGTGTAACGTATAAGCTACCTTTGAGGTTCCGGAAAATCAGACCGCCGTACTGCACGAACTACGATAAACCCCCCCCCCCTCTCTCTCTCTCTCTCTCTTAATTATTTATTTATTATTGTTTTTTGCACACGTGTCCCCGCCGGAAGAAGAGGCCAATATACTGGACAAGAAAGAACGCCGATTCTCGCTGCAATTTCTGACCTGACTTTCATCCTTTATGGCCGTGGTACAATACCCTGCTATAGTTACCTGTTCACCATAGTGCTATATTTACCTGTGCTTCGAGTTGTCGGTGGATTCGCCTTCACGCTGTCAGAGAGCGATTGGGAGAGCGAGCGCCCCGGACAGGCGTTGGTCCCGGTTTCGAACCCCAAAGCAGGATCAATTTTCCGTCAATTAAGAAGCTTTAATTTCTGAGAAACCCATATGAATTTCCGAGTAGCTTTGTGCTAGAAACGGGTGGATGCTAATTTTCCCTTTCATAAACGTTACTTCACCTTGCCGGTTCCCTCAGAACTTGTTTGCCACGATAGTAAAGGGATGCTGCTAACCCAGAGATTCTTGAACTCTGCCTGGTTATAAATATGAAGCACATATACAGGCTTCATGTCGCTCCAGAGTCGGCGTAGGGAAGATGAAGGCAGGCTATCTGTTATTTCAGTGTAGCAGCTGACTCACCCCCCCCCCCTCCTCCTCCTCCTCCCTGTTTTCGCCCACTTGTGTTTTAACGAGACTGTCAGGATAATGGCCGTAATAAATCCCTCTAATTCACATTAGCTTACATTACCTCATCTTTGATTCGCATTAATTCAGTGTTATTCTGCTTTCACTCATGTTAATTCACTTGAATTCGTCCTTGATTCCCCTCAGCTCACGTGAGTTTACTTTCCTTCAACCTAGGTCTACTTAAATTTATTGTAAATCACCTCTGATTGACGGTAATTCACTTGAACTCATCTTTGTCGTACATTAGTTAATTAATTTTTGATGTAGGTCGCATCGCTTTATTCACCTTCTACTCACACACTCACGTCAATTCACTCTCATTAATTCTTGATTCGCATTAGTTCGCATGGATTCAAATCTGATTCGGCGGCAGCATTTCGATGGAGGCGAAATGTTGAGGCCCGTGTGCTGTGCGATGTCAGTGCACGTTAAAGAACCCCAGGTGGTCAGAATTTCTGGAGCCCTCCATTACGGCGTCTCTCATAATCAGAACTGGTTTTGGGACGTAAAACCCCACAAAACAACAACAACAACAATAAATCTGAGTCACGCTACTTCACCTTAATTATCACGTCTGATCAGCTGGCAGCACGCGACTTCTGGTGCAATGCGTGTTCAAACCGACGTAGCCAGACGCCACCTTTTAAAAACGATAGTCTTTCCTGGGATACTTGAACGCAGAAATTTTGGTCTGTCTGTTTGTCTGTCTGTCACACGAGTCAGCCACCTGGCCAAAGTTTAATCACTTGCCTAACGCCCAGCCATCTTGTACTGGTAGCTGCGTTCATATTGCTGAACATTTTCGATCAAAAAGCAAATATTACGCATATCTGAGGAGCAACATCACTATGTAAGTATTAGGTGGTGTGTTCCTTTACTCGAAAATGCATTGATAAGTAATTCTAAAGACCCTAGTGTTTGTTAGGCTGCGCTAAAAATGCGACGCTATGCATGAAAGAAAAATCCTGGCAGTTGCTGGCAGTTGCATTTGAATCCTGGCAGTTGCTCAGGGATTCTGTACAAGCTCATGTTTCCCGACGGCGCTGCCATATGCCGTCCATATCTCACGCAGCGCCACCTCTATTTTATCAATGCCATCCAGATGCGACCGATTAAACTTAGAGGAAGCGCTGTCTGGGGCAAGGCAAAACATAAATGACCGCTTGATAAAATTACGCGGTAAAAACGAAATCTGTTCAAACAAATCTCCACTGCATTTATCATGCCAGGACGTAAATGGTACGAGAACAGCATCATAGGTGGCCGCGTATGAGACCAGGACTCATGTAGCACGGCCGGCACAAGACTATCGTCTTTCGACGACATTTGCAGCAAACCACGCAGGTACGCAGCCATTTTTTTCGACTCGTGAGCGATTGCGGGACATGCACATTACAGAATACTTCAAGATAATGCCCCCTAACGTCAAGGTGTCCGCCACGGCATCACTATAACCACTGCAATAACAATTACGCTGTTACTGCAGTGGCGCCATGCCCGCATCAAAACGTACCTACGCGCACTGAAAACCGACGTTGACGCCGCGGCAGCCGACCAAGCGCCAGCTTACCTCGCCTGCAGCCACGTGTCTGCAGCTATGGGGACCGACAAGGAGAGGGGCGCGCGGAGCCGAACAGGTTGGTGAAGCGGCCGAAGGAGCAGCCTACACACACAAGCATACATGCCTGTCTGGCTCTCTGCGCCGAGATGTCGGCGCCCGCCGCCGTCCCGGGACGGAGGCGCCAACATGCCTGGCGCCACCATGTCTGACCAACGAAAACAAACAAAAAAAAATTGACCGCGCGCCTGCGTGCTTCGCTGCAACTGTCATCGAAGTACGGTAGTCCTCTGCCGGCCGTACTACACTCTTAGCACGGTAACGTTTAGTTTGTTTTATAGGTACACAAAAATGTGAAAATATGCTCCTTTATAAAGGTTAAAAGCACTTTAACCTTTATAAAGGAGCATATTTTCACATTTTTGTGCACCTATAAAACAAACTAAAGGTTACCGTGCTAAGAGTGTACGCTGCGTGAGATATGGACGCCATCTGGCAGCGCCGTCGGGAAACATGAGCTTGTGCTCAATTCCTGGGCAACTGCCACGTGGCAACACCAAATCGTCGGCAGAGGCTTTCTTCTTCTTCAGATGCCGTCTTCGTCGGAAACCCATCATGGACGCTGGGCTTCTCACGTCGTGTATAGCAGCGCACCTAGGTTAGGCTACACTGTATCATAGCGGGAAACTTTTGCCGTTTCGGATGCGCGGTGGTCGTCCAGTGCATGCGAACTTGTGAAACGGAAGTGTATACATCTTCATTTCATAATGGGCAAGGACGCCACTGCACGTAGGATGTTTAAGCAACAGTGGCTGGATGAAAGAGTACTAACATATGGAAGTAGGAATGTTTTCAAGACGCTAATGCCGCTTCGAGCTTTTTTTTTTTTTTTTTTTCCAGGCTCCTTCTGCTGTTAGCCTTCGTCGCTGCTGTTGGGTATATTTCAGAAGTGGCTCACCGGAAATTCTCCTACGCGTAGACTGGAAAAGCGGTTTCGTTCCAGCATTTAAAACGTTCTCGTGGTGCACAGAATGACAGCCAGGAGATGAGTGGCGAAGGTGGCGGTTCGCGTGGTGGTGGATGATTGCAAGCCAGTGCGAGCTTTTCGTTGTGATGGCTTGCGTAGTAGCCGGATACAGATTGCGACGGCGACGGACACTGTAATTTTTTTTGTTAACCTTGTTTATACGCCACTGGGTACGCCACGTTTATTCATATGCAAAATCGGGACTACTAAGAGAGAGAGAGGAAAGACATATGTACACAAAGACTGAATATGATCTAAATTTTCGCGTTGCCTTCAACGCACGTGCTTTACTTTTCCTGCATAATGGATTGCCCCTGGAGAAAGTGGTAGTGCCTTGGCACGGTGCAAGATTTGCTCCTGTGAAATCGGGGCTTACTACGCGCACTTGATCAAGCTTGCTGAGGTAAAAAAAAAAGTGCACAAGCCGAGAGACCAGCACCGGTTGCGAGATGCACTCGTGCCTGTTCTCGCAGTCGAGGAAGAGCAAAATAATATGCCCTCGAAAAATTGCTCTTTTCACCGCATGCCACACGCCCACAAGTTGTGTGGATAAGCTTTCAGATTTACTAAAGGGAGACCTGAAGTACAGCGTTGTCATGCGCTAAACCTATAGTGTGCAACACGTATTACCGTAGACCCAGGACCATGTTTCGCCAAGTATTTAAGGGCATTTATTTCCCGTGCGCGGGCCATGTAATGCGAAGGCAAGACAACCGTTGGTAATTAAGGGTAACAGAGTGGATTCCTAGAGAAGGCAAGCGTGGCAGGGGGCGGCAGAAAGTTAGGTGGGCAAATGAGATAAGGAAGTTTGCGGGGATAAATTGGGACCAGTTAGCACAGGGCAGGGATAATTGGAGATCTATGGGAGAGGCCTTTGCCCTGCAGTGGGTGTAGACAGGCTGATGATGATGATGATTTCAAAGAGGCCATATTCACTCCTGTTCGAACAGTCGACCAATATATTTCAGTAAGAAAAGTTGTATGCTGTGTTAATAAGATACTACAGCCCTAGTGCGATGAAAACAACCACTACTTGCCTGCACTTGGTGTAGATTGAACATGAAAAAGCCCCGGGAGAGGCAGACAAAAGTGATCTCAAATGTGTGCACTTGGTTAGAATAGGACTAGCCTATTCTGTGGTCATGTCAATACTTCTAGACAGCCACGTGCTTATATTATAGAACATTGTGATTTGATAGAAGTTGATGCCCTGTTGTTTCAAGTTTTTCTGGTTACGAGGCGCGGCTAGAACCAGGAAAGTAAATTATATGGCTACTTTTCTGGCGCAAAAATAACGGCAGCCATTTGGCTACAGTTTTGGCTACTTTGGTCAATTGTGTGGCTCCTTTTCTCTACGAAGATCTGTTAACTTTTTAGATTAGGTTCCCTTATTCTGAGATGGTTGCACTGGCACGGGCGAGTTTTGGCAAGCTTTTAGTGTAAGTTTTCAAGCCCATAGGCTGCCATTAACGAGTCTTATAACGCTGGGATCAAAAAGGCAGTGGAGTGCCAAGCCACATCGAAAGTAAATTATCACTTGTAAATGTTTTCCTTCGACACGCGTCACATTTTGCATGTGGTCATAGTGAAATAGACTTATAGCGCGCTTTGTGCGTTGCGGTAATATATAACATGAAACCTTCAATGGTAGTTGAATTCTATGCGCATACTTGCACAGCTGCAAGTTTCGCCGTTCCTCGACGCCGCCGCGCCTTTTCGTCAGTATATTTAGTAAATGACGCTAACGCTGGCGTATGTCGCTGGAGTTGCCGTTGAATGATTTTTCATCACTTTAAGCTTTCCTGTTACACTGGACTTTTGCCTTATTCATGTTCTTAATCTTTGCGTTCTAACATACGCTGTGCGTACCATTTAGGATGCGTTGAAATGACTTTTCTTCAGACATAAAACTTACATATCGTTGTAGTCTAGAGAGATGTAATATGCTGACATGGCAAATAATAAAACTTGGCATTTTTACCTTAAGTCGCGGAAACACACATCGAGCACATGTCCCTGAACCTCAGGAATACCTCGCCTGGAAGTTTTCCACGTCAGGCGAAATTTTCACAGCGTAAGCTATTATGGGCTCGTTATAATGACCGATTTTGGTGGCGGTGGTGCCCGCCGCCGCCGCCGCCGCCGTCGCTGTCCGTGACCGCTGTTGTTCACAAGAAAGAAAGAAAGAAAGAAAGAAAGAAGAAAAAGAAAACCCTCTCAGGCTTGCGCAGAGGACGCAGCACAGTGACAGCGTAAGCTAGATTTTACTGCGTGCTTTTATTCTTCTCTTTCAGTCTAAATCTACTTCACCACGACCCACACTCACTTTATTTTCCCTCTTCGACTGTTTGCATATGATGCTTCCTCTTTTAATTCTTTGTCATCGGCTTTCTCTCATTATTCGCGGTCTATTCATTAGTCGAGTATTTCTTCTTCGTCGTCCGCCCTCTCTCCTTCCTCTTTACTTCCTCGCCGTCTGCCTCTTCTTATTCGTAGTCATGTCATGTCATGGTATTCCTTTTTTTTTCTTTGTTGTCTTGTGCGCCTCCTTCCCCTTTTCTTCACCGTCACCTCTTTTCCCATCTCCCTTTTTCTCGCCTCCTCCCCCTTGTCCGTGTCTTCGTCGACGAAGCTACAGCCAGGGACTGGCAAGCATACAATCTCCCGAAACACCCCTCCCACCATATCAGAATCGTGGCTGGGAATGCGAGATGCCCAACCAAGGGGTGAGAGATGGTGAGGGATGAAATAGCACTGCTTATTGAGCTGGCTTCAAATCCGCACAGCTATGGGTTTTTTTGTTTTTTTTTGTTTTTTTTTCTTCTTTTTAATTGAAGCTTACAGCGGTTACGGACGCCGGTGATGACGGCGAAGGACACCATCGCCCCGCAATTTCAGCCATTGTAACGAGCTCATAACAGCTTACGTTGAAAAAAAAAGGGAAAGAAAGAAAAAGAAAACTTTATGCCCGTGAGGATTCGGACCCAGCTCAAGAGGCACAGTGCCCTCAACCCGTGACTGGGGCCATTTCGTGTCTTCAGCCACGGCTCTTTCTCTCTTGAAACCAAGGTGTCGGAACGAAATGTTTTTCGTTCCGGTTTCGTTTCGTTCCGCAGAAAAATGTTCCGTTCCGTTTTCGTTCCGGAACGAAAAATAAACGTTCCGTAACGGTTCATAACGTTATTTTTTTCAATAATAAGAACGAATAAAATACTTAATATTAAAAGTACCTTTTAAAAACAGCAAAGGTTACTGAACTAATACATAAAAATGCGATAATAATTGTTGGGATTTTACGTCATAAGGCCACGGTGTGACTATGAGGGAAGTCGCAAAAAGTTTCGAAGCAAGGACACAACAAAAACTTGGTATTCATTTTTCCTCAAGTTTGAATCCCGAATTTTCGTCAAAGGGGGCACACGATTTTGAGAAGCAGCAGGTCATCAAGTGTACTCGCCGATAAGCGAGGCAGCTGCTCTGACACAACGAAAGTGAGCGCCGAAAATGCCCTCTCAACGCTGACTTGTGTGGCTGGCACACCAAGGGCCACTTGCGCTAACATGTACAGCTCCGGTTGCCGCTCTTTGCGCTCGTCTCAAAATTTCAACACATAAGCGACGACAACGCCCTCTCCACGACGGCCTGTGTGAGAGGCACGCGAAACTCCGCTTGAATTTAATACAAACAGCTATGGTTGCCCCTTTCTTGGTTTCCTGCATTATTTCAACGCATCTTTCCTTTGAAACACCTGCCCGAGATGCGTGCTGACGTTGAACCCAGAGTTATGCATCATTGCTCACGTTGCATGACCTCGGTTGTTCCGGATCGTAAAGTCTTCCCGTGAACCGAAAAACGATAAAAAATATTTCGTTTTTGCTCCGGAACGAAATAATAAATAACGTTCCGGTTACGTTTTCGTTCCGGTCAAAAATATCGTTTTTTTCGTTTTTAG
The DNA here is from genome assembly GCA_013339685.2 of Hyalomma asiaticum. NCBI lineage: Eukaryota > Metazoa > Arthropoda > Arachnida > Ixodida > Ixodidae > Hyalomma > Hyalomma asiaticum. The sequence continues at coordinate 284,988,766 of CM023481.1, read as the reverse complement.
TTTTCGTTTTTCGTTCCGTTCCGACACTCTGCGAAACATCAGCCAAAACTCTCATATGGTTGCAGTGGCGTTTCGGGACATTATATGTTTTCAGCCGTCAGCTGCAGTGTCATCGACGCAGACGAGGAGAAATGTGAAGGAGAAGGGTGAGGAGGGAAAAGGAAAGGAAAGCAGAGAATTGAGACGACAGCGATGAAACAGGGGAGAAAGAAGAATACGACGAAGGAACAAGTTTAATCGAGAGTATTCTCTCAACTTTGCGCGTGCTGAGGTGACGTGATGCGAGCCGAAACGTCTCGAATACTGTCCGAAGTCAATATAGAGAGTCGACCACGGGCTGTCAGGCGAACTATTAGTCGTCTGTGACACAGTGAAACGCTCTTCCACGGACAAACCCGACGAGATCGGCCTGCAGTCTCCATGTTGACAAGACGCTTCGATTGACTGTGGTGATTAAGACTCGCTTTGTGTCTTAATTTCCATTATAGTGCATGAGCTTGTACATTTGGTGTTTGTTGATTCCGTGTTGTGTTGTATCCCATCTATGTATTTTGAAGAGCCGTGTTGGTGCGCGTTTGTAAAGCGCTTGTTGAGTGGGAATATATTTGTTTTGTTTTGATCACCTTTGGCCCTGACTCGGTCTTTGAATCACTGCTGGACTTTTTCTAGTGCACCAGAGGGACCTAAAACTTAATTCTCCAAGCTTTCGTGTAGTTATTTTCGGGGAATTGATACATCAGTTCTTGGAATCTCTCCCGGCGATTGCCTCCCGTGTCTCACAGCTCGGGATTGCTGACACCGCTGTCTTGGTCATTCAAACTCCGTGCAAGAGTAACGGTTTCAGCATTTTGCGACAGCACACGTTACGTGAAAGCCCGATTACCCAGACTGGTCTAGTTATGAGCAACAATGTCGACAAATTTTACACTGGGTTGAACTTCCCATTGCGCGCTGCACCACACGTTCGACAATGAAGTTCATTGGTCAAACTAAGATGAGACAATCTATCGTAGACTTACTTAGAAATTTGGATTACACCGCATTAATCAAAAAAAAAAAAACTCCGGAGGGTACCACGCATTGTGGGAATCGGTGACTGCCTATCACAAATCGTTTGCTTTTCATCTAAGTGTTACGGATAGGATGAACGTCATTGTGCAAAGTGCACGACCAGCTAGCACACAAAGGATTTATGACGACTTCGAAACGGATATCCGACACGTTAACGTTGCAGACGGCACGAGTAAGAAGCCTTAGTCCTGGATGCGTCGTATATCGTCTGATGTCCGGCTTGTTGCACATGCGCCTTCAAAAAGCTGGTCTTTTCGACGGCTTCGAGGAGACTCCAATAATCCCATTTTCCGGGATTGCTGAATCGGTTCAGACTTGCCGAAACGTCATCAAAAAGCTGTTCCTGAAACGTTAGCCGTAATCTGAAAGAGAAGCAGGAATCGTGCTCGGGAACGGGGCGCGCCCACCAAAATTTTGATCTGGTTGCCACCCTCAGAATATATAAATGATAATCTGACCTCAGAGCTAACGCCTTAGGGGTTCAAATGACGCCAAGGCATTTTTTGCACCCCTAAGGCATTAACTCTGTGGTTCTGAAGGTGTCAACGGGATAATAATTTTTGCGGGCACCCACGATCCACGGACGTCGTCCCTGCCTTATGGTAGTAGCTGCGACCCGCTATGTTACCAGCTGCACCATAAGGTTTAGGGTGCTGCAGAGTGGGGGTTAGTGCCAGCCCAGCTGAATACTTTCGTCCTAGGAAGAAGTGCTGGCGTCGCACTTGCGTGGAACTTTTTTTTTTCTGGCGGGTCAAAGCACCATTGAGTGCAACAGAGCAGTAGTGCAGTAAGGCAGGCACACAGTTGTCTGCAAAGGCTTCATCAGTCTTAGCATTTAGGTCACAATTAGTTGTCATGCATACAAAAATCAATATAGCTTTTACTTTGTATAGTATGAAGCAAATATACCAAAAATAGTAGTGACATATCTTTCTACAGTCAAGGGTAGACAGCTTCTTGGCAAGCGGCCTAACAAGGAGGCCCCGCTGCCAATGATCATGACGTCGACAACATTTTATTCAACATTTCATTGAGAAACTAACTAATGGAAGTTTTTAAAAAGAGAGAAATGCGAGAAAAATAAAACCACAAATATTCAAAAGGAACTGCAGAAGGAATAATTTAAATATATCTATAACTTATTAACGACTAGAGGCTTACAGAAAGAGCACTAGTAACAATAATCAAAAGCCAAACGACTATGCACTTTTCAGCAAGAGAGCAGCGCATCCTGTTATATGAGCACAGACAGCATAATAGATGACTGTGTGATAGCCGCTTTCAGTCATGTTATGCAGCATCTTCACCACATAAAATCAATGAGTATAAACAAAAGAACTCAAATATGACCCAGGTATCGAAGTGAAAATTTGCCTAGGACATCAGCTGATGTAAAGAGGCAAGCTTCAAAAGATTACCAAAAGCATCAATCAAGTGACAATGAATACTGACCAAAGTGACCTTCAAAGAAAATATCGCATGAAATATTAACATGATCGGTATAATGAGCAACATCACAATGCAGTGCACAATCTGTCACAGCGAGCAACGTTACATCGAAGCAACCTCAGTTTCATAATGAAGCTACATACTCGCGTACTTGGAAGTCCAATACACTGGAGACAGGTAGAGACTAGAGAGGGTGGCCTGATCTAGTACACCCCGGCCTTCTACTCTACTTCGGGGACAACGCAACAGGGGAAGAAGAGTGATGAAGCATGATGATGGGGATAAGAATGAGTGATCCGCATATACATAATAAGACATGACTGCTTGCGCAAAGGGGACATGGGCGCTAGTAATCATATTTCATTACGCTTGATACCAACTAGCCCAACTTATGGCAGCTATTCACTTCTGCAAAACAATGTGCTGTGACGCGGAAAATGTCGACTCGGCTCTCTCGACATAAACACTGGTAATAGTCAAGCCCCAGCACGCGTAACTGGGACCTCGCCTCTACTTGAAACGTGACAGGGGCCGCCATTAGTCGGACGAATATGCTGTGCAGGGGAAAGCACTCGAGGATTATGATAAAGGTCTAATAGTCGCATAATGGAAAGAAGCCACATTAGTTGCATCTAAGTTTAATAGTCGCTTTTCATAATCCGCAACTTTGCGCAGTGGTACCGAACGTCTAGCATCCAGTCCATTTCTACAGAAAAAAAGAAGACCTTTTAGCATTTGGTAATTCTGTATGGTCGCCTATTTCGGGTGAAATACAGCTTCATCTATTGCTTGTACTCCCATATCAGCCAGCCTAGTGGCCGCCGTCTACTGCTGTGGCACGAATGGGGGACAGTCGCGGAATGCTATATGTTCTAGTCTCTGATACATTAGACAGCGCTCACAGTTCGAGATGTACGCGCGACCGAAAAGGTGCGCGTAGCGCCGAGTTAGGTCGGCGACCAGGTGAAACCTGCGCAGTGTACTGGCACCGCTGCCGCTTATTCTATCCGGGAGGAAAAACTCGTGTCACTCTATTTCCCGCACATGCCTGCATGGGTCGGTGCACTCACTCGCACTCACTCGCACTCACTCGCACTCATTTCATAGACGTGAGTGCGAGTGAGTGCGAGTGAGTGCCAGTGAGTGTGAGTGGAAGTGAGTGCGAGTGCGAGTGAGGGTGAGTGGAGATGAGTGCGAGTGTGAGTGAGTGCCAGTGGAAGTGAGTGCGAGTGCGAGTGAGTGCAAGTGAGTGTGAGTGAAGGTGAGTGCGAGTGCGAGTGAGTGTCTGTGAGTGTGAGTGGAAGTGAGTGCGAGTGCGAGTGAGGGCCAGTGAGTGTGAGTGGAAATGAGTGCGAGTGCGAGTGAGTGCAAGTGAGTGTGAGTGGAGGTGAGTGCGAGTGCGAGTGAGTGCCATTGAGTGTGAGTGGAAGTGAGTGCGAGTGCGAGTGAGTGCAAGTGAGTGTGAGTGGAGGTGAGTGCGAGTGCGAGTGAGTGCTTGTGAGTGTGAGTGGAGGTGAGTGCGAGTGCGAGTGAGTGCCAGTGAGTGTGAGTGGAAGTGAGTGCGAGAGCGAGTGAGTGCCAATGAGTGTGAGTGGAGGTGAGTGCGAGTGCGAGTGAGTGCCATTGAGTGTGAGTGGAGGTGAGTGCGAGTGCGAGTGAGTGCGGATGCTGGAAAAATTAGGGTGAGTGAGTGTGAGTGAGTGTTCTCCTACACTGCCGACATATGGTAACGCTACACGACTACGGAAATCTCGGCTTCTGCTAGATGTCTGTTCATTTCTACAAGGATTGTGCAGCAGAACGTGGAGTTTAAAAGCAGCATTTAGGGCGAGTGATCATCGGGACTAACCGTTCCAATTTTTCGAAGTGGTCGAGCAGCTAGCTGTAAAACTGATTTGTGTTGTATTGCGGCTTCAATGATTTCGTGTGTTTTGGACAGTGTGCTGTCGACGGCAATTTCTGGTCTACGACGCGTGCTTATGACTTGAAAGAGACATTTTTGTAAAACGACATTCTGACGTTTCGACGAAGTGTCATACACAACTTAGCATTCGTGCGACAGAAAATTACAGGTAAGTGTGCTCAGATTGCTCATGCGAAGCTCGACGCGGTCTGCACTGTGGTTCGTCAGATGGCCGTTTTAAGTGAAATTACCTTATCAGCTTGAGCGGGGCGTTCGGTCCAGTGCCAGTTCTTTTGACCTACTTACATAATTGCTGTGTAGTTAGAGCTTTCGTACTATGTTACTTAAATTTAGAAGTCGTTTCTGGCCCCGCCACGGCGGTCTAGTGGTTATGGCACGGCTGCTGATCCGAGGGTCGTGGGATCGAATCCCGGCCGCGGCGGCTGCATTTCGATGGAGGCGAAATGTTGAAGCCCGTGTGCTGTGCGATGTCAGTGCACGTTAAAGAACCCCAGGTGGTCGAAATTTCCGGAGACTTCCACTACGGTATCTCTCATGATCAGACCTGGTCTTGGGACGTTAAACCCCACAAATCAATCAGAAGTCGTTTTTGTTCACAGTGTTTGAACAGTGCGAACTTAATAGAGTGTGCTATCACTTTTTGTGAAGCTGACGACGAAGCATGAAGTGGCCAACGCACCCTACATATCGAAAGTTACATCGAAAATTGCAAACATGTTTATTAGCGATTGCTCTTTGCATTAACAACGACTATAGACGTCATCGGAGGACCGTGTTTACAAACGTGTGGTTGGACGTCTGAGTCTGATACACGAAGAAAATAGCTTGTTAAAGAGACTATTGAGGATATAACCATGAACAGCTGGCTTTGCCGTGCGTTTTTAATAGGTGGCGGAATATTCTTCACCAACACGGTTCTTCTAGCAGACGTCCTTTCGTAACGCGCCTAGGACAGTGGTGACAATATAGAGTTATATGTGCAATGTCCAGCGCGATTATTACGCAACTTAGGATGAGTGCTTATTTCAGTGTTTTGCAGCACCAGCTTGATGTAAAATATTATTTGTGATGTTTTTCAGAGTACCAACATCTGTGCATTCTCGGAAGCAATCCCGAAAGGAGTCAACAGCCTGCATTATCGATCATTTCCCTGACGATAAAAGCCTTCTTGGTTGTTGCATCGACTTACAAAATAAAAGTCAGGTCTCAAGGCTTCTTCTTACTCCTTTCACTATATCACCCACGGCGACATGGTCCCCGTTAGCCATATTTACGTATTGTTTATGTTACCAAGTTTTGCCTGTCGCGCCCGACAGGGCGGCTCTGCATGTCAGCGGAAACTCCAGAGCTGGTTCCCCATACCAGGTGAACGGGACGACAAGGAGTGCACCGAGACTTAGGCGGCTAGGTAACTACAGATAGCTAGATAAATACGGTCAAAGTGATTTAAGTTCGCCAAGAAATGCTACGCCGGCGACGAGCATTGCCTTGGTCTAAGAATATTGGGTTCTGAAAACTCATCCGCACCGCTGCGGTGGTCTAGCGGCAATGGTACTCGGCTGCTGATGCGAAGGTCGCAGGTCGAATCCCGACCGCTGCGGCTGCATTTCAGTCATGGCGAAACGTTGAGGCCTGTGTGCTGTGCGGTGTAGGTGCACGTTAGAGAACCCCAGTTGTCGAAATTTCCATAGTCCTCCACTACACTCTTAGCACGGTAACTTTTAGTTAAAGGTTAAAGCGCTTTAACCTTTAGTATAGGAGCATATTTTCACATTTTTGTGTACCTATAAAATAAACTAAAGGTTACCGTGCTAAGAGTGTACGGCGTCTCTCATAATCATATCGTGGTTTTGGAAGGTAAGACCCTATAAATGCAATCTGAAAACTGATCCGAACGTCGCGGCATCGAATCCCGGGCGCGGCTGCTGCATTTCGATGAAGACGAAACGTTGTAGTTGTTACGTGGGTTTAACGTTCCAAAACCAGGTCTGATTATGAGAGACGCCGTAGTGGAGGGCTCCGGAAATTTCGACCACCTGGGGTTCTTTAACGTGCACTGACATCGTACAGCACACGGTCCTCAACATTTCGCCTTCAGGGGCCGAATTCACAAAAGTTCTCTTTCGTAAGTGCGTTTTGCCATTGGTCAGTCGGCTTCTCTAATGATATGTCCAGCATCGGGACTGGCTGAAATTTTCTCTTACGAGCATTTTTGTAGTAAGTTGCTTTTGTGAATACGGGCCCAGAAGAATAAACGTTAAGGTCCGTGAACCGTGCGATGTCAGTGGACGTTAAGGAGCATCAGGTGGTGAAAATTTCCGGAGCCCCCACTACGGTATCTCTAATAACCAGTGTGGTTTTGTGACGTAAAGCCCCATAAACCAATCAATGATGGGTTCTGAAAACTCTATCTTAACGGGAGACCGCAAAATTGCTTCTAGATATTGATTAAATTGCATTTCTTATTACATTTCCAGAATTTCCTAAATTCTAATTAAGTACGATATACATTAAAGTACATTAAAGCAAGCTCAAAGTAATTGCAATGAAGTTACTGTGAAATTACTTTAACGAAAGTGCATTCACGCACTAATTCATATACACCTTGTTTACAGTACATACATACGGCATATATATATATATATATATATATATATATATATATATATATATATATATATATATATATATATATATATATATATATATATATATATATATATATATATATATATATATATATCACAAGGGGGAGCGTTTCTCGCAGCCCTCTGCTTTTCTCCGAGAGGCGTTTTCTTGTCTTCTTTCTCTTGCTTGGATGCCGTGCGATCGCACATGCGCGCGTTTTTTAAACATGGTTTCTCGTGTGTCATTACACCCCCCCCCCCTTTTCTTTTTTTTTATTTCCCTTCCAAGGACGCATCGTCCCGATGCGGTAAGCATTTGGCTTATAATCGAGGTGCACTGTAGAATATTCGTTCGCTTTCATAATATGGCTTCGTTCTAACCGCATGCATAGTTTCATTGCGACGTCGGTGTCGGGACGAGCTTACTTGCCACTGTGGCGTAAGATCGTTGCTTAAAGACGCTGATTGGTGGAGTTACTCTGCAGGTGACGAAATAACGACGCAGAAGCTGTTCAGGCGGGAAAGACGTGCGTACCGGTGCACATATCCACATACTCTTTCACCTCGCGCATACTCGACTTATTTTCGCCGGAAGCTGTGTCCGTCCGCGTCGACGCGACGCCGTTCTGGAATGCGGTGTCACTCCAGCTCACGTGGTCCTTCCACTCTCTGTACGAAGTCGCCGATTCCCGGGTTCTGTAGTGACTCTTACAGGAAGCATGGCAAATAAGGGAGTGATAACCGTACGGCCAAACACAAGTCGTCACTTGAGTGGTCTCTTGTAAGACAGTATTATATAAGCCAATGCTGCATTTGATAGAATCTTGTCCCGTGTGGCTGTGCTCCAAGTCTACATACGTCGATAACATATCAGTAAGCATTCTGTTAAGTCGCTCCGTCAGCCCATTTGTTTGAGGGTGATGGAGAGTTCTGTTTCTCTGGCTTGCGTGAGTTTTTTCATAACTGAGTGCGTCAAATCGGAAGTGAATGCCGCTCCCCCGTCCGCGATGGCAAAGTTAGGGGCATTATGTCGCAATGCTGTGCTGATTATAACGAATTATTCTACTTCAATCGCCGTTGCCCGCACCAGAGGTGCTGTTGACCGAGGTTGGTGCGGCTGCGCGAGGAGCGCTCATGGCAAACACCCGGAGTCCCACCCGGCGGTACTCGCACATCCGGTAAAGGTTGCCATCTTTGCCGCAGTGGTAGGACGGCGGGATTCGATCAGGAGTGCGCCACATGTTAGCTTTTACAACCTCGTCTCACATTCCGGAAGCAGCGCAAAATTGACATTGCCGAATTGGGGCACTCGGCAATGAATTTACATGGGAAAGTAAACAACGTTTTCGATGGAAAAATTATGGAACTTGAAACAACGGGAATTTCACTGAGGTCTGGTTGTGCAGGCTCAATGGACGTTGAAAATCCGTTGAATTCCATTTGATTCAATGAGAGCTCACCAATTTGGCAATAGAAATTCAACAGCCATTTTCATAAGGGAGCCCCCAGAGGTGCTGTTTAGACTTTGATGGATAAAACTATGGAGTCTACGTTGTCATCAGTAAGGGGCGGAAATCCGTAACACGCACGTAATCGTGAGAGAAGAAGACTATATATATATGCAGTGGCGTAGCCAAATATTTTTGGCTACGCCACTGTCGGACGCCTCATCCGAAGGTCGTGGTTTTGGTCCCCACCGAAGGCAGGTGTGCTTTTTTGTCCACTTTAACTTGGTAGGCTTAACCTTACGCAAATTCACGATGTGTGCCATCGCAAGAGTGTTTCAACTGGATTTGTAAAGAGAAACGATCTTCGAGGCAGCTCAGTGAAATGCTTAGTTGGACCAATCATGATACTGATGTGATATAACTGCCGTTCACGTATGGAATGTGGACCTAGCTGACAGTAGTAGTGTGGTATCTCTCTTACAGCTATCGCGCTACCAGTGAAATGTATATATTGAAGATTTGGGGTCTAACCTGCTAAATCCACGGTATGTTTCGCCCTTTTGCAAGCTCGCGAATATTTTGACGTTCCTGTTCTGCGCATTCTGTATTTTAGTTTAGTCAACTACCACCTTTCTTCTGCATAGGATCCTGGGGTTCGACGTATGGCTCTTATCTTGAGCCTGTACGAAGGCTGCAAAAACGAGCTATACGTACAATAACTTTCTCACGATACTACGAACATAGCAAACCCCTATTCTTTAGATTGAAAAGGTTGCCTTTTGATTTTGTGCAGGAACTAAGATTAGCTACATGTATTAACAGTTTTGTAAGGAACAACGAACTATTCCCTATTTCATTACTCTGTGGCCCCCGACGCGTAACAAGGAACCGAACGTTTAACAACTTCAATATACCACCCACAAAAAACGCCTATAGCAAACGTTTGCTACAATACGCCGGAGTGAAAGTCTGGAATGGTATACCGCATTATATAAAGAATACTCAGGACTTGTCGCGATCGCTAAAAAAATGCTACTTTGAAGTAATTTTCTCTGCTTCCTGAGCTGACTGGTACGTTGCGATATCATCTTTTGACCATGTACATATACGGTTTTGTCTTTCTTTTACTGTGTATGTTTTGTGTTTCATTGCAAAATGCTGCAGTCACATAGTTCTCTTTGTTAAGGTATTTAGAGGATGAATTATTGATACTTGCAAACCCCAAGTTTCATTTTACGGGTCTGTGCACCTCTATTACCAAACTTATTTGTGTTCACTACAAGTCATGTTTCTTCTTCTTGCTTTGCTTTCTCAAATTCAATTGACTCCTCTTAATAGTCAGACATTATTTCTTGCATGGTGATGTGTAATTCCATTTTCTACTGTTTACTTTTTTACAATTATTACAGTTTGCATAATGTATATTTTCAAATGGGATCCGCACTAGCCTTTGGCTAAGGGGCCATTCAGTTAGTGCGTACTTTGTACAAGATATGTGTACAATAAAGTACATTCATTCATTCATTCATTCATTCATTCATTCATTCATTCATTCATTATGAGACATGCCGTGGTAGAAGACACCTGAATAATTTTGGTTCCTAACCGACGCCGACATCTAACTACCCAAACGTTTTGCATTTCAAGAAGCACTTGTTTTTGGGCTAGTTGGTGACTGGCGCTCGTCTGTATCTTTCCTGGTTCTACTCTTTTCCTCGTTTTTTTTTTTTTTTGGCCTAAAGCCGTTTTTGCATTTCGCCTCCATCCAAATGCGGCCGTCGTGTTGGGGATCGAACCCGTGAACTACAGAGTTAAACAGCCTAGAAGAGAAGCTCAGGGGAAATGGATGCTTGAATCGATGAACAGATCGCAAAATACGATTTAGAACAGGGAATGTCGCAGGAGCCAACGTTTCGACAGGTGGACTTGTCTTCGTCAGGGCGTGTTCATAGAGTTAAACAGCGTCACATGATATAGCCACTAAGCTACCGCAGCAGTTATACAAAGTGGCGTGGCGTGACACACTCATCGCAGCGCAAGAGCCACGTAGTGATGGAAAAACCTGCTTCGGAAAGCGTTTGCGCTAAGAAATGCTGTGACGTCAGAGGAGAGGAGTTTGGAAAGGAAGCGCTTGCACAGCCCTGCCTAAACGTCACGCACAGGGTCATACAGCTCAATGCAATCACAGAAGACATTTACCAGCGTCTCGATTAAAAGTACAATCGAGCACGGCTTTGCAAAGGGCACAATCACGTCAGGCGTCAAGCGTTGCGCCGCGTACTCTTGAGTGCAAATGCACCTACTTGCATTTGTACATCTGCACGGCGAGATTAAATCCTTGGCATTGACAGTGCAGATATCAGCCGTCTGTGTACTGATACATTCGAATATCACAGAGTTAACATCACTGACTTCGTTTACAAGGGATGAAGACATAACTTAATTTATGCTCGTGTAACCCTCCAATACAAGCAACGTCATCACACGCATTTTATCAAGATTACAAAGGCGCATCATAACACATTACTGTAATGGCTAAAACATGGCAAAGAGCATTCTGTGGGAAAGGTGCCTTCACTCTCCTCTTCTTCGTATGTCCCCGCGCTCTCCGAGCTAGCGTCGGAGTCCATGTGCCACTCTTCGTTGTCACTGCACTCGGCCACGCCTTGATCATGAGGAGCTGCTAAAGATGCAATATCTCTGGTGAGCGGCATTGCTTATACCGTGATTGTTGTAGCAGGTCTTGGCCACTCTGTGAATTCATACCTTGAGCTACAGAACATGGCCCCGGCGGCAGGAATTCACTCCGCCACGGTGTTTTAAAGTCTCGTTGACAGTCACCCCATCGCAGCTGGAAGAATGGCACAGGGGGTCATGTACCCTGAATCGCGATCTGCCACACTAAACGAGGTCGGTCGCACTGATCACAGTCAATGGTAGCACGTTGGAGTAGTCTCCTAGGTACTCACACTGAAGTGCTGTGCTGATGTGCTGCGCTACTCGCGCTTCCGCAGCGTTATCTGCGCTATCGCTGCCGGGCTCTGCTAGGAGCTTGAACCGGCAGACCTAGGTGAAGTGTCACCTGCAGTGGAGCCATCCTGGCTAGAACATATGGAGCCGACATTGGAGTGGAGATACATGGGCGGGCCTTTAATAAGAATGTCCGCTGCCATGTTGGTCAGTTTGGCTCCCTTTAGTAGAGCGTTGCTTAGCGAGGAGCGAACGTCCACATATACGGCCGGTGACTGCAGCGAAGTCTGTGCACGTAGAATTCGTGAACATTCTTGCTGGTAGCATTCGTGGACAGGTTTGCTTTCAGGAGTGGCGGCGCCTTCGTGTGTCCAAACGGCAGACATCTTGGCTGCCGCTTCTTCGACAGCTGCACACGGCAACTAGTTTCCGCCCCATGCAGTGATAGTTCTGTGTCGGAAAATGACACACCGGGTACAGGTGGCGGACAAAGCTTGTGGCCGCTATTTACGGCAGGCACTGCGACGCTCTTTGTGGAGACGCTGCCAGACACAGCTGCACCACCGGGACGGTGCCCGTGACAAGCCCCGTCGCGAAAAAGGGTTGGTGGGACTTTGCGAGCCATGAAGAAGCCGCCCGAAATCAGCTATGGCGGACACCATGGCGGACACCAAGAGCGTGTACCACTTCCACCCAAAAGATGGTGCCGTGCTGAAACCCACGGAACATTGGTGGTTGCCTAACAGTAGGCTACGGGGAGCCGCAGTGCATGCCTTTATCGTCTACCTTGTTCAAGTCTACGAGGAAGGAGCGGCGTCCACGGATAGTGTTGTGCTCGTCTTACTCGTGAGCAATGGACTGTGAGCAAGGAAGCGTACCCGACATCTCTTAGTAGCTCGGTCAATATGGTCTCAGGTATGGCAGGCATGGCACTGGAAGTATAGCAGCGTTCTCAGGCCGACGCTGTCTTGGCGCAAGGTGGTAGTCAGGTGCAAATGGTGCAGATATCAAGGCGAGGGCCAAGTGATGGCTAGAGCAATATTACTGGCGCATTCCTGCCCTGGAGCCTGCATGCCGTCTCCGAGCGGACCATTATATAAGCACAGGCGTTGTGACAAGGTAGCATGTACCGTTACCGCGGAAGCACGAATGGCGTTCATTGGGAAGAGGAACCGCAACTTTGAGGAAACAGAAGGATGAACTCAACGTTCATTTTTGGTCAACTGCCCATTGTGACGGAGCAAACAAGGTGCAGGACCGTTCCCACGAAACTTGGTTGGATAGTTGGCCCAGGTGACATAGTTTAGTCCACTACGGGAAATTATCCATGTATTTGTCTGCAACAGAAAAAAAAAGAAAGATGAAGAAGAACATGTAAAAGAGTCAGTTGTAAATGGTTAGTTTACAAGGTTTTCTTCATTGTTCTTTTTTTGTGTGGAATTGTGACAGTAAAATTGTCTAGTTCGTTTTACTTAACCTAAAAGCGGCTCATTACAATTTATCGTTCAATAAAGACTGCACCTATAATAATAGTCTGGACGTATTTTCATATATTTGCAAAATTAAATATGACACCACAGACGCCCTTGTTGGAATCACGAATGCCGGTGCCCGTAGGGCGATAACGCGGTTAGTATAAGCTCCAGCCTAAGTTATCGAAGAAGTGCTTCCAGAAGTCTTTTTCTTTGATTTGAAAGCCTATGGCGTTCCTTAAAAAAGTATTCTATGATTTTGGGTTAATTACAGTGACCACTTAGAGAGGAAAAAGATGAACCAGACACGTACGAATAAGAATTTAGCTGCGCTATCGCTGCCGGGCTCTGCTAGGAGCTTGAACCGGCAGACCTAGGTGAAGTGTCACCTGCAGTGGAGCCATCCTGGCTAGAACATATGGAGCCGACATTGGAGTGGAGATACATGGGCGGGCCTTTAATAAGAATGTCCGCTGCCATGTTGGTCAGTTTGGCTCCCTTTAGTAGAGCGTTGCTTAGCGAGGAGCGAACGTCCACATATACGGCCGGTGACTGCAGCGAAGTCTGTGCACGTAGAATTCGTGAACATTCTTGCTGGTAGCATTCGTGGACAGGTTTGCTTTCAGGAGTGGCGGCGCCTTCGTGTGTCCAAACGGCAGACATCTTGGCTGCCGCTTCTTCGACAGCTGCACACGGCAACTAGTTTCCGCCCCATGCAGTGATAGTTCTGTGTCGGAAAATGACACACCGGGTACAGGTGGCGGACAAAGCTTGTGGCCGCTATTTACGGCAGGCACTGCGACGCTCTTTGTGGAGACGCTGCCAGACACAGCTGCACCACCGGGACGGTGCCCGTGACAAGCCCCGTCGCGAAAAAGGGTTGGTGGGACTTTGCGAGCCATGAAGAAGCCGCCCGAAATCAGCTATGGCGGACACCATGGCGGACACCAAGAGCGTGTACCACTTCCACCCAAAAGATGGTGCCGTGCTGAAACCCACGGAACATTGGTGGTTGCCTAACAGTAGGCTACGGGGAGCCGCAGTGCATGCCTTTATCGTCTACCTTGTTCAAGTCTACGAGGAAGGAGCGGCGTCCACGGATAGTGTTGTGCTCGTCTTACTCGTGAGCAATGGACTGTGAGCAAAGGAAGCGTACCCGACATCTCTTAGTAGCTCGGTCAATATGGTCTCAGGTATGGCAGGCATGGCACTGGAAGTATAGCAGCGTTCTCAGGCCGACGCTGTCTTGGCGCAAGGTGGTAGTCAGGTGCAAATGGTGCAGATATCAAGGCGAGGGCCAAGTGATGGCTAGAGCAATATTACTGGCGCATTCCTGCCCTGGAGCCTGCATGCCGTCTCCGAGCGGACCATTATATAAGCACAGGCGTTGTGACAAGGTAGCATGTACCGTTACCGCGGAAGCACGAATGGCGTTCATTGGGAAGAGGAACCGCAACTTTGAGGAAACAGAAGGATGAACTCAACGTTCATTTTTGGTCAACTGCCCATTGTGACGGAGCAAACAAGGTGCAGGACCGTTCCCACGAAACTTGGTTGGATAGTTGGCCCAGGTGACATAGTTTAGTCCACTACGGGAAATTATCCATGTATTTGTCTGCAACAGAAAAAAAAAGAAAGATGAAGAAAAACTTGTAAAAGAGTCAGTTGTAAAAGGTTAGTTTACAAGGTTTTCTTCATTGTTCTTTATTTTTGTGGAATTGTGACAGTAAAATTGTCTAGTTCGTTTTACTTAACCTAAAAGCGGCTCATTACAATTTATCGTTCAATAAAGACTGCACCTATAATAATAGTCTGAACGTATTTTCATATATTTGCAAAATTAAATATGACACCACAGACGCCCTTATTGGAATCACGAATGCCGGTGCCCGTAGGGCGATAACGCGGTTAGTATAAGCTCCAGCCTAAGTTATCGAAGAAGTGCTTCCAGAAGTCTTTTTCTTTGATTTGAAAGCCTATGGCGTTCCTTAAAAAAGTATTCTATGATTTTGGGTTAATTACAGTGACCACTTAGAGAGGAAAAAGATGAACCAGACACGTACGAATAAGAATTTAGTTGCGTTCGCGAGCGCAATTAAGCGAATAAAACTTCAAGCGTTCTTGTGCAACACCATGTGCTATGCCAAGGAAATCTAAAGTGCTGAAAATCTGCGTTGTTGGGGACAGAGAATTTACCATGACCATCTTGGAGATGAAATTTCTGAGCTCGCACAATACTACACGAGAGGGAAATAGCCCATAACACTTCGGACTGCGCCATTAATCGATTCTGCCACGAGTGTATCCGCCGGCTTGTTTAAAGCTAATTTGTTGTTTTGTTTTTGTGGGGTTTAACGTCCCAAAACCAGCTCTGATTATGAGGGACGCCGTAGTGGAGGGCTCCGGAAATTTCGACCACCTGGGGTTCTTTAACGTGCACTGACATCGCACAGTACACAGGCCTCAACATTTCGCCCCCACCGAAATGCAGCCGCCGCAGCCGGGATTCGATCCCGCGACCCTCGGATCAGCAGCCGAGTACCATAGCCACTAGACCACCGTGGCGGGGCTAAAGCTAATTCCATGTGACCTGGCACGTAATATACGATGTCGGAAATATATACATAAAATTCTCTGAGGCTGTTAGATTTAATTTATTGATCTTAGAAAATTGTTGATTGATCTTTGATTAATTTATTGATTGGGTGTTTCAATCTCTATTTGGCCAATTTTGAACACAAGTCCTTTTAAAATGAGATAAAACTAGACGTTCGTCGCGGTACTTTCAAACTTAGATGAGTTTCGATTTCTGAATTTCGCTGGTAAATAAAATCCTCATGTATGTTTGCAGTTTACATAGTGCTAGAATTGCTGCTATGAGCTCTGCATTGAATATAGGTCGGAAAATTGGCAGCCGAAGTGAAAACCAGTTTCACCAGTTTAACGTTTCTGAGTAAATTCATCTCCTCTTAAAGCTGGCTTTACCATGACCTTCTTCGTCTCTCCCTGCTTTCTCCGAGCGGTTTCTAAGCCCCAGTGCGACCTCCTCGTCTTCATTACATTTACATTAATAGAACGTAGCGCAACGTAACATAGCTACATTTACCATTAACACATACATCTACATATTGCCCCGACGTCAAAAACGAAGGGCGTAGAGCACTGGTCGACAAAAACAGCAGCAGGTCGCCTTTTAATGCGGCGAGCTATCAAGATTTCTTTCTCTGCGCCTTCACCAAAAACGCTCGTGTCAACTCGCACAGCCTTTTTAACCGGAGTACAAGTGCAGGCGTGGCATTTGCCTCCCTCTGAAAGAAGCATCGTCCCTATGCACAACTTAAGCGTACGAGTGCAATCTCTACGCTTGCACCGGGCAACAGACGCAAAAAAAAAGAAAAACGAAAAAGGGAAATGTCACGAAGGTTAGTTCGACAAGTACGGTTTCATCCACACCACATGCACCCCTTCGTGCACGTGTTTGCGGCATATGGATCTATCAGCACTGTGGGGAACGACCTCGTAGTTGATGTCGCTCGGGCGTCGAATCAATCGGTAGGGCCCAAAGGATACCGTCGTTGCAGTATTTCGGAAATCCATGACGGCGTACAGGCATCCGAGCCCAGACCTTGTCGCCAGGAGCGTAGAAGACAGACTCGTGTTGGAGATCGTACCGTTTTGCGTTCTGGCCTTGCTCATGGAAAATGTGTCCGCGGTCAAGCTGTCGGGCTTCTTCGGCGCGCTGAGTAAATTCGTCAACACCAGTTGGTATGTCGTCATTTACGTGGAGCAATATGGTATGGAACGTTATCGTGGCTTCGTGACCGTAAACAAAGCTGAACGATGTCATTAGCGTAGTTTCTTGTCGTGCGGTATTGTATAGACGAAGCTGACGTATGGCAAAGCCTGAACCCAGTTCCTCTGTTCTGTGTCGACATGCATACATAGCATATGCACGAGGGTCTTATAAAGGCGCACGGTTCAGTTCTTTTGTCTTAGTGTGATACGGGGCGTGTTTCCTGTGGGCTGTACCACTCAGTCGTAGGACAGAGTCGAGAAGGTCTGCAGCGAAGGCCGTTCCTCTGTCGTCGAAATGCAAAAAGCGACGCGTGAACAGGTTCTCATAAGTGCGTGACATTTGGCACTTGCAAGCGTAATCATAATTGCCAGGGCTTTATGTGCCAGATATGACCATGGGCACACCGTAGTGGAGGACTCTGGAAATCTTGACCACCTGCATTGATTTATACAATGCATTGATTTATATAATGCTGTACACGGACCTCTAGCGCTTTCGCCTCCGTCGAGAATGTGGCCACCGCGGCCGCATATTTCGTCGGGTCAGCAGTCGAACACCGTAACCGCTGTACAAACGTGGCGGTGCACTTGCAAACGTATCCTTCTTCGACAATTAGTCTTTCAAGAGAAAGATTTTTGGTCAAATGTGTGATCAGGGGCAACGTTATCAAGAAGATTGTGACTACGCATGTGCAAGCCACTGCCTGTGTACAAATACAGTTGTGTCAGGGAATACAGAGTTCTTTTGTTTTCTGCTGCTCGGCTGCTTACATGGTGTCAGAATTGTGGGGGCGGTGGTTTGTTTTGATATCATTCACTGCAATTTTTCAGTGTATCAACCTACCGACCGACCACAAACGACTACTACAAGAATGGCATCAACACTGCTGCAGCCACCAGAGCCACTCGGCAAGACTGGAGACACGTTTCACAACTGGACCGTATGGAAAAGTGAGTGAGAACTTTTTGCTACGGCGACGGAAATTGGGCCAGCAGCCTAAGGAAGTTCAAGCCGTAACTTTTCTGATGACAATAGGCGAAGGTGCGAGACACGAACGTGCTATAATTTTTGAGTTAGACCGCGAAGACGAGATGAAAGAACTCAAAATCCGATTAAAACAGTTCGATACCCATTACAAACCATCTGAGAACCAGACCTTCAACGAATTTCGATTTGGCTCCAGGGGCAACACGAGGGATAGTCCTTTAATAATGACTAGCTTCCGGAACTGCGAGTTCTCGCGAGCAGATCCACGTTCGAAGAGCTCGAGAAACGACTGATAGGAAGTAGAATAATTCTCGGCATCGGAGACAAGCAGAGTTCCAGCAGAAGCTTGTCTAAAAAAATCCCAAGATTTCAAAACCAGTAGAAATGTGCCGCGCACGGGAACAAGCATAATAACTCCGAAAAATAGGAGCCTGAACTTACATGACAATCACAGCGATCAAAGCGAGTGCAACGCCTTACTCGCACTGTGGTCTTGGAAGACACCAATATGGAAAATGTGCGGCTCAGGGCAAATGCTCTTAACTGTGGCAGAAGCAATCACTTCACTCAGAAGTGCCGTAGATACAACAACGATCAAGATCAACCACACGCCAAGTCAAACAGATTTCTTTAGGAACTGAAGAAGAACAGTGCCTGCAAGAGTTAGAAGCTTATGCTACAGATATATGTATATATCGCCAGTAAGGACCTTCGGCCGGCGGCAATTCTTATCGCAGGCGCAATGGTGGAGCCAATTGCTGCATCATGCCTGAGACGACGCTCCGAAAACTGACTACACAGCGACGCTCCAAACTGACTACATGATCGCCCACTTCGCGCTTCTTTCGGCCACGAGTAGACAACTAACTTTGCAGAAAATCCGCTTACCTAATTCTTGCAAAGCTCCAAGCAGTTGCAATTTTTTGGTCGTGTCCAAACCCGTACCACTAATAGTGAGCGGCAATAGGGCGGAACGCTTGGGCCTAGCATCTTGCGTATGCTCAGTCGACGCACTGTCAATCCAAGACACAAGCACCTGTTTTGGTTATGTATTCCATGGTTATGTATTCCATGGCTTGGGCTCTCTATGGTATACATATACCATAGAGAGCCCAAGCCATGGCAGGAGCATGAGGCAGCATCAAGCCTAAACGAAGGGTTGCAGTTGCGCTTCAGGAACGCGTGAAAAAGGAACTCGATAAAACGGAGGACGTCCTCGTCATTCGAAAGATAACTGAACTTACTGCCTGGACAAGCCACATTGTTGTAGTGTTAAGAAACGACAAATTACGCATTCTTTAATCCTCCCTCGGATTTGGAGAAGGCCTTACTGAGGGAGCGCTGTTATACGACAGTATTAAAGGATGTAGTTCAGCGCCTGCATGGGGCAAGGTACTTTTCAACATTAGATGCATTGTGATGGTTTTGACAAATTAGGCCAGACGAAGAAACTTCATTAATATGCACTATGAGCGCTCCATACAGCCGCTACACTTTTCTGCGCATGCTCTTTGGGATCGCGTCGGCCTCGGAAGGTAATACAAGGTCTGAGTCACTTCGCTGTTGTGGTGGGTGACATTCTATATGGGGGATGTATCGACAAAAGCGTGATAATAACCTATTTTTATTTATGTGTTGCAGGGAGCTTAGCCTAAATAGCCAACCAAAAAGTGCTATTTTTCGCAGCCGCGAACTCGCCACATTGGACATATCTTCACACTAGGACTTCTCATGCACCCCAGGAGAGGGGACATTTTGCAAGTGCCGCCAAGGCAAAATTGTAAGGAACCGCAAATTTTCTTTGGTATGATCAGCTTTTGGTATGCAGCCGCCGTAGGGGTCCTCACGAAGCTGTCAAGCTCGAAGACTGGCACACTTGCTGCTGAGAAGACAGCGCTGCGAAGACCTCATCAGAACACGGACATCGTTATCCTACCTGAAGGCGAAGGGAACGCCACCATTATCCTTCACCGCTAGGAGTACGTCGCCAAGACGACGTCATTTCTTGAAGATGAAGCAACATATACGAAGGTGAGCAGGGACCCAATGAAAAAGATAGAATCGGAGCTACAGAAGCTACTTACGGAGGTATTCGTGTTTGTGCCAACAGAAAGCAAACACTTGTACTACAAGCTGCTTTGCCATAACGGTTCGGCAACTGCAATCTACGGTTTGCCGAAGGTGCACAAACTCGAGGTCCCCCTCCGACCAATCGTAGACTTCAGACGCTATCCGTTGCACTAATTATCCCTCTGTCTTCACCGTGTCCTGCGCCCCTTAGTAGAACACACACTTACCTATTTCAAGTATTCCTCACATTTCAGTCAACGTCTAAGGGGTTTCACCATCAACGACGACGAGGTGATGTTCTCTTTCGACGTAAAGTCATTGTTCACATGCGTGCCCGTCGATTACGCAGTTCGGTGTTGCAAGGACTTAGTCGAAAACGATAAATCTCTGCCTTCACGTACGCCATTCGAGACGCAAGACTTATGTCGCCTCCTGTAATTTTGCATAAACACGTTTTTGTTTTCAAGGGCCAATTCTACAAGCAGCGGTTAGGAACGGTGATGGGAGCTTCGGTTTCCGTGGTCTGTGCGAACATCGCCCTAGAAGCACTTGAAAATTCTGCGCTATGTTCATACAAGACGGCTATGAAAGTCTTTGTGCGCTACTTAGACGACTGCCTTTGTATGATCCATCGCCAAGGCATAATGCCTTTCCTCGAGCATATGAACTCTTTTGTTCCAATGATCCAGTTCACTATCGAGAAAGAAAATAATGAACAGACTTCCTGCCTCGACGTCCTTATAAGACTGTCTGCCAAAGGATTTCCAACCAGTTTGTATCGGAAGCCGACCCACACGGGTAGATACCTGAGGTTCGACTTAGCGCATCCTATAGGACAAAAACGCTCCGTTGCCGCTGTACTTTTCTCACGCGCATCGCGCATCTACTCTGAGCCTGGACTGAGAAAGCGAGAGCTAGCCGTGGTAAGGAATGACCTTTGCAAAAACGGCTACCCTTCACAGCTACTGAGGACTCAACAATTGCGGTCCTCAGTTGCTTATGCTGAAGTGGTTCGTGAAGACAGAAAAAAGTCTGCTGCCGTCCACTACGCACAAGGTATCAGTGAGGCTCTTGCAGGGGCCGGTGTTCGGCAAATACGGGGTCAAAATTGCACACGTGCCAACGAATAGACTCTAGCATAAGCTCGGGCGCGTGAAGGACCCCTTGGAAAAGTCAAGATTTCGAGGGGATATCTACAAGATACCGTGCAAAGATTGTGACGCATCCTACATAGGTGAAACTGGAAATTTTAAAAGGAGAATTCAGCAGCACCGGGACGATGTCAGGAAAGGCAACGCAAACTTGAATGCCTTGGCGGATCATCACTTGACCACTATCCATGACACTGATTGGGAGCCAGCAAGCATAATCGCGACAGAGAAGCGCCCATCGCCACGGCTACATTTAGAATCTACATATTCAGACGATTAAAAACGCGATTAACCTGTCGCGGGGTAATCTCCCCAAATATACATGTGCACTCTGCGCCACCCATCTCATAAATAGTCGGACCCCTTTTGCACCCTCTTCATTGTGAACAAGGGACCCGTATCGGCCACGAAACTTCATTATTTATTTGTTTATTTGTTTATTTTTTTACCAGTCGAGTGCCTGTTGTATTTCTTCCACAATTTCTTATACTGAATCACTGATCACTGTACAATTATTCCCTCAGAGGATAAAAGATTGTCATGATAGCGTATCCATGTTTGACGAGCATCTGGACAGGGCTAAAATTATATACTCGTCATGTTCGTAACGATTAATAATACAAATCCTGATTTTCCCACGTGCTGTGGGAATTGTTGTCATGCGAAGCAGTGAGCAAGGAAATTGCCTATGAGGCTTTGTTTGGAGTTCACCTAAGTGTCGCGAATAAGATAAAAGTTTTTGTGCAAGGTGCATGAGGAGTCGTGTGCGCAATGTGGACTAACCATGAGCATCGTCACGACCGTGGTGACTGAATGGTAGCTCATGTTATAACACGACGTTGGCACTCACGTTAGTCCCAAGACGTCCGCTTTGTCGAAGACAAATTCACACTACAGCGTGCTAATGTGTTTATCATAAGCGTCGGTCGTTGAAGTGTTCCTACGGGATCGAGCGAAATTGGACTAAAGCATGCCGAATTATAGGAGAACATATGTGGTGATTATTACGATGCTATGATAGTGGTTAACACGCACTAGATGCGCAACTGATATTACACAAGCGCCATCGTCAGAACTACTGGTGCACTGGGTTTATTTACTCTATGCACCGTGCCGGAGGAAACACCGTAGCCTTGTGGGAGCGTGTTTGGTTGGCACCTCGGGGGGTGTGTTCGATTCTTACCAGCACGTTCTTCCGTATCTGTGTGGTTGTGTTTATATTAAATGCGAAGCATTTCTTAGCGAACTACGGCAACATTGAGCGTATCTATCTATCTATCTATCTATCTATCTATCTATCTATCTATCTATCTATCTATCTATCTATCTATCTATCTATCTATCTATCTATCTATCTATCTATCTATCTATCTATCTATCCGCCTACGACTTTCTGCTCTCCTGGCCGTTTCGTTAATGGGATGTATACGAAAATTGGTATGGCACAACATGACTGCATGACGAACATAAATGACAGGTCATAACATGGAAATCATGACATGCTTGTCATTAGCGGCATGACTTACGTGCCACGGTCTTGGTGCCCTGCCGGCCTTTTCGTTAATGCGATGTATGCTAAAATTGGTATGGCACAACATGACTGCATGACGACTAGTCATAACACCAAAAATCATGACATCCATGTCATGAGCGGCATGATTTACGTGCCACGGTCTTGGTGCTCTTGCGAAATTGGTATGGCGAGACAACAATGTCTGACGACCATGGGTGACACGTTCTAAGAACATGAAAATCGTGACATGCATGTCATGAACGGCGTGATTTACATGCCACGCGTTTCGTTAATGCGATGCATACCAAAATTACTATGGCACTTGTTAGTGTTTTCTAATGATATATGTAATGTCTGGCCTATACTTGGTCGTTGTTTGACGTAGGCTGTATAAAATTCAAACACCTGTGGAGCATACCTGCAAACCACGGGCCGAGCACTACGGGTATGAGCCGCACGTGATTGTAGTATTAATTGTGACGTAGATGACAAGAATATCGTGTTAGTATTGTAAAGACCCATCATTGATGTTCGTCACACATTTATGCCCTGCCCTCCTAATTTTGGTGTATACAAGGTGGGCGAGATGACCAGGAGAGCACTGAGACATAGATAGATGCGGTCAAAGTTGATCAATTTAACCATGAAATTTAACCACGTATACCTCATACCCGTAGCGCTGGGCCCGGGGTAGGCGGCCAACGTTACGGTTATGAGCTAGCCGCAAGGTATCCAGCCGGTCTCAGCAGTGGCTAATTTCCCTGTCTTTCATCTTTTCCTTCCTCCTCCTATGGAGTAAGCGGGTACGCGCCACGAGTCATTGAATGTTCACATTTCAGCTTAGTCACTCAACGGCCAACAGAAACAGTTGAGAATTTCATCGCAACACACCTTGCACGAGTTAAACATGGTAAACACACACCGTTTATTGTAGCGTTCAATTGCAATGTAGATACAACAAGCAGACAGACAGATAACAATGCTGTAACAACCGAAAAAATTCCTACCAGGCTTTAGAAGGATAGGAATCGGAACACAGGTCCCCAAGGCGGCAAGCAAGCATACTACCTCTCGTCCACGCCTTCTCATCCCACGCGGTACATATCGTAAATAAAATCATTGCAGTAGCAGTTGTGGTGGTGCTGTTATAACATCAGTTGCGGTTCCACTATGCGTTAACGGCTCCTATAATGATATAGGGGACACCGCACATGTACTACTATCCCTCAACACGCTTTGGTACAGCTTCGCTCGACCTAGTAGCAATACTCCAGCAAATAACGCTCACGATGCAAACATCAGCGCGCCATAGGGTGCAGTCCTGCATTACAGACATCTTTACACTAACGTGAGTGCCGACGTTACGTCATCCTGTGGCCACCCGTTAGACGCCACAGCGGTGTGGACGAGCCTGGTAAACACACATTACGCATGCAGCTGCTCGATTTGCACAAAGACCTCAGTCCTATTCGCAGCACTTGCCTGGATGCCAAACAATTCAGCGTAGACAACTTTCAATCTGACTGGTTCACAAGACGTCGATTCCCACAATGCGTGGAATCTGTTGAAGTTTATTAGAATACATTTTCGGACACTGATAACATACTGTACATTCTTTGCATTGAACAATTCGCGTTGAGCAAGAGTTTAAAAGTTTGTAATTAATATTTGTCGTTTTTCTTTCTGCTTCCTTTTCGTGCGCCTCTACTTCTCCCCCACCTCCCCTCCCGTTTTATATCCCGTAATTTATTTTTCGCTCCTCTTGCTCTCCGCTACGCCCCGTCAGAGTTGTCTACGTACGGTTTTTATAAGGACTCTTTCTCTCCCTTGCAATATTTTTTTTTCTCTTTGCAATGTTCGATGGCTTCGGAAGCAAGATGGTCATTTTATGAGCAACTATGCAATCAACTCAAGCCTTCGTACTCCTGTGACACCCATTTCTGCACTCGCTACTTTTTTGCACGGAATGGGAAAGAATAACTGGTAGAAAAATTTAAATTACTGTGGAGATTTTGTTCTGTTTCGCAGTGTGCAGGTTAGTTAGGCATGCTTTGGTTAGATGGTTAGGCATGGCTTTCCTGCGCAGATTTGTTCATTCTCTGCGGCACCCAAGTGGCCCCTTCGTGAAACATCTTAAGCAGCAGCGCTACTGTTTGTGGTAAGCATTTACGCGATTGAGTTCGCTCTTAGGGCATCACAGTATCTACGCTGATACACTTGGTATTTAAATTTTTCTGCTAATCTACGGCTGTATTTAGGCTCACACTCGCGCGCACACACACGCACGCACATGCAAAGAGTGCCTGCATTAGAACTGTCTGTAGAATTAAATGCCAGCCACTCTGGATGTTGAACACACAGCGAACGTGTTGGGGAAATTGCAAATGGCACTTTGATAGGAAGGCATCTGTGTTTTCGGCGACTGTTACTTTACGGCCACTTCTGTCTTTCGTGCAGTCAAATATTAGCGATGACTTTATCCCCCGTCCAGTATTCTCACTTAAGCGTAAAGAATACTTGCATGCCCTCGTCGTCCTGCCTTCATTTCATTTCCTTCAAGTTTTGTCTATGGTCAGGCGAACGTTTAGCCTCTCGAACATAAAGTTTAAACACCTTTTAGATTTCTTCATTTGTCAAGGAGGCCCTTTAGTTCGTGATTCGATACAATTCCATGTTCTCTGCTGAGATTAGCAGACGTGGGACGTATAATTTTTTTTCAGTAATATGCATATGATTTTCCCGTTGCTGTTTCATTTGATATTGCTAGTATTTCTACTGTAAAAAAAAAAAAACACACGATAGAGGAGTTCGCACATTTCGTAAACAAGGCACAGGCTTTTCGCTACGTTTGTTGCGGTTAGTGTCAAGCTCTAGCGTCTTCTTGATTGTCACTTCCGCGCGTGCCGGCCTATTAGTGCCTGTCACTTTCCATGCCACTGTCATTATATGCTGTAAATGTGGCTGCAGATATGTACTTTATGCGAGTGCGCACCTCTCTTTCTTTTTAGGTCTGTACAGACATATGCACTGTTTCCGCCAATTAATCGCTAATTTTATCCTTTGAAGCATTTTGATGCCTGTGTAAGTCGGAGAAAAAAGAAGACCGGTACAGGCAACGCTGCTGAGGACGTCTTGGCACTCTATTCCTCTGATCTGTGCGCGTCGTTCAAAGCTGATCTACAAACGACCGTTAAAACAGAAACGTATTCGTTTTATACAAGTAAACTTTCAAACGGTCTCTTCCGAACAAATCTGCCGCGGCGAGAAGACAACTGTAATAAATAAAAAAAAGTCGTCCACTGGTCGTTGTCGGGCGTTGGCCTGCGTTGGTGATAAGATCAAATGATCAGTCGCTCCAGGTTTTGATCCAGGTTTTGAAACCAGCATATTGCCCTTGGGAGCCAATGGTTAGCAGTGGTTGGCTCAGTTATTTATTTATTTATTTATTTATTTATTTATTTATTTATTTATTTATTTATTTATTTATCTATCTATCACGTCACCCACAGCACTCGCAGACACTGGGGGGGCGGGGGAATTCAGAGTTGATGTACAGGTAAAAAAAAATTACAGGTAACAGGTAGACATGGAAAGAAACACAAACAAATTATTTACTTTACGATCGTCAGGTTAACTTGCTTTCCTAGCAGAGAACTATCGCTTCAAAACACAAATAGAGATGGTTGTAGGATGAGAAGAAAGCAGGGTTTGAAGTATAATAGTAAGAAGCTCTTGTGCTAATATATTCTAGTCATGGATCATTCTCGGGATGACGAAACGTCTTACAGTACTCTGTTTTATATCTTATTTCGTTTATTTTATGTGCGTGGTCAAGGCGTGTGAAGAAATATATCCAGGTTATGAAAAATATGCGTGACGGTTTCATGCCAGTCCTAGAATGGTATATGTTATTAAAAAAAGGTTTCTGACGGAGATTCTTTCTTCGTTCACGAATAGAATAAAGACCAAGTTTATGTTTAGGAGCTGACACACTAAAAAGCTCGGTTTTAATGAGCACATATAAAACGCACTACATAATTTTGTACCGTCTGTCATTTGTCTGTGAAAGTCAGCAACCAAGGGTCCCACACGTAACAGCCGTATTCCTACGCAGACCGTAGATTATTTCGTGTAATACTTTCTAATGTTGCAGGGGTAACATTTTTACATTTCTGCGCAGGAAGCATAGAAATGGGGAAGCCTTGCTTGTTACATATTGGATATGCAGGTGCTTTCAAAGATCAGTAGTAAAGTACACATTGTTATAGGTACTGTGCCTGTACAAACAGAGGTCGTCTTCAGAGACTATGCGCGAGCGCCCACGTGATATACATGTAAAGTGCCATCTTGAAACGAGGTTTGCGTAAAAAAAATTAGCTTCAGAATTTGTATGGTGCAGTAAGCCTATCTATGCGACGTGTAAGAAGGTCCGCGGGTAAGCGTAATCGCGTCCTCAAAGTAAGTCACATAATTTGCTTTGGTAGCACACGTAACACGTGCAACAGCGCCACATGAACGTAAAATAACGTAACGCTTAAAACGCTAACTTTTTATGGTAGACATGCCTGTATATAGTATAACACGGAAATACGAAGCCGAATTTGTGCCCTAAGAACGTTACACTAGTCACAAAAAGCCAGAAAGTTATAGGAGACGTTATTTGTAGTGTTTAATTGAGATGTGGTGAGCGTGAGATAAAGGGAAACGAATTATCACAGTTCGTAGCGGAACCTACAAACATAACGTTATGCTTGCGTTGCAGTGCCATTTGTGATACGGTGGTGACTGTTAACCATTCACAATCCTGGCCCCTCATGCACGCATAAACGATTTGACTAGCGCAGTGTTAGTTACCGCCACTCGTCGATATGGCGACGAATAGACCATGGCGTCACGTATGAGTGCGCGAGCTTTATTAGTAGCCAGCTGAGCATTATATGCTACCCGAAGGCAGCATCATCAGCTTGAGGACAACTTGTTTTTGGCCTAGAGCAGCTGTCTCAAAACTCACCTTGGCTGGCAGGCTGCAGTCGCGAAATTTAGTCTCACATCGGTTGGGACAGTGAAAAGAAAAAAAAAAAAAGGAAAGGGGGGGGGGGGCACGTGCTTAGCAAAATGTGTTTAGCAAAATGTCAGCTAACGTTCTCACTTGAAAGAAGGTCTTTGTCATATCTCATGCGTTGAGTTACTACTGAAGGGTGTTCGTGGTCAGAATACCAAGGCATATCAACACCGATTTCCGGAATGGCTGCAATCCGGACACTGATTTTGATCTGATAAAAACTGTCAGGTGCGGGCTGGGCCGCCAGCGAAACGTCTGCGCGCCGCGTTCTAGAGTATACCGGAATACGTTACGCGAAGGCATCAAGCCAACCGAAGCAGGGATCTTCGTTATGGAGTGCGTGAGACTCGGAGCCGAAGTGCTTGATTTTTGTTAGTGTTACCCATATGGGGCCAAGTAAAACACACGGGCAGCTATCTAATTCTAGTCCTTGTCGGAGAATAAAAACTGTAAGTTAAATGAAAATGAATGAAATATTAACTTGACGCCATTGGAAGGACGACGTCGTGCGCATATACGTAAACACCCATAAATGTGGACGTCGAAAAAGCAATCGTCCCGTGGAGCAATTGACGTTGACGACATAGGGCGAAAGCTATAGTACTTCCAGAGCACAGATAAACTTTCACTGGCTCTCGATGTGCTAATTTTTATCTTTGCTAGGCGACTGGCCTGATGATATAACCATGGGCCCCGGGAAACGACAGAGCGCGCTGCGTAAGCAGCACTTGATTATGCACCAAGGAAATTATTTTTTGTATAGGTGAAAGGCAGATCGTTATTCAACGGGATTGGTATTATTAGCTCGCCTCACCAACATCTCCCTTACCTGTCTGGGTTTGTCCTTAACCGCTTCTTCGACGGCTGGAGTCCGTAGTCGTGCTTGGGTGCCGAGCACATAAAGTAGGGAACCAAATGTCGGGCCAACTTGTACAGCAGCACTTGGTTCATAATGAATAAAAAAATTGATGACGCAAACTTCATAGAAAATATTCGGGGTCTTTATCCGGGTAGTTTGTTTAAAACATTTTGTATGAGTTTCGCGGCCTTCATTTTACATCAACTTGTGTCACTGGTGATATGACACTGATAATATGCTGCTCTTCAGTTGTTATTGCGACATATAAAACATATCGTCACCAATTACACACCCAGTTGTAGTTGTGACTGTTAACTGCATTACCGCCACCAGTCATCCCCTAAGAGATTCCTGGGTAATCTTCTCTGATTCGCGAGCGGCGCTGCAGTCCCTGAAGTCACCACGAGCCCAAGAACAACTAGTTTTGGACATCAAGCGGCTAGGCAATAATGCTCATGAACTTAATCACCGCGTTGTATTCCAGTGGTTACCAGCCCACTGTGGAATACAAGGAAACGTTCGGGCCGACAGTGCTGCCAGAACAGCCCATGGAACTAAAACACCACCAACAGCCATACCCCTTTCAAGAAAAGATGCGGCGACTATGGTATCGACATTTGCCTGGAATCAGCAGCGACACTTCTGGTGTGATCCAGGACATCAGTATGGACCACTACACGCCATTGACCCAGCCTGCAGCTTCCACGTACCTCAAGGTTTAGCCAGGCGTGATGAAGCGTGCCTTCACCGATTAAGACTCAATGTAGCATACACGAGAGATTTTAAGCACAAAATACAACAGTCTGATTCTCCATTGTGCTCCGCATGCAACACACGAGAGGACATTGAACACGTCCTGTGCAACTGCCAGCGCTACGAGTCGGATAGAAAGACTCTGAAGGCAGCGCTTCACTTGCCACACGGTACGACCTTGGAGCTGCGGCATCTCCTAGGCCCGTGGCAAGACAGCGCCTGCGCACTACGTAGCACCAAGGCGCTGATAGCGTTTCTACGGGCAACATGCCTCAATGAAACGCTGTAAACTGAGTTATAGTGTATATATGTATATATGAGTGTGTGAGTAAGTGTGACCGTATGTACGTGTTATGTTAGATGTGATCACTGTAAATATCATAATCACCGCAAAGTACCTGGAGTAGCAAGCCAGGCGATTAACCAGGCTGACATCTCCGGTTCATCAATAAAGTGTTCTCTCTCTCTCTCTCTCTCCCTAAGAGTGGACACCCCGCTAATTCGTTTGCCTTATCTCACACGTGTAGCGAATTGGAAAAGGAAGTCCGCGTAGAAGGCACAGTCGTACTCGCGCGTTCTTTACTTCGCACTGCTCTCTACGCAACTACTATTATCTGTCCTTGCATGTCATATCGTTATCTCTTTTCTCATTTCGTTGCTTCTGCATAATTACACTTTCTGTTCCCTCCTTCCTAAAGCGGACAGCTTGCTGGGCCAGTTGATCTGACATTATAACTTCATAAAATACGCGCCTCACGCACACGCATGTAGCGAATTGGAAAAGGAAGTCCGCGTAGAACGCACAGTCGTACTCGCGCGTTTACTTCGCACTGCTCTCTACGCAACTACTATTATCTGTCCTTGCATGTCATATCGTTATTTCTTTTCTCATTACGTTGCTTCTGCATAATTACAATTTCTGTTCTCTCCTTCCTAAAGAGGACAGCTTGCTGGGCCAGTTGATCTGACATTATAATTTCATAAAATACGCGCCTCACACACACACACACACACACACACACACACACACACACACACACACACACACACACACACACACACACACACACACACACACACGGACAAGGCACTAGCCCTTGTCCATATGTGCTCCTTTCTTGTTTGTGCGTGTGTTTTAGCGCGTATTTGATAAGTAATAATCCTGAAGAAAGGGCAGCATCGAGCCCCTCTCGATGGCCCTTGTGAGAGTGCTCAATGCCTTTTTAATAATA
Organism: Hyalomma asiaticum; assembly: GCA_013339685.2. Classification (NCBI taxonomy): domain Eukaryota; kingdom Metazoa; phylum Arthropoda; class Arachnida; order Ixodida; family Ixodidae; genus Hyalomma; species Hyalomma asiaticum. Next base: position 284,958,382 of record CM023481.1, on the reverse strand, counting down.
ATAATAATAATAATAATAATAATAATAATAATAATAATAATAATAATAATAATAATAATAATAATAATAATAATAATAATAATGGATTTAATGTGCCAGGAAGAACCGGTAGGTCCCTGTGTCGGAGCACTCAAAGCATTAGAATAAAAATAAGTATAATAGTCCATAACCTTAAAACGCTCTTCAGAAGCGCTCGTGTTCTATCACGATGTGGTAGTCTATTCCCTAAAATGGCCAAAGTGCAGACTTACAATACTTCATTTAACGCGCGGATATTATTGGGCTTTAGCATGGTGCACTACCGCTAAGACTAACACACTTACAGTTCTAATGTTACAGAAGATTATTCTCCATATTGGCGACATATACTATTGTTGAAGCATCAGAAAAGCGTTTCCTAAGTACAACGTTATTAGAATTGACAACTTATGTACTTCATTTGCTACATACTGCATCATATGCTTCAGAGAGAGAGAGAGAAATAAGGAAGGGAAGGCAGGGATGTTAACCAGTCATGAGTCCGGTTTGCTACCCTACACGGGGGGATGGGAAAAGGGGAATAAAAGTAAAGAGAAGGAGAGAGGGGGAATGCCTACAGGGCAGTCCTATACAATATCATAGGCGCTCGGCTAGGCCAGATGCTTTTAGAAAGGCCAAAAGCGCTTTCATTGCTTTCTGAGCCGTTGAACCGTGAGGACGGTATTCTAAGATTGTCTGTTCACAAAGTGGACGATCGTCGAGCTTTGTGAAGGACTCGGTCATAGGCAGTCGATGTTCCTCAAATTGTGGGCAGTGGCACAACAAGTGATCTATGGTCTCTGCGCATCCGCAGACAGCACACGCAGGACTATCAGCCATTCCAATCAGCGCAGAGTAAGCGTTCGTAAAGGCCACTCCCAACCACAATCGGCAAAGAAGCGAAGCCTCACGTCGGTGCAAACCAGCCGGAGGTCCGAGTTGCAGCGATGGGTTTAGCCGGTGCAGTCTGGTGCGCCTCGTGTATGGGGTATTCCACTCAGTTAAGGACATGGTTCGCGCAAGAGTGCGAAGTTGTCTTGCAGCGTCGGTCCTTGAGAGCGGAATGGGAACACAGCGGTCTTCATCGCCTGATGTCCGAGCTGCCTTATCTGCGGAGTCATTTCCACTGATACCGCAATGGCCTGGTATCCATTGAAAATATATCTCATGTCCTTTTTCTTGTAAATTTTGCACAAGTACCGCGATTTCGTATGTAAGGTGGTTTTGCTCCACGTGTCGAAGAAACGACTGTATACTTTGTAGAGCTGATCTTGAATCACAGAAGATTGCCCACTTTGCAGGACTCTCAGCGTGTATAATATGAAGCGCTCCGCGGAGAGCCGCGAGCTCTGCAGCTGTAGATGTGGTGACGTGGGAAGTTTTGAAGTGCTGGGTGACTCCCATTCTTGGGATAACTCTAGCACCACCGGAACTGGTTGATGTGGTTGAGCCATCGGTATAAACTTCTGTGCAGCCCCTGTACTTCGCATACATGTGTAACATGCTTAGTTGTTTGAGTGCACATGGTGGTAAGTCCGACTTTCTCAGAATACCAGGGATGTTGAGGCAAACTTGAGGATGGTTCACACACCATGGAGGAATTGAAGCCTTTGTTGTAGGTGCATACCCTGACGAAAGAGAGGCACGGTGGGCGAGGACCTTTGAACTGAACGTTGTGCGGGGTCGTTCCACTGGAAGACCTGCGAGGTGGTGATTAGGGGTCCGGGCACAGTGTCTTATGTGCACACGCATTGTTTCAATGGTTACATGCGTTCTGACATTGTGATCGCGAGCGATTGCTATAACGTCATATGCTTCAGAATCCTTGAGTAACTACATAAGACAACTGGTATCCTTAGAGCATCGTCGAATTAACGCGAACTCAGGAAACTCCAAAAAACCTGGTCAGTTCCATATTTCAGGATGCACTACGAAGATCAATAGTTAGTATATAACCTATAATCTGCATTGAACAAATATGAAGATATCGAAATTTTCAGTAAAAGAGACTTGCACTCATACTTCGTTCACTTGCAGTATGATATATCGTTATAAGTGCATACTGTGCAGCCTATTCGTTTCTCTTAGCATTGTTATTCTTCTAACTTGAGTTTAGTGCTGCGTTCATAGCTGGCTTTTGATTGTTTTGTTTTTTATGGGTAGCGTTGCTACAGTACTGCTGTACGATTCTTGCTACAATGGTATTGTATATAGTATTTTTTCTTCCCTGTAGTTTGTATTTCTGTCCTTAAGCAATTCCCGCTATTGCTGTAATTTCATGTTAACCACTGTACATGTACTTACTGTTATTTGGTGTTCCCTGTTAATCGCACTAGCAGACTGCTTGTTCTCACTGCCTTGTATATAGAGTCTGGTAGTTGGGTCCGGTCAAGCTACTTACGTAGCTTTTAACTCAACGGAACCACCCAGCTTACATACAACGGAAAATAAAATAGATTTGATTTGAATTATGCTCCTCGTATTAAAATTAATCGTTTTCCGCAGTCTTCCTCGCATTTTTGATAACAACATTCCCCTTCGCGTTCATTCGTGTATGGGCCTGTTTACAAGACTGAGAGCCTCGCACGAATTTTTGTAACATTTAGCCTTTTCACGCGCAGCATTCATGTTTAGGAGCGGTCCCAAACATGAGTACTTGGATGAATAAACATAAAACAGAAGTCCGTTTTTTTTTTTTTTTTAGGTGTTACTTCCACCAAATGGGGCGGGTAGGATTAAGCCTCGGCCTCATGTTCGGCACTAAAGCGCTGCAACCACTAAGTCACTAGGACCGGTGGATGTTCATTTCTTTTTCTCTTCCTTAGAAAGCTTGCTTTGTGAAAGACCGCATTGCGCTATTCCAGCTTCGGGACTCAGTGGTTTGCCCAGGAGGTCCTAGATCAGAGAGGGTCAGTAACGTCCGCTTTATTTAAAATGGTCTTTGGACGAGTAGTATTGAGCTTATTGTTGTTCTTTTTTCCAAAGTACAGTAGTCGGTACACGCTAACGCGTTGTGCGTCCGCTTGTGTGCCCCACTGGTTAAACACAATAAGTTTCATAATGTTCTCGACTGTCGACGCCGCTGCCTTTCTGTGATACCGCAACAGCACTTTTGCGTAGCACCGTTACAAGCAGGCGGGTAAACACTGCTGCGGCCCGCCTAAACCTCACTCCGATGGCAACGAGGAACTACATTTGGAAGAGAATCAATGCGGTGAAAGTAGGTCATTACCGCAGAGTGCCGGAGCAAGACGTCCAGGATGGGTGGATGGATGGATGGATGGTAGGAGCATCCCCTTTGAATCAGGGTGGCACCTAGCGTAACGAGCTCTTTGTTAACCTTCTCTATGCCCTGATGCTCATACTAACAAACTGTCAATACTGGCAGTCTATTCTATGGTTTTCTTCCCCCAGTCTTCCAGTCTTGTCCTACTTGTGCTTACGGGAGACCCACTTCTGTTCCTAGAACTGTCCTTGACACCCTATATCTCGTGCAGCCTTACTCCTTGCTTGGTTATTGATTGGATACCTGGACATTCAACGAGAATATGTTCCATCATTTCTGCGCTCGTCTCGCATATTAAGCGTGTTTCATCCTCGTTAGAAAATTTGTTTCTATAGCGTCGTGTACTCAGACACAATCATCTTGCCTCAAAGAGAAGCGAAAGTTACCCTTGAACTGTCGTAGAACATTCCTGTTATACAGTGAAGACGTATTTGCCTAACATGTGCCGTAGACGTAATTGTCCGTTGGAACGATATTGGTTGAGCCGACAGACACGTGCTCTCGCTTTCGACCTCCCGGATGTAAGCGCGCCTTCAAAACTAGGAGCGGGTGTCTGCCTCAAATGTACTGCAGTAGTCTTCCGCTTATACGCCGTTGGTTGCGCTGGTGAGTCACGCGTTCACGCTTTCGACCCATTGGATGCAAGCGCGCTCTTTTAAAAAATAGCAGCAGGTGTTTGCATCACATGTACCGGAGTAGTCTTCCGCTGAAACGCCGTTGGTTGTTCTGGCGAGCAGCAGGTTGCTGTCTTTCGACCAACCGGGTGTAAGCGCGCGCTTTAAATAAATAAATAAATAAATAAATAAATAAATAAATAAATAAATAAATAAATAAAAAGCGAGTAGCGCGTCATGTGATCACGCTTTGGCGAAATCAACAATTTAAAATACTGTTTGTGAAGTTTGACCTGCAGGTGTAACTAGTCGGTGTAACTAAGACAGCTTCGGTGTCCTACCACCTTCAAGGAGTGGATGTGCCGTAAATTACTTATTTCACGCCTTCCTGCCCGATACACCTCATTTGCTCATTTCTTCTGACTTTGCCTCTACCCATCGCACGCTCCGACACAGTGGTCCAGTGGTTATAACTCGGCTGCTGATCCGAAGCTCGCAGGATCGCATCCCGGCCGCGGCGGCTGCATTTAGATGGAAGCGATAGGTTGAGGCCCTTGTACTGTGTCATGTCGGTGCGCATTAAAGGACCCCACGTGGTGACAATCTCCGGAGCCCTCCACTAAGGCGTCTCTCGTAATCATATCGTGATTTCGGAAAATAAAACCCCTGGAATCAATCTATTCATCGCGCGTTTTTCTGCGTCCCCGAAATGACTCCATCTAGTGGGAAAGCGAGAAAACAGATGTGCTGTTTTACTGGCGTTACTTCCGGAACGTACAGGCACGCCGGAATTCTTGCTGGAAGGCGGCATGGAACTCTTTGTATGTTAAAAAGGTCATAGGCGTTGATGCTTCAGTACGAGATCGCTATTCCATGGTTTCAACTTGTCAAGCCATCTAGATATGCAATACTGTGTCATGTTTCTGAGCAAGACGTCGTAACGACTGTGCTGAGTCTTCGTGACAAAACAGTCACAAACAAAACATTTTTGTTGTTGTGAACTTGCGAGCTGCTCGCCGAGAGCCTTGTGCAAGAGGGCTGAAGCAGGGCACTTCGTTGTATTTTTCTTGTCTTGGGCGTCATACTTAAATTGCTGTAGGTTTCATGCAAAGTTGCTGCCCGCCGTAGTTCCTCATCACTCGCCATTTACCGGTGGCCCGCTTTTGATTGAAATGTCTCTTTTGTCCAGCTCCAAACGTGACAACTGCTGTTGCGCACCCCCGAAGGAATCTGACTTCAGCCATCTGCGTCTTATAATGCTTACTTATCTAGAATATTCGCCTAAGGTTCAGAGGTAAATGCCCTTTTTCACCTGGCGTTGATCTCAGTTGTCAAACCAAGGAAGTGCTGTGCGATTTACGCAGCATACTGACTGTGAGAGAACACCTTCAGCACAGTACGACGAAGTTGATGATGCGCATTGGATGTCTTCTTTGGTTTCGCTACGACACGCCAGGTGATGGTGTCAATTTCAGACCGCTACGGAGCTTCGTAATGTATCAAAGGAGGTGAGTGAAGAAAGGGACGACGAGGAATCAACCCGTAACCATTTGGAGCCGCCACATGCGTTCTCGCTAATTGCCCGGCCTGCTGCAAGTTTCCGCGCCGCCGCAACACCACATCCATGCGCCGACAGGGAAGAGAGAAACAGGCGCGAAAATGAAGCGAGGCAAAAAAACAAGAGACCGTCGTCTCGCCGCTCATATCGAGGGAAACGATCTTCTTTGCTGTTTTCATCCGTCCATGCGTGGAAGGGTAACAAGAAAACGCGTGCTGTTTGTTTACCAGCGGTGCGCACTTTTTACCCGCCGCACATATGTACGTCGAGCGTCCCTCGAAGCCGGTGATCGCCGTTTGTCCATTGTATCACCGCCGCCATCCATCTTACTGCCATCCGATTTCTCCCCGACAATAAAAGAAACACAGACCTGGACGGAACGGGGAAGAGGAGGAGTGGAGAGGGTGGCGGGAGGAGGACTCCGGCCGCGCACTTGCGCCCGCAGCTGCGTCGCCGAACCCCGCGACTGCGGTTGTTGGCGCGCGGCGACCCCTCGCGTGACCCGATTAATTACGCCAACGACACGTACCGCGTCGTCCGCCTCGCCGTTGTTTTCGAAAAACAGACTGCGCTTGCCTCGGCGGCCTCGCTCAGGTATAGCTGGTGTCGCCGTCAACGAGCACGTGCGGCTCTCGACGCCGGCCGATGTGAAGCGCGCGATGTGCGAGGGTGGTCGTCGTCAGGGGCGTGTACCCTCAAGCAGCCGTTGCATCGCGTCGTTGATGGCATGAGCTTACCTGAGGATAGAGACTGAACCCGCTAATCCTTCTTCGAATCCGATCGCATGGTCCCTATGATGTTTTGTCAGTAGTGCATTTGGTGGCACAGGTTTGCCAAGCCCGTCATACCTTCCTTCGCACGCTGCCAGCAAATTGACCCGACGTCATGCTCATCTTTTAGCTGTGCTGACGTGCCACAAGCTGCAACTTGCAAAGTGTCAACGTAATAAGCTTACGCGCTTAGACGCTGAGGGTCTCGAAGTGGTAACTTAAATCGCGAAGCAAACAGGGGGTCGAACCATAGTTTTAAGATTAGTTTTAAGATTCGTTTTCAACGCGCTTCATTTCCGTACGGTTCAGTTCCGGTTCAGTGCAGTGAAAATTCGTAACGGTTCGTGGACCGGTTCACAGCTCTGAGTCGGTTCACGAACCGGTTCGACGCAGTAAATAATATATTTGGGCACTGGTACGCTGCTATTGATTACTATATGATAAGTTGGCACGCTATATATCTATACATAGCACTCTTCCAGGATATACGTATGAAAGTTCACGGGTACTTTTATTTTGTAATTTTGTCCATAAATTTTGTTTGCGTTAATTTCCAATCACGTTCTGCGCCAATATACACTCTAGTTGTGCCGAGCGCGTGACACATATATACGCCACATTTTGTCACTAGGTGGAACAAATCGGCCCGTCAGTAGATTGGGAATAACGGTCATTATTATTAAAGAATTATAAGCACTTCCCCTACCGAGAAAACGGCTGCAAGCAAAGCTTGGCGTGTACATTCCTATTTATTTATTTATTTATTTATTTATTTATTTATTTATTTATTTATTTATTTATTTTCTTTCTTTCTTTCTTTCTTTCTTTCTTCATATGGATTCATTCATATGGCTCCAATATCTTCACATCATCTTTTTTTCTGAGCGTGCACGTGTTACAGGCGCGCGCCTTGCGCTTGGTTACTTGAAGCGCAGGAGAAGTGAGCGCGCGCACTGCTCTCAGGATGACCTTCTTTTTTTTTTTTTCTCGTACACCAACTTCAACACCGACGGCGACACGAATCAGCCAATACAATATTCGCTTGAATATAAGTTAAAGGTAGTAAACTTAGCTATACTGAAGGCATACTCATAACCGCGGCCATCTTGTGATTACTGCGTTATACATGGCAAGCGTGTGCAGCCCCCGAAACGCGCCAATCCTTAAGATTTCTTCCCTTCCAGTTTTCTTCCAGTTTTATCAAGCTCTTCTCTAATTTCTGGCCTGCTTTACCGTAAACGCCTGCTGCTCACATCTGCCGTAGCTACGTTAATGCTTCCATACACTTCGAATGGCAGTGCTTTTGGAGATTGGACGTCTCGCGCAGCTGTAGCTGGGTGAATATTTCGACGCATTGTGCGGGATCGTTTTCCGGAATTTCGCTGAAACTAGAATATGCCTCATCCTGTTGACAATATTTGCTCCTGGTCATGTATGTTTAGACCCCGTTGCCTTCTCAATTAGCGTGACAATGACCTCCGTGTTTTGTGGAGCTTTCCCCTCTCACTTCCTGTTTTTAGTGTATTTAGAATCGGGGGTTTGTTTCCGTCCTTTACATTCAACGCACATGTGTTTGCCGCGATTTCTTTTTTTAATTACTTCTGGCTGTTCGTTCACACTGTACACAGATTGTGCTTGGATGCCAACTTTCTTTACATCTACCTCTCTTCCACGGTCACGCTTTTGAAGCACAAAAGCTCGTGCCCCTTAGCAGTTCACTTTTATCTATTTTCCTGAGCCTTTGATACGAACTTACTTCGCTTTTCGATTCTCCTGCTTCAAATGAAGCACGACACATATAAGCCATTAATACGACATTGATCGTTTTATCATTGGCCCCAGTGCCAATCTGCCCATTGACGTTGGTTAATTTACAACCTCTCGGGTATTAAGCTCATTCTTGAACTTGCGAATGTTAGCACTGGTGCCACTACTTCTTTCTAAATTGCTCCTACAGTCGTTGCATGCTTCATTATCTTTGCATTGCGCGTACCCTTCAGTCTCAGATTATATTTGTGTGTATTTGAGTAGGTGCTTTCTTGTGAGCCCCGGTATCGGCTGCTGTATCTTTGCTAATTACTAGCAAATGGTGCGAATACCAACCACGAACTGTATAAACTTACATACACTCTATTCCACTTTGCGAGAGCGCAAAGTGGAATAAACAAGCGGTCACCCGATGGGCTCCACTGAAAGCCCCACGGCAAAGCTTGACAATGTTCGCATTGGACGTATTCGTTCTCTTCAACAAGCAACCGCGTGGTTAGTGCGCACTTGATCTGGGAATCTTGCGGTCTCTCTTGATTCTGAGGGACCAATGCGGTCTGAAGACCGCGCAAGTTCTTAAGGATATTCGATGACCACACACATGGATGCTCCGATCGCACTGCGGAGCCTTGTCATCGAAGGTGGTTTGCGGAGTGTTTGAAATGTTCTTTGTCCTCGTGTGCCCTGTTTGAACACCCTGATCATGACAGTATGCTGTACCAACAAGTCCAACATGCAATTTTGGCTAGTAAAACTTCTGACTTGGTAATAGAAAGTTATTGCGTTCATTATACTTATTTAATTTAGTGATGCAATCGCCCTAGATTGGCCGACGAACTCAGAAAAGACGTCGAAGGAATGTTCTGCGGTAAAGCAGCAGATGAAGGCATAACAGCCAACTTGATCAAAGACGGAGGAGATACTATATTTAAAAAAAAAATGCGTCACTGTTCACAAAATGTAGCAAGACATAGCGTACCGTTCAGCTCGAGAAATGCTAATATAATCCTAATACACAAGAAAAGTGGCATGAAAGAGTTAAATAAATACAGACCAATCAGCCTACTCTCAGTAATGTACGAGCTGTGAATGGGAAAATTAGCATCCACTCATTTGTAGCAGAAGGCTACAAGGAAATCCGTCCGGATCTCTCAGAAATGAAAGCCTCTTCGTTGCCGAAAAATTCGTCCTAGTCCTGTGTTCGAACCCGGAACCAACGCCTATCCGGGGCGCTCGCTCTGCCAATTGAGCTAACCAGAAGGCTAGCGATGGACAGGGCGAGGGCGAATCTATCGACAATTCGAAGCACATGGGCGTGAATATGATGAGGCTTTGAGACAAATAAGAGGCTTTCATTTCTGAGAAGTCCATACGAATTTCCTAGTAGCCTTGTGGTACAAACGGGTGGATGCTAATTTTCCCATTCATAAACGTTACTCCACCGCGCGGGTTTCCTCAGAACTCATTTGCCCATATGTACAAACTATTTACGTCAGTAATCTCTGCTAGTACATGAGAAACACTCAACATTGACTAACCTGCATGGCAAGCTGGTTTCGGGAAAAAAACACTAAGAAATGGTTCATAGCAATTAATCTGATAACTGAGAAATTCGGTGAGCATAAGAAACCTGTTCATATGACCGTTATAGATTGCGAGAAAGCATTTGGTTCCATAGAAATAAAAGCAGCTCTAGAGGCTTTAGGTAAACAAGGGGTACCTGAGATGTACGTGCAAACCATATGTAACGTCTGTAAAGATTGCACAGCCATCCTACTTCTCCACGAGAGGAGCAAAAAGAAAAATTCCAGTCAAGAGAGGGGTCAGACAAGAAGATGCGATGTCTCCGATGTTATTTACTGCATATTTACAGGAAGTGTTCAGGTGCTTAGACAGGAAAAAAGGGGAATCAGAATTTACGGAGAATATGTCGGCAACTTAAGATTTGCAGACGACATGGTTCTCTTTAGCAGTGACGGTGACGAACTACAAAACATCGTTGGTGACCTAAACCGCGAAAGTGTTAAAGTGGGGCTAAAAATTAATAGGAAAAATCCAAAATTATGCTCAGCAGCCTAGCTAAAGAAACAGGAGTTTAAATTAGCAAACAGCCTTTAGAATGTGTGAACGAGTACGTATACCTTCTAAGGCAATTAACAGGATAGCCTACCCATGAAAAGGAAATTCTCCGTTTAATAAAGATGGGCTGGAGCGCATACGCGAGACATTCGCACATCATGACTGGAAACATGCGGCTGTCACTTAAGCGAAAAGTACTTAATCAGTTCATTCTCCTACTACTAACATACGGTGCAGAAACCTAGAGGATAACGAAAAAACTCGATATGAAATCTAAGAGCACGCAGCGTGCAATGGAACGAAACATGATAGGTGTAACGCTACCAGATAGCAAACGAGAGGAAGGGATCAGGGATCAAACAGGAGTAGCTGATATTCTTATATGAATTAAACGAAAGAAGTGGACCTGGGCGGGACATGTCATGCGGTGGAATGACAGCATATGGACATTAAGAGCGACGGAATGGATACCAAGAAAGGGAAAACACAGCAGAGGCAGGCAGAAGGTTAGCCGGAACGATGAAATGAAGAAATTCAACTTAATAAGCAATTAAATCGGGCTAGTTGGTAAGGATCCATCTTTATAGGAAGCGCTAAACTAGACGACCGACAAACCGACAGGTGTCTCGTCTTTATTGTGACTGTCGGTCGTTTAGTTTTGCGCTTCCCATGAGGATGAAGAAATTCTCAGGCATAAAGCGGAACCAGCTCGCTCAGGACTGCTGCTGCTGCTGCTGCTGCTGCTGCTGCTGCTGCTGCTGCTGATGATGATGATGATGATGATGATGATTGGTTAGACCTGTCAATGCCGCGCGAGGTTCGTGAGTCATGGTTGGAATTAATCAGGCATTGGGGTTACGATATCGCCGTTCCATTCAGTTATAAGTAGAGCTTAAACGTAATTAATGCTCAAAAGGATCGACTGGTGGGCTAGTTGGTAAAGCATAACTTTTCAAGTAATAGCACACAGCAAACACAGACGAAGAAGAGAACGAGCGCTATGTGCCGTCTAGTTCTCCTCTTCGTCTGTGTTTGCTGTGCGCTATTACTTGAAAAGTAATTCAAGCGTAGGTGCGGTACCAGGAGCACCTGGGATTGATATACGACAAAGGAGACACAGCATACTCCCCTCGCAGCTTTATGTAATTGATTGCTGTCCACGGTGTCACTATGGTCAGGCAGGCGCTGCAACACAACACTTTTGTACAAATCACCCCTGTAATTATGTCAAGAGTTGGCCAAAATGTTCCTGGTGGTATACCTCCTCCACACGCTCTAAATTTCGAGGTCACATTATCGGACTCGAATTAGTAAACATTACTGCGGTTTTTCCCTGTGCAGGATTGCAAGGGTATTTCTCTTCTGGTTAACCTCCTTGCCTTCCGCACAACTTTTATCTTTCTCTCTCTCTCTCGCAGATGGTGACAAAACTACGCGATGTGCAGCTGTCGTTTTGTGGCAAAGTTGTGATGATTGAGACTGCCACATGCACGAGCGGCGTTCACTCGCTGTGCCTTAGCCACAGTGCTGTGTGTCCCTAAGCAAGAGACCATGGTTTGATTCCCAGCCACGACGTTTACATTCACATGGGGGCAAAATCCAAATAAATAAATAAATAAATAAATAAATAAATAAATAAATAAATAAATAACGCCGTTTAGGCGCATGTTGGAAAGTCCAAGGTGGTCAAAGTTAATGTGGAGTCCTACACTGCGGCGTCTCATAGCCATACCTTAGTTTTGACACGCAAAACCACAGAGTTGAACTTTAGCAAAGGCATACTTCACGCACCGATGACACGTCACGAAGACATGCCGAAGTATGGAAGACGATGACATGGCGCTTACAACAGAGCGTATTTTCATGCATGCCTTATTTCAGTAAAGCGCTTTGTTTTGAAATTTGTGCTGTGCTTGGGCAGTAGAGGAATACTCTGTTCATCAAGCCACGTGGTTACCACTGTTGTAGGTTGACGACTGCTGAGGTGCTCGTACATGCATTTCCTCAATCATTTCTCACCCCTCTTTATTTTGTGAGGCTTCAGGGGCAGAAGGGCATCATAAGTAGGATAAGGCATTTAGATTTCTTTGAAACGGACGCATATTGTCATTTGCAGTTAACTTATATTGGAACATTTTTCTTTTTTACATTGGTGTGTGAAAGGGTGGTATTTAGACTCGAAAGGCCAGTTGTCATTTTGTATCGTTTGTTTCTTTCTTTTGCACGCACAGATGTCTTTGCCGCGCGGACGGTAGTGCGCACAAAGGGCATTAAGATGGGAACTATAAGAATATATGGGAAGAACTAACAATCCTAGGCAATCACCGAACGCGGCAGAACGAGAGGATGCATACGAACCTCGCTTGAAAAGGTATGGCTGACGACAAATGAAATGTATAAGAACAATGTTGTATCCGTTTGGTTCGTTTTTGTACTCCCATAGAGTGTCGCTGGGGGACACATCGTGGAAACATCTGCGAGAGCCATATACCGCTCAAGCAAGCGCGACCGCGCACGGGAATAGTTCTTTCGCGTAGATAACCCTCATCTATGCTGCAGCACCGCTGTGTAGCAGCTTCGGCTGCTGCTGAATTTTCTTCGTTATCGCACACAGCCGCTGCGTAACCACGACGTCTATACGAGCGGCCAGGCAGTCGACCTCCTGGAATGAAAGAATTTGCTGGGTATTGCAAGTTCTTAAGGACCAAAGCTTAGACATGGTTCCTGTGAGGTGTGACCACAGAGAAAAAAGAATAAGGAACCGTTCGCTCCCTCGTTTCACAGTCAGCGAAGAGACATCTGCAGCAGAGAGGAACGGCGGTTAAGAATAGTAATGGCCTTGCGAAAAAAGTTGGCACGTTATGCGTGTCGCGGTTATTGGCATTGAACTTCGCGTAGAAACGTGTCTGCATGTACTTGAAGTACCGGGAGAAGTTCCGCAAGAGACGTCTTATACGGGAATTACAGAGCTCGTAGAGGCTCTGCTTCTGTCAGTGTCCACAGTGCCGTTTATCACTTTGTTTCGTGTTTTCGGCTTGCTAGAAATGCTGGTCTATTTAATTTCTGGCCCTGCTATATGAGCAACACTTCATTGACGAGGCATATTAAAATTTTAAGGCATAAGCTCCTTGCTGGGGAATTGCGACACAGAACAAATAATTTAAGGCAACTGCTTATTGGGCTTGTATACTGTTTCTGTAGCCCCATGGTGGCATAGTGGTTATGGCACTCGACTGCTGATCCGAAGGTCGCGGGATCGAATCCCGGCCGTAGCTGTCGGCTGCATTTCGATGGAGACGAAATATTGAGGCCCGTGTACAGTGCGACGTCATTGCACGTTAAAGAATCCCAAGTGGTCGAACTTACCGGAGCTCCTCCCCTCTTTTCACTACGGTGTCTCTCACAATCATACCGTAGTTCTAGGACGTTAAACACCAGAAATCGATCAATGTATTCCTGTTGGAGCCAAGAGTGTTAACGCCGATACTAGAGCATATTCTCAATGGCAGATAACTGAAATAATACCATGTGAACTACTGCAACGTGACACGTCAACTCGCTTCGAGATGCGGGAACCATGCATACGCGTGAAAGCCCAAACACTTTAAATATCTCGGCGTTTCTTGGCCTCCCGAGTTAAGGTAGAGCTTCCACGGTGGTCTAGTGTCTGACACTCGGTTGCTGATCCGAAGGTCGCGGGATCGAACCCCAACCGTGGCGGCTGCTTTCTGTTGGAGGCGAAATATTGATCGAGGTTTTGCCACTCATGGACATTATAGGATTCTGGGGGTACTTTTCCACTGCTGTAATACAGGAAATCTTTGGACCACTGAGCTTAAAAAGGCAATGGCCCAATCTGTTGAACACCTTAAAGCCCATATCAAATAAATTTGGCGGCGCTCGACAATCAGCCTGTACCACAATCGTCAGATACATTGCGATCAGCAAAACTAATTACGAGGGCACGGTTATATCCTTACCAAGAATTAAGAGCCGAGAAAACTTTGCTGGTGCTCCATCGACATATTCTGATGACTATCACAGGCCTCCCAAGGTTCAAAACATACTTAAACTGGAACAGTTAACGCCTATGCCGACCATCGAAGACATCCCGAGAAATGCCCAGACATCGTTGCATAATCGTTTGCACCTCACAATGCAAGGACGGGACACCTTGCTTTGGGGCACCAGACGAATTCGCACACGTCCATGACACACCGCAAATGAAGACAACTCCCTTGCTTTCCCTCGCCTCTTCCCCTCCAAGACATCTGCTCCACTAGCCAGTGGAGCCTCTGCAGCTAGACAAACTTTCTCGCCGGCACAGTCAATGCAGTAATGATGCAATATTCACTGACGCCGCGCACGACCGAGAACACCTGGCCCTGGCGTTGTACAAACCTTCGACAGGTGCTACATATGCACATTGGACCATGCAACCCCTATACATGCGGAACTTTTGGCCATCTGGACCGCCTTACAGGACAACCCGGTGCCATCAACTATCTATACTGACTCATTTGAAGCACTGAAGGAAGTCAAGAATCCCAATACAGAAGACATCACAGCTCTGCGCATCCGTCAGATTCTCCAACAGAAACAGAAGAATGGCATTGACGCTAGAGTTCGCTGGATGCCGGAACACAGGGAACCCAAGGGGGAGGTAACGAGGTGGCATACAGTCTGGCCATCTCAAACGCTGGAGTTCTGCCTTATCATCTCCAACCTCTCTTGCACAGGACTCCCGATCAAGTCGACCCCCCATACGTGAATGCGACACTCCCACTTTTACATGGCACGTCTGCGAAGCTTTCTCAGATTCCTTAATCGCGAAAGACTCAAATACGTCACGCCTCATCGCATCTTCAAGGACCTTGCCCTGAGTCGATCCCAAAAAATATTTATAAACAAAGTGCTGTTAAACACAGCCACTACCCCGGACATAATCCATAAATGGCAGATTGTCGCTGACAAAAAGAGGGGCAATGACACATTTGCCCGCTGCGTATGCACCTTTTGCCGCTGTTTCTGCACAGCAGACATAGACCAGCTCGTTCTCCACTGCCCTACTTTTCGCCCTCATCGAAAAAATAGCGATATATATTCTCAAACTCAGATCTGCATACTCTACGAAAGGATATACTTGAACACCCTGACCGTCTCTCTCCATAGTGACCTTCGGTCCTCCTTTTCTTAACAGATGAATTGCATCATCATCATCATCATTGATGTTTTGGGAGGCAGCACCCCAGAAATTAGAGCTAGGGTAGAGTTGCTGTATAGGCCTCTTTAAGCGTACGCAGTAAATAAGCTTGGGCATTGCTTGCAGTCACTTATTCCTGACTGCATGCGATGTTCCGCCACGACACCATCAGGTGCCGGCCCATATATAAGGGAGTCGCGCGCTACATTCTTGGTCGAAGCAGCTGCACCAAAGCGGAAACACCAACATATCGGGCGTCGTCTTTATTCAGTGTGGTCTTGAAGGGCGTGTATTTTTGACAATGATTTATATTCAGGTACCGTTTGTTCTTTTACTGCGTAGATCTTCAGAGAAGAAAGCCAGCAACCAGCTCCTCCGTAAAGGTATTTGTCTGCTATTTAGAATGCGCGTTCCGCCAAACGTTCGCCGCATTAACAAGGAGCCGGCGCCCCTTTGATCAAGCGTTTACCGTAATTCCATCAAGCCGCACGCCACGGCAGTGCTTGTTACTAGCATAGAATTCATGATGAGTTGAAATCGTATGCATGGTATGCTGTAGCGGCTACAGCACATGTCACGAAATAGCGTCCACTTCGTTGAGAAACACGGCATCGTGTCGGAAACGCAGCCCCGAATTCAACCACGTAAAGGAAGCATCACGCACAGCGGAATCAACAGCAAAGCTGACGTCACATGACCGCCGCCAAAGGTGCGTTATCTAGACGATTGAACAATGTTCTCGAAGAGCGGGTGTTGCCATAGCGTTACCTCATGACGCAATGCCGCTTCACTAAGGGAGGAGCGGGAGAGCACGTACGAACGCTAACCGCAAGAGTCGCGGGAGAAGAACGTCCATGGACGCGAGCTGGCAGCTTATGGAAACAGCTAGACAACTGTAGAGAACTTCACCGCCTTTGCGAGAGATAGAAGATTGCAGAGAACTCCGCCGCCTTTGTGAAAATTAAGATCAGGTGACTCGCGGCGAATCCTACAGAAAACTAGCAACAATTTAAGGAAGCTTCGCCGAGAAGCATTTGTCAGTAAAGCACCCATCATGAATCAGTTGGTGGCCAAGACTAGGTTATGAACTAATACTGCATGCTTCGCGACCTGGGAACAAATTTGGTGGCTGCCTGAGTGAATTCGACGAAGCACGAGAACGATACTTGACCGACCAGCAGCACAAGTCCCGTGACGTCGGTGGTACGATGCTCCTTGTTGCCTCGGGCGGTTAGGACCCTTTACTGCTTGCTTATTGTAATGCACCGCATGTGCTTATATGTTTTGTGCTGGTAGGTAATTGGATCTCGTGTCGTGTTGTAAGCCATCTGTTTTGATCTGTATTGTTGCTAGCTCTGTTTGTGCATGTATGTATGAATATATTTGTTTGGTTTTGGGTACACTTGGCTTTGACTCGGTCTTTGCACCACGGCTGGCGTTCTGCTGGCGCACCAAATAGACCTAAACTAACTGTTCAAGCTTTCGTGGGGCCTTTTAGGGGAATAGATGCGTCATTTCTTGGAATATTCCCAGCGATTTCTTCCCGTGAATCTACAGCTCGGAACTGGTGACAGCATATATATAAATTGCGTAGACACGCCCTCTCACAGTTGAATGTGAACCCTGACGCACCTACTGGTGCCAGGACGTCTTTCAAGAGAAACGCGTATACTTAGGTTTTACGTTACAAAACCAATGGCGACATTACCATAAAGCACGCCTTAGCAGGGGACTCCAGATTAATTTTGACCACCTGGGATTATTTAACTCCCATTGACGTCTAAGTGTACTTCTGCATTTCGCCTCACCTTAGTAGTGCCACTATGCCTTCATCAAAACACCATTGGAACTTTCGTTCATTTTTTGGCCAATTATATATAAGTAATGGCGCTAATAAAGAGCATAGCCCGTATACAAATCTTTTATATTGTCACACAGTTCATTATCTTGTGATGAAACAAATCTGTGCCCTCCTCCACAAACCATTCTATAACTGTATGCTGTATGATAGATAGGAGATCGCCATTACACTTACAAAACAGGCAGTAAACCGTATAAGACGAGCTGGCCGTACTTCCAAATAGACATATTTAGGTAGGCTGA
Organism: Hyalomma asiaticum; assembly: GCA_013339685.2. Lineage (NCBI taxonomy): Eukaryota > Metazoa > Arthropoda > Arachnida > Ixodida > Ixodidae > Hyalomma > Hyalomma asiaticum. The sequence continues at coordinate 284,940,984 of CM023481.1, read as the reverse complement.
GAAAAGATAAACAAACACCCTGATATTTCTTGCAGTGACTTTAAGTGCATAACTTGTGAAGATAACCTACAAACCTCTTGCACGTTGTGTGACGAGCTGCCGCTACGCACTGATGAAGAAAAAATAGCGAAATATACTTTGTGCTGCAGGCTCTATTCATTGCCAGAGAGGAAATATATTTCAAGTGAATATGCATTATTTTCTTTCTCTTCCGTTTTGTTATAGTAGAAGTTATGCCATCTATGTTCATCATATATGATGCACCGTGTGGCGAGGTGTTAGAAAATTGATTGATTGATTTGTAGTGGCTTACGTCCCGAAACCAGCTATGATTCTGAGAGACGCCGTAGTGGAGGTCTCCGGAAATTTCGACCACCTGGGGTTCTTTAACGTGCACTGGCATCGCACATTACGCGGGCCTCAACATTTCGCCTCCATCGAAATGCAGCCGCCGCCGCCGGGATTCGATCCGACCTTCGTATCAGCAGCCGAGTGCCATAACCACTAGACCACCCGTGGCGTGGCAAAGAGTTGTTAGAAGAGGGAGATACCTCAGTTAATGTCGAATGCAGGATTGTCCAAAACTGAACGTTCCTTACACGGCATTGCCACAAACACGTTACTTCTCATGCATGATAATTGTTCACACTCTGTCGTCGTCAGTGCAACAGTGTACTTGAGCAGACACTACGTGGGCCGCAGCAGATACATCTCAGGCCAATGGTCTGAAAGGCCATAAGGCCATAGGTAAACCCGCGAGAATAAGGAAGCAATTGACGAAGTGGTAGCGATGGCAGCATTATTGCTCCACGAAGCTCGTGGTTACGCCGTTTACTGTTGCTGCGGGAAAAAAATAGAATTAAAAAAAAAATGTAATGCAGACAATAAATGAGCAACGTCGGCGTCGTCCAAGGAACAGTGAAAGAATAAGTGAAAGAATAAGCACAGTAAGTCTACTGAAGCCGGCAGAAAGACTCAAGGATAAAAATTCGTCACGTGACCGTGAGCGGGAAGAATACGGTCCGCTGTATTCTGAAAAATACTAGAGGGAAGTGTGGCGCTAGTGTCTATGAGGGCTTCAAACAAGGTGGTTCAGCCAGCATGGGAATGATAGATATCAAAGTCAAAGTCAAAGTCATTTATTATTCTATGATACATAAAAATGGGAATACAGAAAAATATGCAGACGAGGGTCCCATAGTCGAAGACTGCAGCGGGACCCTCGGTTAATAATAGTTCACAAGAAGTAATAAAAGGAAAACAGCTAGCAGGTGAACAGCAACAACAACAAAAAAAGGAAACGCAAAAAAAGACAAAAATATCCAATAGTACATATACTGAAACGCAGTGGCAAAGTACAATAATCGAAAAAAAAAGTAATTATAATACAAATGATCCATTGTGATGATCGAAAAGAAGCATATAAGTAGCGATATGCTGAATTGGGTTAATTTACATTTCCAAGTTAAAAACAGTTTAATGGCATACTTGAATGAATTAAAAGATGAAGTATTCACAGACAGGGGTAAATCATTCCACAGTTTTATGGCAGTAAATGCCGAGGTCATTTTGCCGTAGTTAGTATGTACAATAGGCAAAAGAAAGTTAGATCTATGTGCAAACCTGGTATTATTTGTATTAGTAAGATATCTAGAATCAATAAAATCGTATGAGAGCTCTTGATTAAGCAGTTTATGAAACATAATAGCGAGATGATACCTAAACAAGCCTCCTATATTTAATATGTTGTGGTCACGAAGTAATGGAGACGCATTGGTGAAGAAGTTGCTGTTAGTGATGATGCGAATGGCTTGGTTTTGCAAGTGCTGAATAGATGATAAATGGCAGTGATACGTATTACCCCAGGAGACAATGCCGTAGATCATGTGACTGTGAATGAAGGCAAAATATAATGATAATAACGCACCTTTAGAGAAATATGATTTTGATCTAATTAGTGCTCTTATACCGAATGTACCACATGGATTTGCCTAGTCTTCGTTCTTCTGGCTTCATACGGCTTTGCGACTTTAAAGAGTGGGTCGTTTACGACGAAATATTGCACTAAAACGGCAGAGTTTGCGATAATTATGTACGTGCACAGGCACCTGTTGCTTTTTCGCGGTTAGAAAAATACCGAACACTCAGAAATTTAGCAATATTACGCGATAATGGCAATGTTGCCTCCTCTACTTGTGCCCAGATTTAGGGGCGTCCATAAAGCTTTAAGTTTCAGATATAACCGTGTTCGAACTTAAAATAAATATCTTTGCTCTTGTAAGTGACATGTGAATGTTTTCAAACATGTAAGAGGTGGGTGCGTCCATAGAGTTTCCTACTAAAATACTGGAGGGAAAACTGGCGCTAGTGTCTGCGGGAGTTTCAAAGAAGGCGGTCGAGCCAGCATGGGAATGATGGATTTGCCTAGTCTTTGTTTTTCTGGCTTCATATGGCCTTGCGACTTCAAAAAAATAGGTCGTTTACGAGAAAATATTGCACTAAAACGGAAGACATTGGAATAACTATGCGCGTGCGCAGGTACCAGTTGCTTTTTCGCAGTTAGAAAAATACTGAACGCTCAGAAATTTAGCAATATTGTGCGATATGGCAATGTTGCCTCCTCTGCTTGTGCCCAGATTTAGCAGCGTCCATGCGGGTTGAAGTTCCAGATATATTTGAGTTCGAACTTAAAATAAAGATTTTTGCTCTTGTAAGTGACGTGCTGACATTTTCAAAAGTGTGAAACGAAAATATGTCTTCTAAATACAACAAACGGGCTTTCGCTCGCTTCTGTTAGTGCAGGGCAGGTGCTCCACTGTATTTTTACAAACTATATGCACGGGTCAAGCCCCTGCGCGAGACCGTAGCAGAACCGTAGTATCGCCCATCGCTTGGTGGTTGCTTTTGTGAAAAAAACGTGGTGTTTAATAAACAACCGTGCCGTTAAATTCCGTCGGAAACTGCGCCTGAGCTTCGATTTGAGCTGACCTTTTAGCGTCGACCGCAGGCACGTCTGCCTATCGCCGCTACGCACGATAACTGTGCGCTTGCTTGGGGCATTCGTTCAGCGTAGAATTAATCAGACAGCGGAATTGAAATGCTCTAGTACAAGATATACGGACAGCCTTGTCACAAGGGATGTATGTCAGCCGTAAAAGCGACCGTACGCTTACAGAATCTGTCGCACCTGATACAAAAAAAAAAAAAAAAAGAAGGCAGCGAAATCACATCGATAAGGTTCGCAAGACGCAGCCCAAATAGCCGTAAAGTGGGGTAAAATACCACTGCAAATAATATGTGTAGCTATTCATCAACAAACACAACAACAAAACACTGCATGGAGCCTCATCATAGCAAATCACTTTAGTACATGCGACAGTGTGATGATGTCTAGCGGTAAAGAGTACACTACAGCCGCTGCCTTCGTCACGTAATGAAAAAGTGTAGTAATGTCACTCGCGTCACTGACGCTAAAAAACAGGAATAAACAAATCCACCAGAACGTTTGAAGCCGCAGGCAAGCAGACTAGACAAATCCATGTCATACCCATCATTCCCATGGCATCTTCACGATCACAGCGCCAGTTTTCCCTCTAGTATTTTAGTAGGAAACTCTATGGGTGCGTCTTCTAAATATAACAAACGGGCTTTTGCTCGCTTCTGTAAACGCACGCAAGTGCTCCACTGCATTTTAACGAACTACATGCGCCAAGCCGCTGCGCGAGGCCGTAGTGGCCGCACTGGCCGCACCATCAGCGCTGTATCGCCGAACGTTTGGTGGTTGCTTTTGTGCAAAAACGTGATGTTAAATCAAACAACCAGTGCCGTTAAACTGCGTCGGAAACTGCGCCTGAGCCTTGATCTGAGCTGACTTTTTGAGCGTTGTTAGCCCGTGTACTGTGCGATGTCAGTGCACGTTAAAGAACCCCAGGTGGCCAACATTTCCGGAGCCCTTCACTACGGCGCCTCTCATAATCATAGCTGGTTTTGGGACGTAAAACCACTGAAATCAATCAAATCATGAGCGCTGTTAGCAGGCGCGTCTGCGTATAGTCCAGTCGGCGTCTGCTAGGCAATATAACTGTGCGCCTGCTTGGTGCGTTCGGTCGGCGTTGAATTTATTAGATAGCGCAATTAAAATGCTGTAGTACAAGATATACGAACAGCCTCGTCACAAAGAATGTACGTTAGCCGTGAAAGCGGCCCCACGCTAGCAGTTTCTGTCGCATCTGATATAAAAAAGAAAAAAAAAACAGCAAGGCCGCATCGCTGAGATTCGCGAGACCGCGGCGGAAATATATGTAAGATTAGGTCAAACACCGCTGCAAATAATGCGTGCGGCGATCAACGAACACAACACCGAAAGAGACTGCATGACACCCAATCATTGCAAACGACGTTAGAAAATGCGGCAGTCTGATGCTCTCTAGCCGTAAAGCGTGCAGTACGGTGGCTGCCTTCGTCGCGTACGAAGCAGTGTAGTAATGACGTTCGTGTCACTAGAGCTACAAAACAGCGATAAACAAATCCACCAAAACGTTTGAAGCTGCTAGCATGAAGACTAGACAAATCCATGTAATAACCATCGTTCCCATGGCGGTTTCACGATCGCAGCGCCAGAGCTGCCTCCAGTATTTTGTAGGAAACTCTATGCAGCGGACAAAGAGGTAAAGATTTCACTCCTTATTGGGCGAACTTTCGCCCGACAGAACAGAGGATAACAGTACAATGATAGCCACGAGCTCAGTCATCGGTCGTGGGAAATCCGATATTTCGGTGAAACGCGTCGGCTTTTGTACATGAATCATCGTACCACATTCCAACGTTATTGCTCGTGCTCGTGTAAGTTCCAGAATGTAGGCAACGATTGCGTTGAGCATGAAATCACAGCACAATATTGGGAAACGCTCGTGTAGGCTCCGACGCAATCAGGCGCGCCCTGCGTCGAACGATAACGTGTGTTTCACCGCTGAAACACGGTCACAATGGGAAGGAAAAGCTGAGTACGCGTACCAATATGGAAGAATATCATCTGTGCCCCGTCACGGTGGTCTAGTGGCTATGGTACTCGGCTGCTGATCCGAGGGTCGCGGGATCGAATCCCGGCTGCGGCGGCTGCGTTTCGATGGAGGCGGAATGTTGAGGCCCGTGTGCTGTGCGATGTCAGTGCACGTTAAAGAACCCCAGGTGGTCGGAATTTTCGGAGACCTCCACTACGGCGTCTCTCATAATCAGAATTGGTTTTGGGACGTTAAACCCCACATAAGCAACAACTATCTGATAAACGATATATAAGTTCTTCTAGCACTCGGGATGCCTTTGTCCAACTGTGCTTGATCCATCAGGAATAGCTAGACGAACAACGCTCATTAGACGCACAGGCATTCCTCTTCGAGGAAACAGGCGTCTGTGCTCTGCAGTAATGTCAGGGCCAACTTTACGTCGCACGGTGAGCTACTATTCAGTATCCACAGTGCTTTCGAGTGTTCTCGCTAGACCATGTTAAGGATGCACCCACTCACGAATTTTGCACAGTCGTTCACAGTGTGTGGGATCTGCAGGATTTTTATTATCGTTAATCGTGACGTAACTGAGGAGCATGCCATGTTACTGAAGTCGTAACCTATCAGTCATGTTGCTTTCGTTATATCTGCTGAAAAGTGTGTAGGAGTCTTTGGCTATTTCATTTGATCTTTATATATTCACTAACGAGAAAATAAACTGACACGGCGCATTAGGAATTATAACAGAGCTAATTATGATGCAGTTAACGACGAGATGGCTCATTATTAGGGGCGAAGCTCCTTATGGCGTCACCTGGGCGGTTCTCGGTGCATCCTGCGTAGCCAGTGGCGTCTCCCTTAGCATACAATAGATGGCGCTGTCCCATAGAGATGCATGCAAACTGCAGTTGGGTGACGATACACTAGATGGCGCTGTACGCATTCTGTGTCGTCATCTCCATTTCTCGTCTAGTTTCCTAGATGGCGCTGTCCCATAGAGATGTGTGCATATTAAAAAAATTCCGAAAGTTGTGTCCGAAGCGCGGAATGGAACCAGGCACCCCTCGCTTCCGAACGCGCGGCGCTAGCCACTACGCCACGAAGCGCACATGGACACATGCACCACGATGACAGTAAATACCCAACATTAACGAAAGACTGCGCGTTTCTAACGCGTTTGTGCTAGCACGTTACGGCCCGTGTAAGAAGCTGGTGTAAGACGCTGTGGCCTCTCCGCCTTATACTCTCTCAGCAGTCATGTGACGGCGTCGGCAAACGCGGTGCGCGTTCCGGCCTGTGTAAGGGGCTGCGTAAGACGTCTTTACATGATGATCGACTGGGCGAATTACACGGAAGATTCACGGTTTACCGATGATTCCCTCCGGAGCTTCGCCCACTCATCATCATTCACCCCGTGGATATGCTGTGATTTTTTTGATTACTTTATTATTGCTTTCGAAAACCCAACCGTAACGTCTAACTAGAACCTTTTTCTGTACAAAATTCATGAACAAACGGACAGGTCACCAGTTCATAGCTAGCTAGAATATGCCGCTGCTGTATGGGACCAGAGGTCAGCTGATATAATAAATGCTCTTGAACTAATCCAAAACAATACTGCTCGCTTCATTATTCGCAACTACAACCGTCACGCTAGCATTGCTGTCATGAACTCACTCGAACTGCCTTCTCTCTCTTCTCGTCGTAAGCTTTTCGGCCTGTGTCTATTTCACAAAATTCTATCATCATATTCAACCTCTTCGTGACACGCTTATTTTCCCCTTCCCACGTTTGGACAAGGATTGATCATTCTAATAAAGTTGGTGTTTTGTCATGTCTAACGAAAACATGCAGTGACCCATCTGTCCCCCAGAACATCTGTAGACTGGAACCGCCTTCCCGTGTCTGTGGCCGTCAACACCGATCATCACTTATTTTTGTTCTGCTTTAGCTGACATTATATAACGAAGGAAACCAACTTACCTGTTCTTTGTACTTCACCTTCGTATTTTAGCTAGCATTGTATGTGTAAAGAAAATCATGTTTCATCCCCGTCCATGATGTCTTTGGCGCGGACTGTATTACGATATAAAGCAATAAAACTAATAAACTTAATACTAACGTGAGGCAGTTTCTTTTAGTAAGTAATACAAAATTTTGTTTCTGAAGACACCTATAATCTCGCCATCTACTGACGGTTCATATTTTTTCTCATCGTAAATGGCTATGACGCACTTTGTAGTTGCACCAATGCCTTGTCATCCAACTTTCCGGCGATTCTCTGTAGCTTTACGATGTGGCGTATTTAAACGATTTCTCTCTTTCTATCTTTCTCTATCAGTGTCTATTACACATTCATACAAAAGGGAAAAAAAGTATTTTAGCATTTTAGGTGAAACAGGCGAGAGGTGTGAAATTTGCCAACTCTTTTTCTCTCTGCCTCCGTCATTGTACCTGATGGCAAGTCATAAACTGGCGCCTAAATTTCTGTCGACTGACCTGGCGTGTAGTAGTGGCGCGCACTAGCTGTGCAGTAAGTGTAGAGAGCGTGTAGTAAGTGAGGCGCGCTAGCTGAGGCCTGGTGACTGTTCATGCTATGGATACAAATGAGAAATAGCTTGTATACTTAACTCGAGATTAGATCTATTACCCTTTAATTCAAGAGGCACTGTATGAAAAAATGTGCAGACGAAGACGTAGACAACGAAGAGAAATGAAAGGAGAAAGGAAAGAGAACAATGACACCGCGCAAACAAGCTCCATTTACTGCTGACGTCTTCTACAAGCGTAGCGCAGAAAGTTTTGTCGGTCGCAAGAAATAGAAGTATTTATCGCGAGGCTGCGCTTTCACATGGTAGCGCTGAATTTCATCCACAGATGCTTGGGAACTGCTCAGCTCGCCATTATGCTCATTCGATAGCGAAGCCGTGAAAAGATGTGTATTTTCTTTGTCCTGTAGATGACCCTCTGCAAAAAGGAAACAGAAAATACTTCGATATCCCCTCCGCAGTCAGTCTCTATCTATAATTGACAGTACTTTAAACCTCGTCGTTCGTAACTTGTATTCAAGTCCCCAGTCGATACAGAGGAAACTTTTGCTAACATTCTAAGATCGTCTCGCGTGGAGGGAGAAAACGCTTTCGCTAGGAGTACACATTTCATGGGCAAAAATAAAACGAAAAAAGAAAGGCGGCACGTGGGGTATGCACTTTTTCTGATTAAAATTTATTACAATGTTTCGAGAATCCGCACAATATTAGGACACGCACGTTAGATAAACAGTACACTGGGTTACGTTTCCGTATGTCATAGAAGTGGGAAGACAGTGAAGGGAACAATGCCCGTCCTTTGCGCTCGCGGTTCGAAATGACCGTTCTAGTTGACGCGAACGGCACTGCCAAGGTGCGGCCGCAGAAATTGCGTACTGGAAAGACGCTGAAGATGCCCTTGAATTCATAGATGAAATGTAAGAGAAAAAAGAAAGCAAAAAAAAATAAATCGACCAGCCTCGCAACTTCAGATAGATTGGCCGTGCGCATTTTACAGAAATAAGAATGAATCCGCCACATAGGCATCCTAATGCGTTCGCATGGGGTTATGGTGAACGAATTCAACCGTGATCCCTCGTTCGCCGAGGTGTGATTTATACAGGTGAGACCACAATTCACAGAACTGCGCGTCATGGCAGATCTGGACAGGTGAGCAGCATGTTACCGTCAACTGGTGGCGAAGTTCGAGACCTGCTGTTTTCTCAACCAGCAGAAAACGATTACGGTGCCGGTGCATCATTCTCAGGGTTACGCTCCCTAAGCACCAGCGGCTACAGAAGCTGTTCCATGAAACCGGCCTCGGTGGTCAGACGCCCAAGCCGGCTACTCCATCACAGTAGCAGCAACTGGGTACGACCGAGGCGGTCTTGACAGTCTCGTCGTCGTCATCGTCATCATGAACGACGCTACCACCGCCGTTACCCGGTCCTGTGCTAACTGCTGCCACGTTACACCCCCTAAGTTCTTGATCCCATCTGCCCACCTAACTTTCGGTCGCCCCATGTCAGACTTGCCTTCCTTTTGGAATTGACTCCGTTACCCTTAATGACCATCGGTTATCTTGCCTACTCATTACATGCCCTGCCCATGTGCATTTCCTCTTTTTGACTTCCACGAAGTCTCATTAACACGCGTTTGTTTCGTGATATACTCCGCTTTCGTTTGGTCCCTTAGTTTTACACGAGTTGCTCGCTTAGTCTTCCTTAGTTTAAGCTGAACCCTTTTCGTGAGCCTGCAGATTTCTGCACCATAAGTAATAGTGGTGTAGAAATCCCCTCTTAAGAACTGTACTCATTTCGAGACATATTGGTAGACTGTCTTTCATGATCTGAGAATGCCATGCCGAATGCATTGCATGCACCCCACTCTTACTCTTCTAGTTCAACATTATGGTTCGATCTGCGCTCACTATACCTGCCCCAAGTAGACGTGGTCCGGTCTGAGCCCCAGCGCCTCACTGTCTATCAGAAACCGGTGAGGCAATGTAGTGTCCGGAAAATATTTAAACAGATAAATACCCGAGAATCACAATGGTCATGGATTCACGGAAGACCTATCAAGCTAGCTAATTTAGCCGACAAAATCGCAATGGTATATTCTGAGTCCGTCGCAGTCATCACAAACAAACCGCCTCAGTTCAAACAACCTCAAGAGGTGAAGGATGAGATCTCGCGCTTAGTGGACCCAGTGGCAGGTCTACAGACTGTGTTTTGGGAAACGTGTCAGTCCTTTACTATACGGGTCAGGCAGCCACCTTCCAAGCGCCGAAGACATGCTGATACAATGGAAAGTACCCTCTTTGTGCAGTCACACCACGTACTCCGGACGCCCAAGCAGTGGATACGCAGCGAGTGCCTTTCAATGCCGCCTTGTCGCATGGACGTTTGATGCTCATTCATTGAAGATCAATACAAACGTTCTCCACATCACTGGAAGAGGAGGCCATGCGAGGGTCTTACGGTTCCACCACAGTTTAGAAAAGCAGCCGAGCCACCCTCCTAAGTCCTTCAGTAGCGCTAAAGTGCTATTGCGATATATAGGGGAAATGAAACGTTACGAAAGTGAGACACCGAGCTGCTGCGGTTTGATAAGTTCAGAAATACAGATAGGTTGTTTGTTCCTCCTGGCGCACTACTCACTTGTCTCACGCACGATGCACTTCAGTCGCGCTGGCTTCCCTAACAACAGGTTTTCTGACTGGGGTGCTAGGTAATCTGAAGAAGAGTATTTTAGTGGCGGTATTTAGCTCAGTCATTTAGTCGAGGCTTTTGAGCTAGCGTTGTTAACATTCTACAGAAAGTTACTCAAGAAGCTGTTTCATGCGCTAAGCGACCAGGAGATCCGCTACCACTTTAAGGTCGCCAACCCCTCCTATTCCTCCTTACAGTTTTTTTTTAATACCAACTTTGAAATTTAGTTGCGTGAGCAAGAGTTCAACACAGAAAATAAACCAGAAATAATATTCAAAGAAACTAATTATTATAATACACATTATAGTGTGGCGAAAACTTAAAACACACGAGGGTTAAGACAATTCGGAGCCGTAAAGCAATTTCGTATATGACGAGTGATTTTGAGAAGGACCAAATTCCGAAGGTTGTCCGCCTTAGTCTCTTTGGCTGACCTGGCAGTCACGGCACCTTGCTGCAGCGATGAATAAAGCGCATTACACGTCAAGGTGCTGCCCATTCTTCATTCCACACATGTGTTCTACAAAACACTGATTGATTGTTGGATCGATAGATTTGTAGAGTTTAGCGTCCCAAAACCACGATATGATTATGAGGGTTCTGGGGTTCTTTAACGTCCACCTGGGGTTCTTTAACGTGCACTGACATCGTACAGCACGCGGGCCTCAACATTTCTTCTCCATCGAAATGCTGCCGCCGCGTGTCCTATAAAACACATGTGCGGGGAAGAAATAAAGAAAAAAATCTTTTTTTTTTTTAATCTCTCCCTCAACGTAATCCGTCTGAGGCACATTTCTGAGTGCAGCAAGGTTGCAAAGTAGTTTATTTTGTGAAATGGAAAAAAAAAAAAAAAACGTAAGGAGGTGTTGCTTGCTAGGCGGCCTGTGGTCATATGAGGGTTTAATTTTAATAACACACTAAGGACTTTCTCTTAGAGGGCTCTCTCTCTCTCCTTGTAACCGCGAAAGAATTTCTTTGTGATCTTATGTTTCCAGATACTGTTCTCGTGGCTCATTAAAGATATCTTTCAGTAATATTTTGGCACGAATAAATATGCACAGAAGCCAGGCATATGAACGTGTAACACGCATCGCTACTGTTCATGTCCTGTGCTTGCATTGCTGTTCATTTGTGATAAAATATTATACTTTAAGGTGCCATATCAACAAGACCATATTACACTTCTCGTTAGCCCCGCCACGGTGGTCTAGAGGCTATGACACTCTGCTGAAGATCCAAATTCGCGGGATCGAGCTCCGACCGCGGCGGCTGCATTTCGATGGAGGCGAAATGTTGAGGCCCGTGTGCTGTGCGATGCCTGTGCACGTTAAAGAACCCCAGGTGGTCGAAATTTCCGGAGCCCTCCACTACGGCGTCTCCCGTAATCAGATCGTGGCTTTAACGATGTAAAACCCCCAAAAATCAGCCAATCACTTTTTGTTAAAAGTATTCTGAACTCAGTGAGTAAGAACAAAATGTAATTATAATTAAAACGAGAACATTTACGAAAAGCACGGGTGTTGGGCCGCATCGCTGATTGAAGAGTTTTTGCTTTCTTTTGAAGACACACTTTAGCATGGTTATCGTTGACCTAAATGATGTCTCACCAGATGATGTCGTCTAACGATTAGTTATCTGGCATCGCTGTATTATTAGGGAAGTATGCGGTTGTTTTATATAACATTTTATATATATGCATCTTGCCCTACAGATCCGTTTAAAACTTGTGATATATTCCATTTTGTCTATACAACTTTGCATATAATATTTTAGTTAGTGTAAGAAATATCATGCGCAAAAAAAAAAAAAAAGGAAAGGTGGAGAAGCGGTAGCGAACATGTTTCAGAGCTCTGGGTATGTTATTCCTGAACCCAGGTAATTTTAAAGCCTTTTCCTCACGCTGTGTGTCCCGTTACACTTCCAGGACATCTAGCGTGGTGCTATAAAACGCCATAATCTTACCGGGATGCGCTGATAGCATGTCAAAAATTAAGAACAGTGCCGTCTATGCCAAACACACACGCACACACATGAAGCGGGGTAGCTTCAAGCAGTGTTATTCGAAGAAAAGCGCTCTGTTACCTGTGGTTGTCAATTTTATGTGTGAAAGTAAAATGTGCCTGACCAATAGAATGCAATCCAATGCAAAGTTGAGTGAAAACATAGCAGAATAATGTCACTCGGGCATGTGTGAATTCGCTTTTTCGAAATGCGAGAACGACGTATGCTGTATAAGTAGATGCAGCCAGCCATAGTATGCGAAGACTTTACCACCGTTCATCCACTTGCCGTTATATCATTGGTGATATTCAAATAAGCGGCCTTTATTCTTTAGGTTTTGTCAGCTCTCTTGGGATATGCAAGTATGTTGCAGTAAGCAATAATTGCGAACAGACAACCTGCGTGCGCTGTTGCTAATTCTCTCAGTGCACATTAAGTCCTCAGATATGTCGTTTGTCTGTAGCTGCAGCTTAGACGTGCTGTTTTGTTCTTTTCAAGCTGCAGGATGCGGTAAAATGTCAGTCGGTTAACCTTTGAGGCGAGACCGGCGAGACACTATGAATAATGGCTGCGATAGCTGCTAGCTGTCCCGATAGGTTTCGCTCCGCACGCTATGTGCAGTACGAAACGCGCCCCGTCCTATTCAACGTTACGATCACTCATTCGAAGTGCGCAGCTGCCAGTCGTCAAGGGTGTGTCATTGACCTCTGCCTGCTCTATTAGTGCAGCTAGACCGCCATGTTTCTGGTAGCGGAGTCCTACTGCCTACCTCTGGAAGTAGGACATGGAAGGCGTGCAAAAACAGCGCAGGCGTGTAAAACCGCTGAAGGTTCCTGGCTAATATAATGCTAGCTGTTGTGTATATATTCTACGTGTTTTCGCGTCGTCCTTTCATCCGATGCCCGCTGCGATGTGCTATAATGTCACCGAATTTACGGTTCCCGCAGCTATCCACTAATCGCAGCCACCGGTGTTTATTCGTCACAGCCTGTACGTCTGCACTTGGTATTTACACACTTCTCAGTCAACACCTTTCTACCTTTTGAATTGTCAAGGATCCCCTATGCTGTGGCACAGCTCGGGCTGAGCACAATGACAGTGCAATGGCTGAACAACCTGAGGCACGTGAGGAGCAAGCCACTGTGCAGTGTCATTCACATATGGCAACTGCTACTGGAACAGCATTTGGTTCTTGCCGTGAAACCTAACTTGCAGAGTTGCATGGTGCTGGTCTCAATCTTACCACGGACATCAATGCGATGAGCAGCCGTGTGCGCTTTCGGAAGCGAATACGTAACCGACCGCTTCATTTGAATAATAAGAACCGGCGATAGCTCGTTATCTCGATTAGAATTTCTGCTGCCGATAGAGTTCATATGCGTCCATGGTTACAAAGCTTAAATCTGTGGATCTGCCGCAAGGAGCTTGAATTCTGTCGTATGCGGAATTAATCGAGTAGAATAGCCAGATTGCTTTACCCTCTTTCTTATATTCGTATTCAAAATATGGCACCCTACAAGCTGTAATTTTCTCATGTTGGCCGAGAGGAACAACTGTAATGTCTCCAGTTTTTAAGAGCTGTGTGGATCGATGATGCTGTAGATTAGAACGAAAGCTCCGTCAGCACACTTAATGGACCGGACACAGTGCCGCATGCTGGTCGCTTGCGAGTCCGCCCAAACAATGTGACGTGTGAAACGGAGAACAATCAGGAGCTTTGCTAGGGGAAGCATTTGTTAGGTTGTTAGCTGGCGTGAACGTAAACATTCTTGGAAAGAATATACGACGCCAAAAACGGCCGGTGCTAGCATCAGCGGCCGTTAAGTTGACTAGGCTATCGAGCTAAACTCTAGCGCAATTGTTTTGAAAGTGATGTGAGATAGAAGTACGCAACTGTTCGTGCTCGTGTTGGCGTAGGTCAGGGACCTGAGGCTGATGAAAGGTTTGACTTTCGTTAAGGGTCTTTTATTTTCTAAATGCGAGTTCTTGCACGCTGCACGGCACTAACATCTCCTTGCATTATTTATGATGACAGGGAATCTGAAACTTTTTGCAAGTACTTCTTCGACCTCGAGTGATCTCGCTATAGGATCTTATTGCCTCGCGAATTGCTTGTCGCAATAATGAACCAACAGAGCTTTGCTAAAATGCCTTGCCTCACCAGAGCTCTACTAGAATAATGGATTTGCATAACCCAGTCTAACTGCGTCCTGTTGCAATCTGGCTAAATGCGTCTTGTTCGCTATATGCCTAAGGCCTTTACTAATCCTTTATTTTATGTGCTCATAGTATCCATGCATGCCTTAATGGTAAATTACTTCTCATTTCCCGGAATCTCGCTGGAGGATTGAGACCTTGTTGAACTACTTCTCATGATACTAATTTCGGCCCAGAAATTAAACACTCAGAGGTGAAAAAGAAGGTTCAGTCTTCCTTGACGATGAACAAAGAACCACTAATTTAGAAAAAGGAGCAAGTTGCTCATCATTTTCAAAACAGGCAGCGTTCATAGATTTCAGAGAAAAAAAAAGTTACAACAGGAAGTGACTCGTGTCACTTATTGTCAATGCGAATAGCGTAACGGCGACTCAATGTCGCTTGGTCATAGTTGAGAAGACGCTCAAAGTGTCCCAACACGCTGATTTGTGTAACTGAAGCTGCGAACGACATCCACTTCGTTTTTCAAATAAATGAATCTAGTAAAGCTCTGGTGAGACATTGTTGCGGCGAGCAATTCGTGATGCAATAAGCCCCTATAGTGAGGTCACCCGATAATTAATTTTCGAGGGAGCCACTTCGAGGGAGCCACTGAACGCGCGTGCTTGCACGCGGGGCATTCCGAAAGGCATGGTGAAGCTTGTGCCTATACTGGTTATAAGTCGGTACTATACGGTCAGATTTCAAATGCAGCCTGTCGGAACGTTTTGAGTATCTTTGTTCATGTTTGTTTATATTTGTCTGGTTTAGATTAACTGGAATTCGTCAGAATTCGTCGTGTTAGCCGAGTGAATGCTATTCGCATTTAAAAGTGAACTCAGCAGCTCGTTTATTACGCCAAGTTCACCCACAAAAGGATACCTTAGATCCGGGTCTGCGATGGATCCACATGTTTTACGGGGTAGCAGAATGGTTTGTGATGTTCGTGCTTTGAGGCACGAATGTTAGATGTTAGATTAACGATTGCGCGTGAATGCACAAACATAAAATTAACGCAGTCATTCTGAAATTGTAGAGCAGGAGCACGCATGCAACAGTCTACCATGCTCTCCACAGTGTAAAGTTAACTCGGCTCTGCGGATGCACCTTGAAAACGTCGTTCTGCTCCAAGGCGTGGCTTGGCGTACCCTGCGTGTAGTTTCAGGCGCTATTTCCTGGCAAGGAAGCGACTGATGGCACATAACGCGAAGATACGGGCCCGTCGCCACCGAGGCACAGGCGTCCGGCCAGTTGCTCTTCGAGGCAGACGCGGCAAACGGAACTCACTTTTCCTGCGTTTCTGCAGGCGGCAGATTCTGGCGTCATTTGTGCTCTGGCTGTCCTCCTCTCCGGCTCGCGCAGACCGGGACAGGAAGCCTTAATCATCGACAATGAGGCCCCACACTTCCTGAGATTCCTGCAATCAACCGCTAATGGTGCAAATGAACGATGCCCCGGCAACATCCTCTTGGCCTATTCTTCCGCTGGGTATCCGGGCGAGCCCATGCGCGCATATGCTCGTCCTCTCACACGCCGCGGAAATACGCCGCGGGCTGCCGCAGCCGCTACGTGCTTTGTGTCTGTGCGGTATGTCTACGTAGCACGTAGTACATCTTCCGTAGCTCTCTTAGTGGCTCGCGGTGGCCAGCAGTGAATGCAAAAGAAATTATAGGAAATCGTTTTCCTGTAAAGGCAGTGTTGCAAATGAATAATTGATCAAATAGCACTGCGAGACATGCATGCAGACATGCATGCAAATGCAGCTGCAGATTGTTTTCGCAATGGCTACCGACGCCTGGTGGATAACCGTTTTGTCCCTGATGGCGAAGAAATGACAGTATATGCACTTGTTTTTATGAAGAATGGGATAGTTTAAGAAGTGTGGGAGGTAGCATTCGTAACTTGGCACGCCGTCTTATGTGCACACTGCAGACAGAGCTAGAAAGTCACCAGGAATAATCAGCAGACGTTCAGTAGGAGCAACGCTTTAGCAAATCAGTGTCGAGAAGAAGTTCGAAGACAATCTGCTGGGCTCAATAAGGTAAACAAGTTATGATATATGCAGCGATTGTACACACCTGCCATGACGCCGCACGACCGCCGAATTAGAGGACAAGCAACATATATACAAATGATATGGCGGCACATAATTAAGCGCAGTTTTTAAACTCTCGGACAGGGAGACAAAACAACAAAAGTGTATACTCTTGAAACGTCAAATTACTCATCAGTCCAATGTTATTATCTCCATTCGCTATCTCAATTGGCCACTCTGCGCTTTCTATGATATGCCGCCCCCTCCTTTTTGTCTGTACGGCTCTGAGAATGTGGTATTTCCTCGTATGGGTCACAGATTTCATTCCCGCACCATCCTTTATTCCCAGACTTAGCAGTAATGAAATTACTGTAATCTCATTGCTGTAATTAAATTACTCATCGAGGCAACGAGTAATGTAATGAGTTGTTTTTGTAGGCTGGTAATTTAGTAACGTCATGAATTACTTCGAGCGAGTGATTTCAAGAAAATTACTCCTTACTTTCCCAATTACTTTTGCCTAAAATATAGCAAGTCCCCTCCTCCTGTGGTATAAAAAAGCTGACCAACAAAGGAAAGAAAAAATAACATACGAGTTAATCTGAGTTTAAAACGCGTAACCATGCACCACCATAAAAAGGGGCTTTTCTTTACACCATGCTACGATAGCTTCTCTGGCGCCTGGGGCTAGGTCCCTCAGGCCTCAGGTTAGGTGACTGTGAGCACAGTCGGGTTTACTCCTATTTCGGATAGCCACTTCCAAGCTTTTCTTCTTGTTTGAAAGCTCTCGGGCAGGCGCGGCTCTGCGGCAAGGAGCAAGCGGCATTGCACATTGCAGTGAGAGTCGGTGGCCCGTTGCGTGTACCTCCTGCTGCGTGCAGATGGCCTGCGGTGGTAGCCGTGGACGTGCCACGCGGGCGCGACAGGGGACTGTCGCGTTTCGTGCATTCCTCGTCGTGTGATGTCCGCCTCGTACTGTCCAGAGCCGTGTGGTCTCGTCGTGAGCTCGGGAAGACGAGCATGTATCGCGGAAACGAAACCCGAGCGGCCCATGCAGGCTTTTAGAAACGCGCCGGCCCTCGTAGCCGCCTCGCGACGCTGCCGGTGACCGGAGTGTGACACGGCTAAACTGTATGCGTATGGCATTTGTACCTACCACTGCAATGACAACGTGGAAATGAGAGAGAAGAAAAAACTGTTGCTTTTACCATTGTCTTTGTTGTCGGCACAGGCCCAGCCCCAGTGGGGTTTCGGTTCACCAATATTCCCGTTCCGATAGGAGTCCTAGATCATGGGATGGGCAAAAGCGCGGCTACCACAATTCTTTGTTCGTTTTATCACGTATTGGTTTGCACGATACTCGGTGGTTGAACAGTGAGACTATGGGTTTGTCGCATGCAAAGCTCTAACTAACTGGAAGTAGAGGACTACGGTCCCGTTTACTTTTGTGCTTTCCAGCAGTGTTCTCCTACAAGTGTGTTATAAATTTTGTCATTGTGCATTAAAGTTCATTTACCGCCGACCTGCTTCTTGCTTCATCGATGCTGAACAACACCTTGAAGGGACTTTGTGGTCGACATCATGCAAGGCGCTAAGATAACTCCAAACTTAACTCTACCCAAATATTATTTAGTCAAGCAATGAGAAGCAAGCTTCGAGACAGATTTATCAATAATAAACGGAGAGGTTGTCGCCGCGACGCCTTCGCTGCTAATTGCAGTATAAATGTGCTGTAAATAGTTGGTGCATGAATGATGAATTTTTGATGAAGTAATTTCAAAGTAATTTCATTACTTTTCAAGAGTAATACTAACGTAATGTCCTTACTTGCGGCCATCTGTAATTTACAATGTAATTTAATTACATTTTAGAAAATCCTGGAAAGGTAATTAGTAATGTAATTTAATTACTTTTTGGAAGCAATTTTGCCATCTCTGCTTATTCCACACTAAATTAGTTCTGTTGAACACCGAGTCACTAAGCCGATGATATTGACTTTTATACAGACTACATTAGTGTCGATAAACCTAAGGAACCACGGGTTAATCCACAGAGCACTAATTTCTTAATTACAGTTTGCCATTGGCTTGGCACTTTCGCTAATCATTTGCCAGTGTCAGGACCGGCTGAAATTCTGTCTTACGAATAATTTCTGCATATGAGGGATTTCGTGAGCTCGGGCCTGCGGATTTACCTATGTATGTAGGCATCATTTGCGGGTAAAACACCATTTTATCCGCTTCTTACACCCTGTAGATGCTTAAGGAGAATCGGGTTAAATCTGGTTTCTCCCTGTATTCGAAAACAACATACTAGCAATCTCTGTTTACACTGCATGGAGTTGACGGTGCACACGATCTAGCTATCCCGCCTTTGGATAGCTAAGTTACAGACTGTTGGCTGAAAGGAACGGTATACAGACGTATAGGCCATATCACATGCTGCTTGCATCACTGTGGACGCTATATAGCTCTCATTTGTAAATTTACATTTGTAAATTTAACCTGAGAAAACCCGAATATCATACTGGTTGAGCAAGAAACCCGATTAGTTCCAGATTATAAGGTTGAAAAAGAACACCCGATTTTTACCTTACGAATTTTTGAAAATATAATACTCGAAAAAAAGAAACCTGATATGTCTACTCGTAATCGCTGAACCAGTAAGAGAGAATCCTTGGTTCTGTGACCAGTAGATATACTCCTCGCAAACGTTCGCGCTACTAGTCACAGTAAGACGGAGATACGGCAAGCTAGATAACAGCAATGATTCAAATGCACACCAACGCTGCTGCTTCTTCAATTACAGGCGTTTGACAGGAAAATAACGGCAGACCTGTAACAACAATCAAACGCTTTTTCGCTATAGACAACCCGCTGTGAGATCGAATGTAAAAGGTTGTCGAAGACGGACCAATTGAACAATCACGCTAATTGTAAATGTGCTAAGAATGATCGAATACAAGGCACGAACAATACGAAATATTTTGCTCAGTGGTGACACCGCAACGGCACAATAGTTAGCACCCTGCTGGAAAATTATTCACCATAAATCATTTGTCTTTATACCACCATCATTCATTCAAATATGTGTAAGTGTAAGTCATCGTTCGGGCCTCCCGACAGCCGGGAGCAGTGTAAGTGTAAGTATCTATAAATAAGTGTAGGTGTTGCTAAATGGTTCGACGAAGGGACGAAGGGAGACCAAGAACAATAAGGTAGGAATTAGAGCACAAATTGATAGGAGTCACTTGTAACTATCAATGCGAGTAGTATGATGGCGACTCGAAGACGCTCCATCAACGTTGTGAAAACGCGTCAGGAGTCTCAACGTATTGGCTTGCGCGAAGCCAATTCTTGAGAATATATCAGTCATTCAGAACACGCTGGTCATTTTTAAAGGCGTTCTGCTCAGCCAACGAAGCATGCGTCCATATGGCGGAACTGTTAGAGCATCGAACTTGGGTACTGGAGGCCCAGAGCTCAGGTCCCGCCATCGGAACGTTGTGGACATTTTTATTTGTTTATCCGGCATAAAAATGCGCTACGCTGACGTTAATCGCGTGCGTGAGTGCATGAGTGCGTATGTGCTTGCGTGTGTGTGTGACCTTATTGCGCTTAGAAGCTGTTACTCTCATGCATGCGTGTACGTGTGTTGCACACTGGAAGCTGGATCGTTCACACATCCGGAACCCGTCTTGCTAGCTTTATAAAGATGTTCGCATTTAAAATATTAGGGGGCAGCTTCAATTTGAGGTGCGAAGACTGTGCAAATATCGAAGTTGACGGCCCCACCTTGCTTGATCTCGCTAAGTTCGCGAGCTTTTTGCGCGGCATCGCAAGCATCCGCAAAGAACACTCGGACATTAAACTATGTACAGTGTCGTTTATTTATTTTTTTCTTTGACAGTCACCCGTGCTAAGTCACTTCAGCACGGACATCCCGGCAAATTGTCCAGACTGCCCA
Organism: Hyalomma asiaticum; assembly: GCA_013339685.2. NCBI lineage: Eukaryota > Metazoa > Arthropoda > Arachnida > Ixodida > Ixodidae > Hyalomma > Hyalomma asiaticum. The sequence goes on along the minus strand of CM023481.1, from coordinate 284,920,544 downwards.
GAGCCTTATTGCTCGCTCTCGCACATGCTATGGCAATGTACCGCGTTACCAAAGGGTCCTCTTTCCAGTGAGCCCGAATGGGAAGAGGCCCTCAAAAGCCCGGACCTCAAAGTTCAACTCCAGGCCGTCCAGAGGGCCCAAGAACTGGCGGAGCGTCACAACGTTCCCGTCCCGACTTGGGCGTCGCCTACGGTTTCGGCCCGAGGAGCTCCTCGCGTGGGATCTCCAACGGCTTAAACTCCTCAGGACCTTAATAAAGTTCTTGACTGACTGACTGACTGACTGACTGACTGACTGACTGACTGACTGACTGACTGACTGACTGACTGACTGACTGACTGACAGTCACCCCCTTCGTTGTCGTCCGGTGGCTGGACTAGAAGACCCGTATCGTTCTGGCGATGCCTCTGCGTATTCAAACACATTTGCTCGTTTTCACGGGCTTGTAACTCCGGATCTGCGCATCGCCGACGTTTCGCGTTTCGCCGCCGCTTCACCCGCGCGATACTCAGGGTCTGTCTGAAGTCGTCTCACACGCTCTCGAGTAGCGGCGCAGCGGCTTTCACGCCGCGCTTGTTCTTCAGGAGCGACGCACTTCTTCGGTCGCCCCATCTTCGCGATAACATGCTCAGCGCGGAGAAGCGAGGCATTCTGTCGCCGCGCCGGCGACGCGGAGCTTTTATTACGAGGATCGACGCGGTGACGTCGCTTCCGCATCCGCAGCCGTTCCCAGACTCCGCGCGAAAGGCAGCGGCGCCGCGGCTCGGTGAAGCTAGGCAGAGCAGTGGCGCTGCTATTTTACTATAGCGCCTTATGAAATGCTTTCGCCTTTATGTAGTAGTGGGCTGAGAGCACGATCGTGAGAGAAGAAAGAAGTGCACTGTTCGCGATAAGTAAATGTATAAATTTAAGTGTGTACCCATCCTATCGCTTTCCTTGTGGTCGTTTTCTCATGCCCTTTAATGGCGTCAGCGCAGCCTTGTAAAAACGTATATTCTACTACATGCGTGGTTTTTGAGAATAAACTTCGGGCTGATAGGCCAATATGTCGAAGTCAAATGAAGAAGCTATGCGGCGGGATGCACACGCCGTCTAAACTGTTAGAGCGCTCATCATCATGCGACAACTCACGAATACGGACAAGGTATGCTTTTGGCTTTTTGATTGAGCCTACTGTTAATGAGGACAGCGTGTGCGTTTCTTTTTTATGGAAGGTCCTGTTGAACTTATAATGCAGAGAGATCGTTACTTTTGACACGAGGGGGCCCTTCAAGCAGATTATATGTGACGCCAGTGATTAAGGCAAGTAAGGAAATAAAGAGCACAATGAAAATGCTTCACTGGATTGGCCGAGGTCCCGGGAGATGACGCCAAAACTCGAGTAAAGTGCGTTTCTCAGAAAGTATAAGAACGTCTTGAGTATGCAAACAAACGCCTTAGCAGCAGTGTAATCAGTGGGCCTTTATTCTCTTTCTTCGGAAAGACGAGAAGGGAGGAGGAGGCGGGGGGGGGGGGGAGACTTGTTTGGCTCCTTGAGATGTCTTTTCAGATATGCCGCATCAGCGCCAACACATCGATGGTAAAAGAGGGGGGAGGGGGGGGGGGAGGGCGAGCGTGGCCGGTGCTGCTTCACGAGGCATAAGAAAGGCCAGTATGGGGAAGGATGGAGCCTGCCTCCTAAGCCCTTAATTTTGCTTGAATTTCTCTGGCGCCTCTTTTCATCTTTCCCTCGTCGTAGGTTGGCAGTTTAGCCATTCCTTCGCAACACAGATTGCTCCATGAGCAGTTCTTTAAAGGCGGCCCGGCTACACCAACACTGAAGAAGAGCTTAAGGCTACTGATAGACGCGAGGCCAATGTTCAAATTACTTCGCCTTATGACGAAAATTTTTGTTACGGACTCCGAGTTCGCGTTTTTTTCTTGCTCTCTTTCATGGCATAATTTACGGTCCTCATATTTTATTTACTTATCCTTCATTTTTATGCAGTCGACGTGACAATGTCTCGCCGGCTGTGTAGATGGCGCCTTGTTTCTCAGCGTATGGACTCAGATCGAATCCGCAAAAATAAAAAAAAAAGTGAGACGCAGGACAAGCAAATGAAAACAGAACACACAAAAAAGCCCGTAACGCCGGCCGGGTCAAAAATGGCGCCGTGATTAAGCGACAAATTATAGCCGTCCCTCTTCTGTGCGAGCGAGATAAGTTGGCAATATATGCTCGGCGAATTTTTCTCCTTTTCTCTCCGCCCATTGCTATCGGCTTGTTCTGTTTAACTCGTTTTTTTTTTCTTCCACTTTTAGAGTCAAGCGCATCTCCTATGTCAACCCATTCTTTTGTCGGGCTTCCCTTCGCTTTTTGGACAATTTTCGACGGGACGTTGGCTAAACCCTACTAATACAAAGAGCGGCAACGAAGTGGCGACGCTAGCGTTGATTGGAGAACGGCGCTGTGAACAGAAGGGAAGCATGCGAGCGCTAGAATTACGCGAAGCGGTTCTTTGCATAATCTCAGTCGTTATTACGGCCGCATGAAGTGTGTTCAGCTAAACAAAAAACAAAAAAAGAAAGTTATAATGGAGAGAATGAAAGAGCACAAAGAAAGGCCCAGTCAAATTTTGCTTTAGTCTCGTACGTATGTCGGCCCTTTACTTCCGTTGGTCCTTTACTAAACTTAGCTGTAGACACATTACTTATGAGACTTCTCTACTGATAATATAGCTTAAAGCTTCTAAGCATCAAAGAGAAAATAGAATTATTTATGGGCTTTCTTGCGTGTATTACGACGCGAGGTATGCCTTTACAAGAAAAAGGTAGTTATAAATATTTTCTTGAAGATATTTCGTGGCTTTAATTGAAATTAGCTTTCGACCAGCTACAGATTACATTATCAATTAGTTTTATAAAGCAGGAGCCCATGAAGGAGGACAGCAATAATTTCAGTGGAAATTACCATGTCCTTGAAGCTACTTTCGCTGTTCAACTTCGAATTGAGCGATATATTGATAACGCGCCAAGGGCATACGCAGGCAACGAAAGCTGTTCACTGAGTCCCGTACGTATGGCTCACTCTATCTTGACCACCTGTTTAAAAAATGAGCTTTTAGATGTAGCTGAAACAAGTAGCGCCGAATTGTATCTTTACTCGTACATTACTGAACAACTGAGATGTTGTGTTCAAAACATCTGTTCTCACGAACATCACTATCATTCGCATATGCGTCCGAATAACCAAAAGGAAGCATGATGGTTAATCACTATGTTACAAGGATGAGTCATTCCACGTATATTAAAAGTTTTCATGGGAGTAGTTGCAGCGTTGTGCGACGTTTAGAACTACAAGAGCGCAGTGTGTATTGATACTCGACCAGTATGAGCACCTTGCGTCGGTGCACCAAAGTTGACACATAGTACCGTATCTCCCCCATTCCGGCAACTAATGTTCGCGACCATCAGCAATTCCTTGTGGTAGCTGGAGTAATTGGCGCAACCGTTTGAGACAGTTGATGTTAAATTGCGCAGTCACAGGCGTTCGCAGACCGTACCCTCTTTATAGCGGGTGGATGGGCGGTCTGATCTGTTTTCGCGTCGTCAAGGCATAACCATACCTATGTATTTAAAAGAAAAATAGAGATAACTCTCAAGTGAAGTAACGGCACTGGGCAGAACTAAAGACAAGATGAGGCAAACAGAACTAGGTCCCATTTCTTTGTATTTGTGTCGTACTTCCGCGGGTGTCTTCTGTTGCGCCGCTTCACAAGCGTAGCTTAACAAGTATGAAGATGTTTTTTTTTTTAAATGCGAAGTATTTCTTAGCAAACTTCGGCGACTTTGAGCGTATCTATCTATCTATCTATCTATCTATCTATCTATCTATCTATCTATCTATCTATCTATCTATCTATCTATCTATCTGCCTACGATTTTGTGCTCTCCAGGCCGGTTTCGCTAATGGGATGTTTACGAAAATCGGTATGCCGCAACATGACTACATGACGAACATAAATGGCTGGTCATAACATGAAAATCATGATATGCATGTCATGAGCGGCATGATTTACATGTCACGGTCTTGGTGCTCTCCTGGTCGTTTCGTTAATGGGATGTATACGAAAATTGGTATGCCACAACATGACTGCACGACGAACATAAGTGGCAGATCATAACATGAAAAGCGTGACATGCATGTCATGAGCGACATGATTACATGCCACGCGTTTCGTTAATGGGACGTATACGGAAATTGGCATGCCACAACATGACCGCATGACAAACATAAATGACAGGTCATAACACGAAAATCATGACATGCATGTCATGAGTGACATGATTTACATTCGACGGTCTTGGAGCTCTCCTGGCCGTTTCGTTGATGAGATGTATACGAAAATTGGTATGCCACAACATGACTGCATGACGAACATGACTGACAGGTCACAACATGAAAATCATGATATGCATGTCATGAGCGACATCATTTACATGTCACGCGTTTCGTTAACGGGAATTATACAAAAATTGGCATGCCACGATATGACTGCATCACGAACGTAAATGACAGGTCATAACATGAAAATCATGACGTGCATGTCATGAGCGACATGATTTACATGCCACGGTCTTGGTGCTCTCTTGGGCGTTTCGTTAGTGGGATATATAGGAAAATTGGTATGCAACAACATGACTGCATGACGAACATAAATTACAGGTCATAACATGAAAAGCCTGACATGCATGTCATGGGCGGCATGATTTACATGCCACGCGTTTCTTCACTGGGATCTATACCAAAATTGCTATGACACAACACGACAGCATGACGAACGTAAATGACAGGTCATAACTTTAGAATCATGACACGTATATCATGAGCAACATGGTTTACATGCCGCGGTCCTGGCGCTATACTGCCGTTTCGTTAATGGGATGTATACGAAAATTGGTATGCCACAACGTGACTGCATGACGATCATAAATGACATGGTCGTAACATGAAAATCGTGACATGCATGTCATGAGCGGCATGATCTACATGCCACTCGTTTCGTTAATGGGATGTATACCAAAATTGCTATGGCACAACGCGACTGCATGACGAACGTAAATGACAGGTCATAACTTTAGAATCATGACATGCGTGCATGAGCGGCATGGTTTACATGCCACAGTCATGGTGCTCTTGCGGCCGTTTCGTTAACTTCATATGTACCAAACTCGGTATAGCGAGACAACAATGCAAATCCATTTTACGTTCCTGATGCGTGCTTCGCATTTCCTTGATTCCCACTGCACGTGGGATCTGCCAATTTCTTTTATTTGCACCTCTCGCTACACAAAGTTGCTTTTCAATTGCAATTACGCTTGACTGTTGATTTTATTAAATAAGATGCGCCATTTGAAACGACTTATAGCATGAACCAGTTCTCGCAAAAAGATTTGCACACTTGGAAAGGCGCTCCGCTATTCAATGCAGTCCATCATTAAAGAGCTCGAAAACTAACACAATACTGAGAAGCAAATTATGTTTAGGGGACGCTAACTAGAAACGTATAGTTCTCTATGTACAAAACAGACTACGAACATCTCCGTACTTCAAATGGTTGTTTGCTACCTTGCATCCATACATCTGGCAACGGTTCACACTTGTGGCTGACAGCGTACTCTTTATTCAAGTGAAGCCCAAGTGAAGCCAAGTGGAGCGAGTGTCTCACGAATGTTGAGGGTACGTTGGCTCAAAAGCTTACGTAGCTAAAATGGAACCATAATCTTAAAATCCGGTGTGCTACTTCGCGTATCAAGAGAGAAAAAGGGAGACGCTGGAAGTGACAGCGTAAAGGCTGGTACAAACCAGTGTAATTTAAAGCCTACTCTCGCCAGCGTACATGGCGTTATTTCAATCCACCTCAGCCAACCGGACGACACCTAGAGGTACGTAGGCAGGGTTCTACTCGGACCACTGAAATAGCATGAAAAGGAAATTACTGGAATAGGATACTTACTTTATCCTGGTCATAGTTTAGCCTCAACCTGCATCCCGTCAATGTGCTGATGGTCCATTCTGACGTGGAATAAATTGGCATTCGTCATTCACCCCCTCTGACAGTTAATGTAAGATGATTGCTTCGAATTACGAGGGCCTTGGCGGAAGTCGAAGCTGTTGGGCAGCGCTCAGGAAGCGCCACCGAATGACTGAATTCCAGTTTTGTTCACTGGCAGCGAGCATCAATAGTGGTTGGATTAATGCAGGTAGGACTGGCTCCTTGCATAATTTCCATACTAGCCAGGTCTCCTTTGTTGGACCGATGTGACAGCGTAGTCAGTATAAATACTGAAATACGCTAATGTCTGTATAATGATGATGCTATAGAAGTGTGTGTGTGTGTGTGTGCGTGCGTGCGTGTGCGTGTGTGTGTGTGTGTGTGTGTATGTGTGTGTGTGTTTTAGAATATAATAGACAATTCGTGTAACAGATGGACGCAATATAAGCCGCAGGGGCGAAATGCCTCTAAACTGCGGAATATATTGCTGTAGACATTAGAACATGCTACTGATATGTAAAGTTACAATAAGCTGCATTCCGAGAGGGAGTGTCGTCGCTTTCGCCTTCGTCAACTGTCGTTATATATACGGATGTCTTCTGCAGCTCGACTTAAGCAGTGATGCTTTATTATCAAGCCAGGAGAGCTGGAACCTTCAACAACCTATCCAATAACTACGACTTTGAAGTCAATTAAGGCGGTAGAGAAGTGTGGGACGCCATGTTTGGGTGAATGGTCGTGAGGTAAAATTCTCCCGCGGCGGCCACGTTTCGATGGACGCTAAATACTAGAGGCTCATGTACTGTACGATGTCAGTTCACGTTATAGAACCCCAGTCTCGAAATTTCCGGAGCCATCCACTGTGGCGTCCCTCATAATCATAGGGTGGTTTTAGGACGTAAAAACCTCGGGAATTATTTTATTTGTATGAACGTTTACTCATCCCTATATATAAGTAGAATCCCTCTTTGTAGTTCTACGGTGTTTAGTAGAAAAGGGGAAAAAAAATCACAATTTTTTCAATCTCTCCCTCTCTCCACACACACACACACACACACACACACACACACACACACACACACACACACACACACACACACACACACACACACACACACACACACACACACACACACACACACACACACACACACACACACACACACACATATATTGAGTTGTGCTGCATGAGTGGTGGAGGGAGCATAGCTTCGCGTGATCCGCGTGATATAACACTTTCAAGAGAAAACATTGTAGACGAAGTAGTGCACAGATGGTCATTTTGTAGCGGCGTATAACGTGAATGTGCAATGAAAACCCATCCGGGCCGTAATCTACGCCAAGAAAATACAATAACGAAGGGATGAAATGCACTTTTATTAATTACCGTTTCCTTCAAAAATGGCCGCGCCGCAGCACGCGATCCGGCTGGCGGGGAAAATCACGGGGAACGAAGAGGGCCATTCGGAGCAGGAACTTGGGCGGCAGGCCCCTGGCGAGGGAAGCTGCCATACGCAAAACTGCTACGACGGCAGTTTCGATACATTAAATTGCGCGCGGCGTATTCCGTCTGGCCCGCCGGGCTGAGCGACGCCTGACAGAGAAAATGTACCTTCGCGGAGACGTGACCGGCGGACGCCGTTCCCTTCAAAAGTGCTCCCTTTGGCACGTTCGAGAGATAATTTCCCGCCGTAGAAAGGCAAGGCCCGTCACGGAATTGTGTATACGTCTGTGGGCGGCGTGTCTGGCGCTTGTTCCGGCCAGAAAGAAGTCGCATCGCCGAACGCACTCCCAAAAGTGCGGATGCAGTAATCTGCCTCCTCAGAGTCTCGGCGATAGGCGGACGGGCAGCGAATCATTACGGCGCCCGCCGTGCGCTCGGGAGAAGAAAGGAGCGTCCCTGCTTTTTCTCTCCTTTTTTTGTTTTTGGTTAACTAATGAACGCTCTTCGTTGCCCGCAGCGTTTGAAAGTACTGCGACTTTATCGTGTGATTCTCAGAAGCGAAGAAGAAAAGAGAAAAAGCGTTGCAAAGAGGGTGGAGAGAAAGAAATCTCGGAAAGCGGACAACATGCTATAGGTGAGAAACGTGATGATGTCTGTCCCTGTGCAGAACGCAACAATGGCCTCTCCCAGCGCCTACATGCCGGCCGTGACTGAGTGGAACCGCATCGCCAGGCAACATCGGTGATCTCGATGCACATCTCGCGGCTGAACGACTTCCGTTCATACGGTGTCTTGAGTTACACTGTGAAAATGTCGTGGAATTCTCAAGCACGAACGGTAGGATCAGTATAAACAGTTCGCTGCGCTAATTGCCCCAGTTTGGTGGGATCCATGGAGGTTGGTAGCATGAAGGCCCTCAAAGGTCCTCCGGGCATAAAAGAATATCCAGAGTCATGAAAACGCATTTACGCATATACAACGCCTAATTTTACGAGACGTGCCAGGTGGCCCCGAGCCAGAAGAAGTTTCAGCGAGCGCGTTGTCATATTTGGCCGTTGTTCCTGTGCGATCTAGTCGTATCAAACTAGAGTACATGCCCTGGCGAGTGTTTGTTCTTGTGCTTTTTGTTTTGTTATCTGCGCCAGGCTGCAATTTTCGTTTTGCAGAAAGACGCATTTCTCAGTACAGAATGATGCGTCTTTCAGTACCACCTGGTCATCCTAATGTTGGGGTGAGAAGGTAAATGAGCGATTTCAACTAGTCCAACAATGTGTTTTACTAGGACAACTTTGCAGTTCTCTCTCTCTCTCTCTCTCTCACACACACACACACACACACACACACACACACACACACACACACACACACACACACACACACACACACACACACACACACACACACACACACACACAAAGGGGAAAGAGAGAGAGAGACGGAGATACTCGGGTGATAGAGGCTAAGTCAGTAGTACATCGTTTCTGGGTTTAAGGTGGGTACCACCTTCCAAATTTCCTGAATATCTCCTGTGCTCCACACGCTCCAGACGGCATTGGAGGTGTCTAAGGTTACTTTTTCCTCAGCTTCTTCGGGTTCGCAAGTATCCGATTGCTGATAAGATCAGGGCCTATTGTACAATGCCGCCGCAAGCTGCTAAACGCGGACTACAATTCCTGATACGTAATGGTGCCTCCATCAAGGAATATGAAAGAGATGGCATAGAATTCATGGCTTCCGTTGAACTGCGCGATGAGGCAGCGTCTTCCGTTAGGACTGCAAGTATTTCTCTGAGCTTGAACACGAAGGTTTCAAAAGCTCTTCTGAAAGGAGTAAACCCAGTGTATCAATAACTCCCACACTATAGTCATGGGAGTCAAGATAGGTAAGCTTGCGTAGAATGTAGTCTTCTCTTCTTGTATTAATATTTTAGTGTGCCTACGAACCACGGCATTTACGCGATTAAGTATTGTTTCCAGCGCGGCATTGCTCATTTTCCTCAGTAACATAGCTGCGCTTCTGATCGTTTAATAGTGGCACAGATGTCCTGTAGCTTTAGCTCAGGGGCAAGGAAATTATCCGGTAACTTTTACTTTGTAACCGCTTTCACAATGCACAGCGCTGTAGACAACAACTTTTCGGTACTCTCTTATTATACTTATCGATAGGTGTCCCACCGTGGGACAGATGAGCACTTTTCTTAACTTTTTTTTTATTCAGCAGCGTGCGTACATATGGGGAAATGGTCGCTGCCTAATATAAAGCTATATCGTCAGTGAAATCGTGACACCTACTGGACGTCTCACGTGGTGATCGACGGTTCTGGATTTTGGGGTTCTGAAGAACGTAGGCTTTTTGGCATATGCCACACACAGATTCTCCGCATCCACAATCTCAACAATATGTCTTCCTTGTGCGTCTACAATCTTGTAACTCCAGAGCGAATGGCGATCGTTGAAGTTTCCATAAAATTCCCGCAGAAGAGGATGATGGCAGCAGAAATTTTTGATGAAAGGCTTCATGGAAGTTTTTCCTGGGACTAGTGTAACTTGGCGCCCCACGATGACTTCTTTTGCCCAGTTGTTCTTATAAAGCGACTACTTCCATGCGCTGTAGGGCAGCAAATGTTTTGAACCAACAGAACGTGTTGTACTTAACGTCGAATGAACAACGCGACACTTCCATGAGGGAAAGAATCCTTTGGTTTACGAAAACAACGAAGCCCAAGATGGACTGAGAGTTCGGTAGACCGGCCTCAGAAGGAGCAAACATGGGCGTAGGCGTGTCGACCAGGAATAAAGTGAGCTTGAACCGATGGAGGACGGGACCTACAAGGTTCCACTGCGTTATTAGGGCACTTCTGGGCGTGCGGCAACATTGTCGTAACCATGTTGCGGCGAGTCTCAGTGAGAGGAGGCGCTCAGGATTACTGAAACAATGGGTACTGCCTCCAACAAGTCTTAACTGATCTTTCGGGCATCCTGGCGATGTTCGATCGAAGGGCCATGAACAAGCCTCACAGAACTTGGTGACAGCCCTCCGATTATTTACATGCGTCGTTTTATCGCTCGCGTTAAGTGTGGGTGCATCAGGTCGATTGCATAGCCTTGGCGATATACTTTCAGTTGTAATGGCGTCAGTTTTGCAAATATTGTGGTAGTTTCCTCAAAGTCGACTGTCTCTGTGGATGTCTTCCAATGACCTGCTATCGGTTGACAGTATACGTTTTGACTTTCTTCGCAGAAATGTTGGAAGTACTCTCAATTGATTTTACTCGAGGAAAATCCTTTGTGCAGTCAAACAGAGGGCCAGATCCTTCGGCAAATTCGCATCTGCTTTTTATGTGTATATAAGTATATGTCTTTCTTTATTCTTTCTTTACTGATTTATTTAGGACAATACAGATGATTGCCTCGGGGGGGGGGGGGGGCACGGCTAAAGGCAAACATTGCCTGACCGGCAAAGTATCGCCACATCATCTGCGCTGCGGTAGACCTTTTTCCTCTCTAGAGCTGCATATCAAGAAAGACACCTATACTATAACTTGCTGGACGGTTTCCGCCATAGTTCACGCCCACAATTAAATCTCTCCGTAAAGTCACAGGTATGAAATTATGGGGCCCATCACACATCTAGGGTCGTTACTCTCCGGTGCAGTGGTTCGCTGTATGTCCAGAACTTTGGCACTTAAAGAACCTTGATGTTACCTCCATATGGTCAACGGCGTTATGTAGTGTGAAACAGTGGTCGATTTAATCGGGACGCTCGTTGTATGGAGCGAAAGTTGAAAGCATAGTATCTGTTCATCTGGTCTGTAAGAAAACGTTGAGTGCCTTATTACTTACAGGCGAGACGAGAGGATGCAGCTGCCTGCATAGCCATCAATGCGGACAGCTACATTGATGGCAAGGAGGTCCGTTAGCTGGGTCGCAATATCTCGCCTTTCCACTTCACTCTTGTGTCGGCATACCGCGCCGAACCGAGACTTTTTTCGAAGGAGAGCAGGCTGCGCGCTATCCTCGAACACTCCACACGACCGATGACTCCAGACACGTGCACACAGACACGTGAGCGTTTGGTCCCGTCTTCAGCGTTGTACCTTTTGGGACTTCGGCGTACCGTTTGTTTGTTGCTTTATGTCTGCTGCGCGAAGGCTAACCACGTAACTCCCGCAGCCACTGTGCTTGCGAGATGACAAAGAGGGAAAGGAGCCGTGGTTCTCCAATTCCCGTTTACAATATATTTGGCCATGCTTCACGCTCGGGGCTGGGCCGCCAGATGTCATGGCAACTTGACTGACCTGGTGCCTGCTTGTAAACCGCACAACACAGGGTGCAGTTGAAGGGGCTAAACTAGAAGGTTGAACTGGAAATGAAGGAAACATGTGATAGAGTGCCTATTGGGCGCCAGACCAGTGGGACATTGGGGCACAATTTTATCGGCCGTGCTTAACAGGCAGCAAAATTTCGGGAAGGCTAGATGTCCGCATATGTAGCTTACCAGCTGTCAGTCTTTGGTGCTCCAAGTTGCCTTTTGCTTTTACAGATTTTTCCGAAACTATAAAGTGAAAATCGCACTACTGCACTGCTATCGGTGATAAAATCCTGCCTGAATGGAGGCTAGACGCTCTCTGCGCAAATGCACCTTAGCTATATGAACGCGCAAACTTGCGCCGGGGGAGCTTCTCCACGGCGTGTGCAGAGTGTAGTTAAGGGGGACGGCACAGAGTGAAACGTAGAGAAGTGACGTCATCCGCAGGGTGAGCAAGGTAGCGCTGCATTGGTGGCTTTCATTTTCGCTCAGCGCAGCGCCATTAAAGGAGCTTGCGCAGGTTTCTCGGCGACGTACTGCTTTGCTCGCATACTTGGAGAATTTGCGATAGCAAGTTCACCGATTATGTTACAGTGCTACCTTTGCTGCGGCCTGTTTGCTGATTTGACGAAGCGGACTCGCTATACACTGTAAACAAAAATTAGCCGAGATGGGAGTAAATGGACCTGTCCTCTAGCGCATTCCCCGATAAGAGTTGAATATACTCCGGTCATGCGGAGTAAAAGATTTACTCCGCTTGACCGGAGCTTTTGCGGGTAGCTATGGGAGTAAGTGTTTACATCCGTCGCGGAGCTCTTGCGGGTACCTATATGGGAGTTTATGTTTACATCCATGTTGGAGCTTTTGCTGAAGCCAGCTAAGCCTAGGCGTGGTCCGGGACAATTTCTTGCATAATTTTATTAATATTCGATGTACCTGGGTAAATTTGCTATCCTTTTGGTCCTTTCTCCTTCCGGTCGATAGTCTTGACGCTTGCTTTCCAATAATCCTGGTTTGTCCGCATACAATCTTGATAATCTCGGAAGCCTAAAACCACGTCAACACTCGCTGGGTGGTGGTGCCCCAGCCACTTCATAACAAAATATTTCCGATTCGCGCATCACTGTGGTCGTCTGGTCGATGTGCGGCATTCGGCTTCTGGCTGGAGGAGCAGAGCGGTCACCAGCGGAAAGAGCCTTGACACGTTACACAGAACACTGATCGGCCGTTGCAAACTCATTGCGCACTCAAGACGCGTTTAAAAAAAAAAAACGAAGTGGTGCTTCACTTGGACGCACTAAGCACACGTGCGAGCACGCACAGAACAACTCCCACCGACGATTCTTCGAACCAACCAATGCACTGGAGCATCACACGGAAGCACTAAACAGACGCGCGAGCGCGAGCGCGCGCACACACACAGATCACACCGCCGCAAGAGCGTCGCAACCGAAGATGGCTGTTAAAAACTCCCATGTGGAGGTTGGGACCACGTGAACTGAAACTCCGTGTGGGTAGTATAATAAGGTCATGTCGTTTTTATACTCAGTCACTTAGCAATGGTGGTAAAATGATGTCATGTGCCGAATTCACTCCGCTATGACGGAGTAAATGTCTGGGGCATGAGAGTTTTTTCGGTTGACACGCTGGTAAAAGCTCCCATCTCGGCTAATTTTTGCTTACAGTGTACCGAGGTTCCGTGCGGCTTTCGGCCGCAACAACATCTACGTTTGTGGGGTAGCATCATTTCACAAGTTCCCTGAAAATTAGAACATGTCCACTGAGTTGGCCATTGCTGCTAAGAGAGAGAGAGAAACTCAAATCACACCAGAGCAATTGTGCTATCCTCGAGGCGCTTCCAAGACAGCGACTATACGTACTAAAGCAGTCTCTTATGCAATCGATAGCCTCGTCGAAGAAAGCTATACAGTACTGAACCGCAACGCGGTCCGTCTTTTCTGTTCGCATATAAAAACGGCGCGGTAAACGCGTTTCCAGAGAGGCGGTACCGCCGGCCGGCCGGTTCTTGCTGCTCCGATTCCGTACTTTACCCTCGGCTGATCAATTTGTTCGCGACTGTAAAAGTGACTAAAGTGTCTTGTTGTACAGAATCGAAATTTGGTCTAGCCATGTAGAGTGAGATCTAAAGCACACCACTTCTACAAAACCAGCATCCAGTACCAAACCACTCGCGAGATCCGGAACCGAAGCAGAAAAGCACGACACCGGCTGTTTTCTTTTTTTGTTTTCTTTTTCGTATATGATTGATCGCAACATTGAGGAAGTCGAGAACTAGTCACACATAATGACGTGTGACACAGAAATTTGAGCGTTACTCATATTCCAAATTTACGCGCTCATGAGTTTCCGCTGGATTGAACACAGTTTTAGTCGCACCGTCCACCTATAGATACGTGTCATATTAGTGGGCTGCGAAGCCTTCATGACGGCGCGCTGTTCTGTGCTTGTCGCTCGTGAAGGGATGCTCTTATGAAATATTACTCGTGTAAGACGAAGCAGCATCATGCAAAGATATCTGTGTTGCAATTCTTGACGAGAAGACGAAGCCTTCCGAGTGTATACAGTAGTGCTCACGGGTTGAGAGGGACGGACTGTTGGGCGAGTTGGTACGTCATACTCAAGCCGTGGTCCGCAAAGGAAACACTGACACAAAGGAAGATACAAGATGCCCCTTATTCGTGTATCTTTCTTTGTATAAACGACTCTTTTTTTTCTTTTTTTTGCGCACTACGGCTTGGATATCCCGTATTGAAACGCGAATATTTGGGCCTAAGTACTTCCAACATCTTCAATTCGAGCCCAATTGGCGTAATATTGGTTCGTATACTTGCACCCGAACCAGGATCACCTTTAGGGGCTAGATTCGCAGCTACATGACGTGCTTATATTGAGCGATTGCTCATTTTAGTCGGTATAATTCAGTGTTTAGCCCTACATGTCCTGTTTCATTCCGTGAACGCTGTACATGCTAGCCGCAGTATCTGGGCAGACCCTACGCGTCGCTCACTGGTTCGGAATTTCCATTGCGTATGTCCCAAATTGCTGTATATGCTGCACGCTCCATGCTGGAACGTATGGATGTATGTCGAACCGGTGTGGATGCCAGCCGATCACGATCCGCGTATCGCAGTCCTCCTAGTCGACCGCGATGATGGCAGGCTGTCGTTGTCTGCACTGTCTCAGTGCAACTGACATGTTCGAACGTTGGAGACCACGTACGTAGTTGTACAGAGAACTCATCGCAATTGTTACAACCATAATTATAGCGATATGTTTAGATACAACGAGAAAAGAACAGACAATATGCGCAAGCACGATGCACGAAGCGCAGTCAGCTGCTCCGAAGCACTCGTGATGACATCACGAAGCTCCCCAACGAATCATAAGCAGTGACTAGGTTTGCTTTGCCGCCCATGACGTGCGCTGCGCATTTTTGCCAAAATAGTTATTTGCTCAAGTTTATGCGAACTTTCGATCTGCTTTTCGAGCTCACCGCACGAAAAAAATGTTAAAATGGCACTGTAACCTCAAATCTTCTTTAAAATAAGTGCTGTAGTGTCCCTTCAAATAATCGCACTTTAAACTCAGATTTGGACGAGTACCCACTGAATGCGTGGAAATGGGAGTTGTGCAAATCTTTCTCAGCTAGACTGTCAGGAACGAACTCGTGCACTGATAGACACGCTCACTGACTGAGCACTATACCGAATGCAAATAAGCATATTTTTCAGTTTCTTTTAACATTAACAAATGTTGCCGGTCACCGTTAGATACCTTACGCTAGTTACAGATCATTAATGCTCCTTTCTTTCTGTCCTCTTCGTCCTTCTCTGCGTGAAGGGTAGCAAACTATATATGTATTGTCGAAGTTGATGTATGTCTACGCGTCCTCGTCCTTTTCTCTGTGGACCCAGTCAGTCACCTAGTGCTCATGCGTACTTACAAAAAAAACAAAAAAAAAACCAAACAACCAGAAAACCTAAAGGCAAAAAATATCAAAAAAGGAATAAATTGGTCGTCTCGTGCATTTTCTTCTTTCCGGATGTATCTAGAACATGAAAGCATGGTTATGGTCTTCAGCGCCAAAACACCAGTTCATGAATCCGACGTAATGCGAAGTCAGTCAGAATGCTGCAGCAGTCAGGATCTCAACCCAAAGTACTGCAAATGTGCAAGCTGCGCATGGCTCCCGCAAGGGGGCCCTAGCGGAGCAACGCACGGAAAAAAAAAAAAAAAGCGACGTCCATGTCACCCAGCAGCCACCGCCCGTCGCCCTCTTCTTACGGGATTTCTCTCAATCCCATTTCGGCGCGTCGCGCGTCTGACCGTGGAGCAGCGGCCAGCCGCATGCTCCCCGCCAGTCGTCAGACCTCCCACGTGGTTGGGGCCCACCCGCGAAACGTGCTTTCCGCGCCCATGTTTGTATACAGTAATCCGTTCGTGTGGCCTGCGCGGCTCTCTCTCGAGAGAGGGCGGCGGGTTCCCTGTTGTGAGCGCTTGTCTATACATATACAGATCGCAGGTGGCGTTGTTTAGCATTTAGACGAATCACGTGGAACGGAGCCCGGTGTCCTCGCCGCGAGGCTGGCGTCGACCATAGGCACCCATAATGTCTTGCACCGAATTCCTCAGTTCCGCATTTCTGCCGCCTTGGTCGCAAATGGAACCCTGCTATTCGCATTTCTGCGAACCGCTCCTACGGCATACCGGTCGCCATCACCTTCCGCGCCTGCCTAAAGGTGGGCGGCGAGTGTCATGCATCCGCCTCTCTTACAGCTTCCGCATTGCAAATAACAGGAAGAAACTCGCCCTAGCTTGAGCAGTGGTGCCGAACCAAAAATGTCGAGTTTCTTCAGTTGCAGTTCTTTCTAGGACGATTTAGCATGGGACAAGAGCATCCGGGGGTGAGAGATAGCCAATTTTGGTCTATCAAAAGATGACTAAAGATAAAGGAAGATGACGAGGTCAAATGATGCATAATATCCCCGAAAGCTTCTTCAGTTATGCTCAACTTAAAAATGTCACGTGAGGATTTTTAATTTGTTAACCAGTTCATTGCTGACATTTCGCTTCCAGCAGCGGTCTCAAAGGCAGTAAATAGATCTTGGAGGGTTTCACAAGCACATCTTTCATCAAAATTGTTCCTGAGAGAAACTCAGCGAATCGTGACGCTGGGCGTATCATTAACGAGGCACGCTAGCCAATGGCAGCGAGCACTTACGAACGAAGAACCTTGTAAATTTGGCCCCATTTCAACTGTCGGTCTATTTTTTAGCATGCATTGTCTCTAAACAAATAGAATATGCAATGCCCACATTCTCATATAACTTTCTATCTTGTGGAGTACTTCTTTTAGATTAAACTTGGTTGAAAGCCTGGTTGGCACTGCAACACATAGCTTTTCAGATTTAATGTCAATCTTCAGTGTAACTCACACTCAGAATTTTATTATGACATCATATATCCAGACGTTGTCGAGGTATTCAACTGTGTTCTACATCAAGGACGTTTTAATAACTTATTAAAGTGAGGCGTCAGTGTGACACTGACGCCTCACTCTCGACCCTGTCGGTGTTGCTCATTGTAAGCAAACATTGGACATCACTGTCGAGCAGCTACTGACGCTATCTCTGGAGTACCGCAGGTGTCCGTTCTCTGCTCTTCCCTCTTTCTCGTTTTCATCAACCACTTTCATGTTGACAATAAAAATCTAACTGGCACTTCGCGTACTTATTTTTCGGTACATTAGAGCCCAGACAAACTAAGCAGTCCTACAGGAAGATCTGCAAAATAGAAAACTGCTGTTCATATTTCAGTAAAGCTTGGCATCTCCAAATGTAAACTTATGTAGATACCTGAAAAACGCCCATACAAAGATTGCAACTTTATCGGTCATTGGATTATCTCGTTATTTTGGTATGGCTATGAATTGCATGCTTACCGGGTTTGATCATATTGCATATATGTATAATACAGGATTCCACTACCGTTACTTCACCCTTCAATATTCTCTTGGTCGATACAAAAGCGAGCCTACGGAACTTGCAAATACAGTAATCTCGAGTATGCCCCAGATTTTGGTGCCCGTTCTAAATCTACATAAGGGAGACTTAGACAGTTTGCATCCAATAAAAATCGCTCTGTCACATTCACCACGTCGACCTGTACAACCGTGGAGACCGTGACACTGTGAGTGAGATCACATGACTTGGGACATTGACATATCGTCTAAAAATTGTCCCATGCTGCCTTTCACGCCGACTGCACTAATACTCTTGCAGCTACACGGAAAGCTTGTTGTCCCACCAAGCTGATCATCATCATCATCATCATCATCATCATCATCATCATCATCATCATCAGCCTGTTTAGGTCCACTGCAGGACGAAGGCATCTCCCAACGATTTCCAATCCACCCTATCCTGAGAGAGTTGGTTCCACTTTATGCCCGCAAACTTTTTAATTTCATCGCTCCATCTAACCTTTTGCCTGCCTCTGTTGCGTTTTCCCTCTCTCGGTATCCATTCCGTCGCTCTTACTGTCCATCTGTTATCTTTCCTTCTCATGACATGTCCTGCCCAGGTCCACTTCTTTCTTTTAATTGATATAATAATATCGGCTACTCCTGTCTGTTCTCTGATCCATTCTGCTCGTTTTTTATCTCTTAGCGTTACCCCTATCATTTTTCTTTCCATTGCACGTTGCGCACTCCTTAGTTTCATGCTGAACATCTTGTCGAACATTCATGCTTAGCTGAACATCTTGTCGGCCTTTAAACTATTGCTATATGCAGTGCTTGCATGGTTCGACGTGTTCTTGTAGTCCATCTTTTTTACGCAGTGCCTGCGCCAAATGGAACAACATACCAATTAGCGTAAATCCTTAAGCCTTAAACAGCTACTTGTTGATAATCTCAGTATTTAACTAGCATATGTATATTACTTCTATGTCCATTCTGTGATTTGTGGTTCATATTGTGACCTTTCGTATTGCTTTGTTTTTGAACTGTGCTCAGTGGCGCGGCAGTTTTGTTTTCAAAGGGATGCAGTCAGGATTTTGTGTGGAAACTGTGATCATGTCTTTTCTATCCTTTAAGGACCACCTATCACTTTACATTATTAATGTTGAAAATCTGTACTTCCTTACTGACATGGTTAGCAAGACCGCCGATGGACTGAACAATATCAATGATATATTCCACGGAAAGTCGTCGCCTTGTTCACTTGATGCCGATTAATTTTATATTAAACGATGATACATCACTCATATATCCGTGGTCATATCGCAGGATTGCTAAACGTACATGTGTGTCAGAGAGACGGGCACGGAGAGACAAAAAAGACGTGTTTATTTTTCATCATATATGATGTGATAAAACAAGAATATTGCCTTTCAGAAACGTTGCCTTTCACAGGAATGAAATGGCCCAAACCTCGAAAGCGAGTTATAGTAATACATTGTTTGTTTGTTTTGAGCAGGCTTCTCTTTGCCCTATATTGTTTGCCCAAGAGAGGAGTAGCGGTCATCCCACGTGAGGCATATACATCTTCAAACACACACACACACACACACACACACACACACACACACACACACACACACACACACACACACACACACACACACACATACATACATACATACATACATACATACATACATACATACATACATACATACATACACATACACGCAAACGCACACAGAGATCACCACAGATTTCCTGTATTGTAGCAGGTTTTGTTTAAGTGGACACCAAAACCAAATGTTAAGTTGAACAAGATTGAAAGATAAGGTTTGCGTTAGAACCAATTCGCCATTCCTGACGGGAACGGGGCAGTTGTATGCGAAAAAACGACGAAATTAAGGAACTGGAGTGGCGTCCTGTATCCCGCTCTTTGACTACCTTTTCGAAATGAGTCAACTCATCTATCTTGAGCGCTCGATTACTCCTCCCAGTGACAAATGAAAAAAAATATAGATAAACTTTGGCAATTAATAAACGTGTGGTAGCCACAGCTGTTGCTAGATATTACGGCCGTGGAGCGCCCTCTACCGTAGTGATGGCTGTCGAGATCGTGACGATAAGACCTCTTTTCGGCGCGGGCAATTGAAATTGAGGGGCGACACACGGGACTTTTAGCGGAAGTTTTCGACGCAAAAGATCATTTATAGTTGCACGCAGAAAGCAGTGATACACTCCAACAGAGGTGAAAAGAAAATCGATGTAGCCAAACTTAAAATTTTCCTTTAGTGTCCCTTCAAAATACTCCTTTTAACAGCATATCTGTTCTAAGTGGCCCGTTCGGCGTCCGATGTCATGCAATTCTACACCTGGCAGGGGCCAATCACGAAGGCAGTGCAGTGCACCGTGCGAGGTGTAGAAAACTTCAGACGTTGCGGGGAATGAGTGAGTGAGTGAGTGTGCGTGCGCGTGTTTGTGTATTTAGCTCGAAGTTGTGGGTTCAATTCCCGCAGCCGTGGCTGCGTTTCCATAGCGCGAAATGTAAAGAAAGAAAGAAAGAAAGAAAGAAAGAAAGAAAGAAAGAGAAAAAACGAAAATTGCATGAGTGGTTATGTTGACGAGCACGTAAACAAACACAACTCAACGTTAATCCGAAGTGCTTCCGTTAGGATAGCAGGTCAGCCATGCTAAGACAAGGAAAGGAAGAAAGACAAACAATGAAATGAAAGACAGAAAGCAGAAGACGAATGGACTGTTAGGGATGAGCGTCTCGCTGTAACTAACACAGCGTTGCTGTTCGGCCATCTTCACGGAGTGAAGGTGGTGATTTTCTAGCTTGAGTTCCATAGTTCACACAAGTATTTAAATTGTTATAATAATGTCGTTATTAATGTTGGTGTCCCATTAAAAATAACATGCACGCTCAGGCTTTTTGTTGGCGAGACATATGAATTAATTTCCTCAACATACAAAAAAAAATCCTGGGCAGTACAAATACTTCACTTCGTATCTATCGACAAGAATCGCACAATGTACTGCCCAACGAAAGACATAATCGACATAACGAAAGACATAAAGACATAACGAAAGACATAAAGAACGTAATCAAAAAAGCACTCAAGAATACTATTTTGCGAAGCCATGACGTTGGCCATGCTTGAGCTCCAGTTTAAATCGCGTAGGAAGTAATCCAGGTCTACCAAACACGTTAACCTGATATATTTCACTTGAGCTAGTACCTTTCGCCACGGAGCAAGAATTCTTGAGGAGGGGAAACAGCGCTCGCTCGGACGGCCCGATAAAGTCACGCCGTAGGGCCCTGCGCCGACGCGCCCTCCATCGGGCGAAAAGAGAAACGCGCGCTAAACGCGCGCGTCGATCCGTGGCCTCCGCGATCGGCTGCGGCGGCGCGACGTCGCGCTGCGGAAGCCCGTGAGGGTTCTAGAGTCAGCAGATGACAAAGAATACGCCGCAGGTCTCGCGCCCTTCCTTCCCAAGGCCATTTACACATGCATGCTCACAACACGCCAGCGAATGACTTCCAGCGGCATGCGTCGTCTGCTCTGAGTGAGTGCAAGCAGCTCGTTCAAAGCGCTTTACGGCACGTAATTAATTCAGCATTTATTGCTAACTACAGCTAAAATGTCCGCCGCCCCTATTTATTGACACTACAGAGTGAAAACAGAAAATTTGCAATATATGAGACGGCAACGCGAAAATTATGCGTCGCGCCCGTAGGATGACATGTAAACGATGGGAACAGGCCGGCAGCGTCATCTGTCGTGACGCGTAGAAAACTCAAGTTCCTCCTCGCCCAAGCGTTACCTTAACGGGCCGCCGCCGCGCGCTGCCGTGGCATAGCAGTTTCCTCTCCTCGAATACTTCTTTCTCCGTGCCTTTCGCACACAAGTTTTTGATAGAGCATCTACAAAGACAACTACTTACGCAATGAATCGTCGAAGTAAGAATGTGCCTTAGGTTGTCCTAGTTTACTAGCAAATATAAATGGCCTCGTATCGCTACAACGGCCGTCTTCTACGAACACGCCAGTTCACAGAGTCGTGCAGGCCGGTGCATCCGCTTGCCTCGCGGTTAGGAATCGCCGCCGATCAATCAGGGTCGATCTGGCAAGATATCTCCAGAGCGAAACAACAGCCGCGTGGAACTCCGGAAAGTGTGAGCATCGGTGAAAGACAATCCAATCGCACACCGCCAGCCGCTGCGGCTCCGAACACAAAAGGGAGGCGCTGATGAGCATTATCGCGGCAGAGAGCCGGTCACCTTGTCCGCCGTGTAAATCACGCCCATCGCGAACCGAAACAAAGCCAGCGTCGTCGCTCAACACGCCCCGTGCCAGACCTTATCGCGGTATCAGGCGATAAAACAACGCAAACGGTCACCACGCCATTAGCGTCGCTGGCAGCGAGTCTCCTCCGCGCCGATCCCACCCAGATTTCTATCGGCCGCCGTGAAACAATAAAGCCGTGCCGAGAAGCCGCGCTGCGCTGCCGCAAAAGAAGTGTGGACGGGACCTCAGCGGCTGCACCTCACTTGCCCTCCAGTCTGCCCGCCTTTCGCGCTCCTCGCGTGGTCTCGCTACCGGCTACGGAGCCAGCAGAAACAACAGCTGGCGCGGGCCGACCACCGCCTTCTCACTTGGGCCAAGACTAACAAGAGGGATAAGCAGAAGACGTGCAATGAGAGAGAGAGAAAGAAAACAAAAAAGCGAGCATTCCTCGAATATTACGATTCTGGATAAGCGAGCTCTTCGCCGTCACGGCACAAAGGGGGTTCTCTTAGTTCTCTGTGGAGGAAGAATAATTAATATCCTCTTTGCCTCGTACGAAAGCGCCGAAAGGAAGTAGCGGTAGAGAGAGAAAGAGAACAAGAATAGATTTCGTTACAGATCTCTCTCGCCTGCAGGGTCGCTAAAGCCTTTCCGGCCAGCGGAGACAAAAGGACGGGGGTTTTCAGCAAATTCGCGATGGTTATCCGGTCAAATGAGCGGTTGTACACGGATCGCGCGTAATGAATTCGTCGTTTTCCGTCTCGCTATGTCCTCTTATCTGTTCGCGGTCCTTCCTTCTCAGTAATAGCCGGACGTGGCCAAGGGAAAGCGCCGTGCAGCCAATGAGCGGGCAGCTGCAAAAGGATGGCCCAATGCGAGACCGGCTCGGTTGCTCACTCTTGAGCGCTTCGACTCGCAAAGGCAGGAGACACCAAAGACGCGTCATTGCCCTCGGAGGCCAGGTTATGCAAATGTAAAGAGGCGGCAACTGTTGTTGCAAGCAGGTTCCGATGGCGGTTTACACGACTTTGAAAGCGCTACGCCGGTCGTGCGCACGGATACGTGGCCATCGATCTGTTTGTTCACAAGCGCGCGGCCAAAGCAGTGAAGAGCCTTTTGAGAGGAACGGAGGCGTAGTTTAAAAGCAGCGTGTCACATCATGGTACTTCATTCAACCACATTTATGGAGCCGAAAAAAAAAAGTGTCGTTTATAAGAACGATTTGACATTGAATGGGGGCATTTGATTAAGAGCTGCTCGCTTTCACGCTTGACTGCTGCTTGTTTTCTAAAATATCTGCGGCGAGCAAAGTGCTTTTCAAATACCGTAATAATCACTGCTGCTAAGTCGAAAGAATAATAATAAGACGTTTTAGATTTTTTGGCGATCTCGCTTTAGATGAGAAGCCTTTTAATAATTCTTACGGAACAAGGAAACGCATTGCAGCCGTTCACTGTAATTACAACACGGTGAAACTTGTAAAGAGTAAACCGTTAACTTGTGCCTATCGAGTGAGAAGCACAGTAAAGTGCGAAGGCGGGAACGTTGTATGATGTACCCTAATATGACTACAGTAGAGGCTTAATAAAAGAGAGAGACAGAGCCGAAGCGCAGGCACGCGATCGCAGTCGCTCACCCTTGCCGCAGACTATCACTGCGCGATTTCACTTGCCTATCGCAACAAACTCAAGTGACAGCGACTTCTGCACGTCTGTCAGCCTTAACTGCAAAAGTGCTTACGTCGCTCTCAGTAGCGGTGACTTATGGGGCGAACACTGTACCATTTTCGGCCCTGATAGTGGTCCAAGGTACCTTAAAAGCTGATATCTTCATGTTTTTCTTTAATATTTTAGTGTGCGCACAACCTCAGTTTTCCAGCGAAGATGTATGTGGCTAAGATCCGGGATTTCTTGGTGTCTGCGAGCAAAAAGCCTAGCATCCTCAGTCACCCCGTGATGTTGGTAGCCGTCCACGCTATGCCAGGACACGCGAGCGCCTCGGCGCAACAGAAATGAATGAATGAATGAATGAATGAATGAATGAATGAATGAATGAATGAATGAATGAATGAATGAATGGCAGAAGTAGTTCTATGGCCGTTGTTTTTCGATATCAGACGGCTTATAATTACCCCTGAAAAAAGCCTAACCAACTATGCATTTGTGTTTAGAAGTGAAGCCGATCTAAAGGAGATCGGTGTTAGTCTGGTTTTTTTCTAAGGTGTCCTTCCCACTGTGGACAACAGCAAACATTTAATACCAGGACCGTCGTGTTTTCATATGAGACAGCTCGTATTGGCCCTGGAAAAATGTCTTCACAGCACTGAATTTCTGTTAAGAATAGAAGCCGACTTTACGGAATGCAAGCTGTACATTGTGCGTTGCAGTGGAGCCTATCTAATACAGAAAAAAGAAGAAGAGTCCTCCACGTATGTCACGAAGCAGGGGGCGCGATCTTGTAGGTGGGCTTGGCGAGCAAAAGTACCTTAATACGCTACTCGATGGCGGTGTCGTTGTCGATGTGTTACTGTAGACCCTGCACAGTGGTTTGGACGGTTGTTGGGCGCGTTCGCAACCTGATCTTTATACGAAACTGGCCTCCGCCATGTCACCTATGCGCCGTGTGTTGTAGCTTCGCTCGCCATCCAGCTTCACATAGTGGAATGGCTCACAATTTGTTTTGACGTGTGCGTAAATTTAAGCACGCTTGCTACAGCCCGTTATACGTATATGTCAAATACTTGCTGCTCTCGCTTATCTGACTTCTGTTCAACACCTGTTAGGCTCGGTTAGGCGAGCCTTTTATATCTTTATACAAACTACACACATAAGAAACATACCGATTTTTGCTGTCCCATAACAAATATTTAAGGTGAACTTGTTAAGTGTCGGAAATGGCGCTAGCACGTAGCGTTTTGGTGGACATTACGTGGAATTTAACTTTATGCGGACTTTTGACACACGGTTCTGGAACTAAATGGTATCGCACACAGCGCAAAACTTACCAACGGGTGGACTGGCTGAGGCCATCATAGCAAATACGGGTATGAGCAACACGTGAATTTCCTTTCTTTCTTTCTTTCTTTCTTTCTTTCTTTCTTTCTTTCTTTCTTTCTTTCTTTCTTTCTTTCTTTCTTTCTTTCTTTCTTTCTTTCTTACCAGTGGCTCATACCCGAATAATGTTCGCTCATGCCCGCACCTACCTCAATTTGATAAATTTTGATTAATTACCATGACAGTTAAATGACTATATTTTGCACTAAACTTGCGCTGTGATGTCACGCCTACCTCGTACAGCTTTAAGCTTGCTAGTTTTTAAAATGGGATTTCTATTTTTATCGGAGTTCCTTGTTTTTCGTAACAAGCCCAATCTGGAGGTGAATCGGAGGTGTCGAAAAAGAATCGTAATGTCGCTAGGCGCTAGCGCGTAAAAAGAACTATTGATTCGGTTCTTTCTTTCTTTTTTTCGTTCAAAGGCGAAGTTTACTCCGATTCCGCGGATGGTGATAATTTAAAGCGTCCGAACTTCAAGCATAGAAATTTTTAGAAATGTCAAATGACAATTTCGCGCTAAGTTATATCGAAGGTCCTTGCGATCGCTGCACAGTGTAGATCAGTGCTGCCCGAACATGAACATTAGGACCGAGGTACAAATGAGTGGAGGAGGCAACGTTTACTGCCAGCGCCTTTACTAGATAGATAGATAGATAGATAGATAGATAGATAGATAGATAGATAGATAGATAGATAGATAGATAGATAGATAGATAGATAGATAGATAGATTTTATTCAGGTCCTGAAGGAATCCGCCCTCGTTTTAAAGGGGGAGGATTGCGGGCCGCTCCCACGTAGGGACGGGGAGGCCTTCCCTCACCGCCGCGTCGTGGGCCTTCTGGACAGCCTTGATTTGTGGTAGTAGGACCGGACTCTTGACGAAAGAATAAAATTCTCTTCAGAGAAGTTGTGATGTCGTTCCTGTAAAGACGGGCACCCCCAGAGCATGTGTCTAAAGTCACTGCGTTCGTTACATCCTTGACAAAGTGGCGAAATATCTGTGTAGTGACTGTAACTCGAAAGGATGGGGTATATCCCCGTCCGAAGCATCCGAAGAGGAACTGCCTGTGGTCGAGACAACTTTTCATGTGGCAGTGGGAAGCGCCTACGGCCCATTTGATAGTGTTTCGTAACTTCGTTAAATGTACTCAAAATGTCCCTAAAATGAAGGCTGGGAGCGGATTCCTCTGGCTGAGCCGCGCAAGTCCCAGCGCGGCAAGTGAGACCTCGCGCATGGGAGTGGGCTAGCTCACTGACATTGGAAAGGCCTCCGACCTTCGAGCCAAGAAGAGCAGGGAACCAAGTGATAGTATGGTGTGTCAATTCCTTGTGTGCGAGAGTTCTAAAAACTTCCTTGCAGACGGACCGAGAAGCGAAGGCCCTAGCAGCGGATCTAGAGTCCGTATAAATATCGGTCCTTTGAGGATCAAGAAGAGCGAGGGCAATGGCCATTTGTTCTACTTTGTGAGAAGAGGAGGTTCGAATTGACGCTGATAAAAGGATACGACCCTTAGTATCTGTGGACACCACTGCAAAGCGAGCGGAAGCGCCGTACTGGACAGCGTCGACAAAACATGCAAGCGAGGAGTGGGACTGAGCGTGAGCTAAAATCGATGATGCTCGAGCGACACGCCTGCCCACGTTGTGTTGTGGGTGCATATTTCGTGGGAGGGGAGAAACCTTGATGTAAGATCTCATGCGGTCAGAGAGATGCGAGTTTTGCACTTCGAGCGTGAGGGGATTGTGTCCCGTGTCCACCAGAATTTTCCTGTTGATGTTACTGAAAGCATGGTGGTCTGTACCGTTTGCTGAGCCTCGATTACTTCTTCATGTGTATTGTGCACTCCAAGGTCCATCAGTTTTTCTGTGCCCGTGCGCATCGGAAGACCTAAAGCTCTCTTGATGCTTTTCCTTATGAGAGTGTTTAATTTAGCCCTCTCGTGGAGTTGCCACTTGTGCATGGACGCCACATAAGTTATGTGGCTCATCAAAAAGGCATGGAACAGCCTGAGGATGTTGTCCTCCCGAAGACCGCCCCGACTATTGGAGATCCTAGCGATTAATCGGAAGACTCCTTCCGCTTTGGAAGTCAGACGGTTGACTGTGCGGCCGTTCTTTCCATTGGCTTCGATGATCATGCCCAGTACACGGATGATGTCCACCCTTGGGATGCGGTGCCCTGCAGCCGTTTGCAGCCTAATGTCGATGTCTGCTAGTGGTTTCCAGTTTTTGGACTTAGGACCCCTTCTGGTGGGTCAAGAAGTTCAGATTTTGACGGTGACATCTTGAGGCCCATTTCCTTTATTCAGACTTCGATACTGTCGACGGCCTCCTGAAGGGAGCTCTCTACGTAGCCCTCCGAGCCACCGACACTCCATATGGCGATATCGTCCGCGTAGATGGTGGACTTGATGCCTTCCAGGCTTGAGAACTCGGCGGCTAAGCTGCACATGGCAATGTTAAACAGCAGCGCGGAGACGACTGTGCCCTGCGGGGTGCCGAAGGGGCCTAGATCCTAGGGCGCACACCTGAGATCCCCTAGCCTGATAGTGGCTCTTCTATCCCTAAGGAAAGAGCTGGCAAACTTGTGAAAGTTCTCTCCTAGGTTGAGGCGAGAGTATGTGAAAGTGCGAAACATTGTCAAAGGCCTTCTCAAGATGGAGGCCGAGAATGGCCCTTTGTCTCCCGATCAATAACGTTATGTTTCAGCATTTTCATGACGTCCCTGAGTGGATAGGTGTGGTCAGAAACCTATCATGTTGTAAGGAAATAGGTTTGTTTCCTCTATATGCTTCGAAATCCGATCAGTTGATTACGTGCTAGGGGCGACCTTGCCTATACGAGACGTGAGGGAAATTGGTCGCAAGTTGTTAAGACTGGGACTCCGGCCCGCTTTCGGGATGGGAATTAAGGATGCCATTTTCCAGTGTTCTGGGAAGACACCCGACTCCCAAATACGATTGATTTCTTTGGTGAGGATGGTGACAGAGTCGTCGTCTAGGTTACGAAGCGTCTTTTTCGTGATGCCATCTGGGCCTGGGGCGGAATTCCCTTTAAGTTTGGTTAATGCGTTCCGGACCTCTTCTTCCTGGAAAGGCTTGTCTAAATCGAGGGCTGGTGATCCCGTGTATTGCGGGTAGCCAGAAGGTGGTCGGTCTATGGCCAAAGGGAGGTATCTCCGGGCTAGAGACTCCGTTATTTGCGCATCCGATCTCGCTTTCCTTTCCGAGTGTAGCAACCTCTACAACACTCGTCTGGGTGGATTTAGATTTAGTCTCCTGGAGCAGGTGTTTGAGTAGGTTCCACTTTCCCCCCACTCTCATCTGCCTGTCCACCGTGTTGCAGATTTCGTACCAGTGCTGTTTCTCCAGTGTCTGACAGTGGGCGGCTATTTCCTGATTAAGTTTCGCTATGCGCTTCCGCAGTCTGCGATTCAGACGGTGTGATTTCCACCTGGTAAGAAGGGCGCCTTTTACTTCCAAAAGATGGAGAAGCCTGCTGTCCATTTTACCGACCTTTAGATCACTCTGGATCGTTTTGATGGCCACGTCTTCGCTAAGCTGAGACAGCCACTTGTCGAAGTCCGGTTGGTCATTGCCGTTGTGTGTGTGTCTAGATCTGATCTTACGGAAGAGGTCCCAGTCTGTGAACTTGAAGGTTCTAGGGGATTTTCCTTGAATTTGTAATGTTGTACTGAGAATATAGTGATCACTCCCCAAGTCCACGCCCAAGTTGGACCCCGAGACCTCTCTCATAGTTGCAACAAAGGTCAGATCTGGGGTGGTATCCCTACATCAAGATTTTCCTGTGCGGGTAGGAAACGTGGGGTCCGTTACCAGAGTGAGATTAAGGTCCGAGGCAGCTCTCCAGAGCTCGACTCCTTTGGCAGTGGTGCGAGGATAGCCCCCACGCGTGATATGGAGCGTTGAAATCCCTCGCTATCACTATGGGTGCTCCCGCATTGCTAGCAATCGTAAGGGCTTTCGAGAGCAACGTAGTGAAGCGATAGTGCCTGCCCTTGGGAGAGCGATATATGTTGAGTATGAAGATGCTGCTTTTCAGCTTGCTCTCTGGTATTATCTCTATCAGGGGAGTGTTCCACTCTGCTTTGTCTCATGTGTAGATTGTGCAAGATGGTAGTGCACTTCTTAGACACCAGCGTGCAGATACCTCTGCCACCTGGACCTTTCGTGATGTGTGGCGTGTATCCTGACAGGCTCACAGTTTCCGTCAGCGTTTCTTGTAGCATAACAACTTGTGGTCGGATTGACTGGTATTTGATATACTGCTGTAGGGCTACCCTTTTTTGATTGGAAGGTCCAGCAGTTCTATTGCCAAATTACGAAATTGCTGAGGTGCCCCGCCATTGCTGGGTACATCAATAGTTCTCTCCTGCAAATTTATATGGGATGCCACCACGTATGTGGTCGTGAGAGTAGGATTTACTTTCGTTGGAGTAGCCTCGGCTGAGTCCTGAAATTCAGCTTGGTGAGCTTCGATCATTGTGACTCTACTGTCCAACGCCGCAATCGACTGGACCATCGCCTTCAATGCATTTTTGATCTTATCCAAACTATCTTTGACCTGCGCTTTAAAATCTGAGTCCTCTTCCTTAGGCGGTTTGGCTAGCGCTCTCTTTGGTGGGTTTTGCCCCTGGCTGGATGTCCATAGGGACTTCGTCGAGGATTGTAGCCGACGCGGCGACTGCACCGGGGTGTGTGGTAGGAGGGGCGGTGATGGAATCTGCTGAGATTTCCTCAAGTCGGCTATTTCAGCTCTAAGTTGCCCGACAAGTGCACTGAGGGTAGCATTTTCTCTCTGCATGTGCACTAAAACATCCGTGTTTTGCTCTGGATAAGTGCCCCCCTTTACCTGTGCACGGTTGTGGGCTCTTGACCTTGGATGCCCAGGTCTGGTGCTGATCTTTCTGCACAGCTATGCGGACGGCAGGTACTCTGGAGCGGGAACGGCCCCTGGATCTCGAACGGCCACCTACTCCGCCTCTGGAACGGGAGCGTCCCCTAGAACGGGAGCGCCCTCGGCGTGGGTACAGCTGCTGGCTGTCGTCAGGCGAGCGCCAGCTACTGTTCGGGCCTGGGACTGTAGCGCGGCTACCTGCTCCGGCTGGTAGCGTCGGGAAGTCTCCGTCGCCAGCTGCAAAGTTAATGACGTCGTCGTCGTCTTCCGCAAAGGCCGACGTATGTTGCATCAGCCGCTGCTCCCTTCTTCGTCGGACTATGTAGGGCACTTGAAAACGTTGTTTACACCTCTTGTCAGCCGTGGGATGTGGACCACCGCAAAACTTGCATTCCGGTGTGCATACGTGACCCGCCGGAGGAGATGACATACCGCAGCCTCTACAGACCGCCTCTTCTGGATTTGGACAAACATCAACTCGATGACCAAGTTTTCCACAGGCATAACAGATATCCGTCTGTCTGCGATACAGGGTCAAAGCACCAAGCTTGTGCCACACGTGATGTAATTTGGGACTTTCAGTCCATCGAAAAGGACTATCACCGTGGTGAAATTTTGATTCTCTTGACCTGAAGTGCTGTATGGTTCCTTGGGTGCACGATAAGTGAGTAAAGCTGCTCTTGACCAATGTACGAGTCTATACCCCTGATGACACCTTTGCATGTGTTGTCGGGGGCAGCTCGGTAGGCCCTAACTTCATAAATGGCCACACCGAGAGTAATGGTGGTGATTTTGGAATACGCTCTGGCATTCTTCTCCGCGGGGTGCTGATCACTGCGATATTCTGCAACATATTCGGGCACACCACGTCTTCTGCGACGTCTTCTTCACTGAACGCTGCAGCCATTGCGAGGGATTGGGCAAACTTGATTTGGCTAACATTTGTCATGTTGAGGCGGCTTCTAGGTCTCACAATGATTCGATGGTGATCTCTTGGGAGGTTAGGAAGTCTCGAGGAAGTGATAATGCGTCTCTTCACCGCAGCTCGCAAGCGATGAGAAAATTCGGCGCTGCGGGGCGTCGGGACGCTTGCGTGCGTCTCGTTCATGGGGGTAAGCTTCGCACGAAGTTTGCGTTTAGCGATGGCCACAGTCCATCCAGGGTCTTGGCGATCATCCGGAGTAATATCCTCTCCGTCAACAGTGACTTGTGTATACATCTTGCACGTAGAATTCAGGGAAAACCCTTGCGGGAAGGGCCGGCGGCGGCCCCGCCGATGGGCAGACAACTCCTAACGCGTTCGGCAGAAAAGTCTTGAGAAAGGATCAAAACTTCCACCCACCGTGAAAAACTTGCTGTTGACGAAAGCTTCTTGCCTTTATGCGTCTATTGGCACGAAAAGTCGCTCACAAACGGGCAGAAAACTGACCGAAAACATTCCAGAAAGCGGAGGCCGATGTTCGCACGTCCGTACTAGTCGGCGCCCCCCTGCCGGTCCTCCCCTTTCTCCTTCACTTAATGTCTTTATATAATCTGCCACTAGCGTTCTACATTAGCCAAACCTAACCTAAACGGTTGTTTGCGAATGACTGCGAGCATGATAGGCGATGATTGTGGTCACACGTGCCTCTCCCCCATCAAGTGCAATTTCAGTATATATACTCGAAAGGAATTACACGAGACACATGAAGAAGGCGCCTTGACAAAATGTGTTTAAGGCTACACCCAGATTTTCCGTGATTACTGCATCTTGAGAAGTTTCCACCGCAGGATTGCATCCGCTTTAAAGTATTTCACATATGATGACATAAAATTCTATTCATGGCATACCCGAGTCGAACTTTTGATTGTGCACATGGAATCGGCCTCGTGTAATCGACGCCACATTCACCTTTTAGATAACTCCAATCAATCAGTGGCAGCCCTTCAGAAAGCACGGGTTGGATCATTGTGTAAATGTGGATGCGAGAGTGCAGCTGTCTCTGTGTATCATATGGTGGGAATGGATCTCCTTGGTCCTTCTGTAGCAATATATATTCAGTTTCCAGAAATGCGAGTCCGTAGTCACACACACACACACACACACACACACACACACACACACACACACACACACACACACACACACACACACACACACACACACACACACACACACACACACACACACACACACACACACACACAAACGAAGTCTTGCGCTACAATTCTCCGTAAGAGAAAATTTCATCCAATCCTAATGCTGGAATTAATATTAGCGATGCCAGCTGGTCAACGACAAAACGTACTTACGGACAAAAAGCTTCGTGAATTCCGCCGTTGTTTGCAAATGTGAGGCCGGAAATTAAGACCTCTGTTTCTCTACGCGTGTGCCTAAAGGCCTTATTTGTCGTATATAGATCTGATTTCATTTTCTCAGATCTCATCTTATTTTCTTTTCAAGGTAAGAAACGCTTATTATTCTCTGGGCCTTATTTACAAAGCTAACATATTGGCAAGCGTTCTTTTTGAGGAAAGATTCCAGCCAATCCAGGAACTGATCATAGTACTAGTAAAACGTTATGAACAATCTCACTTGCGATAAAGAATATTTGCGAGCTACAACATTTTACGAATGCGACCTTCCCACTTCTTTAAAACTCGTTTGAAAGTAAAGCGACCTGCATGTTTAATTTTTCTTTCTTTTTGCCCTTTTTGTCATTGCTTGTTGATGACGACTGGCCTGTGTGCACGCCCCCTTCTTCATTCCCTTCTGTCTCTCATCTTTCTATTTTCCTTTTCCATTCTATCAGCATAAAGTGGCCAACTAGACGATTTTCTAGTTAGGTTCTCCTTCGTGGTTTTCTTCTCATTGCGTTACTTCAGTCTAGTGGCATGTGAACCTCTCTTTCTTTAGTGTTCTCTTCTCTTGCCGTCATTCGTATGTTTGCTTTCCTATAATATAACTATGATATTAATAACGAGAAAGTAAGGACAAGTACTTCAGATGTTTAATGTTTTTATAGGCTACAGCTGACATCGGGGGCGATGTTGTGTAACTCGAAAAAACCTCAGTGTTCAACGGGAAATAAACGCTGGACATTATTCCGGAATGTGGACTAAGAATCGGAATGTTGGCTTGTTCAATATACCAGAGAAGACACTAACTCTGCAATCTCTGATTACAAGTATGGAAACAAATTTAAGGCGCATTTTGACCGTAATAAGGACTTTATACTGTCGGAAAGTCATCCTTGGTGATATTTCCTAGGCGATGAGGGGCTCACCTGCCCCAGAGAAAAGATTTAGCATAGGAAGTTTCAATTGAATACGGTACGGACTGTGAATCTTGAGCGGCGAAAGCTATATGAATAATCTCTTCTTTTTTTTTTTCTTGTTTTCCCCCACTCTGTAGCCATCTTAGCGGCAGATATTTGAGAGTAGCGTTGTAGACGCGAGACAGCGAACGGCAGCAATAAAACTCGTCCACGAGTGCGGATCATTCTCGAGTGCTATATAGGTGTCGATGTGCCGTGATAACCATGCAGAAAGGTGCCGCCCCGATACGGTGCAAGTGGTTCGACCGTTATAGGGGGGGCATCCCACTTATTATTTTTTCTTTTTCGCTGTCTCACTCAACACGATGGAAAATTTCTGATTGAGATAAGTGAACAAAACACAGAGTACTGCGAAGGGCGACGCGCAGATGAAGAAGATACCGTTCGTGCCGGCTGCACGTGGGCGTGCATGTATCTATACGTAGTTGGAGCTCCGGCAGTTGGACGTGAGCGAGAATCGGTCCGGCCCCGGATGTAATGGGTGAAATATGGAAATGCCGCGAGTTAATAGGGCAGTCAGCGGGAGCCGCTCGTCGTGTCCGCGGGCACCGCCCCGTTGCCGCCCCGAAAACCAGCGTCGCCGACGACGCTCTCACTCAAACCTACATAAACCACTTCGGACGAACCGCTCGACGGCCCCCCGCTGTTTCGCTGTCTCCCTGGGCCAGCTCAGCTGCCTATTTTCGTGCGCCGTGAACCCGCTCGATTAAAAATTCAAGTTCCGGCAGAAATCATTTTTCATCGCCCGTGTTTCGGCGTGGGTCAATCGTCCGAGAGAGGGCTCTCCGGTCGGTATTTCCCTTCGGCGGTGCGATAGGTGCGATGCCGACGGGTGTGGGAGGCAGCGAGAGCACCCGTTCCACTGCCTCGTGGCTGCCCACGATTCACGAAACACTTGCGTCATTCATACGCCCTGCGCACTATACGTCGCGTCATTCGAGAGTGAATGTGGGACTGATTAACACGTGCGTGTTATGAGAAAGCGAACGCTGAAGTGCACCACGAAAACAACTCGTGTACGTCGATATTGCTGAACCCGACTTTGGTCCAATGAGTCCAATCTGTGGGTTCTCGACCTTCATCCGTTCCCTGTAGGTGCAGCTTGAGGAGCGCGCTTAGGTTTTTGTTGTTTGAAGAACGCACACGCACACACACAGGTACGAGACGTTGGCTAGGTGATATACGCTTGGTTTTACTTGCTTCCCTGCCTTGTTTTTCATTGCGCAGACATTTCGCGTTATTTCTTTCGCTTTGTATTTCTGCCTCAAACAATCCACTTTTAGTAAACAATTAAACGAGTCAGACGCTCCAGTAAAATTCTAATTTCATTACTGATTCGGTGATCGCGCTAATGCAGAACGGACCGGCCTACAACTGATAAATTGCAGTATATTACCACGGACTAAGATAGTTGTGACAAAGTAAATTTCAGCGGCCCAACCTGTAATAAATGTTGCGTACTAGTTATGCGGACCAGCGTTTGTCACGTCCTTGCTGCGCCCCTGCCTCTGTCGTTTATTACATGTTCCATCCCATTTTTTCTTGCATCTGTGCTTTAATGTACCACCTGAACGATAATCACGAACAACGCACGAGGTGCTCGTATCCCGCTGCACCTCGTTACGTAGGGGTCGACACTGTAAACGCTGTCTTTAGTAATTAGATGGCTGTCTGGAATGCCGTCGTTTTAATCAACATTTCGCAAATGAAGTCAGGTGTAAGGGCTATATGAACCGACTATCAAGAGCGTACTAACATACAGAGCACTTGAGCGAATGAACGGAAACACTGCGGGACACGTGCAGGCGGTGCCGCCCGCGGACTGCAGAGAACATACGAGAGTATACGCACTCGCCCTGACGCGTCACGCGAAGGGCTCTCACAGAGTGCTCTCGTGGCTAATATTCTTTATTGAATATGTCGCAAGTTCAATTTGACGAGTGGTTACATGGCAAAATGTCTTGTTTTCTTTATTTTTTTTTTGCGTTCTTGTTTGATTAGACTCGTTAGAAAGTACCGGTGACAGGTGGCGTCGCAGGTGCGTTTATGCAAGGGGAAATTACTTGCATGTGAATTTGGCATGTCGAGGTGGCTAATTAAAAGGACATACTAATTAGCTTTTACCTATTCACTTTGGGACGCAGGTTACAATAGCGAGATTGAAGCCGACCAGGAGTGAAATCACGTGGAAGTGATTCTGTAGCGATACCCTATCTCATGCTATTCCGTCTCGCACTGTTTGCGCTTCGTAATTGGGATGAGATCAGCTAAACGTGAACGATGAATAATATAAGAGCGGCGTGGAATCGAGCGCAATGCATTGTTATATTTGTGTTTAGCTAGCAGTAATGCTTAGAGTAGCATCACATTTAACACACCGAGCATCAGAGTGCGCTGCGAAATACATTGGCATTCCAAACTAGAAGAGTAGCTCAGGGGAAGATGGAGAGGTCGTTTTCAAAGGTCTCTTCATCGGCTGTGGCGACATTCCCAGCTCTTCATCGTCTTCAACGGTCGCTCCAGCGATTGGCGTTTCAATGATGAAAGAGTTTCCCAAATTCGTGTTTCAGAGGGTTTGCGGTGATCTTAAGAAAGACTCACAAGGCGGGGAATTCAATTAATATCGGTAGAGCCAGCATTTCGTCGAGTGGACAAGTCCACATGTTGAAATGTCGACATTCCCCGTTCTTCCAATGATCTGTTCACCTTCCTATTTATGTAATTCATCTTAAAAGGCGGAAATAACTGCGGGACGCCAAACTTTCATTGCACCTGTGATACCTCACAACGTGATTTTCGAGGCGTAAAGCGTCCACTCATAAGCACAATAAAAAAAAAAAAAACGCAACCCATCAGGTGTACGTTAAGCATATGCTGAAACGCTAGCAAGCAGTATGACATGTTTACTTCTAAAAAAGCAAAAACAAACAGACGCGGAGGAAAGAAACACAAGACAGCACGTGTTGTCTTGTGTTTCCGCCCGTGCTGTCTTGTGTGTGTGTGTTTTTTCCCCTCTCCGTCTCTGTATTTTCTTTTTAGCGGTAAACATGTGGTATTGTGAAAACCAACTAGTCCAGTTTGAGTTTCTTCTCCGAGAAGCAGAGCACAACACACCCACTAGCTTCGGGCATGAGTCGTCCGGTTGTCTCTCAGAAAACCATGGTCATCAGCACGCTTTGTCCCGTATTAGCTACAGCTTCATCAACCCCGTGTTTCTCGTAAACCGCCAGGCCTCCATCATCGAAGTCGCAAGTTTAGTTCATAGCCAACACCGTACTTATATTTCTCATCGCTTATGAGCCAACGTAGAAAATATAGACAGCTCGGCAAAGTGGATCAGTGCGTATTCCGTGATACACCGTCCGTTCTTTCTGCGCGTAGGTACTTCATTCTGGATCTGATAGCCTATCCAAAATCTACTGGGCCTACTTGGCTCAACATGTGGGATAGTGCTGCTTATGCATCTATCCTTATTTTTATTAATTACTACGCACTCATCACCATTGCCATATTCTTAAGGTTATACACCGATAACCAAATCGCGATTTGAGTTACCGAAGAACTCGGGGGCTATTTGCGCTGCCGCGTGCCTAGGATTCCCTGACAAGCAAAAACGTGAGGATGAGGTTACCCTACTGCGTATGAGTAAAGAAAGAAAAAAAATCGTGAATTTATCACGCTGCACGGTTTGATTCTGCATGGACTTAAGCGCCAAGCAAATGAAGAAATGGAACATGCGAAAGAAGTTCCAGTACCAACTTTAACTCTATTCGGACAGGAGTTTGGAAAATTGGAAAACTTGTAATAGGAGGACAGAAAAAAATAAAATCGCTGAAAAAGACGGCGCCGCGGACGCAATGACGAAAAGAAAAAAAAAAAAACCTTCATTTAGAAACTCGGACCTTCTTTATAGAGACGGCCTTAACGAATTCTCTCGAAGTTTGGCAGTACCTATTTCTTTGGCTTTGCTAGGCTTCAGTGAAGCAAAAACGTCCATGCGCTTCGCTTCCCTCAGTTTTTCGGAAAGGCAAAGTAATTGTGAACTTCTTATTAAGGAGATGAACCATTAAAATAATGTGCATAAGCGTGATCCGAGATGAGCATGCGTCGACATTGCTCGCAAAGAAAAGGAAGAAGAGAACGAGACAGAAAAGTACTTTGAATCGATGCGAAGCAGGGGAGAACGAGTAGCTTTGGCGGAAATTTTGCCGGAAGCTAAATGATGCTACAAAGTAGTCGAGGAGTTCGTTATCAAAAGGATGAACATATAGACTAAGAAGCCCTAGGGCGAACGAAGACGTCTCACACCAAGACTGCTGCATTCTGCCATCAATTTTGGAAATAATTATATGGGTGGCACGCGCACAATCCTCCACAAAGGCTCAATTCTCAGTTTATGCCAAAATTCAGCAGAACAATAACATTACGCGCACAATTATCACCGATGAGTAGTAGCAGGCCAGCGACTTACTGTCTAGGCCGACCTCTCTATTCGTTTTATTAAACGCACCGATGCTAAAAGAAAGGGAGATAGAGAGGGGGAGGGTAGGAAATAAATCGCCGAATTTTCTGTCCACCTTCATGATTACTGCATTCCGGCGTCCGTACAACACGGTCAGCTTGGATAGCCTCCGAGTTATTAGATGTTCGTGAAAGCGTGCACAACTGAAGCGTAAAACTTTGATTCACAAGTAAACTCGCTGATGTATTAATTTAGAATATCAAGACGAGGCCACGACGCGGAGTCGGTAAGGACCAATTTCTTCTCACAGAAGCGCTGGTATACACCCACGAGAGTGGGTCCCCGATGCAGCGAAACGACGGTAGCAGTGCTTCCATGCGACCCGAGAAGATTCCGATCGCTGGCAAACCGCCACTCGCGTGCGCCGCCTGCGAGCTGAGGAACCACGGGCCGAGCGGGAAGGGCGATTGCCACGCGTCTTGGATGTCCGTCCATCGCGAGGCGCGAGCGTTGAGGCTCGCCTTAGCAACAAGCGCAGCAACAGTGATTTCATTTGTGACAGTCCATTTGTCAATTAGGAGCCTCTTCTCCGGGGCAGCCCGACGACCGCCGGAGCCCCTCGCCGCGCGCTGCCCTTCTCGCGGCCATTTAAGTCTTGGGCAACTTCCTCGACAGCGCGACACGAGTGCAGCTGCTTCCACGTCTGCTAGCGTCAACGCGCCACATGGGGCCACCCCCCAATTATGAGCGTCCGCCTGCGCAGAATGCCGTCTCGGCTGGGACGCGCGGCGCCTTCCCTTTCGGGCGCCCAGCTGACATTGATTTCGAACTCTGCGGCCGCGATTTGTCTTCTTCGCCTCGCGTGGCTTCTGTCTGCCGCATCGCAGACCCCTCTTCGCTCTTGCAGTTAGTCAACTATAGGAGCCGAAGCGGAGCTCCGAACCAATGCTGCGCGGATATAGTAGAGCACCCAAACAGGGCGAGGGTTGAGTGTCCGCCGAAGTTCGAAAGGCGATCTATACAAGGAAGCACACCATTATTCGCAACAATGTTTCGATTGGACTTAATAGCAATACTTCCGGGCCCCAAGGTATTAACTTTGTACTTGCATAATGTTTGTCAATAATAGAACTGACTATCAACGGTGACATAGGTTACGACTGTCGATCGAAATTAAATAGCGTTTAGGACTGCTAAGTCACCAACAGACGTAAAGTGGTCATATTATAGACGCAGGAGGTGCGTATATACGGCACCACGGGGCTAATAGCGCAATTGGACGGGGCACATTCCGCAGTCTAGCATGTGATAATTGTGCTCACGATGGTTCCAGCAAGTGGGAAAACGTGAGCCCAAGTGAAAGCAGTATGTAGAGGACACGTAGCGCACAACCCAACTTGTTGTTTTGCGAGCGTTAACCATTAAGCTCGCCACACAACGTAATTGGGTCAATCTGTTCGCATTTTCTCAGCAGACCATAAAGATTATTGTCGTTTAGCGTGAACAAGGAACGAGGGAAGGAGTCATGGGGAGTACCTACTTGCGAGTGTTCGTTCAGTTTTGTTGCACGAGAAATTGGTATTCATACATTGCTCATTCATACATGACGAACCTCGTGTTTTAATGTGAAAACCTCTAGTATGGTGTCCCTGCTTTTCGCAAGAATCTGTATCTTGTACAGGGGGCCTACACCGTAAAACGGAATACGGAATACTATTCTGTCATCGTCTTCCCTGAATGGTCAGTTCTGCTTCTCAGGGCAGGACTGAATATAGTCAGAGAATTGAGGTTGATCAGAAATTGGTCAATTCTACCTTGACAAGCAGAAGTGATTAACCAGGGAGGACTAAGACTTCATAGCATTCCGTATTCAGTTTTGCGGTATGGGTTCCCAGTCGTGATTCTCATTCGTGTCAACTGAAGCGGGCCGGCAAATGTTCTCCATATTTAACCATTAGAAATAGCTCGTGTCCCCGTGCATGCTCATTAACGCATCATCCTGTCTCGGCGACATAGTTCTTGCCGCAAGGTGGTGTAATCTCATTTGCGACTCCGATGATACATTTTATGGGTGGCTTGGCGTGCTTCTTACTGCAACCACGTTCTTC
Source organism: Hyalomma asiaticum (assembly GCA_013339685.2). Taxonomy (NCBI): domain Eukaryota; kingdom Metazoa; phylum Arthropoda; class Arachnida; order Ixodida; family Ixodidae; genus Hyalomma; species Hyalomma asiaticum. Next base: position 284,880,625 of record CM023481.1, on the reverse strand, counting down.
CTTTTTTTTTTTTTTTCGGTCATCAGAGAGTACGCGCCGGCGCAGACGGGAGTCGGTATGCTCCACATGTCAGTGCGTATGTATTTCGGATTTTAACAAAAGTGAGTAAACAGTTAAATCTTGGGCGCTCCCCTTGACTCCTTCTCTCGTTCGTTGTTCACGCTAAGTGACCACAAGCTCTGTGGTCTACTGAGCATTTTAGCTTGCAGTCTGACGGTCATCGTTAGATCATTCATAGTCCGTCCACTTCTTATTTTCTTCATGAGGTTAATGTTCTACTGCGTGACACTCTTGTAATGGCATGACAATCCAGCAATCGCTGCGCACATGACCAGTCACAGATGACACTTCCGTAACAGAAATTGCGCGGCACACTGGAAAAACTAGGACTGTGCGATCTGAATATTGCTGGGTCAAGGGGCCTATACCGTAAAACGGAATACGGAATACTATTCCATCTTGGTTGATTGGTCAGTTCTGCTTGTCAAGGCAGGACTGACCAATCAGGGAATTGAGATTGGTCAGGTATTGATAAATTATGCCTTGAAAGGCAGAATTGACCAATCAGGAAGGATTGGCACGGAATAGTATTCCGTGTTCCGTACGATATAGGCCCCCTGAACAAAGTTGTACACATCACTTTAGAAGGCACTGAGTAGTTTTAATTCAGTAGTCGTTTGATTTTCTTTGAATGTAGACAAGGATACCTACCAATACTGTTGCTTCCGTCGCTTAAGATGTCCTTGCTTTGGTTAGATTTTCGTCAACTACTGAAAAGGGTCATTATCAAATGGAATTCATGGGGGGCTGTGCCAATTTACGCACCTAAAGTAATGAGTGAAGCAAAGTTTAGGCAGTAAAGTAAGGTGCTCAAAAATGGGCCTGCAATGCGCATGATACAAAGAAGTGTATCATGCTCTGATCATGATGTCATGATACAAAGAAGTGTATCATAGTGCTCAGTATTCTAATGATGAAATCGCTTACCAAGTGAATCAAGAACTGCGCATTGGTTGACGTTTGGCGAATCGTAGCCTGATTGATACATTTTCTTTTGTTTTCTTGGGGCGCCACTGTGTACACGGTATAGCAGAAGAGCTCGGACATCGCAAACTTCGTGTAAGGTGGGTATCCAATGTGCTTATGGATCAACATAAAGAGCTAATAATATCAAGTGGACGACCACTTTTGGACCAGTACGAACCCGGTGGATGTCATTCACTTTCGCACATTGTTGCAGGCTGCCCTATGCCAACCAAGCAACAAAATAACAGTCAGTGTTGTGTGCTCACTTTGACCAAAACCGAAAAAGAAGAAATCAAGCAGTCTGCTTGCTCGAGTAGCGAAATGATAGCTACGGTTATTTAGGAGAATGCACAAAAAAAAAGTGCAGAGCCCAGGCTCTGTGAGAATCGGTGTCATGCTAACCAGTAAGCGAGAAAGTTGTCTACGCAGAATCGTGCAGCCTTCGCTGAAGTGTTACGAATAGAATGAGCGTCGTTGTGCAAAGTGCACGAGTAGGTGTATGCTTGACGTAGGCTAACCAGGAAACTGAAGAGCACCGTGGCGACTGAATGGTAGTGTATGGTACGGTATATTGTTGGCACTGACGTAAGTCCAAGGCAGACACCCGTTTTCTCGAAGAGAAATGCATGCTACGGCGCACTGATGTGTGTGTCATGGGCGTCGTTTGTTAAACTATTCTTGAGGGATCGAACAAATTCTGCAAAACCATGCCGAGTGCTAGTAGAACAAATTTTTCGTATCAGAAAGCGCGTCATAGTCATTAGAAGCGTAATTTACGTTACAGAAGCACCGTCATCACAACTGCTGATGCTTTAGGGCTTATTTGTTACATTTACCGCGTGGCAGGAACCGCCGTAGCCTAGTGGTAGCGCGCTGGCTTGGCACCTCAGTGGCTCGGGTTCGGTACCCGCCTACCGAGATGTAAGTTGCCTTCGGAAATTACAGCGCGTTCGTCCGTGGGTTTGTTATGTTTAAATTGCAATCTCATGCTAGGACAATCGGTATACGTTTGTTGTTTTTAGGTGTGTTCGAAAGACATTTTAAACGTCTATTTGAGTTCGCCCGATATTGACATGGGCTGTATAACATTCAAACATCTGTGACATATACCCGAATACCACGGATCGAGCACTGCGGGTATGAGCCATACGTGATTGCAGTATTGTTAACGGTGACGTACATGACGAGAATACCACGTAAGAGATGTAAAGATCATTCATGTTCGTAATACATTCGTACCCTACCATCCAAATTTTGGTGTATACCGAGTGAACGAGACGGCTAGGACAGCACCCAGACGCATCTATCTATCTATCTATCTATCTATCTATCTATCTATCTATCTATCTATCTATCTATCTATCTATCTATCTATCTATCTATCTATCTATCTATCTATCTATCTATCTATCTATCTATCTATCGATAGATAGATAGATAGATAGATAGATAGATAGATAGATAGATAGATAGATAGATAGATAGATAGATAGATAGATAGATACGGTCAAAGTTGCTCAAGTTCGCCAAGAAATGCATCGCATTTCGAAAAGAAAAAGACGCTCCTCTTGCTGATCTCATAAAACGGGCGACGTGTGCTGCGATATTCTCACCACAATGCGACGTGCGATAGAAACGAGACGGCGTCGTCCGTACAGTCTTCCTCCATGATAACGTGCGTCCTCATATCGCTGCCCGAACAAAACGAAAGATTCGATATTGTGGTTTTGAACTCTTTAATAACTCGCCCATAGTCCCTACCTCGCACCAAGCATTTATTTCCACTTCTTGTATTTGAAGTCTCATAACTTGGTAGACCGCAGTCGCAAGACAGCGAGGAACTCGAAGTCGCCATTGTAAAGCGCCTGAAATTCCAGGCGGTGAGGCTCTATACAGAAGGATTAATGAAACTACTACGGAGTTACAAAAACGTACTTAACAATTGACGCTAAATATTAAAAAAAAGAGAAAAAAAGGAAGCAGGTCCGGCCGAATGAAGCCCTAAGAACGTCGATAGTGTTGTTTAGGATGTACATACTTGTAAGCGGCTTTTGATTGGGAGTTAATGTGGGGAATTTGCGAAGGACAACTGCTCTTGGTCTATATGTCTATGGAATATATTTTACGGGCTGTGTGTGCTGCTATTTTCTTGAATGCAATCAGCTGATAAATCGACGGTGCTGACATCGTCGATTTATCAGCTGATTGTATTCACGCATGCGGTTCACTTTTGCAAGACTATGAAAAAAAAAAAGCCTTTCTAAAAAGAACGACACGCAGTCGTATAGGTTGATGGTTCTGCGACGCAAAGTTCGCATCCTTCTTGCAACAGTCATTCCGATTACCTCTTTTATCTGTAGCTTATATGAAACAACAAAGTACACAGTGAATGAATCGCTTAAACACAAAAAGCTGGATGATTACCTTTTGGCAGGCAGCTTCCATTGCTGTCAAAACAATGCGCAGTCATACAGAATGCTGCCGGCCCTTAATGGTGGACGCAGTTTTGCTCTTCCAACGATGCTCGAGTCTGTAGAGCGCTCCGAAAACACAAGAGAGTTGAAGGGAAGGCAGTGGCACGAGGAGGAAACGAAACTACGATGTCGTATTGTCGGCGTAATCGATGTTTATATGTAAAGAGTTTGATGTGCGTTATGGGTGGCATCATTCTGGACGGAAGAAAAGCGGGCCGGGGGTGGGGGTGGGCTTGAATTTACCAACACAACTTGAAAAATAATTGAGAAGTAACGTATAGTTTATTTAACCACATGACAACACGCATTTTGCTACCGGATAAAAGGAATGGAAACCGGAAGGATACAAGACAAAGGAAGATAATGAGGACCACAGCACAATGGAGAGCTTGAACACTAGCGCTCACCTCAAAAATTCGCAAGAAAAGCATTAAAAAAAAACTAGTTTAGAAAGAAAACTTCTTTTAACGACGACTATATAGTACACGTCACTTTCCTTGATAAAGGTGACGTCCTCCTTGGAATAAACAGGTGGTGAGGCAAGGCTTTCTCGTTCATTTTTTCTTTTAGCCTACTTTTCCCATTTCACCACTGGCTTCACTTAATTTATTTTCATTCAGTGCCGGTTTAGTGATAAGCTTCAGAGCATGGAGTCAGCCCATGATAACAGCGAGTGGTGTGCAGTGCACTCCTCTGGCCCATTATGCTGACCTCCTTCAGCACCAGCCAAGTCGCTGAGATCTCAAAGCTTTACAACTCTATGGCACGATAGTTCGGATCCGCTCGGGGCAGCGGTTTTTTTTTTTTTTCTTCGCTTATTTAATACTTCGCGAAGTACTTCGAGACTTCTTCGACGGACACCAGCGAACACAAAAGCTATACGTGCACTTAAGAGGTATCACAGCACAACGCGCTGAAATGTGGGGTCATTAGCACTGGCACTTCGTATCTCTAAGGAAACTTCTGCGAAGAAAATAGGGGAGGTCTCCTTTAAATCATTTACGCATAATGCGATTGTATAGCGCCTGATGGATTCGTCTCCACCCATGGAACGGCTCCACTCTGAACGGCCAACAAACTATACGTCTGCTAAACGTACAAACCGTGTTTTTAGTACCAGGTAAAGAGACACAGATGACATTCGTCAATGACTGCATGTTCAATGAGACTAGCTCAGCTGCAACTGCCGTGTCATCAGCAACCGTACTGTGTATCCGCATACATCCACTCGTTAATGCAGTACATATACTTAAACAACCAGGATTATCGGTTTCTGTCTTAAACGGGCCCTCAACGCTACTTTAGTAGCGTTGAGGGCCCGTGATAGAAAAGTAGAAACACGTTGAATGTGAAGTTGTGCTTTATAGCAGCCCTACAGTCCGAGATTAAGATTGTGGTTGTCATGGTAATAAGCTAAGACATTCTGAAGAGCTTATATGTACGAAAGGCTTGAAGATGGCAACGAAACAACTAAGTGTGACACGATAGATGTGTGACGGCAAGAGACGTATTGTAAAATTCACACATGTGACCGCACAATTCGTTACGAGAAATCAGAGCTGTAAATTCAGCCTTCCATAAGCAAAGGCAATTAGAGAATGAGCTTCTTAAACAACACATAAAAACAAACTGATTTACAATTTCTTACATATGTCACTCAACACTGAAAAACAAAGTACGTATGTGAACGTCTTTATCAGGCCGTCAATAACATGTAATTTAAATGGCAATGGTAGCCACACAGATCTACACTGATCAGGTAATATAGGCGCAAGAACAACATTCACATTGACACGAGGAGACAGGACAAGCGCTCTCCTGTTTGTCGGCGTAGCCAAAAATAAAGGTAGATGAAAGTGAGCGCTTGTCCTGTCTCCTCGTGTCAATGTGAATGTTGTTCTTGCGCCTATATTACCGTGACAATGAACTTGCACCATCTAGCCCAGTATCAAGTTTTGTTAGACTGATCAGGCATTTATGCACCTGACTGATGAAGCGGACAGGCAATGGCTGATAAAAAAAAAAAAAAGCCTCTCGACTTCTCTTTTTGGACAAACGATCTTGAATAAAAAGCAGCACCACCAGTTTATTTTTTGACATTTGAAGTTTGCATTTTGAAGTTAATGGTACTGGCCATGGTGATGTTTGGGCCTCTGAATTTCCGTAAGCTGAGGAGACAGGCTTTTTCCATGTTGCACTACGCGCTAAATTCATGCAGCTGAGTGCATGCTTGCTGATTGCGGTTTGATATAGAATAGTTTCATAAACTATTGTTATGCACAACGAGCTCACAGAAATGATAATAAGAAGAAAACAATACCTATTGGTGTCATGCGGGCCTGGCCGCGTGCGCGTGACTGTCTTCGTCCGATCATTTTCGGCGCGCAGATTATAGACATTTCTAAGATCGGTATCAAAATGTTTCTCGAATCATGACACTAAATCCCCTTCAGAAACGACCCGTATATGACGTACCGGAAGAGCCTTCTTTCAATGGTGGCGCTAGCTGATACTTTGTTCAGACCGAGCTGTGAGGGCTCCGAGAGTGAATCACTGATACAATGCGGTATAAAAAGTTGTGCCGTAACTGCATGCCACACTGTAGTGAAGAGCATTTCTTCGCGAATGACAACACCTTTCCCACTTTCGAGTAATCCTGCTCCCCTCGTGATAGCAGAGGCCCCTGAAAATTTGTGACGCAGGATGTAACCTGTAACGTTCTTAGCGTGTTTCTAAAGATCTTCGAATTTGTACCGTTAATGTCAGACGAAGGTGAAAAACTTGGCGAATCAATGCATTTCCCGGTACCTTCAGAACTGAAAGTGATATCAGGCTTGATCTGCATGGCGATCGAAGCGCGGCATCCCTGAAGTTCGTCATGGGGTTCGCTAGCATATATGGACTCGAGATTGGGCACTTGGACGATTTCACTGCGGGAAATATGAATAATTTGGTCTTCACCCAGCGGACGAGAGCGTTCTTTATCTAAAATTTTCCAGAAGTATCTTGTTTATATCTAAGAAAATTTGGTATATTACGCAGAAATATGTCGCACAAGACACTGATTTTCTCTCTCTCTCTTTTTTTTTCAAATGTCTGTATGTATACGTCATGAGCACAGGAATTTACATCGTATAGCTCCTCAGTGGTGTCACTTCTTTATTTTTTGTTTTTTTCTACTGTTAAGACGCTTTAGTGCTGTTTTATACCAAGAATATTACCACTTTCCGGTTATAGCATTGGTAGGTGTGTGCGTTGTAACTGACGCATTCATTTTATTTTTTGAAAAGAAATACGTTAGTTACGACAGGCGCCCTGAAAAAAAAAATAACAACAGAGCCAGGTGGCTAATTACACAAGATTATTATTCATATCAGCATAGCTGCATTTTCTATAGAGCCTAATCGTATAGCTTATTTTACAGACGGCGGGGACATCGCAATTATATAAAGTATGTAGCGCTGAATGATCGCTAAGCCAGACAAACCTGTCAGGGACAAAGCGTTATTGCTGTATGAAGCTAGGATAAGGTCTAGTATGTCAGATGAATTATAATTGTGCCCCGTGGGGTCACTGACTATTTGTGTTAAGCAAAACGTAAGCCACGTGTAGATGAAATTGCTTGATGTTTCACAGCGAAGCTGCTGGTCTCTAGTTGTGCGGGAATTTTCGTGGCGTTGCCCTCCTCACACCGCCACCTATGTAGCGACAGTGACCGCACAAACACAGCTCAAGCGTTAGCTCGAGAAGTGGGCATATAGGCTGGCGCCATAGCGCCTATAGTAAGAATAACAAAGAAATAATAATACTAATAAATAATAAGCTAGCTTCTGGCTGTTCGCAGTTTGCTGTTACGCTGTTTACTTGCAAACGAGGACGGGACGCAGACATGACGACACACCGACAGTGTGAAGCCTCGCAACCGGTTTTATAGGCGAAGAAAAAATGAACACACACACACACACACACACACACACACACACACACACACACACACACACACACACACACACACACACACACACACACACACACACACACACACACACACACACACACACACACACACACACACACACACACACACACACACACACACACACACACACAGAACAACAAAGATTAACCGTTATAGTTTATGCTTCCGTGAGCCAGTTACATGCAATAAGGACTAGTGTCGTTCGTCATAAGAATTCGATTTCTGCTTCACTTGCTGTGATGATGATGCCACGCTGGTGCATTGCACTTTCGCTGCTATAATGGAAAGCGTTTGTTTGGCCTCCCTGAAATAACTGTTACCACAGCATTGACGCAACTCGATGTTACGGAAAATCGATGCGCATGAGCATCGCTTACAATGCGCAGCAAGATTACCTGCTCCCTCCAACAGTGGTCATGCGTGTTGGTGTACGCGGAGACGTCTATTGATGCGGCATCCTATCTACTCGATGTATTGTTTGCGAAACGTTGGGGGGATACGGCACACTACCATCTCGACACATTGCACAAATGCGTGTTTTTGTTTTACCACGCACTGTGTCTCCTCTGCCCATCGAATGTTTGTTTCCTTGCATAATCCGTTAAGCTTGTGTGTCGCAGAAAGCAGAAACCACTTAGACCGCGTCCTTCATTTATTTTTTCAGTGCCGTGCAAAATGCAATGCGGCTACGACTTGACTACCGCTTTGTTTTAATCAACCTTCTCTTTTCTCTTGGCTGTCGGATGGGATTCGCTTTTTTTTTTCCTAGGATATTTGTTCACCGATTCACATGGGCATGCTTGCAGCATTTGCATTTTAACTGATTCCAAAGGCCATGCCTCAGAACATGGTGATAGCATTTCTTGCTGCCTGCCTGGAACATCAATATTCGATACCTCTTTTCATGAGTTTGGAGCGATCTGTTTCCGCTTGCATCGCGTCCTACACTGTCGCGTTGTAGAAACAGTGCGTGTGCTTTATTTTTTTTTTTTTGCGAGCATAATTTCGATACCGAGAAACCGAAGTCTATACTCCACCTCAATCTGGCACGTGAAGTCGAGACCGTAGTGTGCTGCCTTGAAAGCATTTCTGATAGTTTCAGTGTTAGCAGCCGCAATGAGCGAATCATCATCATCATCATCATAATCTCATTGAGGCCCGTGTACTGTGCGATGTCAGTGTACTTGAAAGAACCTCAGGTGGTCGAAATTTCCGGAGGCCTTCAGGGCGGCCTCTCTCATAATCATAGCTGGTTTTGACACATTAAACCACACAAATCAATCAATCAATCAATCAATCAATCATAATTATCTCCTCCTCGTCCTCCTCATCTTCTTCTTCTTTGCATTATGCCTCCACTGCAAGACGAAGGGCTCCCCCACGATCTCCATCCTAGCTTGTACTGCGGGAACTGAATATTTGATGCCTGCAAGTTCTTAATTTCCTCATTTCTCCTTACTTTCTGTTGTCCCTGACCGAAATTCCTCCCTCTTGCTTTATGAAACTTACGAACTAATTACTTTAGGTCTTGCGGGAAGTAGTCAGTTCCTTAAGTTATCTACGCAGCGATGGTATGGTTTCTGGAGACACAAGAGCAGGAAGCTTCATACGGGATGCCTTCGAAATATAAGTAACAGCCGTTTAAATTGTTGCCGCGTCCTCATGATGCTTCGTCGTATGCCGGATTTCCCACGGGGTAACAAGAACAAATTGTTCGGTCATGGGTCAGTACTAGGTTCATATAATTGTGCAGAATGTCTGTCTGGCATTGTCGTGCGTGAAGAGGCACTGCATTGTTGACGAAATCAGGATGGTGCCAAAGAACTACTTCGGGCAAAACTGTTTAACACATCACTGCAGAAGTTATATATTATTATGATGATATTCATAATGCACCAAGCGTCGAGCAGGCCTATGCAAAATCAATCATTACCATTTTTATTTTGGGCGACCTTGTCTCTAAATGTATGGACGAATTTTATCCTCTTAAAACTTAATATTGAAAATCTCCAGATTGATTGTTTTGTCTTCGTCACTTTTTTAAAGCTTGGTGACCACTAACCCCGCATCTCGGCACTTTGCTCTCACATTTGAGGGTCAAAATGGTAGCACCGGTTTCCATCTGTAGCTGTGATAAAAATTTGCGGTCACCCCTGTCGTTTTCCAGATGTTTATCTTCTTTCTGTCTGCTCAATTGTCACTGTGTTCGAGATCATCCTTGTATTCAGTCTTAGTATCACTAGATTGTTGAGCAATATATGGTGACACAGCTTACTCAAATTGAGAACTGATGCCATGTGCTCAGTAATGCAATAATTCCTTGCAGTGAATGCCCCACACATTCTATATTTGTAGTGGTGTGACGTGGACGAGCTCCAAACTCACAGGATTACTTGTTCGAAATCCTATAGTCCTTCCAAAGTACTTGTGTTATTCTAAGGCACGGCTTCTAGATAATTATTCGTTAATATATAAGTGCTCAATCATGTCCCGTTGTTAGGGATCTCCTTAGCTTGACACAGTGCTTTAGGTGAACTTTTTGCCAAGAATTTGTGGCCACCACGTCGCTTGTGTAACGCCCAACTCAATGTGCTAAAAAGGCGAACTGTGAGTGGCTAAGCGCAGCTCCTTACAGTTAGAGAGCCCAGGTAAAAAATACCACAGTTTTCAGTACACTACCCAGCAGATTTAATGAAACCTGTACGTACATTATACGGTAGTGTATATAGTAGAACAAATAATATGAGGGAGTTTAGCGTCTTCAAACTGCGCTGCCAGTTAGGCGACACGCGGTAGTGCTGGGCTGTCTGTGCATTCCGATTTGTACATTTCTTTAATGTGAACCTAGTACAACAGTGTTTTTCCGTTCTACCCCTCAAACCCGCCGCACTCGGGTATCTTTCCGCCGCCAAAGTGATGCGGCATGTCTTGCAGCGAACAAAACACTGCACGGCGTAAGTCCCATCAGTTTACAGTTAGCGAAGTAGTCGGCAAAAAAGGTCCACATATATGACGCCATTTCAGCATCTGACAAAAGTCAACTGAAAGCACCACTTAAATGACTGCCAGCCTGCACTTATAGACAACTACTCATATGCGGATGCCTTCGTAAAGTGAGACCTGTAGACTTAAACAGTGGCACATCCACTTCTAATTCTTTCCTTTACACGTCATCCTTGATTTGGCTCTCCTGTTTTACCTCTACTGTCACCGACTCCTCCGTTTACCTGAAGATCGCTCAGTGTGAGCAAGAACGCGTTCTGGGAACGTGCCGTCGCGGTGGTGAAGAAGCCTAGTCCCGATGGTGTTCCGATGGCGCAGCGCATTCGAAGGCCGGTGTGCGCCCGGGTCCGATACGCCGGAGGCGAGACAAAGGGCGCCTCGCTGGGCGCCAGCGGCGTGCGAGCGCGTCCCTCTTAATTGCTCCCACATGAAAGCCGCCTGAGGAAACAGGATTCGAGACGGCAGGCGCACAAAACGACGGCCTGCGTGGCGCCAAAGAGCCGACCTCTGGAGCCAGAAGGCGAGAGCAATTGGGCAGCCCCGCTCGGCCGTGCCGAACAAAAGGAGTCCGGCGCGTCGGAAGAGCTGTCAGTCAACGGCCGGCCCAGGCATCGTGCCGTAGACGCTGGAAAGCAGAACGAGATAGAGCGGCCCCGCCGCGAAATAAAGGCGAGAGACCGAGAAACGAGAGAAGCGCCGCCACGAGGAGACAATCACGATAAAGAAAAGATGCCGGGAAACGATAATAAGGAAAGAATAATAAGGGCCATAATAACTCCGATTCTTGATGGCGTGGCTGCGAGGCCGCAGCGAGCGCGCAAGACGTCCGCCGACGGACGTGGCATCAGATAACCGCCGGCGCCATTCAGTGCTTTGTTCGAAAAAATGGCCGAAATAACAGCGGTGGCGGCGGCAAGCAAGACAAAAATAAGGAAGATCCGGCGAAGGCGAGTAGCGAGCGCGTATGCACAAGGGATGGCCGCGATCGCCAGGGCTCCTGCGGGTGGCAATTACGGCGGCGGCATATACCCTCCCTTCGCGGCGTGAACTGGCCTCTCATCCCTCTGGCCAACGGCCTCATCGCTGTGACAACCGCGGCGCACGTGAGGGCCAGTGCGGGTGCTCCCTCTGAAGACAAACAGGAGAACATGGTGACAAGAGCCAAGGACCTCCGATGGGCCAGTGACCGCGAATTGGCATGCTTTCTAAGGTTGTTTGGTGGAGCGAGTCCACTGTTCCTAAAGGGGTTGGCTCGTGGGTTCAGAAGAAATGTTCTACAGGGACTTTTCATGGGTTAAACCCGACTACTGAGTATGCGTTTAGGACGACTGCGAAGTACTGAAGAGAGGTCCGCTCAAGTGGGAAATTTGGAGAGAGGTCATGCGACACTCAAATGACCTCCGGAATCACCACGGTAGCGCTAACGATCTGCTTCAAAAGTTGAAGGCGCAGATCATACGCAAGGATGCACATACACCAAAGTTTCGCACACAAGGTGTCAGATCCATAAGGCAAGTGGCGTTTGCCATCTCACGCAAAGCGGTTGTCGGTTTCATTGGTTGCAATTGCCACATGAACGAAAGTCACCGATTACCACAAAAGTGACCCGCGTGTGCGTGTAAATATGGAAGAGCCACCTTGCGCTCTCGTGCTTTTTAACGAATATCTCTGTGCGTTATTCAAACAGCTATTTGATATAGCGCATTTGTGCAGTGTCTTCGATAAGAACATTTCTTTTATACGTGCCATTAATTCATCGTTACTAGAAAACCTTTTTAAAAGACTTAACAGAGTGTAAAATAGTACATACTTCTGATAAAGAATTGATCTAGTTCTTGTTTTGAACACCTTGACTAAGATGATAGTAGCTCAGAAAGTAGTAGCAAGGATTACCTTTTTCTCAAGAGCCAAGTACCCTACCACATGGCTTGCAACCTTAACTTTATCTGCTTTAATCGTCATGATCTTCTCTTCCTTTTTCTTTTTTTGTGAGCAGTGTCTACAGAGATACGCGTAGATTAGGTTGCCTGCCGAATTTCGTGCGAAGTGCAGTGTTTTACGCCTAAGGGCAATAGCGCAGATAAATTTCAGGCAGCTGAAAACTATCGACTGATGTGCTCCTGTGACTTTATTACACGATATACACTGACATGTAGCTAACCGCTTGCACAGTCTCATTGGATCGTGGGTTGGAGGTCATTAGGGCTCGGACATAAGAGGAATGTACGCATAGACAAATATGTGTTCGAATGCACGGCAAAATGCTCATCGATACTGGCCAAGGCACCAATTTTTTAATAAAGTAGATTATGCTTCTTGTTTTAAATATTGTGGCATCTTGATACAAGGCTGCCGCCTTTGTAACAGTCGAAGCACAACCTGATGGTTTGACAAGGTTGGTTGCTGGTTGCTGAAGGTGCCCGCTCGTGGTAGGTAACGTCACTGATATAAGAAAAGGAAGCTCCTCCTTTTGCCACGACTGCTTTTTGCTTATACGCAGAAGAACTACTTTTTTGAGCGTGTCCAGTATTCGTGGCTAGTCTGCAATCAGTCCGTGAGCCTGTGCATGTCGATGACGTTGCGTTTCCTTCGTGAATAAATTTGTGTGGGCGTTGCCTCTTTGGTCACACGGGATGGATGGTTTCTGAAGCCATAGTTAATATTAGTGAAGCGCCAAGGCCAAACTTCAGAAGAAAATTCTTAAGCGGTAACGTTGCACAACAAAAGTTTCTAGTTCATCGTGTTCTCTGGAAATATTACAAACTGAATGCGAGTGATGCATGCTTAAGGGCACTTTGTTGTTAACTATTATCTACTCCCCGTGTGTCGACTCCTGGTGACACCAGGAGTGTGCGAATGCGAGTGAGGTATGAGCTCGTTAACGTTATCGATACGTTTCCCGGTGGCATAAAGAATACCACTCCCCCTTCCCCTCCGCCACCCTTCTGTTTTAAACCTCTACCCTTATGAACGATAGGTTTTTTTCATTTGGCAGTATATGTGTCGAACTCTCAAAACCCTACACCAGCACAAGAGACTATCACAAAAGAGACCCCGCTCAAACTGAAGTTTGCGTCACCGTTCATGAAATCCAGTGATGCGCTGCATGCGTCAGCCACGCCAAATCTGCATCGCGCGCAACGAGGCCCCCGCCGCGGTCAAGTGCGCGTGATGGGCGCCCAGAAACTCGGAGGCGTTTCGAATAAGTTCGTTGTTTACAGCATTGACCCATCCCCTCGCCAGAGAGCAGGCGCGAGACGACACTGAAGGTAACGGCCGTCGCCACTGTCAAGTGGGCCGCGGCCACCGAAAAGTCCTGTTATGGCTTCCCAAGAACGCAAGCGGAGGCATTCGTTCTTGTCTTTTTAGCTGTGTTTACCAGTTCTTAAACAGTAAGAAATCTCAAGAACCGCATTCTATGCAGCTGTGTCGGTATCGCATCAAGATGGCGCTATATAATACGAATGTACAGCTAAGAACTTCATGTGCTTTTAATATTCTAAACCGTTGAGTTTGGTGGGAGACGTAATTGAACATGACGCTCATTAGTTTCGATTGAGAAATTTTATGCTTCTAAATGTAGTCGACATCTGCTTTTAGCGAAGCCTAGATGAAAAGTACAGAGCTTGAAACTTATGAGTCATAAGGCTACAGGTAATCAGAACATGTCATGGTTTTCTGTTTTAAAGAAGGAATTTTTGGGATGCGGTTATCGATCCCTTAGTCAATTTTTACCTGATCCGCACTAAAGTTATAACGCGGTACCGTTATCTGGCAACCATGATAGGTCTCCCATTGTTTCACTGACACCCTGAGAGCCGTCCGTAAACGCCTCTTGACTACGTGTTGTCGTTGTGCCAATATAGATGGCTCTCGTTTATAGCTAATCCCTGTAAGTAGCTCTTGAGTCTTGGCTACAGCAGCACGGGAGTAGCTTCCAGCGACCATCCCGTCCTGATGGAGCGAACGAGGGTGAAAGACAGGCATCTGAATGAAAACTTCTCCACAGATATGCGATGAGCTCGGAGGCCACGTGCCAGCAGCCATGTTGGCGCGAGCGTCCCCTTGGCACAGCTCAGGTAAATTTTATGCTTTTATGGTTTTTGTCATCCAACACTTACGCGGTATGAACGAATTTCTTTGCGCATTCAATTACCAGCAAGGGTTTCTTCAAATGTGAAATAAGAAAACACTGCTAATAATCGCGGCTACTTAATATTAATTAATTAATTAATTAATTAATTAATTAATTAATTATGTTGTTTAGTACCACCAGCTCCTGTGCGAAGTCGTAGGCAGGAAGTAGGTAGAAAAGTAGCAGATACAACATTTGACAAATATGTTTTACAATAAAAGAAAACAGCAAACAAGCGTAGTAAACAAGAAAAAAAAACAATGCAAACAATGCATGCATGAAAAAAATAGAAGCCTCCTGCTCACAAAATTAAGAGAACATATCAATGAGTGCGAAGTGCTTTCACATAAGAGTACTAAATTGCCGGGAATAGTTGAAAGGAAGATGAGGAGAACAAATACATCAACACATTGACCAAGTGTTCGCAGATAGCCGAACTGAGCGCTGTGCACAGCAAGGACAAACGACAATCAGGCGCACATAGCGATGACAACGCTCGAGTAGTTTTCAAATCTGTAATATCTGAAAAGTAGTTTCTGTCTAAATGATGGCTGCCAGTTTTGCACGTCGCCATCGTACTCAGGAATAGACACTTTAGGATGACACAGTCTCATGGGGAACTGGGTAGCCTTGACGGGTTTTGCTATAGTTTTGGGCGTGCGTGGCTCTTGCAGCATAATACATGTTTCCTCTAAATTTGATTGAATGATTTCGTGCTCTTAAATGTAAGGAATTTCTTTGCTGACTGAAACCATTTTCAGTGTGCCTATCTATCTGCCTATACGTCTACACCTTGACGCTTACATACTGGCGCTCTCCGGTCGTCTCTTTCACTGGGTTCAAGCCGAAATTGGCACGGCAGGGTTTGCATCTATGACGAACGTGAGTGATAGGTCATATCATGAATAACATGGCATGTGTGTCATGTACGTCACGGATAACGATAACACGATCACGTGTGGGACACATTCGCATTTCTTGGCCTTGATTATGCGGGTATGTGCCACATGTTGTTGAATGTTGTCCTTTACATCCTAAGTGGGTCAATTAACAGCCAAAAGAGGCATTTAGAGATTTTACGCGAGTAAAACAAAGGAGGTGATTTATTTCTGGGGTTTTACGTCCGAAAACTGCCATATAAGTGAAACAAGGGAAAGACCCGCCGCTTGTTGTAGCGAGAGATTTCGATCGCGCATGCAGCCAGACAAACATAAAGGTGCTGTAACGGCTGGAGCCAACTAGCCATAGAGGTTCTCGCGAACTGCTTCGCATGATATCGATTCCCACAATGCGTACGATCGACGGTAATCTTTTGCAGCGTCCAGTTGTACGATCGGCTGATCCCTTTCGATCCATTTTCAGAATACGCTAAATGCCGTTGCACTGTACGTGACGAGGTCGCTGCACCGCTTTGCACGTTTAACGAAATGTGTTGTGCTTTTATGCACACTGACACGCACGCGTGATTTATTTTTTAAATTGTGGTCAGGTTTTGGCCCGCTACGCGTGTTATCGCTGAGCTCAGCCCGTGCCTTGGTATGTGGGAACATCCGCTAAATCTGTCAAATGTTGTACTACAATGCGTGCACTTAGTCCGAGTAGAATAGTTAAGTATATTCTGGACCTTAGGTGAGCACCAGCTATAAACGCTGGAATGAGCGATGACGCATGTACCGCCGTCAGCACGGTTAACTCGAACGCTCTGTAGCGTCCCTTACAAAAATGTCATATATGGCTATATCAGGAATTGGGCATATGTGGCTATATATGGCAAGTGCTCGTATGTGGCCTTATTTGACAAAATCGTGATAGAAACGTATTTGGCGATGAAAGACTGGCACGACGAATGCGAAGTAAGACTCCAGTACGTATTGCGCAAATACGGCCACGTGCAGACAAGTGCCATATATAGCCAGATATGCATATATGGCCATATATGTATATGTGGCTATATTCGTGGCACGTGTCTGTAATTAGCCGTATTTGCCCAATACACATCAGAGTCTTACATTGCATTCGTAGTGTTCGTCTTACATTGCTTTCGTAGTGTTCGTCTTTCATCGCCCAATACGTTTCTATCACGATATGGGCAAAAAAGGCCCCATACGGGCACGTGCCATATATAGCCACATATGCCCAATTCCTGATATAGCCATATATGAAATTTTTGTAAGGGGTAGCCTGGACCACTTGGAGCGAGGCCAGCGCTGCGTTATGGTAGGCGCTGCTGCCGAAATATTATTTACTTATTCAATACATGAAAATCAAGCAAATATTATTTCGGCAGCAGCGCCCACCATTACGCAGCGCTAGTGAACCGTGCTGACGGCTGTACATACAAAGGCCGACGCGTTTCACCAGAAGTTTGAAATTTGGATAACCGACGACCATGCTTGCCGCTTTCATAGCTGTGTGAGCGTTTCGTTTTGCTGGGCTTGGGTTAGCCCAGTCGAGATTTTAATCTTTGGCGGCTTGACGGCTGCGTCGTTCACTGTCACAACCGCGCAAGAGCGCTCTACTGACTACGTAGCGAGTCATGTTGCTAAAGTGGACACGTTTTGTTACCACGCAGCCCTCTGTTCTTACGTCGCCGTGAGGGATGAGATCCTACGGTAGCTTCTGCCTGGTAGGGCCATCAATTTATTTTTCGAGGAGATAGCTATGCCTGAAAAGGTATTGCCGCGTAAGTTTATGGATTACTATGCATTGTAGCAGCGGAAAAAACGGGGACCAAGGAACATTAAACACACAGGACGAACGCTGTGTTTTCTGCTCCTTGGTCTCCGTTTCTTGTGCTGCTACATTGCATATGTACCAACTAGCCCAACTTTCCATGCTATGTATTACTAGTTGGCGAGTAAAGAAAAAAGGAGAACAGAAAAGAGAGCTGTGAGAGTGAGGAAGAAGACAAAATCACAGTAGGCGTCGTAGGTCTTCCCGACATCCTCGTCAAACATTTGTCTGCTTGCTTTTCCCGAGTCTGGTCACTCTGGCCGTTTGATTGACTTGCAAATACTGCGGCCACACAGGCCGTGCGCCCCTTCGTCGGAGGGCCACGGCTGCCCCAGCGATGCACGTCGTTTCCAATGCATCGGATGCAGTCCGGGACGCGCCGCGAGGTGCCTCGTCCGGGCGGCCAGCCGATAGCGTCCACCTGACCAGAAGCAACCCAATAAATCAGGTGTCCTATTATCTCGGCCGAGTAACTGCCAGAGGAAACCAATACGTTTGCCGTAAACAGATGAATTATGAAAACCGCGAGTCTTCAGCGGCAATCTTCGGCGCCATAAATACTTCGCGCGGACCAGCCGCAGTGGCAGCAAACACACAATAGCACTCCCTCCCCACGTGCGTGTTTTCTTGCCAGGCGCGTATTTTATTCGACATTAGCACAGCAGTGCTAATAACAGGGAAGGCTTTCCCGGGCCGACGTCCGGCCGAAGAAAGCGCAGCATGCAAGAGGAGTGCCGCGGCGTGCCGTCGGCCCAGCGCCTAACGCAAACACGGCTCCAGAAACAGACAAGGAAGCGTAAATTTGCCGTCTCGGGGCCGTTGCTTTCTATTCTTCTTTTATTTCCACCAGCAAATCGCCACCGGCACGCAGGTTTCCTTTCTTCTTGCACGCGGGCGTCCAGTGGTTTTTTATTTTCTTTCACGACGTCAGTTTCCAATCGAAGTGCTTAAATGAAGGTAGCTGCGCATGTCGTGGGTGGAGCGGCGAGGCACGGAGGAAAATTAGAAGGCGGAGTTATTAATTCTTATTGCGCTCACGCGAGAGATGGAGATGACCGTAAATTATGCGCGGCTCTCGCAGGAGTCTCCTCCGCTGCCACCTCTGCTTTTTTGCTCGCTGCTCTTTCGCCCGTTGGGATCGCATCAATAATTATGATTTACGGGATAAATTAACGAAGTCCGCCACTCGCGCCGCCGTGCAGTTTCCTCGGCGAAAATATATTAATGGGTTCTGATACGATGGGCAGAGCGCGCGCGCGAACAGCGAGCCAAGGCTGGCCATGTTCCGGCAGTACCGAGCATATTGACCGGCAGGGATCGTCCGCAAAAACCCCGTTCATGGCCGGAGACCAATTAATCTTGGAGCTGGTCCCGCTACACTTCGAAACTTGTTAGATAACAAAAGCTGGCATGCGTGCGAGTATGTCAAAGAGAAAGGAAAAAAATTACGCCCCGTCTCTTTCACGCCCGGAAGGGCGTCCTGTCGACCCATAAGGAGCGCCCTTCGCGTTGACTGCTGCTTTTGCGGGTGCGAAGCTGCTGTAAAGGCTTACTGGTATCGAAGCAGTTTCTCCGCGGCCATTTAACCAAGAAATAACTTCCACACTGTCGCAAGATCGCTTTCATCTCTTTTCTTCTTTTCTTTTCATTTCTTTCGTTTTTTTTTTGTAACTTGACAAGCACTGCTCGCGGCATGCGGACGGAAAGGGGCTGAGAATGGCATGAGGTAATGCACGAGAATTTTGCTGATTGGCCGTTACTTAATCATTCACGTATTGTAATCAGCTAATTGAAGCCATAAATAACGCAGGATACGATATATTCTATTAAAGGTCTTATCGTAACATGGCATATGGGTCACACGCACGGATGATTAATCGAATGAACGTGCTGGACTATTAGGAGCCCAGGTACTATTGGGGGCACTGCAGTGGAGGGCAACTACAGTGGAGGGCACGAGTATGCACAAGGGCATCCACATGCTCTGAGTTACTGCTGTTATATAACATCCATGAATGCGATTGCGTTGAACGGTTAACACGCAGAAAAGATGCACGGCACAAAGTTAGCCCGCTAAGTTTTGTCATTTGAATCTGAACAGCTGTACAAGTTAGAACTAGAGTTGCAAGCGCAACGAAATAGTGTGTGTGTGTGTGTGTGTGTGTGTGTGTGTGTGTGTGTGTGTGTGTGTGTGTGTGTGTGTGTGTGTGTGTGTGTGTGTGTGTGTGTGTGTGTGTGTGTGTGTGTGTGTGTGTGTGTGTGTGTGTGTGTGTGTGAAATTTGCCACCTGTGATCGAAAGAAAAATTAAGATAATGTGGATGTAGCCGTCATTATCGGGCTTAAGAGCAATTGCAAAATAAAAAAACAGCATGAAAGGAAATGTCCCCAAAAGGTGGATTTGTAGAGAGAGTCAATTGTCCGAAAATAGAAGAAGAGGGGGGGGTGTAGGAAGCCAAGGCAGTGAGGGGTCAGTCTGCGCGTAATGAGACATGAAGGTTTAAGGCCGTGTTAATTACAATATTGAGGATTACAATTTCAAGCAGAGAAGGCATCTAGGTTTACTTTAGAGCAGAAGGTGTGCCAATTAATGTAGATGTTTGAAATGTGTGAAGTGCTACAAGCTTAATACCCTGTCACGAACACTGAAGAACTACTGGTTGTATCACAAGGGTTAGCTGAGATGTTTTCTGATGGAGAGACAAGATGGTGTAGTCGGACGTTGCCTTTGACTGGAATGAACGTGTCCCCGTCACGTGGTGCTGGTGCTGAAGTGAAAGGTGATAAGATGGCGGGAGAATGAAGCAGGTTCTTGAGCAGTAGATGAAATGTTTGGCAGGAGACGGGTTGTTATGGAGTTGCCGGTAGAGTTCAGGTGAAGGTTGTCAGAATGGCCGGAAAGGAGGACCCAGGACTGCAAGTTGCGATTGTCTAGACAAGCAGACAGGTAGGTAGGTTATGTTACACAGTAACATAGAAGCAATGCGGTGGGGTGATGTATGGCATAATGTGGATATGTTTGGTGCGGGCGTCATAGCCGTAGAGGTACCGTTGCCTTTTATTTATTTTTTTTTGGCTGAAGTTTCCAATATGATACCTTGTGCGTGAGTGTGTGTGAAGTAGCAAAAAAAATTGCGTAGGAAGTATGTGGCATGAAATAGTGGACGGTGTGTCGTGAGGTGAAACTAGGAGGCGCCTGTGGAATGGGAGGGTAGAGGAGTGACAACGGCGGATTCGAGCATTAAGGCTACCAGCTGCAGCAAGCATGCACGGGCTGGTTTTATAAGGAGGTATTGGAAGAAGTCCCTTAAGGTTACACCTACCGTTTTCAGTTCCATAGCTCGCTGCGTCGTCCTCAATTTAAGCGGAACCCTCTTAGCCTCCAAGTTTCTGCCCCGTAGGTGAGTACCGGTAAGATGCAGCTGTTATACACTTTCCTCTTCAGAGACAATGAGTGGGCTAGGAGTGGGTCTTCAGGAGTGGGTTAGGGAACGAACACGTGTTCTTCTTAAGAAGAAGAGATGAGCGTAGGCAGGCCATGTAGTGCGAAGACAGGACAACCGTTGGTCATTAAGGGTAACAGAGTGGATTCCTAGACAAGGCAAGCGTGGCAGGGGGCGGCAGAAAATTAGGTGGGGAGATGAGATCAGGAAGTTTGCGGGGATAAATTGGGCCCAGTTAGCACAGGACAGGGATAATTGGAGATCCATGGGAGAGGCCTTTGCCCTGCAGTGGCCGTAGACAGGCTGATGATGATGATGATGATGATGATGATTGGAAGAAGTGTGCGCAGGTAATGGTTGTGTTGTGGTGATGCAAGTGTCGACCTACATGTTGTATTCGTGGGCAATGATTGATGTAATGTATGTCTCCTGTACAAGGTTGGTTGCATGCGCAGCGATCGGACGTGGTAATGTCGAATCTTTTAAGGTAGTATGAAAGATGCCCGTGACGAGTCATTAAGTGCGTTAAAATGTAACGCTCATACTGGTAACTAGCACATAAAAGACATAAGCTTAATATGACGGGTGTCGTCCGCGATTTTATTCTCTCTTCTTTTTAAGCTGAGCAAAGTCCAATTAAACAACTTCGAACGGAACTTATGAGTATTCGGGCCTTGTCATAAAATCTGTCGATTGCTTGATCTTCACTTTGTTCGCCTGGCAAAGATGACATCTACGGATGTAATTGCTGATGTCGTTTTTCCACACAAGGCCATGTGAACCTCACAAATAATTTTCTATACGTGCGCCAGAAGCCGTCATGTCCGCCTGAAGCAGAAGCGTCATGGTACAAGTGAAGAATCGTTTGGATCAGAGGGGGTAGTACATGGTACTTTCCATCCATAAATTTAAGTTCTTCTGGCTCAAATTGATTTTTTCCGATGATCACTTGACTCCTGAACAAGCAGCCCAGACAATGCGTCGGCGTCGGTGAGTAAAGGGCCAGGACAGTGCGAAACTATTGGCCTCGAGATCGAACACAGTCGGCGCCTAGCGGCGAGTGCACGAAGCTCCCAAGCGTGGATAGCTCCTTGCGTTGTCTGCTATCACTGCGCTTCTACATGCGCGCGTACGTCACACATATCCTCCAAAATGTTTGTTCCCTGAGCCGGTGCAGTGTTGAATGCTTTCATGTATTCTTATCCAAGCATAAAATAATTAGTTATAGTATTATTTGGTATTGCGCTGTGCATTTCAACTATACGGCAAAGTGCACTTAGCGTCGTTCTGAATAAGTCAAGCGGGAAACATCAGCGCGTAAATGTAGTACTGCAGCGATGTCATCTCGCATTATGACATTGTGAGCATGATGGAAAATAGCAGATGTTTTTCGCTTGGAGAACACATCATTTTTGTTATGTGCATAAAAAATAAACCTTTTCTTGTCGCGGTCATACAAGTAGCCATACTTAAACTCTCTGGCGCGCACAAAAGACACTGAGAAGAAAGACACACGAGCGCTCGTGTGTCTTTCTTCTCTGTGTCTTGTCTACGCGCTAAAAAGTTTACATTTGGATACATACCAACTCGCCCAGTTATCAGTCTTGCTGCATACAAGTAGTCATGCTAAAAAAGCGATGCGTTTGAGTATTAAAATGTTTACTTAATATAGGCGTGTGTCAAATATCGTGATAGTACTCAAGCGGCGTATATACAGTCACGTAGCTTGACTAACTGAGCCAGTTAACTTCCTTGTGTTTCATGGAACATGACAAGCAAGGTATTTAAACGCAAGCACACGTGCAAGCGATACAGCGAGGAGTAGACAAGCTGCCACTTCAACTCAACGCGCAGTAACAGCCCTTTTTTGTTGTAGCCAATAGTGAAAAATGAGCGAAAACTCAATACTCTTTCAGTCGCGTAACAGCAATGCCAACGTTGTAGAAAGTAGAGAACTTACGTATGGTGAAAGAAAAATAGAAGGCGAGAACTGCTGAGGAAGCTAAACTGTGAGGCTGGGTGATGTCAGTGCCCCGTTGAATGGAATAGCATGCTTCCTTCACGTGCAATAAAAACGTTTTGAGTGATTACCGCATTGACGTGAGATTGAAGGACGCATATATTACCGTTTGACTAATCAATGCTATTATTTGGCTAATAACTGTGTCAAACCGCTCACAACAGAACACCGCTGTGAGTCAATACGCGCCGGCGAACGCCTATCCACATTCACGCGGTGACAGTGCTGCCGTCTGAATGTCGATCTCGAGGCCAATAAAACCGAATTGTGGCAGGCGGTTGACCCATCTTGCAATGCGCCTTCTTGGTTGTGCCATATTCAAAGTTTAGCCAAAGCTTGATGATCCGTGAAAAGCATGATAAATTTGGCACCTTCAAAATATGCTCGAAAATACTGAACTGCTTCTAAGACGGCGAGTGCTTTCTTTTCTGTTGTTGAGCAGTTTATATCGGCTGTTTTCACTGTGTAGCTGTAGTACCCCGCAAAGTAATGATTCGCCTGATCAGCTTGCTTGGAGGGTTTTTGATATAGAACCGCACCGGCTGCATAGTGCGATGCGTCCTTGTTCACCACGAAAGGCAGAAACCCGGTATTCGCAGGGTGGGATCCGGCGATATTAGCTTTACGAGTTCACAATAGACAGCTTGGCACTGGTCGCTCCACTCAAAAGGTGTGTCTTTTTGAGTTAAAGGTGCGAGTCATCTTGTCAGCGCATAGTCCAACAAAAACACGCAGAGAGTGCATATCGTAAGGCTTTGTCAACTTTGAAATTCTTTCTACTGATTCTTGCTTCGTACTTTAATATGTCCGTCGAACACCCTTCCTAGATATACGACCTTGTCTTGAAAGAAAGCACTTCTCTTGAAATTTGCCTTGAAGTGTGAAAGGCTGAGAGCATGAACTTTTGAAAGGTTGAAACAGTGCTCCTGTTTTATCTTTGATTACACAATGATGTCATCGATATACACGTTGCAGAATGCGCCCAAGTAAGGTGTCAGAATGTCAGTCATGATCGTCTGCAATCACGCTGGAGAATTTTTCAACCCAAATGGAAGGCAGTTGTGCTCAGACGAGTCAAAAGGGGTTATAAAGGTGGTGTACGTTTTCTCTTCTTCACTGAATGGAATCTGCCGAAACCTTTCCACGGGTCTGTACGTGAGAAACGATAGCAACTGTCAGTTTCGTCAAGGATGTCACCCATCCTCGGCATCGGGTAATGTATTAATTCTGTTTAACAATTAAGAGCTCGGTAGCTTGTGCAGAGTCTGTATGTTCCGTATTCTTTTGGAGCTATAGTTATGGAGAAGCAACTGGGGATACAGAAGGGCGGATAATACCTGCATCCAACATTTCTTGCAACTCCTTTTCAGCCATACCTTTTTACCTCTGGACATGTTGCAAGGAACTTTGCGAGCCACTGTTTTGCCCGCAAGCTCGAAAGGAACGACGTGAGGTGTCATCGCTGGAGGGTAGCTACCCGTACATGTAAGTTCCCAGTACTTCGCTTTGATAACCTCCTGGGCCGGAATCACCTTTGTTGCGTTACGTGGACTAGGAAGATCCTCTGGTCCTACGTTGTTGTCGACCATTAGTTTGACGTCCCAACAGACGTTTATTTTAGGCGGGAAAGAAGAAAATTCCAGGTGACAGCAGGAAGAGCCATCATGTCACTGGTAATTGATTGCCCATGAAGTTCAATAGTTAGAGAGAGAGAGAGAGATAGCGGTAAGGAAAGGCAGGGAGATTAACAAAACGTGCATCCGGTTTCCAACCCTGCGCTGAGGAATATTTAGGGTTATCCAGTCGCTATGCTTTATTTCTGACCCATGGTAGGCTTGCACGCGCAATTCTCTACCAGCATGCAGACGAGCGTATAACCCTAAGTATGTGCGAGCGCGCGCGCGCGCGCGCGTGTGTGTGTGTGTGTGTGTGTGTGTGTGTGTGTGTGTGTGTGTGTGTGTGTGTGTGTGTGTGTGTGTGTGTGTGTGTGTGTGTGTGTGTGTGTGTTACTGCAGTCTCTTGAGCAACGTTTCCTGGAGCGTTTCAAGTTAGCCCGTTCAAGTGAATAGCACTGTTCATGCCAAATATAAAGTTTACTGTACCGAACCAGTCCGTGAACTAGCTTCAGTGTTGCGAACCGACTCGAGAACCGTTCTAAATTTATTTCTCCGTACCGAAACTGAACCGAAGCGAAACGGAGAGTGTAACTCGAATTACAGATCTTCGTAATTACGCAGTACGAATCACTTAAGTATGGGAAGCTGATGGGCCTTGAAAAATGAGAGAGCTCTCACAATGCAGTGGAGATCCAGCTAATTTCACACGCGTAATGAAGCCTTTGAAGCACTACAAGGTTAATAAAAATCTGCGTAGGAGGTTTGACCCGTCATATGACATCTTGACGGGTCAAATAAATAAATAAGAAAGATAAGAATAAGGTAAGAATCCTGACGGGTGACAGGTGAGTTCCTAGATCGGGCGAGAAAGGAAGAATGAGAAGACTATCGAGGTGTCGTCTCATAATATCATATAATGCACATAGCATTACGAGGCATGAGTTCTCACTTAATACTATACCAGACCATGAAAAGTTTCTAAGTATGCCGTCATACAACTGTTTTGCTGGAACGCCCCGGCTGCTAAACATTGGCAATTTTAGAAACGTTGAGACTCAAAGTTAAGGGTTTACAATTGACGAGAATATAAAATAATTGAAGAGTAGCGTATTGAAGTTTGGGCTTATGGATATTCGAATCAGCTTGGAGGCGCTATTTCCGAAAGCAGATCCGCAAACTCCTCCATCGTTGGGAGCCACACTGCGACCTGCGAATGACACCCTTTCTGAACTAAGGCGTTAGATAGGGAAAGAAAAAGCCCCACTTTGCTCGCTGTCAATAAAAAGAACGGCATGGGGAGTAGACACGTCGCTTACTTCATTAAAGCGTGCCTTGTCGGTGCCCGTCGCATGTCTCGGTGCGTTATCCCGAGCAGCAGGTTCTTCGCACAGCCGAGGGCGGTGCGGTGCCTTAAGACTTCGTTGGAGCGTGCGCATCTCATTAATAACCCTGGGAGAGGCGCCGGAGCAGAGCACACCACCCTTCATCAGCGCTAATGATCGACTGCCAGGCCGCAGTGCCAGTGCGATCGGTCAGGCGGGCGGACACCCAGCGTCCGCGGGTCCTCGCGCCCGGTGCCTACGCGGCTAATTGCGTGCTCTATGGCGTTTATTCTGCTCTTAATTGCGGGTTGCGGCAAGCGGGAGGGGAAGCGGGGACGGTTGGCGGTGGGCAATTACGCAACGCCATCACAGTGGCTGGCACTCTGTTGTGTTTCACGTGCGAAACTGCTTGCGTGCCGGTCGCATTGCTGCCGGCCCCCGAAGCGAGAGACTACGACGAGGAAAAAAAAAAAATGGCGCAAAACACGAGACTGTCCGGCGCAACAGTCGGCTTTTTCCCGGGTAAGAAAACGGTAGGGGCCTGTTTCGTGCTACGCAACCGTCGCGTGAGCACGTGACCATTCGCTGTGGGATGGGCATGGTCTTCCTCCGCGAAGAGGTCGTGCGTGACATCATCAAGAACACGAAGCTGGCCATGCATCATGTTTCTCACTACCCCGTGCACGAAGCGAGGTACGCTATATAGACGGCCGATAACGCTTGTATGGAACACGCCTCCTTTCTTGTGTATGCAAGTATGCGCATCTCGGTGTCTCTTTCGCAGCGGGTGTTGACAACGCTGCTGGCATGTAACGACTTGTAGAGTCAGAAGCAGTCGTATGTACTGTACACGTCACAGGGCTCCCCTTGGTTTCGAGCTGAATAAACTTTGTTTCACCTTATTCTGCTGATGCCGGGCACATAAGCTTAGCCAGACATTGAGTGGGGGTGAATGCTTATGTGGCCGATATCAGCAGAAGCCTTAACAAAGTTTATTCAGCTCGAAACCTAAAATACAAAGCCTTACACCGAGCTAGCGCCGCTGTTGAAAGAACGCTGCCGTTTATCCGCCAAAGTTCGTTTGAGAGCGCTTGAGTAGCGGCGCGCGACTCACTTTTTTTATATTCGCGCAATCAGCGGGCTTTTGTTTTTGCTATCGGAAAGACCAACTAGGCGAACGTCGGTTGAAAATAAATGCGTGATTTCGATGTTATTAGACACAGCCTACAACATCACGCGTGAGTGATATGTTCGCTATTCATTGAGTAATTTAAAGAGTTGGCCACTTAAAAAAAAAAGTTTATTTGATACTTTGTTATAAAAGGAACGGTTGTAAGCACAGGAAAATACTGCTAATATGCAGCAGGTGCGATATTTTGGAGGTTTTGGTTTTATTATTTCTTGAAAATCTGATCTATTATAGCTATGGCACCCTATACGTATACTACGAATTGCAGCTGCACGACTGAAATCTTGGTGGACAAAGTCACAGGTAAGAATTTTTGAAGGCTTGAGTGGATATGTTGCACTAGTTTCCTTTATCTAGCTACTTTCTTCATTTATCAGTATTTAATAACTACGCGAAGACTGCGCCACAACTGAAACACATCTGAACTAAGGAGATATTTATAAAAATTTTTAAACAGGGAAAATGAACCGAAAAGGCTCGTCTCTGGCGCACTGGTGCAAACGCAAGAATATAGTCATCCTTAGAGTGGATGTGCAATACGCAAGCAGATCCCTCATCAATGAGGTAATCTCTAAAGGGTGTGTGAAAGGTGTATGTTTTAATTTAGCACTAACATATTTATAGGTACAGCGAACACCATAAGTTTACGGGACGCGAAACTGTCGAAAAAGCCATGTTACCGCTTAGCCTCTGAATATAGCCTCGAATTAAATGCTACAGCCTGAACGTCGCAAAAACCTCTACACACTCAAACATTTAATTCGAGGCTATGTTGCGGGGCTAAGCGGTAATTTAGGCTTTTCGGAAGTTTCGAATCCCGCAGACTTGTGCTGTTGAGTGTACGTTTCATTCACGCAGGTTTACACTTCGTCGTGCAGGTAAAAAAAAAAAAAAACTCCTGAGTGTCTATCTACGCTAGTAACAAAAGGTATTGGCTCGTAACTTTGGCGGGTCCCGCCACGGTGGTATAGTGGCTATGGTACTCGGCTGCTGATCCGAGGGTCGCGGGATCGAATCCCGGCCGCGGCGGCTGCATTTCGATGGAGGCGAAATGTCGAGACCCGTGTATCTGCGCTATGTCAGTGCACGTTAAAGAACCCCAGGTGGTCGAAATTTCCGAAGACCTCCACTACGGCGTCTCTGATAATCAGAGCTGGTGTTGGACGTTAAACCCAAAAAACAACAACAACAGATTTCCACAGCCCTCCACTTCCATGTCTCTCATGTCGTGGTTTTGCGACGTAAAACCCCAGAAATCAACTTTAGTGGAGTTGGCGCAACACAGCGCATTGGAGCCGCTTGCTTTGTTTTGACTGATGTCTGACCCTTATGCATCAATTTTCTGTGTTATATTCATAATAATGTGCTCCAAATAGAAGAATACTACTTGGCAGAAAGCAATGTCGCGTTTTCATAACATAAAAGGTTATAATATAAAATAAGATGAAGTAAAATAATTGAGAGAATGCTTTCATTTTTAAAATGAGGCACAGTGAAACATCTTTCTTGCGATTAAAAATGAATGCAGGAGACGCTTTTGCTTGACTTGCTGCCCAATATGTATACGCGGTAGCTACACTTTGTTAACTTAAAAACAAGAAAACGTAAATACCGTAAGCTTAGCTGTACGAAGTAAAATACAGGCGCAGGAAGGTAGAAATGGCTAGAATTCCTATACTATGCGATGCATACGAGGTATGACACACACACACACACACACACACACACACACACACACACACACACACACACACACACACACACACACACACACACACACACACACACACACACACGAGAGAGAGAGAGAGACTGGTCCAATTATAGAATCACTTCTCCGTGACATTGTCACCTCCAAAGTAGTCCCCTTCAGTATCCACGCACTTTTGCATCATTTGGTCTGCCATTCCTGGTGACAGTTCCGGAACGAGAATTTCGGAAGGCCCTTCCGGTGTTTGTTTTTTCCTGAACCTCCAAATGAGGTAAAATGGGTTCCCTTTAAGCAAGATTTAAGTTCAAGAAATAATAAAAAAAGTCGCATGGAGCCAAATGAGGTGACTAAGGAGGATGCCCCATCGCAGTAATGCTAATGCTTTTGCTCGCCAGAAACTGCTTGACAGATAGGGCTGTGTGAGCGGGTGCACTGTCCTGGTGCAACAGCCATCCATCACTCCAGAACTGGGGCGTTTCAATTATGACACGAAGTCTTTTTAGTGTTTCTATGTAGTATTTTTGAATAAGAAAAAGTTAACCAACTCCGTCACTGCACGAACACTTAATCTTCAGTCACCACGGGTCACATGACGAACTTTGGCAATGCTTTGGTCGGTTATCGCTGACCTTGGGTGCACAGCACGTTCCTCACCATCCACACGGTCCCTTCCCCCGGAAAACCACTTATGCCATTCAAACAAACGTGCACGAGATAATGTTTCATCTTCATAAGCCTCGGCTAACATTTGAAACGTTTCCGTGGCTGATATGTTAAGTTTCACGAGAAACATGATGTTGATTCCCTGTTCAGTTTTCCCATTAGACATTTTTCTAGCAGAATGCAGTCGCACATGTTCACTCAGTGACGCAGCAGTCCCAAATGGCGTGCTCGGTTAAGTCGAAACAAGCCGCATGGCTAGAGGTGTGTGGTATGACGTCAGCAAAACAGTTTACTGCTAACTCCACTAATTTTTCAAGCTATACACTTAGTCTCTGGGTTTTTTTTTTTTGTTGTTGTTGTTGTGTGTCACACCTCGTACGTACGAGCCATTGCAGTATATAGTACTCGCACACAGAATTGCGAACAAGTTACTCATGAGCAAACATCGTAGAGCTGAATAAGTAACATTAAGTTAAACTCAACTGCCGAGTAAAACTTCTCGCCTAATAACAAGGTAGAAAACGCAGAAAAGGCGGAGAGCTAGCAAATATTAAGTGAAGTGTCATCATCGTATCCCTAAGTATTTGGTCGAGTCTTTCGAACACACCGGCAGTAGACAAAATGTACGACGCTAAGCAAGCGAGGCAGTAAGTGAAACACAGTAAACATATGCGGGCGTCTTATTCCCATCGTTCTCCCCCTACAGACGACAGATGCCTTTTGCGTGTGCTCGATTTCTTATTTTATTTTTTACGACGTGTTAGCGGCTATTCAAGACAGGCTTCATGCGTTCATGGCTGTTTTTACGCAATGTTTAATTATCAACAAAAGATAAACAATTAAAATTTTCTTTCAGTCACAAAGTTATATCCGCTTCCTTGCCAAGGTGAAATTAAAGTAAAGCATGGAAGGAGAATAATCAGCGTGTGTAGAAAGCGCAAAACGATCCAGTAGCATGAGCAGTTGGTGCAGCCGTGGAACTCTGCATTACGAATTCAGGGACATTAAAGCCGGCTGTCGACTGTAAGCGCGATAAGAATTGTACCCGGAGGAGTCCTTTGGTCACTAAAGGGGCTCACCCTGGGAAGGAGCGGGTATTGATCCAGGCACCATGACGGCCACCGGTAGGCTTTTAAAGCGACGTCGTGGCTTAATTAGTGAAATGTTCCTCTTCCTGAGACGCCTAACGTGAGGGTGTAACGGAGCGCTACGGGGCAGCACAGGGGTGATACCGCATTCGATCCCTATATAGGCAGCAGGCAAGCACACAGCAGCGGCTTCGCCAGGCGAGCTCGAGTACCGGGGGGTTTTTAACTTCCGATATTGTCTAACAAAATTAAGTTTACCATGAGGTTACACATGGTAGTAGCATTTTTTTAAAGATTTCGTCCCTCCTTCGCTGTAAGTTTAAAGAGCTCGCACCGCAATGCATCTGAGGGCATACTTTTCTATCTGCTTAGGTTTTGATTGCCACAAGGTCCGGGCTGCAAGACTGACATTACATTGGGATATTCTAGCTGTGTTTCTGGTCTGTGTCGGTCGAACCCTGCCGTGGCGGCTGCATTTCGAGGGAGGCGAAATGTCGAGGCCCGTGTACTGTGCGATTTCAGTTCACATAAAAAAAACCCCAGGTGGTCTAAATTTCCGGAGCCTTCCACTACGGCGTCTTTCATAATCATATCGCGGTTTTGGGACGTAAAACTTGAGAAGGTATTATTATTATTATTATTATTATTATTATTATTATTATTATTATTATTATTATTATTATTATTATTGACTGTGTCAGTGGTTATGAGAAAAAATAGAGTTGAATGGTATGCCCTGACTAGCGAAATAGGCATCTTAGATTTTTATAGCTAATTGGTGGAAACATTATGCTGAACTGAAAGATAAGCACAGACATTGAATTATTTTGTGGTGGTATATACTTGAGTACATACCAGCGACAGTCAGAGCACTTTTGAAGATGCTGCGTGTTGCATACAAATGGTTCATTGCAAATAAACTTAGCGGAGGATGGAAGAACCCTGCGGGAAACTCGAAAGCTGTGCCAGCACGAGCTTTTTTATATCTGTCCGTGATAGCGCGCAGAAAATAGGTGTAAGTTTCCATGTTCACACCATATAAATATGTATGTAATGTGAACATGGTAATGTGCACCTGTTTTTGCTCTTTCCATGATAACTTTCACTTGCTGTGCTCCCATCTTCCAAGATTTTTTGGCCGAGATTTTTTTAAAGCTCGCGGTACAGGAGATCGAATGTTGGTTTTGCGAAGTCGTAGGAACGTGCGTAACCGGTTTTATCAAAGTCATAGCCGGCTGACTCGCCGTATTAGGTTCGAGCACCAAACCGACTGGGCAGACAATACGGCACTGTAATTTTGTGAACAGACATAAGGGACTGTGAGTGTCACAAGTATACTGCATGAGCCCGCGGTGGTAGGCTTGTGGCTTTTTGGGGCCCGACTCCACATATAGGCTAAGGCAAACGGGAGATTGGGCAAAATCTTGGACGTGTTGAAAGCGCGTCGGCGGTACCGACGGGACGGACATTCGCGCTGTTGGTGCCACATGCCCTGCTGCCTCGGTACAAAGGGTGCAGGTGAGGCACGCGCATTGAGGGATAGACTATTGACGCAACAGCTGCTCACTACGTTTAGCAGGGGGAAAAAAAGAAGAAGAACAGTGAAGTCAAGTGCTCGCCCTGGTTAGTCGTCTCTACAGGAGAGCCAGGGAAGTGCTCTGAATCCCACTACTCCAAGCATGGAAAGGCAAGCGCTCCCCGCTGAGCATCTATACCTGCATATACACTATACCGTGGTATACAGAGTAATAAGAGTAGAGTGCAGAGGAAACTTGAAGCTACGAATGCTGACAGTTTCCGCTCGTTCTCATATACTGGGCATCTTTGAGCTAAGACGCCTGCAAATGGCACGGACGTGGCGAGACGCCTGGTAGCAGTCGGCACGCATTTTCGGCTAACCAGCTCAACCTGCCTCGTGGCTGCATCGCGCCCTACGAGCGCTGCCGCCTGTTGTTGAGCGCCGTCCGAAGAGCTTCGCAGCAACGCTAAGCCTTGCTCCGAAACAACCTCTTTGTGTGTGTGTGTGTGTGTGTGTGTGTGTGTGTGTGTGTGTGTGTGTGTGTGTGTGTGTGTGTGTGTGTGTGTGTGTGTGTGTGTGTGTGTGTGTGTGTGTGTGTGTGTGTGTTTTAACTGCTCCGAAGTTCTTTAATTCTGCGTTGAACTAGTGTTCCAGGCCGGTGCGAGGAGCGCACGGGGAATTGAAAAAGAGAAAAATTAAGCGGCAAACGCTGTTACTGCTATGGAGAACGCACAAATGTTTAATGCGTGTCTCGTGAGCGGCAAAGACCGAGGTTCTGTCGACAAAGTTTGCAAATCTGCTTTCAGAGAGCTACCAAAAGGAACGTAATAGGAATGCGTGCACTCAATCATAGGAGAGAGGGATTAGAGGTGTAAACCAACGAAGAAAATAAAGCCGATGCCCTGGCATTATTAATCTGGAAACTTTCTCGGCACAAGCGACGATGCGTTTCTAACGGAAGGGAGAAAAGATAAAAGATACTTGCGGCGGCAAAAAGAAAACGACGCGTTAGAATTCGGGAATTAAGAGAGATTATTTCGCGATGTCTGCGATCATCTGATGGCAGTTCTTTTCTTCCCTTCTTTCTCGCGCTCAAAAAAAAAAAAAAAGAAAGCCTTCGCTGTAATATATAGCATCGGCTCATTTGGAAGGGATTACGTATTCAGACTGAATTGTGAAATATTATTGATGGCGAGATTTAGAGATTCTCTCGCGTTAATCCATGGACGGCGGCACTGTCGGGCTGTTTGCGCCACCCATCCTGACAGTGTGCTCCAAAAGGAGTGTCCCCACTGCGCGGAAACCTTTGTCATCGTGACTGGGTAAATGTCACCTAGAACCTAGACTATATACGGGCAAGAAAAAAAAAAGTCTCTTAAGGACTCTAGTATCCATGTAAGATACTCGTGTTGCAAGTCATCCTTTTTGTTACCGCGAAGTCATTTTTATGCTCCTTTAACACCGTGTGTTTCGCGAGGTGCGGTGAAATTCCTTAAAAACGCGAAAGAAAAGTTATATGATTATTCTGGACTGTTCTTGCGATGGAGATATACACTGGCGTTACTCACTAATCAACTTACGTGGTCTGCTCACGTAACGAATCGTATAAACGAATGTTATAAGACACTCGGCCTCCTCAAAAAAAAAAAACGGATTTTTCTGTCTCCTGTTCCCGTATACAAGCTCAAACGTTCATTTGGACAAAACATGGGTATGCCCTAGCACTTTGTAATCCTCACCTGTAGGCTTATTTTATTAACTCGTTAGTATCAGCGCAGAATCGCGCAGCACGTTTTATCGCTTAAAACTATGACTGACATGTATGTGTAACTGGCATTAAATCCTCTCTCAGTATACTTAGTTTAAGGCTTCATCTTGGAGCTGCGGCATCTCCTAGGCCCGTGGCAAGACAGCGCCTGCGCACTACGTAGCACCAAGGCGCTGATAGCGTTTCTACGGGCAACATGCCTCAATGAAACGCTGTAATCTGAGTTATAGTGTATATATGTATATATGAGTGTGTGAGTAAGTGTGACCGTATGTACGTGTTATGTTAGATGTGATCACTGTAAATATCATAATCACCGCAAAGTACCTGGAGTAGCAAGCCAGGCCATTAACCAGGCTAACATCTCCGGTTCATCAATAAAGTGTTCTCTCTCTCTCTCATCGGAACGTTTCACAACTTTTCCTTTTCTGCAAACTGTATTATAACTTCCCACACCTCGGGAACACTGTTGTGCTTCCACCCAGCCGCACTTCCCACTTTCTGTCGAAATACTCTAGTCTACAACACTTGCAGGGCACCTCTAATGCCTTCATCAAATCTGAAGTATGGGCGTGTTGGTACGACATGCTGGAACGAAACAGCGCAAAAAGGACGGAGCACCAGAGAGAGGACGCAACACAGCGCTGACTTACAGCGCGTGTTTTTCACCGCCCTTTGTGCAAAAATTACCGCGAAGGAAACGGAACTAAGCGGGGGAGAATATAACCGCCATCGTGCGAGCAACAACCATCAGGAACGTGGAATTTCCTTAGATGTACGAATTTCCTATTTAGGCGATGGATTAATCGAATTATTTACTCATGCCTTCATTTTGACGTCCCAAAGCAACGCCTGCGTATAAAGATGTTGGTTCAAGAGCTGGTGATGCTAGGTTCTGGTAAGAAAGGTCTGCCAGCGGACCAAGGAGAGCTTGTACTTGTGCCTCTATACTTAAACCTTTATGCTGACTTGTCGAATTGGCTCATAAGGTGAGCCGTGGGAAGAACAAGAGCACGGTGAATTGCACGCGTGAGTGGGGTGACCGGGGAAACGCAGTGTAAGGCATAATTAACAGAGCTGGATGAATACACAGGAAAGGATGTGGGCTGTATAAGTAAACTTGCGGCACCGTTCGACGTCCCGAAACCTCCCAGTTAGTTATGAGGGACACTTTGATCACCTGGGGTCGTGCCTTGAATAGCGTATATAACACGGTACCACATGCATGATTAAACATTCCATACTACCAAAAAGCAGCTGCCGCGGGCGGTTATCCAAACCCTAAACACGAAGGAACGCTATAACCACCGAGTCGGCGCTACATTACGTTAGTTTCACTAG
Organism: Hyalomma asiaticum; assembly: GCA_013339685.2. NCBI lineage: Eukaryota > Metazoa > Arthropoda > Arachnida > Ixodida > Ixodidae > Hyalomma > Hyalomma asiaticum. The sequence continues at coordinate 284,845,597 of CM023481.1, read as the reverse complement.
AAAAGAGTCACTAGTGCCATTTGTTCTCAGAAACACTCGACATCAGCAAATGTGGCCTTTGATCGATGACACAGCACTGTAAAACAGCCCGACGCTTAGAGCTTGAAGCATGTTTCTGAGTTCTATGACGGAAAATAACCCGGTCGTAGTGATGTACGGTATCACAAAACCTCTGATGCGCGTGCGCTAGTCGGCCCAATGTGTATTAATAGCAAGCACGATGAACGTGTGGTCGATTACGCCGGCCATTACTCCATCATTCAGTTCACTACTCGCTGCCATGAATGCTCGACGAGGGATAAGTGCTGTCCTCCGCTGCCATGTGACGATGTCGACTGATTGTACAGCCTCATGAGCGTTTGAAGTTGAACAATCAGTGATGGCGCACTCCGCGTCATATTTTATGTTTCACGTTATTTCTGCTCAGTGAACTCAGCAGCTCCCGAATGACTTAGTTCATTTAGATTTTTATTTTAATTTATACTTGCGTGTGCACCCTTTTGAACACAAGAACAAAAGCAAGGTTCTTAACTAGAGAATAATGAGTTCAATACAAAACACGAGGTGAGACAGTCCTTAACAATCCATGAAATACTGACAGTGAAAAAAAGAGAGAGAAAAATTCTAATGTAGCACGAACAAAGGGCACTTTTTAGAAATTCCTGCTGAAACATGCGGGCTGCACTTGCGGTATATACATGCAGATGTGCAGGTTTGCCATTTGCTGGAGGAAGGGACGGCCGAGGTGAAGGCGGACTAGCTGTGGATTAAGAGTGAGCTACATAAAATAAATCTGCCCTTCTTTTCATCAAATCTGGAAATTTGTTTCTTCAAGTTTCATACCAGCGCTATAAAAATATGTGTTGAGCAACATGCAGCTCTGCTAACTGAAGCTGCTAAAGTATGCGACCCGGTAGGACAAAAAAAGTGGGTGGGTGGGGGGGGGGGGGGGGGGGTGCGCTTCGGAGGACAGGTTGCGGGCGGACAACACTCCCGTCCCACCGCATAACTGATGCCTCGATCGTGCTACATATGTGAAAGCGCATGCGTGTTTATAATGACGCTACATAGATCTCACGGCACAAACCGTGTATCACGTACCTTCAAGAACGGACTAAGTTTATGCGTAATGCCATGACGTCATTGCAATGCCATATATGTCACAGCGCAGGGTAGCAAAACGGACGCGCGTCGTTTAACCGCGCTGCATTTTCTTCCCTATCTCTTTCTTTTTGTAGATGCTGTCTAAACTATAAGGAGCACACTTGAACCAATGTTATTACACACCTCGACACCAGTGCATATTATTCTGCTGAATAAGATTTCCCTCTTCTATGTTATCAGGATATATAATATTTCAAGCTCAGTTCTCCTATTCATTAATACATTCATCATCTGGGTGTAAGCAAGTAGGACTCACCTTCCCCTACCTGTCGTCAATATATCTGATAACTGTTACGTTCAAAGCACATCTGACTGACCTGCTGTCGCCAGAAACGCAGGGAATTGTACCATTAGCAACTCCCCATTTTTGCTTAGCCCACTGTATAAAACGGGTGTTTGTTCTGTAGGCACATATTTCTGCTTAATGCGTTGTGTTTCATGGTTTCATGTTTCGTTTCTTTGTTGTGTAACGATCGCCTTATGACTTGTACACTCAGCCGAGCTATTTGTTTAGTCTTTTTACTTTTCTTGTGTCGCGTATGCTTGATTATAACCAACTACCCTCTCTAATGTCCTCATATCCCGAGGGCTAACTAACTAACTAACTAACTAACTAACTAACTAACTAACTAACTAACTAACTAACTAACTAACTAACTAACTAAACTGTCTCGGTTAGTCAAATGAGTGAGCAAAAGGCATGATGACATTTAGTGGTGAGCAGAGGCCTTTCGATGTCATGAAAGAAACCTATTTTTCGAAGACAGCAACTTCTGATGCTCATCGGGAAAATAATTGCGGGGCCTTTGTTTTGAAGATACCGCTTAACGTTGGTGCAGCCTGGCACATAAAGTGGTGCAGCAGATGGCGAATGGATTTAGATATAGGAAAATGTAAAGTAATACACGTAACACTTGTGCAACATCCCGCTCGGTCCGGTCAGCTCTTGTAAATACTTGGACATTGCTATTGCGTCGAACCTACCTTGGACATCTCACACTGAATGCATTACTAATAATGCCAATCGCTTTTTAGGCAACATACGTATAGTAACCTCTGCAGAGCACCATCTGCACTAGAACTACTTCTATACGAAACATTAGTACATTCCAAACTTGAATATGCCTCATCTCTATAGGATCCTTACTAAGACAACTTGATCACCTAAACTTCACCTTGTTAAGAACAACTCCCTGCGTTTAATACCTTCTAACTATAATCAAACTACCAGTATAACGTCGATGAAATCCAGCTTAGGTCTTCCTTCACTTGCATTCCGTCGCGAAATATCCAGTTTGGCGACATTTCACAAATTATTCCAGCGTCCTACCCTGCATGACCTACTCATTCGGAAACCTCAGTACATATCTCATCGCAATGACCATGAGGTTAGCATTGCATTTTGAAATTCCCAGACCTTTTACTGCTTATTTATGCCTCGCACATCAGTACATTGGAATCGCCTACCCGAAAGCATGGCTACAATTACCAATAACAATATTTCCCGCAAACTTTAGCTAATATTATGTAATTAGAAAAACACAAGTTTGCATTATATGCCTACTTTTTTTAAAATTTCACTCCTCATCCTCACCCACCTCTTATTGTACAATCTGGAGTTTTTTGTTACATATTTCATTTTCATGCTGTTCTTTATTTTGTCCTTTTTTTTGTAACCACTCCCCTCTATAATTTCGTATGCCCATGAGGGTAAATAAAACAATATGAGAACAGGGAAAATAATCAAGGACAATATGCACAGAAACTTCTTCTATAATTGTTCGTAAACCATTCAGCCAATCGTCATGCTAGGCATGCCATGGGCAAGGTCTGCTGGCCAATGGCAAGGAGCACTAACCAGCGAAAAGTTTGGTGAATTCGTCCGTGGAACATGGGTTAAATTTCCTTAGCTAGTTTTGACGTAAAGCAGCCGATTATTCGTTATTCTTACACGAACTACAAAGAGCTAGTGCCCGAATTAAAGCTATGAGCCTAGCACGTAACGAAAGAAATCATGTAGCTGAATTGGTTGAGAAAGGGTTTTTATTTATTTTTATTTATTTATACTTAATTAATTGTTAATTTCTCACAGCTATAATTGCTTACTATTTGTAATAATTGATGTTACTGTCCTGGCAGCTGTAATCTGTAAAATGCAGAGATGTGCATTGAGGCCGGCATTATTGCTCACGGTAATTGAGCCGTCGGCAATAATGTCGACGGTGACCCGCCGTGGTAGCCTTGCGGCTACAGAGTTGGCTTGCGAAGTTCGAGGTCACAGCATCGAAATCCCGGTCACGGCGGTGGCATTTCCATGGGGGACAAATGCAGACAAAAAAAAAAAAAGCACCCGTGCGGTTACATTTAGGTGCACGTTAAGGAAACCTCCGGTGGCAAAAATTACCCCAAAACCCTCCACTATGACGCGTGCCTCATAATCATATCGTGGTTTTGGCACGTAAAATCCTATCAGTTACTAATACCGATGGTGAGAGATGCTGTATAGCATGTTCCCAATCAAGAGTAAGGCTTGTATCCTCGTCGGGTGATGGCCCGCTTCGCTAATGATATGTCCAGCATCAGGGTGGGCGCTGCAGTGTTCTCTTACGAAGACATTTAGCAGATGTCCTTTTTTTCCCCCCTTTTTGTAGCGAATACGGGATCGTAACTCCGCTATACATGTTATTGACACAACAGTACCATAGGCACTCGTTGGCGGACTTTGGACGTGGCCGTTGCTGTGATGTTCCGTATAAAGCCCGACGGGATACCGTCGAACGTCACCCATCGTGCGCTACGAGTGTGGGGGAAATCGCGTGAGAGTGAGCCGAGAAGGAGGGTGGTTTGGTGGGCCCAATCTCAAGGTTACGTTGTCCGGCGCATGCTAGGAGGTTAAAAGGAGCGCGCTTCTGCTCTTGTAGCTCGGTCCTGGCTGTGCATGGCTTTCGGCATAGCTGAGCATGTACTCTGGTTTCGAATTCTATCTTGGAGGTAAGGCATGGTGACCCAAAAGCTAAGGATGAGTCGAGAGGGCTACCGTTGTGGACGCTCTTTTTCCCGCACGCCAAGGGAGGAACATATGGTGATCCAGTTTCAAAGATGTATTGGTAAAAAAAGGCAGCATGAAGTGGTCGCTCTCTCAAACGGATCCTTAGTAAGTATACCTACTCATACGGTTACGCCCAATGGCATAATGTCCTTCAACGCAAACGTATTTGCATTTTACCAGCGATTACGTTACGCTGGAGTATGTGCTGCGTTTTGCTAGGAGGAGGCAGAGAAGAGGGAAAACGTGGCATATACCTTATTTACTGGGCTACTGTAGAATGCACGACTTGACACCATATTCATCTTAACAGGGGCGCCATGTTCCGATCCATCTGTTCACTGCACGCTATAGCGCACAGCATTATTACACAAAATATTGTGCATACGTTTTGTTCTCTCTTGTAAGGGCATCGGACATTGGGTTCACAGAAGCTTAGTATAAATGGGATAACTCCACTTTCCTCCCACCTCCCAATGAAAAAGCAGAAATGAAATAAACTCCCCTTCCCATCAGAGCACCTTCGAGGAAAGTATAAGTGCTGTATGTTACGATAAAACGTTGAGGAAGAATGGGGAAGCGTAGGCGCAGAGAAAAAAAGGAAGGCTTGCAAATTTATACGTCGATCACTGCTGGCGAGCATTTTCCGCAATATTGCAAACTCACGCACCTCCGATTTCTAGGCCACCTCCTCTCCAAGCAGTGGCTCTTTACGCCTCCGTAACAGCGGCCAATTTCTGGCGTTAAAGCCACGCGGCCGAGGAACGCGTAATATGCATACCCGAGATAAGTACACGCGCAGACATCCTGCCCCGAGCCGCTATATACGCCTTGAGCGGGAGATGTTAAACGGCGGCGCGCTCCCATGCGACTGCTTCGCTCCTCCGACATTTCGATCATAACTTGAGCGCTCTCCATTCTTGGGGCCATCAACGTTTATCTGAAACTTGGAGAATCCGGCGTAATTTTTCATCGAAGTGCGTTTTCGTTTATTCCTGCCTTGTGCTTTTCAACTAATCCTGTCTACGCAGCCAGCGCTCGCCGTCCTGCGCCTCGTTCCTCCGTCCCGGTTTTCCGTCGTCTCGCTTTTCCTTCTCCACCCATCTAACCCTTTAAGTGCCGAGAAGTACCTTATGTTTCCTCTTTGGCCCTTTTGCTTGTCGCTTTACTTCTCGGAGGGAGTCTTTGTGATTCTTGCTGGAAAGTGGACCCGCGTTAATCTAAGCGCATCTGCGAAATGATCGGAGCTGCATTTTCATGCATACCGTAAGGTATTAAACACGTCAGGCTGCGAGAAGTTTCTGCTCGCAGCTTCTTTAAGCTTCTTTTACAAGCAACAAAAGAAAGAAAAAATCTGACACGTGCTTGACCGCTGAGACTTCGGAAACGTTCTGGTGAAGTGGGCAAACTCGGACTTTCGCAAGGTGGAGAAAGTTGAACACGGCATAACTCGTACTACAGGGAACATTACTACTTTTGAAATACAGTTACGAAACAAGAGAAAGTAGAAATGGTGAACATCACAGGCTCCAGCTGCCGAAGTATCTTAAGTGGACATTGCGAGTGGACAAGGGAGAACGGTAATTACGAGGAGTGAGATCAAGGCAAATCTCTGGATACGTGAACCACAGAGTGTACAGAACCGCGGCAAAGTCCGCCTCGCGGACACTGCCAAATGCCAAAACAGCTGCATGTACTCTCTATGGCGTACGAATGGATGAATAGCGTAAAGCAGAGCTAATTGCTGCAATGATTCGAAACTTCGAAACCGTGGGCAATTTCACTGTAAGGAGCGTGATTCCTTTCTCTCTCTCACTCTGAAGCAAGCCAGGAGCTCGTTGCAGACTTGTAGAACCACGGCAGCCTCCTTTTCATATAGACACATTCGCTTATGTAATCGGTGTACTCCCGCCTTACCTGAAGGTAAAGGTGAGCGCGAAACGAGACAGCCCGCTCACGCTTCGTCATATTTCGCAATCGAACGCGGTGCAGGTGAGCGCTCCAGTACTGTCATAGCGAGGCGCTAGTGAGAGCTCGATTCTGTGCGCATGGGGTTAACCGCACTCGAACTGTCTTTGTTCTCTCGCGAGGGCCCTTTCTCGGCGACAAGCACAAACGCCGCGCGCGCTCGTGAGCCACAGGCGCGGCGGTTGCTTGGTGCCAGGGACCGCAGTGAGCAGACCAAGATGCACAATGCAGCGCCAGATTCAGATAGATAAATTTAGGCGTGAAAGAGGGTAAATGGCTCAACAAGGCGCTCGCCCGCTGCGCGAGCGAGCAGCGGGGGCGGTGAGGGGAAGCATTAATAGGGCGCGTTCCGGCACGAAACAAGCCCGCTCGCACCCGGAATACAGAAGAGGCCCGTTGTCTTTCTCCAGCGCCGATTGGGGCCTCGTTCTCATTCCATTCTCTGGCGCGCCAACGCAGGCACAAAGGGGCCCCCACATTGGCTTCGGCGTCAACGCCGCGTGCCCAGCGGATGCGCCGACGCCGAGCGGCAGCAAGAGAGAAAGAAAAAGAGCGGCCGCTGAAGCAAAGGCAGGCAGGCGCGATAAATGGGATAACAAAACGCTGGAATGAATCATGTTCCAAGGCGAACGACCATTAGACCAATAAGGTCTCGTTGAGGCAGTGTCAGGCCGCGCGTCACCGGGCTCTGTCTTGAGAGGATGCTGCCAATTGCGTGACCCTCCCGGAAAGCACGGCCGCCAGCAACAGGGCGTCAAAGGAGCGCGTAACGAGACGCATCATCAGCCGCGGAAACTGTGGAAAATGCTGAGGACCTCCGGCCCGCAGCCAGGGCAGGAGGGTGGGGGGTGGCTGTATCAAGCGGGCGCGTCATTTTTCTTGGCAGCGAGGCCCCCGCCATGCGCCCAGCATCGCTGCATTCGTCTGAGCGCGCTCATTAACGGGTGGTGCGCGCATCCACAGCGGTGCCACCATTTTCGCGCGTCCTTAACAAATAGATGCTCCCCTTCAGCGGGGCTGATTAAGCGTGCGCTTATCTAAGTGTTGACAGAAGTTGGACGCACATGCTCGCGCAGTGCAATGCAAAGGATAATCTTGCGCAGGGAGTGTAAAAATGACAATTTGATCCACAAGGGTCATAATTCGCAGTGTGCATAGTTTGCGCTCTTTAATATATTCAAAAAGGCACCATGAGAATATGACTATGTAACTTTCCGTTTCTATTTTTTTTGTTGTTGTCTTCATAATAGGCTCGTATATATGAAGCCACGTCCCGCTCTGATCACCTGTAGAATTCAAGACGGGAAATGGATTTAATAGAAGGAAAATAATTCTGACAGAATGCAGGCCTGCTTGATGTATTTGGCCATGAATAAAAGTGGCCAGTAAGGCTTGCCGTCATATATATATATATATATATACATGGGAATAGATCGAGAAAACAAACATCATGGACATCAATCGCATTTCCAACTGTGGTGTGCAGCAATATGTTGTTATCATCATCAGATTATTTAGGTCCACGGCAGGACGAAAACCTCTCCCAACGATTTTCAATCCACCCTATCCCGAGGAAGTTAACAAGAAGGCTAAGTGATAGTCAATCTTATTCTTTACTTCAATTTGGCATATCAGTAATGTCGAAGCGCGTTTTTTTTTTTTTGTTGAACGGTTGTGGTCAACGTAATGCCAGCCGGTGTAAACAAGGGCCCGAATTTTTTGTACTCGGCCAGCAGGAGTTGGTTTTGCTTTCCGGAGACAAGCACACAAACGTTTGTCTCTGGAAAGTGCAACCAAGTAACAGCGGGTGATATCGCACAAGTACAGCTGTTGGCTGTGGTGTAAAAGAATGCAAAGCATACAGGATAAACTAATAAAGACGGCAATTTATTTATTTATTTATTTATTTATTTATTTATTTATTTATTTATTTACAGTTGAGATTAAATGAGGGTTGATTGCTGCGAAAAGGGCTAAATGGTGAATCACATTGCATGCTACTGCATGTCCGGCTGGTGAGTTTTTACTAACCTCTCGGATTGTAAACTTCCACAATATTTTACTCGAACCTTCTTGTGAGCCTCGCGAGGGTCCACTCCTATGGAAATAAAGACGCCTACAGCCCTAGGACACCGACTACTCTAAATGTTTGCCTCTATCTGTGTTGCATGTTTCACAGCGATAAATTCCTGAAGAGGTACGTATGCAAGCTGTGGTCAGTCTCACTGAACCAAGTAAAATGTTACGAATATCGGCTTTCTTAAGTTCTCACATCACTCACACCACATCGGCTCTTGCATTTCAGGATTAAAAAAAAAAAACATCATGAAGGAGAACAGTAAGAGCTTCTGGCTGGCCCCCAAAACGACGATGAAGTTGCCGAAGGCTGTAAATTAATCTCAAATCTCCCCTAGTTGCTTCGTAATAACCTCACGTTGTGATGTCATACTCGCAATTTATATGCTAACTCTGCAATACTTTGGTGAAGGCTCTGGTTACACCTATTTTCTACGTGCTTGCTCTTCCAGTCAAGCACGAAAGTTCACAGATGTCGCCGTCTTGTCTCTTTCGCAGTGACCATCCAGGTTACCATGGTAAAGTCGCTGTGTAGTGATCGCTGTGACGTTGCTCTAAAGAGGCGGCGTTGAAGTGGTACTCATTGCCTGGAATTGATTCACGTTAGCTTTGCTGTTGAGGGCGCAAATCGGGCTACCATTGCCGACTGTCGCCTGAAAACACGAGGAGACTTGACACCACCTCGCATATATGCGCTGCCTTTGTGGAAGGAACAAATCTTGCACAATTGCACTCCAAAATTGTTTCTCGTTGCTACGTGCCCTTTCGATTCACGGGACGAAAAGCCCTTTCTGCGACATGACTGAATCTTCACATACAAAAGTGTAATTAGTCCCCCCAGGCAAAATATTGGTAAGAGTAGATGTAATCAAGCAACTGTCACGTCATATATAACGAAGATGACGAACCGACGCAAATACATTTACGAAGCGAAATCGCTGTGAATTCTGCCCTTTGGTTTTTTCTCGTTTGCTCATGTTTCACGGCACACAAAAGCGCTCATGCACGCAATGCCACTCAGTATGTCCACGTTGTGGAGGCAACCACAGCCGATCTTCCTGTGGAACTGAAGAAACACAGTGCACTAACTGAAAAAAAGCAAAAGACATCACTATGCGACCGCTTGCTGCCCTGTTGTGCAAAGGGAAGGAAATACAACTGTAGGATGAATAACAACGTCAGAGACACTTCCGCAAACGCTGCCGTTTGTATGCAACGGAAAGCTTCCAGCCGCGGTATACAGTGACGAATATACACTTGCAACTAGGGGTGTACGAATATCAAATTCTCCGAATACGAATATCTAGGTTCGAATATCGCGTCGAATATCGCACATCAGAATATAAGTGCGCCTTCAGTAACACATTTAATTTGACACACAATTATGCGCTAGGAAAATACATGAAATAAACTATCAACGAAAAATATATTCCTATCAGGAACACACCCTCCGCACTATAGCTTAACATATTGTAACTGTATTGGTAAACTAACAATGCACAAAATAAGTTATAACAAATACTAAACGCTATCGTGAGGGAATATTAGTTGTTCCAAACGGTCAAGTCGTCGCAATGAATCCCCAAAAGTTTCTGCACAATGTTCCGGCTACTAATGGCAGAGCTGCACATTTTGATTGCCTGTTAAAGGCGTACAGTACATCATCATGATTACGTAAACGCTAACAGCGCTGCCGAGCGCGTAGTTGAACATGCTTATCGTGATAGCGCATGTTGGCGGCGAAAAGTCGTACGTGCTGACGCGCTCGTGATTGAAGCCCTTCACGCGTGCTGCACTATCGATGTTTACCCGTATGGGCATGTTCGGTCTCGGCACCTTGTGTAAACGCGGAACATCAGTCATTTTTGGCAAGACATGTTGATCGCACACTAAATCTTCCTGAATGACCGAATCATCTCGAATATTCGAAAATTTCAAATACCTCATCTTCGAATCGAATAGGGATATTAGAAATGTAATATTCGACGAAGATTCGAAACGTTCGAATATTCGCGCACACCTAGTTGCAATCAATAAAGGCGCTACTACAAAGGCATCAGAAAAGAGCGTCGACAGTTGCACTAGTTGGTGCATGATTTCTGAAGAAAGCCAGCTCAAAACACACGGACACAGAAGAAGAAGGCACACAGGACGATGCTGGACTAACAACTGAAATGAAGACACGTGTGTAAGTGCCACATCAGTAAGCCTCAGTAGAAAGGAACTATGTTTTCTTGGGTCTGGCATTCCATGTGTGTTGTAGTTCTTAGATACGTGCTTATGGCCCGCTGTCTGGTAGTGCTGTGTAATGCGCCAGCATATTTATTTTTTTGCTTGTTAATGACTCTCGCGCAGGTGCGGGCGATTGAAAAGGTTTTATATGTCGGTTTTCTGAAAATTTCAGTTGTTAGTCCAGCATCGTCCTGCGCGCGTTCTTCTTCTGTGTCCGCGTGTTTTGAGCTGGTTTTCTTCAGGCATCAGAAAATCCAGCACAAATTGAAGACAAGAACGAATTGCCATTTGTGCCGACTCGTCAGCCAACGCAATCTTCGTCTTTGGCTGCGACTTGCCAGTAGTCAGCTCAAGCGCCGACTGTGGGAGTTGAGACGAGTACAGCTGGTTCGTCGAAAAAAAAAATAACAGAGACTACTAACCAGCGCAAACTACACTTAGGAAGAGAAACCCTCTGTGAATTCAGCCTCTGGGCATTACTCCTGTTGGTTTTCCGCGACACAGAAAACACTCGGACTCTATATACAGGGACACTGTCAGGCTGCCACTGTCCCCTTTATTATGACCCTCCGCGCTGCGAAAACCCTGCTGACCAGAACATAACAAGCAAATGACCCAGGTGTTCATTGCATGCTCTCACGTAATTTGAGTATCTGCCGGTAGTCGCTTCAGATGTATAGTTCCTGTACTGACGTGGCGGCTATACGGGGCTGGGAATATGCGTCGATTCAAATGCAATTCCCTTCCGCTCTCCGTTGGTGCTTGGTATGAGCGGCGCACGGCTGACACTGTCACCTCGATAAAAAGGCAGATGGCATTGGTTCCCATCAAAATGTGTGCAAACGTGTTCTTGCTCGTGCACATACATTTCATACGTGAACACCATCGTCTTCGTGGTCTTATATCCGCATACACCCCAGTCACATGCTTTATACCTTCGGCAGGCACAAAAGAGGCAAAGTTATCAATATTATAAAGGATGTACCTTATTGCGAGGATGTGTGAATCCTTTATGCTCAGCGGCATAAGGGAAATAAATAAAACTGAAGCAATGAACGAGTCGGATCGATGTATCTCACCAAGGGGTACTTATAAAAGCACGGCCTTGTGTTTGGCACCGCTGCCGACATGGGCTGTCAGTGCAGCCAAAGAATCCCCGAGCGCGCGTGCGCAATACATTCCCCGTACAGGCGGCCGACCGGCCCCGTTCCAGAAAGGGATGCGCATTAGCCGGTGGCACAGCCAATGGCCGAACCGCCAGGTGTGTCCAATCGGCTTGATTGAAGCCATTCTGGCGCAAAGACCGCACTTAGCGCCACCATCCGGAGTCTCTTGGGCGCCCAGGGCCACGATTCCATCTTATTAGTGTATACGGTATTAAGTGCGTGCCTCGTTCCGACGGCCGGGCCTTATGTGTCGGCCGGCAGTCATCTTCGGGGAAAATCCGAATGGCAGGAGCGATCCCCGGCTAAGCGGCGCCAAGAAAGATAATGCGCCAACCTCTCGGCTCATCAACGCCTTGTCGACTACCGGTTGCATCGCGCTGCTCTGGCGCATGGGCATTACTTTAATGGGCCGCCGTGTGGCGCCCTCTGATGCGGCCGCGAAACGACACTTTAAGCCCGGCCGTTAGGGACTCTTCGACCGCAGAGGTGCTCTGGGCAGCACGGTCGCCATTCTAGCTGAAGCAACAGAAATCAGAGGAACCTGCTCGAAAGTGAGGCGATCAGTTCACGGCAGGCTCCACTACCGAATTCATTTCGTCCAATATCGCCCTTCTGTCGGCGCTGGTGCGCCTGATCGCGGCCCGAATATGGGCCACAAGAGGGATTAAATCAGATCTTGAGGGTGCGTCGAGTGCCCTCTCGATACCTTGAGTGTTATGGGCGTGATGGCCTCGCCACCAGTGATGACGGCCGAGGAGGCCTCTTCTGCACCAGCCAAACTACCATTTCGCCAGGCCACACAGCTGAGCGTTCCTTCTTTGAGGCGTCAGGCATCACTGATTTGGCTTTGTTTCCTTACATTTCACACTCACAAACGTGTTAGGGAGGGATCTTCGTGTTTCACTATACCAACGTTACTCGCTCAAAGAACAATTGTTAGCGTGACACCATCAACTATATCGGCGCACACGAATTTCGAGCCCTCACGTTTCTGAAAAGGCAATTCCAATATCTCCGACTACGCAAAGGAGAAGCGGAAGGCCGCATAATTCTACACCGCCGAGGCAGGAAAACCAGGCGGTTGTAATTCGAGCGAGTTGCCCGTACCAAGGCCGAGACGCATTCCGCTAGTTGTTCAAACAAATTATTACGGCCGGGTCAGCCAGCCGTCTTTTCATCTCTCCGGGAATGAGAATGAACAAAATGACCGGATTCCAAAGGATTCTGCGCCCCGAGAAAGTAGCAGAAAAACAAAACTCACAAAACCGGCCGCCATTCGGAAGAAAGCAAAGACGACGGTATTATATCGCTATTATTAACGCCAGAGTTCCGCGGTATTTCTTGTATCAGTCTCGAGGCCCCTTTGAAGATAAATAACAGAATGATGAATCGCAGCCATTTTCGTTCGAGTGGTCGCGGCGAGGTTACGCCGAATGGAACGCAGGCCGCACAAAGGGAATCATTGTGAGGGCGGCGTTCGCCTCGGCGGCCACAATTTTAAGTAATTTATACAGATTGCATTCCTTTCGCCAGACATAAGCAAATAGCAGCTACGAGACTGTGCATTTAAAGAATACCAGAGATGACCTGAGACCTGACGGCCCCAATGTCGGCTTATAGTGCTCAAAACGAAGCAGCTTTCTGCACATTTCTCGGCCCCTAAGGAAACTGCAAACTGCCCGTGTATGCTACTGTGTACGCTATCAACTACTATTCATGTGATCGGCCGCTACGGAACATGCGCTCCTTAAGTTTACTCTAAGTCACCCCGCTCTAAAAAAAATGGATTAGAATGATGTGATGTGAAAACCGAAAAGTAAACACATAGCTTATCAGTGCTATGTGCAGGATATCATGTGCATCACTACAGTCTTCCGAGAACATTCGACAAATGGTATTGTGATAACGCAGATAACCTCTACACGGTTCTATATTGTTTTACAAATTAGACTGTCTGCCAATTTGTTTAATAAAATGTGCCTTGCCGCGACATCATTTACCAAAACAGGAAAAAAAAGGGTAGTAGTAGGGATGGTCGATTAAATTTTTAATCGATTAATCGTTAATTGTTCGTCGATTTAGCGTTTCATCGATTAATCGCTTTCGCTGTGATGTTTTAATCGATTAATCTATTAATCGACATTTTTTATAGATGCTTGAAAAATGATGCCTTGTTGTTTGAGAAGCGTCGCTTGTGTTTGATATCGACACAAGTATTTATCCGACGCGCTAGAGATCGCATGTGCGCATTAGCGGCTGCGTGAAAATTCGCACTTTCGCCCACTGAACACAGGGAGCCCGTCGTCTTTGGATGATGTCAAGGATCGAAAATTCCGTGGGTGGCCATGATCCACGGACAGTTCGGCAGCAGGTCGTATGTCCTCGAAGTCTGACTACTAGAGCGAACCGAAATCGGAGGCGCTTTCGGCGACCACACTGGTTGGAAAGTCGCACCGGAAACATGCAGTGTGGCCGAGGGTGAGGAAATTCCGAGAAAGGTAAAAAAAAAAAAAAAAGAGACGAGGGACGAAAGGAAAGTTAAAGACGCTCGCTCTTTTAGGGACGGCAACATTTCTCGGTTTTTTCGTTATGTATTGTGGAAGCCCTCGGTAATACTATAACCACGAACTGACGTGATCTCTTCCTTGAGGTGACTCATGCGAGATTCCACAGCAACATACTGGTCTCAAACAGGCCATCAGTGCAGGCATCTGCGGGAAATAGAGTGACACTTTTCCTCCCGGCTAGAAAAACGGCAGCTGTGCCAGTATACTGCAAAGATTTCACCTGGTCGCGGACTTAACATGGCGCTACGCGCACCTTTCCAATTGCGTGTACAGCTCGAACTGTGAACGCTGTTTAATGTATCAGAGATTAGAACACAGTATTTCGCGACTGTCCTCCATTCGTGCCACAGCAGTAGACGGCGGCCTCTAGGCTCGCAGACATGGGAGTACAAGCAATAGATGAAAGCTGTATTCCATCCGAAATAAGCGACCATACAGAATTACCAAATGCTACAAGGTCATTTTTTCAATAGAAATGGACTGGATGCTAGACGTTCGGTATACCAATGCACAAAGTTGCGTATTATGAAAAGCGACTATTAAACTGAAATGAAGTTAAAGTGGTTTCTTTACATTATGGGACTATTAGACCTTTTCCATAATCCTTAAGTTCGTTTGCCTGCACAGCATATTCGCCCCTTGTCACGTTTCAAGTGGAGGCGAGATCCCAGTTACACGTGCTAGGGTTTCACTATTATGAGTTTATGTCAAGAGAGCTGAGTCGATATTTTCGACGTCATAGCACGCTGTTTTGCAGGAGTGAATAGCTGCCACAAGTTGGGCTCACTGCATTGCAGGGAAGCTAGCTTTAGTGTTATCAAAGGTTATATAGGCATTAAGGCGGACGGTTGGGCTAGGTGGTATCAAGAGTAATGAAATATGATTACTGGCGTCCATGTCCCCTTTGCGCAAGCAGTCATGTCTTATTATGTATATACGGATCACTCATTCTTATCCCCATCATCATGCTTCATCGCTCTTTTCCCCTGTTGCGTTGTCCGTAAAGTAGAGTAGAAGGCCGGGGCATACTAGATCAGGCCGCCCTCTCTACCTTCCAATAGATTATTTCTCTTTCTTTCATTGGTGACAAATAATATTTAATTCGCTAAGGAGTAAAATATAACGGCAATAAGAACTGAATCAGTCAAGAAATAAGCAGCGCATATTACAATGTGGCACATACACAAGAAGCAAGTAAAATCTGAGAGTTAGATAAAACGGTGTAGGCGACGGAGATCGGGTCGAGTTCATTTCTATCTCTATGGGGTATGGCCGCCTGCGGCTCCGGGCTCCTAATACTTGCGTAGAAATATGCGCTCGACATCTGCGTCTCGGCGTCGCGCGCCTCGCGATCATGCGCTCGTGCCAAGGGGCGGTGCTGGGGTGGGGGGGGGGGGTGGGGGGGTAATCGATTAATTCGATTAATTGAAAGTGGGAAATCAATGACAATTAATCGATTAACGGTGTACGTTTAATCGATTAATCGATTAATCGTTCATTGATTTTACCATCCCTAGGTAGTAGACGATTCTTATCACCGTCCCAGGTATCTCTTAATCGCACTTGCACATAGGCGGCATTTTGAATTTTGTGTCACTTTATTTACACTATCCACATACCCAGTGCATGTATGCGATACACGCCGTTTTTGACGTTCGTGTCACGAAGACAGAAACGTCGACTGCTCGCTGCGAATCGAACACGCGACTGAACTGCGCGCATCCTAAGACAGTTTAAAGCATGCGACAGTGGCATCATCTAGTGGAAAGGCTCGCAAACCCTCTGTGCTTTCCAGGTTTCTATACTCTTCTTTAATTAATTTTCATTAATTATTTTGGTGGTAAAGTGTCTCTTTAGCATAAAAGACCTACGTTCTCATACCGTGTCTATCATACATACCTCTTAACATGTTCTATTTCGTACAGTACACATTTTTATGCTTAAACGCGGTTTGAGTAGCATGAGTGCCGAGCGACACTCCTTTCTTGCGCAGCACCTTTCGTTCGCCTTCGACTTCGAAAACGCGTTACGAAATTCGCTACGAAATTAAAACGTAAAAAAAAAAATGAAGCCTGCGAAAGAGGGCATGGCAGAAGTTGCGTATTATATACGTGATATCAACGCTTAGGTCTTTTGTACCAAACAGACATTTAGCCATCAGGAAAACTGATGGTTGAATGTAACGTGTGGCTCATGCCCGCATTCGGTATGACTGTGAGGGTTTGAGTCACGCGTAAAGAAAGAAAGAAAGATCGAGAGAAGGGAAGGAAGAAAAAAAATCACGTTCAGCCGCTTTCCTGTCTTCCTTACTGTTTACTGTGCTCGTCCATTTTTATTTATTTATTTTTTTTTGGCTGGGTATACTCGCATTGGCTGCGGGCAAGTGTGCGTATAGTTTACATGAAGTGACACGACCTTCGTTACATTACCGAGGCGGGAGTGCCACAACCAGACACCGAAGTCAAGAATCAGGGCCGCTTACATGTTTTTACCGAGTCGGAGGCGTAATTTGGTTTTCTTTTTCTAATTATTCCTGACACTTATGTAACCACATTTGCGGCTAAACTTGTGCTCCGGTGTCGTATCATGATCCGTTAAGTACAACTGTCGATAACGAATATTTATAGCATTATTTTTTGTTTTGTTTTTTTAATTGCGTAACGCTTCTTTAAGCAACTGGAAGTCGGTGGTCGCTGCGCAAGAAAGAAGAGTGTCACTCGGTGCTCGTCCCCCTGAGGAAAGAATTCAAAACAATACCTAGCCCCTTGGGACAGATGGGCGCATAACCATGGCCATCACGGCCACCATTACAGACATGGGGAGAGAGAATCCGTCAACAAATGCTTTACGATGATATTCCACGCACTTTGCAACTCCTAAAACACTGCAATTTTTGTCGGTACCGTTATTAAAATATGTTACTGCCAAGACCCCAACTTTTCATGTCGCAACAAACAACGAATCCACAGCGCCAAAGGGCACTGGGTGAAAACATTGTCTCGGAAGTAGAAATTTCGTTCCGAACAGGTCACCCTTCAAAAGAATATACTGACTGTGTTAGAAGAGTGAAAGGGGGGCCTGAAGAAAGGGTGCTAAGGATATTGCGCCCTTTTAATAATATCAATTGGTATGTAGATATAAAACACAAGGATACGAAGGAAACGGGAAGGGAGCAGGCTGACAACTGTCACGAAGAGGGATACAACGGCTGCCTACACTTTCTGGAGAAGGGAGTACAGGATGAGAATAGGAGCTGAACGTATCCCAGTGCCAATCATGGTTTATCAATAAACTGTCAAACCTATTTGACTAAGATTTGTTCCACTTGATTGAAGAAAACAAAACTTATCGACGCCAGGAATTTATTTTTTTTTTTATCTGACCGGCGAAACTGTTTTAGTACTATGTAAACGTACTATGCGAATTGCACCACGTAAGCGGTGCAAGAGTGAGGTGTTTTATGCGGCAGTTCAGTGTAATTTGAGTGCTGTCATCTTTCCTGCTTCCAAAAGTTGTCTATTTTCTCCTGACAATCTCAAACGCGAAATATCACGCCGGAGAAAATTTTCAATCTTCATCAACTATAATTTAAAAAATAAAGAAAGTGTAAAAAATGTGGGCAGCCATCCTCATTGCCAAGAGTCCTACGCATATCGGGCGCCCTGCCGCGTGATGGCGTCCGGTTTGACAACAGAACAGTCCCAATGGCAAATACTAAACAGAACTAACGGAAGCCACGTTTTGCGAATGTGGCCCCTGCTCCCAACCGTCAGTATACTTATCTGTGCAATAAGCACCATTTAAAAAGCATGAAACAACGTTTCTTCATTTCATCTGCGGTCGAACAATGGTGCTTAAAAGTGCACCATTCTCTCGCCAAAAAATATGCGGGAGTGTCAGTGCATACGCAAATATTTCGGATAGATAGCGCTGAAAACATGCCCTGGCAAATAAGAACTGAAGAAAAAGTTGTACAGAGCCTCCAGAGGAGTTGTACATCCATGCAACCACATGGGTGTTATCAGCGTCGTCTTTATAACGGGGCGGTAGCGCGTGGGCCAGCCAAACTTTATTCTTTCTTCTGCAAGCTCTTGTTTTCCCGAACCAAACATATTGCCCAACAAAAAAAAAAAATTGTCTCTGCAGCCACCTATTTTAGCTTTTAGTGTTCGGCTGTGCACTAACAATGTTATTCGAACTTTCTTGCGTTCCTATGTGCTCCTTACCTTTCCCCCACCAATACTCTAAGCGCCTCTTATCTCTATCGCCGACAGGTTCAGCTTTCCCGTAGTATCCCGGAAACCCATGGCCTCCTGCAGAATATTGTCCACAAGTGCACCTGGGTGGATATCTGTACATTCAATCAAAACATGTTCTGTCGTTTCCCTATAACCTTTCCGCAGCACGTGGATATATCGCTTTATTGAATTTCGCTCCGTAACTTCGTGTTATCAGTTATATACCTTGCTTCAAACAGTAAAGCGCTTCCCTTTGAGCTATAAAAAAAATTTTCTCACTTGATTTCGTATTTGCTTTTTCAGTAGTTGCTCAATGCTGGTATATTCTCCATTGCTGCTATCCAATCCGACTTCTTCGCTTCTCTGAACTTGTTATTAACTCTCTTTGGTACCCCATCAGTTTCGTTAAGGGCCGTATACTTAATGGTAAGCCTCCTAGTCATCTTCCTCCACTGTGAGTCAACGTTGTTCCTATACAAATATCTGAATACTTTCACTGCTCATTTACTTTCTTTCGTATTCGTTAACCTCTGTTCGTGACTAATTTTACTCTGAGCTTCCCTTCCCCCAAAGTCGGACCACCCTATGTCTCCTTAACAGCCTCATTTGGGGTCTTCCCATGGCAGCCTAATGCAAGACGTCCTGATTGTGCCTCTGACCTTATGCACACCGCGAATATAGGTACTTGCACCAGCACACCTTTTCACAAACGGCGAATTACCTCGTACGTATTGTAACCCCCCAGCGCTCTATGGTTCACTTTTGAAGAATTCCTCTTTCCTTTACCTGTCATAGCTCTTTCCTGTACTTCTATGTACCTATTCCCATCGTTGATCCGTATCCTGAGATATTCGTACTCTCGTATTCTGTGTGCCTGCTCGCCTTGTATTTATATTGTCTGATCATTGCAGTCATTTTATACCAACAAACCGCATTCTGGCACTAGATTTTAACCACGAGACTTCACGTTTCTGACTGCATATGTCAACCAGACACTGTAGATACGCCCAGCTGTCTGCAAATAGCGCCATATCGTCCGCATAAAACAACCCAGGGAGCTTCCACTATACCTGGCTGTTTGTGTGACAGCTTAAAAAAAAATATTGCTCCTTTCCAATGCTCTCTCCATTCTCATCATGTAAAGCATGAATAATAGTGGGGAGAGCGGACATCCTTGCCTCAACCCTTTACCTACATCAACGTCGTCCATTCTATCATGGCTTGTCATACGTTCCCATTCCACACAGACTGTATTTCCAAGGTATACTTCCTCTAAGAGCTCTATGCAGTCGCCACCTATACCAGCCTCCTTCATTATGTCCCCGTAAAATATTCTGATTGGCACTGTCGTACGCACCCTTGACGCCCAACAGTGCCGGGTGTAAAGGTCTGTTTTCCTTTCCGGCTATTTCTATACACCGTTGTTATCTTCCAACCGCCCGACGACTCGAAACCGATTTAGAGTTCGTCCAAAGTGTCATTGTGCTCTGTCCATGTCTGCATTCTTAATTCAATTGCCTGCATCGCCAACCCGTGTAGTACTAATGGTCAGTGGTCTATGTGAGGGAATGCTATCCTTCTCTGCCTTGCCTTAATAGGTGAAGTTCGTGGTGCTTTGACGCCAACTGTCCGGTATGCGCCTCTACTGTAAGCTTTTTTCCCTTGCTTTCAACAGGGCTCGTTTGGTGTTTCTGCTTGAGGATTGGTGCACCCCCACGCGGCGACATGGGCGGCGACGTTACGACGTACACTCTTAGCACAGTAACCTTTAGTTTATTTTACAGGTACACAAGAATGTGAAAATATGCTCCTTTACTAAAGGTTAAAGCGCTTTAACCTTTATAAAGGAGCATATTTTCGCATTTTTGTGTACCTATAAAATAAAGGTTACCGTGCTAAGAGTGTATGGCGGAACCATACGTGTGCGCAACGCGGAGGGATGGCGTGACGCGTGGTAGAACGTGTTGTGTGACGTCTACAACTGCGCTATTTAAATCCAGAACTCATACGACTGCATTGAAACCGATCTGCTGTGCCGCAATGCCGCCACAACCACTTCTTTTTGTTTTTTTTTTGCGACTTACCGCTTCTTCTTTGTAATGATCTACCACTATTAATTACTTTTACACTGTTATAGCGTTTACGTATGCTGTAGCCTTCCCCCAGAATTTTTCTATTCCCAGCCCCCCCCGATTTTTTCACGTTGGCTCGTGTGCGTATTTTCAAGCTGGCGCAAACCAAAATTTGACCTGCAGCGAACACTCTTATATGCACCCAACCCCCAACTTTGTCAAGCTGGGTCACCCTCAAATTTAGCCCACGCAGAAGCACCTCCGATTTCTACGTTGGCCCAGCCCAGCATAAGCATCCCCATTCATTTTCTATGGAACCCTATGGGCTCCTATGAAGGTGTCACGCTTTTTCGCGTTATGGTCACAGTGTTTGCTCCTGCTTTGCCGGGTAATCGTCGGAGAACAATGTTACGCATTAAAAGCCGCTTTAATGCTGTTCATGTGACACCAACGGCCTTTCTCCTCACATTTTTCAAATACAGCTCCATGGTATGTTGGTATGTGGACCGATCAGTTGTTCATTAGGAGTGCAATAAGGCAATTGCATTCTTCAAAATAGTGAAACGTGGGCCTTGATGAAAATCTGCCTGATTTGGAAGAACAATATTGGAGTTGAAACAAGGTCACACCAACCAAACGGCTTTTTTTACTTGAATGGTGCGGGTTGAGCTGGCACCATTACACTCGTAAGAATGGGCCAGCTGAAGGTTCATTCACCATGGTTGCTTAATGGCGCATGTAAAGTGCGAATATGTCGCGCTGCTAAGAAACGCAAAAACACCCGTGTACTTGGATTTAGGGGCATGTTAAAGAACCCTAGGTGGTTAGAATTACACGGGAGTCCCCCTGTGAGTGTGTCCTTCATAATTGCAGCGTCGTTTTAATACGCAGAACCTCCGAATTTATTATTCAAAGAAAGAAAGAACAAAAACAAAAGAGGGTCTCTCGTTAATATATATACAAAAATATATATAAGAAAACGTAAGGGATGGAAGAATCTAAAGAGCGGAGGGATGAATACGGGCGCCTTAACTCCCCCCAGTCAACAGCCACGGGGCAACCAAAAGAGAACGAAGGCAAATAAAAAGAACTGGCGCATAGTTATGATGCTATCGACTGCGCCACTGGAAAAGAAGGGCGAAATGGCCCGACCCTAATGTATTGTCCAGCGAGCTGTCTTTCTTCGCTCGTCGCAAAAGCCGTCCAAACAGGCTCGTGAAAACTAATTCCCAAATGCACGTATTTTTCGTCCCCTCCCCATCTTGTGCTGCACGTCTTTCCGGGGATGAGCGATATTTTTACTGCTCTCTCGTTCCAACCCTCCTACATGCGCGGCGTACTACTCCGCCTCCTCTCTTTTCCTTCTCGGGCTATTACTTTTATTCTTTTTCTTGCGCTTTCCATAGCTCGTCTCATGCGACAAAAGAAAGGGAGAGTGTCGCCAATAAATAAACCAGTGTCCCGCACTTAAAGTAAATCAAGCCACCAGCCCTGTTCATTAGAGCGACTCAATCAGGCTTTCACCGCCTCCGAGCTAAGCGAGACCAAACAAAGCAAAAGCGTAAACACGCGCGCGCGCGCTGGGAAACGTGAAGCGTTTCAGGGAACGCTGGCGCGCACAAACACCCGCCCACTCGGACGTCAGCAAAGACCGACAAAAACATGGCGTTCCCCTAATGGACGCGCCACCGACAAGTTGGCGCGCCCAGACTTGTCACCACTGCTGCCCTCCAGGGAGCGCTCAGCAAACTAGTTGCGGGCAGCGGCCGAAGGGCAGTGTTGACTTGGCAGTACAGAGCCCCCTTGATCCCAACTTTCTCTTTGTCGTCCGCCTCTGTCTTGTTCTTGCGGTATTTTTTGCGGTTTCGAGTGGCGTGCAGCAATCCTCGCTTTTGCATGTTTACTCGTACTGGCAGACGTACCGAAACATTGGGTTCGCATACGTATGCGCATTCAAGAAGGTGTACCAACTCAATTCTTGGCATCTTAGCTTCGTTACTGAAACGTGTCTCCGCTTTGAGCACGTTTCCTAAGCGCCGTAAATGTTTCTGCGGGAGCAAAATGGTTGCGATTTTGTTTACATTATTTTATGTGCCGCTGTCTGGGGCAGACATGAACTGTGCGCTTCAAAGCGGAGCCATAGATTGGCATTGACCGTTCCACGCATATAAAGGAACATGAACTCAGGATTAGCATAGCTTCCTGCCGTATCAGTGCAAAAAAAAAAAAACTGCATTGTCACCAATGGTTGATCGGTGAAATGGTCCGACATTCCTTTACAAAAGCGCTTACGTTGTTATATGACTCTTGAGGGAACATACGGTTCATCTCTCTGTAAATCGTTCCCTCGGAAGCTTTCCTAAATTTCCTCGCCAAACAAAGAAATCGACTGGCGAGCATCATTGCAGTGAGCTAGTGCGAAAAAAAAAAAAATACAATGTAGTTAGGGCGACTGCTCCGACTGAGCTCTGAAATGCCAGTCCAACCAAGTGACGACGCGCATTACATACTACAAGCAGCCTATCAAACGAAAATGGCATAACAGGCAAACTTCTAAAGCAGACCGAATGCAACCCGGGTGCTCGTAATAAGCGCCGCTGAGGCGCCGACACACACCAGCGACCAGGCTATGGAAAAGTATCCAGGCTTTGTTCGGTCCCTTCCGAAGAAGTTGTTCACAGAGCCGCAGCCCCTCTCCTCCATCTCATTCTCCTTCCCGTCTTTTCCAGCGACGATTATGGTCTTCGAACATCGCACGGCCGCATGCGGTGTGGCGGGCAGAAAGAGAACGGGAAACACGAAGGAAGCAGAGTGCACTGGACGACGCTGGAAACAACATGACAAGATCGGCACGGCGCCACGAACGGCAAGATATTCAGCGACACACAAAGAAGTAGCCGCAAACAGCCAAAGAAAAGAAAGTAGATGACGCCGCACCCCCAGCTCGGCGTCCTCGCATTCTGCTGAATGTTTCATTGTGTACTTTTCACGCAGGCCAGGTAGGCCGGAGATCCCCAACTCGTCCGCAGATCGGGGGGAGCCGGGCGCAGTGTCCGGTAATAGCCGAGAGGGCGACCTTGGCGTTTTGCATTTTATTCGTTCCTTCTTTAAAGCGCAACAATGGCGAGAAGAACGCTCTCCGAGCCGGGCACCTGAATCGGACATTCGGTCGGCAGAAGGGCGCTGACATGGGAGGAGAGGACACAGCGCGCACTATTGTCCCGATCTTCCGGCGCGCACGCAGGCCCCTCGGCTGCAAAGCCCGTTGCCCCCTGCCAGTTGCCAGATGCCAAAGTGCGCAGAAAGAACGGCGTCGGTAAATACCAACTCTAGCAAGTTTGTAGCCAGAGCTTCTCAAATTACTCGGAGTAGTTTCATAGAATGCATGTTATACGTACGCTATAAGTATTGTTACTATTTGAACATTACGCCAAACGTGTTCAATCGCATTATTGGACAGGGCACAAATACGTGTGATCCACACTAGGGCCAACCACGTCTGCTGGTAGCTTATTGCATTCAATAATGACATCTAAGGAAATTTAGCACTTAGAAACGGGTTCCTGTCCACGCCGTGGAGGTGATTAGCCAAGAGAAGCTGTGGTATCACGTGATCCGATGGCACGGTCTTGAACGTATCCTGATAGTCTGAGCACGACGTCATTGTGTATACTGCCTTTGCTGTTCCCGTGGATGCTCGTCGCTTGCAAGCTGCTCTTCAATAGTCCTAACCACGCGTAGCCTGGCCATGAAACTTTCTCGAAAGGCCGAGCGAAAGCCGCGCTCTTTCCAAAGTAGCAGGCGCGCAATTGACGGTGAAGTGGTGGAAAAGCAGGAGTCGCGTGCCCGCTCGTGGTTCGGCGGTGTTCATTTTCAATCTGTTCGCTTGCTTCTGCCTCTCTGTCGAAGGAGACGAAATTTATGGCTGGAATCCCAGCCATAGACAGCTGCGAAACATTTGTGCTGATGATGTCAAGCCGAACCACGAAAAGAAACAGAACACATACTCTAAATACGAAATGAAGCGTTAATTTCACTTTCTTTGCCATAGAGTACAGCCACGAGCAGAAGTTGAGAGACCAGTAGGTGCCGCAAATACTTCTTTTTCTTTGCAGCCTGAGCATGTTGGCTGAAATCGAGTGGTCCAGATAATTGCGCCTGCTTGACTGATGTAATGCGCCGAAGCAATTCCCCACTGTGGAGCTCTGCTAGATGTTACTTATCATTATTTTTATCCGTGATATCCAAACTTTTGCTCGTGACTGTACGTGTATAAGGTTGAAGTCAAAGGTTCTGAAAAGCAAAGGTGCGATAAAATGCGCGAGTCTGGATTCCGCTTCTCCTCTCTCGAAAACATTAGTGACGTAGACAACAAAAAAAGCAGGCATAACCCATCTCATGGTGAATGTGGGATTTGATTTGATTTGTTTGGGTTCAAAAATCCGTCATGTAGTAGACGCTTACGCAGCCGGGATCCTCTTTAGCGTTCTACTCGTTATTTTGCAAGAATAGCGTTTGAACTTTATGGCTGTTAAATGTTGGTGCTTATGCATGTAATATAAAGTTAGTATTTCCGTATCCATGAGAAGCCATACCATATAGAACAATTCTGTTTAAAGAACAATAAATAGGGGTGAAAGTACTGCTTTAAAATAATAGGGGAGGCAGACTAACTGGAGTAGCAAAAATTGAATTAGAAAAAGTATTCAAGTCAGAGACTATACTTAGAGGCCTAATTATTCATGCAATCACCTTGTATCGGAATAATTACACTGTCAAGCAGCAAGCCTGGTCAGTTTGGTTAAGCTCATTGTCTTGTTCTGTCTTTATCCTCTTCTCTTGTGGAAAAACAGTTTTGTGGAAGCCTGCAAGGAGTAAGGTACGTCAAAAGCAAATATATTGCGCAAATATGCAGAGGAAATTTTAAATTTTTATAGGCCGGTCAGGCTAGCACATTCAGACTTCTACAAACTCGTTCGTATCCCACTCCTCGGTCCTTCCGTCATGACTCATGCTCGTTTGATCGCATGCTCTGGCTGATCCCAGCCCTTACCGACTCTCTATGCCCATCACGAACACATCCCTAAAGAGCAGAAACCTTCACACTCAACTCCATAGAGCCCACAACGTCGCGGCTAGACTTCGTTCCGGTCCCATCTACGGTGCCTCGATGCAAGCGTGCGCCCTAGTCCAATCGTGGGCAGAACCACCGACCTTAAATGAGGGGGCGGGCGGGCGGGCCCTCAGGCTCCCCTGACTCTCAGCTCCTCAGAACTCAAATAATGTTTTTGTCATGTAGTGTTCCATAGTCTGCTGCGGTGGTCT
The DNA here is from genome assembly GCA_013339685.2 of Hyalomma asiaticum. Classification (NCBI taxonomy): domain Eukaryota; kingdom Metazoa; phylum Arthropoda; class Arachnida; order Ixodida; family Ixodidae; genus Hyalomma; species Hyalomma asiaticum. The sequence goes on along the minus strand of CM023481.1, from coordinate 284,819,743 downwards.
AGCGGTTATGGTGCTCCACTACGACCCATAACGCTGAAAGTGCTAGAGGCCCATGTAATGTCTGTTTTCAGTGCACGTTAAAGAAACCCAACTGGTTAAAATTTACGGAGCGTTTTATTACGGTACTCCTCCCCTTTCTACTCTTTCATTCCCTTTCCGCCACCCACATGAACGCTGGGCCGTGCTCCCTACAAGGAATGCGGAAAATAGCGCCCTCTCCTTAACCGAACCACAGTTATTATTATTATTGTCGTTGTTGTTGTTGTTGTTGTTGTTGTTGTTGTTGTTGTTGTTGTTGTTGTTGTTAAAATTTCCATAAGAATTTACCTATGGCTCCGTACTACAAGCGGGTGAATGACAGTTTTTCCTTTTCATCTGTCTCTCTTGCATCATCCACCCCCCCTCCCCGCCCTCCCTCTCCCTTTCTGACTGATTGATTTCTGGGGTTTTACGTCGCAAAACCAGCTACGATTATGAGCGAAACCGTAGTGGAGGGCTCCGGAAATTTCGACAACCTGAGGTTCCTTAACGTGCGCTGACATCGCACAGTCCGGGGCCTACATTTTGCCTCCATCGAAATTCAGCCGCCGCGGCCGGGATTCGACCCCGCGACCCTCAGATCAGCAGCCGAGTACCATAGCCACTAAGCCACCGTGACGGGGCTCACACACACACACACACACACACACACACACACACACACACACACACACAAGAAGTTTCAACCGCTGCATTGCTTAACTTACATGACCAAATAAAACATTGACGAGCAATTTGAACTGCAATGAGAACAGTGCTGTGACGGTTGATTTAGCAATCCTGGTAACTTAATTTTTAAAAATGTCATTAAGTTTAATTTGCAAATTACGTAGGCTTGTGAAATGTACTCTTGTTGTGTGAGCTGCTTAAAGGGGTCATGAAAAGAATGTAGAGTTGTCCAGTTGTAATTTTCCCTAGGCATTCTATATGCCGATTCCGAAATATTTCAGCGTAATATTCAATACACATTTAATAACGCCCCTTTGAAATCCTAGCGTTCTTGCTCTACTGAAACAACCATGCGACACCACAGGCAGGCATATTCACTATTCAGTGACGTCAAGTGAAGACATTTAAGAACGGAAACGTGAGGTTAACTTCCGTTCTGCTGTAAAATGATAGATTTATATGAAAGCTGGGAAGTAAAAGAGTATATCTGGACGCCTTGTGGTGCCGCCGTACAGCTGCCGCTGTCATCAATGCAGTGCAACCTTAAATATAAGTCTGCTAATTGTGGGCGTTCACGTCGATTTAGGCGCAGTTCTCTTTGAAAACTTCTGCAATTTCTTCATTTACTGGGAGCCATAATTCCCACATTCTAGGAGCAACCACGACCGATGCTCCTGTGAAAGTGAGGAGCCACAGCGCCATAACGGCTAAAAAAAAAAAAAAACACGAGTTTACGTGTGTTTGCTGGCTTATATTGAGCAAAGATAAGGAAATACCAACTACGAGATGAATAACGTCGTTTGATGCGCTTCCGCAATGGCTGCCATACGTAAACAACGGAAAGCTATCAGCAGCGGTATATATTGATGAAAATACGACGACTGCAACTTGTAAGGGTGACCCTTAAGAGGCACTCGCAGATCCACCACAAATAGAAGGCGAAAATGAATTCCAGTTTCTGCCGACTCGTAAACCAGCCCAATCTCCGTCTGTGACCTTGACTTGCCAGTCAGCTCAAGCTCCGGCTGTGAGAGCCCAGGGGAGCACAGCTGGTTCGCCGGGAAGAAAGCGGGCATCAGCCCCCTGGAGTGGACCACGAGAAGTAGCACTCGAGGAGACAACGAGCACCCGTACTCATTGCTGTGTGCTCTTGTCGACGCTGCTCTCAGCTTGGTCGCCCATGTGTACCCTTCGGTTGCCAAAGCCATCTTGGCGCTGTTTGACTTTCTTCTTTCCTGTTTTGGAAAAGCGGCTCTATCGGCCCGACAAATCAGCTTGAAGAACATCCGAAACAAGGTCATGATATTTCAGTAGAACGCCTGCAGGCTCTGCTGTCGTCTCATCGACTTCAGGGAATTGGTCTACAAACAGCACTTTTCGGAAACTGCTATTCTAGAATCCCGAGTGGGCACCGGCATTCGCTTGAATACACAGGCACACTTTCATCTACTGGAGTGGGTGCCAGCAGAGTTTTCTTGGCAATTCGCAATGATCCAGGCCCCTTAATTGGCATAAACATTTTAAGCTAGAATTACTCGTAAGACAAACTTTGAGCCAATCTTAATTCTGGGACAACTATTAGCGAAGCCGGGTCGCCAATGACAAATAGCAATTACGAGCTGAACTAGATTACGCTTCACCACAGTTGGACCATGTAAGTAAGATAGAGGAAATAAGCTGTTAAGGGTTCAAAATGTCATTTTTGCCCAGAACAATAACCCAATGGAATAAGCTGCCATCGGATGTCGAAGTAATTAATCAAGTGAAGTAAGTTCACTGTAGGCATTTAAGTAGTGCATTCGTTCGGTTGTGGGAGTATGAAAATGCATTGCGAACTTATTTCTTCTGTGTCCTCGATGTGCCGTCACCTGTGTTATGCAGTGCTACTACTTTTTTCTGCCGCTGCTACTACGCCCAAGTGGTCGAAATTTCGGAGCCCTCCACCACCACGTCTCTCATAATAATATCGTGGTTCTGGGACGTAAAACGCCACAAATCAATCAACTGACTTAAATTCCTGTCGTCCTCACTTCTCGGCTTGGTAGAAGAGCTTATGGAAAAGATGCTGCACACGCGTCTGGAGTGGGTACGAATTAAGGGGTAATGCATACTCTCAACAGATACTTTCTGGACAATAGTAACGACAGTGCCGGGGTGTAAGGGCAAGAGCGTACACCTTCGCAAGCGCTGACATTTTTTTTATTTGAGGATATTAGCGCATGCTGTAGCACCCACCGCCACAAGTACACTTATGACTCTGTCACACATACGTCATCTGCTATAGGTCTGTGGATCCCATCATCGAAAATTATACCATCACTGCCGCGCTCTATCGCCACACACCAACCTCAGCTGCCGAGCTGGCTGCACTACGGAGAGCTGTTCTATATAGTGTGTATATATATTTTTTAGATAGTACATATTTTTGACTAAGAATGTTACGACAGCAAGGTACCTGTAGTCCTCACAAACAAGCTTTTCAATGAGGTGCAACTACTCTTCCGTTAGTAAATTTACACTGAAATGACTAATTAACAAATACTTGTTAATTAACTTTTCATTTATCAACTTGGGGGCACTTGTTCATATGGAAGCGTAGCAAAGCGCTAAGATCTACTGTAGCAATGTGGTCAGAAGAAAACAAGTTAGCCCACTTGTACCACGGCATCAGCGCATACCTTCGCGTGTGACGCTTGGTACTTCCATGTTTACTTTTGCTCTCTGCACAAGAAAACCCCAGTTTCCACTTATTTTCACTGTACGGCGTAAAACTCGGCGAGTGGCCACTGCGGCGCTTCTTCATGACACTGCAACAGTGCGAAAGGGGGCTTTGCGCCTACTTATAGTTGCACACAAAAAAAAAAAAAGGAAAGAAATCAAGATGCACCAAAGGCCACACGCAACAAATCAGGGGTCCACAGTGCGTATTTCAGATGGCTTGCCGTTGTTCCTGACCAGATCCTGCTGAGACGCGCCCACGTTCTAATTTGATAACTTTCCCGTCACGGGACGCTTCTGTTTGACCTAGCAGAGCGGTCGCCTTTCCGGCGCTCCCGGGAACATCGGTTTCGGTACCACCTGGCTCGGGGCCATGAAGTTTAATCTGGATATCTCAAATTACATGCGATATTTTAGATTTATCAAAAATGAATATGCTATATATTGCAGTGCCCTACAACTCTTCCCTACATAAACAAATGCCGCCCCGCCATGGTATACTCATGGAAATGACACTCGGCTGCGGATCCGAAGGTTGCGGAATTGTATCCTGGCCGCGGCGGCCGCATTTTGGCGGAAGCGAAATGCTGGAGGCCCGTGTGCAATGCGATATCAGTGCACGTTAAAAAACCCAAGTGGTCGAAAATACCGGGTCTCTCCACTACGGCGTCTCTCATGGTCATATAGTTGCTTGGGACGTGAAACCCCAGAAATTATTATTATTATGAACAAATACCCTCAAGCTGATAACGAGAAGGTTAATTAACAAGTCCTGTTAAATAGTCACTTCAGTGCAACTTTATCAGCGACAAAGTATTTCCTCGACGTATAGTTCGTGTGTGAAGATGACAGGTGCCTTGATGCCAAAGCGTTTTTATAAAAAAATATGTACTGTAAAACAATAAAAATAAACGAAAAAGAAACCACATGCTTATCCACTCTGCGAAGATGTTTGGCCATCGAAGCTCTGGGTCTTTCTAACAGCCAACTAAGGACACACACTCCCTCCAGAACTCGGTGCCCGAACCAAAGAAAATGCAAGCCGATCATATTGTTCACATATATTCTCATCCCTTACGCGTGTTGTGTGTAGTGTAGGTGTCAAGAAACTTGCCTTTCGAGCATGGGGGCGGGCCTTCGTTCGATCTCAGGATCGGCTCTGCATCGACGGTCTCGCCCTTATGCAAGCTCCGGTTGGCGCTCGCTTATCCCAGCCTGCTCCTCAGTAATACGTGTAATTTCGCTCACACCGGCATGTCAGGTGTCATGCCAAGTGGGCGCTGTCTCTTATCTATGTGGCCCTCTTTTCGCGCCCGGGTGCCATGCCTTGGTTTATTACAAATTAATGTAAGTCTCTAAGGAAAGTGCGAATTGTTCTGTCGATATTTTTACCGAGAGTACCACTAGTTTTCTTTAACATATTGAAGCGCCCGTAACTAGTGTTTTGATTTTTAATTGTGTTGGAACCGCCTGTACAACGCATTCATGTGCTTCCCACAAATTCACGTTCTGCAAATGTGGGTGTGTAGCCTTATGGCACTTGCCTTCGGACCGCGTGGGCCCGGGTTGACATCCCGCCTCGTGAAGGAAATTTATTTTGTTTTCTTTATTCTCACCTGGCGTGACGGCTACTATATTACGGCGCAGGGTAGACCCAGAGCGGTGGTCTAGTGGATGTGGCACTGAACTGCTTATCCGAAGGTCGTGGGATCGAATCCAGGCCACGGCAACTGCAATTATATAGAAGCCAGATATTGAAGCCCACGCACTGTGTGATGTCAGTGCACGTTAAAGAACCCCAGGTGGTCGAAATTTCCGGAGACCTCCACTACGGCGTCTCTCACGATCATATCGTAGTTTTGGGGCGTAAAACCCAGGAAATGATCAGTGATTAGCTCACTGGGGCATCCGAGGGAATGTTTGTGCTCATTCTGCTGCCAGCGCAGCACGTGACACTGCAGCAGAGACCGTCGATGTACCGCACCCAAAATAAGATGCGGCGACTCTGGTGTCTGCTTTCGCTTGGCGTCTGCGGTGGTCTTTAGGGCACGTTGGTACCAATCATCACGGCCCGCTATGCAAAACAGACCTATCCTGTGACTTTTATATGCAGCGAGGCTTGTGTAAATAAAGAAGACGAAGCGCATGCTCGCAGTATCGGACTCGACGTAGTCTACATGGAATTCTGTAAGCTTAAATTGGGCAGACTGTTCAGCGTGCTCTGCATGCAATTATTATAGTTTGTCGTCGTCACAAGAACAACAACAGCAACAAGAACAGCAACAATAATAATAATCAGAAGCAGACAAGCCTATGTTATGTCGTGTGCAAGAAGAAGGCCTTCCTCAATGTTCGCATCTCGAATGTTCCCTGCATTGTGTGAGCTTATTCAATTTTATTCCTGCAAACTCGACTGCCGCCTTTGGCTGCGTTTTCCAGTCGTTGATGTGCATTCTTTTGTTATAACCGACCACCGGTTCCATTCTATTGTGTGGCTCGCTAAGATTAATTTTTTCCGCTTAATGTCGACTAGAAGATCGGATACCCCTATTTGTTCCCGATACAATCTGCTGTTTTCGGGCCTCTTTACGTTTTGCCCATCACATTTGTTTCCATCGCGCGCTGTGCGGGCGTTAGCATTGCGCGGGCCTTAACTGTACCGCACGCGGATTTCTAGGAAGATCTAAACACGCCCTTCGTGACTTCCGCTGCTACAGCTCAGAGCGGCGAATTCAGAAGCACGAACACTGCCCTTGCAACGCGGCTCGAGCATGGAGCTTCGGCTCCTTCTCGGCCCACTGGAAGGTGCAACTTGTGCATTAGAAGCGCGAAACCACCGCTCGCTTTCCTGAGGACGGCATGCCTAAACAAAACGCTATGAATAACTCGCTTGTGAATGTGTGTGCGTGACTGTCAGCGTTCTTTGTCTTTATGTGTGTAGTCATGTCCGGCGGTAAAGCAGCTGGTGAAGATGGTATAACAGCCGACTTGATCAAAGACGGAGGAGATATTGTACTTGAAAAACTTGCATCGCTCTTCACCAAATTTATCAAGACATCTAGTGTACCGTGCAGTTGGAAAAATGCTAATATAATCCTTATCCACAAGAAAGGTGACATAAAGGAGTTAAAGAATTGCAGACCAATTAGCCTACTCCCAGTAATATACAAGCTATTTACAAAAGTAATTTCTACGAGGATAAGAGAAACACTCGACTTTAACCAACCGAGAGAACAAGCTCTGGTTTTAGGAAAGGTTACTCCACAATGGACCACAGCCACGCTATCAACCTAGTAATTGAGAAGTACGCGGAATATAACAAACCTCTTTATGTGGCGTTTATCGACTACGAGAAAGCATTTCACTCCATAGAAATACAAGCAGTTCTAGAAGCTCTACGTAGACAAGGGGTACCTGACATATACGTGAAAACCATCAACAACATATACAAAGATTGCACAGCCACACTACTCCTACATGAGAAAAGCAGAGAAATCCCGATCAGGAGAGGTGTGATACAGGGAGATACAATATCCCCGATGATATTCACTGCATGTTTAGAGGAAATCTTTAAACGTCTAGACTGGGATGAAAAGGGAATTCGAATAGACGGAGAATATCTAAGCAATCTAAGATTTGCAGACGACATTGTGCTCTTTAGCAATGATGGAGACGAACTACAAAACATGATTGATGACCTAAACAGGGAAAGTATTAAAATTGGATTAAAAATGAATAGGCAAAAGACCAAAGTTATGCTCAATAGCCTAGCTAAGGAACAGGAATTTAAAATCAACAATGAACCCTTACAATGTGTAAACGAATATGTATACCTGGGACAGTTAATAACAGGAACTCCTACCCATGAAAAAGAAATTCTCCGTAGAATAAGGATGGGCTGCAGCGCATTCGGAAGGCATTACGAAGTCATGACTGGAAGCTTACCGCTCTCACTAAAGCGAAAAGTATTCAATCACTGCATTCTCCCAGTACCAACGTACGGTGCAGAAACGTGGAGGATAACGAAAAAACTAGAGATGAAACTAAGGAGCACGCAACGTGCAATGGAAAGAAAAATGATAGGGGTAACGCTAAGAGATAAAAAACGAGCGGAATGGATCGGAGAACAGACAGGAGTAGCCGATATTACTATATCAATTAAAAGAAAGAAGTGGACCTGGGCAGGACATGTCATGAGGAGGAAAGATAACAGATGGACAGTAAGAGCGACGGAATGGATACCAAGAGAGGGAAAACGCAACAGAGGCAGGCAAAAGGTTAGATGGAGCGATGAAATTAAAAAGTTTGCGGGCATAAAGTGGAACCAACTCGCTCAGGATAGGGTGGATTGGAAATCGTTGGGAGCAGCCTTCGTCCTGCAGTGGACCTAAACAGGCCGATGATGATGATGATGATGATGATGATTAGTATAGTCACAACCGGGCACCTGTACTAGCAAGTCAAGAGATAAACTAAGCTAGCATCTCGGGGTATATCATAAAGATGTATGTATATCTAAGATTGGTATGCCCTTCGTTGACATCTGCCTCCATCAGATGACTATACGTGAATGCAATAGTAGCGCTTATTTTTCTTCATAGTAATTGTAATTTCTGAATGAAAAAAGTATATATAGCTGCAGCCCACGAAGGAGATCAACAGAGCTGCTGTCATCGCAAGGCAGCATGCGCTCTCGAAGGGCCCTCAATGGGCGGCTCGAAAACAAAGCGCTGTAACGTGCCTTTGTTTCTTGTACCACTTATTGGTCGCTGCGACTGGTCCAGAATCCGGATCATTTGCGTTCGGAAGGGTGCCCGCCACATACAAGGCCCGAGAACAATGCAACAATAGGCTTCACCGCTCCTGCAGTGTTCCATGCTTGTGATGTGCTTTTCAGCTGCGCCTCGAACATCGACGCCAGGGTAAAAGTAGATGTCGCGCCGCTTCGCCGAGAAACATTTTATGGCCAGAGTAAAGAAAACACCACCATAAGAGCAAGTAAATAGCTCCAAAAGCGCACAGTCATCATCGTGAACACGTTTATTGCTCCTTTATATTCACACGCTTCCTGCTGTCTGTGCCTGAGTCTAGTTTTCCCTTCGGAGCCGCGCACATTAATGGGCACTGCCATTCTTCTCAGGCTAACTACGCCGCGAGCTGACCGCTCCAGCGCAGGAGTCATGATAGTCAATGACAGCTGGTCTCAAGCTACCCGAATCGTCCTCCTTTTCATCTGTGACCATGCGTCTGCCTCTCCGTCCGCCTGCTTGGTCAAAATGTCGCGGGCGTTTTCGAGTTATTCTTACCATAGAATACGACCGGCAACCGAAGATGAACACGATAATGATAACTTATTCTATTGCGTCGATACTTTACCCCCTCCCCTTTTCCAAAAAGCGAAATGAGTTTACTTGTGTGTGTGTGCGTGTTTCTTCGACACCACAAATCATAATTTTGTCGTCTCATCTCTAACGCATTTTGTTGTTGTGAGTGATAAATTCGCAAATTCCCGAGTTTGTGCGAATCCAGAACTCAGAAGAAGGCACAGCCCATCTGCTACCTATGCACTCTTCATGGGCCGCCATTCCAGTAGCTCGCATATGCACAAATGTCGCACTTAGACCTTGCAAGTATCGTAGGAAACTCCGTAGCGCACCCAGGGAATCAGCATTGCTAGCTGAACCTGAAGAAATTACAAGCCGGAGCAGTGACCAGGGATAATAAAACCAAGAATGCCGAATGTTTTCGTCCGATTCAGACGCTATACTTAAAAAGTGAACGAACAAATTAAACAGTGTTGCTGCAAAGGAAATTGACATTACAGAGCCACAGAGCTCATTCAGTTTCTGATCTAAGCTGCATTTAAGAAACGATGGTCCTGGCTGACGAAACATTTCTGTCGGATAGGCTCGGTTTCTGCTTTTGCTTAAAACCCTGCATGATTTAGACGAGGAGTATCAGTCATTGACCGACTACCCTCTGCATGAATTCGTGTTCGTAGCTGGCTGGTGTCAGTTCTCAGAAAATACACTGGCATATAGTCTATGCTGTGCAGGTTTGGATACACAGTGCAGTGTTCGTAAGAACTTGTTGTTGTTACGTGGGGTTTAACGTCCCAAAACCAGCTCTGATTATGAGAGACGCCGTAGTGGAGGGCTCCGGAAATTTCGACCACCTGGGGTTCTTTAACGTGCACTGACATCGCACAGCACACGGGCCTCAACATTTTGCCTCCATCGAAATGCAGCCGCCGCGGCCGGGATTCGATCCCGCGACCCTCGGATCAGCAGCCGAGTACCTTAGCCACTAGACCACCGTGGCGGGGCTGTTCGTAAGAACTGGCCCAAGAGAAAAATACCGGTAGTTATTTTATTTTACGAAGAGATTGATAGTATTCTTGCAAAGACATCAACCATGACGGTCATGCGCTTAAGTACTTCTTACGAATACCATGAGTGCACAACCTGCCTTGCCCAGAATAGTTTAAAGTGTATGCATCTTAGGCACATTGCATCTTAGGCACATTTAGGTACCCGAAAAAATTGTTAAAGCGTTCCAGACTGTTTTAATACACGAAAGAAAAATTGAAATGACGCTGTGAGGCGACAGTATTTTTCACAAATTATTCATAAAGTCAGCGCTACGGACAGTATTCATAAAAACAAGAACAATGGACGTGTATAATTTTGATCATATTGATATTTGCGAGATAGCATTTCTCATACCCGCCCAGGACAAGGATCAATAATTTTTTTTTTCAATATGGAAAAACTGTTTGTCATTGGCTAGCCACCTCGACTAACTATATTTTCGCTTGTGCCTCTTCTGAATAACTAGTCCAACGAGGGAACACATCCGCGCATACACGCCCTGTGGTTAAGTCCACATTGCTGCTCATAGAGTCGCGCATTCACGCAGGACATCGCTTTAACTTCATTTCCTACCTGCCATTACGCCACCACGTGGGACGCCACCGCAGCTGCCTGCTATATGCGTCTTCACGAAACGCTTGATCGGAGAGATGTAGCGGTTACCATAAGGCGCTTCAGGAAGGACCTGCCTGGGGTGCAGAGGGCTGCAGACGCCGAACAAGACGCTTTCTGCGGCCAGCCAAGCTAACTAGATGGGCTCGCAAAACTCAGCGGGACGCCGAAGCTCGAGATGAGAGAATAAATAAAACTGACCCAGAACATCGATAAAACGGCTAAAAAAATCGAGGAACAAAGTAGAACCAGCAAGGTGCGGTGATGTTGGCCGCTCACGGGTCGGGGAGAAGGGCGTCTCGAGCAGCGGCGGAGCGCCCTATCGGAGTTGCCATAGAAACGGGAGCCCGTATTAATGAGAATTGCTTCGACGCTACAGTAGATCAGCGGATGCGCAACGCGATGCCACTCACTATGTTGCTGCCTCCGCGGCGGCCGGCTCGCCATTAATAGAGAACAGGGAGGCAAGCGCGAACCGCGCGTGCTCCGAGAGCTGCGCCCCACGCACGCACGCACACGCGGCGAGAAATTAGAGACTCACTTCGGCGGCCGAGGAGGGATGCCGCAAGAAATGCAAGCAATGGTCATTCTCCGTCATGCCACTCAGGTTGGCGCCAGCTGCCCGGCTAGCTGAATGCTCACGCTTGACTGCGCCGATGCAAGGCGGCCTAAATGATCGCAGTCCGTGCTTTACTCGGCTGCCGGTTTTGATGAGGAGCGCTGGGAGCGCCGTCAATATGCCCAAATGCAGCGGCTGGCTCCACAACGAGTCCTGAGCGCCCTGGTACAAAGCATATTCACAATACGGCCAAGCGTATAGAGTGCTGATTGACCTTCTTTAAACAGGAAGGCGTGTTGTGCGGCCTGTTGTTTATGAATTGCGGGAGCGACGGGAACATTTTCTTGCAAAAACCTGCCGAATTGTTATATTTTTTTTTGTTATCAAAATAACAATGACTGCCTAACCTGTGGATTTGCGCCGTGGTTAGCGTGATGATATTCTACATAATGACGTGATTTAATATGCATCATGTATATATGGGACTAACGTTGCCGTAAGGTGCTGAAGCACATACTTGTCGGTAACATTTGGAAAGGCCTGCCGAAAAGATCAAGCGAAAATAAAAAGATCGCAGCATTTCACACATCTTCGCCTGATTTCCGTACATAATGGCACGTGTATATTCTGGTTTAAACGATAAACGATGGTGGATCCTATGTGCATCTACAGAGCTCGTGTAACACCAGTGGCATCATTGTGATATATATATATATATATATATATATATATATATATATATATATATATATATATATATATATATATATATATATATATATATGCGTGTGTGTGTGTGGTGTGTGTGTGTGTGTGTGTGTGTGTGTGTGTGTGTGTGTTGTGAAGGCAGAAGTGTGCCCTGGGATCCAGTACTATCAAAACTCTCCGAAGTGAAAACCTTTTATTGCGCCGACGTTTCAGCCAGCCACGCTTGAGGGGAGTGAAGAAAAACTGCGCTATTCAGCTTTCCTAAGCATTGCATTTCTTAATAGTTTAGAACCGGGTACAATCGCTGCGCAACTTTTTTTCTGATGCACTCAATGCCGAGCTATCCTCCATTGCTCTGCTCTGTATCCCCATGCTGGCTTTTAGAGTTCTAATTTTTTTTCCCTGGCCCCGTATTCACACAAGGACACGCATGAAGAGTCTTTGAAGCCCTCAGGCAATTAGTAAAACAACTAATACCATAGATCTGCTCAGATACTGAAATATAGCACGAACAAAAAGATAATTAGCAGCAAAAATAAAGAAGCCAAACAAACCACTAGTGCTAGTGCAAGTCGCAGGACATCAGTAACTTTCTTGCTCATGTCGACAGTGGTGAGCGCAATATATATCCGGCAACCAAATTCTGCAAGACCTTCAAGCGTTACAATCGCACTGAGCAGCGCCAAAGGCGAAACAAACTCGGTCCCTCCGCAAAAACGCTCAATGCATTCGCGGTGGCTGGAAAGTTTCTTTTTCCCTCGATGAATGGTGCGCCGAAATGGCTCTCGAGATCCGGTTGAGGCCGACAACATCGGCGGGCAGTTTGGGCTGCCGTGCACTGGCGAACGTGGACGTGTCCCGAGGAACAGAGAGCGAAGGAGGGGGCGCTGGAAACGCAGGAAGGCGTGAGAAAAAACAAGAACGGCCAGCGACGATAAAACAGAAAATAATGACCATAGCGTCCAGTCCTGTCAGTCAAATCGGCCTCGCGATCCACTCGTCGCATTCCTCGAATGTGTGCCGCCTTCCGCCGCGGTGGGCTACGGAACGCGTCCCTTTCATTAGCAGACTGGCATCTCGCCCCCCTCCTTCCTCTTTCCTTCGCTTTTAATTACTATCATTCAGCGACCGCTGGCGCTTTCTACTCGCCCGCTCTCCTCTTCTTCGCTTCTGTGTTGTTATTTACTCATTTATTTTTCTTGCTTGGGCTAGCGGCAGCCGCTGCGGTACAGTTGTCCACGGCGGAGAATTACAGAATAAACGGGCAACATGACTGCTTCGGCAGGTCTCAGAGGCAGGCCTCAGAGGAAACACCCATGAAGCTGCACAATACAAGACCTTGTGGTAACACCGCAAAGTAAAGAAAAATGGGAAGATGTGGAAAGAAAAATCACGCGCCCTATTTCTTTCTTGCGCAAGTTATTCTTCTGCTTTTTTTTTTTTTTTCGTGTAGGAAGTACATCAAGAAAGAAGCACGTTTGTTCGCAAAGCTACACCGCCACTGTTTACATTTCATGCAAAGACAGCTTCCGCGTGAGTCTTAATAAAACTTTTCAATCAACAGTTTCATAATATCAGCCTTGGGCTTTCTCTACAAGACTGATCACATTTCACATAGTCTCGCACTTCTTGTTTCCCTTGCAAGCAGCAAGTGGAAATCAGCAGAGGCGCGGAAGGTTGCAGTCGTCTACATGACAAGGAGACTTGTCGTCACGGCAAAGTAATGGACGTGCATTACTCTGCTTTTGCGGGCTTGTGTGTGTGTGGGAACCAGCCAACAAGTTAAAACGGATGAAGCTCTGTAACTATATACTCACTATGATGAAAGTCGGTCCACCCCTACCACAACGTTAGTGATTAAATATTTAGTTGTAATTATGTGTTACCCGTGGGCATCTTCTCTTACAAATATTTCTTCGGGCATATATATATATATATATATATATATATATATATATATATATATATATATATATATATATATATATATATATATATATATATATATATATATATATATATATATATATACGGCGACGGCGATGGACTGATTCAGTGATCGTCGGGCACTTCAAACGCTAGAATGCTTTTCTCAAGTTAACAAAAGCAGTGTCAATATTGGGATGAAAAACCGGGCCTGTTGGTTTACCATGTCTTAAAATGGAAGGTGTGAGGGCGACGACGCGCACGCACACACACGGACGCCACTACCAACAAAATTTATATGCAGCTACCGACCCTACTATACACAGCAAGCGCTGTGACTATTATTTTTGTCTCAATAAGTAACCATGTCTTCTTTGCATGACTTTTGACAACAACAGACGATGTGCCAAATTATCGCATGCGCTTACTTATCCCAACAGTGACCAGTTGAAGCCGGGCGACCCTTTCTGTCATTTCTAACCTTGTGGTGACGTTGTTTCAGCCGGTAATTTAAAGATAGCTCCCTTTTGCCTAGGCATTTTTTTTTTACCGCATGATAGAGGTATTTATTATACCACTTCCGCCAGATACACTTGCTTTAATGACGGTGCAAGTCGGTACACTGCGGAGACTATAGTTTTCGTATCTTGGGTTTGTTACTAAGGCGACTCAAGACGACATAAAACCAGAAAGGAGCCCCACCACGGCGGTTTACTGGCTATGGCATTCGGCTGCTGATTCTAAAGTCGCGATATCAAATCCCGGCCGCGGCGGCTGCATTTCGATGGAGGCGAAATGTTGAGGCCCGTGTACTACGCGATGTCAGTGTACGTTAAAGAACCCCAGGAGGTTGGAATTTCTGGAGCCCTCCGCTATGGTTCTCTCATGATCATATGGCGGTTTTGGGAAGTTAAACCCTTCGAATCAAACCCAGAAAGGACCCTGCGCCCTGTCCGGGTAAACGAGAGCCACTGTACCTTGAATGACAGGAAAGTGAGCAAACGAAACAAGGGCTGAACTACAACGTTCGTGATTCAGCAAGATGGCAAATGCATGATGAGAAAGAAACGCCGCTATGGAAAATGCCGTTATATTCAGGACACAATAGTTTAAGTTTCTTATATGGAGGAAAATTCGTATGAGAATTGATTCAGTACAGCTAATAGCAGTCGATGTGTATCTTACTCTGCATTTCTTCTTCCCTGCTTCTGCGCAAGATATCGAGCTTAGTATTCATAAGTTTATCCGTCACGCAAGTTCGATAAGTGATTTGCAATCGCCGCGGCTTCAACCTTGTTACCTCTTATCATGCCGATTGAAATCATGATCGACAATCCCATATATCCTATGAGGCAAAGATCTTGCATAACAGTTCTTTCTTACATAATCCCAGGGCATCTATTCACAAAATAGAGAAGACAGGGAATAGACAGAATCTACGGAATAGAGAACGTGAGTCTCAATTCACAATGTTGTCTTACAGAATCGCTGGACGTGACTAGCCATGGCAGCTGCGATAGTGCGGTTATCAAGCCGACCGCTATAGCATTGTGGTGTTCATTCGGTAACTAGATCACATGGCGATCCTGCATGTATTTCTATCTCGTGTTTTTAATTATAATAATGTGGTACGTATCAGATAGGAAGAAAGTGAAACTAGGGCACGCTGTAGAGCAGCCATGTAATCTGTGTTTGGTCTGTGCCCTTTTCTGTTCATTCGTCCCTTCTATTACGTTTCTGAGGAAAACAATGACCCCCCCTATTATTCTAGCGCCTAATATTTTACCGCATATGGTCCTCGAGTGCTGTAGAGCGATAAGACGAGAGACTCTGCTTACGTATACGAAATTGTCTTTCAGCGGCGAGCTTTATCTATGGAGAGCGCATGTGTGACTCGCGCGGCTGCTTCCCGGGAGCGGCGGCCCCGAGCCGGCGAACCCCGGGCGGACAGAGGCGGCATGCCGCCTCCGCAAGACCAGCTATTTCAGTCAGGGTCGCTCATGGGTAATCTTGTTACGAATGCATTCCTGTTCAAGTTTCCTTGCCGTCTTCAAAGAAGAGCGCCGGGAGATCTCCGGCGAGGGTCGCTGCCAGTCGGGCCGCTAGAAAGCTGACAGGATCGGATGTCTCGCGGTCCCTCTTCCTCCACCTACCTGTGACGTCATCGAATTACTCGTCTCCGTGGCAACGCACAGCTCACGCAAACAAACACGAGGAATGGGCTCCGTAATGTCAACTTCATTAGCTGAGTCGTCACGGCACGGCAAGCCGCGCAGCACGCATGCCGGACCGGCGTCTCGGCGGAGAGACAGGCTTCCCTCCAAAATAATTGCTCATTAAATCGAACCGCCGCATTCATAACCCCAAGTGCTCCCAATGTCAACACGACCTCGCTCACTGAATGTTGCTCTCCGGTGTACACACGCAGGCGCAGTGGGGTGATGCGCTTAAAAAGAATGAGGCCAGCCGGCGGCACAAACCTGCGCATGCAGGGACGATGCAGTCGCACGCACGCCGCTGCGAGACAGGCAAACGAAAATAGGCACTTTCGGCGAACTTGCAGCGAGGAGGCCAAAGGCGCATTGGGATGTCTTTATGTGGACATGGGGCACGCTGAAATTGCAACACTGAAGCTGATTACGTTGTAGGTGCAGGCTGTAAGCTTGTCAACGGCCGAGAAAAAGAGAAGTGCAGTTTTGCATTTAACAACAGCCAATCGCGTGCGTCGAGCACACATACTAAGCACGTCCTAAGACGTCCTGCCTGATTTTTGTTGATTTTCCTTCATTTTATTTACTTAACAAAGTGACAGTGTTGAAGATGTGAGTTTTCTTGTGTTCTTATTGTCAGTGTTATATGAAAAGGAGCAGCCGTCACGAGTACATGCTGACGCAGTTCATTAAATTAGTCATGCGTGTCATATATGAAGCCTTCTTTGATTGCAGTGGAAAAAAAAACAGATACTTGTCATGTCGTTATTTAAGCGATCGGTCCTGAAATTATTAATACCTAAACACTTCAGCTTGAACATTTTGTGTCGGAACATTAGTAGCACGTCAACACATGCTTTATGAGAAATCCGTATGGATTTCCTTGTAGCCTTGTGATGCAAAACTGGTGGATGCTAATTTTCCCTTTCACATGTTTAAACCTGGTAAAGCTCCTTTATCTACAGACTCCTGTCGTCCCGTCAGTCTGGCAAGCTGCCTCTGTAAACTTACGGAATGATTGACGCTAGGCTTCACTGGTGTGCAGTATGCACTAACGCTATGCCCGAAAATATGGTGCGCTGCCGCAGGCGTCGGTGTAGGATGGATGTCATTTTAGATCTTCTAACTTACGTAGAACATGAGAGGAGCTGCGGGAGGATCACCATCGCAGTGTTACTATACATAACGCGCGCATTTGACATGACTATCCAATTTACGTATTGTATTTAGGCATAACTGGCCTAACACTAAGATGGATAGCGGAATTCTTAAGGGACAGAAATATCTATATTGAAACTGCTGACGGTACAAGCAAAGAGCACTGCGTAAACCAAGGCGTTCCGCAAGGTAGTGTATTAAGTTGATTTCTGTTCAATTGTGTTATGGCTGGATTGTCCATGTTTCACCTGCAACTTTAAATTATGCACTATATTCAGGCGACTTATGCATATGGGCGTCTGGCTCTTGCATTCAGTCCGTTCAAGAGGGACCACAAGCGGGTCTAATATTATTTAACGAGTTTATGAAGAGCAGAGGCATGATGCTTTCACATGAGAAGACTGCAGTGCTTCCTTTCACGAGGGAATGCCTCAAGAGATTCCAGCTCAAGATAGATTCTCAGTGTTTGCAACTTGTGCGCCAATACAAGTTACAAGTTCTTAGGTATTATTTTAGACAGGCGGCTGTCATGGGCTCCACAAATAAAAGCATTGGAGGAGAAAGTCCTCTCCCTAATTAACATTCTTCTTCGAATCACAGGAGATAGATGTCGCACTTCATGTTTATGCACGTTCACTCGACCATTGTTGAACAAAGAATAGCATACACTGCTCCTGCGTCACATGGCACATCGCGAAGTTTAGAGGACGCAGTTCAAAGGTTGACGGCCAGAAGCCTTCGAGTACCGCGTGCATCTGCCAGCGCTTTGGTAATTGCCGAGTCCCACAAGCCAACTTTTTCCGCACTCTGACTTACAGAAACCTGCCGACACTACTTTCTTTTGGCAACGCAACATGCTAATGATCCAGTGCACCGAGCTATTCAGGATAGAACCGGCACACGAATCACACAAATAAATGAAGCCATACTGCAGTGCAAAAACTTGTTGCCCAGTGCCCACACACGCACCGGCCTGCAAGCGCGAATCATCCCCCAAGGAAACCAGCAATTCCAGAAATTGCGTTGATTCCCGGAATAGCTATTAAGTGGGACATTTCGGTAATTGCAATAATACAATTAACGCTATCACATCTTAACGCTACATATGTAGACCGTATTCACGTCTACACCGATGAGTCATGTTGGAAGAAAGTTCTACATCGGCGTATGTCGTACCTGCATGCCAGAAGAAGAAACCTTGTAAGATCGGCCACTCTACAACATCGACGACGGCAGAACTTTATGAAATACATTTTGCAATACTTTCTGGCCCACGTTTCATATGTCGACAGTCAAGGTATCTTCGATGGGTTTTCTGAATCTGAATGACTCGCTGGTGTCATTGCTATGCTTGAAAGCAATAAGCCTGGGAAAAACAAACAGCCCATTGACGTACGAAACACAGAAAACGTATGCCATAGCGACAGCTTTACATCACGATATAATTTTTCAATGAATCCCAAGTCGCTCTGGAATCATAAGAAATGCCACAGAGGATCGCATGGCTCGCGCAGCGCTTCGGCAGGACAATCTCTTACCTCTAACGGCGAGCGATGCACGATGTCCTTTTTTTTTTTTTTTTGAATAAACTATGCCGGCGCTTGTCCGAGGAAGCTTGGTTTGTGAATGGTGCACAGAGCTCCCAATTGTTTGATATTGATCCTGGAATGAGGTTCGATATTCCATTTGGAGTTAGCCGATCTGTGGAAATAGTGATTCATAGACTACGATACTAGCTTCCTTTATAGGATAAGGAAAACTGACCACGCCTCTTGCTCATGCGAAGAAGCTGAAGAAGACACAGATTACCTTCTTCTTTACTGTAAAAAGTATCATGCTAACCGTTAAAAGCTTCTGGAGACATTAAATAATCTGGATAGACGACCATTATCATTAGGGAAGATTTTGGGTCCTTGGCCAACACAGAAATTGCAAAACATTGCAGCACGCACATTGGTGCAATTCTTAGAAGACTCAAATATATCACAAAGATACTAAACTATATAAAGTTATTGCCTGCATTGCTATAATTAACAGGCAGTGTGGGTTACATATTTCTTGTATCTTCTTGTTGCTCTACTTGTTCCTGTGAATATGCCTGTAGTGGCTGAGGTGCGACAAGTAAAAGTTTCAAGATAATCAACGTGGTCATGTTGAACTACTTTTTGGGCGGTGCACTTGCGTGATCGTTTGTAATCTATGGCTCTGTCATGCCATGAACAGTTATACTGATGTAGTGACTGAGTATGTTTCCGTGTCAGCGTGCTTATTCGTTCACTTTTGTGAATTCCTCATAACTTTGTGAACACAACAACCATGTAAGAGAAGAGGAGTAGCCGGCGGCACACATGGGCACCAATCTCTCCTTAAATTACATGTAATAGAAAAACACACACGCACACACAAACACATGCTTAAAAGCCTGCCGCTGGCTGCGTTCAGGAGTGACCTGTCCATGGTGTGTGACATCCTTGACTATACCGAGTTTGCTGCAATTTTAACGAGGGTGTAACAGCATAGCGATTTCGGATTTCGATGTGCGTGTGCGGTAGTCCAACAGCAACGCTATCCCAAAGGCTCAGTGAACCAAGCACAATAGTTCATAGCTATAAACAAAGGTACAGTTCTCACACTATTAACGTTTCTGGGTGAGTTAAAAGTGTTTTGATACTAACGGTTAAAGATACATGAAAGCATAGTAAATATAGAAGGCCGCCACGGTATTGCAACTTGTACAACAGTCCTTATCGCGAAAGCGGAGTATTTGCTCGGGGATGTATGTACGGCAGCACTTCGTTACTACGCGTTCGATAATTATACTCTGCTTGTTTTTATCGGCACATAGCAGCCAATCAGACTTCGGTATCTTTCCATCGTCCTCGTCGTTTCTAATCTGCTTTGTGTATTTTTACGGTACCCTTATGTTTAATGGTTTTCAACAAGTGCGAAAAACATGGGTAAAAGTACAACGAGCAAACAAGAGGCGGCAGTTCGCAGCCTTGTCCACACTGATTATCGATCGAATCCTTTACGTACGCTGACAATAATGAGATGGCTTTTTTTTTCCCCTCCTCACTGAATAAAGGGGTACAGGGGAAAATGATAGCATAAATACGAAAGTTGGGTCCTTGACGTCGGTACGAACACTCGCAAACGAACAACGGGTATGATTTAAGGCAGCTTGAAGAAATGTATCATCAGCGAGACCGGCACGGCGCCTCGTTATCCTAAAGACAGTCTGGAAGAAACAACTTATTAGATTAGCGCGCAGACGTCTTTTCGCTGGGCCCTTCTTGCGCGCCTGTTTAAATTTTATCATAATAAAAATCGCATTTAGCCGCGTTCTTCTTGATACATAGCCCGCTAGGCGGCAGGCAGGACGCAGACTACTAATGATCGCATTTGGTCTTTGCGCAGAAAGGAGGAATAGAAGAATAATTTTCGAGGCACCCATTTGTGAGCGCCAGCAAGTAGCGAAGCGGGAATGACAGCAAGGCGAAGAAAGCAGAGAAGCGTTGTAGGGGCAGAAAGAAAAAGAAAGGACATAACTATAACGAGGCATCCAATAAATTCGCACGAGCGCCCCTCCTTTTGTTTCACATGGAAAGGGGCGGAAGACGTGGATGCTACTAATCAAGTTGCGAGCTCACGCCATCGCGTGTTGAGAACGTCACGGGAAAGACGAAGAATGAACAGGCAACTGGAGGTTTTAAGGGGGTGTAGAAATTATACGCACAAGCGCTTAAAAATCAGCCCTGTTTTTCCAAGGCGCAGCCGGGACTGTGAGGCTTTAATGGCAGCTTCAGTGCATGCGCTTTTCCCTCTTTTACTGGTGTATACTTTGGTACATGACAGGAAGCTTTCGGGCAGGCTTTATGCTGGTCACGCATGTACGCGCATAAACAAAATGATCCTACGCTGTCGTGCTATTCATAAGAGAAGGTACCAGACAGTCATTACACGGGACATATCGGTGAAGTCGTCCGGCCATTCGCGAAGGGTTACTGTGAATGAACGCACGTTATTAGAGGGCGCGCACTTTCCGCAACTCGACGTTTTACAATAGTTACTGCCTCGGCTATGAAGGTTTAGGTGACCTATTTGACAATTCAAGCGTATTGGACCGGTGGCGAGGCCGAGGACGGTAAGTATCAGAAGAGAAGTAGTAACGTAGCCTATTACCCGGCAGATACATTACAGACAGAACCTTTAGACGGCGGTATCTTCATAAGTGCCGCTAATGCCAAACTTTAGGATTGACCGTAATATTTCTGCACCGTATACCTGAGCTCACCGTGCAGTGGGACGGCATACATTAACGTCAAATCCATGCTCCGGATATAGGCTGCATGCGTAAGAGACACTATGTGTGTTAAAAGTCGCATCATTCTTCGACTTCTCTGTTTTTTCCCCTAACTCATGCCCGCCGTTCGGGGGAAGACAACCCGACCTGCTTGACAAGGCTTTTTTCGTTGCCTGCTAGGCTCTGCCGCCCAAGCCATTAATGATTCTTAAAGGCGTGGCATGATGTTCATTATTATTATTATTATTATTATTATTATTATTATTATTATTATTATTATTATTATTATTATTATTATTATTATTATTATTATTATTATTATTATTAGTTATGAGGTATATGACAAGCAACGTATGGCTGGCATTCCTCTGGCCATAATCGTATTGTATTTACATGCATCATTTATTTATCTCTAATACCCGTTCGATCCAATCAATTTCTTGCATTTAAGCGACATTTTATGTGAAGCATAAATATTTAGCGCTTCTTTGCATAGAAACAATATGTAAATAATACCCATGTAATGTATATTCTTGATGCATTCTACGTCTTAAAGATAGTTCTCACGTAGCCTGCGACTTCATCATGTATACAACACTTGGCAAAAAATTTGCCATCACACACTCGCAGTGTATTCATGTTTACCTGTATTGCCATTCCACGTGCACGCAGTAATAATTTAGAGAAATTTAGAGACGAGTAACACAACGCATGATAAGTTAGCAGCGCCGCCTCAAGGGGTAAAATATGCCGATTCTCTGAAACGATCAGTTATGAAATGAAAATAAATGAAAATATAAAGTCATCTTGATATAGTTATGTTTATCCTGTGCATGCATTCTTGCAAATAGATCCTCACCCTGACAATCTGTGGTGCCATATCCAATTGATGTTGTTGTCAGAAATTATCGGTAGTTACTTTTTCATAGGTCTATAGGTAAGGACTAGGTGAACAATGCAACGGCATTGCACTTCAGCCGTGCGTAATGGTGTGATTTATTACGTTTGCTGAGGTTGATAGCGTTGAGGATGCTGCAAGAAGCGCGTGGACAGGACAGAGCTAAACTGAGAGCTGGGAAGCGTATGAAGAACCTTGGCTCGTGGTATAGGTACTGAAGGATATGCGTGACGTTTGAAGACACCTTGCGTAAGCAGCGGGTGTTTCTCAGGAGAACAGCAGCTGCTGATGCGGCTTTTGGTACGTGTTTTCTGAGGAAGTCTAGATAGCTGCGAGGCTGTCCTTATTTTTTTCCGATATAGAAAAAAAAAAGATTGAAAAATTTGTGTACGCTTTCGTGCTAATCTGAGGGCCAGCAAGAGCTTTTGAAGAAGGTTACGCAGGCAATCTGTTCGCGCTTTATTCCCTCCGCGATACCACGACTTCCGTAACAAATGCCACGAATGTCGCGGGTCGCAGAAAAGTACAGTTACCAGTGAACTAACAAGCACGTGGTTAAAGGAAATGCCCGTCGCACACGCTTTCTGAAAGCACGGCAGAAAGACTTCTTGCAATTTGCATCCTTTGCGCATGTTCGCACACACACACACACACACACACACACACACACACACACACACACACACACACACACACACACACACACGTGCGTTTGGGAAAACTGTTCGGTCTTGTCTAGCTCCTGCCTTTTGGCTCGGCTAATGAAATCCGCTTGGTACTGTAGGCAAATAATACAACGCGATATGTTGTGTGGCGCCTGGATAGGCAAAGGAAAAGCTGAGAAAGCTGCGCAAGGAGGTGGCACTGTGGCCAGCTTAGCGATCAATGTGGGCTTAGAAGGGGTCCGAAGGAATTAATCGATGCGGGAAAAGCCGGAAGAAGGGAGCGAGACGCCGGGATCCGAGCAACGCGTGATCGCTTACTTGCCACTGGTTTGTCTCGCCCATAGGCGCTTGCTTATTATATTTTCCGCGGGATCCGCAAAAAGGAAGGAACACAGGGCGAAGTGACGGCCGCACTAGCTCGGCAGCCGGTAGAGCCGGGGCCAGCTCGGGGCAGAACAAAGGGGCGCCTGCAACCCCCCCGTCCCGCGGCACCCACGCCACACATCCGACCAGACACTCCAGCGCTCCGCGCCGGCGATGGGATGAGGGGAGGGTGGCATCTCCGCGCTGTGGGCACCATCGCATTACCAGCCAGCCGCGCGGACAAACAAACAACAAACCGCTTTCGTGTATGTGCGCGCGCCCGTGGTCCGGTCGAGCGAGCGGAGAAACGCAGTCGGCGGCGGCAACGAGAGAAGGCGACCGATGTGTGCGGCGTGTTGTGTATCTGATAATGATGAGACAGCCTCTCGTTTTTGACAGCGGCCTCCCAAGGCACGGGCTCGCCGATGGGCGCTGGACAGCGCGGAGAAAAGCAGAGAAAAACGCCGCGGACAGAAAATGGGAAAAGTAGCTGGGAGGCGGAACGAGAAGCGACGTCGCGCCGGCAGCGCTTTCAGAGATGCAGCGTCGTCGCGAGTGCCGCGCGCTTCCCCCCCCCACTTGTCGCGCTGTTCTCGTGAGACGATCACTTTCGCGAAGCTGGTCGTCGGGCTCGCCTTCTCCGTAACACTCCTCCTCCTCTGTGCTAGTTTCGCTTTTGGCTTGGCCCTGTGGCGGGGTGTCGAAAAACGTTTGATACAGAAAACAAGCGTCCAGGGCTGCGAAGAATATTATTTTTTCTCTTTAATTTGCGTTGCGTCAGTTCGAGAAGCCAAGGGAAGCGCGCGAGGAAAAGCTCTACTGTAAGTACTCACTCCAAGAGCCTAATTGCTTGCCGTATACACACAGGCGCATCACGTTATCGACCGTTCGTGGTCCTAGTGTGGTAGCTTGTTTAAACGCAAGTCGAAGGACACAACGGAGGACAGCGGCGAAGACGACGCTGTGCGCTTCGTAAAGTTGATAAGCGCCGCGCATTCGTAAATGGAACGAGTAAGGTGGCGGTGTCTGCTGTAAGAGCCTGTTATTACTGCGGCAGATGAGTTGAAATTGGGAAGAATTGATAAGTGCGCTGATGTTTGTTGTCACTCAGCACGTAAACGTTAGTACTTTGATGATGTTAGCTGATGCCAGGTGTTTCCTGTTATTGAGAACACCGAGCAGCGAATTCGTATCTAAGCTTCTCTTTCTTTAGATGACAGGCTATATGGCCGTTAGCAGCAAATTAAAAAAATATATTTGCTAGATACTAAGAAAAGTTAAGGCGTACTTGTTAACTTAAGTGTCGGATATGTCGCTAGAACGTAGCGCTTCTTTGCACATAATGGGCAGTTTAACTTTATGTCGGCTTGAGACGCACAGTTCATAAACCAAATGCTATCACACACAGTACAAACACTTCCCTTAAGGCGGACTGGCACAGACCGTCATATCCAATGCGGGTGTAAGCCAGACGTAGATTATTTGTTTCTTTGACTGTGACACCTAGCTCAGAGTAATTAATTTTCACTAATTATTTTGATGGCTAAACTACTTTTTCTGTACTAAACTTATACTCTTATATCATACCTACCTCAAACAACTCTAAACCGGATCTTTTTTTAGGATATTTATTTCTTATCAGGTTTTTCTTTCTTTTTTTCGTAACATGCCCCATCTGGATGTGAATCGCACGCCAAGCAAGAAGCATGACGTTGGTGATAGGGCCATAACACATCCAGTAACATGCTAATCGCTAACATTAGGGCACAAGCTGGAACGAAGAAATGTACACTGCATGCATGTAACTCATGTCTGCTTAGCATAAATCCGAAGACTAGTATGACTTCAAGACTGGTGTTGTTAAAACGTGCTTTAAGTTGCGCTATAGCGTTCGAGTTCACAGTTCTCAAAGAGGACACCTTGAACAAATCCGAAGAATCCACCGGAACGTCGAGGGATTTGCTTTTTTAATGTGGGCAAATATACTGAGGAACAGAGAAGGGGGGAAGGGCTAATCTTAGGTTTTTTGCTAAGCAGACATGACTGTTGCTATTCGGCTTCAGTTTGGCAGTAACAAAGTGCACACTAAAGTGAGTAATATACGAAGTAGCTAGCGTGCATTAGTTAAGTAGCTACATTATTGCTAATATTTCGTTCCTGCTTATATTATATCCGCCTAGCCACGCAGCATATACCTGCACGAGGCAGGGGCATAGCTGTGGCACTTTTTAAAGTGTTCCGCACGAAGAGAATCACCTGGTATGCAAGACAAACTCAAATTAACTGAAACGCTTCTTGTTGTAATGACGAAGAACAGCTCGCTTCTTTTCGTTTTAATACGTACGACCTTTATTAAAGTAACGCGGCAGCGCAGGAATCAACAGTTAAAAAAAAATGTGGTTGACATTCGGACAGTGTCGCTCTTAGCCCTCAGGGATGAAATGACGGCGCTTTTGAATGATTCGTAAGCAATCAGCGCGACTTTTCTTGTGCGTGTGGACCTGCGTCGATATATGCAAACGATGACATGCTCTTGCTACCAGTGCATATAAACAGAAACTGCTTAAACGCACCCAAACCTCCTTGCACAATTTACTTGATTAATTAATGTTTACATGAGTTGGCAAATAGTGACACGTACGTGCAAAGCAGCACGAACAACCACCGTGGTGCACATTTAGGGCCGCAACTTCATCAGACCTGAGAATGATCAAGCGTTGTTCGGCAATATTCAAATGCTAGCAGCGCGGGCTGCCGGCATATAGAGAACGTTTTGGAGTCGGCGACACGAAGCTCCGACGACCGTTTTCGGCTGCGCACCAGCTTGCCCAACGACGACGGACCCTTGAGCCGCCAGCCTAAATTGAGTTGTGTACGGCTGGCTGCCTTCCGACGTTAAAGACTGCCGCATTATAGATCGACGAATATCGTGCGTGCTGAATATCTTCGAGGCATCGACAGCGAGCCAGCGAGGACGCCCCGCAGAAACAAAGACAGCCGATGCAACCCCGGGTAAAAAATATCTATATACAAATTAAGATTAGGGTGAGGGGAGATGTCAAAGGAGCGGGGGTTTTACAATAGGGAAAGCGAGGGAAGCGCGCCCCCGAGCTGGCGCTCGCGTGCCGTTCGGAAGGTAACAAACAAAGGAGCGAAAGGAGAACAAGCGACACGTACGTCCCAAGACCATGCAGCAGTAGGAGAGAGAGTTTGTAGATAAAGGGAGGGGGGGCGTCCGTCGCCGCGCGATTTTTGTACTGGCGTACGCGAACGGTAGCGAAAGCGCACGCGTGCGCTCTCATTTCGGGAACGAGTGCGTAATCGCCGTCCGCCCACGCCAAGGAGCCCGAACAAGCAAAGGGAGCGGCTGGAACAAGCACTGCAGGGATACAGCGTCAGCGTCGAGCAGCGAAGGAGAGGCACTGACGGGGAACAAGAAAAGGGGAAAAAAAAGAGCGTGTGTTGAGGCGCAACCATCTGCCATTAAGAGCTGCACGGCATCGCGCGTGCGAAATTGCGGCAGCGGCATCGAGTGTGCCTCGGAGTGCGTCCCTAATGACGCAACACTTGGCGTTCCCGGTGTACGAAAACCGTGGTGACTGGTGGATACGTCACTCTCATGAGCGCGTGGCTGCTGCAGGTGCCTTCCCACGAGCCCAAATAAACAAGCACTGAAGGGCAATATAATGATGCAGTGAATCGAATTCCTTCAACAAAACCAAATGGCGCAAACGCTTAGCGCGTGTGTGGGGTATCAGGTATGCGCTTATACCGCTGAGAGACGTGCAAGCTCGTAGTGTGGTCGACAAAGGTGTTGACCACACTACGCTCTAACAAAGGTTTTGAACGAACTCGGTTTCCCAATGTGCTGCGCCAAAAGGCAATAACGACGGTACCTTTTGGGGCAACAAAATGAGTCTCGCTTCATGGCAGCACGGTAAACTAGCGCCCGATCAAGAAGTCGACTGCGTCTGCCTGAGAAACTGACTTGACCCGGAAGTCCCACCGGGGTCTGCTTCTTTACTTCTTCAAGTTCTTTAGCTCGAGGGTGTTCGCGTTCTTTTCTACCGTTTTTTTCTCACCCTTGTAAGAGTTTCTCGTGTCTGTCCTTTCCCAGGGATGGGGCGCTCACGCTGAACACATAGATGTCCTTCTCATCAATGGGCGAATGATTCAAGGCACATCGTACATCCGATAGGATCACAAGGTGCCGTTGGCGAAACTTTTACACTCTAGCGCACTCTTGTTCTGTACACGATCACTTGTCAAAAATCACACGTGAGCACTATAATGCATGGTTCCAAGAAAGCAACACAAAACATTCGGTGAAAGTAAGGAAGTGCTGTTTAGGGATGCCACCAACACTGGTTATTGAGTCACTGCAATAATAATTTAAAAATGAATGTTACTCTCCGTAATGTAAGAATGGTACCAGATATGCATCAAATACATATGTAAGTAATAAATTTTTACTTTTAAACAGCATAATTGAACCTGCATGCGTATTTCTTAGTTTTCCATTGCACCTGGAGACTGACCTACATCACCAAGGATGGCACCACCGGTGCTGTTACTGCTGTTACTGCTGTTGTGAGATGTCGTAAGGAGCCCGCTACCTGCGAGAATATATATATATATATATATATATATATATATATATATATATATATATATATATATATATATATATATATATATATATATATATATATATATATATATATATATATATATATATGCTTGTGTAATTTCTTCTGCCCGATGCGAAGGTGCGCAGCTAGCACCTCGCCTCGCAGGGAACGGAAATCAGGCCGAGCATGAGAAAACGTGAACAACAGACATATTAAGTTGAGCAGGCACTGGAGTTTTACTTTGCAAAGGTTTCCTTGAATCCTGCGGTTGTTGCCTCAACAGCCTCCAGTCTCCTCGTACGCATCCTTTTCGAACCTCGAGAACTTCGCCGTTACCGGAAGAAAATAAAAGGATTGATAGGGCGCTCGGCTCCCTATAATTATACACATGCCGAATTGCAGATCAGGAAATGGCGCACAGCAGGGGCTTGCGATGGAAAAAAAAAATAGAAAGGGATGAGAACGCGAATAAAGGCTAAATGTAACAAACTTCCCTCCAACTCAAACAACGCAACCATTGTGCGCGGTGAGCCCAGAAATCGTCGTGGTTGAGAGTTGTGGAGGCTCGCCCTCACGCCTGGACTCTTTGCATTACATGATGAGCTGCGCCTTCCGATCGCTCTTCTTGCCGAGCGCCTCCTTTTTGCGGTGAGTTTTATTTGTGGAAAGAAAGGAAACTTCACTTGAGAGCACCACACGTACATGCGCACGCACTCTTGCACACTGTTCGGCCGCTGTTATCAGGTGTCCGCCATAATAAATAACAATTAGTTTTTATAGAAATGGCAAAAAGAGGACCGTTAGTTTCGATCACCAGAAGAAAAAGACGCCAAAGGATCGAGAAAATGATAAGATCATGAACATTTCCATTCCGGTCGGCAAGGCAGGGCAACAATTAGGAGAGAAGGAAAGACGGAAGCAAGTGTAGATGAATCCCGAAAGAAACGTGAAGCATTGGAAGTGGGAGAAACAGGGACGTCGGAACTCTATCGAGGGTAGAAGGGAGACGGCGCAGTGGGCACGTGGATACGATACAGATAACGGAGGTGCAATTGCGTAAGTAAGGCGAACCGCCGTAAATGTAAGAACCTGATGCAATTATTAGAGGTTCCTCTGACACTTCTGAATTATCGGACTGCCTACAGTATTGTTGAACTGCTTAACACAGAAACCTTTCAACTTCCACATCGACTCAACGAGAACCACAGTCCACAGAAAGGAGTCTAAATTTGTAAGCACAACCGGCAGATATAAAAAAGCAGCGCAGCTCTTATTAGGTTGACTGGGCACACGTCCGGTTGCCGACCCCTCACAGAGAAAGCGAAGATTTAGAGTAGGGGGGAGGAAATCATGCACTAAATATTGATGTGGACATATGTGAGCTATCCGATACGTTTGTTCTAGAAGCCTACGCCTGAATGAGATATAAGTTGCCCGCGAACCTTCAAATTACTAAGCTTCTTTGCTTTCTTACTACTGCGTTCACATATGCGTTCTCTCGTCGCTCTCCAATGGACAGTTGAATTTCTCACCATTGCTGCTGGGTGGTGTGACTGCTACGAAAAACTGGTAGCTAAGAGCCACGTGTGGCCTAAAGCAGAAGCTTTAAGCATTTGTTGCGTCGCTGCCTGTCATATGGTGACGACAGACCTTTTAAAGAGGAGGAGGATATGTATCCGTAGCGTCACGCGTCTAACAGCGTTGTACGAAGCCACAAAATGGCTTTTGCTCTGCGCTCCTTTATATTCACCACCAAATATAACGCTTTTGATACATTTAACTACGGACGTTTGTGCATGCCTGTGTGTTTGCGTGTATGCTGTGCATGAGCTTTTTTTTTTTTCCTACCCATTTCTTTCTCCTTTCTCCTCTCCCTATATAGTACAAGGTTGCGAACAAACCCAATATGGTTATCCTCTCTTCCTCTCCCTGACCACTTCTTGAACACAAACAACACAGAGGACGCAGACATTACTCTTCAATGCCCTAGAGCACGCTCCGCGCAGGAGACATTTAGAAAGTGGACTTATAATTCTCGACGATTGGGTACGGTATACCACCGATATTGTTGGTCTTTTCAGTCAGGAATGAACGACTGAATGAGATGTTCTATACGCAGGTGAGACAAAATATCCTCCACTTCCAGTAAGGCGATAGGCAAAATGTGAAATTCAATATATCGTCAGCGGCATTGCGGAATTTTCTGATAGGCATCTCGCCATCGCGACGCCACGCATAACCATTGAAAGATGTTACCTTATGCGATATACAGTGTTTTGTGAAAGTCGAACAAGATAGATTCGAGGCAGAAGAACGAAGGTGTTTCTCTCGCTGTAGTACGATATCCGAAGGCAATTCCACCAGTGGGGGATGCTATAAATGAAATATTTCTTAGTGCTGTCGACAAATGACAAAGGTGATCTAGAGAACGACATTTTTCTATAGTTGCAAGACATGAGGAAATCAGGCAAAATTCATCCCCTTTTGCAGAGATGGAAATGCCACAGGCCATGCTTCTTTTTTCTTTCTTTTGGCACAGTAACTACATGAGCCACTAACCACGTTATCACATACGTTATGCGTCTCTTTTTCTCTTTTGTACGTTCAACGGTAACTAATGGCTATAACAATCGCCTTCAGCTCTGTTATTAACGACGACCATTTATGACAAAGCTAAGAAACTTACCGGCAAATCAATTAGAATATATGCTTCCGGGGAGCCTTAGTTCATAGTATAATGTTGCATGTGTGCATATATAGGCTGTTAGTAATTATCGGGTTGTCTCGTTTTTATTTATTCTCATCTTCGTCTATTTTTATAACCTCTATTTTTATCGAGGCTGAATAATCCCCATCTGAAGCAGCAAACGTCCTTCACGTAGGAAAGACTGCCGTTTTTGGCTTTCATTAAGGTGTTTGTCTCCTTATGCGAATAAACAGAACTGTACGTTATTCCTAGAAACAAAACAATGGCCGGTGGACAGAAATCTGACGGTTTGCGGACAGCGGCAATATGCCACGCCACTGGAGCTTCGGAAAATGACCACGAAGGCGAGCTTGTCTTAGGGCTACATAATGGATGGTCTTGTTTTTTTTCCTTGACTCCGAGGCATATTTTACGTCGCAGGTGGCTGACAGGCTGCAAGTGGATTAGTCATACTATATTCATGTTCGAACGGTATAGAGTACGTACGCCTGGACCGGTGAGGAAAACGTGGGAGCTGAGGCGTTCACGACGAAACTTGAAATGTTGGCTACTATTGTGTCACCTGATAAGTCCAACCTAACGCGTGTTTTTTGAGTTCACAAGTTGTTAAGCACTGGTATAAACGATGTCCAATGCAGAGCCTCCACGGCACTATGTGTGCACGAACTCTACAATGCCTCGGGAACAGTGATTCCAAGTTCGCGAACCCCGCGTTTAGAAAATATGATAAGCGCACTTTAGTACCTCGATATCACTGTCGCTCGGTTTTCTTAGCGTTGGAGGCAGTACTATATATTTTTCATGAGGGAGTAACAGCATCCCGGTTTTAACTGCCCCCAAAAACTGCACCTCCTAAGTGCCAACTTAGACAAAAGAAGTGTTCGTGTGAAAGCGGTGTGTCGCCATGAATGTGGCCCTTCCTCGCTGCTGTAATCCCGTAATATCCTGTGTATCAGGTCGAGCAGGATTTGCTTTCTCATTCTAGACATGTGGCGAATATAAGCCAAGAGATCCCCTGCTTCAAATTGGTCTCATGCTGGCCGCAACATTCTCCTCCGCCGTCGCTGGCGTACGTTCGGGCAGCATGTCTCCTATACTTGCAGCCCGAGTTCTAAACAAAGACGCTTTGGATACTCAAAGAAACTTGCTCAAATTGGGAGTGTGAGGAACCAGAAGAAAGGAAGAGGAATAAAGCGGGAACAAGGTGCTGCTCACTGCAAGAAAACACGTCGGCAAAGCTCAGAACACCGAACGGAATTAACTCTGGAGTAGAACGCTGCGCGGCACGGCTGCAACGGAAGCCCACCTGTATTAAAGTTTCAGGCGTAATAAAAGCACCCGGTGTACTGACAAAGGAACTCCGTAGGGCAGGGGAGAGTGGAACAGTCGCGCCTACTCCTTCGCTGCGGCGCCTCGGCGCAATTTCTCTTTCTTGCTCGCAAAGCTCGAGATCGTCTTAACCCTCGTTTGTCACCGGGGCGCGCAGTTGCTTGAATTAGCTTACGACATCGGTGTAATCAGGCGCCCGAGCTCCCCGCGTGGTCTTGGCCAGGTGATCAAGAGCTGTACGGGCTCCAGCGACGAAGTTGGCTGCATGTGCCGCTTACCGAGCTCTGAGCGGAAGGGAGTATATAGGCGAAGCGAAGCGGCAAAGAAAACTAATCTACATAATGTTATTGGCGCTCGCGCTGCGTTTTCATCGCTTCTCCAGTCTAAGGTTCATTCCTCAGGCCCAGTCTACGTGCGTTCGGATACAGGACCATGCGTTCCGTTGGCCACGCGTGCGCTCCTGCGTAGGCCGTGTTTCTTTCCCTCAATCAGATGGTCCCACGCTCCCGCTCCCTCCCACCACGCCATTGATTTTGCGTCTTCCGCCAAATTGACTCTATGACAACACCCTGGCAGAATAAAACGAAAGGATGGCTGGAACCAGAATGGTTGTATACATCATGCAATGAGAAGTGCTTTTGTTCATTTGTACACCCAACTTCGTTACTTAGTGTGTTTTTGTCGTCTTCAGACACGTTGATAGCACTCGTCTACAGTCTCTAGAGGTTCAGCAGCTTCAGAGGAGATTATGATTTGTCTTCGATTTTTTATAGCTCGCCATTTACTTGTTGTTTGACAGTTTATTAATACCGACGTTTTATACGACACATAATAAAGCTATACTGTTTTCAATTAATGTTTATTTATACTGACCCCAGCTTTGGGAAAAGTAACGTGCGAGAGTGTTACAGCCTCTCATATCACCAGTCTCATGCAGTACCCAGAAATTGCACTTTCTCGGAAGTTTCGAGAATATATAGAACACGACTTAGCTCTTTTCGTCTTCTAGTACGTACTACACACAACTTCTATTTTCTGTCATGATTTCTTCTGTGAAATTTTTGTCACGTGAAGCCGTCAGGCAGGTAGCTATATTGCTGCAATGTGCCCTACGCCAACGATGGCAATTGATGCTACTCTGCTTTGACATACCTCTGCAAACGAGGGATTATAAGCTCCGGAAACTATTGGAGAACTGCAATCCCACAGCACGTTATTAGCACGGAACAACACTACCTGCATCGCGCTCGCACGTTGTCTTGCATGCTCAAATGTTCACGATCGCGTACGCACATCTTTTCACTGTGCCCTTCACATCATTATGGAGGTCACGTAATCCTATAACAGAAAGTAACGTCAGCGTTCCAGTGGTCACTGCAGCACGGTTACATACACGAAGAAATGCAGATAGGGACATCTGTCTGTATACACGGTGTTGCTAGGTGGAGCGATTTTCGCTCGAACTAAACGCGATAAGATATTAGGTGTTAACCTTCCGAGCTTACTTCCTCAAGTTTTCGCGAATTTAATTTTGCTAAGCAGTAAGATGGAAAAAACAAAAACAAACAAACAAACAAACAGAAAGTGGGAGCTTAACTCATGGTTGGTCGTCAGGCTAACTAGTAGCCAGACTGAGCAGTAGAACGGGTCAGAGCAAGTACGCTGGCAGCTTGTCAGACATTAATGGTGCTGCCTTCAGTCCTTCTTGCATTTTACACAGAACAGCCGAATTCGTTCCTGTACCTCGCATGAGCGTCCTGCGTCTTTGTGTGGCTGAGGACTATTTCAAGAGCTGCACTCGTATACGACTGGGCAAACGGGATCATACGCCTGTCATGCGAATGGCCGGAAAAGGATGCCCTCTTAATTCTAAGCTCCCCGTTCTATTTGATTCCCCATCGTTGCACGATGGCGTTTGCGTCTATAGACGTCGTCCACCTTCGATCACGCACGCTAACGCGCGATTTTCGCGTGTGTGGCGGGTGCGTGAGTCCATGCGTGTCTGTTTGTGCATGCATGCGTATTTTCCTTCATTTCACGTTATTCCTGGGGCCCCGATGCGACGTGTTCTTTTTTTTTTTTTTCTTCCTTTGCTACTTGGTCTGTCCGATTTTGTTTGCCTCTTGTGCTATGCAGACACAGCGCCCCTCGCCCGTCTGCCCCCTTCGTCTACATCATCGTGCTCTCGCCCCCATTCCGGCTCCCTCCCCACCAGTCAGGGCAAGAATAATTTACGGCTTGCGCTCGGACTCCGTAAATGAGCCATCCCTCGGCCAGGCCGGCAGCTGCCGAGGGAGAAAACGAAACGCAAATGCGTACGCCGGAAATAACAGGGTCGAAATAACCGCAAACCGCAGCGGCCAGGGAGGGGATGGCGGCAGGCCCTGCGCGAGGGTGGCGTGTGAACGCTCGCCGTGTCTGTGCCAGTGGGAAAACTGGAGGAAACGATGACGGACGCCCGTCGCGCACTTCCATGCTTGTTTTGTGGCCGTTGTGGCAAACGAAGCTGTGCGGGGGCGCCAGAAGCGAGAGCGCTCCGTGGTGTTGGTTCAGCGCAGAATACCGCGAAAAAAGACGACGAAAATAAATATGCATTTGTGTTGTTTCTGATGTCTCTGGAAAACACATGTTCATTACTTGGTGTGCTTACGAGAATGGGATCGCAGCGTTCGCTCTATATACGGTGTGAACGTGTGTACCTTGCACACGTGGACAGCAAACGTAGCAATTTTATTCGCCTTTGGAATCGCTAGGAGACAACGCTAACATGTGTGGTTGATCCCTCTGTTACAGAAATCGTATCACGCGAAAGTGAAACATATCTTTGCAGAAGCAGTTGAATGTTATCTGCATAAACGGCAATCTCGGTGATATGAGGCGCTCGGTGATGCAATCTGTAAGGCGGGAAATAAGTTGGGTGCTGTGGGCATGAGAAGCCGTTGCACGCACGCATCAGGGACACCCTGGCACGGAACAGGTATTCAAGATACACCAGCACACAAGCGAAAGCGGTCTATTGAATAACGGCTGGGAAAATTTCTCCGGGGACACTGCATTGCACGTGCCGGAGCGCTGCGCATATCCGCCGTAAGGCACAACCGTTTGCAAACGATCAAGATGCAAGCGAAGCCGAATGGGTTGTCACTACATCGTTTCGTGATGCCATGCATGGTCCGCTGCAGCGAAACGCGCATGATATTCTGGTTGGCGGCTGTCTTGCGAGCGTGCCTAGCCAGCGGCATCTTGTTAATGGCGAGCAGCTTCGTGCTGGTGGGCCGAATGCACGAACATTTCGGTCATGTTATACGTAGCGCGTATGGCAGCTAGTTTGGTTGCGATGCGCCCAGCTTCACGAACGCGATAGGCAGAGTTTGGAGATTGAGCTGGGAACGGGCGAATACGTTCCGCTTCCTACTGGATTTCGCCGTGCTGCGCCAAAGCATTTACTTGCCCGACATTCGGCCGTCGACTTCGTTGTCTGCCTTTCTCCGACGCTTAGTGCCGTAGTTCTCTATCCGATGGCATCACACGTGAAGCAGAAGGCGGTGTAAACACCGTTGATGAATATGGAGGTGCACTACACTGGCGACGAAGCGTCACACGCTAACGCGGCGCGAAAGGCAAGACCTCTTTAGTGTCACGATAAAGTACATCACCGCTCCTAGATGGCGGCGCCACCACTGCCAACCGTAAGCGCAGCGAGAAGGAAAGTCTTCAAAAAGGATATAAACCTCATACGTGCCGCTTCCACATGGTCTTTCGGTGGCGCAGTGAGTAGAGCGCCCGGTGCCTATCGTCGCGGAACGAAATGTGGTGGGTTGGTTTTTTCGTAACAGCAAGACTTTTATCTTCGCAGTTTTTCTGTGTCATCCGTCATGGACATTTTGTTGACGTCATTTCCTTGACGGATATGATGTCAGTAATGTCTTGGTGGAACTCGGCGTAAAACACTTTCGTGTTAAAAAAAATATGAGGCACATTAGGAACAAGGCAACGAATACAAAGCAGCTGGACATTTGAAATTATAATTAAGCATTATAATGGCAACGACAATGGCACCACTGGAATCGGGACTCTTACATAATGACAACTAGGATGACGGTATTATTCTAAGAACATCGCAACTGAAGGCGCGACAGAAACAAGCAGAGGAAACGTTAACAATACCGACGACATCGACTAGATATGACAACAGCGCGACTTCTCGACAGTCGAATTTCCCACTTTAAGGGGTCCGGGCCTCTTGTACAACACAGTGTGACTCGTTTAACTGAATTTTTTTTCTTTTTTCTTGGGCTCAATCTGTCAACATGTGTGCAGCAGTATGGTTGTGCCCAACAGAACTGTTTATCGCAGAAAGCTTGCAGGACAGGATACGCCATCTTGCCTTCTACTATCCATCCTTCAGGCATGCAATTCTTGTAGATGAGCTGTCGACGTTCATATTCTCGCGAAATTGCACCATGCACATTACATTCATGCGCATGTTTGTGCACTTGCGGCACGTAACCTCAATGCCCGATCCATCGTACCAGTGGACAGTAACCCCACTACCTGCATAATCCGCGTCAATGACGCTGACATAATTAATATAGACCTTCCAATGCCCATACAACCACAATGTGAGGAAAAAATTAACACCATCTTCCCAAAAGGAACCCTGATGGGATGCGAAGCAGCAGCGTTGCGCACGGGTGGCGTCACGGGTTGAACGGCGCTAACGCGGGTGCTTCGCATCCCATCAGGGTTCCCTTTGGGAAGATGGTGTTAATTTTTTTTCAACGCGTACGTTAGGCGCGCGTCAGGTTTATTGCGCGTGAACCGACGAGTCGGCGGTGTAGCGAGCGGCGGTCGCGGTAGCGGAGCGAGCGGCGGTAGCGGCAGGTGTTGCGGGCGAACGGACGAGGCGGCAGCTGCGGGCGCTGCGGCGAGCGCGCGGCAGGCGAGGGAGAGAGTGACGTCAGCGCGCACTGCGAGGGGAGCGTGACGTCAACGCGCAGCTGCGGCGTGACCTACTTGGCACCGCTCCAACACCTGCGGCGAGGGGAGCGCGTTGCGGCGCGTTCGTACGGACGCACGGAGGGACAGCGTTACACAGGCTAGTCAAAGAGCTGCTTCGCATCTAATTATGTTTTTCAGAACGGCCGCCTTGGCGGCATGCGTTCTGTAGGGACAAAGCTCAAGAGTAACGGCTTTTCATCCTACCTGAAAGCTGGTCCTGTCCACGACAGGAATTAACCGTTTATTCCTAAACGACTACCACTACGCAGCACCACGTGCACACTCACGTACCATACAAATGACCGTCACCCAAAGTTAATAGACGGCCTACGAACAGATTGGCATACACGTTTAATTTACCGTAGCGACGCCGCGTCAAGCCGAATTGGCTTTAGCTTCGCTTAGTTTTTAACACGATAGCGTTAACGAGCTCCCGTCGCAGATAATCTGGTGTCGACGTAGGCATCCGGCGGAAATAATCATTTCGAGCTACCGTCTTAGCACCTCGGAGAACACCACGCAAGCCCTCCGCCATGACGTCAGTGAAAAAAAAAAAGAATTTCTCAAAGTAAACTCCGTCAAAAATCGGAAACTACGATTTCACTAATACCTACCTGCACATATAATAGCTCGGACTGTAATTGTGTTACGTGTCAACTGTTACCTCTGTTACGAAGAAATTGAATTATATGTTACGACAAAACTCAAACACTTCCGGCTTTTTATGGAGAAGGCACCAACGCGGCGCCTGTGTGCGTGACATTTGCATAGGCATGGAAAGCTTCCACATGCTTGCGGATGCCAACAGAAGGAGCTATGATGTCAACACTATAGGGCAAAATGCGCCGAAACACCCGCTCGCTCTTCCCACTCGTGCAATGAATACGGTACCGCTTTCTGGCGCCGGGCGCACTGTGGATCCTTCCTCATCGGCGAGTACGCTGGGGACATCTAAGTCAACTTGTACCCGACCCCGATGGACGCCACGCAAGGTGGTGGCAGATTGCAAGCTAATAAGGGGAATGTTGTGCCATGATACTTGCACATGTTACTCAAGAGCATGGCAAGCGAATGAGAAGGCGATGCGAACAGGGCACGATAACGATACCGGGTTTCACTGTTAAAGGCTAAGTTAAGCATCCCCCAATTTTTTCTGTGTGTCTTACAGAATAAAATCTGTTCATTCATTCATTCATTCATTCATTCATTCATTCATTCATTCATTCATTCATTTAAATAGAAAAACACAGTGCCTTCTACTAGAGCCGCAACAGGGAAGTGCCTTCTATGAGCGGCTAGACCTTCGCAATCCTTTGTGATTTGGCCTGTGTAATATGACGTATGCACGCCATCTATTCCACCAGTCGCACTTCAACGCTCTATTCTTTTTTCAACAGCGGCTAGATACTGTTGTGAGGGGTTTCCCTTCACATTATTCGGCCAAATCGCAGCCGACATGAGTTTGCTACATTCATTAAGCTTTCTGGCACTGTTTGGGCGCCTCATGAACGTATACCGTTGTAGCGGTCTGACCACAGCGCAGGGTGACTCCTCTGTCCCCCCCACCCCTCCTTCCCCCCCCCCCCCCCCAAAAAAAACAAAACAAATCTTTCTCGTCGATGCCGCTGGAAGGCGGAATTCACTAGCGACGACATATTGAGCTTGGTGACACAAGGGCTGCCGCCCTGTTATAAAGGGGATGCTCATAGCGTCCATCCATTCAAGCGACCTGGCGGAGTGGCTTCGGGCAGTAGGGCAAGCCGAAGATGGCGTCTGGGTCCAAGGACTTCGGGCCATCGCCTGAGGCACCACCACCGCCATCGCACGTTGGGACATGAAAAGGGGTAATTGCCCCTTCCCCCATCTCACTTCAAGAGAAACTGTACAGTGGACTAGTTTTAAATTAAGTTTATTCCTCCTCCTCTTTGAAAGCGTATTCAAAAGTTCACGAAAAATCAGCTTCGCGTGGATCCACGGTATCTCCATGCAGATACTGGCGTAATTTCGCAGTATACTAGAGAGTACATGTTGCTGAGCTAGTTGGTTCATTACTTGGGGCAATAGATGTGGCGCTGAAAAGACAAAGACACGAAACGACACACATGGGCGCCCGTGTATTTTGTTTCGTGTCTTATTTCGTTTCTCGTCTGTTTAGGGCCACACCTGTTGCTTAAAATACATAGAGGACAACCACATTATATAAGAGGGTAATAACAGTTTATTCCCGCACTCAAAAATTCTGCGATTGCAGACGGGCATCGTGCAGGCAACAGAATATCGAACAGTGCGCACGGCGGCGCAGGCTTCGACAGGTCGGAGCTCGCTCCCGATCT
The DNA here is from genome assembly GCA_013339685.2 of Hyalomma asiaticum. Taxonomy (NCBI): domain Eukaryota; kingdom Metazoa; phylum Arthropoda; class Arachnida; order Ixodida; family Ixodidae; genus Hyalomma; species Hyalomma asiaticum. The sequence goes on along the minus strand of CM023481.1, from coordinate 284,780,543 downwards.
CGGCCTATAACATGATGCGCCACCTACGTGGTTAGATGGTCCTGCTCCTGCTCAGCACTCTGGCTCCGCTGATGGCATGATTCTTTTACATCGACAGTTAAACTGGATCTCAAAAACTGGGCGGATTCCTTGTGTCTGATGCGACAACTTTCCTTCGCTGACATACACCAGTACGCACGTACGTATAGGTCAAGTGGTATATATATGGCACTACATATAGGCCGATTCGCCACATGCCTGTTGTCTCAGGGTATGTCAGTACCAGCATGGTAAGCGGTCAGCCATCCTTCTCATCCGTCCTCCGTTTTCCTTTTGCCCCTGTGAGGTATATAACAGGCTAGAGGCTGGCTCTCTAGGCTTATCTCTCCTCCTTCCTTTCATTAAACATTGACATTATCTTCTGCTTCTTCTCATCCGCTGTAGAAGACAGTCGAAGAAGGCAGCAGCAGAGAAGGAGAGTTGTCTGTTGTGTACGCTTCAAGGCGCTAATGGCGTTGGGGAACGAAGGAACGTTGGGGAACGAGTAACCGTCATTCGGTTACTCGAAGGCGTGCGCACTTTGCGTAAACACCTTTCACTCATCGGCAAAAATTTGATTGCTACAAAAATGTGCGAAAAGAAGTTTTAAAGCCATTCCGTGTGAAGGACCTCACGCGTCCTTTACTTTTTGCCAAAATTTGACACAACATGGTGCATTCGGGGATAATTCATCTGTACAATGTTAACAGAACTGCTTCCTCATTTGCGCCCTTGAACATGGATGAAAAACGGCAGATGCTCGTACAATGATGCCAGAAGTATGCTAGGGCTAGAGTCAATGGTACATTTAAGCCTATCACTTATGACAACTACACAAGACAAGTATCAACTTCAGTCGAGCGTTGCATACAGTGTCCTCCGCTTGCATTTCAAGCGCTCAGGCAACGCAGAAGAATTTCACAATTGACAATACTACAGCACAGGCCCGTAGGTACGAAGGTTTCAGGAGAAAGGGGGCGAAGGAGGGGTCCACTTGATGAAGTGCTTGACTTTTTGAGAAAAACATCCATTTTCATTATTTATATTCGGCGAGAATCGCAGTATGCACATTAAGTGAATTTTTAAATTCAACGTTATTATTAGGCGTAAAATTTATATTATTAGCACTGCACTATGTTATTAACCAGGCCCGTAGCCGTGAACTTTTTTTTTATTTGGGGGGCGGGAGGTCCACCTGCTGAAGGCCGTGACTATTAGGGAAAAACATCTATTTTCATTATTTATTTTCAGTAGAAATCACAGTGTGTACAATAAGGGACTTTTTAAATGCAACATTATGAATAGCCTTAAATTTTATGTTATTAGCACTACACTATGTTATCAACACTCCCCGCTGCCCCATCCCTTCCCCCTCGCACAGACACAGAAACCATCGCACGATGATTTCCAAAGTCGATGAGTACGACACTGTCGTTGAAGTGCTCGTCTACACCCACACTCGATTGAGCGGCGACACGACCGCACTCTGTCAGCGTTGCGAAAACTTATTCACTGTCTCAACGCGGCGCTGGCTTGCGCGAAGATGTTCAACCAACAATGTATTAGGAAACACGCCAAGCGTCTGAAAGCGCGAAGGCACTCTGAAATGCGTTCTATTCCGCCTGATTAAGTAAGCTGGTGATTATGAGAAGGCGGTTGCCTGGTGGGTATACGCCTTAGAGGCGTGTTGGAGCTCTAATAGGGCTTTGTGCACGTGACTGTGTCGTCATACAAGTTCTAGACACTTTTTATTTTCTGTGTACATTCAAAGTTCTTACAAGTGCATGCCATTTCTTCTTAGAATAAGCAACATGTAAAAATGAAGTATGCTCCTTTACTAAAGGTTAAGGCACTTTCTCCTAAAGTAAAGGAGCATATTTTCACATTTTTGTGTACCTATAAAATAAACTAAAGGTTACCGTGCCAGGAGTGTACGATGGATGGCATGAAGATGTTCCAGTAAGCACAATCTTCACAACCTTGTGTTTGGTGACAATAAAGATGCTCGCTATTACTTTAGCGCTTCTTTGAACGCATGTCTTTTACAGAGCTACCACGGCTGTGGTGCTCGGCTGCTGATACGAAGTACTCAGGGATTATCGCGGCCGCATTTTCGATGGAGGCAGAAATGTTATAGAGGCACGTGTACTGCGCAATTTCAGAGCACATATTAACAAACTCCAAGTAATCAACATTTCCGGAGCCTTTCACTACGGCGTGCCTCACAATAATGTCGTAGATCTGGCATGCAAAATTTTGAGAATTATTTTATTTCAGCGCAGAAATCGCCTTGTTGCGCTCTTATTCAGTGCCAGTGAGAGCTGTCAAGTTGTATTTATTTATTTATTTATTTATTTATTTATTTATTTATTTATTTATTTATTTAGTTATTTATTTATTTCATAAAGGACCCGCTGAATCATGGCATGTCATCGCATCCTTCGCGTATTGCTATATGTTTTTGCTGCCCCGCCACGTTAGTCTAGCGGCTATGGCATTCGGTTGCTGATACGAAGGTCGCGAGATCGAATCCCGGCCGCGGAGGCTGCATTTCGATGGAGGCGAAATGGTGAGGCCCGTGTAGTGCGTGATGTCAGTGCACGCTAAAGAACCCCAGATGGTCGAAATTTCCGGAGACCTCCACTACGGCGTCTCTTATAATCACATCGTGTGTCTTGGGACGTTGAACTCCATAAATCAATCATTCTGTTCTGCAGACTAATTTATTTTAACGCAGCGTTAAGGAGTTCATGTCGCGGACGGTGGGTCTGCGGGGTTGCCCGTGAGCAGGAATTGGCAGCAGCCATGGGTTTCAAATATACAGCAAAGGTTGAAGAACGCTTACATCGACGCAAAATTTCTCAGGGCAGCTTCTGTGTGCATGATAAAGTAATAGGTCTGAAAGAAAATTTTGGTTGTGCCGGCATGGGAATCGAGGTCGGGCCTTCCATGTACGAGGCAAGCGGGCTCCGAAGACGTTAGGTCGGCTACTCAGTGCGTGCGCAGAAAACGGAGGTATATGGTGTAAAGAAGCGTTCTGAGCTGCTGCGCTTTCTGCTTTCTGAGAGTGCTGGGAGCGGCGGTAAGTTTGCGCTGGGCAAAGCCCAGGAATAACAGCCCAAGGATTTTGTCCGAATAAGATAATTTGGAATAATCCGTCAATGTCTTGGCCAATCTCCTGAAATGGCTGTGTGCCATGTGAAGAAGAGCAAGCACAACGAGAAGTATTTCTAGGTTCGTATGCCCTAAAACCATGATATGATCATGAGAGACACCGCAGAGACACCGCAGGGCTCCGCAAATTTCGAACACCTGCGGTTTTTTCAACGTGCACTGACATCGCAAAGTACACGTACTCAATAATTCGCCTGTATCGAAGTGCAGCCACCGCGGCCGGCATGCGATCCCGCGAGCCTCGGATCAGCAGCCGAGTACCATAGCCACTAGACCACTGTGTCGGGGCCAAAAAGAGCAGAGCGTTCGCTCTTGCGTTGCGTCTGATGGATTCACTGCCGTTTCACAGTGGCGAAGGCTATTGCGTTCCACTCGTAAAAGCGAAGCTAAAACGTCCGTTATTTATTTGTTTATTAATTAATTAATTGATTTATTGTTGTTTATGTGTCCTGGTAAGTAGCTATGTTACTAGTTTCTTGCTATATTGCACGACACTAGCCGACCAGGATAAATAGACGGACAACTCCGCCTTTGAAGGACCGCTAGAAAGGGCACTCCTAAGGACGCACCCGTCGAGGCCTCTGGATTTAGGCAAAAGACGACAAAAGAAGTGAACGTGGCTTCGTGCTTTCGCTCACGTCGTTCAGCTTCAGAGCGAGGGCAGAGTCCTTTCGCTACGCGCTTTGCGCAAGCACACAAGAGGCGAAGGAGCAGAACATCGAAGCACCCTAGCACACAGTGGTTCGTCAAGCATTCTTTTGCTCAGGGCTAGGTCACAGGTTCAATATGCGGCCGTGGGAGCCATATATTATGGTGACGAAAAGCAAAAACGATAGCGCACTTAAGCTCGCGTGCGAAGGCTTGTTATCGCAAGCTGCACTACCGGGTACTTGCACTGACGCACCAGCAACACTGTCAACTCGAGATGAAGCCGTAATTATACGATCTCACTGATGAATTTTCGGAAGGCTGAGTTGCATCGTTCGAACGATCTACTTGGCAAGCTTATGACTTAATTGCGTAAGTTACTGACTTGGCGGAATGATAAAAGCCAATGTAGCACAGAACTTCAAACTAGCATAATAAGAAAGAAAGAAAGAAAGAAAGAAAGAAAGAAAGAAAGAAAGAAAGAAAGAAAGAAAAAAGAGTGAGTGAGTGAGTGAGTGAGTGAGTGAGTGAGTGAGTGAGTGAGTGAGTGAGTGAGTGAGTGAGTGAGTGAGTGAGTGAGTGAGTGAGGGAAACGCTGTCGCTTTAACCGCTCCATCCTTTCTGGTATTTTAATTCCTCGGTTAATTTTCGCTGCGTTCCTACATTTCAAAAAATGGGCGCTCCACTTTCTAGACCAGCATTATTTTTCTGTTCTCACACTCCGCACTGCCATAGCGTCCTTCTGAGACTGAACGTATATCGACAGTATAGGAAAGGGAGGTGTGAAAGAAAAAATGCAGGAGAAAGAAGAAAATGATCTATAGTCTTACAAGAAAGCGCCGTAGCTGGAGTTCTTTCAGCTGCGCCGAGCTGACCCTGCGCCCTGTGCAGGCCCGCAGGCGTCGCGCTAACCACATCTATACCAAACGGCCGAAGAAAGGTTTCCCCGAGTCTCCGTCGGTCGCCACCCCGGGAGCGAATGAGGCGTGCGCCGCCCCGCAAACGAGAACCACTCGATGCGAAGAACAAGGGGCCTCTTATCCGGCATCTCGGCCAATCCGTCTCTGCGGTTTCGCGCCGCCGTCACGGCGAGAGAAATGTCGACGGCAGCTCCTGTCGTGCTCCACTTTCGGCTCACGCCCCTCGCACGGTCGCGTCGTGGGCGCTGCTTGGGCCGCACACGCGCGTCCTGTCAGCGGAGCGAATTCGAGCACAGCCACGCATGCGCACACACTATAATGACAACGGTAAGAATGTTCGCCTTCTGCAGAAAACAAAACAAGGGGCACAAATCCGCAATCCTACGTGCTGCCGGTATATGCTATAATCAATGCGAAACCATTTTCCAAGTTCCGGTTATTTCGTTTTCTTTCTCTTTTCGCGGCGAAAGTGCCCGCGCGGCCAGGCTGGCAGCCACTTTTAATGGCTGCTTCGTGAGTCATTATGATTACGCCAGGCGCAGGGGAGAGCGTCGTTAGACACCGAGACGACGCTCCATCCTGTCGGCGATGTGTTGCGCCGTGGTGCCGCCCGCCCTTTCCGCTTGGCCGCTCGCGCCGTTCAGCCAAGACGCCAGCGCTGTATAGACGCCGAGGGCGGCACCGACTGTCCGCCGAGCGGGGGAATTCCTTCCGCCGCCGGACCCTATGGGTGGACGTCCACACGAACCCACTTTGTTTGTCGTCCTTTCTCGTCACATTGCGACTGTACGCAAACTCCAAATGCGCGATTTATGTCTGTGATCGCAGCTGCGAATGCAAAACCGGTGTCGGTACGTAAAAGTTTAACCATCTACCACGTTTGCAGCAAAATTATGTGCATCCCTGCATTCCGTGAAAACAGGGCGAAAAATGCGAGCGCAGGGTGTTCATCACGTTGCGTTCTGGTTTGCTACCCTGCGCTGCACGAACGGTAAGAGGACAGTGTAACAACAGAAAGGGTGAAGCATCGTGGCCTACAGAATATGGCCACCCGAGGCGTTCGTATTTGCTATTTTCTTACGCTAGAGGACTCGAAAGTAGCTTTGCCGCGCTCCCCCTCCTTTGTTTAAAACGCTGTCGTCCTCATGCGCTCTTTATTCTCAGTCTCGCTACCTATGCCGAAGATAACATAACTTCGGCCACCGCCGTCCTTGGCAATGAAGCTCGCATCTCCGCAGCCATGCACGCACAATATACGGAGTCGTGTACGCGACAACCACTGATACATCGCGCAGCAATCACAGCGGAGACCGTGAGTGAGATTTTGAGCAGTGCCTAGACTCGTAGCGTATACTGTTGCCTGTGCATGTATTAAGCAGGTAATAGAAGGCGTTAGCAGTAAATGTAGTGGGAGGATACGCGACGTTGTGCGCATTTACAATGGGCTGTTCTCGAGATGAGAGCAGTTACATTCTGTGTTTGACTTCATGCGGCTAGCTGTTACCTGATGCTTTTTCGCGTGCTCTTACTTCAGTGTCACTATTGCACCGGAATTTGAAAGGGAACCTGCTTCACTTGTTCACGTACCTTGGCTATGCATGTTATGTGTAGTTGAGTTAAGTGCATATTTTAGGTAATTTCTTCCCTTAGGCCAAAAGTTGAGCTACTTTGTGAAGCTGAATCATGAAACAGGGTAAGGCGCGCAAACCGGCACAAAGTAAAACCAGACCACGCAAACGTGGCGTTTGTTTTGTCCGATTCTCTTCTCTTGCGTACGTGTCTGCGCGCCTTGCCTTCTTTCATGATGAATCCCTACCAAGCAGCTCAAATTTGCACGCCATGCATGCAGGAATTTTAGACGAACTATAAGGTTTGGACACTTTGGTGAGGCATTAATAGCTGTCCGCTTCAGACGAGGGCAAAAAATAAGGCGCATGAGACAGACGAACATCGACTTAGATCAGCGCTCGTGTCTCATACCGCTCCTCTGCGCCTTGTACGCTGAGGGCTTCGTTAAATGCACTATTTTCACCATGCAACAAATGTACTGCTAATACGCTGAGCGGCATCAGCGTTCGTGGAGCGTGTGCGTAGGCCTGCGCTCCTTCGTACCGGCCCTTCTGGTCCGCCGCAAGCTTTATTTACAGCGCATCCGAGTTCGAGACGAAGACATGCCAGACCCTGAATTCGAGCTGCGGCCGAGTGAGCCCGCAAGCGTGATGGTCTATAGTAACGAGGTGCAATTGGAGAAGAGTTGCATGCTATGAAAACATGCATAGGTCGCACTATGACAGATCAGCTTTCGAAGAAAATGGGCAGCATTAAATTCTCGCCGCTCTCTGGCACCGCTGGCAGCGCTATAGCCGAGAAGCGGGCTTGAGCGAGTGCTAGCCGCTCAAGAGCAAGATATTGGTTCTCTGCCCGGGCTGCAGCGATATTTCAAACACGCGTAAAACTACGACGTCTTAATCCGCGTGCGTTTCTTCTTTGTTCTGGGATGTCTTAAATTTTCATAAGAAAGCAATTCCTTACGAGAGAGAAGGAAGCAAAGACGGGGGCGCACCCGAGCGGTTATGCCTTCTTATTGAGCACGGACGTTAAATAATGATCGCAATACATGATTATTAAAGAAAAGTAAAACTGGAAGTTCGAGAGAGGGGTAAGGGGAAAAAAAGGGTGGTCATTTTGAATGCCTTTCTATACCTCGTTTCTCTTGCTCTCTGGTCCTTTATTTATGCGTCCGGTTGGCTCCCATTAATTTATTGATTTTTCTGTGGTGAAAAAAAAAAAGTAGGCGCAAAGTTGCAAAAACGGGAAGCAAAGGTAGAGAGCATAAAGGAGGAAGAAGGCACGACACCGTTACCGGTAGCTTCTGCGAGAAATCCGCCAGGGGTGTATATATTCATCGCAAATTTAGATATATGAGCATTTTTATCGCTCCTGTAATAAAATTAAAATGCGTATCTATATTTATGCGATAGGAAAGTACGGCCGCGCAGCGAGACCGAACCGGCATTAAAACATTTAGGAAGACGCCGGAAGCCCGAGCTAAAGAGGAAAAATCGATGCGCGAAAGGTAATAATGGTGAAGCGTAAAAAACTGAGAGTCAAGCTTACAGATGGCAGTCAGTGGAGAGAAAGTACGAAATAACGAAACACGCACTCGCATCGTATCCAAAGAACGTCCTTAATTCCCGCACTTTCTCTCTGCCCACGCGTTCGTGTAGTGTGTCTCTTTCTCTTTTCCTCCCTCGGCGCTCGGTGAATATAGTGCGTTGTTTGTGCGATGATTACTTTTAGCGGCGATTATGAGTTTTGAGGGGGAAAAAAAATGTCTGCGAGCCGCCCGTACGTGACACGATAGCCACGGACGTTACGGTCAAATAATAACTGCCCGTGCTACGGAACAGGCAAGGGGAAACGAAATTAAGACCGCCAAGACACATGCGTTTTCTTCTGATTCGCGAAAGATGGGCACGACGCGAAGCGAGGAAGTTGGGGACTGTTCAAATTGCCCACGTACAAATGTGCGGCATCGTCTTTCGTCCGTCGTCTTGCCTTTTGCTTTAGCCACGATATATACAAATCGTTCGCGTCTGCGCATTTAGCGGATGTATAAGCTGCGCCTACGTAACAAAGCAGCATTATGCATCTCGATATGTGGTGTATGGTTTTCGAGAGACTCTGCATCACTTTTATTTATTTTTTTAATTTTTTTTTTGCCTTCCCGTACTGTTTACATCGACGCTTGCATCTGCAGTGTACCACAGACGAGTTTGTGTATAGTTCTAGGAATATAATGGACAAGTGGAGAGAGCGAACGTGACCACTGTTGACTGAGCAACTGAAACAGAAAGAACCTCGCTCTTGCTTGTTTGTTTTCTCGTCTTGCCGCTCTCCGCCGTTTCCGTGTTCAGTACTGCTTTTAACACCGCCCGCGATATATAACTTACAGAGGCCATGGACGGTGTGAGGTCCGGTATGAATGCCGGCCATAGGCCTTGAACGAGAGTGACAGCCTTAAAAAAAAAAGAAAAAGAAAAGGAAAACCCAGCAGATGCCACACTTTGTGGTAATCAATGTCTTGCGAAGCAATCGGCGTGGAATGTGCCTGTGCCGAACTATTTGGCATTGAACTATTGTTACGAGTGGGATCAACGCCTGTGTGCCAATTTACCACAAGTACCGTCACCGCAACTGCTGGTTGGGTTATTTACAATATGCATACCGCGTGCGAAGAGCGGCCGTGGAGGAGCGGTAGCGGGTATCTTGTCACCTCGGTGCTCCAGGATGGATTCCTATCGCCCTTACGTTTGATAGGCTGGCACTTGTCTCCATATTTCCGCTTCTTATGTCTACATTTCAATAGTAAGCTACTATAAACGATCCATCTTCCCCTTATTTAACCAACGCAAACTGTGGTCTCGTGAAGTTTTCAATGCCCATTTATTTTTGGTTCCCTTTTGACTAACACCAGCTGCAATGTTAAGACTCAAACACCTGTGGCGCATACCCGTATAACTTGGGCCGACCACTGCGGCTATGATCCACACGTGAACGTGTCATCGTTAGACGTTGAGCGCATGACGAATATATTATTTTAGTGATGTCTAGATCAATCATTCGTGCTCTTAATTTATTGATACCCTTTCATTCCAATTTTGGTATGCACCAAGTAAATGAGACGACCAGGAGAACTCCGAGACGTGGGCAGATAGATAGATAGATAGATAGATAGATAGATAGATAGATAGATAGATAGATAGATAGATAGATAGATAGATAGATAGATAGATAGATAGATAGATAGATAGATAGATAGATAGATACGGTCAATGCTGCTCAAGTTCGTCAAGCAGTGCTTCGCATTTAAAACGCCGGCTTACTTAGATTTAAATGCACGACAATGAGCACCAGGTTGTCAAAATTACTTCGGAGTAACCCTCCACGGCGTGCCCCGTATAGCAAAACTGAATTTAATTTTATGTATACTGCATATGTATGAGGAAACATTTGCTGCATTTCACAGGCCATAGTTCGAGTACGGGCCTTATATTTCGAGACTCGCCATGAAACAGTTCCTTGCGCAATAATGACGCGAAATTAACGCGTGGTGGTGATGCTCTTGCTAATTTAATGATGAAATGGAAAGGAAAGAATTGCTTCCCTTGCACGTAACAAGAAAGAAAGAAAGAAAGAATAAGGAAGAAAGTAAATGCCCGTTCAGACAAGACACAGAAAATATGGCTCTTTATAGTAGTTCGCTCGTGTGATGCGCGCTCTGACTTACTTTCAACGGATGTGCTTGTGCAAATGACAACAGCTCTCCCCTTGTGCGGCAGAATGCAAAAGCAATGACCGCGACTTCCCGCACATGAGATACCAGTGCATTTTCAAAACTCGTGTATTGCCGGATGTCGATTTCAACGCGACACCTTAAATGAAAGTGTATTTTTTTCTCGTTTTGCTTCGTCACACATTACACATTCATGGTTATCCATATGCAACTGCCTTTTGTTTCTTACAACACAGCTTGCTGGCTTAGTTGGTATTTACTTAAGGACATGATGAAGCCACCACTAGAAGAACATACACACAAAAGGTAGAAACACAGCAACAGGACAGCAACATGTCCTTGTTTCTCACAGCCGTTCTTCGTCGCCTGGCGTTCTCGATCACGTCGTATAAAAAGAAAGCTTGTGATAATGTTTCTATGTTTTTAACGCAATTTTTATTGACCTATCTGTTTTATAAAGCTCATGCGTAAGTTCAAGGTTACGCTGCGAAGTCTCACAACATTGCCGCTGACCAGAAGGCAAAGAGCCCTCCTAATCCAGCTTTCCCATCCATTATACTTCCAACCTCAACCTCAAATCACGCCCGTAGGAATTAAAATTTTCTTCGGCAGGGCACACGCACTCTTATGTAGCTGCTCCCCCCCTCCCCCCCCCCCCTTTTTTTTTTCATCTTACTATGCCGGAGGAAGTTGTGTTTAAGAGGCTTAGGGTCAGGGTGGCCCTTAGTCGACTGTCATCCCTAATATTGAACTCGGTAGTACTTACCAGGTGGACTCTACTTTTCCATGCCGCACCGTTCCAGCGGTTGAGGCAGATGAATACAGCTTAATGTAGACATGTGCAGGCTTTCAATGGAAACGCTTCCCTTACCCTTACTGCAAGTTGGCTTCCGCTACTGTGCCAGACCAGCTATGACTGTCGAACGCACGACAACAGATTCCGAAAAACACTGCTTCAATTCATACACCAACACAGACCATGTCGCTTACGATAGGTATACACACGCCAATCAATAAAAAAAGTCGTACAGAACCTCCACAGCATTTGTTTAGCATACGTATGCATTGGCGCGGCTACTAAGAGGGCTCTTCGGACATGGTCAGGAGGGCAACGACGTATTTGACGCGATGTGTGGCTCGATTCCCGTGCATACAGCGTCGAGTGATGCCTGACATGTGGTATCACGTTTAGTGTACGTCGCGTGTGCGACTTCAGTTTTTAAATTCCGAGTGCATACAAAATTTCTGAAGCCAAAAATGCATAAATCCCTCACTTCGAATTACATCTGCACGTTTCCTAACCTTAATGAACAAGATCGAACGCGATCGGGTACTCATCGGATCCGCCCAAACCCATTCGAACGCTCACAGGTCCTTTTCTGACTTATTGCAAGCGTTATCGGATCTTATCTGCATTATTCATGTTCATCCAATCACGGGCCCATATTGTTCGATCCTCATCGCACGTATACGAAACTTATCGTCCCTTATCCGACTTGTTTCAATCGCTATCTGGTCTGGCTTATCGAACTTTATCCGACCACACCGTGTGCAAATCTCTTTAGCCCATTTCGCCCCATAGTAAAACTTGTTGTCGGGCTAGTTGGTGCATCGTAAAAAGTGAAAAGACCGGCCAAGTGCTCTAAAAGAGCTTTTGTGCAGGCGAGCTGAAACGTCTGCAGAGTGAAATAATAAGATATTAAAATGAGCAGCGACATGCAACTGTACAGATTAGCCTATGTAATTATAAAATGCAAAAAAAAAAAGGAACCCTAGATCAGTTTTTTTGCCGTTAAAGCGCGTTAGCTGGGCATGCGTTCAGATGTATTGTTAGCGAGCGTGACACATGGTTAAAGCAGGTTAGCCGACTTTTGCTTGGCCACTTGAAAGCCCTTGATATGCGCGAATCCTTTCAGTGACGAAAAATTCAACAGATGTGATTACGTTTTAAAAAAAAAGCAAAAAGAAAGAGGGCACTTGTTTTCGGCTGACGTTAAAGATTTATTAAGTGCAAAGCATTTCATGGCGAACTTGAGCGACTTTGACGTATCTATCTATCTATCTATCTATCTATCTATCTATCTATCTATCTATCTATCTATCTATCTATCTATCTATCTATCTATCTATCTATCTATCTATCTATCTATATCTTCTCGGTGCTCTCCTTGTTGTCTCGCTCATCCGATGTACAACAAAATTTGAATGGTACTGTACGAATGTATGGCGATCATGAATTACTGATCTTTATATCACTAACATTATATACTCGTGATGTACGTCACGATTAATGGTACCGCATCACGTATCGCTCATACCCGTTGCTCGGTCCGTGGTATTCGGGTATGTGCCACAGGCGTTTGAATATTGTGCAGTCCTTGTCAATCTCGGGCCAACTAAAATAGGCATTTAAGAAAAGCTTACCGCTTGTCGTAGCACGGGGTTGAAATGTAGACATAGCAAGTACACAGACACACACAAACACTGTAATCTCCGAACACAACCTCCACGCCCGCGCCCATGAAATGCTAAGCAAGCACACCACTGGGCTACGGCGGCTCCATCCGCGCGGGAAATATCAAAAATAAACCTGATGCACCAGTAGTTGTGGTGATGGTGTTTGTGTGACGTCAATTGCGCTTTGAATGCGTGTTAAGCGACTTCATTGTGTGTAATGAACGATATATACTCTACTAGCACTCGGCATGCTTTTGCCCAACATTGCGCGATCCCGTAGGAACACATCAACGAACGACGCTCATGATACGCACATCAGCGCACTGTATAGCCTGCCCTTCTCTTCGACAAAGCCGATGGCTGTGTCGTGCGATAACGTGAGTACAAACATTACCTGCTACCATGATCTACTCAGTCGCCACGGTGCTGTTGAGCTCCCTGGTTAACCTATCTTTAGCATACACCTAGTCATGGACTTTGCACAAAGACGTTCATCCTGTTGGTAACGCCCCGCCACGGTGGTCCAGTGGCTAAGGTACTCGGCTGCTGATCCGAGGGTCGCGGGATCAAATCCCGGCCGCGGCGGCTGCATTTCGATGGAGGCGAAATGTTGAGGCCCGTGTGCTGTGCGATGTCAGTGCACGCTAAAGAACCCCAGGTGGTCGAAATTTCCGGAGCCCTCCACTACGGCGTCTCTCATAATCAGAACTGGTTTTGGGACGTTAAACCCCACAAATCAATCAATCAATCAATCCTGTTGGTAACGCTTCGTTGAATGCTGCATACACGATTCGACACAGACAATTTCCTCCCTGAGCGCTTCGCATGACACCGATTCGCACTGTGCGTGGGATTTGCAGGTTTGTTTTTTTTTTTTTACTCTGTACCCCATGCTAATTTGTTTCAGTCCGTGCGCGAATTTATTGAGCTTAACGGTGCTATCGTGTTTCAGAACGCAGCGGGGATTTCTGTAGGCAGTTTTATGTCCCTCCTTGAACTCTACCTTCGCTCCACACTGCCACAGTTATGTGTTCTGGAACATTCTTCTTTGTCATGCCGTGTAGGTTAGCAGCGCACACACACACACACACACACACACACACACACACACACACATATATATATATATATATATATATATATATATATATATATATATATATATATATATATATATATATATATATATATATATATATATATATATAGAAAAATTCGCTTTTCAGAATTTCTGCTGTCTCGCCAGCAGAACCACTGCGTGCTTGGACACTTCGAATGGTATGTTTCTTTACGGCGATAAAAAAAAAAGCAGAACAGCGATGAACGACGCTAGACAGTATCCCTAAGTTCCTCTGACAGGAAACAGGAAATGCAGGAAGCAAGATTTCATACAACGTAAACATCGCCATCCTCATGTTTCGGTATTCCAACGCCCACCTGGTCAAAAACGAAGCAAGAACGCATGATACGGTGTGACGCAAAAAAAAAAAAAAACAGGAAAAAAAAACATGAGGCATATTGTATAGTGGGTTAAGGTGTGCGCATATTCTTGAAGTGGTGCTAGATTTGAAACTCTGTATCGCTAACTTGATGCCTGCTGTACGCTGCGTTCCGCGCATCATAGATTCGTTGTGGTTAACGGGGGACACGTTGCCAGCGAAGCCGGCCACGGCGCTCTCTCGCCGCGTCGGTGCGGCCGCTGTCCGAGCGGGAGGAGAACGCGGCCCCGACAGTCTCTCAGCGGGAGTTGCACGTGTGTGGTCTTGGCGCCACCTGGCATCCCGCGCCTCTCATCCAATCAGTGTCGTCCTCGCGCATTAAAGGTGACAAAGGGGAGTCAGGGGCGACCCCCGGAGGTGCCGCGCGCGTACACATGCAGCCAAGGCGACCATTTTGTTTGAGGAACGCCCTATAGCGATCCCATAAATCTTCGGCATTCGTGTGGACGGTGATTTATGATTCGTCCATGCAGCGGACGTCGAAGGAAACACGAGTTCTTCAAGTGACGCGTCTTTGTTTGTGCCGTCTGCCTCCGCGCCTGGTAGCTATTCTCTCTCTTTTTTTTATTTTCGTTATTTTGCCTTCTTGGTCTTTGTATACCGCGAACCAAAAGAGTCCCACGTAAGTTTTCAAGGCGCTTCTGTGTAAAGCATTTTTTTTTTTTTTTGTCGTTGTAGTTGTGCGGGGTTACGAGGGGCCATTTCTCAAACCTTGGTCTGATCCACTATGCACTGTTCGAGCTACGCTGTCCCTCAGCTTCTTTAAGGGATAAAAAAAAAAGAAAAACAGAAAGCTAATGCGCACTGTACCAACTCGGTGGTACTAACAGTTCGTAGCTGACTGAAAAGAGTGCAGCTTATGGTGACATTCTTGTCATGGAGGCCCTGGTTGACCTGAAACGCCACCATTTTCTTACTTCGCTGTCGTGGTTTGCTTATTTTTCGGTACGTTCGTTGTGCTATCGAATGTGCTATCAGAATAATAAGACGTCGAAAGCAAGTTGAAGTGGCCGCACCCATATTCATACGATTTGAGGTGCCGTTTGCGCAAGTTGTTCTACTCGTTGCACGAAGCGTGTTTTCTTTTATTGTGAACTGAGAAGAGCCTGAAATGAATTCTTTTTTAAAGTTAAGCAGCGCTCACAAAATTTAGAATGAGGGGCATTAAATTTACTTTTAATTTTCTGCGAGTGTATAATCGAGCTCTCTTGTTTAAGCTAATAAGTGTAAAAAAATTCATCATGCATTCTAATCATTTACATTAAAATACGTTCCTTTCTTTTGAGAATCGCGCACGTGTAAGCGTACAACTTACACGCATTAATTTTTATTGATCATTATCTTTTTTTTTATTGTTGGAAAGTTTTAAGTGAGTCTGTTAGTTTCGCACACGTATATCCATGTAAGTACGCACGCGAAAAGTTCTAAACAGAAGGGAACACATGTAGTGTGTTGGTCCCTTCTGCTTATCCTGCTGACGGTTGGGAATTCTTATTCTGTGGGTACCTCGAAAATTGCAGTTGCTCCTTTCATGGGTCTTCATTCCGAGGTATTCGATGTTTGTTCCTTATAGCCTGCATATCTCGGAACAATTACGAAGTTCTACGTCGCGAAGCCTCAGTACGGGCTTGCAAAGGACACCATAATGGGTTACATCGGCATAACCTCGAACGTTTGATGGTTTCATAACATATACAACTAAGTGTAGGTACTACAGCTGTTTTCTTTACATTCAACCCCCTTTGAAAACAGACCACTGTAGTGGGGATCTAAGCCTCGACCACAAGCTCAGCAGCAGAACGCTATAGCCACTCTACGCTACCATGGCGGGTATCTTAAAGGTTCCAGAGATGTATCGGGTTTAGAATAAAAGTTCAATAAACTGAGTCACTGAATCAATTTAGGACGGTGATGCTTTTCTCGAAGCCCTGATTTTTTTTTTATTTGGGAAAGAAAATGACGGCCAAGGTTCGACTTTTTTTTTTTTTTTTACAGACAAAGTGATGTCATTATGTGACACGTTGGTGTGACAGGGAACACATCAGCAGCTGAGGTGTCAAATAAAGAATAAACTCTTGATTGGGCGAACGTGCTCCCAGCAAAGCGAGTAGCATAGCGGCGAGCACAGTCCTCTGTCGTTGACAGTCTACTTTTTCGGTGTAGACTTAGGCTTTTATACGTGTGCCGTACTACAATTCAGCGGGATCGCTGGTTCCAGAATTCACTCAACCATTCGCGTCGTGCACACAATCTTAATAGAACGTTCGAAAACGTTCGAGAAGGTTCCGACACATTTACGCATGGCATTCATGCGCCTAAAAATAACGTTTGTAGTATTTTTAGCCAATGAAACTCAGTCACAATGAGAAAGAAAGATCAGCAATACTCGTGTAAATACGCCAGTCACCTCAGCGATACTAAATTCGAATTTGTGTCGCTGCGCATTTAGCATAAGGTCTGAAGAATGAGTCTGAATTCAGTCTTTCACGCTATTGTAATGATCCAGCGCTGTTGGTGCCGGAAAAACAAATCAAGTAGACCAGAGAAAACGCTTCACAAACCGTTACGTCTGAGTCAGGTACGGGAACACCGCGAGGCGGCAATTCCACCCCTATTTCGTTTTTGTCCCTACATAGGCACATTACCAAGGCCCTCTCACAATAAAATGTGTTTTTTTTTTATTTTGGTATAGTGAAAGCGACATTCACTAATGCAATCCAAGCAACCTTTATCTACAGTGTCCCTTTAATTTTGACGGTGAATACACGTACATGACCTAAAAACAAACAAACAGAAGAAAGAAAACTTCAATATTCGGGACATCATGTATTAATTGCGTCGGTCAGGTGATGTCATGTGGAATCTTTTCGTTTTAAGCTTTTGGTACCTTCTATCCGCCTTGGTAGCTAAGCGGCTGAAATGTCACCCTGCTACCTCGAGGCCACGGGTTCATTTTCTGGCCAGGGCGGCCGTAGATCGACGAAGGCGAAATGTAGAAAGGCCATGTACTTAGATGCATACGTCAAAAGAACTTCACCCGGTAAAGGCAATTGTTTCATTGGGTCCCCCCCTATAGCGTGCCTCCTAATCATTCTCTTGGCACGTAATATCCCAGACTTTTTTCGTGTTACCTCTTGTTCGGCTAACCAGCCTGCGCTTGAGCTGCTTCTTCAGCAGGCACGGGGCTGTTGGGGCTGTTACGCGGCCTTTCACTATACCGCTTTCCCACATGACAGCCACCGTTCGTAGCCGTGGGCAGACTTCTTTGACAAGGATTCCTACGTGAACATGCAAAGCCTTTGCGCAACATGAACCAAAGTGCAGCAGTCACAGTCGCCTGCAGTGAAGGTTTTGTTTTGTTTTAAGTCATCTACGTGCCTGTCACCTATGCTTGAAAGTCGCAGGGCTATGGTGTCTGAACGTGTGCGTGTTGCTCCTCGGCTGGGAGAGAATTCGCAGGGGTAGCAGGTGGTGAAGGGGAATAGAATAGGCGTACAAAAAAGTAAATATTGCAATGACATGTTCAGATGTGTAAAAATGAAGTTATTGGCTTGGAACAAACATAAACACTTTCTAGAATCGTCTGTTCAACTGAAGGAACGTTCGTAAAGTAAACAAAAATAGACATCTGAATTCCATGCTCAAATGCAATGTTTGTGTAGTTTTTAGGTGCAGAGGCCTCATGTGTTTTTTTTTTTCTTTTTATGATGGGAACCAACTGCTATAAGCGTAAACAGGATAATGTTGATAACAATAGCGCCTCAGAACTTGTCTTGATGTCTAATTGTTTAATGATTATTTTTCATGTCGCATTGAGATACCTGCGAGCATTCCAAGTCCATCCCCAATCATCCACTCGTCTATGCTTAAAGATGGCAGAAACACAGGGAACCCGCATGAAAACGTGACAGATTGTTAAAACTCCGTTGTATACCCCTAAAAGTGCGCATGTAAAAAAATTTGGCTCACGTGTTTACGTTAGCATTGTCCTTGCACCTTCGTAAACCATGTTAGAGTAGTGTTACGGAGACTGCGTAGGCTACGTCGTCTTAATATCCTACGCTCATACAACGTGCGAGGAAGTTTCGTACGACAGAAAAGCACAAGCATGAAATAGAATGTGACCTTGCAGTTCGGCGCCAGCACTCGGCGGAGTAATAGATTTTGACAGCTGTGTACTATGGAACAGTTAGTTATCTGTGAATAAAGAAGAACCATTCTCTATTTAAAACGACCAAACACTTAATACATACAGACGGCTTTTAGAACTTTTCAGGTGCGCGGCCCGCAAGGAGAATATAGCTTTCACATCCATGCATAGCGTCACACTATACTTTACCGACCAAGTGGTTCCCGCTTAAATGAAAAACTATCGCCTTCGTTTTTGTTACCTGATGTCCACTAAATGAATGCAGATTGAATTGCCTCGCAACAATACTTTGGCAGTGTAAGCTAGTTCGGTAGTGTCCCTTTAACATTACTGCTAATCTTTCAGTCGGTCAGAATGTTGTAGCCGACGTTTCTGAAGCCCGCAGTGCCTGCATCTGTTTCATGGGTGTTAGGTTAGTAGCATTCATTTATTTTTCTTTATTGCGAAATGGGCTTGCCATAAAGGCATGTGTTATCGGTCAGCACAAACAAGCAGTATCACAGATATCCAAGAAAGAGCTTCCCGTACACAGTCGCTTCTTCTTATGTACGCCGAAGCGCCCTGGGATTTCATATAAACAATCTTTAGTTGAGAAATTAAGGGCATAATAATTAATATCGATTTATGGTGTTTTACGTCCCAAAACCGCGACATTATTATGAGAGACGCCGTAGTGGAGAGCTCCAGAAATTTCGACCACCTGGGGTTCTTCAACGTTCGCAGACATCCCACACTGCACGGACCTCAGCAACATTTCGTTTCCAACGAAATACGGCCGCCGCGGAGAAATTTGAAACACGTGGCTTTTGAAAGTAATTTTTGTTTTCTTATGTGGTTTCTCTTCGAACGAGGACTATGTACCTTTCAGTGGCCAATGGACCTTTTAGTGGAAATAATGTTCGTAGATGTTTTCGAAATCCACGAGTTTGAGGCGGCGTGGAAATCGATGCTACCGGTCCTAGCAAGCAGTCAGACGACGGCGCGGTATGCGGCTGCGGGGGCGACGGCGCGACGCGGCGACGTCGCGTGACTGCTGGCATGCGGATCGTCTGATTCTGGAACGGCTTTCCGTTGCAGCCGTTCACACGGGACATCGTGGGAACGCTGAGTCCGCGAATAAAGGAGCTCGCGATGGAGAAACCGCGCTTGATCAGCGCTCGTCCTGCGTCCGCCTGGAAACAACGGACAGCGCATTCTGTAGAAAGCGAAAGAAGGCAAGCAAGCGAGAGGGAAGAGCAGTAGCAGTAGCGGGAGCAGCAGAAACAACCATTTATCTTCTGTCTCGGCAGCGATAGCAATGCATACCGACAGGGAATCACATATCTTGGCTCTTATTACAATTCGTCATGGATTCCCGGCGACGAATGGCTCTCTTTATTTAATCAGCGCCAAGGGTGGCTGCAGTTTCGGGATGCATAACGAAGATGGAATCGAGCTCTAATCGGCGGCTGGATCCGTCGGAAGGCAGCAGGGCACGCGACCCCCGTCGTCCCCACACTTCATCTCCGAGAGGCCGCCGGAGGCGCCGCGTTCGGCACGGGCTTCGTCGCCGCCTACTTGGGCACCGCGGCTGCAACGTGACTCTTCTTCGCTAGGCGTCTCCGGCGGCTACCACCGCTGTGCTTCGAGTCCCATTAGCGGAGCAGCCGACAAAGATGGTTCGAGCAAAATAGCCTGTTGGCAATGGTGATTCCTTTCACGCGTTTGCGCTTCCCGACACATGCTTGCGAAAATTTCCAGCCTGGAACGCGTGGCTGTATACAGACACGACATAAATCAACTTTCGTGAGTCATTAAAGCGAAATCACAGGGAGTTACGGAACGAAATGGCAGCAAGGACGTGCGGGCGAAATTTCCCGTCAGTGCGCGAATGTAGCAGTAATGTTTAATAGGCTGCTGACATCCCTGAGAATGAACACTGGCGTCGCTGCGATGTGACGTCATCGCTGGAACTAGTCTGCTCCGTCACCTGCCAGGCGCTGTGCCGTGACCCCACGAAAAGGGCAGAAAGTAGCATGTATTTGTTGCCTCTTTGAAACCCAGTATAAATGCGTATACTATTCAGCGACACGATGGTTATTAATTTTCAGTTCCGCGAGGAAACTCTCCCAAGGAAGAAGTTACAAGTTTTCACGCGCCATTGAAAATGAACCGATCTGAAGAAAGTTGCTGTATTCACTTTTCATTGCATGTTCCAAAAATCGGTGCTAGGAAAATATTTCTGCTCAACGGCTACAACTTCACAACACAATTGGTTAGACTAACACTTCGCAACGGCCTTCCCGAAGTATATTACAAATAAGTTAGCGAATTGTCGGTATTAACTATACATTGCGCTTTATCGCACACCTGGCTTCCCTGGGCACGCATTCTGCCGATTTCACCAACGGAGCATAGCCGCTTGGCCACAAAGTCTGACGCAACAGCTGGGGCGATATTCTCGGGCGAGCACTGTTCTGCGAGACTCGACATTCCACGCGCTTTGTAGATTGCGCACATGCAGCGGGCTCGCCGAACCGACGGAAAAGCTGTCTGCAGACACGTGGGCGAGTCCCACGCAAAGAAAACTTGTGGAAGCCAAACCGCCGAGCCTCCTTAAGGGACCGCCCAACAATAATGCAACTTAATAATGTAATTATGAGCTTTTACGTGGTACAAAAACCACGATGTGATTATGAGGTATGCAGTATACAAAGGGGGACCTAAGGTTTATCTTGAGCGCTTGGGATTCCTTAAAGAACAACTAAATCGAGTCCATGGGTGTCCTTGCATATCGTAGCCGCCGAAGTGCAGCAGCCGTTCCAGGAAATCAAAACCACATCCTCACGCCTAGTAGCGCAACACAACAACGGAACGTGGTCACTCCTTTCTAAGCGCGCGTGATGGAGCATGATTATGGAGGACGGTTGTACACACAGATACGTCATTATTTTTAACGAGAAACATATCTCCGGCTGTTTTCGTCATTCATATGAAGCTTGAGGTCAGCAAAACGCCAACACGAACACCGCGCTACGCAATGCGACGAAGCGAGCGTGTGTTTTCTGGCGTGACGTCGAGAGAGTCAAAACGTACGTTACTGCCATGACGTCATCCAGCTCTCGCGCCAGGCAGCCCCACCATAACTTCTCAGGGCTAACATACTCGAACGCCAAGTTCCTTCCTATAGATGCAGGTTTCGTGCAGGCTTCATTAGGTTGATTGAGCTATATTGTATTGTCCTGCGAGGGTAAATCTACGAGTATGTTTGAGCATTCTTGAACGTATGATCAGCGTTAAGAATGTGCGTGCAGGACAAGCTTACTTCGGACTGTTTCACAGAGTAGTACGGCACAAGTTCGTCGCGCATTGACCGGTATGCGATCAACCGGGCCCTCCGCTCACGCACCACACAGAGGAAACATAACGTCTTCCAAAGGTATACGATCGGGCCCATATTCTATTTATTCTATTATTTGCCATATCTTTTTGGTCTCGCTTCACAGGCGCGTGCCGTGCTGCGTTGTCATTGCGTAACTCTCCCGTTCATCCACTACAAGCTTGTCAAGATAACGTGATCACATTAACGTCGCTAAATGAAAAGTGAAAAACGAGGCAAGTGCAGTAAAATTGTAGCAAGATTCGGTCTCTTCGCTCAAAGTTCGCGGCACTCGATACATGCACAAATGAGGGACGAAACTCGACACACAATACGACAGAACCTAACTCCCACGTATACCGGACATGCACGTACACGGCTAACACGTGCGTTGGATTTTCGCTACAGTGTTCGCATAAATCGCGGCACTGGCGAATAGAGGATTCCCCAAGGCGATGCCTTGTTTGTTCGGTGTCGCTCGCTAGAGGCCCGCGCTGTCCATTTCAATAGACACCCTACCCTGCGCAAGCTGCCGCCTCCAGGCGCGCGTAGAAATAAAGTTCCACAGGTGTTCCCGCTCGAGCAAACAGCTGCGACTGCGGTCCCTGATATAAGAAGCGGCCACCGGAAAAAGGTTGAAATTAAATATAGGCTCCTCAAGCCTTATGGACAATTCCGACACCCGCACATGTGGGCAGTGGGAGCGTGGTTAATGCGTTGGAAATGCGCGGAGGCTCCTTTTTCTTTCTTTCCTTTTTTTCCCCTCCCTTTTGGAGGCGCATGTGATTCGGAAAGCTATCGCCCTCGGACGCCCATAAACAAGCCGTCGGTTAATGCGAACGTGAGCGATCGTGGCGGTGTGTGTTCCCAGAACGGCCACGCGCGGTAACGTGTAGACAACCGAATCAAACAGAGACCCCAGCGCGCCTCAGCACGCGAACGGCTGGCGATTCATTCAGGAGTTAGTGGGGCCATCTAGCGGCGAGCTCACAAACCCGATGCGAGGTTTCTTTCGCTCGCGCATCTTGTGCGGCGGGTTGCTCGACGTACAGGCCATCAAAGAACGCGCGCACACACACACACACACACACATGCACCACGCTAACTAGTGTAAACGTTGTGTAGCTGTGAATTGTTCGTTATTCAATTACTTATTTTCATTGCGAGGGTCAGTAATGTCCGCCCCGTCGAGTAGCTTGGGCTATATGCCCAAGCTACTCATATATATATATATATATATATATATATATATATATATATATATATATATATATATATATATATATATATATATATATATATATATATAGGACTGTATATGCAAAAATAGCTTGAGTTGCCGCTAGTTTATAACAGAATTGACGATGCGCCTCTTAGAGAACGACGGTTTATTAAGTCAACGTTTCGGTCGGAGCCCGACCTTTTTCAAGACATGATTTGTCTTGAAGACGTGATTTGTCTTGAAAAAGGTCGGGCTCCGACCGAAACGTTGACTTAATAAACCGTCGTTCTCTAAGAGGGGCGCATCGTCAATTCTGTTATATATATATATATATATATATATATATATATATATATATATATATATATATATATATATATATATATATATATATACCAGAGATGCAGCTCGTCGGTTGAACGTCGTCAAAAGGTGAATGCCTCGCTGTGTCGTTTCAATTCATTCGCATCATGGCTAATATAGCGAGGCACAACAGGAACATTTGTTTTCCTAGTTTATAGCGATGGTGCGGCATCGTGAATATAATGCTGTAGAACTGGCATCGAACGTGACGCAAATTTTCAAAACGTGCGTATATTTCTTCACGTTTTGACCATATATATAAAAATGAGAACAATAAGATGTGAACCGGACTCAGTTAAGGCGTCCTTTTCTTACAACGACTCATGAATGGAACACATTGCTACAGGACATTGTTAGAATTACGTACTACCTCAGATAGCGTACTTCCCTTCTTGTACCCCCCCCCCTCCTCTTTTGATGACTACTTTGTGCATTTATTTTTCAGTGCATAAAGATCCGCTATTAAAGCATGCTTGTCCAAGGGTGGAAATATGTGCATTATTTATGTGTGGTCATTTCCATGCGTAGCTGCTGCCTGTACTTCATCTATGTGCACCTTTACTATGTACTCCTCCCCACCCACTCCTCTTTGCTGTAATGCCTTATGGCGCTGTTGGTAACGCGGTAAATAAATAAATAAATAAATAAATAAATAAATAAATATAAACTTAGAAAATGTGTGCAGCTTGCACTAGTCATTCAAGGCTGGGCTAACAGCGGAGCGTGTGCCCGACCTAGCCTCTTCTGGCTCCTGCAAGCTTGGCTAAGTCACGTGATTTGTCACGTGACTAGTTATATAGTTTTGGCGGGGACATGTCACGTAACTGCATGTTACAGGGTTTTGGAGGAACATGTCACTTGACTAGCTGTGACATCATGTTAGGTAATTTGGGTCACGTGTCCAAGTTCAAATTGGCTTGGCGGCAAATGTCACATTGTGACGTCTTCTTACGTGGTTTTGGCGGGAACATGTCACGTGACTAGCTCCTACGTCAGGTTACGTGACTTGAATCACATGACTGCATGTGACGTCATTTTAGGTGGTCACGCTACCTGTCAGAAAGCTGGCTATGCAAGCTCGGCTATGCAGGTAGTTGCTAGGTGACGTGGCTTGCTGTAACGTCATATTACATGACCTAAATCTCGTAAGCAACTGTGACATCATCTTACGCGGTCACAGAAGCTGTAACTAAGCTATGCTAAACGGGCGCGGCTATGCCAGGTCTTTGCTAGGCGACGTGAACTGGAGCGGAAATGTCTGACTGCAATGCCTCGAGTGTATCGGACGCGCGTACTAAGATCAGCGCGGATGCGCATCAGTGATGCGCAGTATGTTCTGCGCACGCAGTCGTGCCTTTATAAGCTGTGGCTCAATAAACGTTGGGAGAATTCTTGCACTGACCATCATGCTGTAAGCGTCGTCCCTATGTCCGCTGCGCTAGTCGTACACAGGATCGGCCCACAATTTTCTGTCGGTGAGAAACGGCATAATGAAAGGCTTGAGAGCTTCGCTGAAATATGTTGCAGATGCATGCAACTAGCTTAACTGTTGTTGGACATCTTCAGTAAAGACAAGCGACACATCAATAACTGACAACTAACACATCAGTAACTAACAGATGTGGAGCGGCGAGGGAAGTCGTGGGGTGGGAGGGACGACCATGCACGCCCGCAAAATTAACGTTATGCTTGACACGCCAGCAGAGGCAATGACAACAAAAAAAAAAAAAAAAGGTGATGTTTCACGAACACGTTCACGCCAACGTGGCGGTGGTGTCTTATCGGGAGACAAGTTTTGCTGGCATAACTTCTGTCAGGAGTAGCAACAATGACAACGAAATGTAGAAATAAAAAAGAGACAGTGAAGTCAATCGCACGTGCAGGAAACCTTTTGTGCGCCATTAACTTTTCGCTTGTAAATGACTGGGCGCCCCCATTTCACGTACTACATACTTCTTCGCTCGTATAGAGAGGACCCCGCCACGCGGGGCAGAGCTGAGTGCTTTTCAGGCGCGCTTGGTCATTATGACGCGACGAGTGTCATCAAGTGGCGGTGCTCAGCGCTCGAAGCAAGACAAATGCAGGTCCGAACACCTTAATGAGCACTGAATTCGAGAGCAGGCTAGACAGCGGCGCACCATTTGCTCGCTTTCTCGCTCGCTTAGGCCCCTTTTTCGACTCCACGCGAACTCTTTCTATTTGAAGTACGGATCCGCGCGAGCTAATCCGCCGTCTTAGCGTGGCACCGGCGACGATCTATTAAAGACAAATTAGCTTTCAGCGTGTTGCCATTGTCGGGCGTGTATTTTAATTCCGCACGAGACACACTCGGCGGCGAGAGCCTGGGGAGCCTGAAAGTTTAATGTCGAGTCGGATCATAAATCACGCCCGAAACTATTGCGCCCGCCGCGACAATCCCTGGCGCGCTCAGAAACTTACAGGTTTGGTTCATCCCGCACGATTATCGCGAAGCGCAGCCAATAATCGGGTCGCGCCGCGCTCTTGCGTGGAGTCGTGGGCGTAGCACTCGTTGAGTCCCCAGTCAAGGTGGAGGGCTCAACCTTGACTGGGGAGTCATATATATATATATATATATATATATATATATATATATATATATATATATATATATATATATATATATATATATATATATATATATATATATATATATATATATATGGCAGTCGCTGTATTCCTCACACATCTTTGCAATAGCAGTCTGACAGTGTATAAATAATCAATCGCCCCTGGCAAGACTCGGGAGTGAAAATTTCAGATTTGCACGAACATCTGACATTTTTTTCATCTGCTTGCTCGGTATACACACGCGGTTTTGTCGAATACAATTACACGCGAGTTTTGCTTCATCGACCTCCACGAAATTTGCGCTTAAGAAAAAGGAAATGGTTTACTTTGATCACTTAAGACGGCACAAAGGGACTGTTTCGTCCTTTTTGCTTCATCATCCATCTACGAACTGTATCAGCGACCCGATTTTTGGCGTGTCGGCGCCACCACGCCTGTCGAACATTCGTACAGACCGTTACAAACGCGCGAGACATCGCCCATGCGCGCAATCTCCGCCTACCGGCGACCTGAGCGGCACAACGCCCCCGCGCCGCCACGCGATGTGCGGGATCACTTTTTGCCGACGTGCGGTCGGGCCAACGTGAGGCCGCTCATTCCGAACACGTCTGCGTGAGCCTAATACCCGCGCCGCTTGCAATGACCAATCGGCTTTCATGGGACCTCGGCAAAAGCTCACTGCGACATCCGAGGAATCTTTGGGTGCTGATGCATGGCCAATGATCTATTGTCACGTATCAAAGTCGGCGACGCGCCCGTGGAAACGATTCGTATCGATACAGGAAGGCCGAGCGAGAGCAAAAGCCTTCGAAGTAACGCCCCGTCATTGCTTCGTGATCTGCGGAGATCACGAAACTTCCGAACGCATTGTCGTGTCTTCACTATTATGCACTATTAGCGAACACCGACTGACTTGGTATAAACTCGCTGGAACCCATTACGGTCGAGCATTGTCCTCCGGCAGACGGTGTGGCGTCGGAACACACACCGCCTGTTCACCGCTTCTCTGAGATGATGGATCCCAGAGCTATGGGAATGCACTCGAAGCGTGCCCGGATGAAGGTCCGAAGCGCAAATAGCGCAAATAACCTGTAAGAAAGGCTTCCTACATGCGCCAGAGCACAATAAAAGAATACAAGCAAATTGCATCAAGCTAACGACCATATATATATATATATATATATATATATATATATATATATATATATATATATATATATATATATATATATATATATATATATATATCCCCTGTGGGGGAGTTCGCGAGCGAAGTTGGGGTGGCGAGCGCCTCTACATCCCCCCCCCCCCCTTTCTTTCACTTCCCTCGTAACTGGCACCACAATTGGCAAGTGTACGCATATGGATTTTATAGCCACCAGTAAATAATCATGCCTGACAAGTCTCGAACCAAACAAGAATAATGCTGCATATGCGTACATTTCGACTTGGAGACTCTGTCAAAGAGACATGATCAGTTCAAGCCGCGAAGTCAATTGAACTTCTGCCTTGTTTACATCAAAGTATTTGTCCACTTAGTCAGAAAACTACGGGGAAAGGGGGAGGGGAGGGGGGGGGGGGACTGCGATGTTCTACATCGGTTAGCTGTCATCACGTCAGTTCACCAATGAGCGCCCAACCCCTGTTACCGATCTGAGGGTGGAAGTTCGCACTCCGATTGAAAGGGCGGTTAATTTCCAGTGTCGTGCGCCTTCGCCTTCTTCAAGCCATTCATTCACGAAGGATGATGCATGCTGCAGCTAGACAGAAAAAGAAAAAGAAGAAAACCCCTTCTACCGACTAGTGGGAGCTGAC
This sequence comes from Hyalomma asiaticum, assembly GCA_013339685.2. NCBI lineage: Eukaryota > Metazoa > Arthropoda > Arachnida > Ixodida > Ixodidae > Hyalomma > Hyalomma asiaticum. Next base: position 284,753,034 of record CM023481.1, on the reverse strand, counting down.
CTAGGCCAACAATCACAAGTTTGCCGGAAATTGAAATATAAGAACAGGGACACCTTGCTTGCGATTATTTAGAATATTAAACGCTCGTGTGCTGCTCTGAGACGTCCAACAGCACGATTAGAATGTGCAACTTCGCGGTCGATTGAAACATATTTCTTCAGAAATGTAGTGTGCGATAAACAAGGGCCAAATAAACAAAGAAAGAATTGAGAGAGAGAGAGAGAAACAAGGCTATGCTCATTTTTAAAATTTCTTTTTGCTTTCTGAACTTCGTACCTCAGCCGTGGCCTAGTGGTTAGGGCGCCCGGCTCGGCTGCGGGAGGTGGCTGGTTCGAAACCCACCGCCGGACACCCACCGGAATATAAATTTGGGCACAAGCTACCCCCGGCCAGGCGCCCGGCTTCTTCAGGGGTGATCGCTTAGGAGAAGCTCCGCTAACCCCGCTTGCCCTCTCCGGGGGGCTCCAGTTTCGAACGCGAAAGCCTGCGAAGGTGGTCTACTACTTTTTGAACTTCGTTTATGAATTTACGACGTCGTCTAAGTGAATTGATATTTAATAGAGCTACGCTCCGCTGTACCACTGATTAGAAAATAAGGTTTTTACAAAACAAATGCAGAGCTTTTAGTAAACTGTGTTGTCAGCTTTAAATGATCAAGTTCCCAGAAATGTAATGCACTGGTTTGGTTGCGAGATTAGGTGGTCATGGGCTTCAAAATATCTATTCTTGAGCTTTATCGATTTTTTGAAACTTCTGCAACAAAAACAAGCAAAAAATTGAAGCCAGTTCCACGCCTCTGAAATCTGAGTAAACAGCCAAGCTGGCAAGCAAGTGCCACCACCCGGCGATCGCAGATTGAGTCTCTTCATCTTTCTTCATTTTCTTCTTTCTTTATCTCTTTCTACGTCCTCTTCTATTTATGTCATTTTTCTTTGTTTATCTCTTTCTATACTGCACTCTCTTCTCCTTTCGCTCCTCCTCACCACCGCCTCTCTTTCCCGCCCTTTGCTGCACTATGCTATGGTTTACCCTCTGACCTTCTCATTTTCTTCCTCCTTTCCATTCTTCTCACCCTTCGTCAGTCCTCCTCACCGTAACTTCCCTTTCAGCCTTCTTTTCACCTTTCCCCTCAGTTTCATGTGACTATACCTCACCCTCACTTCTCTTTCCCACCCGTTCTCGTATACCCACACAGCCGTGCTACGCTGTGCATGGCTGTGCCATGTATGCTAACAGTTGCTTGCCACATACCCACTTTCTGTGGTGCATAAACTATACTATACAAAGCTACGTCATGAGTTACCCTCTTCCATACTCCTTGCCTTACTACTCTCCCTCACTTCTCTTTCGCACCCTATTGCTATACTATACCATGCATGGCTATGATATGTTAGGAGCTACTTGGCACATACCCGCTTTCTGTGGCGCATACCCGCGCAGCCTCCCCAACTTTTGGTAGTCGCCCACGGAATATTGCCGAGCTTAAATAGCTCCGCTGTTCAAAAATTCGAGATCAAAATTGTGTTCTCAGATGTCGGCTGAATTGTTCGTCCTAAATGCAACAAAGTTCATTCAAATGGCAATGAGGATGAGGGTTCCAATGAGGATGCTCCGGCAAATCACGTTTCTTTCTTTCTTTCTTTCTTTCTTTCTTTCTTTCTTTCTTTCTTTCTTTCTTTCTTTCTTTCTTTCTTTCTTTCTTTCTTTCTTTCTTTCTTTCTTTCTTTCTTTCTTTCTTTCTTTCTTTCAGACATATATACGCAAAGGCATACATGACGCCACTTAGTTCTAACATAGCTGAGGAACTGGGAGAAGTTTCAATAGAGAGAACTACAGTTGGCTCCGAGCTGGCACTCACTGTAAAGCAAGGGCCACCCACATGACACCGAAGAAATGCGGCGCGGCGCGGCGCGCAGTCGTCGCCATCAGCGACGAGGCACGAATTGTTCGCTGGGCAATTCCCAGCCGCTCCTCAGTGGATGAGCTGCTCACGCCGCGCCTGCTCGGTTGCCCAGAACATCCGAGTGACGCAGCACCGTGACAGTTTCGGTCGTGTCCGCTTGACACTCCGCGCTCAGCTAATAAAGCGCGGCCGCCGGCTTTCTTGTCGGGCTCGTCAGCGTGCAAGGAGAAACGTCATCTGGATTTTCTCGTCTCGCTTACTCACTCCATGGACGAGACGAAAGTCGGGAAGTACAAGCAAAATAGACTCGCGACGCAATCAAAACCGGTTTCCGCATATACGCAAAGGCAGCCTGAAAAAAGAAGGAGGAGGACGTGTCCGATTCCTATGAGTGTCCTTCTGTCTCGGGAGCACCTTAGGAAGCTCTATTTCTTTACTTGTGCACTTGCTATGCGGTCTTAGATGCTGAGAAGAAGGTCGTGGCTTCGATGGTCAGAGGGAGATAGAGAGCGTGGAAGGTAAGGGAAGTACGTCCGGTGCAGAAAAGAAGCAGGTTGGGGAGGCAACTAAATTTAATTCCTCACCCACTCGCCCGCTTTATTTTACCCCCTTCCCTTTTTCTTGAAAAAAAAAAAGAAACAAAGCGCACACTCTAATATTTATGGATTTGGTAAAAGGGTATGTAATGGTGATGATGAAATGCTGTTTTGAGACAAGCTGATGCCAGTGTTGAGCGGTCTTTGGAACGACTACCGTAACACCTGCTCTCTACCAGTGTTGGGTGACATAAAGGGGAAGAAAAAAAATGGGGGGGGGGGGGGGGCACGTTCTTTCAGGGGCCCGGGGTGCATACTGGACGCAAGGTGAACTGAATTCTCTCTTGTTTCACATCAGCGCTCGAAAAGTCATGTCACCATTCTATCGGGAGGAGCTTCTTCTTTCAGAAGGGTAGGCCTATTGCTTTAGCTTTTACATTTCGCTACCTGAGCTCTGTCTGCGAAAAGTTGCTCAAGCGGGTTGAGTCTGGCTTTGCACCAACGCAGAATGAAAAAAAAAAAAAAAGATGTTACCTTTATTCCCTACACGCTCAAAATGCCCTATGGCTTGGAGAATGTAGGCAGCCGTTTTGACATACAAATTATCTTCCGCGTTGAAGACAGACTTGGTCGTATTTCCTCTGCAGTTAGCAACAGTCCTAGCAGCCCTACCTAGCGACTGCACTTTGTTCTAGACTGCTAAATCTTACAAATTTTCGCACTTTGATCCCAACAATGACAAAACTGAAAGAAAAATATTATAAGAAATTAGAAACAAAATAACAATTCTTAATTTTGAATAAAGAATTGAAGCCTGAAAAAGGAACTCAACGAGCTACACTCTCAAGATCAAGTATTGCAAGAGAGAATCTGCAACAAAGCGCAGGTAAATGCCCAAAGTGTGAAAGAGAAGATGAAACTCGAAGGGACGTCGTAAACAAACAAACAAACAAACAAACAAACAAACAAACAAACAAACAAACAAACAAACTATAAAAGAAGACTGCTGCATAATGACAAGTACAGCTGCCATCAGTAGGAAAGGTAACCAATTTCCTTCAAAAGGCTGTCGTGGCGAAACGCAGCTGTCCAGCACAAACGTGCTCATGATAATGACCTTTCAGAGGACGCGGACCTCTTGGAAACCGCCAAGGTAAAGGTCTATAGTATTTAGCTACTATGGCCTATAGAAGGAAATTTAATTGTTCCTTTCCTTGTTGATTACAGGTGCACAACGACTTCAAAAGGATTGCTGAATTAAGCTACTGTATGAAGCAGTTAGCATTTAAGATTAAGATCTTCGTAATGAAAGAATATTCTGATGTCGATAAAAAGAAAGCGAACTTCACTCACTTGAAAGCTGCATAAAGGTAACGCATATCGGGAAGAGGGTTGGGACTGCGGGTCTCAGGCCCGATCAGCGGGGGAAATATAGGGTTGCTTAGTAATAATTACTTAAAAGACATCATACGTAGTTCAATAAAACTTGCTGCTGGGCGAGTTGGTTCATACTTGGTAGATAAAATATGGAAGCGCACACACAAAAACACGGACTCGTCCGTGTCTCCTGAGTCCGTGTTTTTGTGTGTGCGCTTCCATATTTTATCTAACAAAGGCATCATATACATCGCCCAGCCATTTGGTACAGAGGCATTTGAGAGGTATGCTGCAGCTTCTGTGTGTACCAGCCGACATATACACCGTAGTACCTTTGGTCCAACACAGCTTTCTTTCTGCACCTGTGTGCTAGAAGAATCAGCCTGATGATGGTGACGGGCGGAACACTGAAATATGTAGAAGATGAATGGTGATAACTCGTATACATACGCGTGTAGTGACTTCGTGCGGCTACTAGCCATTGCTATAGCGCTCCTACCAACGTGCGTAGGGCACAGGTGTTAAAGGGACACTGAAGTGAAAAACAATTTTTCTCGTGTTAGTAGGTTAGCTTTTCGCATTACCAAAAACACCAATCTTGCGAGGCGAAGACCCTCGGTATGCCACAAAACGCGCAAAACGAAAATACGGGTGGCGACGCTGCTTTGACGTTGCAGTGCTCACTGAAACTCGTGACGTCACAGATCTTTGGCGGCGTCTGCTAAGGCCTAACCATATATCGCATAACTATATAACTATATATTGCATCACTATATATTGCATAAGTATATACCGGTATAGAAAGGCGCACATCCGCGGCGCGGCGATTTCAGGTAAGGTCTACGGGCGACGTCACGGCACGGACGCTGACGTTAGCGACGGCGCTCGACGTAGGCGCTTGCGGTAGCGGCTGTCATCCTGTCCACGTTCGAGACGGACTTGCGTGAGAGGAGCGCAAGCGCCCCGAAACGACTTTCCGTCTGAAATTTGAACTGCTGCCGCGGCGCGTACCGGCGTAACTCTTCGCGGACATGATGGGGAGTGTGCAATGTATGCATTGTGCTTGTCGGCTCAAAATGGCCGGAATGGTGAGGGGCCCTTTAACATGAATTTGCACTGTCCTGTCCTGTCGACAGCCACAGCCTATACGTGAGAATATAATGAAAAGTGCTCACCCATGTGCAAGGCTGTCATGTACATATTACCTAAACTGTTTAAGGGAGGAGGGAGGTTGGCCTAAAGACAATAAGATGCTGTAATCCTTACAATGCTGAGTCCATTGGGCAACTGTGTAGTGCAGCGATTGCGTTACATTCGCAGGACTGCAAAGCAAAATAATGTGTGTGGACGTCAGCAAAACAAGAAAACGAAGAGGTAGGCACGTCCCGGATCGTTGTGTGTAGCCTAGCCTCGATTTCCCGCTTCTTTGTTTTTGTATTTTAACAGCGGAGCTGTTGATGCTCGAGTTCTGGCTGCGTCGGTCACCGCTTAAATTCGCCTAGCTGTGAGAGAACCCGCTCTTGCCCTTGACGCGCTGTCCGCACTGCTGCATGATAGTGACTGCGCGAAGGACAATATAGCCCGGCCACGGTGGTCTAGCGGCTAGGGCATTCGGCTTCTGATCTGAAGGTCGCGGGATCGAATCCCGGCCGCGGCGACTGCATTTCGATGGAGGCGAAATGTCCAGGCCCGGGTACTGTGCGATGTCAGCACGCGTTAAAGAACCCCAGCTGGTCGAAATTTTCGGAGCCTTCCGCTACGGCGTCTCTCGTAATCGTGTCGTGGTTATGCGAGACGCCATCACCCACATTGCTACATGATAGTGGTTATGCGAAGGACTGTAGGAAGGGATGAAGAAGAAAGGGAAGAAAGAAAAGTCTCGGGTTGCGCAGAAGGCAAAAGTGGACCCGCGCTTGCCCTGGATTCACTACCCCCCCACCTTGCCCTCAACCCGCTGCTATTTGACATTGATAATGACAGTTACAGTGAACTTAATACCCTGGCCTCAGCTCCGCTATTTATTCAGGTTTCACCATCGTGGAACTGGCTTATTTTTTTTTTTTTCCACAATAACTGTGCTTCAGACGGCATGCACTATACTAACAATGTGACGAATGGCTACCGAAAAATAAGGGTCGTAAAGGTCATTTCAAGGTTCAAGCAAATGAGAAACGTGTTTCAGAACCTTACTATAGCCATGGGAAGCATGGCGCGTGCGAGGCCGGTATAGAAGAGCACGTCTGAATTCGGCCGAAAATAAGCATACTATACCGATACTTCTCGCGATAGAACGGGAACACTAAGAGAGAGAGAGGAGAAGGAGGTTCGCCGTAGACTCCTCTCATTACCATAGGATTAGCCTGCTTGCCTAAGCGATCTGAAAACGTGAATAAGCCTAATTAGCACGGGTGTTCAAGAGCGCAGGGAAAGCATCATCCGGTCGAAATTGACGAACACGGCGCAGCAATTGCTCCGAAGCGCATAGCGCGCGCGGCACATGCGGCTACACCAAAGAAGGCCTAATTTTAAGCAAACGTCTAAAATTGCGCGGCTAAGAATGACTCAAAGGCAGAGAGGGGGACGGATAAGAGAAACAAGTGCACTCGCCATGGGGAGTTATCGATTTTCTCTTTGCCTTTCGGCACGTTCCTTATGTGCACATCTGTATGTTCTTTTCCTAGCTCACCTAAGGCTCCGTTCTCTTTCGTCTTTTTTCATTTATTTTTTTCGTTTTACCTTCTGATTCGTCCTATTCAAGTGTAGCCATTGGAAGCCGCACGTTTCCAGTCTTTAAAATAGAGCAGAGTAGGTAGGTTCTCCCCTGTCTCTGTGGCGCACGCTATTCCAGAAATTGGAGGGGGGTCCCCAACTGCGAAAAGCTGCGCACATAGAAGTGGACGGCGAAGCAAAACAAAAGCGAGCAGCCTTGAATGAGACCAGGGGAAGCCCTTGGAGACGGGGGGATGAAAGGGGAAGCGCCGACGGCTTCGAGAACGGCGGCGCCCAATGTGGGGAAAGGGCAGTCAAGTTAGGCAGCAGATAGAGATATCTTCTCCCGTCCCCCGGATCGCGTGGCCCTCTTCTCCGAGTTCACAGCCACACGGTCCGAAATATGTATGCGCGTGCGGCAGGCGGGAGTGTACCGTAAGTCCCCACATTTAATCCTCGATCGGCCATCCCCCAGCCCCTGTTTCATGTCGGCGGCAATTTTGTAGTCCTTTAATGACGAAGCCAGGATCAGCGGCGAAGCTTGGGGCGAGCGCTGAGCGTGGTTGAGCGTGCCGGTGATAATGAAGGCACCGGCGGGGCTTATGACCACCGCGCCGGTGATCGCACGAGTGCGGCGTATATGGCCCTGGGTGCCTCTCCGCTTTTTCCATCGGGCCTGTTGTACCTCGCTGCTCGACTCTCCTTCAACGGGAAAGAGAGCCACCCTCCTCATGGTGTGCAACAGCGCTGCGCGATTGTTTGGGGAGATACAGTTCATATCATGGAGAGATACTGAAAAAGCCACCTGATGCGTCTATTTGAGCCTACGAGCTCAGTTCTCCGCCGACGAGGGAGAGATAGAGAGAGAAAAAAAGGTCATGTTTTTCTTTATGTATTTATTACTTCGTTACTATATACGTGCGCAGCTTGCATGGCGAGATTATATTTACGAGTGTTTCGTGAAACACGGCAGCCAACCGATAACTTGAGTGACACGTATTTCAATGGATGCTATCGTGAGCGTCTTAATTTCAAGCAGAACCTAAAAAGCTGGTGAGGCACGATGCTCACCTTGATGCTCACGCTAAGGAGCGCGAGTGGACTGAGTTCCTTTTTTTTTTTCCTCACTTGCTCAGATATGTGATGACAAGAAGAGCATGCACTGCATCACTCCTGACAATGTAATCAAATGGACTAAAAGCATAACCCGCATGAGGACAACGCTGTTCTTGCAAGCCTCACAAATGAAAAAAAAAAAAAAAACAGGCAAGAAAGAAACTGTGGTGATCTAGCTCAGATTATGTGAATAATTTGATCAGCACTATACTAGCCGTGCGGCATGCTTTTCTTTATGGTGAAAACGGGGCTGAATGCGGAAAACAGTTTCTCTAGTACTGTACGTATTCGTTGTTGTTATGTGGGGTTTAACGTCCCAAAACCAGCTCTGATTATGAGAGACGCCGTAGTGGAGGGCTCCGGAAATTTCGACCACCTGGGGTTCTTTAACGTGCACTGACATCGCACAGCACACGGGCCTCAACATTTCGCCTCCATCGAAATGCAGCCGCCGCGGCCGGGATTCGATCCCGCGACCCTCGGATCTGCAGCCGAGTACCATAGCCACTAGACCACCGTGGCGGGGCTGTACGTATTCGTCGGAATAAATTATGGCCCTTTCGCGTTGCGCAAGTAAATTCACGTCACTTCACTGTCCCTTGTCTTTATTCTTTTATTATTTACTGGGCCAGTAACTTCGGTTTATAAGGTGCTTATGCCTTCATCTCTCATAAATCAAGAAAGCATCGCGCGATCACAAAGCATAACTGCTGTTCGCTGGCACATAGATGCACCGCACTTGGCTGAGAGGCCACTTTAAGAGAAAAAGATGTTTTGAGAAAAGTCGTCATTTTAGTTAATGTCAATAAACGCGAAATGTGCTGTTAACAGCACTTCGTTTGTAGCCTTCTCACTCTTTTATTTACCGTGTTTTCCTGCCTGCTGCCGTTTCACGTGCCGTCTGTTATCACTCGGTACAAGTTCCAGATCCTCTCCGAACCCCACATGTAGCTCATCTATCTATCTATCTATCTATCTATCTATCTATCTATCTATCTATCTATCTATCTATCTATCTATCTATCTATCTATCTATCTATCTATCTATCTATAAGATCAATGTCAGCTTAGCAATATAAAGGAGGATACGGTAAAACTATTTGGAGAATGTGGTAGCAAAAGATTGAAAGGAAATCTGTAAATGTAAATGGGATTTGTTCACTGTATTTTTCAGCGCGAGAACACATAACGCGTCATAGCACGACGTCCAATAAGCGAACAAGGTAGGATGACAACAACTGAGCTGAATCTTTATTTAAAAAGCACGCTATCTTTCTGGAATCGAGGATCTATTGTCGACTAGAAACTCTGATGAAATTACCGATTCCTTTTTCTTCATAAGGACGATGCGGGTTACGCTTTTTTTTTTTTTTGTGGACATAAATTTCCTGCTTACTTTGTCCCTCACTCTGATAGGTTAACCTCCCTGCCCTTCCTTACCTCCCCCCTCTCTCTCTGATAGATTCGTTGCGTTAAACGAGCTATTGATGTTATAATAACGAAGCTAGCTTTGTCAACGGGGCTCAGATGACTGCCTAAAATCCCATGACGTTATGTGAATGCATGTGAAGACTGCTTATGTGCGTCATAATGCGCGCATTTACTTTCAAAAGGAATTCTTTTGTATTTATTTTGATGAACTGTACATCTTATCTATGTAAACAAGTGTAGTGTTTGATTTTCATGTAGGCTTTTATGTTCGTAAATGTCTTTCTGCTGCTGCTGCAGCTGTATGGGTGGCACGGCCCAGTCAGGCAATCTTTGCCTTTAGCCGTGTCTCCTTGGACAATTTCGGTGATTGTTCTTAATAAACTAATAAAGAAAGAAAGAGAAAGGCATATTGCCTTCACTGCCTCTATCGTCCTTATTTTATTGGCCACTTCCACGGCGTTGTTTATTTGATTTCAGCCAATCTTAGTCGACGTGCACAGCAAGGCATGTAACTCTCATATTAGCTGCCTGTTTGTAAAACTGTGGTTTTTAAATAGTGACTCTAAGTTGTTAACTCTCCACGCCTGTTTTGCGCTTATTCGGCGTGCCAAGAACTGTCACAAGAAAGTGCCACAAGTTCTTGTGTGCTTTCTTGTGACAGTGTGACAGTTCTTGTAGCTTACGACTCATTTGGTCTTGAAAGTTGTGAAATGCGCCACTGACTCATTTGGTATGCGCTTCAGAAATGTGATCACGTGATGCGGGCTAGCTTTCGTTGATGAGGTCGCAGGACACTTAAAAGACGGCTTCCCTCGGAGAGTTGTGCGTGCTGCAACAGAAACCTTGCTGCGAAAGGCGAAGAGCAGTTCTACGGGAGCTTGTGATTCGGACATAATAATAATAATAATAATAATAATAATAATAATAATAATAATAATAATAATAATAATAATAATAATAATAATAATAATAATAATAATAATAATAATAATAAAGTGATGGAGTCACGTCCGAAAACCACGATGTGATTGTGACAGACACCGTAGTGGAGGGCTTTGGAAATTTCGACCACCTGGGATTCTTTAACATGCTCCGACATCGCACAGTACACGGGCCACAAGCATTTCGCTTTTGTCGAAATCAAACCGCTGCGGCCGGGATCGAACGCGTGTCTTTCGGGTTAGCATCGGGGCACCGTAACCACCGCGGAGGCTATTTAGCCACCGGCGCGCATTAAGGAGCCGCATAATGCGAGGTAAGCCACAGATAACGGAACCTGACTGCAGAGACACATATAGGAGCACTGATCTTTGCTCAGTAAAATCTGCGGCTTAAAAACGAGAGAGAGAGAGAGTGTGTGTGTGTGTGCGTGTGTGTGCTTCAACTTGCACAAGACTCTGTAGCTCTTGCACGAAACCATATTCTAATAAGATATATGTGCCCAAAAACTGCAGGGGCAGAAGAAAACACACCAGAGCTAGGCTATATGATTAACTAAAAAATGCCGGATATTACGGATCGCCTTATACGTTATAAAAAGTACGAAAACACGTACTCGCAGGCACACCACAGAAAGATAATTACTTACATAAGTGTACTTATTCCTTTCTTTTTGGGACCAGTGTACACTTTCTTTCTTTCTTTCGCTGCATTATAAGCATTCTACAGCGAAACAGAGGTACTCGCACCCCCAGATTCCCATTGCTACTTGCAGTGCTTACTGAAAGACCGAAGCGCAATATTACAGCGACATAATTTGTTGATTGATTGATTGATTTGTGGGGTTTAACGTCCCAAAACCAGCTGTGATTATGAGAGACGCCGTAGTGGAGGTCTCCGGAAATTTCGACCACCTGGGGTTCTTTAACGTGCACTGACATCGCACAGCACACGGGCCTCAACATTTCGCCTCCATCGAAATGCAGCCGCCGCGGCCGGGATTCGATCCCGCGAACCTCGGACCTGCAGCCGAGTACCATAGCCACTAGACCACCGTGGCGGGGCAGCGACATAATTTGTTCGGAAGGAGTACAAATTTATCAAGATGGGTCAAATAATTCTGTGCTATGAGAAAGTTTATTGAATGACCAGACAATAGTGCACACTAGTGACCTCCAGGCGCTCGCAGAAAAAAAAAAAAAAACAAGGAAAACAGACCGCCTATCAGTAGCTGCATTGGAATCATTCGTCTCCACTTGATGTTTCTCTTTATATAACGCAATAACTGCTATTGCACCTTATACTATCCGAACCAAAGGAACTCCGAGTATCGAAATCTCGAATCGAATACGTATCAACAAAAATAAGAATAACAGTCGACGGGGCTTTACGTGCCAAAACCACGACATGATTATGAGGCACGCCCCGTAGCGAAGGGCTCCAGAGTAATTTTGACCACCTGGGGTTCTTTGACGCGCACATAAATCCAAGCACACCGGTGCTTTCTGCATTTTGTCCCCAGCGAAATGTGGTCGCCGCTGCCGGAGTTGGATCCCGCGGCTTCGAGCTTAGCAAGCCAACACGCTAACCGCTACGCTGACACGGCGGGTAAATTACAAATGAAATCAAATATCAAAAGACTATTCAACACCTATTAAGCAGTTAATCAAATTGTATACTGCTCACAGAATCCAAGCACAGGCATCCTTACGCGTACTTAAGCCGCAGTCTACCACACCAGCCACGCCTTTGTTACTGCCGTTTTCGTGATGTCATTTGCTGTAGAGTTAAAAAAAAAAAAACAAGTGTACAGTAAATGTATGGGCAAACGGTGTGTGATGTGAATAGGACAGTTAAAGACTTCAGAAATACCTCTAGGTATTTCTGAAATGAAGCAACAGCATTAAGTTAAGCCCTTATTCAAATGGGGGTTTACTTATTCCATAGGCGAATGCTTCTATTAGCCATTCGCACTTGGCCTGGTTTACTTCCCTGCATTTCTCCTATTTTTTTCACTTATGGCCCTCTGGACGTCGTCCTGGAAAAAAGCACCGCGACATCAATAGTATTCTGAGTATGAAAAACTGCGGCTTGCGCTGGGAACTTGGACTGTCTGCCATGGCACCTTCATGTTTCGCTCTTTGAACACTAGAAAATTGAATAAGTTGCATGCCATAAAGGCAATTTGAAAATTCGAAAAAAGTAATACCATGGCTCTTAACACTTACATGCTCACTTGCTCACTCGAAGAGCAGTAGCTGTTCGACGCACCTAGCTCGAACGCCATGAGCACCGTCACGTTGCCGTGACACCGAGCGTGCACCAGGCACGCGTGTCAGAAGCACGTCTAGTGCCCACAAGCGCCCTTCATTTTATTCATTTGAAAATAAATATAGGAGTAGTAGTCGCAGCTTTTTGGCCACTGCTACTCTCTTTTCGCTCGGTTAATATCAGATATTAATAACGCGGTAGGTGGCATTTGAATAAAACGGAATAATCTGTAACAGCGATAAGAGTCCCAGACTAAAAGTTTTCGTAAAAACGTACGCGAGAGCGTGGTGTTCCAGACGCGATGCAGACTCAATACAGCAGAGTCAATACTCGTCGCAAAGGTCAGCGTCTTCAAAAGAAGTTGCTCGTAGTAGATGTAAATATAATTGAAGCTACTCCTCTTTCCAACCGCAGATGTATATACAGCAGGGACGCCTCTATATGGAATAGCGAGGGGACGCACGTCGTATCCTCGCCGCGTTAGTGCTTGCCACATTTTCAGCCATTTGCTCAAAAGTGTTTTACAATGTTTTCCAAGCGAACGTTGAACCTTTCTTCGCAGCGTTCTCCGGGATGCTCCGCCGCTTTTTGTGCTACCATTTGTCGACGTGTGAATAGTATGGCTTGAGAAATCATACTGCGTTACTATTGCCTATTTACACAGAGAAATGAAATATGTTTTTCTGCGTCCTTCAATTTTTCGGCACACCAGACCGATTCGTCGCATCTTAAGGTGCCGTTCTGGAAGTAATCTAGCCGTCTTGTTTACGAGGCGATTCGCAAAAATACTTTACGCATACCTGAACAGCGCTTCTCTTGATCGAGGCTTTTGCATTATTTTGATCATTTTAATTTTTATTACCTTGTGGACCGATATTGAGAACGCGGCATATCTATAAATGTGATACTTGAAACTTTCAAACTCGGTTGCGGCTGAAACGTCAGTAGGTCCTGCTGTCTGCAAATGCTATTCAGAAATGGTATCCTGCCCGCCAGTTTCTGTAGAAAAATAGCCTTCTACTTTATCACACTTATGTCGATAGACATGTGAGTGGTTAATGAAAGAAACGAATATTTTCCATAATAAGCGCTATAGTTTCAGATTGCTGCATGCTCAAATAAACTTCTACGGGTGCTCCACCGGCTCATTTTTATATATCGACAGTACTTCGTCTTAGTAAAGACAGAGTCATTGCATTCACCCATACGATAACCCGAGTGGTATTGTCAGCACTACAGGAAACAGGGCTGACGTTTTCCACTAAAGCGTGCCTCGTATTCGGCTATTCAAACTACCAGAAATTAAACGGCACCTCCGTCGTTACGAAAAGGGCGCGGAGCATGCGCATTAAATGTAACTCAGGCCAGCGATTGCGTCGCCCATTTCCGCACAAGCCATCGCGACGGCTCACCGTGCTTCGACACTTATCGCTCGCCAAAGCTATTAGCACCGAGTGCGCGAAGTTGCAATTAAGAGAACTGCAGGGAAGGGTGAACCGTGCACCTTCCGGCGGCCGGCAGGCAACGGATGCGAACGGACATTCACTGACTGAGCACCGGGAGCGAGAAGGCGCGAACCAAGGGCCGCCCTTTTGTCCGCCGCGAAGCAACAGTTGACTGCCAGAGGAGGGAACGGTCGGCGAGCATCGGACGGGCCGCAATTACCCGCTAATCACGCGCGCAAGGAGCGCGGCGCGAAGGAGGTGGCCGCAAACATCGGATTGGGCGCCGGTGTAATTAGAACGGAGACGGTGTCGGCGACTCGGGGTGGCAATTCCGGCGAATGAGAGCCCTTAATGAGATGCCAATTAATATTTCATTAGGTGAGGGTTCGCTCGATGGCCGCCGGAGGGCCGCGTCCTCGTTTGCTCGGGAGAGCATAATCAGCGCGAGGCAATTTAATTGGGATTAACCGGCTCGCGCCGACGTGCGAGACGGCGCTCCTGTCGCCCTCGAAGCAGAGGAAAGCCATTCCTACGTTACCGGCCGTGGCAATTCTTTCCCTGTCCGCCGTCGTTTCCCCTGCCATCCCGTTTGTATATATATTTTTTCCCTCTCTCGTCCGCTCGTTCCCTGTTCCTTTCCTGACGCCAGCACTTTTTTCTAATTAACGCGGATGGCACGCTCTTTCGCGGTCATAATTATAGCAAGTGCTAGGGGTGCTGGCGTTGTGAGACGTTGAGTTTAATTAACCAGTGCCGTTTGGTAAGTCCTCTCAGATCCCCTATGGCGCTGCAGCTTCGGCTGCTTTGGGAAGTGTCGCCCTTTCTTGGGTTGTGGTCTTCGCTTCCTGATTCGTCATCCCAAAGTGGTGGAGCTTCCCTTCCGGACGAGAGCCGGCCTCCCCATTGAGCCTTGCACGGTTCGAGCCAGAGAAGGAACGACATGGCAGAGGCGCCGTCTTTTTACAGTAAAATTTACACAGAAAGGACGAATGAAGTTATATATATATATATATATATATATATATAGTTTGGCGAAGTGGATAACTTCGGCTGCCGCATGAATATAAATATGAGACGTAGCACTTCAGTAAAGTTTCATTTATTTGTCGACGTTTCGGTCAGAGCCTGACCTTTCTCTCTCTCTCTCTCTCTCTCTCTCTCTATATATATATATATATATATATATATATATATATATATATATATATATATATTAGAACCTCGTTATAACGAACCCGGGTATAACGAATTATCGGATATAACGAAGTAATTACCGTTACGCCTTCAACTTCGTTCTAACGAGGTTTTACTATATATATATATATATATATATATATATATTGCATGAAAAAGTATTTGGACGAAGTATCATGTGCCGAATTCGAGTGCAGCGCGAGTGTTACGTCAAAGTATTTCTTGACTTTAAGATAATCCTCACATACTTGTTCTTGTGAATTTCTAATGCAATACCAGGAAACGGTCCTTTTTAAGTATGTGCGTGCGCCAGACTGGGCTAATCTAAGTTTACACATCCCTACATATGGTGATAGCCTGTAGCGGTGAGGTGGGTCGGTTTATACGGATCTCCTGCTAGGGTAGTGAATTTTTCTTCCACGTATTTGAAATACCGATGCGATATGCATTCCACGTATTTGAAATGCTCTGCAATGCATTTAGTTTACAGCAAAAATACTCCTCTTCAGAATATTTGCGTGGTACCAAGGTACTCTGAAAAGTATTTAAGATGGCATAATTTGAATACGGTAAGATGCTTGGTGGTATTCAGTCATTTGTAACTGGGAATCCTGCGGTATACGCTTTGGCGTACAATACCTACGCGGACGATGAATGGAAAAGCGTGACAGAAATTGTGTGCACTTGAAGGGTCCTCGAAAGGGGTTCTTGGTTACGTAGAAAAGTTGCATATTCAGGAGAAGCCTTTATAAAATGCAGTTTACGATGATGTGCAGCATTACGTCCGCAATAAGTAAGCTACGTTCAAGTTTCCATGCGCATCAGTCCTAGGCATATCTTAAAGACGTGCATTGCCACACGTTGGCATCGGCGGCCGATATGTACCAGCGGTTTGGTAACTTGAAGCGATTTCTTGAACTTCGGGAGTGTTTGAGTTCTTCGTCGCTAACTCACAACAGAAATATGCAAAGAAAAAATAACGCGCGAATCTCCCAATTTATTGGTGCCCAGCGCTTTCTGTTCTGCATGCTTTACGCGTGTTGGTTGCTTTTCGACATTTCGATAAATGTATACCGAAGCCAGAATACTACGCATTAGTTCCCATTCAAGGATTTGGCCGTGGCCACTAGGACGTCTTAGTCGTGCCGTCGCTGTAAACTGCTTGAGCCCGAATACTGTTTTAACTTTCAGTGATGCCGACTGAACGCCAGGACTAAATACCAAGAGCGCGAAGTAATGAACGAGTCACAGTTCCGAACTAGACATTGATGCGGCTGCAAATTATCGGCCCCTTCCAGCAGAGTCAGGTGTCAATGATTTGTAGGATTCACATGGATTTTTTCCGAGAACTATGGCGAGTCTGTGTCCTCGCACTCATGTGCGCTCACAATCCCAAACTACACTGTGGTCATATACACCAGCATAAATAGCGCGTTCTTCCGCCGTCATATGTGACATCTGTGGCTTTCACACACGTATAACACAGATCCCGGCGTCAAGGGTGCCCCAGTCACGAGAAGTGTACTTCACATGTGCACTGCATGTAAAACCACAACGAGACATCATTGCCGCTTCAAAAGGCGCGTGCAGTGAAAGAACGAAAAGAACAGTAACACTTCGACACTGGCGGCCGTGTTTCTTTCTCCCCAGCGTTGTGCGCGCCTTATTAGCGGCAATTATGTCTCATAACAAGCACCAGCTAGGCGAATAACAAGTTCTTTTCATTCACAATCATTGTTGTCAGATGCGCCTCATGCTACAAGACAATCATTCCAGGAACGTGAATGTCGCTACACGACACAGCCTGTATAATTTTCGCAAGCTGTGCACTCTCGCGGGAAGTGCTCGAAAGTTGTGGTCAGTGGCTCACTCGGAAGCAAAATAAAAATAAAAATGACGCGGACTCAACATGTTTTCGCACGATGTATAAATCGGACAAACTTTGTTTCCGTACGCTAAAGAAATTAGCATCTTTTGATCAAAGCATCAACTTTTGACCAAAGAGGGCTGTGTACCTCACAACTAACACCGCCATATAAATGGAGCACCATCTCGCGGTTTATTTCAGGGCTGAAGGTAATGTATGTTGATGGGTGAGGAATACAAAGATGCCTACTTACCGTACATCAGCTGCTCATCTATCGCATTAGCAGTTAGGGGGGCAATCGCCACTTTCACTAAAGTACCTTCAGACACACACGTTAAATCCCAGTCGCAGTATATGGCAATATTGAGTCTTAATTATATATATAAAAAACTTTTTTACGTTTGATGACACACACTGCTGGAAAGCTGGCCCCACGGGGCCAAAAATTCTTACCATGTCCCAGACAAAGTCCTGACTAAGGATCACATAATCACATCGTGGTTTTGCACTGTAAAACCACTATCGTAAATTACATAACGAGGTTAAATGTCGTTTTATTTAATAAAGTATTATTTTAATTGCGGCTGAAGCAGCTCAAGTGGAAAGGTCAAAGAGTACCAGCATGTATAGAGGAATCCAGTGCTAAAGGGACTGCTTGCTCGCACGCCATGTCTACATTTTGCTCTCTCGCAAAAGCAAAGTTGCATGTATTTACAACACATAATTGTGGGTTGCACTTCTGACTTCTTTCGGCACACCTGTGCCATCAGCAGACATTGCGTCCGCGGCCACTAGCAAATAAGCCGCCATTAAGTGGAAACAATATGCGAGGCACAAATTCGAGTGTTCCCTTTAACGGTAGACCATGCTTTACCTATGGAGAATAATATTTTTGCGGAATGTTGCACATGTACCCAGTCAGAACTGCTACTGTACAAGGATATAGCACTCTTTCCGTCGACAAATATGCTTGCAAGACATCAAAGTAATGAATCGATCCAGCTTTTCAGCAGTGTGTGCCATCAAACGTAAAAAAAGTATACACACACACACACACACACACACACACACACACACACACACACACACACACACACACACACACACACACACACACACACACATATATATATATATATATATATATATATATATATATATATATATAATTAAGACTCAATATTGTCACATACTGCGACTGGGATTTAACGTGTGTGTCTGTAGCTACTTTATTGAAAGTGCCGATTACTCCCCTAATTGCTAACGCGATAGATGCGCTGCCATCAATTCTCCACACAAAGATTTCTTTTTTCCGGAACACTATCTGGTGCCAATTTCTCCGGACACGCAATGAGCCTCTGCTTTGGTCGCTGTCTCAGTGTGTTACACTCGCTTTTTTTTTTTTTTTGTTCTCATCAAGGGTCTTGCACGTTCTAAAATTGGCGATGACGACTGTGGAACAGACCCTCAGAGACAAAGGAAATGAATTCGTATGGACGCCTGTCTCGAAGACAACAGCTTGAAGTAATCTTCCCTCGCCCTCGCTCGCTTCCTCCGATACTGCAGCGGTCTTCATTTTTAATAAGGCGTGATGGCGAGTGGGTGGCAGAACAATCGAAGCCCAAAACGAGCCGAAGCACTTGTCTACATCTGGGCTGGCACTTAGAACCAGCGGCGCGAGCAGAGGCTTCCACCGCCGGCGGTAGCCTCCAGCTAAGCAACAACAATTACCGAGATGGCGAGTGAGCAGCCCAATCTCATGACAAATTGGAAACAATATGAAATAAAAAAACACTCCTTACAGCAGGAAATTGACAGGAAAGAAGAAGAAAAGAAAAAAGATGGCAACAGTAATTCACGCAAGTGTTGCCGCCTTGCTCGGTTTTCCACCGTTTCCTTTTCTTCCATTGTTTTTTTTTTCTTTTTGTCTTATTGAAACTCGATTTATTCGATAGTTGCCCGCACGCGAGTTAAACTAGCAATCGACACAAGAAAAACAAAAGAACTCATTTCTTTCTTTACCGACTGCACGCTTTGACCGCCCCATACGCCATTCCCCTGTTGGGGTTGTAATGGACGGCTGTTATGCTGTGTTCACCATGTCTCTGGCGTGCCTTTGCAAAGGGCCCGGCCGTCCGCCCAGTGCACGGGGAATAAAAAGTAATAAGTAGGAAATTAGCCATAGATAAAGGACTCTCCGTGAAAGAAAGAAAGCTATCTCTTTCCCCTCGCCCAGTCCCCATTTTTTTATGTGCTCGATATTTTCTTTTATTACTCTCTCTCTGCCGAGTCCCCCCCTCTCTTCCACGGGTATCGGTGGAAAAGCAAAACAAGACATCGAGCAGGGAAGCGCAGGGAAAGAAGTGCTCTCATCTCCGCGAGGATACATGTAAAAAATTACGGGGTTAGAAAAGTAGCAGGCCGGGGTGGTGTAGCACCATTTTTTCTTCATTAGGGAGGTCTCCGTTTCACCCTCGCCTTCGGCAGCGTTTCCTGCCCGGCTGGATGGAAGCGCTCGCCTTCAGTCGCACGCCTGATCTCTCGTGCGGCTTTGTGCAGAGAGTAATCCCGGTTTAACGCTGTGCTCGTGCGTACCCCGCGTGTCCTGCGGGCCGCGAGCTCGTCTTGTTTCTTCCCGCTTCGCGAAACCAGGCTTGCGTCGGTTTCGGCTAACAAAGCCGTACCTACGCTGCAGCGTTGACAGCGCGCGACACCCACGTCCACAGATGATGCTTTACGCGCCGGCCACATGGATGAAAAACACAGGGAGTTGTTTGAAGCACCACGTGCTAGGCCGTAGGTTCGGCGG
Source organism: Hyalomma asiaticum (assembly GCA_013339685.2). Taxonomy (NCBI): domain Eukaryota; kingdom Metazoa; phylum Arthropoda; class Arachnida; order Ixodida; family Ixodidae; genus Hyalomma; species Hyalomma asiaticum. The sequence continues at coordinate 284,733,437 of CM023481.1, read as the reverse complement.
TGGCAGTTGCATTAGTGCTATTAACCGTCCACTACAGTCGCTCTAGCGTACATAACAGCATGGACACAGTCTGACTTGGAAGCGCCGACCGCCAATCTGATTGATCCTTCTTCTGTACATCCTCGCGCCGGATTACTCCGGCGGCGTAGCGCTCGTGTTCAGCAAGACATTACGTAGATCCTTATTGGATGACAAGTATGTTCTCCTTTTGTATAGACCTCAACGACATCGCACACTTATTACGCAGATGGAAGCGCGAACGACACTTCAATTCAGTACTTGCGCACGCAGTATGTGCCGCTTAATTGTTTGTGTCCTATCGACAAGCATCATCTGCGAACCTATTCTGTTGCCTTCAATAGCTAATTCATCGGCTTGCGGATGGCGGGGTCGTTCACTAATGCGTCAAAATTTTTGTCAATACCAACGGAAGCGTTGCTTTGAGCAATAGGCACGATTAAGGACGAGATTCCTGGGCGCTATCCGACACAAACTGAAGTGCGAACGGTATTGCATGTCCTTCCTCATAATACAATGCATAGTCGTTGCACAAATGTTTATTTTTTTTTTGTTTTCTATGTAGGCTGGAATCTAGAAAAAAGAAAGAAAAACCACTTATGCGTATCGGAGTTTGACTAACGGAGTGGTTAAAAATTCTCGTTCACAGGCAAGCGCATGTAGGAGAGGGTACAGCTTTTTTATTTTTAAAGTTCGATTATGTCTCAAATTTTCTAATGGTACCTACAATGATACCTCAAACCGTCATTACACAATTTTGCACATTGTAATAGGGTATCGAGTGAAGCCGATGACAATTTTCGTAATGTTATTTACGAAAATGCTACGGCACTTAGGCATTCAGCGCCATTTAGCGCCTCTCCCGCTATCTGACTTTCTCTCGTGTGAAGTCCAAGGATACGTTCGTTATCTGGTGCACCACTGATGCGACTTTTCCTGTGACGCGTCTGCCCTATTCGACCGATGAATTGAACGATGACCTGTTCCTTTAGTGAGTGTGCGTACAAACTGTGAACTTCTTTGCTCCACGAATTTCCTTCACTTTTCCACAGTTATGATTCCGGATTCAAGCTTCCTAATTGTCGTTCCCTCGTCATTTATCTATGTCATTGTCCCGCAGACATGCGTGTACCTTGTTTGCGGAATTCGTCTATTTCTCTCCCACTGAGTTTTTCTGTAACGCACGAGAGTATTATGACACATCAGGTTATCACTAGGATATCACGAGATATGCAGGCTCTTTTGTCCTACTGGAGTTGCATCGTTTTAGAACAGCGTTAGGTGTTTTGTAGGAGAGGCGGATCTCTGCTCACTTTCTTTCTAGAATGCACAATTAGTTTCGACGCCATTTCACTCCGTCATGGTATTTTCCACTGTCTTCATTTCTTTTTATATTATCATCTAACCTTATTACTACTGTAAATTTGTGTAGATATCAGCGAAAGCAAGAATTTCCTCTCCATAGAGACTATCGTTAGCTGCTGTAGTGTAGCGATTGCAAACATGGGTGATCAGTATTCCAACGAGGAAAGAAACGTAATATCAATAAACTATACACAATAAAAGGTACTCCGTTGTTCGGAAGCTGCTCCTCAAGAAACTTCTCTTTCAACGCCGTCTGTCCAGCGCAATATTAATTTCAACTATTCATCAACGACGCATCATGAACGTTTCCAAAGCCTGTTCCGATGTAGCTCATACGGAAAAGATGCACCCGCAGAATTTCCGTTCCAGTGGTGCACCGCTTCGTATTTGGGAAGCGTGCTCGGCGAGCTACTTCTGTTATGCATATAATGCCACTGAGAACTTCAATGCTTTTGATTAAAGAATACAAAGCATATTTGTTGAACAGTAGAGCGCTACAGTCACTACAGGTTCGTTAATAGGCGCCATGTCGCGCGGCTACAACTTAAGTTTGCACAATTGCGATTCAACCAATTTCATTATAATAACAAACCGATATACTCCAGCGACACAGATGTTCAAGTATCCTAGCTCCTTTAGAAACCTACTTAAACACTGTGTGCTTTCAATGGGCACTTACAGCATTTTCATTTCTTCAGAAGCGCATGCGCTATGTTAAGTAGCTTGAGCAAGGAGGAGCCTGAAGCATATGAAAGTTTTACAATTAGTGTGGGAATTATTAAGGCACTTGTGGGTCACGCGCTAGGATAGGGGTGCATCTACAACAACGAGGTCACAACAAATTGCAGACAAGTTTATCTGCGGCAATAGCGTGCGGATAGATAACAGGCATCCACTACCTTGGCTTGGTCGTACCAGCCGCAGCGGCTATGATATCCTGCAGCTGAACATGAGATCGTGGGAAAAATACCCGATTTTGTGCTACTGATAACAAAATTAAAACATGTTAGTATACCTAACGTCCTTCTTTCTTTTTTTTTTCGCTATGAGAGATCACAGCTCTTCAAAATTTATGTAAGCCCTGAGGATGCAGTGAGGCCCATTGCCTTTCATGTAGCTTTCGGTTGTGACGTCCTTTAGAGAGATATATGGAGTATCAAGAAGCAGGCAGATAATTCCGATCTATTAATGCTATCTGCGGATCAGACTATCTCCGACTGAGCTAGTCTTCTTTAATCCGCGTACAACCTGCAACCGGGAAATAATACGGCAAATTTGTTCGTGCCTCGCCACGGTGGCTATGGCACTCGGCTGCTTATCCGAGGGTCGCGGGATCGAATCCCGGCCGCGGCTGCTGCATTTTGATGGAGGCGAAATGTTGAGGACCGTGTACTATTGTCAGTGCACGTTAAAGAACCCCAAGTTATTACATCCGTAGCAATTATTATTATTAACTTTGTTTGTGAACGACTTGACTTTCACAGGATTACTGGTTGGAAGAACATAAACTGAGCTGCTATTCATTCACGATACCAGCGTTCAGCATCGGGAAAAGTACATGCGGCATTACACATTGTTAAATGCAGCATACAAGTATAATATGCAGCATATAGGTAGAAATGCAGCATACATGTATAACTCGTTTATATTGTAATTAGCTGAACCTGAACATCATGTATGACGAACGCGATGTCGGTGGAGTCTTATATATATATATATATATATATATATATATATATATATATATATATATATATATATATATATATATATATATATATATATATATATATATATATATATATATATATATAATCCCGAATCACGCACTTTCGTCGAAAAATAATGACGCTTTCACTATACTAATAATAGATCTATGAGAACTTGACGGGCGAATGTTTCTTCTTTATATAAAAAGAAAGTCAGCGTTATTAAGAAGGTATAAGTGTGCGCATGCTGTCTGTGCCGTTTCAGGGTCATCTTTTCATATTAATGCGGCGCTGAAATTTAATTTAATAGACGTTGCCTTAGATAGCGTCCATTACGTACTCGTTCTCGTGATGCACGTGACAAGTCAATGGGAAGGAAAACATAACCATTTGCTGGGATACATCGAGCCGGCCGGAATGACAAAGTGCAGGCATTTGCGGAATCCTCTTTTGCGGAATATGGCGTCATAGGGAGGCCAAAGGCAAAAGTCGCGAGGAGTATCCTTGAGCGGCCGCAGATTCAAAAGAGACGGGGAAATGTAATGACGCATTCGCTCCCTGCGCGATCGCTTGTCATTCGTGACGACAACGCTCGGCAGAAGGGGGGAAAAAGAAGTGAAATCCGTGGATATCGGGCCTATAAAACATGGATGCTGCATTTGTAGCTGTGACTCACTCAGAAATATTCCGCGAAACGGCGTCAAAAAAAATTGTCGAAGCAGCGCAATTGCTTCGTCTGTATCGACCAGGGATTACGGCGTAGAGGAAGAGCTAAAAAGCAAAACGGTGTTCCCGTATATAGGCAAAACAGGGGGCACGGGTGTTAACCTAAAGGATAAATAAAGAGTGAAAACGCTGTAAAGCGAGATAAAAGGAAGCGAAAAGAGGTAGGAAAGGGAGCCAGGAGCGACAGAGGGGACAGGAGACCTTTATACACAAGCGGACGAAGACAGCGTGCGCGACGCGGCTCGTTTGCATTTTACCCCCAAATTTAAATATTTAACCTTCCCGATCGTCCCATCGCGCAACACTCTCACTTATTCACACACGCACGCACACACACACCAGGCCGGGACGGTAGAAGCTCGCTTTGCGTGGACGCTCTTTGCTCTTTGCCGACGGCCGAATAAAATGACAAAAGCTGCGCGGCGGGAAAGGCTGGCGCGGCCAGCGCCGTCGCCAATAAACGGACGCGCGCTTCCGCCGGGGCACAAAGGATACCGGCCATTCGGAGAATCGGCGCTGCTCCCCGCAATTCAACGATCTGTAACATGCTTCCGCGTTTTGGGCCCCGGCTCTGCCCTCTTGCCTCCCTAACGAAGGTCTCCTTTATTCCGCTCGCCCGCTGCGGGAGCCTCCGCGCCTCATTTGGGCCCCTGGTGCCCATATTTTTTCATTAGAAATCAAGTTCAGCCCTTTTCCCGCTTTTATCCCCACGCGGCGTCTCAGCTGCTGCCCGCCGCCTGCGTTTCAAGTGGGAGACCTTGTCGCTCCGCTGTGCGCGCAGCCGGGAGGGCCCCCAGGGTGAGAGATGTGTTCCCCTCCCTTGCATTCCCAAACATTTCAAGGCCACCGCCGATTCCGCCGCGATCATTGCGCATCAAGCGTTCGGCAATAGATCAAGCCGGAGGAGTCATGTTTTGAGGAACGCACGCTGCGTTGAAGAAGGGGTTTCGTCAAGCGGCCAAAAAGGCATGGCAGGTATAATTTCGCAGCGAACTTGAATGTGTTACGTTTTCTTTGCGCTACTTGCTCTTGGAATCGCGCTCGCGTTTTGCGTTGTGTGTGTGTGTGTGTGTGTGTGTGTGTGTGTGTGTGTGTGTGTGTGTGTGTGTGTGTGTGTGTGTGTGCGCGCGCGAAAACGGAGTGAGTAAAGCTGGCTTCTTCTCAGTGGCACTTTGATTGTGGAGCAGCGACCTCTAACAAATATTTTGGTTTCCTAATTTTTTCTTTCCCTTTTTTTCTTTATCGTGAGTTATATTTTATTTATTTTTGACAGCTTAGTAGACCTGCGCACACACAAGAATTCTTGAGGCGCAGAGTTAAGTCCCATATTCGAAAGTGCTGGCAGAATAATGACATTAGGACACTGGTGACTATGCATCTTTTTTGCACTTCTTTTGCGTTTGTATTTTAGGCAAAATATCACTGCGCCTCCTTAGTACTGATACAAAACACCGCAGTAAAGGCCCCGCCACGCTGGTCTAGTGGCTATGGCAGTCGGCTGCTGATTGAAGTTCGCGGGATCGAATCCTGGCCGCAGCTGCTGCATTTCGATGGAGGCGATATGTCAAGGCCCGTGTGCTGTGCAATGTCGGTGCATGTTAAAAAACCCCAGGTGGTTGAAGTTTCCGGAGCCCTCCGCTACGGCGTCTCTCATAATTACACCGTGGTTTTAGGACGTAAAACCTCGGAAAATAATCTATCATTGCAGTGAAGAGACAGGGTGGTGTATAGAAATGTAGTCACAGCTGGACGCGAGCAGTACCCCGCCGCACAAGAACGCTGAAGACGAGGTATACGACTAGGCGTCCGCGGCTACGAACGGCAACACGCCCTGACAGCCAAGGTCCAATAAAGCTTCAATAAATTTCAGTAAGTTCCGCTTGATTTCAATGGGCAGGACCACAATCTATCTGACGTGTTGATCAAGTGTGGTACGTCGGGTTATACCAACTACCTCCAGTTTAAAACACTGAACCAAAACGCGGGAGCGTGGACGTCATGCAAATAGTTGAGTGTTTAGCGGTTATCTGTGATAATAACGTATAATAAGGCAGAATTTCATTTGTGAAATATTAGAACTCACTGCACAGGAAATTTTAGATTTCGTGCTCTTATTCCTTCACACAAAGCTATAGTGAAAGCTCGGTATTCAAACATCTTTTGTCCAAATTGTACTTCACTGACAACTGTACCTTAACACCAAGTTGAACAGAGTATCCAGCTATGCTTGTTGGTTGGTCATTGTACAGATGAGGACAGCGCGAAAATTCAATGATGACAAAGACAGATGAGCGTGTTTTTGATCGTACCCCTCTTAAGTCAGGTTTCTGCGGCTATTCCCCTGTACGATAGAAACCGACTGAACCTAGGATGAAAAGCAGGTAAAAAGAACTCTTGGAACTACTTTAAACGTGTAGTACGCCGTGTTTGTTGTAGTAAGAAAATGAAGCGGGTATCGAAGTAAAATCCGAGAGTTACACATTTATTCAGCGAGTTTTAGCTTGACAGAATTGCAGCGCAAATTTATTTTAAGTTTCGAGAAACTTTCAGTTTGCTTCTTTCTGAAGATGAAGCCAAGTATAGTAGCAGTGCCTGCAAGCGCCGAAATGAAAACTAAAACTTGTAAAGCTTTCCGTTCCCCCTTCCTCCCCTCTTCGGCAATATGCAACGCTTAGCCATCACATCGAAAGGATTTATGCGTATGTTCTTTCTCATTTTAATTGTTTTACATGCTTTATGGCTCCCGTTTAAGGTCGACGTTATAAGCGAACAAACGAACGGCAACTTGAGACTGGAGCAAGAGAAGCGAGTTTGTCAGGGCCCCATTTGCCTCCATACTCTCGAATGGTTCACGATTACCACCCAGTCACTAAAACTAGACACACACAGATGCGCGCGCATGAGGCCATTAAGGACAGTGCGACGCAGAGGTGCTGTTTTAATTCAATTCGACAGTAATTTGATTAATTTCTCCTCGTCTGGTACCCCTCACTCTTCACATGCTGATTCGTTTAGTTCCATTTTTATCTGCGTTTATATTTCCTTTTTGCTGGAACATCGAACTCCCCGCCTCATCACTCGCTCTTTATTGCTTCCCTTTTCGTTGCAGGGGTGCCCAGTTAGAAACGCGTCCTTTTTTTTTTCTTTTTTCCCCCTCTTTTTTATATTTGCCTTGTCTTTGTGACAGGAACATTTGTTGCCCTGTAAGGTTGGGCTGTTTTTTTGTTTGTCGCCTTTCAGTGATGAGCCTGTCTGCCACCGCTTTCAAGGGTCGTCCCTTTTGTGGCTGACGCTAGCACAACTCAGCTGGCGAAGCTGTCGGCTTTACAGCAGTACACGCGCGTTGTGTGTAGTGTGTAGAGACGGCGGAAACAGAGCTTTCATATATTTTTAACGCCTCTTCGTTCCACGCGTTTTATCTATGCCACTCCGTTTGAAACTCACGAACGACCAGAGCACTCAGCGTGCTATATACTGCGCAGTCCAGCGTTGCGTCATTTGCCGAATCCAGCTTCATTGCCGTAACCTGCGCTGGCTTAAGCATTGGCAAATATTCTCTCATTGAAGTATATAGCACTGACATAGCAGTAAGTAATATGGCCTCCTCTTCCTGCCTTGAAGAGGAGACCCTGTTGAGGTCGTTAGCTTGTACGCATTATTTGAGTTTATTGCGTTGAAGTCCACATTTTCAGCCTTGGCAGTGCTGCCAGAAAGCGCTGCGTCGACAAATTACTCGGCGCTAAAAATATACGCTGGCATCGTGTCTCGAAATGTGACACTATTCACCATTTTATTCTCAAGGAAACCAGCGGAGGCTGTTCTTAAACAGTAAACTACAGCGCACGAAGTGTCGGCGTCGTAGCCAGAAATGCAGCGACTACTGGAATAGGGGAAAGAAAATATGTATCGTATGGTGGTGGACATGGGTCGAATATTGTGCATACATTTCTACCAGTTAAACAGATATGGGTACAGCTCCTACTGACTGCAAGTTCTCTGTCTTAAATAAAGAATAATTTCCATTGTTTCTTCAGTTCAATTAAATACTACAAAATATTTCCCACATACTTTTCTTGGCTTCATTTCCTGTTGGATTCACGTGGCTGTGACTAAAAAAAAAAAAAAATTTAGCCTTCCAGTTACCACTCTGGTCGATCAGTATGGCAAAGCTTTGAATGACGGGGCTGCTTTTTTCATGTTGTCTGCAACGTTCTTTCTGCAATTCAAGACAAGTGATCACTGCAAACCGCGAACAGTTACTTGCTAATGTAACATTACTTTTTTTTTTATTAACATAGATCCAGAAATACCTGCTCAGCTATATGCGTGGTACGTATATTTAGTTTGTCTTATAATTCCAAATAGTCAAAATTATTCAGGAATCTCCCGTTGTCACGTGACCCATAATTATATGGATGTACCGGTGCACACAATCGCACAAATTTACTTTTTTTCTGTCATTTCCGCCGGTATGATGTACGTAAAGAATCCTTTTGTTCCTTTCCATTTATATCACGAACTGCTGTCGAGCGACCAATCCAGGCGATAACCACGGTGTAAGAATAAGTTGCGATAACATAGGTGGAGCAACCGCTGAGTCTCCGATACGCTAGAAAAGTTAGCACTTGAATATTGTCGGGAGCATTAGCGTGCCCTAAGCTGATGTCAATGAGGACCTCTTGGGAGATGCGATGTGTGCATGAGGTGGAGAGGGAGATGCACGGAGAAAGAAGTATTTGAGGAGAGGAAACTGCTATGCCACGGCAGCGCGCGGCGGCGGCCCGTTAATGTAACGCTTGGGTGAGGAGGAAGTTGAGTTTTCTGCGCATCACGACAGATGACGCTTCCAGCCTGTTTCCACCGTTTACATGTTAACCTATGGGCGCGACGCACAATAATCGCATTACCGTCTCATATATTGCAAATTTTCTCAGTTTTCAGTCTATAGCATCAATAAATAGGAGTCGCGGACATTTTAGCTGCAGTTCGCAATAAATGCTGGCCCAATTACGTGCCGCGCAGCGTTTAGAGCGAGCTGCTTGCAGTCACTCCAGAGCAAACGACGCATGCCGCTGGAAGTCACTCGCTGGCGTGTTGTGAGCACGCATGGGTAAATTGCCTTGGGAAGGAAGGCCGTGAAAGCTCCCGCGTATTCTTTGTGATCTGCTGACTCTATATATCTCTCACGGGATTCCGCAGCGTGCTGCGGGGGCGGCTTCTCAAACTTTGCGCGTGCTTTTCGTGTTGCAACAAAGGCGTGCGCTCTCCAGTATTGCCATCATGTGTTGTGCCAAACCTTAACATTGGCTCATCCTGCAAGGCGAAACTGATTACTTTCAAAATTCCCAGTGGCTCGGTGAAATTGGAGGTGTACGCTCGTGCAATACCAAGCAAAGACCAAGGGCTCATGCCCCGTGACTGTTTGCGAAAAGCATTTCTCGGATAGTCACATACGTGTCGAGTTAAAGCGAGCTTGGTAGCGAAGGCTTCGGCAAACCGAAACGGCCTGTATTGTAACTAGATGCCGTGTCGTCAATATTTCCGCGCTGTCTCAGCCAGAGATTTATACCCCCCGCCTCTCCCCCCTCTTAACACTCCCCTGATAGCACCCGCTGTATCCTCACATCCCCCTAAAAATTCCTCAGATAAGCAATGACTTCGTATCCACATCTCCCAGCTACTGGTTATGCCATGGGTAATACGCCCCCCCCCCCCCCCTTTCCCTAAAAGAATGAAATTCCGCATAAACCGCTGGTTCAGCTACCTATTTTCTGTTCGCACCAAAAAAAAAAAAAAAGAACATAGAAAGAAAGAAAGAAAGAAAGCACACAGCCCACTGGACCTGTAGTGAAGTGCGGAGAACGTGCAGTTGTCAATTAAGACACAAATATGCTCGCTGTTCGCCACGATGAAAAAAATGAGATGGTGCGTCCTCTAAAGTCCGTTTGGTACGAGTCCATTGCCTTGAACAATAAAGAAGCTAACAATGGCGTATGTGTAGTTGAAGAAAAAGAAACTACGTTGTACCGATAGTTCTGGTGCCGTCCTAACCAACAGAGCTCGCCTTTTACAGTAAATGAATTATACATTTCGCCTTCCACAAGAGGTACTGTGCAGGTAATTGTTGTGTATGCGACACTTTCTTTTCGTTTAGCTAATTTGCAGCCACCGAGGACGCGCAAGAAACGCATTCACTGCGATGAATCGGCGCGTTTCTCTTTCACCGCGAGCCGACTCGCACGACAGAGGGCGCGTCGGCGCGGTGTCCTATAAAGCCCCTTGTGTCCTACGGCGTGACTTTATCGGGCCGCCCGAGCCAGCGCTGTTTCCCCTCCTCAAGAATTCTTGCTCCATGGGGAGATGGCAGGGGCACCTGTGGGTTTCGACGGCCCTCACGGTTGACGTGCGCGGGCAGTGGGCACACACACACACACACACACACACACACACACACACACACACACACACACACACACACACACACACACACACACACACACACACACACACACACACACACACACACACACACACACCGAGAGAAAGAGAGAGAATCAGTAGCCTCCATCCACTCACTCCGCCAGAGAGCTCCACTTCAATGTTCCGCTTCGCGTGGCCAAGCAAATTCAGTCACACACAAACGAATGTGTGAACATTGCCAACGTGTTCGATTCTGTAGATTGGAACATTTATCGCTTATATGTGGCCGTAATCTTTGTCTGTGGGTCATGTGGAACGAACTCCCATGATCACGTCCGGCCTGTCTTAATCGCTTACTTGATGCCAGTGTTCACTTGCAGTCAGATGGGATGCAACCTAACCCGCAGTCCCCGTGGAGGACGCGCTGACAGGGGATAACTGCGATCGATATTCTATATCCTTTCTCTGAACGCGAGGAGGCGAGAGTATAAAAAAAATCTGGTATAAGCGAACAAGCTCCGCGTGAATGCAGATGTGTCCCTGCCAGCGGACGAAATCACGCAATTCATATCTCGATTATCCTTGACATTAATTTTTTTTTTCGGATCCTAGCTCAGATGCATCGGTCAGAAACAACTCGATTAACAAAGTATTCAGGTGCGAAAAATCCACCGCGGATTTTCGTGCCGTGACTTCGGTTTGAACGGAAGCAGGAGATGCTTCAGGCATGCGGGGCAAGTATCGAGGCAACCTACTCCGCCGCGTCGTAAATGCAGAACGTGCTGTTGGGCGAGTTTTTCAATTGAGGACCTAATTTAGCGGAAAAGCGGACCACCGCATAAACGAGAAAAGCACGTCACAGACGCTACTATCTGCTAATAAAATATCTGTTAGTAGCGCCTGTGACAGGCTCTTGTCTTTAGTGTGGTCGTGCGTAGTTTCTGCTGAGTTACGTCTTTTTTATTTTTGACGCAAATGTCGGTAGCTAGGAGTCGACCACAGGCTCCGCATGTAGCACAACGCCATAGCCCTAAAGCTCGCCTTGACGCATGTAGCGTAGTCAAGGCATTTCACCGCTGATGCATTTCGCCGATGATGTAGAAGTCAGTGGCTCGATCACAGCAGCGAAGACCGCATTTCGTTGAGGGCAAAATTAAGGCGACACTAAAGAGCAAAACGATTTCTCGTGCATTAGTGAATCACCCTATCCCAATAAGAACCTGCTGCGAAAGAAACTTAGTAAGCGAGAAAACGCACACAAAGGAGATACAGGTGGCGACTCCACCTTGAGCTTTCCGCACCAACTCGCTCTGACGTCATAGACACTGAAGGCGCCTGCACACAAAATTATTTTCTACTAAAATGTACCGCGTCGTGTTGCAGGGGGACGTGAGACTTACCGTAGCAAGTTTCGTATGATTTCATTGTACCAATGCGACCACAATGAGAGAGAGAGAGAGAGAGAGAGAGAGAACTTTAATCAATAAATAGGTCCGGCGATTTGGTCAGGGTAGGGCCACAAGCACCCCAGCCTAGGTGATGACCTCGAGCCCTTGGACACGAGCGAGAAAACACTTTTAAATCCGTGACGTCACAGCTACGCTTGTGTTCCGAGATTCTGGCGCGAAATTCAAAAATGAAGATTTGCCATCCGTTTTCCATTCCAATTCTAAACCTATAATCGTCAAACCAACGACGAAGTAGTTTTCAAAGAATAACTTATCAGTTTGTAATGATTTAGTGTTTCACTTTAGTGTCCCTTTAAAAGTGCCCACATGCTTGTTTTACTGCATGTTAAACAAGCCGTAGTGGCCAAAATTAATCTCTCATTATCATTACGACGTACCGATTAATCGGGTAGTGGAATTGCTTCATAACGCTGTAAAATTAAATAGGCGTTACTGATAAATACCTTCTCGTTCTGTATCGATGAAAAAACTTTAATTAATTGATTTGTTGAGGCTGTCAACCTAGGATGGTCATTACAGGAGTGGAATAAGTAAAAGAGAAAACGCACATAACAAGAGTGCTACAGTCCTCACAAAATAATAAGCTGTACAGATGAAACATGGGGCATCGGTATTGTCATGCCATTTGCAAACACATTCGAACAGAGAAAAACGTACTAAAAACCGTACAACATCGGCGTACAAAATGAAAGAAGAGTCTTACGCACAAAGGCACGCAGCACGATCAGCAAAAGTGTTTCATACAAACACATGAAATGTTGCATTTCTTCCCAGGAAGTGAAAATTGGGCGAGTAATTATGTGAGTTTGTGTGTGATCCGCTTGCGTGTTAGTCTTTTTTAACCCACACACGAGCGTGTTGCCTCTCTTACCCAGGATTCGGATTCCAAGATGTTAAGTCCGAGTGTTTCAAGAATTTTTAACACTGAGGACCCCTTTATCATCATCGAACAATGCTTGCGTGAAGCGAAGTGTAAACACATCCCGGAGCTCCTACGCCCAGGCAGCTTTCTTTTCTATCTACTGCGCGCACTCTTTCCCAGAATAGAAGCTGAGGAAAAGTGTGCTCAATCAGGGCTGCTTCTTTCACGGCTGATTAAACAACATGAAGCACGGGACAGAGAGAGAGAGAGAAAAGGGGGCGGAGGGGGGGGGGGTGGAATACGGACGGCCAGAAAGAATGAAAGAAAGAAAAGGAATATGAACATTTAGAAAACAAAAAAGACGTATGCTTCTCGGCAATGCAAACTGTGTAGGCATGTCACAGAGAATAACGGTCGCTCAAGGCTTCACTTTAGAACGGCAGATATCAGATCGCTGTTTAAACAGGACAGGAGCGTCGCGTGGGAAGATCGAAAAGGAGAGTAACGCGTGAGGGAGAAAGAGCCCCATTTAAAACGGTTAAAAAAAAGAGAGAGAGAAGAAGAAGCGAAGTCCTCGTGAGGCAGAAATCATCTGGAGCAATTAATGGGGAAAAGTAAAGAAGGAGATCCCAAAGTGGAACCACTCGGTGAAGAGGAGACAGATTGCGAGAGCGCTTCCATCAAACTAATTGCAGCGGCGGGGGCGCGCGGTCCGTCCGGATCTCGCGCAGCCGGGACTTCTGCGAAGAGCTCGCACGAGTCGCCCAGTTTCGGCAGAGCGCCGTCATTCGTCTCTCGCTTATGGGGTGATCTACGCAGAGCCAGAGGTCGCGGTACTCCGTGCAGCGGAGTTCAGAGAGAGCGTGATGGGGAGGGAGACATGGCGACGCCGCGCTCAGGTGCGCCGGGGCTCTAGGCTGCAGCGATGCGCGTGTTTCTGGCAGCCCCGGCACCGATGATCGTACAATATAGGGTGCTTCGGCGAACATTTCCAAGCATTCTTAAAAATGAGCCATGCGAGGAAAACGAAAAATCTCTCAAGCAGGAAACCGATAGCTGCTGGCGGACGTCGAGAGGGGACGAGGACGTGACAATTAGCTAGTTGGATATTTAAGATTTACTAATTAACCTTCCAGTTAGCGTAAGCCGGAAGTTATCGATAATGGCGAGTTAGTAGCCACGGAGAAGGCGATGTCACGTCAATTGTTAAAGCAAACGAAACATCGTTGTCTAAAGCTCTGCGGCGCGAGAAAAAAAAACAAGTTTTGATCCGCACCAAAACGAAAGTGAGCGCATCAAGAGCGCTGGCAGTCGTCACGTGACGTGTTGTAAAGGTTGCGGGGGCCAATTCAAAATGTGCAGTGTGCTATTTTTCCTTGCCAGAAAGCTCACAGGCAGTAGCCAGCAGTATATTTTGTATAACGAATTGTCCACCGCGGACGTAGGAACACGTTACAAGCGGACGTTGCGTTTGCAAGTGACTTTCGGTGCTCCTTTCTCGACGAATTTGGGTTTCTGCGGGTTTTCGCAGGCTGCGGGGAATCAGAGGGTGGCATCTGATACGGCATCATCGTCTCTGTGACTGCAAACTCGCACCATTGGCAATAGCTGCCAAACGGTGATAATTACGGCGATAATGTACGGCGATAAGTGACATGTTTTGTGAGCAGTGTATTTTTCTTCAATACAGCACGAACAAATTTGGGCATGTTGTTCACAAGGATACGCGAAGCCGAAACGAGAGGCGTATTTCTAATCGGCTGCAGTTCAGACAAGCCACGGCTCTCACGTTGACTGCACAATGTCTGTGTAGTATTTCATGCGTTGCTATCGCGGCCACAGTTGCGATTCCCGAGAAAATTTTCGTCGTATCGGTAGACTTCCGCATCTGGCCAACTCAGTCGTTCACTGATTACTCCAATTCAATGCCATTTAAGCAGCGCGTACTATCCCTCTGTTATTATTTTTTTTTGTTCTGCCAGGCGGCCATGTTCCTCTTCCACCCTGTGCAGCGTCACTATGTCCTCTCCCTCCCCCCCCCCCCCCACCCCCTTTTTTGGGTTTTCGTCTGTGCCTTTTCCCTTTTCCCCCGCTTTCTGGCGCTCTATACTCACCTCCCACATCTCGTGCGCTACCTCGTTTGTGTTTTCACGCGCGCTTCGTCGTGGGCGGTTTTGCGTGCCCTTGATGTACGTTCGTGCTCTTCTACACCTTTTTTTCTTTTTCATCTTGCTTTATTTCTATACACCCTTACCGCGTCTCCATGCCTCCTACCGCCCGTCCTCTTTTATTATTTTTTTTTGTGCTTTCCTATATACGCCCAAACCCGCCCTTTTGCACAGAAGCGCTCCCGTAGTTAGCACTCCGCCGCGGACAGGAGAAACAAAGAGAACAAGAGATAGAAAAGCGAACAAAGTACACACACCGCCTTTTCCCTCGCCCCCAAACTCTCCCTCGCCATGCACACGCGCGGCAAGAAAAAAAAATCGAACTCATACTGAAGGGCTTCTTAATTTAGGGCCAAAAAAGTAATTTCTGTTCCCCTCCCCTCACTCGCCGCCTCCTGTTTCTAGTCGACTATCTTCTACTTATTTTTTGTTTCTTCCTCGTCTAGCGCCCACTCTGAGGAGCTGACTCCTCTCTTTTTTTTTTCCTCGTTTCGTGCGTGTGTGTGCGCGTGCGTGTTTAATTCGTCCGCATCCTCATATTTTTTTTTTCTTCCGCTGCAGACGTGACGTCATCAGAGAGTGTCGCATGTTAATGAGGACTACCCCGCTCTCGTTTCCCTGAAATCGCCTGGCGTCCGTCTTCTATTTATTTTTCCCCTTTTATCCACAAGCGCGAACGGCGACGTGTTCGTGTATTTGAACCTCTGTTTTCCCCAATTTTCTCCCCTTTTTTGTGTCCTTATTATTTTTTTTTGCGAAGGCTCCCCCCTACCCCCCCCCCCCCTTTTTTTTTTCTTTGTGCTAGGTCTGTATTAAATAAGGACCCAGGTGTCCCGAGGGGAAGTGAAGGACTTTCAACTCTGGGCTCTCCCTGCAAATTATCGAAAGGGCCTAAAGAGAGGAGAGAGGGAGGAGAGTGAGAAGGAAGCCCTAAAAATGGCCGCCCCGCTAGAAATTAAACAAAACGACCCGAGGTGGCGCAGGGCAGAGGAGCACAGGAGACGCCACCGAAGAACGGTCGAGCGCTGAAACATTTGAGCGTAAACGGGAAACGTCGTTATATTTTTTTTCCTTCTTTTCACTTTTTCCTTTCTTTGTAAACTTTAATTTTCATCCACGCAATCTCCGCTACTGCAATAACTAAAGCTTAAGAATTAGTAAAGAAAAAAAAAACGAAGCAACATAAGACCGTGTGACGCCTTTCTTCTTTTATTTACGGCTTTCAATATTTCTCCTAAATAGAGTATTCGCCGCTAGGTTATTAGTCATAAAGAGAGAGAGAGAGGAAAAAAGTCAGGGTGGTGCGAGAATTGCAATCCGTCTCAGGCAAATAAAAAAAAAGCAGGAAAAGGAGACGAAAAATTATTCCCCAAGGAATAACCCTTAGGCGCTTCCATTGCCTCCTTGATGCATATATCTTTTTGTGCGTATTACGTATTTTACGTCATCTCGAGGTCGTCCGCGCGTAAAGGTGGGGTCTCAGCCATTTTCAACTAGCGCGCAAAGATGAAACAAACTGGCAACACGCCTGGCGGCCTGAAAAATGGACCGCACAGTAGTCCTCGCGGTAAACTGATCACTTGCAGAAAAAGAAAAAAAAGATTCCTGATTGGTTTTCCGAGCCCAAAGTTCATAGCAAGACAGCGCAGCGGCAACCTTTCCGCAAAACGCATTCTACAGCTTAATCGGTTACACTTGGAAGCGCGCGGATTTATTTTTTGTTCTCATTAGATGGGGTATGCCCGAACGCTTGCACCCAACATTTACAGGTGTACACTGTAAAAAAAAAAAAAGAAAATGGGCGGAGAAATTTGGCGGTAAAATGATGTCAACCTATTTACGTAATCAGAAAGCATCAAGCCTGAGATTACGGAGTCGCAGTCCCATCGTTGTGCACACAACCACGAACATGGCCGGCGACATAAGAAAAACTTGAGATTGTATGGACTATCATCCGTAGAATAATCACGTACTCCTGTGTTCCGTCCCACTGGAGGATACGTCCGTAGGATCGAGTAAGGGGCCGCATGGATTTTTGCTGTATGTGTGTAGCGTCCGTATTTTTTCGAAGGACAAGACTACGTTTTTTTTTTTTGTTTTTTTTTTTGCGGTCGGAACGACCATTTTCTGCCGGAAAGTCACGGAATTTTCCGGAAGAAAATGGAAAATCACGGAAAATCACGGTATGGTTCTGAAGCTATGTATACATAATACGGACGCCCATGGATTTGAGTTGCTCGTGGCTGGTTTGAATACCGTGCAGCTACGTTTTCTAGCATTGTGAATATGAAGACGCACTTTATAATTCAAATGAAAACATGACAAGTCACATCTTTCCACCCGATTTAATCGACGCCCTTACATTGCCTAAGCGTTATCGCGCACGTTAAAGAACTTTAGCTTCGTGTTTCGTGAACTTTAGCTTGACCTTCGTAAACTTTAGCTTCGTGTCCAGTGGCCGGGGCACTCAGCTGCTCATCCGATGGTTGCGAGATCGAATCCCGGCCGCGGCTGCTGCATTTCGATGGAGGTGAATTGCTAGAGGCCCGTGTGCTGTGCGATGTCAGTGCACGTTAAAGAACCCCAGGTGGTAGAAATTTCCGGAGCGCTCCACTACGGCGTCTCTCATAACTATATCCTGGTCTTGGGCGTAAAATCTCGGAAATAATAATAATAATAATAATAATAATAATAATAATAATAATAATAATAATAATAATAATAATAATAATAATAATAATAATAATAATAATAATAATATATTATTATTATTATTATTATTATTATTATTATTATTATTATTATTATTATTATTATTATTATTATTATTATTATAGCTTCGTGTATAGTATCCCCCTCAACCTCGTACCACGGCTCATCTTCAGACGCGATTGTTTAGCGCGAGAGCTAGTGCACAGGCGTACAACTCTACCGCCAGCAGCGGAAGGGAAAACGCCGTCGTCGCTCCGTCGCAGGGCCGGTTGAGCGGAGCGTACAAGTGCGTGACACTTGAATCCTTTGGCGTTTTGCAAACTAATGCGCGTCGCTTGCGCCTCCACAAGACGCGCTTATCACAGATGTGCACTCGGCGCAGTTATCCGCAGTGCATGCTTGAGCGCGTGAGACATGAGCGCGACAAGCCGTGACTATAGTCTTCATACGTTATTCTTGTTCATCATTCACTCAAGGAAAAACCGGCAGGCGCCTGTGCATTGGCGGTGAGATCAATACGTACTCCCAGCCACCGGTGTTCGCGGGACGTCCATGGGACGTCCACGGGCTGCACAGCAAATGCCAATTTCTGCTCTGTCGTTGCATGACGCTTGTCACTAAGTGCACCGGATCCAGCGTCACGCATAATGCAGATATGGGCGTTCATTTCAGGGTAACTGTTCGACTATTGTAGCTTGGGTTGCAGTTGACAGCAGCAAGCTGCAGTGGCAAGACCAATAAATGTTAGTTCGTAAAGCTTAAACACCTAAATGAGGTATTGTTCCTATTTATCGAGCGCACAGTTTATTTTATTTTCCTTTTTTAATTTGCGAAAGACGCAGAAAGGAGTGGGACAAAGGAGAAGGGGGACGAATAATCCGGCGCCGAATGAAATGTCATCAGGAGAGGCAAAACCGCACGAGCAAGAACTAAGGGCCACATCCGTTCTGAGTCGTGCTGACGTTTACAGACATTATCCTTAATGCTCTTTCTGTTTTGTTGTTGGTGGTGGTGGTCTTCTTGTTCTTTTTCGTGTCGTTGTTGACGTCGCACTCTTCTAGGACCAGCTTTCTACCGCGATAGCCTAGAAAGTAAGGCGACACACTGTCATGCTCGAATACGCGGGTTCAACTCCCGGCCACGGCCTCCGCATTTTCATGTGGTTGGAATGCATGGAACACCGGTGTATTTGTATTTAGGTGCACGTAAAAAAAAAAAAAACCCTCTGACGTGGTCAAAATGAATCCGTAGTCCCGGCATGCCTCACACCCACATCGCGGTTTTGGCAAGTAAAAACCCGGGAGTTACTATCATCGCCTGCCCGGGGTAAACTCGGAGCTAATTCGAGCTGTCACCAATTTTCGCTGACTAGCATCTTTAAGCCGTTACGAGCTATGGCGTGGGCCGTAGGCTGCTGAAAGGACGTACGTCGCCACACCTTTTCGTCGGCATGCAGACTATACCGCAAGCGCCACCTTGCGGAAAAGCTGGGATCCTCAAGCACCCCGACATGTGATGTAAAAGAAGCTGCCTTCAGTACGCTTTGTTGTCTGGCCGGATACGGTGAGAAAAACAAGCCAGTGCGAGCGGGAAGAAAAATTTCATGTGTATATATATATATATATTGAAGCGAGCGCAGTCCCCACCGCCACGGGAGAGAGAGTAGGAGAACGTAAAACGCAGGCAAGCGGGCAGCACGCACACAAAGTGACGTGATCAACGCGTTTCAGCGTGCTCGTCACGCAAATGAATCTTTATTATGAGGCATTTCGTGCCTTTTCCGCTTCGCGGTGGTCCTCTGCGTGCGCCGAGTAAACACTGCGCGGTCGGGTTGGGGCTGGCGGAGAACGCGGCCGAAGAAGAGGAGAAAAGAAACGCGAGATGCCGGACGCAAACATAACGGCCGTAAAGAAAGCAGTGGCCGCCTAAGCGCGGCAGCAAGCGTCGCACACGCACGGCGCTCGCAACGCTCGGAGCGCGTTGTACTATAGCTGGCGGAAGCTGCAGCAACACCAGAAGCAAAGTGGCCGAGATGGAGGAGAGCAGCAAAACGACGACGGAAGCACATGAAAGCACCTTTTCAGCTATCGCGCAGCACTGACTTCGAGACAAACTGTGGCGTGTAAAGCTTGCAGGGGGAAAAAAGAAAGTGAACACAACTTTAAATATGCAAACACTCGTGAATCTTTGCAGGGTTTCTTTCATTGATGAGGGAATGAAAATAGAGAAAGATGAGGAGGATAAAGAAGCCAACTCGAAAAGCAGCGTCAAATTAAATCCTCCTGTTTTGAAACGGGGGAACTCGTTATAATACTCGAAGAAAAAGGTTTGGAAAGTTTGTTTTTTTATTCCTCGCAATTTTCGTGGCACAGTCCCTCAATAGTGCTGGCACGTTTCTTGCGCTTTGCTTGATTATTGCGAATCCTTCGAACGCGGGTGTGCTCTGCGCTTCTATGTTTTCCCAATGGGACGACGTTAACTGCTAAGAAAATGCTACGAGGAAATCAGGTTTTTCAGGCCTCGCGGAAGGAATCCCGCGTACAGCGATTTATTCAAAAAAAAAAAAAGAAAAATCTATTTATCACAGAGTTAAGGAATACTCCGATGCGAAACGCTAGTTTTATTTCGTAACTATTAAGCTGTGACGCTTTCGAAGCGGTTA
The DNA here is from genome assembly GCA_013339685.2 of Hyalomma asiaticum. NCBI lineage: Eukaryota > Metazoa > Arthropoda > Arachnida > Ixodida > Ixodidae > Hyalomma > Hyalomma asiaticum. The sequence goes on along the minus strand of CM023481.1, from coordinate 284,713,326 downwards.
TTAAAATGGCTGGAAACATTTATGATTGAGCACTGCAGCATAGATTATTCAAACTAGGACATAGAAAAAGTTGTTGTGCATTCATGCGTGGCATCATACACGTGTGACATGAGCTTAAAAGTTTGTTTTTTTTTTCGTTTTCTATTGAAATTGTCAGTAGTCATTTGCTATTTGCACTTGAGGCAAGAGAACCTGGAGTTATTCCTCACGCGCTTATTTGTTTCGGTCCACTGAGAGGTGAATATATTGCTCCAACGACTGCGCACGACTACGTCCGGTCCGGTCACACGAACATAGCGCTGCTTTCGTTCTAGTGAATGCGCAGTGCGTCGGTGCATCGAGTCACTGACCTTTGGAGTGGATGGTGACGTCGCCGTGTGGTGACAGTTGCACCTGTTTGAAGGACGAGACACCAGCTGAACGGAGGCGCGCGAGAGTGCCTTGTTCTCGAGCGCAAAGCAGCAACGACGGAGAAGGTCGCAAGAGGAGAAGAATGCTTGTGGCCTATAGCTTCATCAGCGCACGGCAACTTGCTGGGCCGCGGTAGCCGTCGCCAGCGCGGGGCACAAATATAGTAATGGCGTCAATCAACGTAACCATTCCGACAAATCGAAGCAGCGCCGGTGACACTTCGCCGCAAAACGACCATCGTGCGGACCGAGAGGAAAAAAAAAACAAAAAAAAAGAAAAAAAAGAAAGAAAACAATGGGACAGCTAATGAAGCCTCGGCGTTCGATGAAAAGACAACCGATGCCGGTATATGGCCACCACTAATATCGGTGCGTCTGCACGCTTTCGCTGCTGCGCTCCCTTGTTTCTTCTTTTTTTTTTTCTTCTTGATGGCGAGCGCGCATAGAGTCATTAACGGTTCGCCACCAATTACGGAGCGTGTGGACGGGTCATTACTGCCGGTGTAACCAGGGAAACAGCGGCTGCGCGGCGTAAACACAAGTGAGCATTTTAAAGTGATCGTTACGAGAGACGCATTGTACATTATTAATCCGAAACGAAAGAAATCTTCTGCGCTTCGGGAGTGTCTGCCTGCACGCAAACGTGGCAGCGGAGTGCAGAGTTGAAGGGCACACGATGAGAGACGGAAGGAGAAAGAACGCCGCTTCGGGAAAATGTCCGCCATCACAGGCGGCTGTAAGTCTCGCCTACAAGCAAGTACGTGCTACCGTCGTTGTGCACGCGGGCTTGGAACTTAGGCCATGCTTTTCTTATAATTTGAACCAAAAAGGAAGGATATTTCTCTTTACGTGCAAAGGTAACAAGGTGACGCTTGTTAAGATAGAAAACGCGCAAGTATAAAATACACGTGACGACGCCACTTTCGGTTTTCCAGACTGATACGAATAACGTTACAGATCTCTGACGGCGTCTGCTGCGGCCACCATAATTATTTATCGGCTAAAAACAAAAAGCAAAATAAACATTGTATTCTGAGGAAGCCAGAGACTTTACACAGGGAGTTTCCGAACACTCGATGAATAATATACTTGTGCCCCCCCCCCCCCCCTCCTATTAGACACAAGCGCACATGGAGCATTGTTCATTGTAGCACGATGTCGGTTCCCCTATGGATGAGGTAGTATATTCGATGCCTGCACGTGCTCTGAAATGCTTATTCTGTCTGCACAACCTGTGGGTCGTGTCTTGTGGCAAGCAGGAAGCCACGTTTTATTTTTTTTTTAACTATAATGCCCTTTCTTTCATCTCAGGAACTGCTGCCTAGTGGTCATTGGACGAAGAGCTAATGCTCAGGGCCCACGCAGTGTTCGTGGAAAGTGTAAAGTCCGAGATTTGCCTAGTTCATCCTGCATGATTCAAGATGTAACAACGGAGCTTTATGCTTTCATAAAGAGACGAGCAAAGACAAATACAAGATATGCGTGCAAATAAAATAAGCAAGCACGGATGTTTTTACCTGTTATGAAGAAATGTTTAATGTGTGTGATGCTTACCCTGTACTTTTTCATTTGCCCGCAAATTCTCAGTGGCTTTCATTATTCTCTGCTGCCCGCAAAAGCTGCTCTTTTTATCAGTTATAAACAGAGGAGGCTGATGCATTGCTTGTGCACCTTTATGCAGCTCTTTTAATAATTTAACGTTGTTATACGGTAACAGCACGTGAAAAAGCACGAGTATGGAAAAATTCGGGGTGTTAGCTGGTCAATTTAAGGATGATGACCTGCCATGATAAGTAGAACGTCCCAGTTAATTAGGAAGTGTTGAATTACCGAGGTTCACAAAAATCTAGTCATACAACAGAGTTTCCAAAGAAAAAAATAATGAAATCGCGATAGCAGCTTGCTTGCTTTCTAAGGTTTAACGTTTCAAAACCGCGATATTATTATGAGAGACGCCTGGGGTTTCTTAACGTGCACTGGCGTACAGCACACAGGCATCAACATTTCACCTCCCTCGCAATGCCGCCCCGCCACGGTGGTCTAGTGGTTATGGCACTCGGCTGCTGATCCGACGGTCGCGGGATCGAATCCCGGCCGCGGCGGCTGCATTTCGATGGAGGCGAAATGTTGAGGCCCGTGTGCTGTGAGATGTCAGTGCACGTTAAAGAACCCCAGGTGGTCGAAATTTCCGGAGACCTCCACTACGGCGTCTCGCATAATCAGAGCTGGTTTTGGGACGTTAAACCCCACATAACAACAACCATCGCAATGCACCCACCGCGGCCCGGATTCGATCTTGCGACCTTCAGATCTGTAGCCGAGTACCATAGTCACTAGACCACCGCGGCGGGGCATCGTAGTAGCAGAAATAGAGGTGGATTTTCGAGAATCAGCTGAGAACATTCATATTTTTAACATTTTTTTTTTACGCATTAAATAAACGGGTTCCAGCGATTCCTGATGTACACATTATTACCCCAAGTGGCCTGCTAACGGCCAGTGGCGCCTGCGAAAAAGGCTTTGTGCATAGAGTTTCCTACTAAAATACTAGAGGGAAAACTGGCGCTGCGATCGTGAAGATGCCATGGGAATGATGGGTATGACATGGATTTGTCTAGTCTTCGTGCCTGCGGCTTCAAACGTTTTGGTGGATTTGTTTATTCGGGCTTTTTAACTTCAGTGACGCGAGTGACGCTACTACACTTTTTCATTACGCGACGAAGGCAGCGGCTGTTGTGTACGCTTTACTGGCTTTACTGCTAGAGATCATCAGACTGTCGCATGTACCAAAGTCGCTTGCAATGATGAGGTGCTATGCAGTGTTTCGTTGTTGTGTTTGTTGATGGATGGCTACACATATTATTTGCAGCGGTATTTTACCCAACTTTAGAAATGTTCGCGCTGCGTCTCGCGAACCTTATCGATGCGGTTTCGCTGCTCTTTTTTTTCCTTTCTTTTGCATCAGATGCGATAGAATCTGTAACTGCAGGGTCGCTTTCACGGCTGACATACAGCCCTTGTCAGAAGGCTGTTCGTATATCTTGTACTACGGCATTTCAATTCGGCTGTCTGATTAATTCAACGCCGACCGAACGCGCCAAGCAGGCGCACAGTTATCGCGCGTAGTATAGACGCCCAGTGCGCGATAGGCAGACGCGCCTGCGGACGACGCTCAAAAAGTCTGCTCAGATCAAAGCTCAGGCGCGGCTTCCGATGGAGTTTAACGGCACGGTTGTTTATTTAACCTCACGTTTTTGTTTTTTTTTTCACAAACCCAAGCACCAAGCGATGCTGCGCTCCCACTACGGCCTCGCGCAAGGACTTGACCCATGCATATAGTTTGTAAAAATACAGTGGAGCACTTGCCCTGCACTAAAAGAAGCGAGCGAAAGCCCGTTTGTTATATTTAGAACACACATCTACCTTTTACATACTTGAAAATGTCAGCACCTCACTTACAAGAGCAAAAATCTTTATTTTAAGTTCGAACACAACTGCATCTGGAACTTAAACCTGTATGGATGCTGCTGAATCTGGGCACGAGCAGAGGAGGCAACATTGCCATATCGCAAAATATTGCTAAATATCTGTGCGTTCAGTATTTTTCTCATCGCGAAAAAGCAACTAGTACCTGCGCGAGTACATAGTTATTCCAAAGTCTTCCGTTTTAGTGCAACATTTTGTCGTAAACGGCCTATATTTTTTAAGTCGAAAAGCCATATGAAGCCAGAAGAACGAAGACTAGGCAAATCCATGTCATACCCATCATTCCCATGCTGGCTCAACCGCCTTGTTTGAAACTCCCATAGACACTAGCGCCAGTTTTCCCTCTAGTATTTTAGTAGGAAACTCTATGGCTTTGTGAATTCAGTCCATATTTATTTTCCGTTTTCTTTTCGAGCTCTAGTGCACGTATCTACGATAAGTTGGTCGTCGTTCATTTGTGCCATACAGAATGATTGATTTTTGGGGTTTAACGTCCCAAAATCAGCCATACAGGGCTGCTTTTGGACCTTATGGTAAAGCAGTATTCATCTGCTACAACATGTGACATCAAGCCTCGCCCTGCATAACGTCATTCCTTCGGGCATACTGAGACGTCCTTTTTCATACGTGCTATACTTTTGTGACGCAGAAGACTGTCTGTCACGCGAAACGTATCGTGAGTGCCCTAAAAGCTTCGCAAACCGTCACGTGGCTTTCGGCCAGTCAATTTCAATTCGAGCCTCACACAACTCCGAAGTGAAGGTGACTTCGAATGACACAGCCTTGATATTCATCAATTGGAAATTTCAAGCAATGGCTACCTTGACACACAAATGTCACTTTTTGCATTCACTAGTCGGCATATTATTTAAATAGGCAAAAGCGAGTCATACTTAATAGCACAACGCATATCTAACACTTGGATGTAAGCAAAAACAAAACGTGGCGCCAATGGCGTTTGCACGCGCTCCCACAGAAAGTAAGAAAAAAGATGTACTGAAACGATTTTACACTGCATGTTTCTGCGTATGTTGATTTGCCTCAGTGGTCTGCATTCTCATATCAACGAGCAGTAAGGACGATACGAGGATTTCCATGGGAGTACAAAGATCACACACTCACGACATATGAAAAAAGCAGAGTATAAGCTTGACCTCATTAATGTTCGTCATCTAGCGGATTTCCCACGAACTCTTCGAACGAGTCGAGTAACACCCTTACCCTTCCTTAATTCTTAGTTCGAGAAGAGATATCGAGGGCGCCTGGTATGACGTTTCTGTGAAAGCCCACGCTGAAGGCAACTATCCCGCTAACTGCATTCCTCCCCCTTCCCTCGAAATGATACACGCGAAAGAGAGAAGTAAAAAAAAAATGACTAAAAGCGAAACATGTACGGCGGTCGCGCGGAGCGGCACAACTTTGGAAAGGTCGCGCAGGGCCGCGGCTCTCTGCTGCCCCTACGCGCGGCCGATACAGGGCTGAAAAGCCGTCGGGTCCCCGTTTTAATTAAACGCAGAAGCAGCTCGGCGTCTTACACTCCGATAGGTGTCAACGTGTTATTCCCGAAATTTTGCCAATTAACCGATTCGGCGGCGCGCTCCAGCGGCACCGGCCGCGGAGCGGAAGGCGGCGGCGCGCTCCCTCGGCCCGCGCGTGGGCTCGCGGGGCCCTGGAGGCGTCGGCGTGCAGGTGTAAGCGGTCTCGAGACGCTTCTTAATTTCGGCTTTAATTTCACTTTGGCGCGTCATCCTTCCATGAAAGGGATGGATGCGAGAGTGACGGTCCCGCGCTGACTAACGAAGGAGCCGAACGCGGCACCGGCCGCCGAAAGGGAGCGCGCGAAAAAGAAAGGGGGGGGGGGGATGCGACGTGCGGAAGGGAATCAAGAATTAACCGCTAACGAGGATGACAGTTGGCACACCTCGAAATATTCCCCCGCCGCCGCTCTCGCCTTGGCAGCAGCAGCCTTTCAGGCCGCCGCCTGGCAGCGTGTCTCCCCCCCACCTTCTTCCGCCTCGTTCCTCTACAGCCACGCGTCGTTTTCGCCAAAGAAAATAGAAGAGCAGTGGGGCGACCGTCGAGAAGGGAGGCCGAAAGAGAATTATAACGAGCAAAAACAACACGGCGACTCGAAAAGAAGCGCAGGGCGGAAAGCGAGCAAGAAAAAAAAAAAAAGAAAGAAGAAAGCTGGATGGGAGGGACAGCCAGGCGGCAGGACGAGACACACGTACGCTAAAACGAGAGTGACAAGAAAAGGAGGAGCGAGCGAGATAGCGAACTGCTGCCGCGGCGGGAGAGCTGGAAAAGCAGCGAGATATAAAGAGTGGAGGTAGAATGGCGCAGATAGGCCAACTATAATTACTTTATTAAAAGAAAATGAAGGTTTTAATTATTTCCGGATGAAGACGTCCTTTCTCGCATCTTCCGTTCGAGCTTCCTTTAATGCCATTATTATAATGTTACGGTAATTGCACGGCGACGGGCATAACCGTGGCCGAGGCACGAGGCGATTGCAGTCCAGCGAATTTTCCCGTTAATGTGCGTAAAAGAATTGCCCCCTGGACGGCAGCGGGCGCGACACTCGCGGCGTTTCTGCGTTCGCTTATGTCCCCGTCTTAAATGTCTGCACTCGCAAAAATGCTTCCGAGCTGTCGGCCCGCTATGCACCTTGCCATTTAGATACATGCACCCCCACTGTTTCAATAAGTCAGTGCTAGGACGTTTTAGAGAGACGTCAACGATTTCCAAACATTCTAACGTCATTTTAACTAAACGCAAGCTAGGCTCAAAGTCAACGTGGCCAGGCGGTAATAATTTGCACGCGATCACATTCGCATCTATAGTCACCTTGAAACGCAACCTTCAGTTTCAAGCATACATTGCGACCATTGGGACAACCCGCATAGCTACGCAGAGCTCGGCTGCTCAGTGACAGTCAGCACTAGGCCTGTCATTGTACGGCTCATCCTGTACTATGACGAGAAGGGCTGTAATTTTAGAATCTGCCAAAGCCATTTGCGTCACTCGTATAGAATAATATAAACACTTGTATGACAGAAAGTCCGACATATTTAACTATGCTACTCGTACAAATTAACGAAAGGGAAGGGGTCAAGGGCTCGTTCTTTATTTGTTAGAAACAACTTAATGAGCAAACAGACAATGAAGCCAAGGAAAGCATAGGGGAAGTTACTTGTGGTATTAGTAATTGTGGATAAAGTAGAAAGGAATTAATGTGGACGAAAAGACAAGCCTGCCTTCGGTGGGAACCGAACCCACGACCTTCGGATGTCGCGTCCGATGCTCTACCAACTGAGCTACGAAGGCGCTCGTCCCCCCGTCCACATTATTGTGTATTTATGTACATATTATCCTGGGAGTGTTAGGCAGCGCCACTCATGGCCAAGGCGGCGTGTGTGGAACACACTTTCTTGCCAGGAGGCGTCACGTAGAACGTGAACTTAGATGAGATGGCTGCTGCCCAATAAGCCCTCGCATGCTACCTAAGGCATCAAGTCTGCCGCAACGAGGCCCAAGCTATGACATAACGAAAGGGAAGGGGTCAAGGGCTCGTTCTTTATTTGTTAGAAACAACTTAATGAGCAAACAGACAATGAAGCCAAGGAAAGCATAGGGGAAGTTACTTGTGGTATTATAATTGTGGAGAAAGTAGAAAGGAATTAAAGTGGACGAAAAGACAAGCCTGCCTTCGGTGGGACCCGAACCCACGACCTTCGGATGTCGCGTTCGTTATTTCATAGCTTGGGCCTCGTTGCGGCAGTCTTGGTGCCTTAGGTAGCATGCGAGGGCTTATTGGGCAGCAGCCATCTCATCTAAGTTCACGTTCTGCGTGACGCCTCCTGGCAAGAAAGTGTGTTCCACACACGCCGCCTTGGCCATGAGTGGCGCTGCCTAACACTCCCAGGAGAATAAAGTACATAAATACACAATAAAGTGGACGGGGGGACGAGCGCCTTCGTAGCTCAGTTGGTAGAGCATCGGACGCGACATCCGAAGGTCGTGGGTTCGGGTCCCACCGAAGGCAGGCTTGCTCTTTTCGTCCACTTTAATTCCTTTCTACTTTCTCCACAATTATAATACCACAAGTAACTTCCCCTATGCTTTCCTTGGCTTCATTGTCTGTTTGCTCATTAAGTTGTTTCGTACAAATTAAGTCATTCAAACTATCCGGGTAGTTATTCTGGCAGTATTTCAGTGTACGGCAGCTTAACTTATCTTAAACTGCGTTCACCCAATAGCTTATCCTCAACTGGTTGAAATGCAATGGCGTTAAGGCTAAGTATGCTATCCTAGAGCTTTCGTCAAGTTTTGTCGTACAGTCTCTCCTCTGCAATCCTCGTACTATGCGTGTGACGAGATCTCTGGAGCAGTAACTTTTTCTCTTCCTTTTTTCTTTTTTTCGCCTCTTCGCTTCAATCAATCAGGTGGATGCGATGATACTTCGGAGAGGAAATTGCTAGTCTACTGCTAAATCTCTGGCGTTCAAGTGCTTTCGTAATAAATCATAATATTAAATTATACCCCACCCCTCGCCCCTCCGGCTCGCTTTTTCAACGATGTCTCAATGAGAAGCTCTCCTAAACATGAGCTTTTACAGATACAGAGCCTGCAAAATAGAAAAGAGATTTATTGGAATACAGAGAAAATCCCAACCATAAAAAAAAAAAAGAAAAAGGCTCTTTACCTACGATTGTTCTTTATTGTTCCTAAGTCAAGTTGAGCCATTCATGGCGTTCGAGTTGACATCATTAAATAGGTCAGCAATGCAAGCACTTTCAAGGAAAAGCTTTATGAATTCGGTCCATGGATATTGTTAACTTTGCATACTGGACGAGGAGTCTAAAAAAACAACCGCTTACTTTGTTTGCTAAAAACGTACGGCAGAGCCTAGGCTGCGGGACACTGCCTTTTACAAACACATTAACCCACCTGAGAAGCTTAGCAGAGTCCGAACCAAAATTCTCGCTTTGTGCTCAAGGGATACATTCGGCAGCAAACTAACGAATTCCGACCTGTCCTTTGTATACATCGAGTAGGAGAAAACAAGAGTAAAAGCCCAGCTCGACTTTTCGAGACGGCGTGCTTGTTACCTCGTCGCTCAGCGATCCCGCCGTGCGGCGATGGCGTGGCGAGACGGGCGCGCGGTACTGCGGCGATTTGCATCCGAAGCGGTAGAAGCCTTCCCTCAGTCCCGCTCAGGTCTTGGCGTGCGCGTAGGGGTTGCAGACAGGCAGGCTATGCGCTTCTTTCGATCGCAATTAGGCCGGCCGCAGACGTCACCGGCGGAGCTGTCAGAGGGAGGCCAACGCGGCGACCGCTATAGCAGCACCGGCAAGGCCCCGTGGCCCGTCACCAATCAGTCGCGCGGCGACGCTGAATTAATTTCGCCCAAGGACAGCGCAGGCCGCACCCGGGGGAGCGAGAAATGTATGCAAAACGCCCGTTGTTGGCCGGGCCGCGGACCCAATTAATAATTCAAACTGGACGCTTACTTCCAGTTCGTTACTCGCCAGACTGGTCGCGCCTTGGGGTGCTTATTCTTTATTAATAAGGAACACAGCGACCCTTTCTTCCCTCGCGTGCTCTCGGCGAGTCAGGGTACCAGTGGCCGCCTCAGAGGCTGCTTTACGCGTTCATGGGCCTTCTACCGGTACCGCCTTTCGTGTCCGGCATCCTGCTTTTCTTTTTTTATACGCCTCGAGATCCGCACCTGAACAGCATTTAGCGGAGCCCCATGCTTCCGTGTTTAGGAGGAGCGAGAGTTTCGGCACTGCGGTACGGGCTGCAATGCCTGCGCGAAAAGCTTCCTTTACGAGGCTTTTACAATTTTACACGAGTAGGAAAAATAAATGTACGTAGCACGCGTGGCGCAGAGAGAAACACCATTATGAACTCCGTCGGAATAAACTCCATTATGTTATACGAACACAACTGCATCTGAACATCATGGTAACACCTGATCACGGTGGAAGTGTACATCTTACTGCGGCGTTCAGGTTCGTAGCGCGTGCGTGCGTGTGTGTTCGTGCGTGCGTGTGTGCGTGCGTGTGCGTGCGTGTGTGTGTGTGTGTGTGTGTGTGTGTGTGTGTGTGTGCGGGGGGGTGGGGGTGGAGGGGAATAGAATAAGCTGGCTCCATATCAACCCACCTGGGAATTTCTTTCATCGTTACAAAACGCTGCCGCTGTAGCCGTTACTCCCAAATAGGCTAATGCATGGTCAGCATGACGATATGTATTTTATTGTCTCGCGGACCTTTCACTACCCCGCGAAAATTCTGAAAGGTCAAGTGAGCTATCATGTAGCCTGTCAGTCTTCGGTCCTGGAAATAGATTTTGCAATATTTCTGAGATAACTCTCGGATAACTATAAATATTGCCGTCGGAGCGACTGAAAAGTCAACTGGACACAAATAGGTGCTAACTCTGTGCTGTATCGATACCACAGTGAATAAGGCGCTAACATGGCAAGAACAACATGCAGTCAGTCAAGTGTTGAGCCGAATTGTGGGTTCTCACCTTTCAGTGAAACAAAGTACAGTGTTAGAGCCTATCTTATTCTACCTTAGCAAGCAAAGTCTTGGGTTCGATTCCTGTGAGAATCATGAGTTCGAGTTGCAGAAGGTCGTAGGTAGGAGTGCTAGAAGGAAGAGGTGCCACTCCTATCAAGGTCTGAGGTTCGACACCTAGAAGGTCCTGAGTTCGAGCCCTAATAGGTTGGCTTCGAGTCCTAGAATACGACGGTTTCGAGTCCCACAGTATATGTAACCTATCTACTACCACTAATCAGCTTTGGTAATCGCTAATTATTTTTTACACACGGCTGACATTCTTTGATTCGCTTCTGGCCTTCATTCAGTCACGTGGTATTTCTTGTGCCGCATCTTTTACCGTGCAGAGCAACTCGTGTCGATGCACAGGCCGTTCAAGAACAATTTGTGATGAGACGTACAAGGCTCTCGCCATAATGAGCACTGCAACGCTTTTGTAGTATTCCATATCGCAGGCACACCATCTGGCGGTCCGAACGTCTGCTCTTCAAGGGCGCGCAGGTGAGTTGACGTGAGTTCACGTATAGTCTTTCTTGGGCCAGCTAAACGCGAGAAACATTGTTTTTCTGTCTGTATGTATGTCAACCAGCCAGCCAAAACCAACAGAGCTACTAGCAATGGTGGCACACATGCCATACACGTCAACATCACACAGCGCGAAGGGAACCTCAGGCCCATTTTAGGCAGCATATATGTGCATATCCCTGATCCGCAGCGTTCATTTAGTTAAGAGTACACATTGGACTGGTTTTTACGTTAGTAAATGAAAAACCGGCGCGTTCGAAATGGTGTCATAGAGACACAACGCGTTAAAAGCAAGCCGACAGAAGCCGCAGCTCCGTAGACGGCTTTAAGCCAACAGTAACAAAAGGTACCAACAGATGGCGTGAAAGCAGGACGAACGCGGGAAATTTGAATTGAATTCAGCAAAACCTCCATTGCATCCATCGTGGGAGGAGCGAGGGGGAGGGGAAGAGCGTAAGGGGTGGGAAGGGGGTGAAGAGAGGGTGTTACGTATGAGGGGCTGCAGAAGACTATCGTCTTTCGACGTCACTTCCAGCGAAGCAAGCAGATATGCAGCCATTTTTTAATAGTTTTTTTGCTTTAGTAACCCTGTATGCACTCCAGTCTTATGTAAAAAATATCAGAGAATTCGTTTTCTTAATCATTTTTGCTTCTAGGTTGGCACCGTCTTGTGAGTCCTAGTCTCCTTTGAAACATTAGTCGTTACATATCAGTGAGAGGACCAGGATATGCATAACATTATTTACATTTAAGCTTTCTAACCGGTTAGCCCCAATTAGTCTTTTAAAATGCTTTCCTAGACACCTTCATTTTAAATTTAAGTTCTACTCCTCAACGTGCGCCCGAACTATTTTAAGTGGGCACGTTAATTTCCTATCTCAGTTTCTTGTGAGGGAACCAGGGTAATTTTTTTTTCACTAAAAATTGACGCATTCTAGAAAATTGCAGCCGGAATGGCTTTCTAGTTTGCAATCACGCATTCATGAGAAATGTGTAAACAATGAATGCGCATTACTAAATAATTTCATCGCTGCTTGAACAAGCTATGGGATTCATCTTTTACTTCAATCTTTTGATACGATTCAATAAAACCCACGGATCATTCTAAACTATCGAAAAGTTACGTTTAGATCTGCGCGAAAAATATTCGATTTCTGTTTGCCTTTGATTGGGCCTTGTTGCTGCTTAATTCTTTCGAAGTATGCCATAAAATGGTGATTTCTGCACGTCGGTCACATCTAAGACACAGAAATATAGAAAACACAGCTTAAGATTCACGCATTTAGCGGCAAAAAAATGGCATTAGCTAAATAGTTTGCACAGACATTCGAGTCGTGTGTCATCATATTACAGGAGTCAGAGTAGGTCAGAGTAGTAGATCAGGAAAAGGTACTCACCTCGCGTAAAAAGTATCATGTAATAAAAAAAAAAGGTCAACGCAGTTCAATGAATGCTGGTGCATCACCAAGACCCTGCTTCTTCTGCATCCAAAGTGCTCTTTCTCATTTGGGAATGAGGGCGTCGCAGTGGTGTTGCACTTTTCCTTTTAAAATAAGCGCTTGTTGTGTTCCCTACGACAGAACAGTAAAAGCACGTTGGCCTTCAGTTTCCAAGTCGTATTCACGGTCTCTGAGTGGTATATGACAAGCCACGCCCACACGGAGGCCCACTCCTTGCAGAGAGCGCCCGAAAGGACCGTAAATTCGGCTCCCTCGGCCGAGCAGCTACGCATTCGAGTCACTGAGTGGGAGCGCGCCCTGGTGCCATTACGGGGCCAAAAAACGCTGCAAGAGCGGCGCGGCAGCCTTGACACTCTCCCGGGGCGCTTTTAAACAGGGTCCGAGAAGCAGATGCGAACCGAGGTCAAAGGCAACGCCTGGCCCAGCTGCCAGAGCGGCGCGCGCCTGGGGTGCCGTAAACTGCTAACGCCCGCCTGCAGCAAGCCGTAGTCAAAGCCCGCTAGGTCGACCATTAATATGCGCGCCCAAAGTGACGGCTAACGACTGGAACCATAATGAAGAGGATGTGCGATCGAACAGGGAATAGAAGGGGACGAACGACAAGGTTGGTTTAATGGCCGTGCGCTTCTGAAAAAGAACGCGCAGCTTGTCCTCTGTATATTGTCGTTAGCGTGGAACGTACCTCAACGCATGGCGGTGAAGGGCTTTACGGTCGCAATCTGGAAGCGAGGACCCTGCGCAGGCGCTCGAAGACAACCGTGTTGTAATGATTCAGGCGTAGACGCCAGTGGGTGCGGCCTCTGACAAAGGGCGCAAGCTATATACGCAAATATAGAGCTTACGATACGCCCCGCGCGTCTGACATCTTACCACTGGGACCAAGCACTTGACGGCCGCTGAGTGACTCGAGCACTGCGGTATTGTTGGACAAGTAGGAGTAATACTTGTAATGCGCTATCAATTTATTACATAAAATAGCGAATCCTGCTGTCGTATAGCAGATGTCGATCAAGCAAGGAGGCGCGAAGTTGACGCCGAGGTGTCGAACCACATTAGTCCTATTCCGGGCATTGTCTTACTCCAAGGTGGCGTCCCTGCTTTTGCCGAACGGTGCAGTGCGAATCATTTTCTATTAAATATCCACAAGATTACAGTAGCGTTGCGCGCTAGTAAACTTGATGGCGTCAATTTTTCATATAAAACCAGCGCTACATTCCGCCTCGGTAGTGCCAATGATGGATATCGTGTTATTTGTGTGTGTGTGTGTGTGTGTGTGTGTGTGTCTTCAGAATACTTTAGATGTAGTCCTTGTACGGCAAAACTGAACAAATATACCTCCTTAATAAATACTTGACAATCAAGTTGCAATGTCACGAGACCATGCGGGTACATTTCTCGAGCCACCTGCAAAACTGAGCTTTTCAGTACACACACACACACACACACACACACACACACACACACACACACACACACACACACACACATATATATATATATATATATATATATATATATATATATATATATATATATATATATATATATATATATATATATATATATATATATATATATATATATATGAAAATGCCGTGAAACATTCTTATGAAAATTTTTTGCCCATGGAGTCTTATATGCAACGCATGTCGAAAACAATGGCCAAGAGACGCCGGGTCTATTTGCTCCAGCTTCCACCGCTATAGAGCGCATGCGCACAATGCCTTTTAAGTGAGCGCATGCGCCGCGGTTAAAAGCAGGTTTTCGGTTGCCGCGAAAGCAGCGCCGCTTCTCAGCGTCGACTCGTTTTACTGCGTAGGAAGCGAACAAGAGGGTGGATAAGCGTTTTTATGTACCGACTTCAATTTTAAGCCCGAGTTATGAGCGTATGAACAGCAGCAGGCGACGTACAGCAATTTAAAGACTCCAAAACGCAGTACCAAGGCTTTACCATCAAGCTTCGCCATGTTTCAGTTGCCGCGATTTTCAAGTTCAATTTAAAGGTATTAATTTTATTCAAATCAGGGTACTTGATTCAACCGTTATAATTCAGGTTCTTTCCAAATGCACATAGGTCCGTTCACACTTTCTGCTTAGTTGTCGATTCCTTTAACCTAAGTTATGCGCAACGGGGGATGTAAAAACGGGGGTACAAGATGTATGATTCAAACTGGCTGGTTGACATTTCGACAGTGTGACCTATCTTCGTCAAAGACTCCTTGTTATATTACCTGTTAGTGATATAAATGTTAGTCGTTGACGTCACTAAACGAAGAAAAGAAAAAAGACAAGTGGAGAGAGGAATAGCACGACTGCGACGCCAGAAGGCTTCTGTTCTCGTTAGTTCTTCCTCCGTATTTTTTTTTTTTTAGTTCAATGACGTGAACAGCTAACCCCGTACAACTAGTCGCCAAGAATGACAAGACGTCTCTGACGAAGGTAAGTAATTCTATGGAAACTATCCGCTACTGCACGACATTGTGTTTTGCTTTGGTTGGCCCCCCATCTTTACTTTAAATGATATACGGGTAGCTTTTAAAGTGATGTTCCTGGCTCCCTGATGAACCTGTTTCCTCGTATCTGCTCTCGAATTTCCCTCAGTCAAGGATTAATCCTAGCACCAGAGCCGTGACGATGAAGTGATATCACCTTCGCTATTCCGTCGTAAGCCATTATACTCTTATTTTCTGGACAACGTAACGAGACAGGACAATGGTATGCATGCAAGATTTTCCATGGGATCCTAGTAGCGAAAGAACTCGCAGCGCATTATGTGGGGAACTGTCGGAGTATAGGGCTAAGACATAATTTTCAGATTTCTTAATAGCACTCACTTGAATTGGCAACAGTACCACCAAAAATTGCCCCGTCATGTACTTCGTCAATGTTCGTAATACGTCCGCCGTGAAGAGAGATGCGGTATGTATGTATGTATGTATGTATGTATGTATGTATGTATGTATGTATGTATGTATGTATGTATGTATGTATGTTGATTGATTTGTGGGGTTTAACGTCCCAAAACCAGCTCTGATTATGAGAGACGCCGTAGTGGAGGTCTCCGGAAATTTCGACCACCTGGGGTTCTTTAACGTGCACTGACATCGCACAGCACACGGGCCTCAACATTTCGCCTCCATCGAAATGCAGCCGCCGCGGCCGGGATTCGATCCCGCGACCTTCGGATCTGCAGCCGAGTACCATAACCACTAGACCACCGTGGCGGGGCGTATGTATGTATGTATGTATGTATGTATGTATGTATGTATGTATGTATGTATGTATGTATGTATGGCGCGTGTGTGTCCGCAAGAGCATTTTCT
Organism: Hyalomma asiaticum; assembly: GCA_013339685.2. Taxonomy (NCBI): domain Eukaryota; kingdom Metazoa; phylum Arthropoda; class Arachnida; order Ixodida; family Ixodidae; genus Hyalomma; species Hyalomma asiaticum. The sequence goes on along the minus strand of CM023481.1, from coordinate 284,697,553 downwards.
TCTATCTTGTAACCTAGTGCATCATCCAGCGCACAGTCTATACTCTTCTTTTCTTTCAGGCGCCATGTTCGCTTCTGTATTTTTAAGTGGTTACTTAAAGGGCCGCTAAAGAAACTTTACAGACAGAAGCCACTTGCCTCAAGGCTCCAGCTCACATCGATACGCCTGCATTCTTCAAGCGCTCTCATGAATCGCTCTACGTTAGACCAGTTTACACGCACAGAAGAAAAGCGAAGCTAGTACTCCTATAGGCGTCCGCCATAATACGCCTGAACGATACCAGGAGCTACAGCGGCGTGTTCGCAAGGGTGATCAAGCTCACGAAAGCTGCCTGAACTCTTGCACCTGAAGCGCTATCCCGGGAGCAGTTAGGCAAGCAATCATGGACTTGCACGAGAGAGAGCGCCAGGCTCGTCGAGGCGAAGCCGATAGACGCACGGTCGCCCTCTCCCCACGCCTCAGCGGCGGCGCTTCCTCTTGAACCTGATCCCCGGTGCCCAGTGCAGGCGCACCCGAAGTGCAAATCCGATTAGCGGAGCTGCCGCACGCGCCCCAGCACGCGGACACGGCGGGACATCCGACTCATCACACAAGTCTCGCATATATCACCGCGGTCTGCTCCTTCGGCACCGCGATGTAAAGCAGAAAAAAAAATAAATAAATGTCGCCAAGAGGAAGGGGCCTCAAATAAAGGGGTGTGTGAAACAATGTAGCGCCCTCCGCCCTCGCCTTTCGAGAGGGCCCCCGGCATTGCACAGCACCCTTTAATTTCGAGAGCCACCCGAGGTCCTCGCCAGTCGATCACGCGTCCCTTATGGATTTATGACTGCGAGCGACGACCAGCACTCATAGACCTTCGCCAGGACGAACGCGGGACAGGAACAGGCTGTGTAGTTAGCAACCGCCAGAGCGGGCGCGGGTAGTTTGAAAAATGTCTTCGCCATTTTTCATTCCGGCCCTCCACTCATTTCAACTTTCCCTTCACCCCTCTCTGGGCTGCCCGAAGCGGCGGGCACCGGCTGGGAACAAGGTCGGTGATTACGATTATGATTACTATTATTATAAAGATTTCATTCCAACCCTTGCGGAAGGCCGGAGGCGTTCGCTTTCGGGCAAAGGGTGCAAGGAGGCCTGCGGAACGAAGGTACGACGGACTGAGCGACAGAAGAGCCTGCCGCTCATGATCGACTGCTTGTAGATCAGCATTTCAAACACCCTTTCTCTCTCCTTGTACCCCCCGTCTACTAACTTTTGTGTTACGTTTTATTTATCACCTAGAAGAAGAGCAGCTCTATAAAACGTGGTTTTCTAACAGTCTCCTGCTTGCTCTTTTTTTGTTTCTTTTTGCTTTTTTATATCAGGAATCCATTAAATGTAAGTATAAAAAAGTCTGCCTTGAAAGTCATCGAACACGGAATGAAAAGAGAAGAGATGGAAGGGGAAAAAGCGCGTTTCCTGGAAGCGGATTCACAGATGATCGGAGCACAAACTGAAGTTTGTTCAAACACGGACGCTGTCCACAGTGAGGAGGCTATCGGTTTACCTCTCTCTCGCTCCTTCTGTATATATATGATCACGTACTTGCTTTTGGTGGGCACCCTGGCTCGAGCCCCCAAAGAACTCTCCCTCCGTTTTTCGTTTAACCCTCGCTTGCCGCTCCAGTCGCCAAAGTCGGCCTCCCAGGCGGGGGTCTTCTCCCCTGCCGCTACCCCGTTGCTCTTGATCCTCTGATTCACACTGTTCTTCGTATATAATCAGTATAATGATGAACTGAAAGCAGGATCCATAGCACGCGCCTGTGCTCAGGCATAGCTTTGCTTCGGCCACATAATTTTTGTGCCGGCACAAAGGGATACAAGAAAATGAATGAGCGCGAGCAGCACAAACTGCGATCAAGAGGGGAAAACAGAAAGGACTATCTGCTACAAACCGGGTGAGCGGGAAGCCAGGGCGAAGAGATGTGTCGAATGCGTGTAAATGTACACTGCGTGGGTGATTTGAGCCTCCCAAAATTTATACGTATATACATATGTATGCGATGGGCTTATACGAATTTCTGAGAAAAGTATGAGTGGATGACGAAACCGAGAAGCGCTATACAAAAGCGAATTCATTGCTCCAGTATCACCCCGCTGTTTTCTTTGCAGTTTTATGCGATATTTTCTGCGTCTGTTCTCTGTTTAAGGTAAGCATCAATTATGTCGCTACCAGTGTTGACCAGCGCGTTTACCTTTTGGTATCGTTTTTGAACGAAACTTTGAACGCAGAAGAAATATTTATTAGCTGCGCATAATTACACGTAAAAGCGAAGCACGAAGTGAATGAACAGATGAACGGGAAGGTGGGGCAGCAAAACACACACGCTCGAATAAATCCGCTACTACGTGTACTTGTGCTTGTCTTGCAAACTGGGCTCATTGTGCTACGTTAATTTTTTTTTTTCCAGCGACTGACAGTCGACGTTACCATGACACAGGCGTGCCGAGTCAGGCAAGACACTTGGAGTGACAGAAGGCTTGTAGTGGAAGCTCGAACCTACGTCAGCGGCAGCCATTGTTCTGTAATCTACATTGGCGGCCGCATAAATACAGAACCGGCTCGAGGCGTGCGATCCCATTTGAAGAGGGGCGACCGTTCCCACCACTGTCATCGTCATTAAAGTATGCTGCTCTGCTTTCTGGACCCAGGTGAGCCCAGGGAAGTGCGAAAGACGTTATTGAATATTTCTGGCACCCTTTCCACATCGCCGTCATCATATACCGTGGCAGTTTGGAACACGGTTGCTTCGATATCTTTCTCAGGGCAGGAACTTCCCTCGGATGTTTCAGTGCTACGAGAGGCGCTCGTCTAAGAAGAAGGACGTCCATCTTAGATCTACGCGATCATTCGAATTTTCTTCCAGAAAAATTTCGTCTCGTTCATTTATTTCAACTCGCTTACAGACTGTGCATGCGACGAAAAATGTAAACAAGTTGACCTACCGCGGAATCAAGTGTATGCCTACTCCAAAGCATTATGTGATAAACCTGGAACCACCAAGTAACAATGCTCGCACAAATAGCTTAGGTCGGCCTTGTCAAGCCCGGTAACAGCTCGCTGCATCCTTCTCCCTGAGTGTCGTCTTGTTACGGTGTCACCAAACTCCCAGGCGCAAGATCCAAGTACCTTTGAATAATTGGAGGACGCATCATAATCATAATGCAATTGGTTTGGTTATTTTCGTATCACTGGTTTAGCATGTGGTCATTTAACCCGACTACGAGGCGGAAAAGCACCAGGCACACTAAGGAGCGCTCGCTTTAGCGTCTTTAGCGTCATTATTGCTGTTCAAGCTTCTCAAATTTCTGAATGCGCATTCTTATGCCATTAATAAGAATGAACGCTCATTGGCTACTAAAAACAAAACAAAAATTATTTGCATCGCTACGAGGCATTTTAAAATCGTACACTCTGGGAAATCGCACATCCGTAGCCCTTCAAAAAACAAACAAGCGGATCCACCCCAAAAACACGCACCTGCTAGCTCGTGTAGCTTCGACGAGCCGTTTTCTCCCCCACTCGTTTCCCCAACCACGAAAGAAAAAAAAAAGTATGTATACTGCAAGGCCACAACAGCTATAAGGTCGCACTCTCCGACAGGGTTCCCCGTTCAATCAAACTCAATTAAGAAGTTTTCCCTCTAAATGGAGTACAAATAAGCCAGTGTAATCAGCAACGCGTAAACCGTAGACACGGGCAGAACGGCGCGGCTCAAAAGCCACGCTGCAACCTTTACTCCTCAGTCAGCCGAGATTAATCTTCACGCTCGAAGCGTGGAGCCGCAAAACCACAACAGACGGGGGTGGCCGAAAGCACCCTTCATGCCCCTGTCGTGTCTACCAAGCGTTAACATGCACAGACGCGCGCATCGACACCTCTGATGCAGGGTTGAGGCGAAAAGAACTACAACACGGAAAAAAAGAAAGACATTGCTACAAAACGCAGAGGGGCAACAAGCTCCCGTGCGCGCGGCTTCATCCGCATTCGGGATCCGGTAAGCCGTTCGGGGTGCTGCTCGGGTTGATGTCCTCGCCACGGCCGCAATCATCATCTAAATCAAGCGATTCGCCACTGCCTTTCGGTCAGGGCAGGGCGCTATACCGGGCCGATTACACACCACGCTAACGGGCAAACAAGGCTCCTTCGGTAGCGACACAGACGCACGCCACGCAACGGGCCCACAGCTCGGGCGAGGAAGGGTTGCGCGTGAAGGCTGCCTTCCCTTCCAGGCAGCCGGGAGAAACACCCCGCTTGCGCCGCCAACAACACTCTCGGTAAACGGGGTTAGGGCGGCGTACTTTTGCTTATGCTGCGGGCACGTCTTTTTTTAAAAAAAGGATGATGGGCAGGAAAGCCGATGCCTTCTCCCACGGCGTAACCCCTTCGACAACAAGCGGTAGCGTTTTTATTCGGATACAGTCGTACCCTTCCTTTGTATAATTGATCACGCAATTTGAAGAAGTCAAATGAGAAAGAAAAGTGGGGAGAGCGAGTGAGAGAGTCAAACGCCCCTATTATGCGGCGTCGTTCTATTGGCGCTGCTTGTTGGTTCTTCTTCTGTATACCGTTGCAGAGCATCCTAGGAGGCAAGCAAGCCGGAGAGCTATTGCCTTTTTCACAAACAGAAAGGATTGTTGATGGGCGTGCATTTTCTCCTCGGGTGTGAAGCTAAAAAAGAATAATAAAAGCATTACATTCATTTGCATGCTTTAGGGGTTAGTAAGTGGAACAACATCAACAACAATAGGACTTGAGCAGAGAGAACATTTCAATTGCCACATGTACAACGAAAGGTATTAGTGTTACGCTTCAACACTTAAGTGGTGCTGACAAAGCCCGTAATGCATTGTTGTTTGGCCGCACCCGACGTTGTTGGTGTATGCATGCGCAGTTATTTACGGCCAGCTCCGGCGCTGATGCGGGGCCTGCTGTGGCGCCGCTCGCTTGTTTGCTGTTCTGTTCCTGTTTGCAAGCGTGCTTGCGATCGGGTTGCTTCATTTGATGGATGCGCTTTCATCGTGTGATTGATCTGCGATGCGCCCGTAGTTCAGGGGGGCTGCAGGAAGGATATTGTACTGTTGCAGCTATCAGCGAAACTGGTGTTTCGTGACAACCTCTCATTAACCTAAAATGCCGCCTTAACTTTATATGACAAATCGTTTGCAAGGGCAAGTTGAGGCAGATGGGCTCTTCTATGTAGATACTATTATGCACAGAGCCGCTGCAACGAAGTTTGCCCAAATGACATTGTTATAGCTACATATAGGAGCATCCTTTTGCGTATGATGACTGTCCTACATACCAAAGAATGTGATGCCGTTCCAAAGCGGTCTTCGTGTGCTTACAGACTACGCGAAATCTATTCATTTTGTTCCTATGTAGTCGCCAATTGACCTAGCGTATTATTTGTTTTGTTCCGCTTGATTATGCTGTGCTGCAGTTAATGCACCAGCTCTTGGTAGCAGACCCGTTCCATCTGCGCATTTCTACAGACGCGCGTCGACGTTACCAAAAGTGGTAAAAGTAATGTTGCCTCGTTCAACGAAAGCACCGACAGCTGCACATACACTACGTAATTGCTTCTGCTGAGCTTAGCTAATTAATATTCTTTAACTGAATTGTTTTATTGAGTCAGTGAGTAGTTCAAATGGTTTAGAGCACACAATGATTGATATATATGTTACAAAATTTAGAACGAAGATACCGTCTGCTAAACCGATAATCTATGGCTTTATTACCTGCACGTAGAAGGTTCGGTATATCAGTGAACATGGGAAGGTGCTTAGGAGCTGTAGCGTTGTGGTGCTAAGCATTTGAATGTTCGCAGTGCCCTTCTGGTCATCATCTTGGTCATCATCTGTGCCAGCCCATATTATGTTCACTGTAGGACTAATTAGCTAACAAAAAGATACAGGTGGAATATACTCTGGAAGTTGTCTAAGTGTTTCGTAAACGTTTTACACCGACCACCAGCTATTTCGTCATCGCATGGCGCACTGCTGAAGCGAGTGATCCACTCAATGTTCCCGATGACGTCTAGTTTTACATGCTCGCTCCGGGTTGCGGTCTTCCTTGCAACGGAGTTTTCAGGCGGTATCGGCACATCCTTCTTTTTTTAGCGTTCGTAAGAACATGGAACGGCTCAGCACAGAGAGCTTCCCGCGACCCTCGAAGTGCATCTGGTGTGTGGCCCGTTTGGCATTAAAATTTCGCAAAATAGGAATTTTCCTGTGTACAATGGTTAGCATCGGCTTTATACGTTTTTCCATCATCATCGTCGAAGGTGTTTTGCGTGCCAAAGCACGCTATGATTACGAGGCACAGCGCGTACTGGAGGGCTCCGCAGTAATTGTGACCACCTGGGGTTCTTTAACGTGCACCTAAATCAAAGTGCATGGATGTTTCTTTTTTTCTTTTTCTTTTTCATACAACGCTCACGGTACAACGCTTTCATTTGGTTTGTACACGATCACTCTTTGCATTTGTTTAGTTATGGCGACTCGTCGTTCGTGGATGGACAGATCTCTTGATGAGATTTAGGAATAAAGAGGGCTTTGGCGTGTTATGTCTTAGCCGTGTAAAATTCTTATGCGCTCCGAAACAGTTGACGTCACGGTGTCTTATCGGACCATAAAAGTGACCTAGTCAATCGTGTGACCTTAGCGAGTAGCCGGTATAAACGTGCGTCGAGACTCAACAGCTAGTGCCTCAGCACCTTACTATTTTTGACGGTATGCTTTCGCGCTAACGAAACTACCCGTCTTGACTTGTGCCGCCATTCCCAAGTGCAAGCAACAGGAGTACCGGGAAAAAAAAAAAAAGAAAAAAGGCCCTTAAGCGCGCACGAACCTTCGTGACTTCGGCTTCTGAATTTCATTTGGATATGGCTGAATCGCTTGCTCTGTTTTACTTCAGTAATGCAGCATGGGGCTCCAAGAAGCGCGCTTGTCGACTCTTCGTATAGTTTGACCTGCGAATGTCGTTGAAAAGCGACTGTTGTCAGCGTGTGGTGCTTGGTTCTGCGCGCGCACCCTCGTGGGCAGAAGTGGCGGGCACGAGACTGCGCTTATGCCACCTCCCTCTTCCACCTTTCCCTCAACTCCGATTCTCGCTTCAATTTCTGCAAGGGCTGCCAACGTTGCTCATTGTACAGTTGGCACTCTGCGGTCACTTAACAACATACAGATGACGACTGTTCCTTCCATACGCTAATACTGATAGGTGACCTCAACCGCAGTTAAAAAAAGAATGCTGGTGTATCAGTTATACTTTCGTTCATAGTTGTACGCATTTGTTTTTATGGTCTGTGCTTCCGTGACGTGTATCGGAGCATGGCCCTAATTGGAAAGGAACATTGGGGTTCATAACTGGAGCTGTCTGCTCTGCCGAGTGACCTCCGCACGCTTCGAACGAGAAAGGAAAATATCGCCTTGAAAAAAAAAGAAAAAAGAACAACGTAGCATGGGGAAACAGAACTTAAACAGGGTTGAACGCGGAGAGGCAGAGGTTTTTAAAGCTATGTGCGGGCGAGGGACCATGATCAGAATCGGAACGCATTCATTGAAGCGACGGGAGCTTCGGAGTGGTATAGCCGGCCGTGTACAGCAAGGAACGGTCGGCGACTCTTTCCACGAATGCCGCATGCGTCTACGCTGGCTGCCACGTGGCGTTCTCAAGAACGACCGCCTGGTCCGCCGGCCGATTCCCCCAGCGCTCGGACGCCGCGATCACTCCTCGAGCGACGAGAAGCCGCCGGCGCGCGCCTACGGGACGGGCGCGCAAGCGGGGAGCCACGCGCACGGCGCCTGTCGCAGGGCCTTCTCTCGATGCCGTCGCCAACGCAGCCAGCAAATGACTCCCGCGAAATGACGCAAGCACGGCTCGTTCTAAAACATTTAAGCACCCTTGTCCTCATAAATCACGGGCAGTTTTTCTCGTGATGAGATTTCTGTTTGCTTCTTAATCGAAAGCGCTTCCGCGCGCCCGCCACCACCACCGCCGCACTTCCTTCCGTTCATACATACATTTTTTTTTTTGTCCCCTCGTTGACTTTGTGTGTGGTTACTTTTCTTTTTTTTTTTTTTCGACGCGTGTCGTTGCCGTTCGGCCTTGCATCCCCGCAGCACCTCGCGACGGCGGCTCTCGCTTCTGCCGCCCTTTGTTGCCCGCATTGTTTCTGCGCAGACTCATTCATTTTTTACACGCGTGCGAGGCGCCGGCGTTCGCGGCACACTCATGCATGCATGAATGTGCCTTTCGCCTGCACGTTTCCTTTTTATGCCGAGCTTCCCATGCCTTGGCTGGCTAGCATTTCTTCGCTTCTGTTATTCTTCTTTTTGCTCGTTTATTAGCGAGAGGGGATGAGTTATCTTTTGTCTTTTGCAATCCGACGTACTCTTGTGCGTGTTCTTTCTTTTTTTTTTGCGTATACGTTCTCTACCCCCCCCCCCCCCCCCCCCCTCAAATAAATCTGTATCTGTAGTCCCTCTCTCTCTCTGTTGCCCTCAACAGCAACCAAAAAGCTCCACAAAGAGCACAAAGCATACCCTGCAAACGCGTTACAACTAGTGCGTCAAAATATTACAAAACTAAAATGCACAAGAGTCAAATAGCCACACCGGTACGCAAGAGCAACAAAGAAAAAAGAAAAACGAGAACTTCGTGATTAACGGCGCTACGTAGAGATCCCGATGGGATGTGAGGGAAGGAGCGATGCAGAGAAATTAAGGGGGGAAAAAATCCCCCAAAACTTTATCAAGATGCGTCTCTAGCGCAGACTTTTTGCGCGCGCTCGTTTCTGTATACAAGCTCTCCTTTCCGTACATTTAGCGCTCGCCAATGCTTTCATTGTAATCCGGTTTGTCCCGTACAAGGCCCACATTTATTGCATAAGGTGCAAGCGCGCAACTGTGAAGGATGAGGATGTCTGGAAACTTATAACGGATTACTGCTTCATCGCTCGTGTTCGGGCGTAGCTGCACTTGTAGGACATAGCGACATCCGAAAATCGATGTTGCGCTGTTGTAACGTGAATTTGTGAGCACTCAGCTGCGCTCCGCCTGAACCAATAAAAGAGCACCGAGGAGACAAAATGTACCGCGATTTTTCCTTTACATATGGCAAATCGGACTTTCGGGCGCATTTACTGATGCGTGTTCTTTCATCTTCGGCTGGGCATATACGCAACTTCGCGGTCGATGAAGCGAAGAAAAAAATATAAAAAATCGGAGACATTATTAGAAACCGCGTTTCACCTTTCTTTTAAAGCCAACGCCTACTATTTGTAATCGTAACTTCGCGAAGAAGTATTTAGATTCTATATTGCAATTTGCAGTGCTGTGATTTATATGTAGGCAAACGGCGTGAATACATATAATGTAAGTACCGTAACAGCGAAGCAGCAGATGTATAGGGCTGCCTGAAAGAGCTTTACGAGGTTGCCGCATATGCTAAATTTGCTTTTCAGGTTTCATCGTTACTGATGAAGAACTTGTACTGCTTGCTAACGAAATTCCCACTTCCTGTGCGGTAGTCGCATACATCACTTGCATATGTCGAAGCGCCAGCGAGCTCTTTGCCTGTTTCGTCGAGCACCGTAGTTACATATTTATTCACTCCTTGGCATTTATAGCAGCACCCGTGTATCGTACACACTCGTCGTTGCTATTTCTCTCTAGCCTCTGCTGCAGCGCCTTTATACATGTTTTTCTTCTTCCTTTGTCATATTCCGTGTGCATGTTCATAGGTATGCGACACATTTATTTTCTCCTTGATTTCGTAGGATATAAACAGCGGCAAATGCGCTGTGTAGCCGACACCCTTTTAGAAGTGTTCGTCCCACTTTGGCAAGCTTCTATATTTCTAACTACCTCGCCTTTTGTGCTTCACTTAACTATTCCCAGGTGTTATGAACCCCCATCTTGAGATGCTTTGTCGTGGATGTGGTGGGTGAGATTCCCAAGGCAATATTACAGGCTTTGCGGATGAGGATGTTCACCTTGGCACTGTCTATTTATCATGCCCACGTAAGGAGTACCGGGGGCTGCGGTGCTTGTGAGTATAACGCTTGTATAATAGTTATGCAGTCCTCCTCGCTGAGTCCGTGGGGTTTGCTTGCGACTCGCTAGATGAGATATGCCTCTTGTTGAACAGTGCGTTGTACGTTCTCCAGCTCTACCCCACCAGTTCCATCTCTTTCTTTAACAAGGACACCGAGGATGCTTAGCGTGAAGATTTTGGGGATACTGATGCCCCCCACTGTCACTTCAGGATCAAGGCGTTCTTGTGGACGGCGCCCCCGCGTGAGTCGCCTCAATATAGAGCCCTGATTTCTATAATGCTCCCTAGAGGCCACGTGCTTTAAGGTTTTGTTCAGTTATTCGTGCTGCTTCTCGTAGCGCATATTGTTAGGTCCCGGTAGATCCTCAAGTAGTCCAAATTGTCAGGTCATCTGCATAAAGTGCGTGCTTGGTTCCGCTTATTTGTTTTAATTGGTTAGGCAGTGAGCTCATCAGGATATTACAAAGCCTCGAGGTGTCCCTTTTTACGGCAGTGTGAATTTTTCAGAGCGGAGATTTTCTAGTACAGCAGTTGCGGTCGCATCCCTAAGAAAATTCCTAACGTACTGGTATGTTCTCTCCCCGCAGTTGCACAGATTTACATCGTGTGGTAGGATGCCAGAGACATATTGCGTTACTGCATCGACGGCGAAGATGGTCAATGATTTTCCAGTCCCAGTCCTGCCCAATAAGTTGCACCAGTCCTTCTGCCCACTCCTGCAGCAATAAGTTGCAGCAGAACTGGGCAGAAGGATTTGACCTGAAACCGAACATTGTCTTCGCAATATATCCAATGTCTTCGAGGTATGGGGTGAGGCGAGTGAGTGCCATAGTATCCGCACGACCTGTGGGATATGGGGTGAAGGGTCTGTACGGTCAAGGGCTTATTATAGGTTTAGGAATCAAAGTTAAATCAGTGTGTCTCCACTCCGGTGGGGCTCGCCTTTTTTCCCAAACGTGTTGATATATTCAAGAAGTGAGTCAAGTGCTGCACCGTCAAGGTTGCGTAGAATCTTGTTGTTGATCTGATCCCTGCCAGGAGCAGTGCTGAGGATGATGTTGCTCAGGACTACGCAAATTTCTTCTGCAGTGAAAGCGAGGTCTAGCTCATGATTTGGGATGCCCATGTATATACTGGACTTTGAGGAAGCCATGGAGATATAAACATTTATGAGAGAGCATTAGGTCACGTAGCCAGCCTCCAGCCTAGGCAAGCGAACGCTTTGTGAAGCCATTTTTTTTCTCACACTGTGCTACTGCAGCTTTTCCTGCACTGCACACGTGTTGTCGTGATAGCGATCAAATGCTGTGACGAAGCTATTAGTTTTATTATTTTTTCTTGCTTCAATCATATCTAGTGACACTCTTGTGTCATTCCCTTAGGCGATGATATCCAAAACGATGGCGACCATGGCATGTCTTCGGCTGCCGCTATTCAATCCGGCACTATCAGTAACTAAAAGCCCAGCCTCTGAGAATGAGGTCTGTTGCTCAAAGGAAATCGTCACTGGTAGGCGAGTTCGTGCAGTACCTAAGTCGTAGCGTTCGAAAGACATGTTCTTAAGAATCGAGCAGAACCGCACAGTTAGCATTTTATTCCGTTTTACAACGTACTGAAATGATAGTTTTATTACAAATTGGTTGAACGCAAGTGACAACATTATAGTGTGAACGCACTGCGTGATTGTGCTGGTTATAGAACGTTTTGCTTTTGTCGCACATCATGGCCTACATTTATCTTGATATCCCGATTAGTAAAGCATTGATTGTGACAATATTCACGTTTTAGACGACGTGAGGTATTGATATCTCTGTGCAGCCTGAATTTTTATTTATCTTTGGTGTCCCTACAAACGTGCAGTCTGACTTCTAAGAACATATAAGGTGGGAAAAGGACTCCAATTCACGTTTTGAAAGTGGTTGGCCAGCGAATCTGTGGTATCATCTGAACCGTTGACTTATGGCCTATAACGTATGAGCGTCCGCCGCGGTGGTCTAGTGATATGAAGCTCTACTGGGGACCCAAAAGGCGCGGATTCAAACCCGGATGCATTTTCGATGGAGGCGAAAATGCTAAAGAACAGTGTACTGTGCGTTATCAGTTAAAGGAACCCAAGTGGTGAAAATTTCCAGAGCCCTAGAAATTTTGACCACTTGGGTTTCCTTCATACCGTAGTTCTGGCACTTAAAATTCCAGCAATTATTATTAGTAGTTGACTGAACGATGCACTAAATGATTGACAGCACGAGTTAAATTCAGTGTACCATTAGTCATGCGTAATGGGCACTACGTCATTGTGCATATTAATGTCGACGTTCCCTTCCCCGTTCATCACTTTCGAGCTCACGCATCCTGACTGTGTGTGTCTTGCTCTGGGTAGAAAGCGCTCTGTCCAGCCTCTTCTGAGATGATTGATTTGTGGAGTTTAACGTCCCAATACCAGCTCTGATTATGAGAGACGCCGTAGTGGAGGTCTCCGGAAATTTCGACCACCTGGGGTTCTTTAACGTGCACCGACATCGCACGGCACACGGGCCTCAACATTTCGCCTCCATCGAAATGAAGCCGCCGCGGCCGGGATTCGATCCCGCGACCCTCGGAACAGCAGCCGAGTACCATAGCCACTAGACCACCGTGGCGGGGCCCTCTTCTGAGAAGGACGGCGTAGTGCACGTTGACGTTGCTGCAACCGTCGCTGCTCTTCGTGAGCCTTCACTATGCGTGGTCTTTTCATAGTGTTATCACAACGCAAAAATAAATCATTTGCTAGGTGAGTACTTATTTTACATATATGAAGACGCAGGGGACCTCACTTGCTGCTATTTCTGCTACAGTTGCTGTTTTCCGGTAACCGTTCCTTATACAACCGAAATGTTCACCGGGAACGCGCCTTATCATCTGTCATATGGTTTTGAAACCTTTTTTCTTTGTGCTCTTCCTTATTCAAACAAAATACTGGGATGTGTCCTGTTTGCGTAATTCCCATGGAAAAAGCCACTTTTTTTGCTTCAAGCCGATGACAGCTGGAATATTCTGTCGACTGTTCTCTGACGAATACTAAGAAATCCCGGGATCCGACTGCAAGAATGATTCCTTACAGCTTCAGTGCAAACCATCATTTTAGCGTAAGTACAACTCTGGTACAGAAGTGGAAAAAGAAAGAAAAAAAATGATAGCTGCAGGCATGCATCGCATTGGCTACTACCACAATAGTAGCCTCGATGACAGAGCTGTTGCGGCGCTCCCACTTGGAAGGGCCGGCTGCAGACGATATACGACTACGTTTAAGATTACTTGTAAGCAGTCTGGCGGTGCGCGCTTGATTTAAACGTACACCGATGCTCGTAGTGAGAAAATTGTGACGTCTCGTTTCTTACGCGCAAGCATACATTGCTCCTCCGTCGACTCGAAGAGATAACGTGCTCAGCCGGCGAATGGTCCCAAGTTGAAGCAACAGATAATTTCTGGGGTTTCCATCCCAAAACCGCGATATGATTATGAGGGGCCGTAGGTGAGCGCTCCGAAAATTTCGACCACCTCGGGTTCTTTAACGTGCACTGACATCGCACAGTACGCGGGCCTCTAGCATTTCGCCTCCATCGAAATGCGGTCGCCGCGGCCGGCATTCGATCCCGAGACCTTCGGGCTGGCTTTCAAGTACCATAGCCAGTAGACTACCGCGGCGGGTGCAAGGAACAGAGGAACATAAGGAAGAATCGCAGAGGCTGCGGGTGTGAGGCTCGAGAACCTGTATGGAAGAGCGCGCAGGGAAGGGTAGCTCGAGTCTTCGCAATGTGGCCTCTCCTTTCTGCTCTCCTCTCTATCACTTCTTCCCTCCCTGATGCGATGCTGAGGCGTGCTCTCTCCCAAGTACGGCTGCAGTATATATATATATATATATATATATATATATATATATATATATATATATATATATATATATATATATATATATATATATATATATATAGTGTGGACTAACGACATGGGCCTTGGGTTGGTTGAAATAGACAATAAGTCTCTCAATGTGGCCAGCTTACCGGACGCTATAACGGCTTCCCGGAAAAGCTGCCTCAAGCTCACGTTTAAATCTATATGCCAAATTAGGGGCGTTTGTTAGGCTTCGAAATACAGTTTACTGACCACAGCACTCTGAGGGGTGTGCTCGGGGATCTTACCTGATAAACGCAGGAGCGATACATTATGCCACGACGAGCGACGACGAGCGAGACATTATCCACTTAATAGACTTGATTGTTGTAGTGGATGGTTGGTACTGGATGGCGCATAGATATAGACTATCACTTTTCAAATGAATTACGGCAAACAAAAAGAAAATGAAGGAAAAGATAGGGAAAATGATGTTTGAATCAGTGGAACGACCACCACCGTAGCTCAGTTAGTAGAACATCGGGCGCGATATCCGAAGGTTGTAGGTTCGGTATTTTTCGTCCACTTTAATCCCTTGCCATTAATGTCGTAACTACTACACTACAGCTAAAAACTGCAAATAGCTTCCCCTATGCCTTCCTTGGCCTCTTTGTGTGTTATCATCATGAGGTTGCGTCTAACAATAAAAACGAGCCCTTGTCCTTTCCGCTTTGGTCAGTTTGAATAGTGCATTACATGATGGCTTGAAACAATAAACACTGCGCACTTACTTAGAGTGGCTCACTCTCTTTCCTGATGGCACTTTACAGTTTATAAACACACACACACACACACACACACACACACACACACACACACACACACACACACACACGCACACACCACACACACACACACACACACACACACACACACACACACACACACCAGACATACAGCGAAAATTAACCCTCGAGGAAAACGCCGCACTAAGATACATTCAAAGCGTTTTCAAACATTTCATGCGCAATGCGCAACAATAGGTAGCACCCATGCGCTAGCGCGTGGCCCGTCTTCACTGATTCAAATATCACTCAAATATTTTTCTTTGTTTAACTAGCCTCACTCGCAGTAAAATCATTAGTGTGTTGTGAAAACTACACACAGCTGCCTTCTTTGGCTCTTTACGCAGTTTTCTTTAACTATAAGGTATTTATGATGTGTTGGTGCCTTCAGGCAATGTCGGCTATGTCTTCTTTTTACAAAATTGTGTGTTCCCTCAGTTAACTAAAGCAGAAATACATCATATAAGGCATTATAAAATTTCGCACTGTCACTGCCTGCATACCATGAACAGCGTGGAAGCACTGTGTGCGTGAATTCCGATTACTGCGTAGGCTCCACTATCACGGTGGTGGTCTTCTGGAACCAATTTGTGGAACGTAGTGTAAACGCATAAGCGCTTAGGCAGTAGGTGAGGAAACAAATTCGCATTTGGCATTTCATATCATCGTGAACGCCTTTATAGTAAATATTAGTTAAGTTGTGAGTGCCTGTCCCGTGAATTCCTTTGTTCACCTGCCGTATAACTGCGCGTGCATTTATAATTATCGCACCTATGCCTACTCAGTTTCTCTTTTCCTATTATTTTTTTTTTTTGGTCCAGTGAGCCGTTAGCTTGATCTGACGCATATTTCAGCGCTATCGATGTCACTGCGAATGCACTGAAACTCAACAGCTACGGCGATCCACAGCAAGACCGTCGCTGCGTCAATGACCAATCGCACTTTCTTGAGAGATGTTTTTTTTTTTTTTTTCGTGTGTACGGGGTCCTTCTGGCTCGCAGGCACGCTCTATTTCTTTTTTTCTTCCTTCTTTTCGGCGTTTCGGTAGACACGGTCTAAGAAGGGTTGATGCGGGATCCGCGTCAATCTGGCAGAATATTTTGGGTCGGAGAGCGGAAGTCATAAAGGCGCACACGCTCATCATGCCTCGGAGGAGGCGTGTGACGCGGAAAGCTGGCTCGAGTGCGTCGCGCTGGCCGCAAGCCGTGGACACCTGCGCCATCGACCCGGAGCGATCATCATTCACCGGAACCGGCGCGGAAACCCAAGCTCCGCTGCTTGTTTCAATTACGGACCATGCCGGACGCCGGAGTTTCCTTTCGGCGCGCATTTTCAATTCGGGAGGGAGGCCTCTCTCTACGCTGCGAGGCCGCCGTTAATTGGTCGCTAGCACGGAATTCATTCACGGGCTGATGGCTGAGCTGCCCGGCGTGTCCCCGTGCTGCCGTCAAAGAACTCTCGTGCGTACGCCAACTGGGTGCATTTAGGCGATTATTAAGCACTTAAGTCTACCGGAAGACACCCAAATCACAAGAAAAATCGCATCGCGCACCACCCGTGCCTCCCTTAACAATGGCGCGGTACGCTAAAGCCGTCGCGTCGGCGTGCCGGCGCGCGGTTCCGCTGCTCATTCAGAAGCTGTGTCTCCGAGCCTGCCGCTTCCTTTTGTGCGCTACGATTTCGTGAAAAGCGACACTCGGACGTAACGCCTTGTCCGCCCATGTACCGTCTTAATCATGGGCGTGCGCAGTGAATGACGTGAGTCAATATCAGTCTTACATAACCTCACAATGTCATTTTCAAGCGTATCAATCAAAGCAGATCTATCTATCTATCTATCTATCTATCTATCTATCTATCTATCTATCTATCTATCTATCTATCTATCTATCTATCTATCTATCTATCTATCTATCTATCTAATCACCGAAAGGGAAAGAAAGGTAGAAACGGAAACGAACTATTTTTGAAAGGAAAGCATCGACACCTCATTGCGGACTTATTCATTAATTTTACGATGTACTAGAAAGCAAAGTAGGCATGTGCACAAGATAATATTAGCGTTTGTAACTGTCTTTCTAGTAGAATTTCTAATAGAATTAAGAACCTTCACGGTCCTGGCGATATAAGGCAACATGACATGTGGTGTATACTGTATATTACGCAAACTGTTCTTTTTTTGTTTTCTTTTTTTAACAGCAGCATGTTGGCGACGCAGGCTGATACCCTACCCTTTGCATGATTGACGGTAGCGCTCGTATTTTTCCCTGCTTCCGTTCGAGCAGGCGCACACGTCTCTCTACGATATTGTCTTCCCGCGTCCCGTAAATTTGCCCCTCCAGGATGCGTGGCACATGAGCACATACAACCAATAGAATACCGAAACGACCTTGGTTACTGATTCTCGCTGATATACATCGCCGCTGTGTTCAGCCTCTTCTTCACCCACTGTGTCTATTACGCCGCACGGTGTACTGTCGCTGCCTGCCTAGAAAGAGCCGCGTTTTCGTGTCCTGGCTGGCCGAGTCCGTCACAATCGCATCGATGGCGATTCTCATTCAAGCATCTTATACACTCACCGCAGTGAGGTCTTTCACAAATGGCGCCTCACAAGGAAGCGGCCTCGTCGATGGTCTTCACGTGGCCCCTCTCGCGGCCCGGCCGGGAGTCGAGCGAGGAACACGCCAAATTGGAATCCGATATAATTCGCCAACGCAGCGCTTGTCATCCATCCGCAAAGAAAAACCCCATTGCGAGCCTTTTATCGCCGACTCGATCTCGGGAGCAAGGCACGAGCAACCGCTGCACGCATTACTATCGTGCGGCTATGCCGGCGATCACAAACAATGACGCGCGCCGCCAAGTGGGCGCGTTTGCGTGGGGAGCAGTCGTGACAGAAATCATCAAGTCGGTCGCATGTCATTAGCAAATCGTACGCATGAGTACATCTTCTTTGAGGCCGTTTGTGAACGACGTCTTTTATTCGTTTGTTGCTGCCGCGGGTGCGCGTGTAGCTTTTAGTTCTAGGCAGTCATCCAGGCGCAGATGCTCGGAAACTCGAAGATGAGCTTTGTGTGTGTGTGTGTGTGTGTGTGTGTGTGTGTGTGTGTGTGTGTGTGTGTGTGTGTGTGTGTGTGTGTGTGTGTGTGTGTGTGTGTGTGTGTGCGTGCGTGCGTGCGTGCGTGCGTGCGCGCGCGCGCGTTTCTGTATAGAAACAGGGCCCTTACATCTGATATCTGGATGTATCGACGGCCGCCCATTTGAACAAGAAACGTTCCTTGCAGAGGTGTGCTATAAGCGTGAACGAGAGGGTGATGATAACGCGATCGTATAAAGCTTCAGCGTCGTATAGAGAGAACGACAATGTACTGTACTGGTTGGTGAGAGAGGAGTTGTGGATTTGAGTTGGTGCATTTTTAGTTATTGAGACAGACGCAATAATCAAGAGCGGACGGGTTAACTAGACTGAATGACCGGTTAGTTATTGTACTCTCGAGGAAGAGAAAGGACGAAATCAGAGGACTTCAAGGGAAAGCGAACACAATGTTTACTATATTTAGCTCAAATTGAACGCATCAATGCAGTGATTTGACGTCTTGCGTCAATTTTAGCAAACATTTTATAAAATAAAAAAGAAGGAAATGGCTTTAATAGCTGCACTCTTAAGCGATAGTTTGCTGCAGTAGCCAATAAGTATAAAAAAGCAGCACCAACACTTCAATTACGGTCACTTTGCACAAGTCATATTGTGCATGTTAATTAAAAGAATCAACTTAATACAAGGCCAAGAATCTATCTATCTATCTATCTATCTATCTATCTATCTATCTATCTATCTATCTATCTATCTATCTATCTATCTATCTATCTATCTATCTATTGGTTTGTTTATTTATATCACTGCGCGTCTGGGGACGGCCCTTACTGCTGATTCTCACGAGATACTACTGCGTGTAAACATTTATTAATTCTTAATTTTGTTATAATGTTATCTGTCAAGCACACACCACGGTGGCTGAATGGCTACAGCATTAAGCCGCCGAACTCGATGTTGCGAGTTCGACTCTCAGCCATAGAGGCCGCATATCGACCGAAGCGATGTTTTACAGGAAAGCTTCCGTGTGCAGGCATTTAGGCGTGGCTTATTAACGAACAACGTATGGTAAAAAAATAATCCGAGGCGTCTTACACAGCCTCTATGAAAGCTAAGTAGTATTTGTTTGATATGTTAAATTCCACGAATCAATTAATCACTTAACTAATACGCCTTTCCCCTTAAATCTTTAACGATCCCTCTTTCATTAGGAATTAATTAATCATCTGTGCTCGGCACAGAATAACAATACGTAAGAAAAGTGAGAGTGCGACCTGTTCCTTTGGAAATTTCGCTTGATTATCGCTAGGAATATCTGCACAGTTAGCTTCATTTTAAAGCACGCACGGTGATTTTCCGCGTCCTTACTATATTTTTATTCATGCTTTACTTGGCTAGTGGAGAAAGACCTACTCTAACTTTATTAAAAGAGTGGTAGTACAAATGAATATGACTAGATAACTGCGCCGTATATAGTGTAGCACATGGGAAAGAAACTCTAAGAATAACTCTCGCTGTTTTTTGTCGCGCCGTTTGTTCTTAGATTATATGAACCAACTCGCCCAAGCTACCGCTTCCCAATGTAGTAGACCTTATAATAGCGATGTTAGTTGTCCTTTATTCCTATGTAGCCCTTATTTCGATCATTCGTATCCTAGTGTATGTTAGTTCTAAAAATACGTTGGCTTAATTTTGAATAATTTTGAAAATTCGCCATCAACATCTTTGTCAACCTGATGATTACTACTGCTCTTTTTTTCTTTTCTTTTTTTGCTGTGTTAGGATATTTTTGTGACTAATGTATGCAGCCTTCAACTAACCTTGAGCCGCAGGTCCGACAAGTGTTTGTTATTTTTATTATTGTCATGGAGGTAAAAATTGCAAGCATTCGAGCATCCCTTTTCTGGGAAGCACTCGCGATCATGTAAAGTAGTCGCTTAAGGTGATGTTTGCAAATACTAGCCTTGTTCTTGCGCACAACGTAACAAGAGTTGACCGCAGGGAACTACGCACGCTTTGCGACCTTTATTGCAATCGGCGGTTACAGAAACGTCACAGGTAGGCTTTTGAGAAAGAAAGCATTGTAAGAGAGTCTTACTACTTACACATCTCCCCTAGTACATCCTTAAATATAAAACTAGAAAATAAATAAAGACATTCACCTCCACAAGCTTAACGTGGGAAATCGTTCCAGGTTTATTTATCCTTTGCTCTTCATTCCTGCAAAAAACAAAGAAAAGAAAAGAAAACGATGGCTGCATTTTTCTACTGGGCCCATAAAAGCCGTACAGATTCCAATAAATACGCGACCAATGTGAAAGAAACCAGACAGACCAGAGCTCAGTCGGATACCGCAGAGCTACATCAATGAACAGCCTGCCTGTGCACCGTATTATTAAGATTAATATTAAGAAGCATCTTAATTGAGGTCGGTTCAGCGTCTTTTGTTTGCTCGATATTACAGGCGGTGTGCGCTTTGATCTCGAGTGGTAGGACGTGCGTGCTTTCGTCTTTTTCATGCACCGTGTGCCACGTTATTTTTTAACTCGTTCGACCTTCCTTATTATTTCTTTCATTTAATGAATGCCTTCATGCATATAATTTCCTATGTAAAAAATTCATTCAGTCTTTTTTGTGTGATTATTTTTTTTACCACAGTCCGCCAGTTCGTTAAGCACTAATTTAATTCGCCGTTTTTTTTACCTCTCCGGAAGGGCCCCTTATTAGATTGTCTGCCCAATACGCAAATGTGAAAATAATTACTTTTAAAGGAGTATAACAAACGCGCTCATAGCCCTCTGCATGGCAGTTCGCAAGCTTTTCACGAACACGCTTGCACTGCCGCAGGGATCTTGCAAGGGCTGTAATAGCACGTTCGTCGCTGAATGAGCGCGGACGTAATGCACCTCGAAAAACACGCTCAAAAAGGCGATACGATATTGCGCTTGCGAACGATATCCAGTGTGACTATGATTAGCCAAGAAAGCTATAGCTTTGTACTGACAACGCAGAATTGCCTTGAACGCATCACCTCCGTCACAGGCGTCCAGCGCCACAGAGCGGCGCGACCCGAAGCTGTAGTTTTCGTTGCGTCATATATCGAAAGCTGTTTGTTCATGATCCATGCCCGAGACGTAGTGTACCCGCCCTCGTCTGTCGAACACTTATAAATACGTGTAGCTTATGAAGTCCTTAAGTCAAGCTCACACGGAGCCCTGTCCTTTGTGAAGCTGCGTACGATCTCTGTCGCCGCTTGATAGATCCGTGACCCTTGACTCGAATTTCCAGTGACGCTTGTGCGGAAAGCGAGCTTGAAAAGCTGTAGTAGCAGAAATAATTGCTAAAATGTTTCCCCTCGAATTCTTGCGTCTGCTACCCGCTTAACAGCTGCTGTTGTGGACTGCTATCTAGCGCGCGCGCGTGTGTGTGTGTGTGTGTGTGTGTGTGTGTGTGTGTGTGTGTGTGTGTGTGTGTGTGTGTGTGTGTGTGTGTGTGTGTGTGTGTGTGTGTGTGTGTGTGTGTGTGTGTGTGTGTGTGTGTGTGGCACAAGCATAGCCAGGATATGCTGGTAGGGGGTGGCCGAAGGGTTAAGTTGGTGATCCAGATGAACCGCAGCCAATTGGGCGGGTCAATGTAGATGCATGCATTGCGTCTTCGCGCGGTAGTACAGTATTTTGTTTGTTGTTTTGTGGGGTTTAACGTCCCAAAACCAGCTCCGATTATGAGAGACGCCGTAGTGAAGGGCTCCGGAAATTACGACCACCTGGGATTCTTTAACGTGCACTGACATCGCACAACACACGAGCCTCAACATTTCGCCTCCATCGAAATGCAGCCGCCGCAGCCGGGATTCGATCCCGCTACCCTCGGATCAGCAGCCGAGTATCATAGCCTCTAGACCACGTTGGCGGGGCGGTAGTAAAGTATGTAATACATGTTGGTGACGTGGTGGCTCAGTGTGCAGGAATGCCTGAACTCTCGGTGTGAATCTTGCTACAAATATTCACATGTAATCATCACAAAGGAGTGCGATGCTCTGTGCAAGAACATAGAGCATCGCATTTCTAGAACAGCACAATTTGGAGACATTTAACCAGCATTCATTGAAAGTTTGTGCAATTTTTTTGATCACCTTTGCCGGCTGCAGCTCTTCATCGTTAAGAGGTGGGTTTTCTAGAGAGAAGTAGGTCACGTTCATAGGAAATCCCAATGTCCAATTACCTAAATAAGACATTCACCTTCTTTGTTCTTATTACTCCCTGTAGGCCCCATAACCAAATTGAGAGACTGAAGCCGAGCAGCGCCACATACCAAATGTGCGCTCCCAAAATTGGCAACATATCAGTTAAGGTCGTGCTGAAATGTCAGAAGAAAAATCTAGAGAAACTGCTCGCCGGAACGCCAGTGCATTCCCTTATTTAATGATTTCTGAAAAACCGTGGAGATCTTATTTTTTCTGCTGCGCAGGTAAGATACTGCGCCGGGCAAGAACACAATGCTACTGTTTAAGCCTGTTAAATTGATCAATTAAGAAAATAAACTATCAGTTATTGAGTAGTTTGTATTTGTTCCCGCTCCAATAAGCAAGATGCTAAAGAGGAATGAAACGATAGTTCTGAGAGCTCCTTCGCCTTATACACATGTCAGTGGTATTATTAAGGCAACAAAGACAGCGAAAACTGACCGCAATCCAGATTATACGCAGGCATGCAACAAGTATGCATACCAAGATCAATTATCAAAAGGACAACTTCTCCAAAAATGCAAACAAAAAGGAAGATAGAGGTTAGAAACGTATACATATTTGACGTTTCTTAACCTGGTTAATTTAGAATCCGATTAGTAAATAAACATCTTTTGACCTCAAGACTGCTACTTGCGAAGCATAGCTTCAGGGAGGTTTGATTTCGCCCCGCCACGGTGCTCTAGTGGTTATGGTACTCGGCTGCTGATCCGAAGGTCGCGGGATCGAATCCCGGCTGCGGCGGCTGCATTTCGATGGAGGCGAAATGTTGAGGCCCGTGTGTTGTGCGATGTCAGTGCACGTTAAAGAACCCCAGGTGTTCGAAATTTCCGGAGACCTCCACTACGGCGTCTCTCATAATCAGAACTGGTTTTGGGACGTTAAACCCCATAAATCAATCAGGGAGGTTTGATTTATTGTTTTACGTCCCAAAACCAGCACTGATTATGAGAGACACCGTAGGGAGGGCTCCGGGAATTTCGACCGGGTATTCTAACGTGCACTGACATCGCACAGTACACGGGCATCAACATTTTGATTGATTTCTGGGGTTCTACGTCCGAAAACCACGCTTTGTGTATGAGAGGCGCCGTAGTGGAGGACATCGGAAATTTCGACCGCCTGGGGTTCATTAACGTGCACTGACATCGCACAATATACACGAGCCCCAACATTTCGCCTTGGTCGAAATGCAGCCGCCGCGGTCGGGATTCGATCCCGTGAACATCGGATGAGCAGCCGAGTACCATAGCCACTAGACCACCGTGGCGGGGCGCCTGGACATTTTGCTGTTTATTCGCAGTAAGAATGCACCACCTAGCCCAGCATCAAGTTCTATACTAACGTAGACAGATCTTCGGAGAAAAGAAACGTCTTGGAAGTAACGCTTGCGTAATGTGTCCTGCTTCGAGCGTCACACTCAAGTCACTGACTGTCATACCTGCAGTTGTTGTACAAACGATACAGAGCTGATGTTCACTTACTGCTAAATATTGTCTCTTGCCTTCAGGCGCGCGGTTCGAGCATTCGCTGCGCGCATTTCAGGTTGCCAGGATGTGCCTACGCAGAAAATTATGTATGATCGCCAAAAGCGAAAGATTGTGATCCACCTTACTCGCGAAACGGCCGTATAATACATTCATAATAGCGTTTACTCAATGTGCAAGAAAAGAAAATGGGATGCCGCAAACTTTTTCGGGTAATTGCACTCGCTCAATTCCGATCCATTCGTATGGAGATTCCACCTGAATAAATGAGCGCTTAGCACTCACTCGAGGGCGAGCAAAAACTGGAGCAAAAGGCGAGAATAACGCGCTTCGACAGCATTAA
The DNA here is from genome assembly GCA_013339685.2 of Hyalomma asiaticum. Taxonomy (NCBI): domain Eukaryota; kingdom Metazoa; phylum Arthropoda; class Arachnida; order Ixodida; family Ixodidae; genus Hyalomma; species Hyalomma asiaticum. Next base: position 284,673,573 of record CM023481.1, on the reverse strand, counting down.
GTGCTATCTGTCGGGCACTGTCAGCACGCCCGCCCGTATAGGTTCAGGGACACAAAAAATATACTCGCTTTCGCGTTACGTGCAAACGAGCCACTTCCTTTCGCCTTCCGTGCCGCCCCTTACACTTCTCTGCTCACTACTTTCTTTGTGTGTTCCTGTCTTTGGCGCGTGATGTGAAGCGGCGTCACTGTTAAGGCCCGTCGTCGCGGTGGGACGCGTTCGGTCTGGTTGGAATACTCGGCGCTGCCAAAGCGTGGATCGCAGGCACGAACAAGCTCCGCGCCCTGATTGCGAGCCCGTGAGCGAGCCGGTTGTGCGCCGTTGCTTTCCCCTGCGTGTGGACCGCGAGCGGCGCAAAGAGAAGAATTAACGGAAGCGTTTCTGGCGGAGGTGCTTGGGCTCCGTGAGCGCCGCGGGAGGCGGGAGAAAGAAGGGACGGCGCTCGCGTACGCTTTCGCGAGCGCGCGCGCGCAACGCACACATGGCGTGCCGCGTTGCCTACTTCATTGCCAAGGTAATCGCCAGCGCCTGCGGTGCGCAATTAGCCCAGGAAACGGCTCGGACTCGCTCATTCGGGCCCCCCATCAACATGAAGAGCAAGAACAGCGAGAGGGACGCGATTCGGGCGAGAGGCGAGCACCGGGACGGTGTAATTATACTGGCTCGCGCGAAGCTCGGCAGCGCCGCCGCCACGCACGTATCCGTCGCGTTCACACTTGCGGTTTATCAAACACGCCATGCATCGCGAAAGATGCCCGGAACGATTACTCATCGCTTCATGCTCTCCAAAAAACTGGTAATTGCGGACCATAAGTTGGCCGTCTTTGTACATGTCCTCTCTCTCTCTCTCTCTCTCTCTCTCTCTGGGAACACATCGTGTTGTGAGGCGCCTGCCGGCATCGTGCGCTCAGCCGCGCGACGCAGCATCCTGCGACCAACATCTGGATGATGCCTCGAGGTTGTAGAGGGGGAGGGAGGGTCACGCATACCACTGTTTGGCGCCCCAAAAAAGCAGAAAAATCTCAGAACTCTATGCCTTTAGCTCGAGTTCAGCAGATGACGTGCGGCATCGGCATTTTCAGTGCTTCGATCGCCACAGTAATAACGGAGTAGAACGGAGACGGAAGGCGCGCAAAGTTGCACACCCAGCTGAGAAATAAGAAACGACTAATGGTGCTTCGCATAGGCGATCATTTTACTGCGTCAAGAAGAAAACCCGTGCGCGAGAAAACAAAGAACCAGAGTATAGTACGAATTTGATTTCGTACGCGTGACATTCGCCGGGAGTTCGCTCGAGCGAAGAGCGCCGTGTGTTTGCAGTCATTAACTTACATCGTCACTATAGAAGAAAAAGAAAGGGAGGGGGGGGGGGGGCGGTAAGTATAGTGTCGCGCTTATATCAACATGCTCCGTTGGCAGATGTGGCATGATGTTTCCTGTTAACTGCATGGTTAAAGTTCTCTTGCAGAAGGCTACACGCGAACTGACTACAGTTCACCCGCTGCACTTGTGGCGGAATGACAAGTGCCGGTTCACCTAGCAGAGAAAAATGCAGCACTTTTGCGATGCGAGCCGGAGTTAAAAGCTCGAAACTTTGTTTATTGTGCCCATCTCTTTCCTTGCGGTCGTCGTGATTGTGTCGCGTCCTCTTCATCCTCAACTTCGTCCTCGCCATGCGACGAAGAAAAAGAACACGCCAGATTCTTAACAGCCCCTGAGGACTGAAGTCGTGCACCTGTTGAAGTACTGTTGTCAAGCTGTTGAAGTACGAAGAAAAAGAAAAAAGGAGGGGGGGGGGGGGGGGAGGATTAGCAGACACGTCACCATGCAGCGACGTCGACCATAGTTGCTTTCATAGTTCAAAACAGATGTTAGATGTGTATACCTTGTTTTAAAGAACGTGGACCGAAGGCAGCATGACTTGCACGCCTTAGGCCATAAGCGATTATGCGCGTGCCTTTCAAATGCAAAGTTTCGATACAAGTACGGAGACTCTACACGCTCCGCTGTTGCTCAGCGCAAACCCTTCGGCGTTTCTTTTCCTTCTCCGGCCACGCTCTGCTTCCTTGGCCACGCGTGCGACGTGGTTTGGGAGCTGGGCGCTCGTGTTATGGCCAGATCGGCACGACCGCACGAAGCCTGGCATGACAAGACCGCGTCCGCTGTGCTCAAACGGAACAAAGTCGGTGGCTCACGTGTATACACCGCACCCGTGGCAATGGTCTGCCCTGCGAAGCCCGAACGGAAGCGCCAAGTCAGACGCGAGGACATGCGGCTGCTTTCGCGAGGGGTGGGGAGTCGATAGCGGTGGCGATCGCTGACAGTGCGCAGCAGTCAGCTCGAGCAAGGCTTCATTCAGGCACGCGGGGCTAATCCGCGGACCGTTGTCTTTGTGGCGGTAGCTTAATGGGGGGGATCGCAGACGCGGCTGGGATTTCCAGGCGCCCCACTCAGAAATCCTATCGCGCCTACACGCTCCAGCGGAGGCCTCCACCGCGGGGGACACACCTTTGCTTCTGGCCGTTGCTGTCGCCACCACCGCTCACGAGAACCACTGTCTCCGCACCCTCCTGCCAGGTGCCGAGGCGCCACGCACGCTCCACCGCATCAAGAGCGGAAGCCGCACGAGCCCCTTCGCTCGATCGCGTGTAGTAGGAAAGAAGAGGGAGGAATAAGTGCAGGCGGCACGATGCCCGTGAGCTCTCATCGCTAGGCTGGCGATGAAGCACCACGAGTGCAGTGTATTCGTCTTGGGATGCGTACACAGGTCGAGGGACGGGGAAATGCGGTGCTGAACAGGCTTGCAAAAAGCGTTAATTATCACCGTGAAATAGTAACCCTTTCTCCGGGGACGTTATCTGCGTCTATACGTGGAAAGAAAATCATATGTGTGCCAATGGATGCGAAAGCTCGTAGGCACGGAATTTGCGAGAATGCTGTTTCTCTGCGCACCATAGTGTTAGTGCCTCCTTCCAGCTGATGAGGTGTGACGGCAGGCCTATTTTACATCGACAGTTTGACGCTAGTGATCCGCTCTATCTCATGTACGAAATGCTTGTTAGTCCTGTGATGGTAGGTCGGCGCAATAGAAGCCGTATATAAAGGGCTCGAACCGGCGTAACGGGGGTCGACTATATGGTCCCGAAATCGGTACTTTTACCTGTGCCGGCAGTATACACAGGTTCGTCATAGTGACCGCTGCACATGTGCAGCACATACGTAATCTCGCTTACGTGCTGCTCGCGGTTTCCGTGTGCAACTCCACGGCTCGGCGGTAGTCATTCGCTTCCGTATGCGTAGCACACGTCGCGTATGATACACTTGCCAGCTCGCTGCCCTACGTTGTCTCTATCGCGTGCCTCGGTTGTTGGGCACGCATTACTCTTACGGCAACTGCCCGCTTCACTGTGCGTCCCTCGGCCTGGACACATACTTGTGTATGTTGCGTTTTCGATGAAACTTAATCTCTGCTTCTTTAAAGGCTTTCTCTGAGCGGCAGAACTGCCGTCCAGCATCTCCATAATGCTGGAAGCCCCCCTCCCATTTTTTTTTTTTCTGGAGGTTAGGAAATGCATTCTTAGAAAAGTCTGTTTTTGATAAGGGGATCAGACAGTTTGTGTTCTTCATAAGTGTGCCGGGCAGCTTCGCCGTTGTAGTCAATATCAGCAACGTTAGTGCGTCCTTTCCAGCTGCTGAGATGTGACGACATGCCTCTTATATAACGGCCGCCTGAAACTGATCCACTTTTATCTCATGCACGAAGTTCTCGTCAGTCCAGTAATGTAGGGCAAATCGCGAACTTTGAAAGAATTTCTTTTGGTCACTAAATAGGATAACTTTGAGAGATCCCCTTCCAGGATGTATTTTCCAGCAGTACTAAGCGTACCCAATTCAGTCGCCGTTTAATTAAGTTGTAATGTGGTACAGTTTAAGTTGGATTGTGGTTAGCACTGCGGAGCTTGCAAGCACGACTATCAATGTATGATGTACAACCGGCAACAAAAGTTTGGGGGACGAGCTCCACGGAAAATGTGAGCCACTGCTCCGTTGCATTGTAGCTGCAGCTGCAAAACTAATATTTCATTTAGTGTGATCTTCAAGTACTCACACTTCATAATCCGCAAAGGAAGCCTGAGACTGTTCGAGGTTTTGCGATGCAGGTGCAGGAACTATATGCTTGTGTAGGTATATCGTGAGAAGACAGCTTTCATGGCTCGCGGTAACGAAAATGTAGCTATAGAGCACAGTAGAACCAATAGACGGAGCAAATGCACGTTGCGAGAATAGTTAACAGCGATGAATATTCTTGATTAAATTATGTCCTGAGAGGACAGTTGTTGTTATAGCTGAATCAAGTAGCGAACGTCCTGAACACATGCGCTGTGACTGGCCCGGTAAGCTTGCCAGCGTCCTGTACCACAAATATCCAAGAAATACAGCTCCACATCTGAAGCTAAGGGTGTAAAGAGATGTGCCTCATGCCCCGAAACCCACTCACATATTTCACAATATGCACTTCAGACGCCTCCATGAGTTTGCATGCAAATGCACTAATGTGCCTTTATGCGTGGGCTGTCAAATTCAAAGGCCGGTGGGTACACCGCGGTGGTACAGTGGTTATGGTGCTTGACTGCTAACCCAAAGGTCGCGGGTTCGATCCCAGCCGCGGTGGTCCCTTCTTCGATGGAGGTGAAAATTCTAGAGGCCCGTGTACTGTGCAGTGTCAGTGCACGTGAAAGAAGCCCAGGTAGTCAAAATTTCTGGAGCCCTCCGCTACGGCGTGCTTCATATTCATATCGTGATTTTGACTGTAAAACCCGACCACTTATGGTTATCAAAGGCTAATGGCACGGTTATTATCTACTAGAGTAGCGCATGCACATGAAGGCAAATGCGTCATCAACTTTTTCCAAAGGTGAACGGTCCTCAGTTATAATTCGGCGGTACCTATAACGGCTGCCTTGAGCAAATTGGGCTTAAAGCTAACCAATGACCGACATCACATTAAGGTGTAACGTTCAATTGCAAGGCTACATTTTGTTCGTTTGATAATGGACCGGTAGGTTCTGTGGTCGTGTAGCTATCGAAACACGCTGCTGCAAATTCCGTTAAGCTCCGCAAATTTCAGGATGTCATCGTGGCCAACATTGTAACATGTGATTTTGATGACCACTGAGAAAGGGACAGCTAATACACGCTATTATGTGTTTTCTCTTGTTGTACTATTGTCGCAAGGCTTATAATAACGCTGTCGATTGAGAAAGGCTCTGAAGAAAGGTCATGAAGGAAGGGTAAATGTCGTAGCGTTCGAAATAGTATTCCATAGGTGTATATGCGTGGACCACTATTTTCAACAATGTGACAAGTATCTGGCCAGAACTAAAGGACGATACGCTGTCAATTTCAACGTTCTTACGGCTTTATAATTGATGTGACACGACCAGCTTTCCACTGACGAGGCGCAGTGGATATACCACCATTCCATAATATGTGAGTGTCATTCTTCTCTTATTTATGTCTGAGCCCCGCCACGGTGGTCCAGTGGCTATGGTACTGGGCTGCTGCTGATACGAGGGTCGTGGGATCGAATCCCTGCTGCGGCGGCTGCGTTTCGATGGAGGCGAAATGCTGAGGCCCGAGTGCTGTGCGATGTAAATGCGCGCTAAAGAACCCCAGGTGGTCGAAATTTCCGGAGCCCTCCACGACGGCGTCTCTCATAATCAGATCGTGTTTTTGGGACGTTAAACCCCAGAAATCAAATCAATTATTGATATCCGAAGAGAGCTCCCAGAGAACGAGCGTTGAAATGTAGCCAAGCCGGTTATAAGTTCCGCCATGGTGAAAAGCACTGTCGTTTCCGGCGCCCAAAAGTATCAGAGATGACACTGATGCAATCGCAGATTGTTAGACGCCATATCAAGCGATTGCAGTACAAAAATCCTCCGCCATTCAGTCAGTCAAAAGGGAACATCGAAGCCGTATAAGGGGGCAGTCGTCGTGGTAATGAACGAATACGTTTCACTGTCCTCCAAATATGTGGGAGTGACTTGCAAGGACACTGCTTGCGATTCACACAGCGAATTTCAGCGTTCGATAGGCTCCAGTTGTCTATACGGCGTTCGACCTTCTTATTGATGCGCCTTATACGCTTCTGAGATAAATAGTTCACATGTGCTACACTCTTGTAAGACAGGAAGGCGACAACTGCGCTTCCCATCGGTAACGCATCAAGTTAAGAACTCTTCAGGGAGAGCCATCGGTCGCGCTTTTGTGCTGTCTCGGCGGCGCGGGCCTTCCCGATAGTAGCGTCCATCCTCCGACTGTGCGGCGCACCTCACCTGTCCAGAACTCGGTGGCGGGCTACGTCGTGTCGCGTGCAAGCACGCACTACACGGGTACGTCCGGGCATCCACGCTTAAAAGCAGTCTTAGATGCAATATGAAAAAAAAAGAAATGCGGATTTTCTATGAGGACGAAAGGAAGCAAAAACACACAGGACCGGTGACAACAATTATAGCAAAAAAACTTTAGCAGCTATTCATTGCTTGGACACGTGTACTAAGCAATCTCGTAATCATTGTCAAATACATGCTCGTGGTTACGTATAATGAGTCGTCACGAAACATAAGCTCTTTGTCTTGAAGAGACACGGAAGCTTGGCTGGCGCATTCGTCTCCCAACTTCTTAATGTCCCATGCTTCTATTATTTCTTTCTGCAACTGACGCGCGAATGGTTGTGATTTGGTATAGTTGCAACGATCCCTCCCCCCCCCCCCCCCAAAAAAAAAAAATTACTGCATATCCACGGAGTGAATGATGATGAGTGGGCGAAGCTCGGGATGTGCATCGTAGATCGTGCCGAGTTCCGGATTAATTTAGTTAACGCGCATGCTACGAATCCTCACGGTTCAACTATGCACAATGCACAAGTGAAATCTCCCACCGGCACTTCATTGCAAGTCAAGATCCAGTGTATATATATATATATATATATATATATATATATATATATATATATATATATATATATATATATATATATATATATATATATATATATATGGGTTTTGCCGGTGAACGCTTCTCCAACGCGAGCAGTCGGTATTTCTCAATCAAGAAACTCGCTAGGAGACGCTGCCTGCGCCAACGTTGTCTCTCGCGTTTGCCGGGGCAGTGTCGAGTTTGCCGGGGAGCGCGTGGCTCCCGGCGCTCGCGGCGAGGGCGAGCGCCAGGTGCCACGCGCTCGCCCTCGGCGCGTGCGTGCGCTCCAGCAGGCACGCGCCGGTGGCTACCTACTACTAACTACTACTACTACTACTACTACTACTACATACATCGGGGACGCACGAAATGGCTGCTAATGGGGAATGAGAGACAGAAGAATTCGGCTTTTAGTTAACGCGCACGCTGCGAATTTTTTATTGTTCAACAACGCACAGGAGAAATCTCCCACCGGCACCACCTTGGAGGTCAAAGCGTAAGACTGGTTACGCACTACTACGACTACGACGAGGGACGAACGGGTGCCGCTTTAAGGAGCTTCGCCCCTAAAAAGAAAAAGCTTGGTCTGTTACTTTCTTTGTGCCTCACTTCTCCTGCAAGTGTGCTTAGTATGAATTGGATTTGTTGCAAAAATTATGTTAGAGCAAAACCAACACGCTGGTAAAAAAAAAATTCAAATTTAGTTTCACGCTATTTCTTTTTTGTTTGAAGTAGGAGTAGTGACGAGAATGGATGATTGGTTCGCGGCTCTTAGCAGGACGTTGGAACACTGGGGCTGTGAGAGACGGCATAACGAAAAGGTACGGGTTCATTGGAACCACCTGTGGTTAACGCGCCTTTAAATTTAAATGTTACAGCGTTCCTCCAGTTTACATCCACTGAAATGTGGTCACTGCAGTCTGGATTCAAACTTTCGACTTTGCGCACAGTCGCACAATGTCATCACCTATCAGCCACCACGGCTAGTGATGAGTGAGACGTGTGGTTGTTGCTTATGTTCATTTGGTGGTTCATATACACAAATCGAAGGGCCCCCAATTAAATTAATCCTCCATGGGTAATCTCGTCATTTTATGAATGTTCATTTGCATTTTGTAATTGCTAATGGACATGGCTGCAAATGATATATTGTTGCGTCCCGCTTGCTTTTCGTAAGTATGCTACTCGTGTTTCATTAAAAAGTTATAATAATAGCGCTTTCTGTCATTAGAGGCGCTTTGACCTCATAGGCTGGCGCAAAACAAGAAAAAAAAAGAACAAGTACGGAAAATTATCTGTCCACGAAATTTTCGTGTCGTTACGAGTGTATTGGGACGCTTCTAGATAAAAACTATGCTGACCTTTTCGTGCCTTCCAGAGAGCTAAAGGCCGCTGCCGACACTGATAGCTGTGTTCATCTGTGTGTACCCGAAATAAAAAAAAAAGCGTTATATTGTCACTTTCTCAATTGGGGTATATTTAGGTAATGCGGGAAGATTCGGAGATGCCCGAGAGAAGTACGTGCCTGGAATTAACCCTAGGCGGGCAGTTATTACTGTTCTACGAGGTCGGTGATTTCGATTTCTGCCCACGATTATGGTTAATAGCATGTACAGCTCGAGGGGTGTACTAGAAAAGTATAAAAGAAATTACGTGTAAACTACATTATCCACTTCGTCACGACAAGCGAAACGAGAAATCCGCAATTTCACATTTTTCACGGCTCCCAGATTTTGTAGCACGAGAACGAAGCGCACGCCTGCCACGCGCAGTTCAATAATTGACGAACCCCGCATATAAAAATAGGCCGCAAAAAAAAAAAAAGGACGAAAGTGAAAGAGAGAGAGTGAGAAGCGACGTAGCCTCCCCTTCCTTATGAAACCGGGGCGGACACTCATGTTCAAATCGGGAGAACCTCTTCTTCTCCAAATTAAAAACTTCACCCAAGCGTGCTGTTCGATTCCTGGGAATCACATTTCTGTTGGAGTTTACGGCGGTCTTTTCTTTCTTTCTGCCCACCTTTTTTTTCTTCTTCCTTCCTTCCACCTCCGCTAGCTGCAGCGGGGTGCACTTCGGCGCCAGCGAAGCGCACTGTGAGAAGAGGATTCGGCGGGAGCATGTTCAGGCTCTGGGCGATTTCTTTGGCAGTCGCTGAGAGGCGACAGCGTCGCGGACCACGGTTTCGGGACATGATAGGAGACGAAAAGAAGGAAGAGAAACGAGTGAAAGCAAGTGAGGGTGGAAGTGGGTGGGTGGAGAGCGGGAGAGGGAATCTGACCGCTTTACCGAGAGGCTTTCATGGTGCACTTGGCGTCCGCAAATACGCTGTCGCTTCACCCGCAAAGGCAGCGGCCGCCGCACGGCCTGCCGCTGTAACAGTGTCATTATAAGGAAGCCGTGGCGTTCTTTTTTTTTTCTTTTTCTTCTTTTCGTCTTCGCCTTTTCGTCCATTTCCTCCCGCGAGACTGGCGCCTCGGCTTCCCGCACGCGATTGTGCCGCCGAGGAACACAGGCGGGAATGAGGTAGGCTTAATGAGTTCTTTGATGATGGCGTGTTCCTGGGGTACCTGCCACTGAGCTTCGTTAGCGTTCAGGAGAGGCGTCATTACGCCGCGACACGGATACGGATGGCCAGGGTGAAACCCAGGTAAGGACCCCTTCCCCGAACCGAGGAGCATACGCTGCCTGGGCGCCCTTAGCGACGGTGCCTGACCCACGGCTAGCCCTTCTGTCGGCCCATTCTGCTGACACCGGGCGCGCGCGCCGACGGGAATGTTGATGGCGTGATCTTCGCTGTGGAGCCCGTGCCTTCACAATCCTCGTGATCAACGTCCAGCTGCAGCCTCAGGACTAGGCGTATACAGAAGCGTTGAAATGCATCTGTAACGTGGAACACCAGTGGTAGCTAGCGCTTATAAGGAACGGTTGCATCGCAGATGGGACCCCGCGCATTGACCCCGCTCGCGCGGACAGGTACATGTTTTAGTTAACTGTTACAGAAAACTATAGCGCTTCAAGAACCATATAAAGAAGCGACCTGCCTGCACGACTATAACGTCGCTGTTCTAATATAACACGCTCTGGTACTGGAACAAGGATACATGAAAAACCTTCATGAAAAAACGAAGAAGTTGTGCCCTTGGAATGGAAGAATAAATGTGGTCAGCGTGGCCCATCAGCGGCCAAGCAGCTTGGTCTGCATCGCTCCCACGCTTACAAAGAAATAAAAGGAAAATAAAAAACAGAAAGAAAAGAAAAACTCACAGCTTCATTGCAGCATCCATTAGCTGCCTCTTTATTACTGGCACGAGTGTAAAATGTGGCACTCTTGTTTCTTGCGCAGCACCTCTATTCGCCTCCGACTTAAAATCGCGTTACGACATGAGTAAAACATACACATGAAGTGAAAACCTAAACTGTGTGAAAAAAAAAACATGTTAAGTTGTATATATATGCATGTAATATCGGGGCACAAGTCTTTTGTATAGGGAGGCATTTAACCGTGAGGATAACTATTGAATACTAATTAATAGAAAATTCAAAGTCAGTTCCACGGCTCTAACATATGAGTAAAACAGCTGAACTGAAGCAAGGGTATTAAATTCGCTATCACTATTTTGCAGCACTGTCATTATCAGTATTACTGTCATGTATCAGCGGGCTGAGTGCAAGGATGTGGGTAGCGGATCGAGGGCAAACGCTGGTTTACGGTTGCCCGCGACCAACTACCCACACCCTTGCCCAAAAGGGTTGCGCAACCCAGTACCGCCATTTCCTTCTTTCTTTCTTTCTTTCTTTCTTCTTTCTTTCTTTCTTTCTTTCTTTCTTTCTTTCTTTCTTTCTTTCTTTCTTTCTTTCTTTCTTTCTTTCTTCACTATCACTGTCCCGTAGCAGTGGGCTGAGGGCAAGGTCGATGGCAAGCACGGGTCAGCCTTATCCATCTGAGAAACCCGAGACACATCTCAGATGGATAAGGCTGACCCGTGCTTGCCATCGACCTTGCCCTCAGCCCACTGCTACGGGACAGTGATAGTGAAGAAAGAAAGAAAGAAAGAAAGAAAGAAAGAAAGAAAGAAAGAAAAAGAAATGTCTAACATCCCTGTCTTTCCTCCTTTCCTCTTCCTCTTCTTCCTCCGAGACATTTCTTTCTTTATGTATTTCTTCCTTTTCTTCATTCCCTCCCTCCCTTTATCTTTCTTTGTTCCTTTATCTATTTCTATATTATCCTTCGAATAATCACTGTCATGTAGCATTGTGGGTCAAGGGAAAGGGCGGGTCCACTTTTCCCTTCTGCGTGACAGCGGAGCAGTCACGCAGAACTGAGCACATGGCTGCCTGCGTATTAACCTCGACCCTACACAGCTCGGCTGTTAACCTTAACATCATGCGTGACTTTTACTCGCCTAATAAATAAATAAATAAATAAATAAATAAATAAATAAATAAATAGACTTGTACTCGTACCCGAGTTGCATACATGGGGTAGTGTCCATCGAGTGGCACAAAGTTCACAGCACCACCAATGTGCAAGTGCCGCCAACATACACTTCGGTCAAACATTAGAGTAACTAGCAAGTTTCTCCATCGGACCTGGCAAATTACATTTCATGGCTTTGCAGTGCGCAGGAGGGCTTCCAACGTACGTGACCTGCAATGGACGATTTCGAATTGCAAACGGATGCTGCAGCAGCCGAATACAATGGTCACATTCCGCAGCCCACCTGAAATGACAACCCGCCAGCTTTCATAGCTGTACCATGTGCTTTGCATAAACAATAAGCTGCCTACCTGCACTCGCCAGATTTATTTCTCTCCATTTGCGTGCGTGCTCTGGGAAGGACACAAGGGCTTACGCAGCGAAAAAGGCGCCTTGTCCGTACAAAAATATTACACTATGGCTCATTTTTAGGCTACCTATATGCTTGGACGGCTGTGATTGAGCACTCTAATGTGCGTATTTAGGTAAAGGTTTTTGTAACATTTGGAGCTTACGCTTGCGCTTAAAGCTGCCTGATTTGTATTTTTTCGGGGGTATAAAATATTCAGCGAGCGAGCTGGCGTAACAGCGCTGCTATCAAAAGTTTCAGTTGTGTGAATTCCGTAAAAAAGTGTTTCTTCTTTCGTTTTCTCTGTGCATTTGAAATACACGAAGTGACAGTTGCTTAGCTTGTTAATTTTTTTAACATACTTTCATTGGAATGGGGCCTAATACTTAAGGAAGACAAAATAATAATCAGTATGAAAGCAGGCTCTGTGCACCTTCTTCATTGTGCCCCGTCTATTCGCTACGCTAACAATGTTTGTACAGATCCTCCGTTAATCGAAGACGAATCCAGTACCTACGGCAAAATCCGATATCGGATCCAGACTCGCAGCGGCTAATGATCATGCTACGCGAAAGGTTTTCTGCAACTCCGAACCGCCTTAGAAGTTAGGTTTCATCTAGAGATTGAAAGAGCTCGCTAATACGTTCGAATAAACTCGCTCGCCAGGACAATAGCCTGTCACTTACTTATCTTCTGTACAATGTTGTTCCGTCTGACCTTTTATCGTTGCCACATTTAAGTTGGCCAGTGTTCAGCGCATAAGCTTCAAGGAACGATTCGGCATTGACGAAGATAAATTATTGGTGGTTCAAAAAGAAGTGACACCGCGTTGCTTCTGCGTCTCCGTCGACAAACGGGAATTTTTCTGACCCCGGAAGCTATTCTAAAACTTTCATATATTAGCTTTGTTGCGTCTGCGGGGAGCATCTAGAAACTGTCCTAATATGTGGCGGTTTTTCTAACCTGCGCAATGTCGGCAACAGAATCAAATGGCCTTGAAAAGGAAATGCGCCAGAAGATGATGTAGAAAAGACGGCAATATGAAATTAACAAACAAAAATGTGTACTCTACTGCATAAAAAAAAAAAACCTGTCCCTGTTATCCACTGTATTGTGTGTGTATCACGCTGTACACAGAGCAATACAAGTAAGTAGACTAATCTTTTTCGTGTCAGCTCAGGGATGTGTAGGGGCAAGATAAACAGCGGGCATTCTTTTCGCATTGCTAAGCTCATGAAGTTGCGTTGCGTGATATATGTATATACCAATGGGTGGTCGCACTGAGAGGACGTGTACACATAAGCAATGGAAGTGATCGGACTCGTAGAGGAGATGTGTATTCATGCAATTATTCCTGTAATTTTAGGTAAGTATATAGCACCCATCAAGAAACGACCTTGGATTGGAGCCATTTCATCGGCGAATAAAATACCTTATCCTTAAGCTTCTTCACAATACATGCCAGAATAAGTTCCCTTTCCCTGCTTTTCTCTGCAGTACCGTAAGGTACTGTGGATATTGCAATATATACATAAATAAGGAAAAGGTGCGAAATGTTGAATGGCTGTCCCAGATACTTTTGATTGAATGACAGCAGAAAGTTTAGGGAATTGAGTATCAGCCCTTGCTGGTTTGCGCAAATGCTGGAGAGAGCGTTTGTGATTCTGGGCACACACAGGGTGCAGAATACCCTGGTGCAGAAGCAAACTAAAAACCAGCAAACGGTGTGACGGTGTCAGGGTTGAACGCGGTAGCCGACAACGTGCGAGGAAAAAAAAAAGGACTTGCCCCAATGGTTGACAAGTGGCCAAACGGCAACCGCACGTGATCGTGCGTGTACACGTGCTTATCAAAGTAAAAGCTCGTGTTGAACTTTAGAGCACGGATATGGGTCTACCATACGCAGCTCGTACATGATCCTCCTGTGAACAATACGAAATCGACAGCGTCAATTTGCCCGTTTAAGACGACATAGCTGCTGAAATATCTATGCTGAACCTCAAACGTGACCATGAGACAAAATAATATTACAGATGATACTGGAAGTGTATATATTCCCAGGCCGGGCTATGATTTTAGTCCATACGCCGCCGAACTGTCGGAAACAAACTTGTTTCTCTTTCTTTCCTATTATATTCGAAAATCAAGCGGAGGCTCAGTTTGAGCTTTTCTTCCGTGGCTTGTATCGGCAGGACGTAAAAAGTGGAAAAGATTACGGATAGAAGCACGAAATAAAATGTCTTAAACGCGTAGTTAACACTAACACTTTGACGTGAACTGTGGGAAGGAATCGAGATTTAGTTTCGTTTGAAAAAGTGAAACGTCAAAACTAGTTCAACAACATGGCCTTTGCGTTGTCTACATTGTCTACATCTCCTCTCCTGTATCTCGTAGTGAACCCTTACCAGCTAGCTCAGGTTTCTCTCTTTCTGAGCAGGGTTTCCAGCAAGAAGTTACGCTCTGATTACCATTGACCTCAATTCTGCAGCCACATTTCCTGTATCGAAGATAAACGAATGCTCATTTTAAGAGTATGTTATATAGTTACATGTGATCGTGTAAATTCTATATTTTAAAGGTTAATTAAAGAAAATACTTAATGAGTAATCGACGATCATCTCGCAAGTCACGACAAACGCCGCTTTCGGTATCAATGATGTCAATATCACTTGGTCTTTGTACTGACAATTCATAGCACGTCGAAGAATTTGTGTTCCAATTAAAAGCCTCGTGTTATTTTTAAATTCGTTCACAGCTTTTGCGCCTCTAAGCACACCACAAAGCCATCTAATTAATTACACCTATACAAGTCGCGTAACTCTTCCCGAAGGTTATCTAAATGAGTCAGTAAGACTGAACAGCGAATATCTACAAAAGGTGCGCAGCGAGCTTCAGCGACGGGTCCGCCTTGTAATCGACACACCAGGCACACATGAAATGCTACACAGTGCCACCACCAGCGACTACAGCATCTAAACGGCAGTTTGACGTTCAAGGCAAGTGAACTATATATAACTATATAAGCCGAGCGCTACAGGTATGAGCCACACGTGATTGCAGTATCGTTAATAGTGACTTACATGATAAGTATGTCATTTAGTGATGTAAAGATCGATCATTCGTGCTCGTAATTTATTTGTAACCTATCAGACCATGCAGTTTTAGTGTCTACTAGGTGAACGAGCTGAACAGGAGAGCACTGAGACATAGGCGGCTAGATATATAGGTAGATGTATACGGTCAAAGTAACTCAAGTTCCCATATAAATGCTTCGCATTTCAATGCTAGTGGTTGTACTACGAAAGCACGCGGCGTCGGGGAAAAGGCCCAACTACAAAGCTGGGCGACAGCGCGAAGGAAATCAATTCGGTTTATCAAGAGGATTATGCACTTGTTAGAGTAAGGACACTTAGGTGGCGTATGCCGTTTCAGAACGTAATTCCGTAGATAACACAGCCGGTAAGGCCCGCCTGTACTGGTTTGGTGCAGATGGCTATGCATATATTACGCCGACTCGTTACGCGTGTGCTGTCCTGTGTAAAGATGTTCGGCAAGATAGCATAAGCCACGGTCATGAAAGTACGGGAGCGTTTCGCGAAGAAAGCTTCGCTCAAAAAAGAAATGCGGAGATCCCACGATGCGTGGGAACTAATGCACTGCGAGGCGCTTTGCGTTTGCTGGTAGCTGGCTGTCTGTATGCGATTCTCCAAAGTGTTACCAGGCACCGACGTGCACGTGTAAGACGAGTTATCTTGTCTGAAACAATGGCTGCGAGTACAGAAGAAACACGGCGGCATTTGCGAAGATGGTTGCGTATTATTACGATGATTATTAATTTTATCCCGCGTTACCTTTTGTCCCGCCTCAAAAAAGCGTAATCCCGCTACGTGAAATCGGCGTCCAGCGTTGAAACGAGTGGGTTCTCGACTATCTGCCCTATTGTCGCTTCAAGCGGATTTACTTGTTTATACTGAAGGTGTTTTTGCCATATTTATTTAGGAATATGGTGTCACGCAGTCATAGATGCTGATTATCACCCGTCGAGGCCTATCTGAAATTTCGAATTTGAAGGGGGGGGGGAGTGCATACAGTTACAGGTTAGCTAGAAAATAGGTGAGAGGGGGGGGGGGGGGGTAGGTTGGGTGTGTAGCTCCGCTACATCCCCCCCAACAGTGTTGTATAACACCCCCCCCCCCCCCCCAGGGACTCCAGAACGTTTCTGGGAGTGGGGGGGCCAAGTATTGTCGGCTTTGTATGTTGTGTTTATTATTTATTTGCCCTCAATATTTGCTTATTCTTATTTATTTACATTACATATTATTATATTAATAATTAACCATTTTAATGACATCAATTAGTAATGTGTTAATTCATACTAGTCGCAGTAAATTTTGCGTATTTGCATTCTTCCTTATTTTACGTGTTGGTATACACTTTAAAATGGTTCGAAATTTCGGAAGTACTGAAAACCTTCGCAGATCGCAGAACCCGCGTGGTTGTGCGATCCAGTGCTTTGGAAAGCACTGGACCGCACAACCACCAGCTTGAAAATCTTTGTCAAGAACTTGATTTCAGCGTTAATGGTAGGAAAGTGTGGGCGGGTCCGGCCCCTTCTGGAAAAATGTTAGGGGAGCGACCGCCCCCCCCCCCCCCCCCCCGGGTTCGGGGTCCCTGTCACCCCCCACGTGTTATATGGATCCCTGTCACAACATCAACAGCGCTCATTGTCACGCACATAACCCAGCAGTAGGCAAACAGGTGTGAGCATTCATGCCATAATTGTGATAAGACAATCCCAAGTTGCTTTTTCTCAGTGAGGCGAGCCAGTTTCTCCTAGCTTTGACGATGAGGGTGATGATGAGTTAGGCAGCACAGCCTCCCGTGCCTGCAAAAGTCAATAATTTGTTGGTGGTCCAAACATCAAAAAGCATCACACCCGACTTAGAGAAATCAATAAGGGCAATGAATATTCGTATTATAAGGGCAAAGTATCCCAAGGACGCCAAACAACTGCTCTTCGCATGCGGGCCGTCGAACGGAAACGGCAGTGCACTGCGCAATTCCACTATGTTCAAGGACATATCACGCTTCAGTTCAACTTGCATTAAAAAAATGTGATTTAAAGCAGGGCAGATTTTGCTAACTGTAGGCAGAGTCTGTTTGTTGACCGCTGCGGATATAACAATGAATCAAAAACGAATTTGGGCACGCGCCAAAATTTCGGTTAGTAGCTCGAGCAGAACCTACCAGTATGGTGACGCCATCTAGGAGGCAACCGCCGCACAACGCAATGAGCGCTTTTGGCGAATGCGCGTGTCGCTTGTTCTTGCGGCGATGCGCTACTTGGTACTATCTCAGGACATGTGTTTGGTGAGTCCGAAGACCGGTTTTAAATAGAGCAGGAAGAAATAAAGACAGAGAAAAAAATCGCTCTTTTTAAAAGCCTTGGTTCGCAACTGCGAAGTGTTTCTTCTTCGCGATGAAATTGCCGGTTCTCCGCTGTTTTTTGTGTTGGTATTGTTGTCTAGTTTCTCACATAATTATGGCAGGAAATTGGAATGTGGGCAAAATATTTGGGCGTCAAAAAAAGTGCAGTTTGACGGAGTTGGAAGAAATTTTTAAAAATAAGAAAGCTTTTATATTTTCGTGGGCACACACACACACACACACACACACACACACACACACACACACACACACACACACACACACACACACACTCACTCACTCACTCACTCACTCACTCACTCACTCACTCACTCACTCACTCACACACGAATCCAACAGAAAAATCAAACCTACGAAAGCGCATGACTGTTCTTTTTTTTCATTTATGCGTAAATAGGGGAAACAAAAATGCAACTACCACGGGTGGGAACCGTAACCGTGTGCTTGAATTACGCCTGCGTCGCTCTTACCTGTCCTTTACCACAAAATCTCTTCTCATTCTTTTACTTAGGTATTATTTCATGTGCTAGATATGACAATGGGAGCGATAGACAGTGCGAAAACTCACCGCCATTATGGTGAGTCTTTTCTACCGCAGGCTCCGTGTAGTAAGTGAACTTGTGTAAAGGCAGATGGCTAATAGACCTTCGCAAGCGACCTGAATACATCAAAGCTGCCGGAATCGAGATCATCCTTCAGTAAAAAAAATCAAAACCAAATGGCTCAAATGGCCCAAAACCAAATGGCCCAATTTTTGTGAGTCGCAGTCACATAAAACGGGCGCACGGTGAAACCAAGTAAAGCACAGGGTAAGTCTGCGTTACGCAGGTTACTGATGCTGTGAAACTTGCCATAAAATGGCACACTTGTCCATCTGTAGGGTAGCGATACTAGTGGCGATAACTAAGCGCACAGAGAAATGAAATTATTAGGCTAACAATCACGGGTGACAAAATGCATGGGCAGCCAATAGCCATGTCACGTAAAATTTACTTTTAATCGACTCGCTGAGTGCTGTGATTTGGTACCTACCTGACGAGTATTCGATAACCAGTTTCATTCGAATCAGTCGATTTCTTATCGCCTGCTATAGTAGCTGGTGATGTTAACCACATTGAAGACCTGGTGAAATTCCAGCAAATGATGAATCACACGCACAAAAAATAAACCTAAAGGGAGGAAATCTTTAAACAATGCCATCAGTATCGTTTATTTTGCTTAATAATGATTTCCGGTATTCGCGATTCCATCTAAATGCTTGCCACCTAGAGGACGCTCCTGGAACCAGCCGATCCAAGGTCGACCTCGAAACGCGGCATGGTATCGCATTACCGCGCGCTCTAAAACAGCTCTATAGTTCCTTAATCGACGTCATGCCGTCTCAAAGTAGCCCGAAAAAGAAAAAGAATCCTCATCAAAAGACTTTTGTTGCGTGCCTCGGTGCGTGTCACTACGGTGAAAAGACAGCAACACGTCGTTTCATCGGTTCCCCAAAAAAGCAGACGACGCTTCGCGTAGGGCAACATGGATTACGAACTTGCGCATCGGCAAGAAGGTGACGAGAACTATGCTAGTTCGTTCCAGGCACTTCACTCGCGACGATTTCTTCCTCCCTGGTGAGGAGGAGGAGGAAAAAACTTTAATAAGAAAACAAAAAATTAAAGGCAGTTCAGGGTGGGGCCCTCAGTCCAGGGCTCCACTGGCTCTTGCGGCTCGCTGGGCTTGGTCCAGGAGGGCCAGTTGGCTCTCCCGGTCCTCGCTTGCGAGCAGTGCCTCCCACTGCCGAATGAAGTCTGCTACCCTCAGAAGGGGTGAGTTGATGTTTTTTGGTCTAGCCGCACATTCCCACGTGATGTGGGCTAGCGTAGGTTTTTCGCCACACCACGGACAGGTGTTTTTGTAACAGGCTGGGTGCATCTTGTAGAGAAGGTTGAGGTGCGGGTATGAATTGGTCTGTATACGACGCCAGTCCCGTGCTTGCGTTCTATTCAGTTTAGGGTGCGGTGGCCCGAAGGTGCGTCGCTCCCTCCTCTGAATCTCTAATATGTCGCGTACTATGGATGGAGGTTCCTCTAGAGCGCTGCCCGCTGCTCGGTCGTTGCTTCCTCGAGCGATGCGGTCTGCCCTTTCGTTACCTTCCAGTCCGTTGTGCGCTGGACACCACATTATGCTGTGGTCAATGTCGAGGCATGAGCCGAGAATTCTTGCGACGCTGCGCGGTAGCGTTCCCCGCATGAAGAGTCGACACGCTGCCTGCGAGTCTGTGAGTACATAAGCCGGCTGACCCTTAAAGTCGGCGTCTCGTATGGCCAGTGCAACGGCTGCAGCTTCGGCTGTGCATACAGAGGCGGTCTTCACCATGGCAGTTATCGTGGTGACTTTGTTGCTTGCGGCGATCGTGTAGAAGTCCTTGCGAGAAGTTGCGCTCGCGTACGTGTAGTACGCTGTTGGGTCATTTCCGAATCGCTTCTGCAGGGCTCTCGTCCTGGCCTGCCTTCGGCCTGCGTGGTATTTAGCACTCATATTTCGTGGAATAGGTGCGACGTATAGTCGATCTCTCAAATCTCGGGGCAACAAATCTGTTTTGTCTCCACAGAACGGAGGTCGAGGGTCGTATCCCAACCGTTGTAGGATAGACCGGCCCTGGGGCGTGGAGCTCAGCCTCTCTCTTTGCGAGATGAGCACCGCAGTTGCATGTTCTTCATATTTGTTGTAAATTCCCAAACGCTCCAGGCGCTCCGTGCTGACTGTGTTCGGGAGTCCCAGGGCCGATTTGTATGCCATTTGTATGCCATTTGTATCCCGTTCCAAAGACTCAACCTCCCTGGTGAGTACACAGATTATGTTTGTGTGTGCGCTCGTTTATTATCATGCGCGCTTTTCGAAGAGCCGGAGTGTAGTTTAGTTTAGGCAAGCGCGTGAACAAAATAGCGACATCGTTTATACGTGTATATCTGGTAACGTTTTCTGAACGTGCCAATGCTCAACTTGAACCGCGGTAATATTATTGCTGACTTACTTTTGCCCGCATGCATTGTAATAAGTAGATATAAAGCGAGCGCTTGCCTTTGTTCGCCGCCTTCGTCCCACGCGCGCGCTGCGCCTCGTAATTTGCTTGGTGGTTATGGAGGTATGTGTGATCGTTTAACGCAGCGCGTTTGCATTTAGAGTTCATTTGGTCGCAATACAGGATCTATTGCGCTCATTCCAACTTTTGAACCCTCGACCTGTTCACCGCGCCTCTAAGTTTGTTTTCTGGCACTGCGCATTGAACTGAACCCTTTTAGCGCGTTTTTAAGTGACGCATTTGTAATCAATGGAGCAAAGCTACGCAAGAGTGCTTGCGTCTTTCGGAGAGGCCTGCTACTCATGAACACCTGCCTTCAACTTCAGGCTCGCTGGAAAGGTTCTTTATATTTAAAAAAATCTTATGCGGGTCTCCGAACAAGTGCGACGTTTGAACGCACAGCGCAATAATTGCTGCTGTTTCGCCGCTCAAATACTTTAGACAGATTAATATAAGATTTTCGGCAGCAAGAACCTTTTCGCCTTCGACGAAACATCGTGATTCGACCCCACAATCAAGAAACTTTAGCACAGCGCTAAGCGCAAGCGCGGCCGTGACCCTGGATGTAGAAGCCATCTTTGTTTATCTGAGCAATGTTGCCAGATGAACCACTTTTTCTGGAGTTGCGAACAGTATAAGCGTCTACTTTCGTTATTCACCTGCGTTCGCCTACGGTATCACAGACTACACACAAATCGACACCCAGGAGCGACACCCAATTGATACTCAAGACACGAGCCACACGTCATTGGCCGACGTGGTTCGTGAGGAGGATCGGCAGCTGGGCCAGGTACTTCACCCAAATCCAGAGCCGGAAGCACCGCTACAGCGACAGCCGAGACTGTCATATGCCGATGTCCTAATGCAAAGGACTCCTGAGTGCGGACGTCGCAGCTACTATCCCTGTACAATACCTTATACCTCCAAGTAAGCTACAGCCACCATCCTAGGGAAGAGTAGCAGAAGCGATAGCTGGAGCTCTCCTGATAAGGTATCACTATCTCAGCCGGTTGGTCACCTCTACCTAACGTGTGAGTATCTCCAGGCAGGGCTTTAGTGTGTTTCTGTAAACGCACCTCGGCAACGAAACGGTGAGAGTCCTAACATAATTAAGGAGCACGTATGGACTCGTAAAAGCCCACGTGGCTTTCTGCAACATCAACCTCAATTAACAACATCATGGATGAATCGGTTGCCGACAGTGGCGTAGCCAGAAATATTTTTCGGGTGTTCTTTACGCTACTGGTTAAAATGCATAGAGAACCCTGCATCCAAGCAGTAGCCTGGTCATTTTTTCTGCTTTAATGATGCAGGAATGTTTGGAGAAGTAAGGAAGAAATAAGGGCCGCCATTTTAAAAATCAACTTCGAACCGTCGGCCAAGGAAAAATAGCGCTACTAAAATATGGTCGTACCAGAACACGGGACTCCAGTGAGTGAGTTTTATTACAACTGAACATTACGTAAAATCGCCCATTCACCTCCGCATCATAACGCACAAAAAGTAGGAAATGGGTCTGCGTTCAGGCTTCAGCACTCAGCTGTAGACGGTCGACAAAATAATTCGAAAGAACAGTTTCTGGACTGAAAACAACATGGTGTGTAAATAGCACGAGTGAAAAGAAAGACGTAAAGGAGGGGGAGATGACACGCAGGCAGCGCTCGGAAAATTTCGGGGGGCGTTCCGACACCGAAACAGTTTAGACAGGCTTGGATTAAAATGCTAAACCCTCCAGAGAAGCACTGCATTATTAGAAACACTTGGAACAGGAAGCAAAGTATAGACCCCTTTCATAATTGTAAAGCAGCTTCCCTGCGATGCAGCTTGCCCTACTAATGGCGGCGTAGGCAATCCTGCAAACAGCGTGTGCAAGCAAACTTTGCTTGCGATTGGGCATGTAAAATGTCGACTCAGCCCTTCTGATACAAACATGCACACAAAGCAGGCCTCAGCATGTGTAACTTGAATTTTGACATTTAAATCAAGACAGCTGTCGCCGTTAGTAGGGCAAATGTGCAGTGCAGAAAAGCACACTTGTGAAATATGAAAAGGGTCTATGGTAGCTCAGGCACAAACATACTGCTGACTATAAAGGGGCAACGTTTATAATCACTGCCTGTGACCTAAATTATGACCAAGCAGATGTTCGCACTATATTCACTGCCAAGCTTTCACGCATTCCGGTTACGCGAGATCCTCCTCCTCCTCCTCCTCCTCCTCCTCCTCCTCCTCATCATCATCATCATCATCATCATCATCATCATAATCGTCGTCGTCGTCGTCGTCATGTGTACGTCCACTGCAGGGCAAAGGCCTCTCCCATGGATCTCCATTATCCCTGTCCTGTGCTAACAGGGCCCAATTTATCCCTGCAAACTTCCTGGCCTCATCTGCCCACCTAAATTTCTGCCGCCCCCTGCCACGCTTGCCTTCTCTATGAATCCACTCTGTTACCCTTATTGACCAACGGTTGTCTTGTCTTCACGTTACATGGCCCGCCCACGCCCATTTCTTCTTAATTTCTACTAATATGCCCCTAACACGCGTTTGTTCCCTAACCCATTCTGCTCTCTTCTTGTTTAAGGTTACACCTACCATTTCCCGTTCCACAGCTGGCTGCGTCGTCCTCAATTTAAGCTGAACCCTCTCAGTTAGCCTCCAAGTTTCTGCCCCGTACGTGAGTATCGGTAAGATGCAACTGGTATACACTTTCCTGTTCAGAGACAATGGTAAGGTACCATTCATTATCTGACAATGCTTGCCAAATGCACTCCACCCCATTCTTATCATCCTAATTATCTCAGCCTCATGATTCGGATCAGGGGTCACTACCTGGCCTAAGTACACGTATTCACTTACTACATCCAATGCCTCGCCAGCTATCTCAAATCGCTGTGCTCGCCCAAGGCTACTGAACATTACTTTAGTTTTCTGCATATGACCTCCCATGAATACGCGAGATCACAATGTCATAAACATGCGCGCAGCACGTCATGACAGCCATCTGATCTACGGGTGTCATTTGTCGCTATTTGCTTCAGCCAGGACACGAAAGGTTTGTCCTTTTCCTTTTCATGCGCATTTTCGCTTTCAGTGGTGCCGGTCATAGCACATGTCCTGGGCTCCTGGGAGTTTCTTTTAAATCCCGTTGCGGTCCTTCACGGGCTGAGCGTACATATCTGTTACAGGCTATTATAGGCAAGTTCTCGTTTACCACGGCTGCAGGGTTCTCCGACAACCGTAGTTA
Source organism: Hyalomma asiaticum (assembly GCA_013339685.2). NCBI lineage: Eukaryota > Metazoa > Arthropoda > Arachnida > Ixodida > Ixodidae > Hyalomma > Hyalomma asiaticum. The sequence continues at coordinate 284,650,004 of CM023481.1, read as the reverse complement.
CTTTCGAAAATTCACTGCGTCGATTACTCAAAAATAAAAATTCAAGGACGCTTAAGCTTCGCCTTTAACGGTTGAACGCGCTAGTGTTGCCACGCTACGTTCTGACAGTAACTCATGGCAGCGTGGCCCGATCTGGCCCTGACGAGTGTAAAGGCTTCTGCTTGCTGAAGTGGCCGTAAGGGCGCAAAGCACTGGAGCACGCGCCCGCATAATCGGTGCATTCAGCTTACTGAGCATTGTAGCCGCTTCGGGACGCGCTGACCTCTCATCCGGAAGACCGCGGGTTCGACTCTAATGCAGACCCAAATCTATTTTCAGCTGGGTTTCTTTGTTTTCAGGCGCTTTCACGGGAATTTGGCGCCAATCCGAGCGTTCTATAGGACTTGTTTCTATTCTTTGCACCCATTGGTATTTTTTGCTCGTGGTCACCGCGGACAACGCAGTTTCTACGACACGAGCTTCTTGACACTATCGCGTTAAGATAAGTGGTAGTTGAAAGTATATGTCACAAGATATCATATTTCGACATAGCCACAGATGGCTGCCGCTGGGCAGAGTGAATACCACCATGGATCATGCAACGAAGCTATTTTTCTGTGAATGTCACTCTCTGCTGCAGGTGATTCGTCCGAGTTACGTCACGGCTGAATAATCCATATGCTAGGCGGCACTGTATGATTGATTTGTGGGGTTTAACGTCCCAAAACCAGCTCTGATTATGAGAGACGCCGTAGTGGAGGTCTCCGGAAATTTCGACCACCTGGGGTTCTTTAACGTGCACTGACATCGCACAGCACACGGGCCTCAACATTTCGCCTCCATCGAAATGCAGCCGCCGCGGCCGGGATTCGATCCCGCGACCCTCGGATCTGTAGCCGAGTACCTTAGCCACTAGACCACCGTGGCGGGGCAGGCGGCACTGTAGACGGAGATCCAGTGAACACAGTCATTGATTTGTACACTCCCTCTAATCCTATGGCATATCTGTGGGGCTAGTGTGCTCCATCCTCTTCGCAGGCTCCGGACGTCTGAAAGTTCACGTTGGTGGGTACACAGCGAGCACTGCACACATTCTGTGTGATTTTTTTCCCCTGTGAACGTGCTAACGAAACGCTCTCAGCTGGGCTATATAAACTTGGCAATCGTGCCCTTAAGGAAAACAAAATTTTTAGACACTGGTTATAACGGAAATGAGACCGAGTTTCTCTATAAAATCACTAGTGTGTGTTTTTTTTTTATTTTAAACATAGGAAGTATAAAAAAAAATCACAGCATATCCACGAGGTGAATGATGATGAGTGGGCGAAGCTCCGGAGGTTCGTCGGTAAAAACCGTGAATCTTCCGTGAATCTTGCCCAGTACATCATCAAAGACGTGACAAACACTGTGTGTCGCCATCTAGCACTCTCCTATCACACTTGAGCACGCAGCGAGCGCCTCCGCGCCATCTATTGATCAATTCACGTACCAGCTAAGCAGCACCGTAGCGCTCGGATGGACAGACAGACAGACAGACAGACAGACAGACAGACAGACAGACAGACAGACAGACAGACAGACAGACAGACGGACGGACGGACTCCCATACTACGCGTTCCCATACATCTGAATGAAGCGAGCACCGCAGCGCCATCACGCCATCTAGTGAGCACTTGATAAAACTACAGGTGGCTACATACTATGTACGGAGGAGGGAACGACCCACGCCCTAAGAAGCTTCGCTCCTAAAAAGTGCACGCGTCAGACGCCTTCCCATGACTTCTTCCGTCAGTTGTTCGCATTCATTTATTTTGCTTTCCTGATCTTTTCACCCACTTCCTTTTTTAGTGCAGTTGCTGGTGACGTACGACGTACACACCACGTGACTACATGGCTGTTGCTGTTGTGCTCTGACTAAGCTCTGTGCCTTTATAACAGCGGAGCTGCTATAGGTCGAGGGTGCACCGTCTGTCCGTCCGTTTGTCCGTCGGTGTCACGCAGGAGAAAAAGCGGACCCACTCTTGCCCTCACCCATTGCTACATGATTGTGATTATGCGAAGGCCAATATGCGATAAAGAGTGGATGAGGTTTAGCTGAAAGTGGAAGGGTTGATACACACCGCCACGGCTGCATGTCCATAGCGCGTGATGGAAATAAATAAATAAATAAATAAATAAATTAATAAATAAATAAATACAGAAGTGCACGAGTGCTTGGTGAAGGATCACCTACAGTCAGCAGATAATGGTGAAGGATGGTATGACTAACATAGCTGATCGATAGGTCACGACGCCAATAACCTGACACCCTTGCCATTAACGTCATGATTAACGATGAAAGAACAGCGAAGGTTTTCACGGCGTGGAACTAGCTTTAACTTTTTTTCCCCTCTATCTGCTTATTTTTGCTGTGCAGTGCTGTGAATCGCAACTTGTTTAATGTTAAGATCGAATTTGTGACGTTCTATTTGATAGCATCTCTTCTTTTTTACTTGGTCATAGTACATCAACTCGGCGAAACCTGCGTGCAATCGGTTTTATGAACCAGTCCTACCTGTCGAGGTAGACGTAAGTAATTGACTTGCTCGTCTGTTCGCATCAGTCAAGAAGTGCGATAAATATCAGCCTCAACAAGCTGTCCTATTTTCCCAAATATGTTCACAAATTCCGACGTTGCACAGAATATATGCTTCCACGTGGCCTACCGACCAAGATAAACTATTATGCAAAAGCCGTTTTCAGTCTTTAGCGTGTACGTTCACGAATGGTTATTAGTTGTTCTCAACAACTGGGAAGTATACATAGTTTGTAACCAAAATTCCATTTCCTTAGCAAAATAAATCCGCAAATCTCAACAACATGTGAGCATTGTTGGCTGGGTGGACGTTCCTTATAGTGAAACAACCGCGGCGCATCAAGAACAGTCGAAGAAGAAGAAGAACAAGAACAAGAAGAAGTTGCAATGGGCTTTGATGGTCTGACCATGATGCCAGCTAGAGATTCCCTTCTGTGTGAACGCCACTGCCGTGGAAGAGAGTGGAAAATGGCACGTTGCCACCGAACTTTGTCAGCGCAGATAAGCAAAAAATCCTTGCTTAAAGAACTTCACCAAATGAACCCCTCCTAACACCCGCACCTTCATCAGGCTGAGGAAGATATGGACACTGCTTTTTGAGATAAATGTAAATAATACTAACTGGACACAGTCTAAGGACTGCGCTCTCTAAGAAAAAATAAAGCTATCCTTCACATACTTGTATGCGCTTGAATTTGGGTGCATCTCCATTAAATGTAGTTTCCGAATAAATTCGCAGCGTTGCAGTCGAACGATCGCTTGAATCTCAGTGAAAAATAAATGACATTCTATGCACCATCACGTTATATCACATATTAAGCTAAGGCTGCGCTAATTGTTACCATTTCTGCTCTTTGCAAGAACACAATCGCGTTTCATGTTTTGATTCTTTTTCATATCATTCATGCCCACCTGAAATGTGTATCCATTTTGTCTTGACTAGCCAATAAAATTTATAGACTAGGTGTGTATTTTTTTAATAGCGTTCATTATCGATAAAGCATCATAGTGGAAAAAAGGACCACTGACGTGGAAAACCTGCTAAGGTAAATGGCTGCAAAGAAATAGCTAAACTTTCTTTGTGTATCATATATAGCGACAAATGCGATCTATACTATGTCCCTGCACACAATTTCACTTGAAAGTGCTACGGAGTTCATGGAGTCCAACGGTTCCATCGCGTATTTTTAGACCTCACGTCATCCTGTTACCGTAGAGAAGACGCCATTTACGGACACCTAGAAACAGGCCTCCTGCAGTCGTCGCTTCGACATTGTTTTTACTGAACCCCTCAAGCACCCTCGCGTAGAAATCTCTGCTCGACCTGATCCCAAAATTACGTTGTCAAACGCGTCATCCAAGTGAGGGACGGCATCCTTCGCCGCAAACATGACAGGCGCAGCAGCAGCAGCAGCACCGTCGCCGTGAGGCGGCAGGAAACTTGAACAGCCCCGATTTGCATACCCGAATTAACAATGGCAGCGAAAGCGGACCCAAGAGCTGGCATGCAGAAAGAAGGGTCAACTGTGCGTTGCGAGTTGGGATACAAAAAGAACAATGAAATAAAGGAGAAAAGGTACTCGAAGGCTGTTCGGAGGTGAAAGGAGACGGGGTAGGGTGGGCCAGGGGACGGAGCACACACAAGGTCCCGTTCAAATTCAATCAAACGTGAGCACGCGGTTCTAATCTAAATAAAATAAAGAAATAAAAAAAGAGTACACCTCGGGAGCTGTCGCCCTCTGATTGGGGAGAAAAGGGTTAGGCGCTATTGGGCGACGGGCCCACCACCGACGCCCCATTGGCTCGCTTTTCAACAACTTGCGCGCCCGCTTTCGTGTCGCTGTCGCGTTGAAGATCGCGGCGCCCTTCATCAAATTCGGTTTGGCCGAAAAATTCCTGCTCTTCACTGCGAAGCAATGTTTGAGAGAATGACCGACTGCGAGCCACTATAAGGCCGAGCCTGGAGCCGCTTGATACCGCAATCACGACCTGTCACCGAGGGAGACCTGGCGGACGACGATTGACAGCGGCCTAAAAATACTGGTACACTTGGAAAAGCGCCGCCTGTGCTGTTTTCTGGAAAGGTACCCAGGCGCTGTTTAAGTATAGCTTAAATATTTTAGCGATTTTGCTCCTAGGAACAAAATTCTACCGGACACAGGCTCTTCAGAAAATTCAAATTTGCGCTTTTTGTTAATGCATAAATGCGTACTTCGAAAAAAAAAAAACGGTTGAAGCTTTCAACTTGATCCTCAGGCTGACTAAGAATGAGCTGTTTTCGCAAATCTTGGTTACTAGGCTCTCATATGTCCCTGACAGTACTTGTCGATTCCATGTGGCGCGCGAGTGGGCCTTACATTCGCGCAAAAAGCAAATTTTGCTCAGGGAGCGTAGCCTCTTGTAAAAGTTCACTGGAAAAGTAAAAGCTACCGGTGGTTAAGTTTTCAAGCCCGCGCATGCACGGGGAAATTTGGAAATATCAATTGTCTTCATTTTATGGCGCTGTCACCTAGCGATATTGTATGTTTTGCTCGGCACCTCCGATTCACCTCCGAATGGGGGTTGTAACGGAAAAATGAACTCTGGAGAAACAAATAAATATCAAGTATGACGTAGATGTTCGATCGGAGCATAAGTTTTGTACAAAAATAACTTATTAACACACCGTGGTAATTAGCGCAAATTAATTCAATGGGAGGAGGTGCTCACTGCATTAGATGTGCGGGTATGAGCCACAAGTAAGAAAGAAAGAACGAAAGAAAGAAATCATGTGTGGCTTATGAGCGAACCATACATGTGGGATGTGTGGCTATGAGCCATTCCACCTAAAGTTAACCTAAGGTCTGCCCCAGTCAGCCAAATGCCGACCTTAGTCAACCAAAACTGCATCAAACGCCATGGGAGCTAGCGCTGTTCCAGACACTTAAGTGAACATTAATGTCGCCTTCGCAACTTTTTTTTCTGTACATACGTTTAATATTACGAGTACTCTTGCACAAGTAGCCGAACACAACCCATACACATTGACACCAGCGTATGAAGCCTCCAGATAATCCGGCCAATGAAATCACTGTGAACGCCATACAGAACTAACTTCTTCTCGAACTTTATAAACGATAAGCTAAAGGCAGATAAAAGCAGACAAAAAGAAAGCCTGACACCTGTGAAAAGCGAACCTGGAACCTCCGCGGTACTGGTGTGTTGCACTACCACCTTTGCAATGGCGGCGAATATGTGCGCGTACAACACCTAACCTAGCAAGCGTTAGCCATCGCGCCACTCGTTGCTATGACGGCAGATGACGTCCTTTTGGTACCCGCTGTTCCTCTTGTTCTCCTTCATTTAATGACCTGAAGTATCATGCGTTCGTATTCCAAAATGCTAATCCAGGACATATGAGCCAAGTGAAGGTTGTTCAGGCGGCTTACAAGCCTCGGTTCCACTTGGCGTCCCGGTTTCTTTACTAAAGCACGCCATCCATCAAACACTGTTCATGCTGAGAGAGAGAAGACTGAAACTCCTTCAGTATATCAAGTTATTACTGTAAAGAACCAAAGAGACCGCGTGCTGTTGTAAACGCCACTTGAAGCCTTAGTAGAGATAAGGTTTTTAGACACTGCATTTTGAATGAGCAGCTTTTTCGGCACGTATGAAGTATTGAGACTCGGGAGCTAAGCTTTGGGACTGCATCTGTTTTTGTACATCGTCTAGAACTCGCCGCGTAAACCCACTTTCAGACGGGGGCGAATTTTTGCGAGTGCGTTGGTTCAGTCTTCTCCAAAAAAAACCCATTACCGTCTCAAATTACACGGTTGCCTCGGAGAGTAGCGCTGCCCGAGGGCGATGAATTTTTCAAGAAACTCGCGATTTGGCGACTATGAGTGCAGACGAGTGTCTCTAACACCTTTACCTGAAAACCCGTTTCTCCGCCCTTGCACAATCTCAGGGTAGAGCGGCAACAGCGTCGGAGCTACTGCGCCTTAGCAAGGGGATTGTAAAGCTCGTGAGAGTCAGGTCGAGAGAACAGTCGCGAAGATTGGATGTGGAGTGGGCAACAGGCTCGTGAAAAACTGGCGCTTCGGTCGCAGTGGAAGACCATTCTCGCCCGTAATCTAGGGTCTGTCTCATGTGCATACAAGGTTGAGCAAAATGCGCATTTGCACGTTTTGATTTGCTTCGTGCAAGAATGCATCGTTCTCGCAACAGCGCCATTTCCGTGCATTTGGATTATGAGCTGCGCACTAAACGTACGAGACATAGCGAAGCTTTAATTTAGTACGCCTTCTTGTACGTTATGTTGAGAACGATCGCTGAAGTTCATTCGAGGCCGAATATGTAGCTAGCAAACTAAGGGGTAGGAGTCTGCAAAAAGTAGCTCTAAAATAGCACTCTTCTAAGAGCATAATGATTATGAATTTCTTTCTTTTTTGCGCAAGAGCACATATCGCCACTTCGCGCCACAGGCATCGAAATGCACGATGGAGGCGAAATGTTGAGGCCTGTGTGCTGTGCGATGTCAGTGCACGTTAAAGAACCCCAGGTGGTCGAAATTTCCGGAGACCTCCACTACGGCGTCTCTCATAATCGGAGCTGGTTTTGGGACGTTAAACCCCACAAATCAATCATCAAGGATCGAAATGCACTTTGGTCAAAACATAATGATTCCTACTGCAAGTTTTTCTCAGTATTCCAATGTGCTCAAAAGCGATACGTTCACAAGATATACAGCCATAAGAATATTGATTTGCTTTGTTAAAGATACATTATACGTAAATTATTATTTATTTCTATAGATTATTATTTCTAATCATTATGTTGTTACCCTACCTAACTATTGTATAATTTTGTACCATAATGCCTGTAGACTCTTTTTACCCACTCCTGTAAAAATCCCCTCACGGGATTTACAATGTTACTAAACAAAAATTTTAAAAAACAAAAAATTTTCATAAGTGGTTAAGGAACTGATTAGAAGCTTTAGGCACTGCACTGTGGGCTAACTTGCATCATTTTCTCAGTAATGTAATGCTCTAACCATTTAATTACAGTTGAGGCAAGTGATCCTGGCTTTAACGCCTGAGGACGCTTAGGAGAATGAGTCTTGAGCGTTTCACGCCGGCTTTTTTTTTTTTTTTACTCTTTGGTGTTGCACTATGAGTGTTGGTGTTGGTATTTGGTGTTGCACTTTTATGTTGCATTATTGCGGTCGTATTTGCTTCCATTAATGAATTCCGACACAACGTCGTAAATGCACTGTACAATCGCTGAAGCTTATTCAATTTCAGCTTGGTGCACTCAAATACAAAAAGGAAAAAATCCTACAGATCCCACGCTTTGTGGGAATCGATGTAATGCGAAGCAGTCGGCGAGGAGATTCTCTGAACGTGACATTTTGGCATTCAGCCAAGCGTTACGAGTAGCATCGCTGCCTTTGTGCAAATTTAGTAGTTGTATGTTTAACGTGGGCTCAGAAGGCTCGTCGGCAGCACTGTGGTGCACAATGGCGAACTGTGGTGTCTGTTTTGTCGGAGAGAAATGCACTCTACGGTGCGCTGATGTGATACCATAACAAGCAGACTAAAGCTAGGCTATAATCTGATGTGTGATAATAATATATATGAATCATTTATCACAATGCTATAAGAGCGGTTAACACGGACCACAACCGCATGGGAACCGCACACCGTGGACAAGTGGTAGCGTGCTTGCTTTGCACCGCAGGTGCCCGGGTTCGATTCCTACTACCTTGCAGTCATTACAGCACGTTTGGCTCTGTCTGTTGCTCCTTATGCCCATATTTAAATCACACAATAGTATAAGCAGTATCTGTTTCTCATGTTTAATCCACGCGAAGTGTGTTCTCATCAAATTTTCAGTTTTATTTTTTTGTTGGTCCTTCACTGACATATGCTGTAGCTTTAACATTCAGCCACCTGTGGCACATACCCGCCTTCCTTGGGCGGGTGCGAGCCACATGTTATTGTGCTACTCTTAATCGTTACGTTTGTGACAAGTATATGTTAGCGATGTAAAGATCAATAATATCAGTGATGTAAAGATCAATCACTCATGTTTGTCTTCCGTACATTCATGCCCTACCATGCCAATTTGTTGTATGCGAAGTGAACGAAACGCCCTGGAGAGCACCGAGACATAGGCGGGTGGACAGATACGAGCAGACAGCTGTATATACATCCGCCAAGAAATGCTTCGCATTTGGAATATAACGCCACAGCTTTTCACGTAAGCTCCGTACTATGCAAGTCTTGTGTACATATGGTGATGTATTCAGATTTCAAACAGATAACTGGTCTTAGGGAAACAATGTAATAAGTAAGCGAGTTGGAACTGGAGAAAGGGGAGGGAGACCCACTGTGTTGGAATACATTCAAGGCGTGGCTACACAAACACGCTTCTTCTTTCTCTATTTGTAGTGTTTCGATGTGTTTTCCTTAATAACGATGCTACACAATGACAAACGCAGGCTAGCCAGAGGACGAGATGTCCCGAGCATCTGAAAGCTGTTACGTGAGGTTAAAAGAGAATTTGCGGAAGCGGAAATTGTACAAGCAAATAAAAAAAACGGAAGGTGAACGAAGTTGTCATACCTGTCATTCACCGCTTCTTTCACAAGTTAAAGAAACCAGCTACGCGACACGGCACTGATATTCGCATAGCAGTGCCCTTGAAACTATCTATGGTAGTAAAATTGACACGCACGCACACATCCGTATGCGAGTGCGTGCGTGTGTATAGATAGATAGATAGATAGATAGATAGATAGATAGATAGATAGATAGATAGATAGATAGATAGATAGATAGATAGATAGATAGATAGATAGATAGATAGATAGATAGATAGATCAGCGAATGTCACCCTACACACCTGGAGAAAGTGAGAGGGAAATATTAAATAAGACAGGGGAAAGAAGAGCAGGAAAAAGTTTACAAGGGCACAGTTAGTGAGCAGACACGCACACGCGTTAAAGCACTAGTGCGGGTGAGTCTTTCACAAGGCCCAACGACTTGAGGAAGCACAGTAGAGCCTTTATATCCTTTGAAGCGGTATTAGCCTTCCGCTAGGAGAAGAGGGGGCGCAACATCCTAGGGGGCAAAGAAGAGGACGTTGAAGAAGAGACGCAGGCATTAAAAGATGGACGCACGTTCCAATGCAGTGTATTCTATTGTGTCCTTGTAAATAGGGACGCTACATTATTTTGGCGCAGCCGACAATCGACTACAAGATGTGGGTGACCTTCTTCCTTGACGAGGCCTCCGCGGAGGATATCATCTTTTCGAAATACCAAGCTCAAGATGAACCAGCGGTGGAACTGCCTCGGGAACTCAGCTCTGCTGAACTTGTAAATGTGGTCTTGGAGAAATCTTCCATGGACACTGATCAACTACGTCGAAGAGGTGCTGTGAAAGTGAACTTGCGTCTGCAGACTTTTGACGAGCTAGTCCTTCAGCCGATGCGTCGAAAGCACTCTGGATCACGGTCTTCAACGGATGAGGTGAGCCTCATTTTGAAAGCTCTTCAGCTACAGCAAGAGCAGGTTGTACAACAGAACCAACTCGTAACGTCGCTGATCAGTTCCCTAAAAGCTGAAAAGCCCGTGCCTAAACTTGTTGAGCCAGACGCATTTGACGGCTCGTCTTCAAGCCCAGACAGTTGGATGGAATTCTACGAATATGTCGCTGTGAAGAACAAGTGGTACTCTGACGATGACAAGATTTCTAACATGCGCACTTACTTGAAAGGTGTCGCGCGCAAGTGGTACGAGTTACGTGTTATTGAAGACGCTAACAACCCTTGGAAGGAGTGGAAGGAATCATTCTTGTCAACATTTAGGACCAATCCAGTACAAAGATGGGACACTGCACTTAAATTCAAATTCACGCAGGGCTCCCTTCTCGAGTACTTTTTTGAGAAACGCCGCCTTTTAAAACTGGCCGAGCCTTTGCTGCCACCATCTGCTGTGGTAGCCCTAATAATGCATGGACTGCACGCCGAAGTTCAGAAGCAAGCTTTAGTACGGTCCCCAAAAACTGTAGACGGGCTTTTAGAGTGTCTTCAAGACATCCAATCGACTTCCGATGAACAACATCCTGCCACTTCTAGTGGACGCTTCAGGTGGTCTGTCGCGGGCGGTTCAAGGTGCAATGAACGAGAACCGAGCCGTCTTGACAGCAGGGAAGAAAAGTCGGGCTGGCGCGCCCGCACAGGTCGTGTGCATAACATCGATACCGGCGCCGAGGGTCCTTCGATGACAAAAAACTAATAAATGAGGGTGATCAGTCCGACCCGATGACCACAACTGAGACTGTTTATTTAGCTCGCTCTAGCCTACTTCACATTCCTGTGAAAGTCGGCAACAGACACATGATGGCCCTGGTAGACAGCGGTGCTTCTGTGTCGATATTAAATGCCAAGCTAGCGGATGTGAATCATATTCATAGCGGAAGAGTGCTACGAGTGCAAGGTTATGACGGAAAGGTGGCATTGCACAATCAGTGGGCTTCAGTAACCATCGACTTTCAAGGGCACAAGATAGATAGTGAAGTATTGGTGATTGAGGGCGTGACATACGACTTTCTTCTCTCCAGGCCAGATATAAAGAAACTCAAAATCAATGTTTACTGGGATGATGTGGTTTTAGTTGAAAGATTACCAAGGAACGAGACACAGGAGGGTAAAGAAGATGACCTGCGAGTTGTAAAATGTGCGACAGATATTGAAAAGGCATACCCTGAACTCGTATGTGTAGGAAACTACCCACCAGCGATGACGTCACACAAGGTCCCTTTTGAACTAACTAACAAGACCGTCATCCGCAAGTCACCTTACAACATGTCAAGAGAGCGGAAGATGTGGTTGAAGAAAGAACTACAAGAGATGCTGGACGCTGATATAATTCGACCGTCTGTATCACCTTTCGCATCTCCTATAACAATAGCGCCAAAGGAAGATGGAACTTTCAGACTCTGCACAGACTACAGGGCTCTCAATCGTCAAACCGACCTTATACCATTCCCCATGCCAAAGATAGACACGATTATAGATGAGACAGGTGGCTGCCAACATTTTTCTCGTATTGACTTATGCAAAGGCTTCTGGCAGATTCCGCTAACAGAAGAAACAAAAATGTACACTGCTTTTATAACGCCTTTTGACCTGTATGAGTATAACAGGCTTCCATTCGGCTGGAAGAACTCGCCGGCATGGTTCCAGAAGATTATGAACGAAGTTCTGAAGCCTTTCTTAGGAGTATTTTGCAATGTGTACATAGACGATATTATCGTTTTCTCAAAAACAGAGGCTGAGCATCAAGATCACTTGTCTCAGGTACTAACTGCCTTGAGCACGGCGCACCTGAAAGTCAATTTTAAGAAAAGCGCCTTCTTTCAGAAAAAAGTTGTTTTCCTTGGAAGAGTCTTTGATGGAACAACCAAAAGCACTAAACAAGAGTCTGTCGAGAGGATCTCCCAACTGGTTAAACCATACGACGTACACTCATTGCGTGTGTTTCTGGGATTAGCAGGACATTTCAGACCTTTCATAAAGGACTTTGCCATAAAAACAAGATGCCTCACACGCCTTACACAAAGGGAAGTTCCCTTTGAGTGGAACAATGAATGTGAGGAAGTTTACCGCGATTTGGTACAGAAAATTTCTGCTGACCCTGTTCTACGGATACCTGACTTCAGTTTACCCTTTGAGCTGAATACCGACGCTTCACACTACGGGACAGGTGCGGTTTTGTACCAGAAGTGTTGTGACTCATCTGGCCGTAAAAAGAGACATGTCGTGGGGTATTACAGCTATACACTGAAGCCACCTGAAGTCAGCTACACCACTACTGAAAAGGAGGCACTTGCAGTCCTTAAAGCGATTCAGTACTTCCGCACTTACCTCGAAGGCACGAAGTTCACTTTGTTCACGGATCACCAGGCTCTCACTCACCTCTTGAATATGACCCAACCAAAAGGACGTATTGCCAGATGGGTGAATTACTTGCAGCAGTTTGACTTCACCATCTCCCACCGACCTGGACCTCTTTTAACTGATGCAGATGCTTTGTCGCGATTAATGATACAATCCAGCAATGAACAACCGGACGAAATTAATGAATTGAAATTGTGGGAAGGCACCGAACCTCTCACTTTTATTGAAGGTCGTTACCAAGTTCCGCCAACGCTGGTTCCTAAGGTTCTTTATTTGTACCACGACAGCCCGGAGTCAGGAGGACACGATGGATTTTGGCGCACTTACAATAAACTAGTCAAGCGATTTAAGTGGCCCCGCATGAAGGAAGATGTCAATCAGTACGTTCGTTCATGCCACATTTGTCAAATGAATAAGGTCAAATACAAGCAGTCTACGGATGCCATGATACTTCCTTGCCACTCGAAGGTGCCTTTTGAAGTCGTCCACCTGGACTTTGCCGAACTAAATAAGAAACGAGAAGGGGTCAGAAAAACGCAAGCGTTTCTTCTGGCCATAGATGAATGCACACGAATGGTCGCGGCACGCGCAGGAAGAGAAGACGCAAATAGCGTCATCGCTCTCCTCGAAAGAGATATGTTTAGGACAACGAGGACGATCGTGTGTGATAACGGTCCAGCGTTCAGGAGCGAAAGATTAGCAGGATGGGCTCGAGAACATAATGTATCGATCAAGTTCTGCGCGCCATACCACCCCGCGGCGAACGGACTTGCAGAGCGTGCGATACGGGATGTAAAGCAGTTCATGAGGATGTACGAAAATTTCCCTGGTGGATGGAAATGCTCTTTAGAAGCGGCCGTTAGGCATCATAACCGCTCCTACACCACTGGCTTGGGATGTAGTCCACAGTTCGCTTCATCAGGAGAAGCCCCTATTTTGCAGGCGGATCGTGAGTTGGGACTCCTAGAAAATCTCAAGATCATCGAGGAGCGGAAAGAAAAAGCGTTGGGAGGGAGGTACCGTACCCGAATGAAGCGAAATTTTGACAAGAGACATAACTCGGAAATTCCAGACATCCAGGTCACTGACCTCGTTCTAGTTAGGAAGGGAGTGAAAGATGTCAACGCAAAATTTTACGGTCCTTATTCTGTGACAAAGACAGCCTCTCAGCAAGGAATACTGAAGACGGTTTGGTATATCGGCGAGCACGGATCAGTTGAATGTGCTTCAATTGCAAATGTTTTCAAGTATTACCCCAGGAGGGGATAGCAAAAGAAACCTGGAAGTGTGAAGCGGTATTAGCCTTCCGCTAGGAGAAGAGGGGGCGCAACATCCTAGGGGGCAAAGAAGAGGACGTTGAAGAAGAGACGCAGGCATTAAAAGATGGACGCACGTTCCAATGCAGTGTATTCTATTGTGTCCTTGTAAATAGGAACGCTACATCCTTGATCATGCAGGATCGCGTAGACCGAGAACCCAGGATCTTCTCAACAGAAGGTAGTCGTCCATCAAAGCGCTGAAGCTTAACTTCTAAATCGTTCTGTTGAGTTTCGTTGGATGCGCTGTAGCAAGGTACGTGGGCAATTGTCTCTTTGCTACCACAAAAACTACATGTCCGAGTCTTCACCATTCCTACGAGGAGCGCGTAGGCATTTTACAGGTATATGCCACGCCCAACCCCATGCGGCACAGTAATGTTTGTTCGCGACGAGGGGTCCCCATGACAATCGAAGTCGCAAATTTGTGTCCAGGGAATGCAAAAGGTAGTTGGAGAAATCCAGTGAATCCAACCGTAGAAGCGTAATGTCGCGGGCAATGAATTGAAGTTTCCGCGCAGCATCCGTTTTAGAGTGTGGTATGGGCACCCTTATACCTTGCTGTTAAGCCACGCGAGACGCTTCTTCGGCGCTATCATTACTGGCAATCCCGAAATGGCTCGGCAGCTATTGAAATACAATGGCATGTCCCTTCTCGAACGCTTGATGGCAAGTGGGCCTCATTTCGTACACCGGCTGCTCGTGCAAGCCCAGACGTAATGTAAACTGCAGCGTTTGTGATGCTGACTATGAGTCCCAGAAGATGGCCCAGCGGTTAGGAGGCTGCGGTATCACGTAATGGACAGAACGTGAAGCGCGGCAAGTTCTGTTCCAGTCGATGTGGTAGTGTGCGAGAGCTTGAACTTCAAGGACAGAGCCTTCGATGTAAGAACCGCAGCTCTGGCAGAGCTGTTGTGATTCGTGGAACCGTCCGCATAAATGTGGATACGGCCATAGCATGCTTCGGTTAAAGGGCCCCTCACCAGGTCTGGCCATTCTGAAGCGACAGGCGCAATGCATACATTGCACGCTCCCGATCGTGTGCGCCAAGGGTAACATCGCTACGCGCCACGGAAGTAGTTGAAATTTCAAACGGAATGCCGTTGTTCGCCACTTGCTCTCCCCTCGTGCGCGTCCGTCTCGGACGTGGAAAGAATGACGGGCGCGATCGCAAGCGCCTACGTCATGCGCCGTCGCTTAAGTCGGCATCGGGTGCCGTGACGTCTCTCATAAACCTTTCAGGAAGTCGCCGCGCCGAATAAACTCCAGAAAAGAAAGCGAGAGGGCGTCATGTACACACGTCGTTAGGGGGCGTGACCCCTCTGCTCCAATGCGAGAAAAGGCAAGAGAGGAATTTGGCTTGCGAAGACTAGACAAGCCAAGCGGCAAGGGTGTGGAGCTCGCCTGATGGCATTGTCTATTTTTTCTTGCGCGCGCCGCTACAAAATACATTTTTTTCTCCGCTTGTAATGAACCAATTTAAAAATTCTTTTTGTAGAACGCTCTCTACTGTGCACGGAACAACTTCCACTGTACAGCTAAAATTTGCTGCCTGACTTGGTGAGGGGCCCTTTAAGAGGAGCAGGGACCACTGCTCAGGGCTGGTGATGACAGGTGCGAATTCGTAACGGTACCAGGCGGTGCGCTGGCATAAAGTCAGATCGTAATAAATCACGGTGACTCTACACAATACTACAGAACGAAGTACGTAGTCTCCGCACAAGTAAAATGGTCAAGTGGTGTGATGGTACCCGTGAGAAGTGTTGAATGTGAGCTCTCAAGGTCTCCACGGTAATATTAGTAGTGGCAGAGTATTCCTGTGAAATAACAACTGTAACAGTTGTTGAGGAACATCTCGGAAGGCCAAGACCCGTCCGAAGTGCCTGGGCTTGCACGCTCTGAAGTGCGCGGATGACGGTCTTACATATGTTGGACAAAGCGTGGAGAGGGTATCGGTGAAATCCAAGAAAAAGGGTCGTATATAGCTGCAGCGTGGAACGCACTGACGGGCCCCACGATTTCTCCGCAACAAACTTGAGCAAGATCACCATGCATGTGAGCTTGTTCTTAGGCTGGATGACACGGGGGGCTCCAGGTAAGGTATCGCTACGATGACACTGAGGAATCTATGACTCCTCATCTATGCAATTGATTTGCACCTTAGGAGAACATAGGCCTGCGTGTAAACGTTACAACTGCGCATTTTTCTGTAGAGATGGTCCGACCTTCTTGGCGAAGGTGGGCAGATGTCATGATCGCCGCTTTCTGTATTTTGCACGCACCTGTCGCCGCCTCACTCTGTTCGCCCATATACAGACGTCAGCGTACAGCGAGGTATTAGAGCATTTTAGTTTGGCGTGTTTACGGCACGCTCCGCTCCGAGTGGCCCCGCTAAGGCGCAGCGGAGCGGGAGAAGACTGTCGCGTTTTAGTTACACGTTTTGTATAGCGGAACGCGGCCTTAGAGATCGCAGCGCCCTCGGGTTGAATGCGGCGTAGTGAAACAAAACTAAAATCACTTTTTGTCAATTTCACTCAGGAAAACAAATAAATATGAGTTACTTCTTTATAAACAAATAGGTATGTGCTTGAATAACGCGTTATTGGTGCATTTTACCGTGTGAAGAATAAAGGGTTGGCTTGGTGATAGCCATCGAATGCTATCCGGATCCAGTCCAAGCTTTGTTGACATTTGCCTATGTGCTGGAGACGTTTTCGCGATTTATTTATCCCAGGCTTGGGGGCCGTAGGCCGTTGTATCGGTCTGCACTAGCCACATCGCGGGTCAGGCGCAAATCCTCGTCGATGCGAAATCGTTTTTCGGGGCCTGCAATGTGCGCTGGACGATGACGCCGATCCGGCCGCGGTGCAAGGCATGCCACTCGTGGGGGCAGCCATGTTGGATATGAGCGCGCGCGCGTAGTGACGCTCAGCGCTCCGCTAAACCGGCTCGTAAGCGGAGCCCACCCCCCGCTCCGGTAGCCCGCTTGCCTCCGTACCGGAGAGCGCATGCGCAGTTGCACTCGCGCTCCGCTTAGGCCCTGAGCGGAGCGTAAACACGCCAAGCTAAAATGCTCTATTAGCAGTCTGTGGCGGCGTTTCTGTAAATCCCATTAGAACCAAGTTAAAAAGAGTCGGGCTCAACACTCCGCCTTGTGGGACGCGACGACTGCAATAATACTCATTTGTTGTGCCATCTCCTGTTAATATAAACATCGATCGCCTAGTTAGGCACCTTCTGATCCACAGAAATACATACCCTCTAAGTTCCACAGCCTCAAGAGCACCGAGAACGGCCGCGTGCCTCCCGTTGTCATAGGTGCCTTTTACGTCTGAACACAATACTAGCTATATGTGCCTTGAAGATTTTTGCTGCTGAACGGAGGTCATTAGATCGGGATACTTCTTGTGTCGACTTATCAGCCCAGCACACACTGTGGTGTCCCCCAAGTTGGCTCAAGTTTCTGGCGCTTCGATACAATTGGGAATAAAGCAGCTTTTAAGATACTACCAATGCTGCTCTTATTCGTGGGGTAGGTATTACTTATGGTGCCCATGTCAAAATGCTAGACAGGACTGCCGACGTGAGGCCACCCTGCTGTGCCGACTAGCGCTAAGAGGTACCTTTCCAAAGTACTGCACATTTCGTATCTGAATGGCGGACAAGGGCTTGCGTGATGACTGTCGTCGCGGGTAGGGCCATCAGCATATCATCATGCGTGACTGTCCTCGCTATAATATACAGAGGCAATCGCTCGAAAGAGTAGTCCGCTGTGACGAAAGACCTCCATCAGAGGAAACCACTTTCACGACCTCGGAGGCTATCGCAGCTGAAGGCACCTTTGCAGCTTTGGAAGACAACAGACCTTCACAAGCGGTTGTACTCTGTACTGGTGCCGTTTTCAGGGATAAAGTGTTATCACGCACTCACAGTCAGCATCGGCAGTGACGAATTGTGATAGTGCGTCTGTGCTCCTTCTCTCTTTCTGTCCTTGTCTTCTTATCTTTCAACCACACCCTCCCATGTACCCCAACTTTTCCTTCTGGTCAACTTCCCTGCTTTTCACCGCTTCTTCTCTTCTGCTATCTATCTATCTATCTATCTATCTATCTATCTATCTATCTATCTATCTATCTATCTATCTATCTATCTATCTATCTATCTATCTATCTATCTATCTATCTGACCATATCCCACCGTACTGTTCTCGCAGAATGTCATTTTTAGCGGTATATCGGCAAGTGAAAATGGACATTGGTGTATAATGGCAGCTATACTGAAGCATAATAATACTAATTCACGGCATAGACAAGGCAGCACCTTTTCACGCGCTGACTTTCAGCCCTAGATGTTTAAGGCCGCTACGCATTCTCACTACGTCGCTTCAAACCCATGAGGCTGCCAACGTCCTTTTCTCCGCATGTCCGGTAGCTGCACCTAAGCTTTTGAAAGGAAACATAGGAAAATTATTGAAAAAGTGAGATGCGCCGGTAAGAAAAGCATGTCAACCGTTCAATAAATGATCACACGCAATATTCGAGATGAGGTGACTTCTGTAATTCAAAGCAATATGTTAAAAGTTTGTGAAAACTTTAAAGCGAGGAGTTGTTTTTCTTTCCACTCCCGCTGGGGCGAGGTCCAAGTTCAACAAGCGCGCCGCTTCTGTTGTCAAATCAGGCTTCTCCGCACAAAGAGTAATAATGTGGCTAAGCTACTTTTACGTTGAAAGTTTTGCGTGTTGAAGGTTGCTACAGAACAGTTGTCAGATAATTTGGCAGTGTGTGTGTGCGCATGATCATTCATTCACCGTCCTGCTAATTTAGTTGTGATTATGCTGTAAAGTACTTTTGCCACGAC
The DNA here is from genome assembly GCA_013339685.2 of Hyalomma asiaticum. Taxonomy (NCBI): domain Eukaryota; kingdom Metazoa; phylum Arthropoda; class Arachnida; order Ixodida; family Ixodidae; genus Hyalomma; species Hyalomma asiaticum. Next base: position 284,631,329 of record CM023481.1, on the reverse strand, counting down.
ATGAATTTCGAAAACAAAACATTTCTAACTTTGCTGGCAAAAACCAGTGAGCGGGCATCAAAAAGCTGGTCTGCCAGTTTTTGCAAAGGAATGCTGAACAGAATATCTGTCCTCGAATGAACAGCGGTCTTTTTATCGTCTGTGCAACCTAGTAGCCGCGCTCAGCAGGATTCAACGAACGCCGCAGAACCATGTTGCAAGTGCGATTTACAACATCCAAATGAGACACTGATTATAGAGTATGATTCTTTAGATGCCTTCATTTGTCTGACAAGTGAGGTTAAACCACGAGGTTTCCCATGAAATTACGCGGGACGTGTCGATGAAAATGACCAACCGCGTTCTCAATATGCCAGACCGGACAATACAGCAAACCGGACACTGTGAAAGGAACGCTGCTGGTCGTGTATGTTGACTTGTACGTACCGAGTCACGTTACATCCAGCGAAAGCGGTTACTCGCAAATACTACTCCACTCCAGTTCTCTCCGTCTAGTGACGACTCAAACTGTTTTGCACGCATTGGCGGTTACACCGAAACACCAGCGAAGCTGTTTAGCGCAAGACACAGGGGTGACAAGGCGGAGGCCAGCTTCGTTCATCAACGTTGAAACCTTTCTGCGGAGTCTACCGCGACAAGTATACGATGACACCACCATAGATGTGCTCATGAAGCAACGTTTGCTCGCTAAGCGCGCCTGCAAGACCTCATTCTCCGCTTCGCGACATGTGTGGTTGTCATTTTTTTTCCCTCTATGAGTATGCCTCACTGCAACGCGCCATGCGCAAAGCCAGCTTAACTCTAATCTCCTTTAGGTTGGCTTGACTTCTGAACACAAATGAATGGCTGCGAGTACATTTCTCCAGGTCCAGTATCAGTCGTGCTACAACAAAGTATAACGGCGAAGCAACACTTTTTTTTATTCTTTTCTTCATTGTTTGCTGGTGCCCCTAAGTGCGCGTGTGTTCTAGCAGGGCGTGGACGGTTACCGCGACCTCAGGGAGCGCGAGGAAGCCAGACTTTTTGTTCCCGGACGCCACGAAATCCCGACCGTTAGTCATGTTCTTCGAAGCGGCCGCGACCGTATCCAGCTTCGCTGTAAAAAGTTTCTCGCACTACATACCCCCTCGCTATTTTAGCTCTATGTCCTGTAGGAGATAAGGAACGTCTGTATGTCGGCAACCGTAGGGTACACGTACGATATCAATAATATCTGATATATACGTCCCAAAACCGTGGCATGATCATGAGACACGCCGTAGTGGAGGGCTCCGGAAATTTCGACCACATGGGGTTCTTTAACGCTCTCTGACATCGCCCAGTGCACGCACCTCAACATTTCGCCTCCATCGAAAGGCAGCAGCCGCGGCCCGCCATGCCAGTTTTAACCTACACACACTACCCAAATCACGTAACACGACGTGACAGCTAGTCACGTGACAAGTTCCCGCCGTACCCATGTAACAGCTAGTCGCGCTACAAATCACATGGCCTAGTTGAGCTTGCACAGATGCCGGAAGAATCTAGGTCGGCATCAAGCTCAGTCCAGCCTTGCATCAGTCGTACAAACTGGCCACATTGATTATTATTATTATTATTATTATTATTATTATTAGTAGTAGTAGTAGTAGTAGTAGTAGTAGTAGTAGTAGTAGTAGTAGTAGTAGTAGTATTTCTGTTTGGGAAACTTTAGAGCCACTTTCTAGCCCGTAGATGCCGCTATCACGCGTGACTGTTCCTTTCAGTGTGTACAGGAAAAACCAAACGCAGCCTTGCGTTCTCTTCTATTTATATGATTGCAATTTATTTTCCAATCACATACGGTGACGCTAGCTCTTTCTCTTTTTTTTCTCGTTCCATAATCACTCGAATGTTCATTTTTGTTTCTTTTTGGGCTTTATCCATCCTTATACCGACAGGTTTCAGCAAGCGCTACTTGGCGACAACAGGTTTGCACAAAAGCGTCTTCAGGGGCCCTCTCAAAAACAAGTGATATGAAATAAGAAGTGAGAAGGGCATTTCACGTTCCTCTGCACGAATACAGGCACAAGTCGTTCCTTTGTTCTCTCTGAGACTTCGCTTTCTTTGTTCGCATAATCCAGTGCTCTCTTGTTTCTCTCTTTCATATAGCATGCGAGAGAGGAAAAAAAGCGACGTTAAAAGGGATGCGGCTTTGAGCTGGAGAATTAGCGGACTTCTGAGCTGTGCTAAAGTAGGCTAAAAAGAAAAAGGAAACGCAGTATCGCGGAAGCCACATCGTTCCCCTTAAATGTCTCGAAAAGGGAAACTAAGCAGAAGCATTGGCAGGCGTGCATGACTCAGCAAACGCCCGATCTACCTTCATTGTTATTAACATTGCCTAAACAACTTTCGTGCACTTATTCTGTATTGTTGTCTTTCGCACCACTGGCTTTCATTTCGGGCTTTTTCAAGCACGTATCTGACAAAAATAAGAAAATAACGCCCAGAGCTGCACTCTCACCCTTCCGAAACCGTCTCGCTCTGCGCTTTGAAACAAGAAAACTCACGTTTTGTTCACCACCCCTCAATCCGGGTCCTTCTTTTTTTTTCATTTATTTCTGTCTTCGCAATTGTCTCTTGTTTTGCTTCGCTTGTTACACTTTCTATTCGCTCTGCCCCCATACAAAATCGTTTTTCTTTTGCTGCTTTCGTAATTTCATAGCAAAGAAGATGAACACATACACACAAACTGAAGAACGTGGGTTCAGTGCAAACCACCCGCTGCTCCAAAAATAATTGACGTAAAATTAAAACACAAAGAAAAGAAACGTTACGCAAGGTTTAAAAGCAATGCCAGATCCTCCCCGCCACACCGTTCGTTCACTCTTTTTGGGTCTAAAACTGGAAATTTGCGATTCCCTCCTACACCCTCACTGTCCCCCCCGCTACGAGCTCTTCATTTATCCCTCTGTCTATACTTTCTTTTTACTACCCTCATCGTCCTCCGCCCCTTTCCCCTTTAGTTTTAAATCTCACATCTCTTCTACCCTACTCTCCTCCTCCCCACCTGCCCCTTGCTTTACAGAAAAGGGAAGAAGACCGGGCATTGAAAGAGCAGAATGCAGGCTTTAAAACTAAGGGTAAAGCAAAAGAACGCAAAACCAAACGTTTGCATAGAATTCAGACAACAAATACGCGTCCCAGAACACACAGGAAGGCCTGAGCGCGAAAAAAAATGGCGGGGGAAGGGGTGGGGTGGTATGAAGCTAGAGGGTGGGTAGATCAGAGGAGCCTTTCCAGATTCCTGGAAATGTGGCGAAAAATAAAACTTGCCAACGTAGATCGGGGACCGCTCTGAGAAGGCGGGTCGACGAGATGACACATCCACAATGCGAAAAAGAAAAGTGCTAAAAGCGGATTATCTCCCTGCTAAACCTGGCGCGGCGGCATTTTTTTTTTTGTTACTCGGAGCACTCTGCGTGTTTTCTTCATCCTTTGGGTTTGTCACCGGTGCATATAAAATTGCGCGTCGTCAGTATAAAATTAAGTGGAATCAAAATACGATGCAATACCACCGATGCAAACAAAGAAAAGGATTTCCACGATGGTTGGCCCACTACGCGGCTTCTGCAGTGACGAGAAGGGTCTACAAACTTGCACTATCGAGACGTTGATTTAGTTTGCAAGAACCGGCAGAACCGACACTAACCCTCAAATGTTTGCGTACCGCGACATCCTTTGTGCGCGCATGCATTCGCCTTTCGACAATCCCGTGTAGCATCAAATTAAGGTCGCTTGGAGGTTGCGTAGCATTAAACAAAGCGTTATGTGAAAGCAGCACGCGTTTGGTATCGTGTGAAGTTGTTTTTCGATAGCGTGTAATCTCAACGAATGTTCAGGGAGATTTTTCTGTAGTAATATTCGACGTAAAGGGACGATGACGCAGGGATCATTTTCGGCTAAACAAATGTTGGAATATGTACGTGAAAAAAGACAAGGTTCTCGCAGAACCACGTTGTTAGCAGCAAACAGACGCAACAGCAAGAGTGGGCCAACCAGTCAGGATAGCCGAGAAGCAAGTAAGGCAACGTGTCCTCCGGGTTATTATCAAACATCATTGCGAATGAGGCTCCCTATATTAAGAGCCAGCCTTTAAGAAGAAAAAGTTTTGGTCATTTTGTAGAGATGCATTGAGCCGGTAGTTCACGTTCCTCCGATCATTAGCAGGCCATATCGGCGCTCTGCGTTAAATGTGTAATTCTCTACAAGGTTTTAAGTATGCTGATTGTTAAAAACTGACGCGGCTCAACCTAAAGAGTTTTCAGCCGCTCTTGCCATTGGGCCGTTGTAAGAGGTTCGTGGGCCCAGGAACTTAGACGAGAGGCGGAAGGACGTTAGAAATGTAAAAACACTTTATGATACCACAACGATACGCGAAGCACAGCGTACAACGAGACATACAAATGACATAACAAACAACTGGACATTACAGTTCGCTAAGAAAGACACCGCCTCAGCGCACTAACACCGGCGTCCTCCGATGCACACTTTTGTTCTCACGGCACCGGACGCCTGGACGTAACGCGTAGCGCTTCTGCAGCCAACGACCACTCACTCGTGCCGTTGCGACGAACAGTGGCGCCGGGCAGCCCGTTGAGTTGGTCTTGCCGTGCTTGCAGATGGATATGTCGTTGGTGATCGCCAGAGGTGCACTTGACATGCTTCGGAAGCCGTAAGCCCCTCACTAGTGTCGTTGCGAAGAACACTAGCGCCTAGCAGCACTGTGACTTGGACCTTCAGGTCTTCCAAGCTCGCCTGTCATCGGTGCTCGTGTCGGGATCTTCTTCAAAGGTGCGGGCCGCTGTCTGAGACCACTGTGTCGTCCTTACGGATTGATGGCGTCCACACAGGGCGAATGCCCAGAAGATGGGCCCGAAGCCCTAGGCGCCCGATCGAACACACGGCGATGGCCGCACGACCAACGTTGTTGTCTTCTTCCCTCTTCCCTCAGCTCTTCGGAATCCGCAATTGGTAAAAACGAAACTAACTTATCACAGCCGTGCAATGGGCACGCAATGAGTGATGTGATTGGCTTTTCCCGACTAACGTCATGAGCACTGTAGGGCCCACCACCGGTATTGTCGCGGCACCTGACGGCACATACTCGCGTAGCCGGCGCACTAATAGGGCAGCATACCAGCGGGGCCTCAGTAGCGACATAGCGGCGTCATTCTGCTATTGAGGTCTCGGCACAACGGCTGTCGCGGGAGGTGCAACCGTTGCTAGCGCGCACATCACAGTTAAGTGAGTTGCGGAGGAACAGCAGTGGTGAGGAGGAAGACGACACAAGCAAGCCCATATAGATGCCTTCGCAGAAGATGCTGCTCTTCATTTATGGTGTGAATGATTTGATAATGACATAGCCTAGTCAGTGACACAATGTAAAAGCTATTTTAGGGACCTTTAAGACTAACTCCTATTATAGCCTATTAATATATATATATATATATATATATATATATATATATATATATATATATATATATATATATATATATATATATATATATATATATATATATATATATATATATATATCGGCAGTTATCATATCTTGTTAAACTGTTGGTGTTTAAATAGTTACTTTATATTATATTTTGTGTAACGCCTTTAGACACTACATTTTGCTGTTTTAGTATATTTTGCATTTCTATGTTCGTGTGTTCAATTACATCTGTAATAATCGGTATTTCACCTTTGTATATTTAGCTCTTTTTTTGTACATGCTGTATTGCCCCCCTTACACAATGCCCCATATATATATATATATATATATATATATATATATATATATATATATATATATATATATATATATATATATATATATATATATAGTAGGAGGCTATAATGTATATAGGATGCTAACAATATGTGTTCTTCAACGCGCACGCAAATCTATGTACACGATTGTCGGAACACACGGGTTGGTATTAGGCTTTGGAATGTTGGTGCGTAGTGAGGTTGCTTATTACTGCTAAATGCTATGCTTTTATGAAACAACAATTGCCCAGTAGCCTGCTGTTATTCTTGAAATCTTAGTGTTTTTGAATGAAGTACCACTTATGGAACTATTCCCGTCGCAAGGTATGACTTGTATTTTGTGAAAACCACAATATTCCTTTGCTCTGCTTTGCTGAGAACTACAAAACAGCCATTTGACCCCATATATAGGGCCCCTAACTTTATGCGGTGGAAATTTTGAAATACTGTAAAGTCATATTGAAGAATCCGCAAAATTCCGCGGACAAACTGAATGGCCATAAGGTACGTGCGAGTTTATTTAATAAACTGTTTCAGGTCCCAAACGTATCTGCATCATTTAATACTTAAGGGAGCTGTTGTAGCAGCGCACCAGATTACGCTTATGACGCTCTTGGGACACATCAGCATAACAACCGAATGATCTCGCTGTGTCAACGGTTCATGTGCATTGATAGGTATTTAAGGGTACTTGAAAGTGTTGTGCTAGGATGCTCTGTAATGCTCACGCATATTCTTGTTTATTTCCAAACATTAAAGTTTGCTCAGGTATCATTATTTAGAGGCTCAGCTTACCTTCATGTCACAAAATGTGGCATATATATTAAGAGAACATGCTTCACTATATACAGGAAAAAAAAAAATGCGACACACAGTAGCTTCTGTAGGTTCAGTAAAATTTGCTGCTTTCAAGTATTAATAACACATGAAAATGGAATCCGAAGACTAGGCTACCTTGGTTCGAGGCAAAATTACAAGGAATTGTAATTAGTATAATTGGATTAGAATATAGCAGTAGAATTTTTAATAGTAGCGGTAAAACACGCTACGTATTAAAATTTACTATATTTTATCGATGTAAACCTATGTAATTCCCTCAAAGGCATAAGGAAATTTAATCGGGTACATATAATATGCTTATTTTCTATAAAATGTGTCTTCAAAGAATTGCGAACTCCTCTTGGAAATGTTCAAACTAGAAGAGAAGCTCAGAGATGGAAGCTTGAATCGATCAACGGATCGTTAAAAAAAAGATGTAGAACAAGGAATGCTGCAGGAGCCAACGTTTCGACAAGTGGACTTGTCTTCGTCAGGACGGCGTCCTGACGAAGACAAGTCCATTTTTCGAAACGTTGGCTTCTGCGAAATTCCCTGTTCTGCATCGTTTTTAGCGATCTGTGCACCGATTCTTGGAAAGGTTGTTTCACAGCATAAATTTTCATATTGCAGTGAAACAACTTTTACAGGCGAGTTACATGCAGAAAGATGTCTTGTTCGTTTTAAGTACTTCAAAATTTGGACGGTTAAATTCGTCTTGAAGACAATTGGAATATTGTAATATTTGTTCGAATATTCACACAAGCCTAGCATTAATAATTTACCACTGAGAAAGCAATGCTTGGCCCAAATAATTTGAATATTTGATGCACTTGGCGCGAACATCCATATTTGAAAGTTCAGGAACACCCGAGTATGTATATTTTCGGATCGATTGTGTTGTAAATAAGGAAAATGTTCTATTCGTATTCGACATTTTACTTATTCCCATATTTTCTAGTTATCTTACACGTGGAAGATAGCTGTGTCGACTCTTATTTGCTTGCCTGAAGCCTGTTCCAGTGAGGGGTGAAACGGCGTTCCTCCGTTGTTTCTAAAAGTGAGGCTTTTGATCATTTTTTCGCATTTTCATGAAAAAACGTCAATTCCACAATGTTTCACGGGATCACATAATCGTGGAAAACTAGGTCTCTTGCCCATGTCATACGCATCCGGTCCAGGTGACCTGTTCTCATGTGCCTTGTAACTTTGTTGCTCAACAATTTAATGAAAAAAAAAAATGTTGGTGATCTCCCGCATGTGACGGAATTACCGAAACAGAAGAAAACAGTAAAGAAAATGATATAGACAATGTTAGACTTTATTGATATGCAGGAAAAATCTACCTCGCATGCGGAAAAGTTTCTCGATCAAGACGCTTTTTTCTGAAGAAGGCAAAATGAAAAAAAAAATTGGAAAGAGAAAAAGGTGATGAATCAAAACTTCAATAGACCTGTTGTCTATATCAGATCGAGCACAGCGTCATCTGAGAGCGAAGCCCAGAACAAGCAAACACATCAAGCTTTTATTGAAGCCATCTCTCTGAAAGCCTGCAAAAGTTAAAGAATTCAATTTTTACGTGACGTAAGTTTTGCAGCGATCATTTGTCTTAAAAGGTTTACATCGAGGCCTTGAGAAACATTATAGATGCTCCTCACCAGCTGCCACGCCTACAGCCTTCTCTACGGTGGTTCATTATGGACCTTAGAGTTTTGCACGCTCTCCACTGCTGTCATGGTCTCCTCGGTTACTGCATGTTCACTTCGACTTCATTTCCTCTATGCTTGTGCTACTCGTTGAAAGTCGCCGTTTCAAGCGTGCAAACCTGGAGTGACCAGTTCGGCAACCGAGTGCTGTTGAGCTTCTTACAGACGACTCTGTAAAATTACCTACTATTAACTCTACCGTAAGCGCATCAGATGCATCCAAAGTCGCACGAGCTGCAGTCTTTGACAAACGTCAAGACCTGGGTTGGCATTATGTTTTCCTTCTTAGGTGATGTTTGCCATCGACCGTCTGCGTTCGCTTATAATGCGTCGAATATCAAGACTGACTTGCTCCCAAGTACAATTCTGCAGAATTAATGATTTTTGTGAATACGATGGCCGGTTTTCTTGCTTTTTAACAACGCTTGCGACAAGCGCCTCCATGCCTTCATCCTTGAGAAGGGTGAGAAACATAAACAAATAATTAACAACAACAACACACTAAAAAAAAAAATCCGGAACAAAGGCACCGTCGCGACATCAAAAGTCCTGGTCTGTTGTTGCTTACGACCTCGCAGTCACGTCCGGTGCTTCGAGCAATTGACAGCGCTCAAGCTCCGTGAAGCACGGCATGCGATGCCGTTCGGAATACATAATGCGAAACGCTAGGCTCCTCAAATGCGGAGCGACATCGACGACTTCATTAGGGGTCAAAATGAAATCGTCATTTAGTCCCGATCGACCGTGTCCGCGGCCGCTCGCGCAGAACGAAAAAAAAAGAAAGAAAGAAAAACGTAGCTCGCCTTCGGGCAGTTTCGAATGCGTACGCGTTTGGTTTGTTCGCCTGCTCATTTAAACTCGGGCCGAGACGCTCATCAGGAACGATCAATCGCCCAGGTACACGGTCCAGCCCCGCGCCGCGGTCCGTTTCGCTTTTGCAACGGGACTCGGAGCCTCGGCAGAGCATGCATGGTCATAACATACTCGCAGCGCTGTACATTAACTCGGAAAACCGTCGATTAAAACCACAGCGGAAAGGAGAAAAAAATTGTGCTCAAATGGAGTTCCTGTGGCAGATACGTTCGACAAATATCAACGTAGCTTAGCACAGAGGGCAGATTAGGTTGGCAAATGCACACCTGGGACGTACCAACTAAAAGGCGCAGCGCCAGTGGGAAAGGCATTTTACGTTCTTTTATTTATTTTTTTCACTCGAAGTCACTAATCATGAAAAGCGTTCACGTTTAAATGATAACTCTCATCCATTATTTCTTTCCTCTGCGTCGATAGCAGAGAAAATTGATGATGCGTCACCGTCAGAGACGGTCACATCGATGCGACTGGTCGATATTTTGGGGGCTAAATGAACTCGCGCAGCCTAATTTAGTAATTTAGTAGGCATTCGGCACTGCGGTATGCCACCCGAAAAAACAGATCGCAAACTGATGCTTATTGGCATTCTAGAACGAGCTTCACAACAAGGCTTCATGTAGCAATCGCACGAGACCTCGTGCCCCTGGTTAAATACTAATGCGGCTCTCGATAACCCACTGCCAGACAATGGGACACTGACGCTGAACGTGTTCTCTCTTCAAGGGGAGAAATGAGAGCCTGGAGGGAAATAAATGTTTATAGTGAATGTGGATCGTAAATGTTGCAGATAGGACTGCATCGAATTTAGAAATTGCTAGTGTACGTGAGGCGGTGGTGTATGGCTTAAAGGCGATGGTAATTATAAAATCACAAATATGTTTTCAATCAGTTTGATCGACTGTCACGAGCAGTGCCGCTAATTAAATAATTATGTGCACAATAAAAAGAGGTATGAGGTTTTACGTTTACGGGCATATTAATCGTGGAAACGGGGTGGGGGGAGGACTCAGGTTTATTCTTGACCATGTAAGCTTCTTTAACGTGACATTAAAGTGAATGCTTTAATGCCACGTTAAAGTGAACGCTGGAATTAAGTGAACACTAAAGCGAGGCAGGAATACGTGCTCTCTAGAAATCTCAAGCGAATTCGAAAGACGAGTTCAGAGCAGGTATGAAGACCACGAACGAACTTGGAAAAGCAGTGAACATCAGCAAGACTTTGTTGACAATGAAGTAAAGGCAATGGCAATAACCGAGCAGTGTTGGAACAATGTTCGGCTTTTAGTAAAACGATAACTATATATGCGTAGAACATTTTAAGTCCTCTTCTATCTCATCCCTCTTGGACCCATAAATTCTAGATCAATTCCGCATTTTTAAGTTGAGAAAAACAGACTGTCGTGTACAACTTAAGTTAAAGTACTAAACTTTGTCAACGGCCAGTAGGCAATCCTGAGAGAGCGAAAACGGAATCTATCGAAAAAGAAAACGAAATATTTTCTACTTTGCGAGTGAACGCCGTGGTTTTAACGTGATAGCGTTGTGTGGCTCGTGTCCCAGAAAATTCGACGTCGGCGTAGGCGTCCATGGCGGAAATAATCATTTCAAACAAGCGCCGTAGCACCCGACCACGCTAGCTCTTCGTGGTGCCGCAGGTACTTAAGCAAACGCATTTGAATTTATCAGAATGAAATCCGCCTGAAAAATTGTCAACTACGACTTAACCGAAGCCTACACACATAATAGCTCAAACTGCAATTTGAATGTAAGAAAACTTTAATTTTGTTTCCAAAAAACTCAAATAATTCCAGCATTCTATAGGGAAGACACTAATTTTAATGAATATTCTATGAGAAGGTGATGCCAACGGGGCCCAATGGCGCTATAACGTTCTGCTGTTAAAGGCGAAGTTTAAGTGTCCTCGAACTTTTAGTTTTAGAAAAAATCGACGTGAGAATATTATTCTTATGCCATTCAGAAAGATAAAGCTAATAATACTGCACGATGTGGCAGTCGTCAACAGTACGAATTTTCTTGAAAGCCTTAACCCGTCGGCACGCGGAAGGGGAAAAGGAAATCCGAGCATGGAAAGGAAAGTATTCCGAACACACCGAACACAGTCCTGTGTTCGGTGTGTTCTCCTGTGTCTGTTATTTCAGCTGCGCTTACCAGCTTTTTGGTTTTTTTTTTTTCGAGACTATGAACCAACTAGCCTAGAAAAAAATTTTTGTTAAGGCATGTCTGCGCTTATGTGTCCCTGTACTTCAAGTTGTTGATTAAATCTAGCTTGGTTTGCAATCTGTTATCCTTCTTCAGTTAACGAAGAGAGTAGAGCGACCACCCTGAAAGCGTTGGAAGACAATGATTCTACGCCTGTGGCAGTATTTTGTAGGAAAATCTCAGTGATCATCTTTGTAGCTGTGTGATACAATTGTGTGGCTAGACAGCCTTTTCCTTTCATTAACTTTCTTCTTCCTTGCGGGATTTGCGCAGAACTAATTTGGCATTTATCCTATAGAACTGGGCAGATAGACTTCAAACCACGATGGATTTTGCAAATGACTTACATGTTTGCTCCATGTGGTGAATGTTTCTTGCTTCTATTGTCACAATAATGCGGAACAGCAAGCTGTTAGAGTAAATTCGTCGGTGTGGCATTGTGACACGTCCAATTCCAGTGCCAGTGTTCTTCAGTGCATGTAACGCGAGAGTTCAGCAACCATATTTATTCCGAAACTAAATTTGAACATTGTCCAGGAATCTTCCTTTGGAAATTTGATTAGCGAGTGGCATAATAATACTCGTCTTTATGAAATATTTAGCGCGATTTCACGACTACAAGAAAGACAACAGAAACACGCCACAGGTACAATAGTGCCTGTAACGTGTTTCCGGGCTTCTTCTTTTCGGCTGGTCCATTATGTCGTTAGGAAGCACCGACTAGCTCAGTAACATGCCCTTCTACATGACACTCTTCAGTGAACTTTTACGCTAAAAAAAAAAAATCATGACACGACTCGTACGATTGAAAAAGGAAGATACACTTTGAAGCCTCGAAAATGATCTAGTTTTTTTTTCTAGGTGACGTGACAGTCGTCAATATGCAAGCGCGCGTTATTCAGTGCGAGCGTGTTAGTTAGTTAGTTAGTTAGTTAGTTAGTTAGTTAGTTAGTTAGTTAGTTAGTTAGTTAGTTAGTTAGTTATAGACTGTTTTTTCTCTGACAGTATAGTTTTGAGCATAACGAGCTAGGGAAAACAGGTTGGTGTCGTGGCCCCTTGGTCCAAGAGTCTAAACTGGAGCATACATACATAGTTCGCAGCGTAGAAAAAGCACTGACATCTTTTTCTTTTCGAAAAGTGACTTTTCCCTGCAGATGTCTAAAGCCATCATCCATTCTCAAAAATTGAGGAGCCCTTCCTCTATCCGGAAAAGGGGGCAAGCAACGCTTGTCGTGTTCACGCCTTTTGCTTTCTTTCTTTTTCTTTCACGCTTTCTTTCTTGCTTTCTGTCCTTCTTTCTGTCTTAATTTCCCTCTTTCTTTTTGTTTTTCTTTTTTTCATCTGCCGTCTTCCTTTCCCTCTTCCTCTTTCCTTCTCTTGTGCGTTTCTTTCAGGCGTCCCTTTTCTTTTTGCTTAGTAAACTATCCTTTTTTTCTTTTTCTCAATGTTTCTTTCTTTCCTTGGTAGAAAAAAAAATCAAAAGGATTCATGTGGCTCAAATATGTTCGCATCCTCGTCTGCCTAGCGTGCACTGAAGAGCGTGCAAGTGTTACGGGCGTGCTCTTTACGCTGCGTCTACTTTTTCATGCATACAAACGCATTTTAAAGCACTCGTGCATGATCGTCCCACAGTGGCTGAATCGGATAGCCTGCTGCTCTCGCAACGTGGTGGTAGGTGTTTTGAATCTGCAGCACGACGGTCAGTTTTCATTTTAACGCAATGTCGTTTAAGTAGCTCATGTCGCAATAAATCCGGCGGAGTTGTGGGCGTCCACGGCGGAAAGAATCATTCCGAACTGCCGTTCCTGAAGCACCCGACCACGGAAGCCCTCCGCCATGGCGCAGGTGCGTTAGTGAACAAAATCAAATTTATCAAGATGAAATCCGTCAGAAATATTGTGAACTACGACCTGAGGCACGTTATGGCTCGGACTGTAATCTTAATGCACGAGAAAGTGTATTACGGGAAGGTGATGCAAATGCGGCCAAATGATGCTGTTCGGCTCTTAAAGGCGAAGCTTAAGCGTCGTCCAACTTTTCAGTTTATCGTATTACTCGAAGCGTAAGAGAACTAAGAAGGGCGCACGCACTGTTTCCATAGTGATGATGGTTTTCTTGTGCGCCAGCCAATATCAGTTTCAGCCAATACAAGTCAGCCAATACCAGTTTCATTTGAGAAGCCGATCCGCCACCCTGAAGCGGGAATGTCCTTCTATGCCTACTCCCAGCAGCTTGCTCTTGTAGGGAAACACTGGAACAGCGTTCAGAAAGTGAGAAACACCAATGAAATAATTTTCTGAGCCATTGTTTCAATGACAATACCAAATATTTCAGTCGCGTACAGCTCTGAAGTTGGAAGTAATCGGTAAAAAGTTCAGCAACCGCGGTGATTCGGTTGTGAACTCAGGCTTTTCCTCAAGGTGTATCATAATGTGGCCAAGCTACCTTTACGTGGAGACTAGGCTGTCGTGATGAATTAATCGTTGATGCTTGTTTTGTGGTTTTCTTTCTTTGTGGCTTTGGGTTCTTTCTTTTCGGGCACAGAAGTTGCACAACGTTTCTTAGTGAGATCTTCTTGGTTTAGTCATGTAACCTGCAAATATATTTATATTCTTTCAACCCCCAATACTACTTTCCACAAATAACACATGAGCTTTTACCGAAAGGCCCTCTTTGCGCAGAATTATTATTGGTGAATACTGAGCTCTATGCCGTGTGCCTGATTGCTGAGAAGGATATCCCGTTTACCTTCAATTATTAACCTGTCGTTTTTTACTTACGTCACGAAATGTTCCGACCACCGAGAGGTATACAGCTTCGCTGTAAAAGTTCATAAACCGCGTCCTTTTTGTTCTGAGTGTAGGCTTCTCCGCATGGTGGGTTATAGTGTGGCTAAGCTACCTTTATATTGGAACTATGCTTTTCTGAAGACTGAGTCGTACGGTGAGAAAAATGTTATTGGCCACCTTTATAATTTACGCTAACATCCGTTAAATGATCACCTGAAATAGTCCAGCCGCCGACGGCCCTGAAGCTAAAAGTTTTCAGTGAAAATGTCTGCACCCGCGTCGCTTCGGATGTGAACGAAATCTCTGCATGGTGGGTAATAATATTGCTAAGCTACCTTTACGTTTAATCTACGCTGCCGTGACGACTGAGTCGTGTGAAGAGAAAAATAGTATTGGCTGCTTGTGTAATTTAAGCTAACACTCGTTAAATAATCACGCCAAATATTTCAGTCGTCTACAGCCCTGAAATTAAAAGTACTCAATGAAAATTTAACCAGCCATGTCGCTTCGGCTGTGAACTCAGGCTTCTCCACATGGTGAGTGATGTCGTGGTTAAGCTATCTTTAGGTTGAAGTTACGCGATTGGGATGAATGAACACTCTGCTGGGAGGGGGGGGAGAGAAAATAATATTGCTGCTTTTATGACTTACACAAACATTCTTTAACTGATCACACGAAATAGTCTAGCCGCGGGTAGACTTAAGATAAGAAGTAATCAAGAAGACGTTCATAAACCGCGTTGTTGTTGGTTGTGAATGTAGGCTTCTCCGCATAGTGAGCTTTAGTGTGGCCAAGCTACCTTTCCTGGTAGACTACTCTTTCCTGATGACTGAGTCATATGATGAAAAAAAAATTACACCATCTCCCCGAAGGGGACCATGGGGTGATGCAGAGCATCACTGGGAGTTTCAACGGTGCATTTAACGGCGGTGTTTACAGGTTTGCAGTGTTGTTGCTTCCATCACACAACACCACCAACTTCTGTCATCGGATAAGGAGGAGATACTACTGAAGCGAAGCGCGCGCGCGCTCTCTACCCGCTTTATTTATTGCAGCAGCTCTTGGAGAGAGGGAAGGGAGAGGAGAGTCGCGCATGCGTAGTGTGAGTGCGGACGCCGGTTGACGCGTGACATACCCGCGAGCAGGAGATGCTCCGCATCTAAAAAATATTGGCCGCCTTTATAATTTACCCTAAAATTCGTTAAGTGATTACACCAAATAGTCCAGCCGCTGGCAGCCCTGCAATTAAAAGTGTTCAGTGAAAATTTAAGCAGTTACGTTGCTTCGGTGTTGAACTCACGCTTCTCCACATGATAAGTCATGATGTGGCTTAGCTACATTTACGTTGAAGCTACGACGTCATCGTGATGAATGAATATTACGTTTATAAGGATAATAGTGACCGTTTTTATAATTCACGCTAACTGATAACACCAAATTATCTAGTCGCGGACAGCCCTGAAGTTAGGATGTATCAGTAAAAAGTTCAGAAACCGCCTTGCTTTGGTTGTGCGCTCAGGATTTTTCGCATGGTGAGTCATCATTGGTTAAGCTACCTTGACGCTGAAACTATGGCGAGCCGTCAGCGTCTCGACGACGACGACGATGTTGCGCCTCAGCTGCTCCGCACGTTCGCGCTGAGCGAGAGAGTAGAACGGTGGCAAGACGGCAACACGGCGGCAAGAGCGACATCGTCTGTGCTAGTGCAATAATAAATGTGGGCAACCAAACGCCTCACGCCTTCCCACAAGTGGTGACCCCGGACTTCCAACCTGTATCGTCGTCGTCGTCGAGAAGCTGACGGCTCGCCATAAAGCTATGCTTTCGTAATGAAATAATCGCATGCAGAGAAAACAGCACTTACTGATCTTACAATTTTCACAAACTTAAGGTAACCTTCAAACATTTTTCTTTTTCAGAGCCCATTTGACGTTAATAGAATTATTTCTATGATGTACTTCTAATGTATCGAAAGTGGCCAGCTAATTTCACTGTGTGCGAGTGGGCATACCGACTGACTAATTTATTTATTTATTTATTTATTTATTTATTTATTTATTTATTTATTTATTTATTTATTGAAATAAGTTGTCACGATCGATCGATCCATCGATTTTAATAACTTGCTTGTAGCTCCACTGTAAAATGCTTTCATATGACAATATCGCCAACAAAACATTTGAAGCTTTGCCGGCGGAAAGCTGCGCACGCCTCTCTATATCTCGCCTGTCAGTTCTTTTTCAAAGACTCTAGACGAAGCGTTAAACTATATTATTATATCGAAATTCCAAAGTAACTACGTCAGTATGTTCATTACAGGTCGACCCTGCTACCCTCGACCCAAGTTTAAGGAACATAAGCATGTAAACTCGAAATATCAAAGCGTGCAGCTAAATTTGCTACTTAGCCCTACTCATTAAGTTCAAGGCACTTGGCGTAATTATTTGTAGAAAGTTCAAAGTCGTGCAGCTACACAGCTACGCTTTTTTTAGCTACACGCCCTATCAGTGACGCTCCTTGCACGTACTTTGGTGCTCCCGTTCAGGTATTAAGTCGTTCCCGGTGATCCTGTCGCGTAATAGTTGTGTCACGGGTTCCTTTTTATATCGCTTCCGGTACCACTGCTGATCGGCGTGAGGTAAGACTGCTTAGCACGTTACTTTCGAGCAACTGAGCCGTTATACGAGTAACCTGCTTATTATTCGCGCACGAATGGCGGCCTCCCCTTTTCGCTACGCGATCCTGAACAAGCGAATGACGCGCCTGATGAGCGTTAGCTGCCCCGCGAATCCACGGACTACCAGGCGAGGCGCCATCGCCACTCATGCAGAGGGTGCGATCTCCTGCGCGCTCAGGCACACACTGCGCGGCGAAGCCAAGGACACGCAACACAGGCCCGCGGTGCATCTTTGTCGCCAGAAGCGCCATTTTTCATGGCAGTCGGGGCGTGCGGCGTTAAAGCGACGCAACCAGCGCCAGCAAGGGTGAAGAGGAACGCCGCTCGTTTCTAGCGCCCTCGCTGCCGAAGACTCCCTGGCACGCCCAATAGCTGCTGCTCACCGCCCTCGCACTACAAGGACCCGCGGACGCGAAAAAAGAGAAAAAAAGAAGACGGAATAAAACAAGCGCCCGTAGTGGACGCCATTTGCGCTCGTCTCAGGCAATTAATTACAACAAACCTCTCAATTAGGCGGCGTTTATTACGCAGCGTCAGTGCAGAAACTCTATAATTAAATTGCGCCTCGCGCACTACGCAACTTTCAGCGTGTTCCGGGCCAAAGTCTTCCGTGACCCTTTGTTTCTTCTTCAAAACTTTTTTTCTCGCTCCTCATCGCGTCTTGAGCGGGGCGCCAGTTATAGCGTGCCGTTTTGGCGCAGAAACTTTATTCTCGAGTCATCAGCACTCCTCGAACTCGTCGGAGGTCCGGCCAGGGTAATTAGAAAACTCAGCCTAGACTCCCCTTTTTTTTTTATCTCTCTCTCTCTCTCGCTCTCAAAGTACAACTTTCTGAAGAGGAACCGTCAGCACCTCTCGCTAGGAGGCTAGGAAGCGGAGAGAAGAGTACGCGTCCCGAGAAGGGGGTGCGATGTCGCGGGAGGAGTCTTATCATAATTCGACGCCTGCGACGTACGCTAGCGCCTGCTTGACATAATTGGACATATTCCGCGCTCTTTAACGAATTAACAGCGAGCTCGCCAAACACGCGAGCTTCCTGCGAGCCCTCTCGGCGCTCTAAGCGTGGACCCGATGGCGCCTAGCGCTGTCGGCTCTAATTACGCACTCTCTGCCTTGTTTTGGCATTAGAAGCGAAGGACGGAGCACGCGGTCATGTAGCCTGAATAGCACAGTATGCGTGCATCCTGTTTTTGTTTTTGTTTCTCATCCCTTTCTTTTCCGGTAGAATTGCTTGGTTTCTCAGTGTCCGTTAAATGACGACTTAAATATCTTTACTTATCAAGGCTTCATAGCAATGCTCAGAGATCGATGTCCCCAACAACTGATTCATATTTAAAAAATTAGATTCATATACTGTGTTTTGGTCGGTAAACTCGATTAATACAAACGATATTATACAGGGTGTTGTAGTTAACTGCGCCAAGCTTTTAAAAACTCCACATGTGTCACGAGGATCCAACCAACTTATTATTGTTTACTGCTACCTCGACCACCTCAGACTAATTTTTATATAAGGTCTGCTAAATAATCAATCATTATTTATATAAATATCCACTATTTAAACTGCCGCTTCATATGCAAAATGTCCAACGAAGAGGTTACAAGACATGTTAATTTTTGTGCACATAACGTAGTACATGCATTTTCATGCTCATGGGTGCAGTGGTTTCATTTTTTTTTTTTGGTCTTGTAACAAAGAACGCGGGATTTAAATAAGTACTACGTGACAAGACACACGCATGCAGTCACATTAGCGCTCTCAGACGTTCTGCGATTGAACAATCGATTGTGCATGCAAACCTCAGGCATGAACAAGCCGACAGGGTGATAGGTATGGCTATACATTATCATTTTCTCCTGTGTTCTATTGAGTAGGATTTGTCTGCGTGCATCATCTGTACACGCAGGCAGACAATCTGAGTAGAACAAAAGTGATAATACTTAATCACTTGAGCTCATTTAAAAAATGTTCTGGTCAAGACGACAGTAGAGAATGCTAAGTTGGTTGCATCCTCATAATGGGATAGTAGATATTTTTACAGCTTTCGAAAGTTAAATGAAACACCATGTCTTCTTGCTAAAAGAGAGAGAGGGTGATAAACAAAGAAAAGGAAAGGCAGGTAGGTTAACCAGACGCGCGTCAGTTTTGCTACCCTGCACCTGGGGTAACGGGAAATGGGGGATAAGAAGGAGAGTAGAGAAAGGGTAAAGCTACAGGCCGGAATCTACATTCTGCTGAGGTCAGCGGAATGTAGATTCTGGCCTTGATTCATGTAGTCCAGGCGTGGCGTCGGATACTAGATGAGGAATGCATGTGAGGTTCACGAAGACACAATCGAGCATCTAGGTGTACGCTGCACGTCCAACAGTCGACCGAACATAGTAGTTGATAACCACAACTTTCATTATTCTAATCCAATAGCCCAAATAAAGTGGTAGGTTGGTATGGCAGGCGATGGGGCATGAAAAAATTATGCAGAGATGGCACACGAGACATGATAATCTCTGGTGTTTAACCGGGACATCGACAGTTGCGTTGAAAATTATTTCAATAGGCGCACTAACGGTGTTTGAGCAATGGACGCAAGGCGTCGAGCATTTGCAAGGGACCTTGTGCAGACCGTGTCGTCATGTCACCGAAAAACATATAAAGAGCATCTGTCAGTGGCTGCACTATGAGGACGACCCTGCCAGTATACCTCTGGCGCTATATCTGAAATAGGTACCGAGTTCAGTGCTGCAGTGCCTTGATGTTCCGAAGGTGATTGCCACTCGGAGATGATCACCACAGAATCTGCTGTCAGCTTCTCCACTGTATTCTTATCATTGACGCCTTTATCCTTGATATGCTGTCTATTCAGTCTGGGCTGCTGCGTGGGCGGAGAAGGTGGCTATGGCAAGCGTGTAGTCGAGCTTGTAGCAGTCTTTGACGAACGTCGTCGACGGGAGCGTCGCCGGCGTTGTTTCCAAGTGGCGTTGGCAGATTCTCGGTAAGACGAGTGTTCCCTCGCCATCCGCTTTATAACTGCCTCTTGTTCTTGAATTACGGGACATTCCCTCGAAGAGTCATGGTGAGGTCCAGAGCAGTCAACGCACTTCAGAGTGGTAGCACTGCAGCTGTCAGCTGGATGAGGAGCGGAGCAGCGACAACACGTCGTTGCGTTTCTACACACACTGCTCACATGACCAAGCTTCATGCATTTCCTGCACTAGAGCAGCTTTGGCACGAAGGGGCGAACTGCATGGCGAAAATGTCCAGCCTTTACGACGGAAGTGATTCGCCATTGAATGTGCCTTCACACAGCGCGACTTGCCAACGCGCGAAACGTGCGTAATAACATAATTTTTCTGATACTGTTTTAATAAGTATAAGTAAGCTAGCATTTGAAATAGCCACGTCTATGTCGTAGATGACACCGGCAACGACGCCCTTGCCAGGTGGAACATAGGAGCGGAGCTTCACGCCATCAAGGTAACTGACCTGGTGCAAGGTCTGTAATGTGACCGCATGTTCAACATCTACAGCCAGTATTTTCCTACGGGTGTTGACTCTGCTGTCCTGTGTTACATTTGCCCCGCCACGGTGGTCTAGTGGCTATGGTAATCGGCTGCTGTTCCGAGGGTCGCGGGATCGAATCCTGGCTGCGGCGACTGCATTTCGATGGAGGCGAAATGTTGAGGCCCCTGTGCTATGCGATGTCAGTGCACGTTAAAGAACCCCAGGTGGTCAAAATTTCCGGAGCCCTCCACTACGGCGTCTCTCACAATCAGAGCTGGTTTTGGGACGTTAAACCCCCCATAACAACAACAACAACTGTGTTACATTTAGAGCGAGCACCTCTAGATTGCCTGTTCAGGTGCCTGTTCAGGTGTCTGATTGTGCTTGTGTGGAGCACTGGCACGAAAAGAATTGTGAATGGCTCAGGCGTTCTGTGTGTCCTTGCGGCGGGCTTATACTTGAAAGTGGTGGCATTTTCAGGAGTCTTCTCTTGGCCCTGCGGCTTGTCACGACTTCGAAGCTGTTGTCAGACCATGCATCGCTGCCATAGGAGTGAACCATAATGTCATCGGCGTCAGTGCTGCTTCCGTCGCCGTTCCTTTTCCTGGAGGCGGCCGCCGAAGACGCTGTCGCACCAGAAAGACCCGTGCGAGGGTAAGCTTCCATATGAAATGGGCTGGTGTTGGTGAGCGGGAACGAAAACCAAAGTAGCTGGACTATAAATATAGCCCAGCTTGCGATATAATCACAAAGCTGGTGTTACCATTTCTGGACAGCATTTTACATTAAATGCCCCCTGCACAATGCTCTGAAGGTCAAAACAGTCCCGCTTCCGATGCACTTAGCGTGTCTATTTCGATCGATCATTAAGTCAATCTTTATTAGCGATACAACTAGGAAATACAATACTGAGAAATATGCAGAAGGAAATAGGGAGGTCACAAACCGCAGGCGGGACCTCCTATATGAAAACACCGAACAAATTATATCACGCGCACATAATGAAGAACAAATTCAAATTGTTAGACCCATGAAAGACAGCATCAAATATTATTTCGTCAGCTTGAAAGTGATCATGAAGAGCACAGAGGTAACTAAGTAATCAGAATGCAACTTTGTTCGCAGAGCTAACTGTAGGAGTATTACTATCTTGTATGCCAATTGACTCGCCGTGATTCTCAGAGGCTAAGGCATCGCGCTGCTAAGCTCGAAGATGCATGTTCGAGTCTTCCGTCCCCATTTATATGGGGACGAAATGCAAGAACATCCGTGTACTTAGATTTAGGTGCACTCTAAAGAACCCAAGGAGGTAAAATTTAAGCCAAAGTCCACCACTACGGCGTGCCTTATTACTTTTGGCACGTTAAACTCCAGAGAATATTACTGTATGGTACTTCTCTGCAAAGAAAAAAAAATGAAGAAGGTTATATTGCGGGCAAATATTAGGAAATTGAGCACGTCTATTTCACATTAGAGGCCAGGAGGGTCGAGAAACTTAAGTCGACAATACCATCCATTTAGGCTGTTATACACTAGACAGATATATGCACAGGCGTTGACTTTTCTCCACATCAAACAGAGCAAGAAGCCGGACACTTTTCTTTTTAAAGCTTTGCGCAGTTGCGCTCGGCTTCAAAAGTCGCACCGCTTTCACTGCTTGTTCGCGTCCCTGTACTGCTGGCGATTCGGAGACGCATTATCGATGAACAGTAACCGCTCGTAGCCGACAGAAAGCTTGTTCACTCAAAGCGGTTACGCAGGCAAGCAACAGCGACGAAAGTGTGTTTTTGCGACGCCTATATTACGCAAGCGTGCTCGTGTACGTGACTCAGTGACGCCGAAAATCAAAACACTTCCCGACCGTGAACAGGCGTTCACGAAGGGGCAAAATCAAACCTCCAATCTGCATATATTCGACCGCGGAGTGAGCCCACGAGAGCAGGGTTAGACCGCCGTCCGCCGACAGCGTAGCGGGT
This sequence comes from Hyalomma asiaticum, assembly GCA_013339685.2. Lineage (NCBI taxonomy): Eukaryota > Metazoa > Arthropoda > Arachnida > Ixodida > Ixodidae > Hyalomma > Hyalomma asiaticum. The sequence continues at coordinate 284,608,989 of CM023481.1, read as the reverse complement.
GCCGGCAATTACGACGGGGCCGACAGGTGACGTCATGCTCGAAAACGTTACACCGGGCGAAGAAGCGAGCCCGCCGCCGGCGGCACCTTCCGCGCGAAGCCAAGGCGCGCGCACCAGCCGCCGCCGAGGCCGGGTGTGAGAGGAGGGGATGTTCGGGGTGTAATGAGCCAGCGCGCACGCTCATTAAGCGAAAACAGCACAAACGCCACGGCACCGGGCCCCGGCTGCCCGCTGCGGGGATTACGCCGAGAAATCCCATCCTCCCGCGCCAAATGTAATTTATACGTGGACAAAGACGCGTAATAAACTCGGCCGAAAGCGCTCTCCACTAGCCCTATGCAAATCAGTAACCAGAATTAATTGCCAATTGAGCCTCGTCTTCCTCCCGCGGGCACCTCATCCGGCCAGCGCGGTCTGGGAGATTAAAGGGGGAAATCAGCACGCGCCATCGGTCGGTATACGCTCCGAGCGGCCACCCGCGAGCTACATCGGTGACACCCGCTGAGGCCTCGTGCGGCAGCGATGGCCGTCTGTTTCACGCTGACGTATCCCGCCGAAAGCGACAGCAAGTCAACCATGCAGTGCGCGCGATTCAAATGCGATCGCACGGATGCGGTCCTACGTTTGGGCGTCGGCGGTGGTGGAGTGGGTTGTTGTTCGAGGTTCGCACTCCGTCATGAAGGAAGGTCAGGCATACTGAGATGGACACGGCAAGCGCAGAATACAAGAGAAACGCCGCCAAAAACAAACGCGAGCAATACAGCACAAACGCATTTGTGCTGCGCTGACACACCGTGCCGCACGGCTGCACTAAGGTCTTCAATCATACATCTCACGCCGAGAGAATGTTACTGCAGTAGCCTCAGAGCCCTGTACACTCTGACGCAGGAACGGTTGTTCACTACAGTCACTTTTCTTTTGCCGCGGTTTAGGCGAAGGGTGCTTCGCTAGGTAATGTCATACTTTAACACGCAACTGCCCGACAAATTTTGTCACAAATCTGTGCAGCTCATCAAGTATTCCTTGTTTCAAATGAATAAGTGTGACGCACAAGGGAAGATAGTGCACCGGCATGAACTTGTTCGCCTTCTGATAATGACGTCTCGCACTCCATTATCAGACGATTCAAGGCTAATTTTTATTTTCTTATGTTAGCTGCAGAATTTCATACACTTATTTTGTAAGCCTTACATGCAGTATAGTGAACTTACTGCTGTATTACACCTACAGCGCGTAACTTAGGCTTTAAAAAATAACAAATGAAAGCATCTTCATTTCGCCACAGCATCAGAGCTGTGTGTTTGCTTTCCTTTTTTTATTGCAATTTTATTACAAAGCGTGCACAACTTGCTATGCTATTTTCGTTACTCATGCAGAAACAGTGCACTCTCTACAACCCGCCTTTTGTTCATCAGAAAAAAGTTCTTGAAAATCGGTACTGCAAGGATGAAAGATCCGAACGAAGTGTTTGTGAGTAGGGCTGTACAATTAGCTGCATTTTTATTATGAAGTCAGAGAATAAGGTTGGAGTTTCCCTCGTTCTTTCCCCCCATAACAAAAGCTTAGTAAAAATTTTACAATACTGTGTATTCTAATAATAATAATAGTACCATCGAAAGGCAAAAGGCGCCGGTATGATTAAGTTTAGGTGCACGTTAAAGAACCCTAGGTAGTGAAAGTAACTCTGGAGCGATCCACTACGGCGCGTGCCTCATGATCATATCGTGGTTTTGGCTCATAAGAGCTCATCGATTACGTCATTATTAATGCAATGTCAAGCTTTCGATTCCTTGTTTGGCTGTCGCCAGCCAATTAGACGCCCTCAATATCCCAAGTGTTGTTCGGACTGTGCACGTCGTAAATAAAGCCAGCAGTCTTGCTCATGTACTCGGATAAGTGGGCCTGAAAAATGAAACGAAGATAATAATAATAATTAACGGTGCTTTATGTGCCAGAACTAGCTACGATTATGAGACACGCCCCGCAGTGCAGGGCTCCCGGGCAATTTTGGCCACATGTGGTTCTTTAACGTGCACCCGAATCTAAGTATATACGGGTGTTTTATCCAGTTCGCCCCCATCGAAATGCGGCTGCCGTGGCCGGGGTTCGATCTAGCAACCTCGAGATCCGCTAAGCCAACACATAGAGGCTAAGCTACCATGGCAGGTGAAGTGAAGCGAACTTTACAAGTGGCGTTATATTACTATTATCATTTAAACTTTCTTCTTTCCTCCGCTTTTTGTTGCTTTTCGCTTTCCTCTCGTTTCAGAGTAGCATGTATGCGTGAATACTTCTACGCAGTCAATCGTCTCTGATTCGAAATAAACAGCTCTCTCTCTCTCTCCTCGGATGAAAATAATAGATAATATTCAGCGATTCTTTTTTAGTGTGGCATTTCTTTTTCTTAGGAGACACGTATTTTTCCTGAATGAAAATACGGAGGAAACTCCTTGTAAATGTCACCGAAATTTTTCAATGCTTTCACTTACTGTCCCGTTCGCTCACGATATTTCTCGGCAGCGGTGCGTGCAGCCTAGTGGGCGAGTATGCGCAGTATAGGCGCGTGGCTACAACAAACCTTCTTTAGAACAATCTTGCCATAAGCATGCGACATTTTCATCCAGAACTTCAAGAAAAGTAAGACATTCAAGGAGTTGGACGGCGTTGCCGAAACGTGCCGAGCTTTTTGCTTAATGTGCAAACATGGCCACAGAGCGGAAGCAGCACACACAGCAAAGATACGGCACAATTTCAGCTCGAAATGCGTCTTTCATTTTCTTTTATTATTGAGGTCGTGCGCCGTTTGAACGTATCGCGTCATCGCGGCGGCTGATGCATTTACATGTCCGATGGCGTTGCGCATTTTCTGTCCACGAGGTCGATTCCAGTTGCTGTGCATATGCCCTCATTGCAGGCCTCGTGCTCTGGGTGTGGAAAAAAAAAAGAATACGAAGCAACAGAAAAGGGTAATAAATCAAAACACATCGAGGAAGTGTGAGCCCTTTGGCGAAGCGCGAGGTCAGCGAGCTGTATTTTGTTCCACTGTAAACAAATGACCCTGCAGCCGAGGTCAATATTCTGTGCTCATCAATATTCATGCATCTGTTAGCGTTTAAGGTGCTGATACTCCCAAATAACCTAGGAAACTAGCCTTATCACACGATCTGTGCTCTCTGACTCACCACGCACTAATGGCAAAAAAATAAAAAATAAAAGGTACCTTTCACAACCGTTCCGAAGAGCTCTGAAAGCTTGGTTGTCTACATTTCTCAGTTGTTGAATTGTTTGATCAGAGAAATAAATGCTAACGCTAATGCTAACTGTTTTCTGGTAGCAGACAACGCAGCACGCGCAGTGCCTTCGAGGAACAGTTGCTTATATAATTTTACCAACGTCGCAAATAGGTCATTTCGAACCCGTGTGCGACCGTGTGCTGATGTTGCTGTTTTCTTGACAAGCAGCTTATGACAAGAAGATATAAAATTTACACACAGAGTCGAAATAAAGTTAATGCAGTTTCAGTTATTCCGCGTTCCGTACGATAAATACGGCAAGGGCTGCTGCACTGTTTGTGCAAGCCGAGTTCTTCCAGTCATACATCCTAAAAGCCATCAGCTAAGTTGCACACTTTACGGAAACCAACTTCAATCATTCTCAAGGAAGCTGCGTTGCTAACAAAACAAGCAACATCTTCAGCAACAGCTGCCATTGAGAGTTTTTCCATGACCTTTCAAACGCCGATTAATCACCTTTGCAGACACGTGCCTGACAAGTGGCTGCCGCATCGACGACATCTTAAGTGCACCCTCCTCCCGTCTTCGCGACCGAGTTCGGTGCTCGCTCATTTCGCGGCACAGCATGGCAATATAACGAGCTTTCGATATAACGGCCTGAAACCAAGGGGCCAATCTTTCAGCGTTTTTAGGCAACCACTGAAATCACAAAACAGTGCACTCAATGATGGGCACAAAACTTGCCAAACATTGCCGCATCCACTCATCAAAAGTCCTCGGTGTCTGTAGCGCACCTTGACGCCCTCGGATGCAGATGCTCTCCTGTACGTAAACAACTCATTTTATACTAGGCGACCACACCATGGTGGTCCATTGGTCATGGCACTCGGTTGCTGATTCGAAGGTCGCGGGATCGAATCCCGGTCGCGGCTGCTGCGTTTCGATGGAGGCGAAATGTTGAGGCCCGTGTACTGTGCATGTTAAAGAACCTCAGGTGGTCGAAATTTTGGGAGCCCTTCGCTACGGCGTCTCTCATTATCATAGTGTGGTTTTGGGACGTAAAACACCATAAATCAATTAATCTACACTAGGCGACAAAACACAAATTGTTCGTTGTGTCATTGACCTCCAGCGCATATGAACTCATGATTTTGTATCCTTAACACGTTCCTCCCCTTTGTCCGCCCCTTAGGACAGTGTAGAAAACCAGGTTCTGTCCATAGTAACTTCCGCGCCGTTAATTTATTCTCTGTCTGTCTCTTGACGAATGGAACGCTGTGGAGAGACGCTGGAAAAGCAGATTCCTGTGTCTGACGAAAATTCTTGCGTGATGAATAGTGAACAAGAAGCTTTCGCCACAGGAAATGCTATTAGATGAACCGTTTTTGCACAACGTAAATGCCATGAGGAGGTTGTAATGTTCTTGCGTACATGCATGTGGGGAATCAAACATAGCTTCCTTATGGCTGTCACCGTTGCAACTCTTTTTAATCTGAAAATCAAAGTGTCATAGTATTAGATGTCCCGAGCACTTCAGATATATTATGATGCAGCATTAAGGTGCTACAATGTTGTTTTTTATTCTAACCTACCATTGGTAAGAGCGTGGCTTTCACCGTACAGCGCAATCTCTCGCTCTGGCGCTCTTGTAACAAATTCACTTCATGGCCAGTTGTGTTTGTTTTTCGTGTTTATGTTTCTTGAAGATCTCGTGTGTGTGTGTGTGTGTGTGTGTGTGTGTGTGTGTGTGTGTGTGTGTGTGTGTGTGTGTGTGTGTGTGTGTGTGTGTGTGTGTGTGTGTGTGTGTGTGTGTGTGTGTGTGTGTGTGTGTGTGTGTGTGTGTGTGTTCATGCGTATTCCGTTTGCACTTGCTTGCCGCCATAAATGAAAAAAAAAAGCGTTCGTGTTTCGTGTTGTACACTTCTTCTTCCCCTTGTGTCCGTGTTTTGCACGCCTGTTCTTTTCACTGTGGACCCTTACCAACTCGCTCAACTTTCTGTCCTTTTGGATAATCGGATCGCTTCCACTTGCGCCCACAACGAATGCGATTGTCTGCAAATTTTTGTCTAGGCTTGGCAACATTCGTCTGTCGATTCGTCGCTCCGCCTGAAAAAGCGCGTATATCAGCCTGTCGCAAACGCTTCGTTTGTTCCCCGTGTTCGTGATCGAGGCTTGCGTCGTCGTGCTGGAGCACTGTCACTCAGAGTTGTCGGTTGGCCCTGTCTCGGTGTGCGGGCGTTTATACCGACGAGGACGCGTGGACAAGGACGACAGGGAAACGACGAATATGTAGTTATGCAGAACTTGTTGCTGGACGAGTTGGTCGACATTCCGAGAACACATTGTAGCGCAAAACAAACGAAAAAAATCTGTTAAATTGTGTATTTTAGTTTCGCCTTTGACGACACCCAAGCAGGCATGCGCATGCGAATATGCATGCGCATATTCATGGCTCTTCTGTTTGAATAAATTCAGTTGAAGTTTAGCGCTTGACCTGTTGTTTCTTCTCCCCTTCGTCCTAAGTCCCTTTTTTTTTTTTTTTTGCGCTACAATGTGTTCTCAGAAACGATAAACAGCGGCCTCGTGCGCATGTGGTACCACGCGAGACACCTGAGCACATTATGTTGTTGTTGTTGTTGTTGTTGTTGTTGTTGTTGTTGTTGTTGTTGTTGTTGTTGTTGTTGTTGTTGTTGTTGTTGTTGTTGTTATGTGGGGTTTAACGTCCCAAAACCAGCTCTCATTATGAGAGACGCCGTAGTGGAGGTCTCCGGAAATTTGGACCACCTGGGGTTCTTTAACGCGCACTGACATCGCACAGCACACGGGCCTCAACATTTCGCCTCCATCGAAATGCAGCCGCCGCGGCCGCGATTCGATCCCGCGACCATCGGATCAGCAGCCGAGTACCATAGCCACTAGACCACCGTGGCGGGGCACCTGAACGCATTAAATTAGACTGACTTACGTTTCGTTTACAGTGCACCTTGTTGCTGAAGGAATGCAGCCAGCATTTACCGTTTTGTACGACTCACAATGATTGCGTGTATCTGAGTGAGCTTGACTGAGTTCATAGCGTTGTACTCCCTTTCCTGCATGACAAATCTCCAATATTAGACTTCATTTCTGAGTCATTTCATCAATTAGCATATGTTGGATTGGTTCTAACCAGGTTTATTATGTCTTGTTGCACACTTTTGCATCTTCGTCGTGGGATCACGTGGCTTTAGTCAGTGCTTTTAAATATACGTGTGTTGCCTAATAAAAGTTGGTTGTGAGACAGCGCTGTGGTTTGTATCCTTCCTTATAAATTTTGTCCTCGTGTTTCGCGCTGACCGTCAATATGCTTAGGCTTCCCGCTTGCAGAACACTTTTTTTTTTTTGCCAGGAGCTGAACAGTTTTCCTTTCTCTTTTTACATTCGTTTTCATTTAATTTGACAGGCGTGGTCTTTTCTTTGTTCCTGTGTGGCCGCTTTGGGGTTCACTGAGTTCCGGTGCGCGTCACTAGTGCACGCCATTCTTTCGCAGCTTTGCTTTGGTCTTTGCAACCTGTCATCCTATTGTAGCTTTCTTTTCACCCTTCCTTTAATCCAACTCTTGTCTCCGCTTCCTGCTTCCCAAAAGGAGGCAGGCGTATTCTTTCAAGCGTATACTGCTAAAGGACAAAACAGCGATGTAATATGCGCGTATGGCTCATTGCTCATTGTGGACTTTAATTGGCACCTTCGCTTTGCGTGTGTGTATTTATAAACACACACAGACACACACACACACACACGCGTGCATATATATATATATATATATATATATATAATATAATATATATATATATATATATATATATATATATATATATATATATATATATATATATATATATATATATATATATATATATATCACTTGACGCCATCACACTTGACGTCTTCGCCGAAACGATGACAATGATCATGAGGTATATACAGATGAAGACGACGAACCACACAGCCGATGATATATATATATATATATATATATATATATATATATATATATATATATATATATATATATATATATATATATATATATATATATATTGATTGATTTGTGGGGTTTAACGTCCCAAAACCAGTTCTGATTATGAGAGACGCCGTAGTGGAGGGCTCCGGAAATTTCGACCACCTGGGGTTCTTTAGCGTGCACTGACATCGCACAGCACACGGGCCTCAACATTTCGCCTCCATCGAAATGCAGCCGCCGCGGCCGGGATTTGATCCCGCGACCCTCGGATCAGCAGCCGAGTACCTTAGCCACTGGACCACCGTGGCGGGGCATATATATATATATATATATATATATATATATATATATATATATATATATATATGCATTAGTGTACCCCGCCACGGTGGTCAAGTGGTTATGGCACTCGGCTGCAGATCCGAAGGTCGCGGGATCGAATCCCGGCCGCGGCGGCTCCATTTCGATGGAGGCGAAATGATGAGGCCCGTGTGCTGTGCGATGTCAGTGCACGTTAAAGAACCCCAGGTGGTCGAAATTTCCGGAGACCTCCACTACGGCGTCTCTCATAATCAAAGGTGGTTTTGGGACGTTAAGCCCCACAAAAACAAACATTAGTGAGCGCTATGTAGTTCATCGTCTTCATCTGTATATACCTCATGATCATTGTCATCGTTTCGCTGGCTGGTTGGCTGGTGTTCGCTTGCTTGCTCGTGCGGTTGCATTGGAACAGAAGAGCTCTGCCATCACACTTGACGTCTTCGCCTAACAAGTGATGGAGTTGCTGGGTACCCTGCTGCAGCGGACCCACGGGTCCGAGCAACAAGTCGTTGCGTACGCGAGCCGTACTCTTTCTTCTGCTGAGCGGAACTATACCATCACGGACGATCGTATGGTCCGTACAAAGGTTTCGCCCGTGCTTACACGGCTGCCATTTCACGATTGTAACGGACCGTCATGCTTTGTGTTGGTTATCCTCCCTGAAGAACTTGTTCGGACGCCTCGGCCATTGGGCGCTGCGTTTACAAGGGTACAACTACACTGTCACGTATAGATCGGGAAGGCATCACGAAGATGCTGATGCTCTGTCGCGCTGTCCCCAAACGTCGAATGCCCATGTCTCGCCTCCCACATCATCAGCACCACCCGGCCAACGGACCAAGACGACGGCTATTAGCCCAACTTGCTTCTAGGCCGCGGTCGGCATTCTTTCATCAGAAGGCCTCGGCTCCCTCCAACGTGGAGTTAAGTACTGCCGCACTATCATCGACCGGCTCATCAGCTCATCTCGTCCTCCTAACAGCCGCTTGAGACGACAGCTTACATGTTTTAAACTTCATGAGGGATCGCTATTTCGGCAAGTGTACGGCTCGGCAGGTAAGCGATAGGTACCCGTCGTCCCTCGGTCGCTCCGCCTGCAAGTTCTACAAACATTTCACGATGACCCAACGGCTGGCCACTTTGGATTGCGCAAAACATACGACCGTTCTAGGACTCGCTGCTTTTGGCCTGGAATATTCACTAGTGTTGCCAAGTACGTCGGTTCGGTTCGTGTGCGTCATGTCAATATCGAAAACGTTCGACATTTCTACCCGCCTGCCCATTACAACCTTTGCTCAGCCCATCTAATTCGTGGGCATAGACTTATACGGCCCCCTTCCGCTTACGCGCACGGGTCACCGCTGGATTGTCAATGCTGTGGACCACCTAACTCTTCATGCTGAAACGGCCGTTACCTTGCGTCACGGCGCAGCTCGTGTCCTCCTAAGTGATCGTGGCGAGACATTTCTTTCTCATCTTCTCGCTGAAGTCTCGCAGGCCTCTAACACCGTCCATAAGACCACGTAAGCATGTCATCCCCCAAAAAATGGTCTTTTTGAGCGTTTTCACTGAACTCCATCCGACATGATCTCCGTGTATGTTGAAAGCAACCACAAGAACTGGGACACTATACTTCCCTTCGTCACGTTTGCTTACTATACGGCCGTTCAATGTTCACCAAATTACAGCCCATTTTTCCTCGTATACGGCCGTACGCCTTCATTTGTTTTGGATACGACCTTCCTCTCTATGCCATCCGCTCCATCCGCATTGTCATGTACGCATTCCCCCTCTCTGCTTCTCTTTTCTTCCCTTTCTTATATTCCCCATTGTAGGGTAGCCAACCGGACTCGTGACTGATTAACATCCCTGCCTTCCATTTCCTATTTCTCACTCTCTTTTCCAGAAGAGTTCGCCACCTGCATCGCCCACTTCCGCGGAGTTGCGCGCGCAAACACCGCTACTATTCAGGAGAAGAGGAAACTCCGCTATGATGCGACGCGTCGCGTCATTTCGTTCCGCCCAGGCGATGAAGTGCTGCTGTGGACACTTGTTTGTGCACCTGGGCTCTGTGAAAAATTTCTTCACAGTTATCTGGGGCCGTACAGCGGTGCTTGAAAGGACATCTCCAGTGCACTATCGTGTCGCTTCTGTTACTGCGGCTACCGACCGGCGTCGCCGTAGCACCGAAATCGTTCACGTGTCTCGCCTGAAGCTGTATATTCGCCGTCCATATTGATTGATTTCTGGAGTTTTACGTCCCAAAACCAGTTGTGATTATGAGACGCCGTAGTGGAGGGCCCTGGAAATTTTGACCACCCGGGGTTCTTTAACGGGCACTGACATCGCACAGTACACGGGCCTCAACATTTTGCCTCCATCGAAATGCAGCCGCCGCGGCCGGGATTCGATCCCGCGACCCTCGGATCAGCAGCCGAGTACCATAGCCACTAGACCACCGTATCGGGGCTAACAATAAGTGTGTGTGTGTGTGTGTGTGTGTGTGTGTGTGTGTGTGTGTGTGTGTGTGTGTGTGTGTGTGTGTGTGTGTGTGTGTGTGTGTGTGTGTGTGTGTGTGTGTGTGTGTGTGTGTGTGTGGGCCTCAACAGTCAGCACAATTCTGGTGTGTGTGCGCCCGCTTCATCAGCCGCAAGAAAAGGTGCATGTGCTCATGCGTGCACCTCCCTCATCACCAGCCAGAAATACATAGAGGTCAATCCACAGGATGCGTGAGGTACGCGTCACTATTTTGTTGAGCTGAATGATATTAAAAATCGTTCTGCAGCTGACAATGTGTAAGTGTGTCTATAGCGAAAATTGGGTCCAATCCAGCCATACTGAGTTGTAACCGCAATTTCAGTTTGCCAGTTGCAAACACAGCGCAGGGACAGACGGAAATATATGTAAAATCACAACAAGCTCGGAGCCTTCGACTAAACATAATGACAGCTAGCTGTAACTGCAGTTTTTAAAGCCGCCGTTTCAGAATCAAGGCTAATGCCGTTGAGTCGTGAACAAGCTTATAGGACGGCCATTACCACCGAGAGATCTCGACTGTTTTTCACTAACAATTATTTTGGCACAGAATATGCGCTATCGGCAACGTTTCCTGCGTTGACCACACATGATGCCCGCGAAAGTGGTGCAACTGCACGGACGAAGCTCATTCGGCGCTGAGGGAAGTTACGACGATACGAAGCTTCTTGATCCGAACCGACGCGCTTTCTGGAATCGAGAATAGTATACGCGCCCCAGACTAAAAACAAGGGCCCAGCGGAAAGAAGGAGACACGAGGAAGGTGTCGAAGTAGGAAGAACGCGAGGAGAGAGGAAAAAATTTTCTGGTAACCATGGAAACCCCCCAAAAATCAGACGTCCGTTTCATGGAGGGTTTTTAATAGACGTGGCCGTGCCGGCGGAAAGAGAAGGGGGAAAGAAGCATCAGGAATTGATTATTTTTTGCGTGTGTCGGGGAAAAAAGAAAAGACGGAACTGGAAAAATAAGTGGTGGGGAAAGTATCAGCCAAACTATGGAAGAAAAAAAAAAAAGAAAACGACTCCGAGGGTGCAGGCGGCAAGAGAGGGGGTGGATGGCAGGGCTGGCGGACACTCACGATATGGTCGGTGCAGCGCGTGCTTTGTTTCCCTTCTTTGTACGCACCATATGTCACTTTGCTATCTCTTTCTCGCCAGACCACGAGTTGAGTTGCTTTCTTTTTCTTTTCTTTTTTTCGTGGCATTTCTTTCGTACGTGTGCGGTACAATACTCGACACGAATTCGCAATGTATGTCAAGGCCACTGTACAGTGGCGCAGACATTTGGGTTGCTTCCAGTAGTGGTTGCGTTGTTCTGAATTTCTGCGTAGTGCAGCATGCAGTCTCACTCTGCAACACATGTGTCTTCAGTCATGGAATGTCTTGAATAGTTGAAAACTAAAATACTTGAAAAGACTCAAAAGGTTCTCAACGTGCGAGGTATAGTAACCGATGAATATAAAGAACGTTGTTGCCTAAACTACGTTGTAGCTACACGCCAAGTTAGGGAAGACTCAAGTGATTTTGACGCGTGCTTCGCTGCATCAACCACAAATTGAGCTCGCGATGTGACCGTGCGCCTGAGCAACATTCGCATCGAAGCGCGTCAGCCTGCACTTACAAGCACGAACCTTATTTCAGTCATACACGACAATTTTCAGAACGTAAGTACATTTTCATAGAAAAATTTCAGTGGAGCTGCGCACATACTAGTAGATGGTGACACGTGTGACGTCCCTGGTTCTCACCTTTCATTCCCACCCTCAATCGTGGTATTATACCTAAGGCCGCGGTTCCCACTAAGTCAAAGTCGTAATTGTCACTTACAATCGCGGCATGAGAAAGCTCTCGTGTGCCGCTGTTTTCCTACTTGTCAAAGAAATCCAGCTGGTCAGATTTACCCGTAAGGTATTTACTGCGTCTTTTCTTATAGTACCTGTGTTGCCTCGGGACCACTGAAGCCTGTAATCATTCATTCAAATTTACCTGCACCTTGTAGTCGGCGAGTCACTTGCCCTTGTCCATAGTAAATTAAATCTGTACAAATAGCTCTCAACACGGCGATGCAATTTTGATGCAAAACGTGTCCTCGGCAGTCAGAATGGTGTAGACTCCAAGATTCTAAAGTTAGGAACCGGCAAACCAAGCGCGTGGTCTCACGAGCGGTTGAAATAATGCGCGAAATGCCTATCAAGCCCTCACCACACCAATTCATTTTCCTTTTATAATGATAGCGCGAATTGCATAAACATCTTTGTATGTTTCGACGTCTTAGCACAAACACATTCACCACGGTTCCCAAGGTGATTGCAACGTTGTTCAGCGAAAGGTGTGATGGAGCATGTCCTCGGATTCCGCGACTCTCTTTTCCTTTTTCCCTTTATCTCTTCCCATTCCTACTGACGAAACTTTATCTTTTATTTGAGTGAGTGAGTGAGTGAGTGAGTGAGTGAGTGAGTGAGTGAGTGAGTGAGTGAGTGAGTGAGTGAGTGAGTGAGTGAGTGAGTGAGTGAGTGAGTGAGTGAGTGAGTTCAACAAAGTCCCTAAATAATAGGGCCAAATTTTATCAGTAGGCTGTTGTGCGTCCACGTGCATGTCTTCAGAGAATTTAGTCCACCTACAGCATAACGGTTACAGTGCAAGCAGCAGCAGCAGCAGCAGCAGCAGCAGCAGCAGCAGCAGCAGCAGCAGCAGCAGCAGCAGCAGCAGCAGCAGCAGCAGCAACAACAACAACAACAACAACAACAACAACAACAACTCACAGATTTTGCTTAGTGCAAGGCAAATAAATGTTTGTTGGTACCTTTGCTGCATGCCATGTTCCATGCATGTTCCTTGACTGTAGGTTAACTATGGCACACATTTACTGAGCGCTTGTGTATTTTATTTCATTAAAGATAGACGGAGCAGAAAGATGTGTATACGGACTTTCAAGCATGAAGTTATACGCCACGTTGTCTAATTAACTTGCTTGCAATGTTTCAACACATCTGTCACGTGTTCGGGAATTCCCGTCATCAAGGTTCCTTATTACATTTCACGTCCACTCTTCAGCATGTCCTCAACGCACACGTGGATAGATGCGTGTTTACGTGACCAGACTTTTACAAATAGTGGGACGCAGTCTCCTCAAAGTACAACCAGAAGCTGTCGGAAATATACAGGTGTCTTACTGTATGCTCCCTGTGGTACAGCGCTCTTTATCCCTTCTGTGTATGCCTCAGCACATTGCCACTCCAGCTACATGCCACTGCGTACGTTTTGCCACATTTGCCGTTCTGTCATACGCCTAACTGTACATCTTCGAGTACAAAACGCGTTTGTTTGAGATGAAAAAAAAAAATATGTACCTACCACGTGACTAACCAAAGTTATAGATATATATGTATATATCGCCATGCACGAAAGCAGTAGAACGTTATCACCCGCGGTCGATCCTCTGGCTGTCCCCCTCTGCCAAGGCATCTATGAGGAGCGGGGCAGCCTCGGCGACACAGACTTGTATGACAAGGTTCGTTCGGCTCGTCGCCCAGTAAATAAACGCGCGGACAGCGCGCGCCGTCCCCTTTCCCCGCTAATTAGGGACTTGGCGGTGCCGGGAATGCGCGCTCCTGCCAGGACATGTAAATCGCGGCGCCACGTCTGCCGTAAATCCCATTAGCGCGCGGGCAGCGTCGTTGGCTCGCCATCAGCCCATAATTTCTGCAGCCTCTCCGCCCGGTTACGCGTCCTATAACGCCCCTGCCTGTATGCGCACGGGCCCCACGCGGCCGCGGATCCCGAAGCCGGAACGAACGGAAAACAAATGCTCGACAACGTTTACTTTTTTTTTCACGGTTTCGAGCTCGTTATGTGCATTTTTCTTTTTCAGTCCCATCCGTCGTTTCGCACGCATGTGAACACGAGCGCGCGCGCGCGCGCCAGTGTGTATACGCATAAACGTCGCGCCCCGATTCACATCGCACCCGAAACGGCTCCCAAGGCGATAATAATTTCTTGTTCGAACGAGAGAGGCCGAAGGAGGGCTAGGAAAGGGGGAGGCCCGCGGCCGGAGTTAATCGCATAAGACCAACGTCATTCAACAAACGAATGAAGAAGCTACGGGAGAGAGGAAGAAATAAAAGAAGCGGAAAAGACGCGGGTGCTGCTAAGATACACATGGCGAGGAACTAAAGCAAAGCGAGCACAGAAGGGGCGACGATTCGCAGTTTCAATTGCGGACGCCCCGGCCACGGTGAACTGTACATCGCCTGCACAAGACGACGGAACGCCACGCAAGTGCGTTGCCGCGCACGAAAGAAAGGCCACTGGCGCGTGCACGTCCGCAGTGCAGTAGGTCGGGGCCGAGCATATACTAGGCGTCATATATTTCGCTCCCTGCTTCGATCTATCTCTTCCCTAGGAGTCTCTGCGAGCGCGCATGCGCGTGCGCAGCACGTGCTAATAGCCCCCGTGGCTGACTCAGTCGCTGCACGGCACCACCGACTTTAATGGCGCTCCCCCCTTCCCCCCGGTTCGGCCGCCGCGTCCTCGAAAGTTGTCATTTAACGTCCCCAGTATACCGAGCCGAGCGCGATCAGGTTCGTCTCGACTGCGTGTCACGTAATCGCGTTAGAGAAAATACGACTCTGATTTACGAGCGCTCAATCCGAACGCGACCCGACGAGAACCCCGCGCCGGCAATTAGCGACGAGGAAAACCAACAAGCCCGGAGCAGCCGCCTATATCATAGCGCTGGGAACCCTTTCTCAGGAGGCCGCAGCTTGAAGCGTGCTTGAGGCGCTAATTGGGCGTGCCTAGGAGAGGGAAAGAGAAAAGGGGGGGGGGGGGGAGAAGTCGTTCGCCATTGCGCTCTACGGCACGTTCGCTTCACTTAGCGCACGCTCGGACGTAGAACGCCTGCGACTTCACATCGCCGAAATTATCCTGATTGAGAACCGGTGCAGCATCCGCGCTGACGTCTTAAATCTGATTGCGTGTACGTTATATGCGGGACCACTTGCCCCCCCCCCCCCCCCATTCTCATCATTCCCTTTTCCCTCCAACCTCTTCTCTTCCCTTCCTTCCACGTTTGTTTCCCGCGTACTCGTTACTGTGCGTACGCGCGCACATTGCTCGACTGACGCACCATGTGGTCTTCCATGATCAGTGATTGGGCTTTCTGCTGTATAAATTCTCTCCATTCCATAATGATGACGGTTATACAGATTATGCATAGATTATAGGCATTTTCCGGTGTTCCAACCTTATGCACTTACTCCCTTTCGTGCAGTACGCCGGTTAGCATCGTTTTTGTTACTTCGTTGCATATAAATCGATGAGATGAAAAATATTAATAGGCAAGTGTCGATGTAAGATGTAATACTGCACGTCCTAATAGATACAGAGATGGCTGAGGGTGGCGTCCTAAATGAACGCCACCCTCAGCGTTCATTTTAAGTGGATCGCAGGCACCAGCGGCTACGATTCGGAAAATTGCCGTTTATGCCGTGGAGTAATAATTTGCAGGGTGTTTTTTTTAGTTGCAACACATTTTTGAAATTAGAAAAACATAAATCACGGGAATGTCTTGTGTACCATCCGAGTATACGGACTGGCGGCCTCTAGATACAGAACAATTTCGGCACTTGTATGCAAATTAGCGAAATTGCGATAATTAACTTTTTAATTATCAGCAATTGGTGGCTACAGCAAATGAGTACTTTGGAGCCCGTCCTCGACACTACGTACCCCAGCGATCAAATTTTGAATAGCGGAGTGCATGTCGGAGCTACGCGAACAATTAGTTCCCAGCGGCAGGCTCCTTGAAACTGAAACTTGCGGGGAAAAGAGCGTCTGTGACGTCGATGTCGCCGCCCCCACTGCTTTCGTCACTCGCCACTCGTCCGTGGTCACCGCCGCTCCGGCCGCTTCGGCCGCGCAAGCAGCTTGCGTTATCTCCTTGTTATCTGCGGCGTCGGGTGCCGCGGGCGAGTGACGAAATCCGGGGAGGCGGCGACATCGACGTCACAGACGCTCTTTTCCCCGCAAGTTTCAGTTTCAAGGAGCCTGCCGCTGGGAACTAATTGTTCGCGTAGCTCCGACATGCACTCCGCTATTCAAAATTTGATCATTGGAGTAGGTAGTGTCGAGTACGGGCTCCGCTGTAGCCACCGATTACTGATAATTAAAAAGATAATTAGCGTAATTTCGCTAATTATGCATACAAGTGCGGAAATTGTTCTGTATCTAGAGGCCGCCAATCCGTATACTCGAATGGTACACAAGACATTCCCGCGATTTATGTTTTTCTAATTTTCAAAGTGTGTTGCAACTAAAAAAAAACACCCTGTATAAGGTTATTGATTTTTCGCCACTTCGTCAATAATGTATTTTCATAGATCTTACCATTAATGCCAGCCGCGTCCGGTAATCTAGCTCAATGACTGTCATCTTTGACGAAGTATTTTTAGGCGTAATAGAATTTTTTAAATATAAGACAATAACCGTCTAGTCTAAAGAAAAAACAAAATAAACACTCCTTATCAAGGTAGCTGCTAAGTATGTGTAAAAATCTCAGAGCTGTTTTGTTCAAAACTAAAACACGATATTTTCGGCCAGCCTTTGCTTTCTAAGACACACTAGAATCATGTAACAAGTAAACAAGAAATCGGAGTCGTAACCATAGAGGGGGTGGGGGATTTAAACCGCAAACACCGAAACTTTTTAGTTTGTACGCACATACACAGGCACATACAAAAACACATGTATAGATATATACAGAAAGGTAAACATATTAATTACTGGAGTTTTACGTGCCAAAACCATGATGTCATCGTGAAGTACGCTGAAGAGGAGGGCTTCCGACATTTCGACTAGGTGGGTTCTAAGTCGCGCCATACACGCGCCTTGATATGCGACCGCCGCGGCCGGTATGGAATGCGCGCGTCTTTCAGGTCAGGAATCGAGCACCGAACCACAGTGCCATCGTGGTTCGGTGCGGTGGTATATAGGAGGGCCGGACCCCTCTCAATAAAAAAATACTGGATAGGCCTTTGTAGGAACTGGCCGGAGATGCCCTGCTTTAGCTTTCGTGGAAG
The DNA here is from genome assembly GCA_013339685.2 of Hyalomma asiaticum. NCBI lineage: Eukaryota > Metazoa > Arthropoda > Arachnida > Ixodida > Ixodidae > Hyalomma > Hyalomma asiaticum. The sequence continues at coordinate 284,591,822 of CM023481.1, read as the reverse complement.
CTTGGAGACTCTTCTTCACGGAGACGATGGTGACGACAGCAAGAGAACGAGGGCTGATTGGTTTGCCATCTTGTAATGGCCTGCAGGAAAGGGTGGATTGGAGAGGCCTTCGTCCTGCAGTGGACCTAAACAGGCTGATGATGATGATGATGATGATGATGATGATGATGATGATGATGATGGGCGGAAGGCAGGGAGGTTAACCGGAAGGAAAAATATCCAGTTTGCTACCCTGTACTGGGGAAAAGGTAAGGGGAGACAGAAAGGGATGGAAGAAAAAGAAAAAGGAGAAAGGAGAAGCAGGAAACGAGAACACAAGAAGCGACAAGCAGACACAAGCGGCAACTTTAAACCACGGCTGGACAGTATCCAGCATCTTAGAGATAGTTTTGGGTATCTGTACTTCTGTATCGAGATACATTTCAAGAATGTATCTATAGCTCAGTAGGGAAACACATTTACGATGTATCGATTGCGTCGCATTACTGTGCCGGACAGAGGTATCTCGTTACCTGTTTGTCGTAAATTAGCTGACGTGTTTCATTTGGGAATTGAAGACTTTTTTCTGCTAAACCAAGCAAAGGCGCGCTGCTGGTCTTGATGAGTTTGAAGTTGGCGGACACACTTCGGCTTCTGAACGGTCAGAACAGACTCACACGACAGCGGGAGTGTTTCGGTACTTTGATCATCTGAGAAGAGGTATCGCTATGTTGCAGGACCTACCAGTCATCAAAGCGGTATTTATTCTTTAACGATAACTTCTGCTAGTCTAAACCGGTATGAATAGTTTTCTCGTTTGCGAGTACTGTGTTGAAGCCAAGCCGACGACGTGGAGACAGCGTATTTTAGAAGCTACTGTTGAACCAGCGAAACTCCCCGGCGGAACAGACCTTCTGTGTGAAATATATATAATCACTCTTGATTCATTGGTGTCCGTTCATGATTCAAGCAATACGCTTCACCTGCAAGTTTCATTGAGATACGACATTGTTCCCATAATTATGCTGCACTTAATAAATGCGTTATTGTGTAGCATTATCATCCCCGAATACTAATTTACTGGTCATTTACTATTTCGTTATATTTATAATCAGTCTATTGTTTGTACAATGCCAATATTTATGCAATGTCTATATGTCTTCAATTATTCTGTTACGCCCATGTATCTGCTATGCTCTCAGTTGATAGCGGCAGTATTGTAAATAAGTAAATAAATAAAACAAGTATTCCAACTATCTGTATTCTTCTGTACTGTATTTTTTGTATCTGAATTCCGGCATATTTTTATTGCGATAGAAATGATATGGACAGTCTCGATGGGTTTTTGCCATCGCCGTCACCATCATGTCTCGTATAAAGTCCAAATTTATAAAATCCCCGCACATCGTACGTTCTACCCGCGGGTGAAAGCACGCGAGTGGGGGCGAACGGCTGAAGCAGAGATCAAATGAGTCCGGCCCATCTCCGTCGCCTGGAGGGCGCATGAGAAAGCACCACCCCCATCGTGTCGCTAGAGCAGCAACTGTGGACTTCGCGCGGTCGCCATCGCTGGCGCGCGCGCTACCTCGGCCGCCATCAGCGGGCGGCTCGCAAACCCTTCTACGTGCTGAGCTCGCAACGCGAAGAGGCTGCGAAAAGTGTCCCTGGAGCAGCCGTATTCTCGTGCACCAGCGTTTTGTAGAGTTACGTGAGATCGTATCCAAAAGAGTTAGCTGCCAGCCTCACTTCGTATAAGATTACAATTTTCTACTATCGCATTCACCGCTTCGTCGGTGAAACAGTGATTTAAAATTTTTTATTCATTTTCCAAAAATATCGCTGAGATAACTGGATGTGTCAAAGACAAATGCATCTCTGTATCTGTATCTTAAGCCTCCAGCCCATGATCGGTAATACATATACGCACATAAATACATGGGACAGTGGTATCAGGGAGTTTTTGTCTCTCGGCACTATGAAGGCAAGCTTCAAACTAATACGACATTTAAAAAAAGAAAACCAAGGCAACAACAAATGTTTCCTGCAGATGAAGCAAAGGCACGGTTAAATAATTCATTTCTTTAGCCGAGAATGACAGTGAAGGTCTGCTTGTACGGCAATCGGAAGGAGGTACGATTTGCTCGGTTTATTATCAATTTTACAGACTCCAGCCGATTTCTGGCAACAATTACAGTGTCGTGGATACAAGAGGGTGATGCACAAGCTTTGCAGCGAAACGCTAGAAAACCGTCATGTTATACACGTCACGCTTCATTTTCATGCTCTGTAATGCACCATCCAGTCTGTCCTATATGTAGTACCAGGGTCCTTCAATATTGGAAGCTCGTATGTACTGATAATGATAGCATGAGAATGGAATGCGATATACGACACGAACCGCAGGCGTTATACACCGGCATTTTAGTTCTAACAAGATTATAGTGGTTCTACATAAGTTGCCTATATAGCTTGTTTGTTGCCATAAGGCCAACCATTACGTTCGCTCGGCCTCCTATCCTTTTCAAGCTAAGGATTATTTCGTGAATATATAGAGATCATAAAGTTTTCAGCTCTTCATTTCCACTAACTTCCACGTTCGTCTGGTGGAATCTATCGAGGGTCCCCGTTTATGCAACGCTTCTTCAGCCGACACCAGCGCGTGGTTAAAATAGCCAGCCTTCGTGACGGCTCGATTATATTATGACATTCCCGAAGCATATGATATAGTTATGTCCACCATCGCCAACTTAGAATGGGCAGAATGAATTTGGCAAAGAAGTTTGTCAGCTCGTGGGTTGTAAGCCCAACGAGTCAATCTATTCTGCAATACAAAACCTTCAGACTATGTACCCCTGCCCCATTTCGTATGCTCAGTCTTTCTTTGGGTTACATGCGTTTTTATTTTCCTTTTTCTCTTTTTTTTATTTTTTGGCATCGTTCACTTAGGCCAACTCGTCGAGTTCTCAACATCATAAATAAGAACTAAATCTAATTAAAAAAGGAAAAGAAAACGGATACGAAGGTTATCATCCCTAGATTACAAGTTGCGCATAAGCTATACGTGCATAAGCTATACGTATGCAAGAAGCTATTGATCTGGTCGATCGTGTAGGCCACAATCACGCATCTGCGAGAAAACGCGCGTTATCAATAGCGCTTTCGCACAGTGTAGTTCAAAGCGCACGCGCGTGCTTCGAAATAACTCCACAGCATGCTGACGCATGATCCTGCTCGAGCGTAACTGCAGCTCAAATCGTCCGTGAAACAACACTGCCTTCAACCGCTGCTCTGATTTCGTCTCTGAAATGCGTACGGGTGAAAGGACACCGTGATGTGTATATAGCTTTCCCGGAATTCACCAATTCGGGCTCAATAGGGGTTCTTCTTATGGCAGCGCGCAGGAATACTCCTAGTTCAGCAATACAGACACAGAGGTTTGACAATAAGCGACCATGATTCTTCTGCCTTCTGCGATCACCCATGTGAGACCCTGCAGTGGGGATATCCGCAGTACCCGCGCAAGCCCTAAATCGGCACATTGTTCTCTTGCGCTCTTTCAGTTTATTGTTCACCCCTTTTCGTAATTCTCTGTTCATTCCGGGCTTGCTTATTTTGCCTGGTATTGTGAAAAGAATGACGTCCTTCTATCCGCGTCCTCTCATTGTAATTTAAGACTCGGAAGCAAGCCCACCGCGCACTGAAATAAACCACACGGACCGCATTGATGCCATTTTCCGAGAGCGCTTTGTAATGGCGCGCGACTTCCTGGAAATAGAATAATTATACTCCATTGCAAGCATTCTTGCTCTAACATGAGTAGCTATAGCAACGATATATAAATAAGTAGGCGCAGCAGTCTGACATTGCTGTCAGCACAAAGCAGCGAGGAGGACCTCATACTTGCATTTCGCCACATATCCGCGTAGCGAACAATGATGATCCGCATTGCCGCACGCATCATCAAATGCAATCATCCAACTTCGCTATCCATTTTATATTTGCCCCCAAAAACACAATCACAGAAGAATACACATACACAGCATGGGTACATATCCAGTGCGTTTTAAATTCTGTCATATGCTTCCTCAGGTGCTGTCGCCGCGGGCAAAACGAAAGCTTCGTGCGGCAAAGGCGTTTCTGCGCGGGGCACGGCATTTTCTTTCTCGTTGTACCCCTCCGAATGTAACATACGGTGCATGTCCTTAAAAGAAAGGCAGTGCTACTTATATTAACTGTGAGGTGGTAAATTATGCCACAGCATTCACTACGTACATAGTAACTGCGTGTAGTAATGTCTAGGTAGTAATGTTAGTATCATAAAACTTACTGTGCTTGCGGTTATTACAAGTTCGTAACTTTAATACCACGAAAGTCTATCTGGTTTAGCCTGTTTCGGCTTATATGTGCCGCTTCCAATACCATATAAAGCCGATTGTAATGCAAAAGAATAAGATCATGTAAAAAGAAAACGGTATGGCAATGTCCTCGTACACTAATTGGTAATGGCCAATTACATCGTGTTACACTAGTTAGTAATATTTTATTAATACCTTGAAAGAACGTCAATGCAATACAAAATTGGCCTGCCAAAGCCTCATTGGGCTTAGAGGGCAGAGCCGACAGACAGCAGACAGACAGACACCACTACAAAAAATAAAAAGAAAAGAATACAGGAAGAAAAAAATTGTTGTGCACAGGTACATGCAAAAGTATAGCCGCATGTGTATAGCAGTGCGCGAAACAATAAACTTATACAGCACATATGGCATCACCTAGCCTTATGTAAATTAAAGGGTTCATACACGCAATTGCGACATAACAGTAATACAATAATAGGACACATCAGTCCTTCGATGATGTAAATAGCTGGAAAAGACAGAGAAAAGAAATGGGACACATGATAAGTGCATTGTAACATCACCAACAAAAAAAAAATAAAGATCAATTTTATTTTCTTTAGTATACCAACAACTATGCGCAGCTTGAAATTACACGGTTAACTTAATGTTCTGATACCGCAGCGGCATTTACCGATGGAAAATAACAGATATTACAGATGAGTTAAAGATTAATACGACGAAGTTGCTTGGGTTTATATCTTGTTTTTGCACGAAAGGCACTCGCGGGTAGTTGATTAAGGCAAGATGGCATAAAATAGCTACGAGTACGCTGACCGTATCTGGTGGAGCAGCGACTCACTCGAAAACGGTTTTTAGGTCGGAGATAGCGCGTAGGGACGTAAGCAACTTTATACTTGTCGGAGCAAAAATGCCTCAGGACAGCCGTCTCGGTCAAGAGGGCATCGAAGTTAGAGAATCGTAATTATTTAAAAATGTCTGTGCCTGAGGGTAGTCGTAAATCGTAACTAATAACTTTCAAAATAAAGGATAGAGTTTATTCTATTTTCCCAACGAATCGCGCAGTGATCAAACGCTGTAATACCGAAAAGGAGAATGCTGTAACCTAAAGCTTGCAGTATCATTTTGCGAACTGATAGTGGTGTATAGTATCTGATGTTATATAATGTACGGGAGACTGCTCGGAGCCTTGAACTAACTGATGCCAGTTAGCAATAGATAACGGCTTCATGTGATTACCTCGGCAAGCACGCAGCCCACTGACATGTGTAGGTGACTGTGTGCACAGAGACACGTACGAATTATTACAACACGCACAACCGCACACATGAGAATATCCAGGTTTTCTACAACAGCAACTTCAGTGCTATTTATGGTCCTACTTTAATGTGCACACTTGTACCGGTGACAGACATGGATTCAGATAAGGAATCAATATTTTGTACCCAGATTCATGCACTTTACAGCTTGTAATATACGTATATGCCACGACGTTGCGGAAAGCTCTCATTCGAACATAATCAAATGAATTGTAGTTTGTGTAAATTCGTAATAAGTCTATCACTATTACAGCATAATATAGTACTTCCAGAAGACGTAGCAGCATGTTGCCAACCCGTCACGTACGCATGTATAGTAACGTTTACTAACCCTGACACCTCAAGTAGTAACGGCAGCCGTTTACTGCCTGTCGCGCGTTCCTATATAGTAGTAAATGTTCGCTAAATGTAGTAAAGAGCGCATGGAGGTAGTAGCTGCTGCAGTTGATACGTTTTATGCTACGTGTTCTTTAAGAGTGTGTGCATTCCCCCATTTGTGTCGCGCTTCATCGAATCGGTTATGCACAGCGCGTCAGAGTAATGAAGCGGAGCAACTATACATATATATCATACTGCTACGTGTCCTGAACCGAAGCGCCGTAGGAAGAATTATAGGTGAAGGTATATTACAGAGTAAAGCAAGGTTGCCCTATCACGGTGGTCGCTTGAACGTACCCTGCGAGGCTGTGTGTCAGGGTTCGGTTCAACCACTTGGGCACGCCATTGGTTTTTGGATGGTATAGGAGGTAGTAACGTCATGCTGTTAGAGCAGAAGCGCATGATGTCACTGTACATGGTCTGCACTGACGCCACAGCTCGGCACCTTCCGCCAATCTGGTGCAGAGCTGTAGCAATAAAAGAATTATTATTTTCAGAGGACTAACTAAAGTTAATTAATGAAGACTATGATTCCGCATCAATGTTATGTATTGTTTCGGTTTTTCTTTCCTTTTTTTTCCTATGTGACTCGTAAGCCCTATCAGGTTGTTCTTGGTTGCCTTTCATTCTTTTTTTTGCTCGATAGTTATACGTGCATTTCTTGTTATATTTGTGTTGTACTTCTACTTTATTTTAGTGCTAAATACCAGTCAAACTGTACAACATTGATCTTATTTGTCTTTGTCCGTTTACTGTATTTATTTTGATCGACTGTACATCTCACCTATGTAAACAAATGTACGTGCGACTTTCATGTCGCTTTTATGATCGCAAATGTCCTTCTGCTGCCGCTGCTGTATGGGTGGCACGGCCCAGTCAGGCAATGTTTGCCTTTAGCCGTGTCTCCTAGGACAATTGCCGCGATTGTTCTAAATAAACTAATAAAGAGAGAGAGAGAGACTCGTGGCGGCCATGGTGCGGCTGGTGCACTTCGCGCGCGCGGTAGGATATATGCAACCACATGTACTATCATCTCCTAAACATCACCGAGATTATCGAACATCAATGCGACCGTACGAACGTGCCGATCTGAACGCCAAAGACACTCGGAGGCGTGTTTGTACTGTCCACTTCGCGTTGGGCGAGCCCGTGACATGCACACAGATGCAGGACGACTCGTAGCGAAGCAAAACATCCCGGCCATTTCGTGCGGCTGGTCGGCAACATCTGTGGCTCGCGACACCAGTTTCTGTGGGACTGTTCCTTTTCACACATTCCATTGTTGTTGTTGTTTTCGAGCTAAACAAGCCAGCAATGGTCTGCTATCATGTGGGAAAATATTCGGCCTTGTTAATATGCTATATAAACGTTTTTTTTTTTTTTTAGCGCAAAGCAACACAAGCACGAATAGGGAGGACACAGCCATGAGCGCTTTCAACAAATTGGTTTATTGCAACAGAATCACGGATATATGCAGTGGATATATAAGTGGCCCGCGTTGCGTTGTAGAGCGTGTGGGTGTGCACCCTTACTTAAAGACACCAAGGTGTTATCAACAAACCACGATGGACAAACTATTGATAATTGAAGCCAGAAAAATTGCAAAGTTTGATAGCGACTGTATAAGCAACCCGTCCCTGTCCTTTTCAGACAAATAAATGTATTCTTTGAATGTGCAATAGCGTGTGAATTGTTTTGCATACCTTGTCAACGAAGAAAAAAATCGCATGACGCCTGCGCATGACGCCTGGGTTCAGCGTGTGAGTACCACCACTGTATATATTTGTGCTTAGGTTGCAATAAACCATTTTGTTGAAAGTTAGCGCACGTGGTTGCGTCCTCCCTATTCGGCGCTCTGTTTCTCTGCGCTGAAAATCGTTTCATACTATCGTGTGTGCGTAAAAAAAAAAAAAGAAACAAGGAAACGCGAGTTCCGAGGTTGTGCGAAATCACCGAAATACATGGGGACAAACGCGAGCTTATCCTGACTGTGTAAACATTCGTTTTTTCCTTGAAATTCATTGCACTCTTTTCAGACATTTGTTTATTGCATAAACACTGTTTTTGTCTCCTTCAACAAGAGAGAAGAAATATTGGAGGGAGAAAGGCAGGAAGGTTAACCAGCTACGGACAACCGGTTTGCTACGGGAGATCGAAAGATGGGGAGAAGAGAGAGGAAAGAGAGAGAAACCGCACATAATATAGCACACACACACAGTCAGACATAGTCCGTCGGTCTTGCGTGGTGCGCAACATCACTATCACAGCTGCTTGTCTAAGTCTGTTTCATTTAAAGAGTGTCTACCGTCCTTGATCGCTCTACCGGTTTTTTTTGTTTTTGTTTTTTTTTGTCTCAATAGAAAGCGGACCTGTCGACGTGTCCCAGCGGGCAGTGGTATCTTCAGAAAACGAGTAGAAATTATTAAAACGAATTTTTTTCATCTACGGAGTCAATTCTTTTCTACGTGTAAACACGCCGACAACAATGCTTGGCCTTGTTTGTGATTGGCCTTGTTTTCCTGGGCACAAGCTCACCCAATAAACAGTTCGCCTGACAATATTGCGGAGCCTTTCTTATCGCGGCGAGCGCGCGCGCGGGACAGACGTAAGGAGAGAGAGGAGGCGGAGAGTACACACCGACGCTCCTCGCGCAGTGAGAGAGAGAAAGAGGCGCCGCCCCAACGAAGAAGGACCGAGAATGGGCGAGAAGGTTACCAACTTAGTGTGCTTTGAGTCACGTGGGCCGCGCCGAACTTTCTAGCACGGCTTCCCAAGGCTATATAAGCAGTCGGACACGGGCCGCGAGAGAAGAGAGTATAATTATAGAGTAGCAAGTAGAAGAAGTAGAAAGAAGTAGTGCGTGACCCAGACGCTGTAAGACGCTGTTCCACGAGCCAGCTGACAAGCCCACCTGCAAGCTTCGAGTCGAGAAGACGCCCGAGTGACTTGGTGAATAGGACTCTTTTGTGTTTTGTTCTTTGTTGCAGTGCATGAGCTTGTTCGTGTTTGTTGGTTTCGTGTAACGTTGTAACCCATCTGTGTTTGAGTTTGGAAGAGCCGTGTTTGTGTACGTTTTGTGTAACTGCCTGTTTTATGAGAAATATTTGTTTTGTTTGATCACCCTTGGCTCTGACTCGGTCTTTGAACCACTGCTGGCGTTTTGCTAGTGTGTTGAAGGGGACCAAAAACCTTATTGTCCAAGCTTTCATGGGATATTTTTCGGGGAACCAAGACGTTGGTTCTTGGAATTATTTCCGGCGATCGCGTCCCGTACCTCAGAGCACGGGTTTGGTGACAGCAAGAAACGCCTAATGGCCACTTCGCATGTCTTCCAATTCTTCGGAGGGAAAACGTGGGGTAGGTCAGTACAAGCCATGTTGCAGCTACAGGACGCTGTTTCTCAGATACTTGAAATACAGCTAACCGGTGCTAGTAACCTACCCACAATCAGAAGTGGTCAGGACCAGGCACTCAAAATCTGCATCGGATTGCCATGCTGCACCTCAACAGCGGATACTAGTGCAATTGCCAAAGATTATCCTGCCAAAATTCCCATAACTTTGGAGGTGCTTAAGACGCACAGTCGGCACATTGCTCGTCCTCCTGCCCACCACCTCGCCACGCTTCCAGAAGACCTACCAGGTGTGTCCTTTTGTAAGAGGATATCAGCTTGCCGCGAATGCCTCTCAACGGACTATACGCCTGCTCAGAGACTCCTGACGCCTCTTTGGTGTTCGGCCCATCCAAAGCACCGGCTGACAGTAGCAGGGATTCAGACGAAAGCGGAACTCTCACTGTCTCTACTCATGCTACACGAGGACTACAAGCTGTATACTGAGCCTTCAGCTTTTACTGATGGCTCGACAGCAGCGGGAGGATCTGCAGGAGCTGTGATCTTCCCTAAGAAAGCAGAAAATGCTGTGTTGAAAACATCTCACAGGACAACGTCGACTGCTGTGGAGCCTGCGGCACTACGCAGTGGACTTTGGATTATCCTATGAGAACCGCCACTGAAATGGGCCGTATTTACAGACCTTCAGTGTCTGTCATTGGCTCTACGTCGTGGGCCGCAAGACCAACTAGTGCTTGAAATAAGACATGTATCGTCAGTTAACCGACAAAGGCCATGATATAACATTTCAGTGGCTACCAGGCCACCATGAATTCATAGGCACCGAACATGCCCATAATGCTGCAGCAAGCAACCCTGCTCTCAAGAACGGACGCAAAAACGAAGGTTCGATCTCTTGCGCGTGATATGGTTACATCGATGTAGAGTACTCCTGGTTTTCTGCTCATCAGCCTTCACTGCCTCGACCCATCACTCCAACTTCGAGTTCCACCTGGACTAACCCGCTCCGAAACGGCCGTGCTCGGCCGTCAGTGGCTAGGAGGGTAGGAGTAGCACATAGTGCTCACAGGCAGCACCGTGCCTGCCATTCCAATGCGATAAGCTTAGCGTACCGCATCGGAATTGCAGACAATGCTGCCTGTGAGCACTGCAGGAGGGAGGAAACGATTACTCACATCTTCTGTGATTGTCCTGGGTATACTGTTCCCAGCGGCAGTCCCTCGTCGCAGAACGGGCACGCCTCGATGATCCAGTGCTGTCTAAGCAAACAATATTGAAATGCCGGAACGAGTCTCCCAACAGAAAGCCACGAAGGCGCTGCTCAACTTTCTGCGAGTAACGAGCCTTGTTGAATGACTCTGATACTGCCGTGTTTATGTGTATGCGTGCTCAGCTATCTCTCTCCCTCTCTTTCTCCTTTTTTCTTCCTTACCTTTCTGTCTCCCCTTCCCCACAGCAGTGCGGCCAACTGGATATTTTTACTTGCCGTTTAACCTCCCTGACTTCCGCACATCTATCACTCTCTGTTTCTCTCTCTCTATGCTCCGACAGTGAAGTAAGCTTGGTACGTGGTATATGCTATAAAACTTATTGAAAGAAAATTGTAAGTCGAAGTACGCCAAATTTCTTGTAACGAAATGACACCAGGATTCAGCAGAAAGTATGCAGCGACAATTCCATTGTACAGCTGTGGTAGGGATCGGACAACTGAAAAATGGTATCCTACAGCGTACTCTGTTTTCAGAAATAATCCTTTGAAAGAAACCATCACCAGATCTGCATCTGCATGAGATACTCCCACTTTCGAAGGAAGAGAAGCTCAGGGGAAGATGGAGACTTGAATCGATTGATTGATTTGTGGGGTTTAACGTCCCAAAACCAGCTCTGATTATGAGAGACGCCGTAGTGGAGGTCTCCGGAAATTTCGTCCACCTGGGGTTCTTTAACGTGCACTGACATCGCACAGCACACGGGCCTCAACATTCCGCCTCCATCGAAATGCAGCCGCCCCGGCCGGGATTCGATCCCGCGACCTTCGGATCTACAGCCGAGTGCCATAACCACTAGACCACCGTGGCGTGCCCAGACTTGAATCGATGAACAGATCGCTAAAAACGATGGAAAACAGGGAATGTCGCTGGAACTAACGTTCCGACAAGTGGACTTCTCCTCTCCGTCCTGACGAAGACAATTTCACCTGTCGGAACGTTAGTTCCAGCGACATCCCTGTTCTCCATCGTTTTTAGCGATCTGTTCATCGATTCAAGTCTCCATCTTCCCCTGAGCTTCTCGTCCTTCGGAAGTGGGAGTATCTCATGCAGATTTTTGTGTTCGTTTTTTGGCATATCCATACATACATATACACTCGGTTTCTTTTCCTGAGGGGAACAATGAAATTGGTGCCACGATATCTATCACATACACGGCATCTGGGAACAAAACGACAGCATTTCATACTGTTTATATACCGCCTTAATTTATTGCAACGCGAGAGGTTAAAAGATCCACTGTGAATCATCATCATCATCATCATCAGCAGCAGCAGCAGCAGCAGCAGCAGCAGCAGCAGCAGCCTATCCTATGTCCATTGCAGAGCCAAGGCCTCTCCCAATGATCTCCATCCTGTCCTGTCCTGCGCGCGCTGATTCCATTTTATGCCCGCAAACTTATTAATTTCGTCACCCCATCTTACCCTCTGTCCACGGCTACGCTTACCCTCTCTTGGTATTCATTCTGCCATTAAGCTGTCCATCGGTTATCTGGACTTATGTAATTATATATAAGTGATAATGGTAAGTTTCCATTCATGAGTTGGGAATTTCTCCCGTAGCGCGCCGTCCCATGCTTATTCTTCGGTGTATTTCTTTTACATAAGTGGGTTCTCCTGTCAGTATTCTTGTACGACTTCTAATGTCTGGTTTTCAGTCGTGAAGACGCATTTTTTTTTCGCCGTGCCACCTAGCATTACCTCTGCTTTCTGCACGTTCGACTTTAATATAATCCTACCTTAGCGCTTTCCCCGGCTTAAGTCTACTATGATTTTTAGGGGCGAAGCTCCTTAAGGCGTGGGTCGTGCGTCCCCGATGTATGTAGTAGTAGTAGTAGTAGTAGTAGTAGTAGTAGTAGGTAGCCACCGGCGCGTGCCTGCCGGGAGGCACGCACGCGCCGAGGGCGAGCGCGTGGCTCCCGGCACGCGCTCGCCCGCGAGAGACAACGTTGGCGCAGGCAGCGTCTCCTAGCGAGTTTCTTGATTGAGAAATACCGACTGCTCGCGTTGGAGAAGCGTTGACCGGCAACCCATATATATATATATATATATATATATATATATATATATATATATATATATATATATATATATATATATATATATATATATATATATATATATATATATATATATATATAGGCACTGCATCTTGACTTGCAATGAAGTGCCGGTGGGAGATTTCACTTGTGCATTGTGCATAGTTGAACCGTGAGGATTCGTAGCATGCGCGAGATGTTATAAAACTAGATGGCGGTACTTGTAGTTGATGATGAAAGATGCGAGATGTTATAATAGTTTGATGACATTTACTCAAGTGTTTCACTTTTAATTGTGGGGCGAATTGCACGGAAGAGTTTCACGGTTTACCGATGATTCCTTCCGGAGCTTCGCCCCACTCATCATCATTCACCCTGTGAATATGCTGTGATTTTTTGTAGTTCGTCGCCATCACTGCTGAAGTGTAGTCGGGAAAGCTTAAGTTACTTAATATCCGCCGTTAATCCTTAGTCCAGTTTCGCACCAGTCTAGTCTTTTGAAGATTTCTTCTAGACATACAGTAAATAGCATTGGAGAAATTGTATCTCCTTAATTGTCTGACACCTTTCCGTATTGGGATTTTCCTGCTTCTACTATGAAGGAGTAGGGTGGCTGCAGAATCTTTATAGATGTTGGCTATGTTAAGGTGTTTATTAGATGAAGCGGAACGAAGCACTGCGGCAACGGTCTTGTCCCAACGGGCACGGACCTCGAGCACAAGCGGCATTTTCTCAGTAGAGCGCTGAACAGCGAACCCCTCTTCATAAGGCGCTGGAGAGGGCGGCGCACTACAACGTTCCATTGCTTCTCTACATTACCCCCGGGGACGAAAAGGGAGCCACCCGGCGACCTTACAGCTGGTCACTATGAGTAGGTCTTGAAGCGCTCGACGATGACAATGTCGCGGCCCCGACGGCGCATGTCTGAGGATGGCTCAACGGGCTCGATGAGGTAGTTAACCGGGGAGGAACGCTCGACTACTCGGTAGGGTCCTTCGTACTTGGGCAATAGTTTTGAAGAGAGTCCTGGTGGAGTACAAGGGACTGAGAGCCACACAAGCGTTCCAGGAAGGAACGCAGGTGCAGAGGCGGTGTCACCGCGAATGGTCTGGCGCTCTTGGTCACTGGTGGTAAATGCCCGGGCGAGATCGCGACACTCTTCAGCATGTCTGGTTGTGGCAGAAATCGGCGCAGCCTCAGATGCATCCGGCCTGTACGGAAAGATTGTGCCGATTGTGTGCGACGGTTGCCGACCGTACAATAAAAAGTACAATTATATTTATGAAACTATCACACATTTCTTGTCGGCGCATTGTCTCCAGAACTGCTGTTATCTCTACCGAGTCAAAAGCCTTTTCATAGTCTATGAAAGCCATATAGAGGGGTCTGTTGTATTCAGCGGATTTCTCGATTACTTGTTTAATCACATGAATGTGGTCTATTGTGGAGTATCCTTGCTCTCTTGGTTGATTAAATTCAAGTGTGGCTCTTATTCTATTTCATATAACTCTTGTGAATGTTTTGTATAGTGCTGAAAGTAGACTGATCGGCCTGCAGTTCTTCAAGTCTTTTACGTCTCCCTTCTTGTGAAGAAATAGAATATTTGCATTTTTTCAAATTACTGGTACATTTGAAGCTTTCAGACATTGTATGTAAAGTGTCGCGAGCTTTCTAGTTAGGAAGTCTCCGTCATCTTTGATGTAGTCAGTGGTTATGCCGTCTTCTCCAGCTGCTTTCCAGTGGGATGTGCCCTGAATTGCTTTCCTAACCTCGTACGCAGTGACGCATGGAACTTCTCTGTCCTGATCTGCGTTTATTGCATTCATGATGGGGTGACTCGTATTTGAGCTGTAGAGTTCAGACTGATAGAAGTCCTCGACCACGTTGGCTATATCATTGAAGTTACTAATGATGTTGCCCTACCTATCTTTAACTGCATGCATTATGTTCTTTCCCGCACAAAGCTTCCTTCTAGTTGTTTTGATGGTGCCTCCTTTTCTGTCGGCTGCTTCTATTTCTTTCACGTTATGGTTGCGTATGGCACTGACTCTACTTTTGTTGATGAGCTTAGATAGCATGGAGAATTATATCTTATCTCGTGAGTTGGTTATTCTCATCTGTCGGCGTTCTTTAATTAAATATCTAGTATTTTGCGAGATCTTATTTCCATCTTGTCTCGCTGCTTTGCCTCCGACTTCAATTGATGCTTCGGTGATCAGCCTAGCAATGTTTTCGTTCATCTTCTCTGTGTCCTCATTCTCTTCCTGTCCTAGAGTCTCATACTTGTTTAGTGCAGTGCTAAATTCTTCTGTTTTTGCTCAGACGATATCGAGGTTGGCTTGTTTCCGTGCGATTAACTTTGTTTTTGTCCGCTTTAGATTGAGAGTTATGTTTGTTCTTACTAGTCTGTGATCATTAATTTTGATCTTGCCAACCACTTCCGTATTTTGTACTAAACCTGGATCCCTGCACATCACGAAATCTATTTCGTTTTTTTTTTTTTCCGTTACGGCTTTTCCATGTCCACTTCCTGCTCTTACGTTTCTTAAAGAAGGTATTCATTACACGGAGTTGATTTCTCTCTGCAAATTCCACTATCATCTCCCCTCTGCTATTTTTATCGCCTACACTGTAGTTCCCGATTGCGTGTTCTCCTTTTAGTTTCTTTCCTATTTTCGCGTTGAAATGCCCCATAGCAATCGTATATTGGGTGTGTACCTTGTTCATTGCCGTTTCAACATCCTCATAAAACTGTTCTACATCTTCGTCATTGTGACGGGTCTTTGGAGCGTAACCTTGTATTAGTTTAATTTGTACCTGCTGTTCAGTTTTATCACGACACCTGCTACCCTTTCATTGGTGCTATAGAATTCTTCAATGTTACCTGCAATGTCTTTGTGGATAAGGAATCCTACGCCGTATTCGTGCTTCTCTGGCAGTCCTCTGTAGCAGAGGACATGATATACTGCGTTATACAGCGGTATACCGGTATATATCTGTATAACGGTATACACTGGTATACAGATATATACACAGCCTACTCGGAACATACCCGACATTTCTGCTGACTGACATCACGGACTATGTTTTTCGACCAATTAAACAAGATGCGAGGGAATAACATAGAACCCATTTCCCCTGGCAACAACAATGATACAGATTTAATAACCTTACAAAATTCTGAAAAACCTTCCAAAGCTGAGTTTGGATGGGCTTGGCGTACTTCGTTCTGATGAGCGCTTCATTGCTTAATTGGGACGAAAGACACAGGGTTAACGTTAATAAGTAGAGTAATCTACGCAGGCAAATCGTGGCAGGCGTCGAAGCACTCCAGGAGGGAGGTGTTCGCGCAAGAAAAGGAGCAGTTAAAAAACCCAGTGTACTGCACAACCCTTTAGTGGACACGACAAGGGAACAAATATTGTCTTGTTTTAAACGTCCGATGTTCACTTCTTCGTTACGAATTCACGAATATGAAGGTTGGGGGCGCTTCTGTTGTGAAGGCACACACACACACACACACACACACACACACACACACATGAAGGACGTTCCACTTAGAGGCGTTCACGAAGGCCGGTAGATCTCAAAAAGCACAGTAGCGCTTGCATGGCCTTCTTCTGCGACGTGAGGTCTAGATGATGATGTCGTAGAATGCCTTCTTCCGACAGTGGTCGGTCGTCCAGTTTGTTGAGTGCATAGCGAAGGGATTGCCTCTCTGCACTGTACTGTGGGCAGTCGCATAGAATGTGCCCTATTGACTCTTCGTGACCGCAGTGGTCACAGGCTGCGGTGTCGGCCATTCCTGCGGAACGCATAGGCATTTGTGAACGCAACGCCCAACCAGTCTATATAAAAGCGTGGCTTCTTCTCAGCAAGTCATTCCCGACTTTACTCTCTCAGCAAGAGAGTAAAGTCGGGAATGCGTGAAATATGTGCCACCCCACTGCGACATATTACACTTGCGAGCAAGCAGATGGAGCATCCGTGCCGCGTCCGTCCTTGACAATGGTATGGGTACTTGTTGGTCCAGTTGGTCCATATTATGAGCAGAACGGGCGGCTTGATAGGCCCGTTCATTGCCTATAATCCCACAGTGACTTGGAAGCCACTGAAAAGATATTTTGTGGCCTGCCTTCCCTGTGTGCTGCAGCATCTCTGTAAACTGGATCAGCAGCTGTTCGTGTGGTCCGCGGCGTAGAGGTGAAAGTAACTGTAGTGCCGGCTTGGAGTCGCAGAAAAGCGTCCATTTGTGTGGGACCGATATACCTATGTCCCTCTGCCCATTTGGCCCACGTTGACCTAAAGTCCGTAAATATTTTTTTTTCGCTTTTAAGTATCGAAAAGCTTTGATGCGCAGCCGACGCATATCATTTGTGGGCGTAGCTTTAGGTTAGCCACCTTGCCCAGAAAAGAAAAATGGCCTATGGAGACGGAGGACTATTTCCTCGGAGGTTGAATTTATGTAGACAAAAAGACATATTTGTTATTTTCTTAACATTTTTTTTCCTATATCAGTATAATGTACATGTGTGCAAAACACAACACTGAGTGAACCAACTCCTCTTGTGGTTGGCATAACGTGGGTTGAATGACGTTTGTACTAATTGACTGATGTTTTCTTATAGTGTCCTGAATGTTCTGCACTGAAAAATGAGCGCACACATTTCATGTTTCAAGAGCTCCGGTTTTTTTTTTTTTTTTTGCACCTGAATCTACTAAACCAGCGACATAATATGCCCAAATGAACGCGAAAAATGCACATATCGCAATACGATGACCAAAAAACCAGCAGTGACGGCCGGTCTGTGTGGACCGGCCCGCCGTCCGAGACATCTTAGGCGCTGGTTTTTGAAAACGCCATCATTATCATCAGCAGCAGCAGCCTATTTTATTTTAAACGAACGCCTCTCCGAACGATTTCCAATTTGCCCTGCCCTGAGCAGGTTGGTTCCATCGCTCCATCTAACATTTTGCCTCCCTCCGTTGCGTTTTCCTTCTCTTGGTACCCATTCCGTCACTCTCAATGTCCCTCTAATATCTGTCCTCCGCATGATATGCCCTGCCGAGGTCCACTTCTTTCTTTGAACTGATAATGAGAATATCAGCTACTCTTGTCTGTTCTCTGATCCAGTCCGCTCGTTTTTTATCTCGTAGCGTTACACCTATGATTTTTCTTTCCATTGCACGCTGCGTGATCCTTAATTTCATCTCTAGTTTTTAAGTTATCCTCCATGTTTCCGCACCGTACGTTAGTACCGGGAAAATACAGTGATTAAATACTTTTCGCTTTAGTGACATTGGCAAGTTTCCAGTCATGATTTGGGAATGTCTCCCGAATGCGCTCCATGCCATCCTTATTCTTCGGAGGATTTCCTTTTAATGGGTGGGCGTCCCTGTTGGTAACTGCCCCAGATAAATACGTTTTCGTTCACACATTCTAAGGGTTCATTGTTAATTTTAAATGCCTGCTCTTCAGCTAGACTATTGGGCATAATTGTGGTATTTTGCCTATTCATTTTTAGTCCTATTTAAGACTTTTCCCGGTTGAGGTCCTCAATCACCTTTTGTAGTTCGTCGCCGTCATTGCTAAAGAGCACAATGTCGTCTGGAAACCTTAAATTGCCAAGATATTCTCAGTCTATTCTAATTCCGTTTTCTTCCCAGTCTAGGCGTTTGAACATTTCTTCTAGCCATGCAGCGAATAATCCTTGTCTGACCCATCTCCTGATCGGAATTTTTCTGCTCCTCTCATGCAGCAGTAGTGTGGCCGTGCAACCTTTGTAGATGTTACTTATGGTTTGCACGTATACATCAAGTACCCCTTGTCGACGCAAAGCTTCTAGAACTGCTTGTATTTCTATGGAATCAAATCATTTCTCGTAGCCTTATATATAAAAGTCACATAAAGGGGTCCGTTATATTCGGCACTCTTCTCCATTATTAGGTTGATAGCATGGCTGTGGTCCATTGCTGAAAACCAGCTTGTTCTCTTGGTTGTTTGAAGTCGAGTGTTTCTCTTATCTAGCACAAATTACTTTCGTAAATAGCTTGTATATTACTGGGAGTAGGCTAATTGGTCTGTAGTTCTTTAACTCCTTTATGTCACCTTTCTTGTGTGTCAAGATTATATTAGCGTTTTTCCAGCTGAGCGGTACACTAGATGTCTTGATACGTTTCATGTAGGAGCGACGCAAGTTTTTCAAATATAATGTCTCCTTCGTCTTCGATCAAGCCGGGCTGTTATGCTGTCTTCACCCTCTGCTTTACCGCGGGACGTGCCTTTGACGACTTTTCTGACTTCTTCAGTGGCTGTAGATGGAACTTCAGTGTCTTCCTCTGATTTGATTTTTTCTAAGGTTGCGTGGTATCATTCACTTTGTCCCTCTTTCACCTGCGATAGGTGAACGCAGTCGTTTTTTTTTTTTTTTTTGATGGTTTAGGAACAAATGGGAGCCTTTTTCGTCGAGATCACTCTCCATCTCGCGGTACGCATCGAATTGTTGTTCCCAAAC
Organism: Hyalomma asiaticum; assembly: GCA_013339685.2. NCBI lineage: Eukaryota > Metazoa > Arthropoda > Arachnida > Ixodida > Ixodidae > Hyalomma > Hyalomma asiaticum. The sequence continues at coordinate 284,572,615 of CM023481.1, read as the reverse complement.
TTCGTTTCCAGTGCTGCCAATCTCTTTAATATGAATGCCCGTTTCTGGAAACGTCTAGAATAAATCAATTGTTTTTCTGCAGCAGTGAGACACTTTCGGCTATATTTACAAAAACAATGGCTCAGTAAGCAATGAACAACCTCCTCGCTAAGCCATACGTGCAGCAGGGATGTCAGTCACGCTGCATTTCGTAAAACGCATTCCTTAATTATCTATGCACGATAAAGCGTCACAAAGTATAGCTGTTGGTAATTTGCAAGTAGCTGCCGTAGTGCAGGACAGACAGAATTTGTGAGGCACTCATTTTTTTTTCCTTACACGTGAAAGCAGCTCACAAAAACACGAAAATTTTCAAAATTTTCATGTGAATGGACAATAATTTATATTTGTCGTATAGTGTGCATTGATCCGGCGGCAGCGCCACCAAAACTTATTCAGAATGTTCTACTATATTCGGATAATCGAGCTAGCGGCCCATATTTCGTATCACGCGAGCTCTTTTATATGGAGCTAGTGCGTTGGGAAACTTATTGACAAGTGAGACGAACACATTTTAAACACAATAAGAAAACGGCGCCGATCTGTCGTGGAGGCTCCTGCGAACATGTGAGCCAAATATTATTGCACTGCGAGCACCAAAGAAATCGCAATTTAGTTTCAAACACAGTTGATCTTCCGCCATAATGTAGGAAAAAGCTGGATGAAAGCGCCTCGAAGAGAAATTTTCAACATCAGCACAACAAACATGGCCCTGTTTGAACGCCTTATCTATCTTCCATGACACCAATACCTAAACAAGGGAACCATCACCCATTAATTGTCCAGGCAGACGAACCTCTCCGAACATAATAATAATAATGTTACTAGTGAGGGATGTTTATTTACAAATGACGGTCAGCAAGGATGAGGGATCGCCAAGGTAGATGGCCACGGAGATGATGCAATGGCCGTAACCGAGGTCGTTGTCCTCTTCTTCGTCCACCATCTCCTATTCTCCACGTTACAATCCCCGTTTCACAGACGAAGCCCTCCGAGAGAGTAATTGTCCTGTGGTGGGATAGTAGTGTTTGAGGTGTGCAGCGTGAGAAAGTTGCGTTTTCCTGGAACGCCTGTATTCAGACATAAGCCGTGCAAATACTACGTCAGACCACTCAGGCGATCTAGCACAATGAACGGACGCATATAATGTGACAGAAGCTTGCTGCACAAGCCACGCCTGCGTTGTGGGGTCCATAGCCAGCGCTAGATCACGCCTTTCAAACGAAACCTCTTGATGGGTGCCGTCATATCTTTACTTCGAGTGGCTTTGAGATACCAACGTTCGGACGCGTGCTATTCGACGGGCTTCCTCGGCAAGGCAAAGTGTCTTGGCTACTGGATCTTCGGTGTCTAAAGAAAACGGCAGAATAGTGTCAAGGAAGCTCCTAGTGACCTGGCATAGAGCAAATAAAAAATCACAGCATATCCACGGGGTGAATGATGATGAGTGGGCGAAGCTCCGGAGTGAATCATCGCTAAAACCGTGAATCTTCCGTGTAATTCGCCCAGTCGATCATCATGTAAAGACGTGAGAAACACTGTATTCGAACGCTGGGATCTCGCGTTAAAGGGGACGCTAGCACAAACGCGTTAGAAACGTGCAGTACACTCTAGTAAGGGGGAGAGGCCACAGAGTCTTACGCAGCCCCTTACACAGGCCGGAACGCGCACCGCGTTTGCCGACGCCATCACATGACTGCTGAGAGAGTATGAGGCGGAGAGGCCACAGCGTCTTACACCAGCTTCTTAAGGCCCAACCACACGTACGCATTCTAAACCGTGCGTCGCGTGCGCTACTTGCGCGCGCTCATTCGGTAACTGCGCATGCGTACATGGCGCAGGCGCATCTGGGCGCGTCTAGGCGCGGAGACAAGAGGCTTGATATCTGCGCTCATTTCACGCGTCCCACGCGCGTTTGGAGTCCATGTACATACGCAACTAGACGTGCTTTACTCCTGTACCAGTCGGCCGCGGATAGTAGCCAATTCAGATTGTTTGTTCGTTTATCAACGGTTTGTCGCTTCCTCCACTGACTTCCTTTTTGTTTATTTTGCCCCGTTGATACTTTGTCGGTGAGCTCTCGCATGCGAAGTGAAGTTGTGTTAGTCTGTATTCGCTTTGTACGCTTATAAGGAGACAGGAGTGTCCGCCGTTTTCGATTCTCGCGTGGCGTTGACAGGTTAAGGTAAGGGATGGTCGATCAAAATTTTTAATCGATTAATCGTTAATCGTTCATCGATTTAGCCATTCACGATTAATTGCTTCGGTGTAATGTTTTAATCGATTATCGATTAATCGAAATTTTGTATAGGTGCTTGAAAAATGATGCCTTGTTGTTTGAGAAGCGTTGCTTGTGTT